>CM036586.1:160864422-162310047 GCA_020745705.1 Hemiprocne comata | reverse complement strand
CTTTTTTTTTCAGGTTAAAACTGAATCGACCGTGGGCGAAGTAAGTAACAGAGTTTTCAATCCGAGACCTAACGTTTCCACAGAGATATACAAATTTACAGTCTGAGGGTGAGACTTAATGACTGGAAGAGAGGGTGGGGGGGACGGGGAGACCAAGAACCACGCGTCTTTCCTCCCGTGGAAATCCCGACCCGCGCCTGTCAGCGTCCCGGCATGAATCCAGACGGGACGGGCAGCATCCCACCATCCCACACCGCCGACTCTTTCTTGGCGTGGATCCTGCCCCCGTTCACCCACGAGGGGCTGAGAATCAGGCAGACAGCGGCCCTCTCCTTTACCTGGGTCGCATCTCGCCCTGCCCGGGCCTCTGCTCCCCCCTTCTTCCCTCCTCTCGTTTCGGCGACAGCCGCGATGCAGCGGGACATTCCCGAGCCCAGCACGGCGTGGGGAGCGGAGGGAGGGGAGAGCCGGCGGCCCGGGAAAGAGCAGCGCGGCCAGGAGGAGCCGACGGAGGGACGAAGCTCTCCATGTCTGTCCCCAATAAACACTTCTGCGGGGCAGGGCGGGTCGGATTTTTTTTTCTTTTTTTTTTTTTCTTTCTTTTTTTTTTTTTTTTTTTTTAAATCTCTTCTTTTTTCAGCTCGGCTATCTGCAAAGACCGCATGCAACACACACAAGCTCTACGCGGGCCGGCGGGCGGGGACGCGGCCCACGGCTGGCGACGCGCAACAGGTCGGCGTCGGCCCCGGCGCTCTCCGCCACTGCCTGCTCAGGTCCCGGCCCCCTCGGCGGCGGCTCGCCCCACTCTCCGGCCGCACGTATGCACCGGCGGCCATCCAGGCGGGAGCCGGGGCTCCGCGCGGGCATCCTTCGGCCGTGGGTCATAGGGCCGCGGCGTAGGCTGCGGGGTAAGGGTCCAGCTGGGGCTTGCCCATGCCCGGCAGGAGGATGTATGCCAGCGGCGGCTGCAGCCCCGGGCCGGGCCAGGCGCTGCAGTTGCAGGGGATCATGTAGCCCGGGTTACCGGGTGATGGGTGCGAGTGCGTGTGCCCCCCGGCGGCGGCCGCGGCGGCGGCGGCGGCAGCGGCGGCCCCGTGGAAGGCGCCCGCCCCGCCGGCGCCGGGGTAGCCCAGCGAGGAGGCATAGGGCAGCCCCGAGCCCGAGGAAGAGGAGGAGGAGGAGATCTCGGCCATTTTGGAGCCCAGGTCCAGCAAGGAGTAGGGGCTGCTGGCGGCGGCCGCGGCGGCGGCGGCGGCAGCGGCGGCAGCCGACTGGGGGAAGAAGACGCGGGCGGCGGCAGCAGCGGCGGCGGCCGCCGCTTTCTCAGGGTTGGCCAGCAGCGACTCGGGCACTAGCCCGCCGGCCGCGCCGCCGTGCAGCCCGCCCGCCTTCAGCCCGTGCGGGTGTTCGTGGTCCGCCACGCCGCCCAGCCCGTAGGGCACGGGGAAGGCGAATTTGTCCTTCTTGAGCAGCGTCTTGGGCTTCCGCCGGGGCCGGTACTTGTAGTCGGGGTGCTCCTTCATGTGCATGGCCCGCAGCCGCTTGGCCTCGTCGATGAAGGGCCGCTTCTCCGACTCGGTCAGCAGCTTCCACTCGGCGCCCAAGCGCTTGCTGATCTCCGAGTTGTGCATCTTGGGGTTCTCCTGGGCCATCTTCCGCCGCTGCGCCCGCGACCACACCATGAAGGCGTTCATCGGCCTCTTAACGTGATCCACCGGCTTGGACATGGTGTCCCCTCGCCGCCCCGGCGAGCCGCCGTCCGCCCCGCGCTGGCGGCCGCCTCCTCCAGGCGCCCCTTCTGCCTCCTCCTCGCCCTCACCGCGCTCCGCTTCCCTAAAAGCAATCTCGGCGGGTGCCCCGCCGCGGTGGCCCCGGCTCCTGCGGGTGCGCGGCGGCGGTTCTCAGCAGCCCCGCTCCAGACGCGGCGGTCCCTCCCCGTCAGGGCGCTACGGCGGGCGGGACGGGCGCCGCTCCCCGCCTGGATCGCGGAGCCTCTCTCCGCGTCGCCAATCTCCGGGCCAGAGCTCTTCCTCGGGGCGAGCGGCGAGCGGCAGCAGCCGGAGTCCAGGCGGGACGGCTGAGAAGTCTCGACGGCGAGGACGGGAGCCGGCGGCAGGCGAGCGGCGCTGGGCGGGGGGGTCCTCGCTTCGCTGCGGGGGCGATGCTTCTCGGCGGTCTCCGGTGCGGCGGGGAGCCCCGGGACGGGGCGGCGGTCAGAGCCCGCCCGGAGCCATAGCCGCCCGCCGAGCTCGGGAGCAGCCCGCCGCGGTGCGGTGCGGGGCCGGGCGGGACGGGGTCGGCAGCAGCTCAGGCGCTGCGGGCTGGCCCCCGGGGGGCACGGGCCGCCCCGCTCACAGCCGCCCCGCTCCGCCCGCGGGGGCGCGGCGAGCCGCCCGCTCCTTGCACATACTCGCTGGGCGCCGGTCGCAAGCGGCCGCCGGGCGCCGCGGCCTCTTGGTTCCCGCCGCCGGACAAACTTCGCCAAGTTTCGGGCGGGCTGCGGGGCGCTCCGCCTGCCGCGCCGCTCCCCCTTCTCCGGCGGCCGCCAGGTCTCTCTGGGTTTTCTTGGCCGACGATTCGGAGAGGCGGCGGGGCGGGCGGGAGCGGCGGGGGGCGGAGGGAGAAGGAGGAGGCGGAGGTGTGTGTGTGGGGGGGTCCTAATTAAAATACCCGGCGGTGCGCGCCCGGCGGGCCGCCGACCCGCTTATAAAGCCGGCGGAGAGGCTGGCGGCCGGCGCAGTCGCCCCCTCCTCTCGCCCCGTCGGCGCGGCGGCAGGTAACGCGCGCGCTCTGCATGCCCCCGCGCCGCGCGCTGCCCTATATGTTTGCATGCGGCCTGCCCGCGCCGCGCGCGGCGGGTGGACACGGGGCGGAGCCGAAGATCCGGGAGGGGCGGGGCCAACATTTTCCCTGCCCCTTCCCCTCGCGGCAGGTCGAGGAGCAATGCCGCGCATGCGCGATGCGCCCTGCCTAGGACCCCTACCCACCCTTCCCCGCCTCTGTGGTGTCCGGCGCTCTCCTGGACTATGGGGGGCGGGAGGTGCCAACGGGGTCTTTCTGTGTGTTTTGTGGTTATCCCCGCGGAGGACCGGTGCAGTGGGCAGCGAGGGGCAGAGCCCGCCGCCTCGGAGCGCGTCTCCCCGCCCCGGGAGCCGGTGGCGCCCCAGGAAAGTCCACGCGTGTTTGCGTGGCTGTTCGGTCCCTTCGCCTCACGCTGCCCGCAGCCCGCCCTGGCAGACCATGCTTCTTCCCTACCGGTCGCCCGTCAGTCAGGGTGAACTTGCTCGCCTTGTTTGTGCTTCGGCGGGTCGGTTTTGACTTACCCCTGTGGTATGTGGAAGTGCCGACTCCAATAAACCATTAACTCTTTCCCGTGCTGGCAGCGGGCTGGGCTCTTCCTGGAACAGCTCCGCCGCCCTCCAGCTTTTTAAGGAAAAGCTGCAACAGGTCTGCCCGGGGGCGATGCACAGGTGGGGGGCAGCCTCCCTCCGGGAGTGCCACCCAGCCCCCTTCCGGACCAGCTACAGGGGTCGGGGGCGGCGGGGAAATTTGTTGTCTAGATGTCCCTCTGCCGCAGGGACTTGCTCTCCACACCGGCCGCCGTCGGCTCGGCCGAAATCCTGTCGCTGGAGACGGCTCCATCCTCCGGACAGCCCCGGAAGCCGTGCGGCGGCATCCCCGCTCTGGCCGAGGGGCTTCCCGCCTTCCTTACCCCACCACGTACCTCTGCCAGCCCCCGCCGCCCCTGTTCCCCCGGAATGATGTCCGGACGTTTCGAAAAAAAAACCCTAAACTGGCGACTCACCGGCGGGGACCCTCCGGCCCCCTCCCGTCTGTGAGCCCGCCCCGTTGCCCCGGCAGCCTGCCCCGGCCGGAGCGCTCTGTAAAATACCGAGCAGCTCTTCTGCAGATCGCACCTTCTCCCGCTTTCTCTTTTACGACCCATTTACTACTACTTAAACGTAATTCCCTCAATCTCTAAAGCCACCTTGCCAACATTTGACCTCCTCCAATCCATTTAGCCGTGAAAAAAACCCTTCATATCGGTTGTCAAAAGCAGGGAGATTAAGATATCTACCGGCGTTGGCTGGCGTTTAGGCTTAGCGGGGAAATGCTATTTCTGGAAGGTGGGAGCCCTACCAACAGGGGCTGAACCCGGTGCAGGTACCTCTGTCCCGGAAGTCAGGTTATCAACTCATCGGCCAGAGGTTCCCCGCTCTGAGATGAGCAGCCGGGGTTTTCGACGACCTAAAATCCTCTCTTTTGATCAGGCAAGCGATTTCCTATTTCTCTTCTTCACATGTAAGGTTATTGTGTTTGCCTTATTAGAGGCGAGGACTAATCCCCTGGCTGTCTCCCCACAGATCAGATGCTGGCCTGATGGACTTCCCCTCGCATCGTGGGTGCCAGCGGAGAAGCGCCTGGACTAAGCCAGTGCAGGGGACGGTGGGAGAGCTGTTCGTACGTCCCCAGCCGCCTCCACGAGCAGGGTCAGAACCAATAACATCTACTAGAGGGAGCTCGGGATGAAGGGGGAGAAGCAGCAACAGCTCTTTTTCCCACCACCAAGGCACTCCCCGAGGCGCCCTGTCCCGCTCCCGCCCGCACCTCAGGAACGTGGGGAGTGAGGAGGGCTCAGCCCCCGTGTGGACTCCGGTCCAGCCAGGCTCTTTCTCGGCTCTTCAAGCCAGCCACGCTCCTTCCATCCTGCCCCCGCTCCCTTACTTATGCCCCGCAGCTCTCGGTGCGACAGCAAAGCTCCGTTTAGAGGGCACCGCGACGGTGCGGATGTCGCGACAGAGCCGCATGAAGCACTCAAGGCGGGCACATGGGTAAGCCATCGGGTGGCAGTTCCTGCAGCGATGAATCCCCCCGCCACGAACTCTCTGCCCGTGGGCCAGCCCCTGAGTACCGCCGGGCCAAGGCTGCTGGGATGCAACCCGGGATCTGCCCGCACCCCAGTAGCAAGGCAAAGTGCAGGAAGACCGAGCAGCTGTTCTGCAGAAACTGCGCGGAGAAGGGCTCTACCCCACGGCCACGGCTGTCGGCACAGGCTTCGGGGAGGCTCCAGGGTGAGTGGTGATCACTTGCCTCGCAGTTCTACGAGGACAGCAGAACCGCCAACTCGCAGATGCCACAGAGTCGCATGCAGGTGAACTGATCTGAAAAAGAAGCACTTGTGTAACTTCCAGCGGAGAAGATGCCACAACTCATGGACTTCATGTTGTCTTAAAAAAAAGTCGCCATTTGCAAACCATTACTTCATCTGCGCATGTTTCTGATTACATTCAGTCCTCCAAATAGTGAGAACGGTAATAGAATTTATTGGTCATAAATTAATGTACACCATTTTTTCACAGGCTGAAATCTATAAATGGCTCAGTACTGGACCAAGTATATTTTTCTAGTTGCAAATGAAATCCTATATTCGAAGGTCTCGTTTCCAAAGTGCTTCCCCCACCCCCTCTCACCTAACCCTCGCGGTAACCACTGGCTACTAAAGCAGGCACTCATGGTTGTTCAGCGGGTTAAAGGAGGTCTGCCTTTCGCTAGGAACTCGCTTGCAAGAGAGTTTGCACAAAGTGTTGGAAACTCTTGCCAGTTGCGCTTGGAGCAAGGTTGGACTGGGGTGAGGAGAGACCGGAGTGTCCCACCTCTTCCCCCCTCCCCCGATCTGGGGCAGCCACGGCGAGGAGGGGAAGGAGGCTGTTTTCCCCACAGAGGGACCGCGGCTGCGGAGCAGCTGTCCGCACAACGCGCAAGCACGCATACACATACACAGTCTCTCGGAGAGCCTTCAAATCCCCAAACACAAAAAGTGAGGGCTTTATCAGAGTTTAGTTACTTATCTGGATTTTTGTTCAACCACTACTGTGACCTCTGCGTAGCTGTGCGAGTGTGTTAATTGTTCTGATAGTGTGTTGTTATCGATACAATAACAATACAATCGTGTATAATGTGATTTACTTGCCTTTGACCTGTCAATTCCTGTCGCATGCAAATTCAAGGGCGCAATCTTTCCTTCTGCTATTGGGGGAAAAAAAGAAAACCTGAGCAGATGCATTATCACACGGAGGTTAAACAAGAATTTCCAGAATGCCGTACTGTATTCCACCTAGCGAGATCAAAGTGCTTTTAAAAATATTAAAAGGGGGGGGGGGGGGGGGGGGAAGGGAGGGATAGACTATCTTCTCGATACCTGTGAGTTAATTCTGCCAGGTTGCTTATTGTAAGTAATTAGACCCACTCCAAATATTGTCCGGTTGCTCGTCTTCTCACCAAAGCGCACCTCACCTGTGGTACACGCAGCTTTAAGATGCTGCTTGTATTTCTAAAGCCGAGTTTGAAGTGAGTTTCGAGGAAACAGGCTCCTTTCCTTAGTTTTAGTTGAGCCTAATAACCAGGTGGCGAGTCATGTAGGCGAAGAATAGTGGTTAGCCCGATTGCGACCTCCGCCTCGCCGTGCCTCCCGCCTGGAAAGCTGACTCACGGGCTCACAGACCCATCGCTTCCCGGGATTTGCAAAGCCACCATCGCTTTTTCACGGCTTGCTTTGTGCACTTGAGCGTTTCCAGCCGCTAACTTTGGAAGCTGACGTTTTTCTTTGTGTAGGGCATCAGCCACCCATTCCCACACGGCTTTCATCTGTCCGAAGCTGTCGGGCACGCCGGTATCTCAAACTCACTAACTAGTTAAGCAAGTGACTTTGCTGGTTGGATGGAGTTGGGCAAGTTTGTGAGCGCTCCTAAGCCTTTTGCCTCTTGCGGAGGAGTCATGCACACCTATAGCGAGAGAGAGACTTTCACCCCGTGAGCTCTCTATTGTGCACAATACACTAAATTCTTTAATTAGCTTTTACAAAGTGCTTCCAAATTCTCGGTATTATTATTTTTCAATAACATTCGCTTATTAATAAAGCAGCTGGTAGCCCAAGCTCTACTGAAGTGCCTGGCAAAGGACTCTATAATAAAACACTGGTTTCTAAGTTTACAGTTTCTAATTTGGCTGTGAAAGTGTGATTCTGGATGGAATTTGGCACTCAAATGCTCAGCTGGAGAGTAAACTTTTATTAAAAAAAAAAATCGGTTTATTGAGTTTGCTTTTTTAAGTTAAAAGAGAATTAACAAAATTTTTACTAGTTTGGGAAGCGTAGAGAACTCCTGTACTTCTCCGAAAATTAAATGTTACGATTTCGGTAAAGGTAGAAATATGTTCTGGTTTTTTTGCTGATTTAATATGCTGTTATTTTAAAAAGCAAAACCCAACCTGTGCCTCTGTGCTTCAAGGCTTGGGGATTGCCCTTGCAGGAACATTGAACCTAGATCTCACAAAATCACTGGTGGCAGTTCTGAGCAGAGGCTGGTGACAAGGTCTTTGCTACTTTTAGCCATACAGAAAAGTTTAAAGACGGCCTATTCTGATGTGCTAAGAGACTAGATAAAATTTATTTAATCTGCATGCACTCCATTCGTAATCCAAGCTATTTTCATATACTGTAATGACTCAATTTTTTGCTGCTTTTTAATCCTGTTAGCCTTGCCATGGTTATGCAGCCTAGGAAAAGTGATCAGAGAGGCAGACAAGGAAGTCTAAGAACAAAAAAAGCAGGAGTTGGGTGGTTACATGCTAGTCTCTGGCTGCTAGATGACCAGTCCCTGTCTGGGGATATGAAGGTGAGAATTAGTCTCTCTGCAGAGTTCCTGGACAGGCTTGGATGTTCCAGAAAGGACAGCTAAATACCTCTCAAGTACAAGGAGCTACTACCTAAAGCTCATCAGGTAATGCAGATGTGTAAGCTTCCCCTCCCTTGCCTGATGAAATCAGACCTGATATGAATGGAGAATGCTGGCTGTCCAGGGTCCAAGTTTTCCTATTTGAGCAATCGCTGATAGCTTTTCTTGAAAGAAGCTGAGCAGTGCTTATGGTTCCTTTTTCCGAATAAAGGGACCTTAATTTTGCATTGTCACTATGCTGTGGTTTTACAGTTCACTGTTAGGAAAGGTAAGCCTTGCTTTTTGGTGTCTTCTACTACAGGGTTCTTTGCATTCACAAGTTCTTAAAATGTTTCAGTCCCTGGACAAAGGTCAGGAATTGTTAGCTGATGTCCCCATATCCTAGGCTGCTCTCGCTCACCTACCTTCTGACACATTCCTTCACCTTTTCTGTTGTCCAGTGGACAGCCAAAGAGTGAGGGCTGAGTGCCCTCTAAACTAGTGGGTAGGACACTGTTCTGTGAAGGGATCCTCACTGTGGAAAGGTAAATTAGATAGGGTGTTCTTGGGGTAGATCATGAAGCTTTTGAACCAGGAGATCTTTTCAGAGGGAGAGAGATCTCTGAAGATTTTTACATTTAAATTCAATTGGGATTTTACACTGACAATGATCATCTTGTTTCACTTCTTAGGACTGTCCAGCAGGCATAGAGGATTTTTTTCTTGGGATAAATACATTTTAATGACCAGTCTAGTTCTGTTCAAGGATGATTCAAAACCTTAAACCAGACAAGGTTGTTTTGCTAGTCATGAGTGCTAGACAGGTCCCAAAAAATCCATGCATTGTAGAAGACAAGGTTTTCAATGTAACTGGGTAAGATTGTGGATTAGAAACCTTTGGCAGGCACTTCAGGATTTGCAAGGAAGGAGGTTAAAAAGAAGGTAAGAGTTCCAGCCATTCCCCTATGAAGAAAGCTAAATATAAGTCTTTGCTGTTTGCTTTCTGATTATAATGACTTTAATTGACTGCAAAAAAATAAGGAAATAATTGATGTGTTTTTCTGGACGTAATTTCATGGCCTTTACTTCCTTATGGTCACTGTCTTGCTTATCTGTAAGAACTGACAATTTCTGGGATCTGCTTGGTTAAGAGGAATCAAACATGTGTACTTCTAATGCCACATCACTCAGGAAAGTTCAAAGTTGATTGTCATGAGACAGTTCCAGTGATCAGACAAGTTAAACACAGAGGGTGCCTACACCTACACACCACACCTACATTAGTACCTGCAGCTGCATTTTAGCTCAAATCAACAATGCCATGGCTTTCCAAGTGAATCTCTTCACTGTGCTCACTCACCATGATTTGGTTTCAATTGAGGAGCAGTTTCAGATGAGATTAAACTGGAAGATGACCTTCAGCTGCCAATGAGAATGTGATCTGCAAAGAGTCTAGCTCAGCCTTGGTCAACTAGACCCCAGTACTATAAAATGGACAATATTTAGTGTTCTTGATTCAGAGAGCTAACAATTCCACTTTTTGTATCCCTCTCTTTCAGGTGCTTTGGGATGAGCTTTTCTCCCCAAAGACAGAAGAGGCACTTCTGCCTCTGCACGAATGTTCTGCTGGGTAGGGAGTGCCTCCACTTTGTAGGTGCTCTGTGAGTATCTTTCGGCACAGGCAGTCAAAAAGCAGGGAGATAGTGCTTGCCTGGCCTCCATCCTTACCACAGCTTTTGGGATTCTGCTAGGCTTTCTGTTAAGCTTTGGGATTCTGCTAGGCTTTGCATTATCCTCACAATAGACTTTTCATATTCCACAGTAGAATATATAATGTCTTCCCTTGGCACAAACATTGGGAAGAAATGATCCTCATTTTATGCAGTCAGTTGAACAGTTAAATCCTACTGTGATAAACATTGGCTAGTTGTTGTGTTGTTTGGGTTTTTTTTTCCACTGAAGTGTATAGTTTCAATAATAGTAATTGTTAAACAACATTTTTTCCTATCCAAAATTAGATTTTTTTTCTCTTTAAAAAAAAATATAATGTACTATTTTGAATAACTTGTACTTATGGATGCTTGACAGGTGTGTATAATAATCTCATAATAAGCAAACAGAATAATAATAATAGAATTATGGAACACTGAGCTTTTTTACTTATTCATCTTCATAAAGGCTTCTGATGAGTAGTTTGTCTGATACTGGACTTCAAGAAGGATGCAGAGTTATTGGAAAGAACGTAGCAAGGTGGATCAGAGGTCTGAAAAACGTGATTTACAAGAAAAGACTGAAATCAGTGTTTTGATTTAATCTGGAGAGGAGAAGATTTAGGAGACAAAATGGTCTTTAATGACATAAAAGGTAAATGCAAAGACGAGGGGATTAAATTGTGTCTGTGGGGATAGACAAGAGGTAATGAGCTTAAGATGGGAATTCAAGTTAAATACTGGAAAAGACAAGCTGCAAATAGTGAGGACAGATACACAGAGCCTCCTCCTTGCCTGGGGAGGCTGGAGGAACACTGAGGGACATTAAGAACAGGTGAGACTAATCTGGCAAGAGTGACAAAGCCCTAGGACAGGGGATTTCTTCTGCCTGGCTTTGTACAGGTCTATGACATGGGAAGAATCAACTTTAACTTAATTCTTCATGCAATCCTTGTTGCTCTTCAGGGCCCAGACGTTCTGCTGGTTCACAGCCTGTGCCTTTGCTGTTCACCTCCCACCCACGTGTGTGACCTGCAGCAGTGCTGCCTCTCTGCCCCATTACTGAAATGCTCATATATGAGCAGGTTTTCCATTGAGAAGCTGAATGAATTATTTTCTTTTTTTTTTCTTTCTGGTTTAGAGGTTACTGGCCTCCTCTTTCTACTTTGTACAATTTTACCACTGTCTCTGAGAAGTCTTGTTCCTGACATGGCTTTGGGGTTTTTTCCCCCACTTTATCACCTTTCTATTTTGATTCAAATCTCTGCTGAAAACACATTTTTGGCATGATTTCTACTCGAGTTTCACTTCCAGCTGCATTCCCTAGATCTGGAATTTTAATATTTATTTCTATAAATTATTGTATTATAATTTATATTAAGATTTTGATGAAAGTTACTTGAATTGCATTATGCTACATAGCAAGAAAAAAGGAACAGTCATCATTGTTCAATAGTATTGGCAAAAAATTGTCAGTGGTTCACCAAATCAGTGACAAATTTGGCCCTTGGTGGCTAAAATTTGTTTAGGGTATCTTTGCCTGTAGTACACAAGGATGTTCGTAACCTTTTACAGGCATTTTTTTTCTTCCTTAATATTCTCCCATGTGTGGAGGCTTATTATCAGTCATGTAAAAGATAAAGGTATTTTTCATTAGAGTTTCATATTGAAAATCTGACTTTTATTACTGATTCTATAGAAAGAATAAGAGAGCAACACATACATTAAGAAACAGATCTATAAAAGAGCCAGGAGTTTTGCAGTGTTCTTGGAGATGCCTTTTCATTTCAGTGGGAAAAATAAAATCAACATTTCCAGAAGGAGTTCTTTTGGTTTTTGGTTCTCTTGTTGCCTTTTTCTTACATATTATTAGATGTTGTTTATAGAGTATGAAGAAGGTCATGCCAAAAATACTCATTTGCCCAGAAAATAAATAATTCAGACTTGGATCTTCTAAAAGACCTAAAAAGAATTAAGTACAGATCTTTCAAAGTGTGAGGGTGCCTGATTTCCATTGATTTTAATTCCCTCAAGGAGATTCAATGGCATTTTATGCCCTAAATTCCTTGAAAATATCTGTATACTCTGAATGGAATCAGCCCAAAGCACATTTAGGCTTTATGATAGAAACAGATTGTTGCATTGTTTCTTGTTCACCCCCTCCAGTTTTTTAATGCTTCAACTGCTTTCCAAGTAGGATGGTTAAACAATGACTATAACAAAGAATATAAAAAGTTCAATTTTCTTGGATTTATCTGGGTCTTTGCTCCATTTTGCAAATGGAGCCCAGTCCTGCTGGGCTAGGAGTTACCTGAACAAGTTTCTGTGAGGTAAGCTAGTGTGTGAACCTGCCCACCTAGCTCCTCAATGATAAGGCCCTGTGTCCATGGTAACTTGGGATGAAGGAGGGAAAATAACAGGAAATTATCCTTCAGAGGAAAAAAAGTATAAACCACCTCACATGGACTGTAAGTTAAGAATGTGGGATGATCAGCAGTTACAATGCTGACAGTGATGTACTATGAATTTACGGTCTAGCTTCACTCACAGGGACTTGCTCTTGTGCATATAGCCTTTGTGTAATGGAAACCAGCTGGAGATGATGCTAAAATGAAAACTTGTGGATGGCCTAGCTATGGTCTTTTGCTGAATTGTCAAGGGTGCCATATCTTTCTTTTTTTGCAACACACAGAATGACACAAAGTACATCTTAGCTGCAAGTTATACTGCCTCTGCTTTTCACCCCCAAAATTTCTTATTTTTAAAAAATGTGTTCAATGCCCTTCTTTTTGAAAAGTAGTTTAACATAGTTGTTAAGTGTTGGGAAAAAAAACTGAATTAATGAATAATCTTCTCTATTGCTATAATCCTATAAATACTCTGCAAGTATACCTGTTAGATGCGCTAATACTGCTGTACAACAAAGAAATAGCAGTACCTGTGTTTGACCAATGAAACACTATGTGCTTTCACTTGCTTCATTTGAGATAGTGGACCTGTTAAAAACTGCAATAAAGCTGTTATCTTTCAGTGGAGCTGGACTTTAAAGCATAGTTCATGGAAACACAAACAAAAGGTCCAAACTCAGTCTACTAAAATGAATGAAAATGTTCCTGTTGCCTCAGGAAAAATGTGAAACTGGTGTCCTTTACTTCTCTTGATCGTTAGAATAACAGACTGAATCATAAAATCACAGACTATCTCAAGATGGAAGGGACTCATAAGGATCATTGAATCCAAATCCCTGCTCCTCACAGTACCACCTAGAACTAAACCATGTGACTAAGAGCACTGTCCAGATGCTCCTTGAACTCTGACAGGTTTGGTGCTGTGACCACTTCTTTGGGGAGCCTGTTCTAGTGTCCAACCACCCTCTCAGTGAAGAAAGTGGTCAATTTTAATGTTATATGCACAGCTCCAGATATAAAAAAGGGCTTTTTTTGAAATTCTAATAATATATTTATTCTGAAGATTTTTTTTTTTTTTTGCAACATTCTCTGCCAGTTTGGAATATGAAATATCTGAAACCTGGACAAGTAAAGTGTAAAGCACGTTCATACAATCCACACCAGCATTAATGTAGGGATTTTCTGGAAAAGGATTATTATGAGGTTTTTCTCCCAGGTTTTATGTGTGTGATAGGTAGACAGAAAAAAAAAAAAATAGCTTACTTATTTGCTGTAAAAACCCAGTGATATTTGATATAGCAAATACAGAAAGCATGCTTTATTCTCTAAAGAATTCACTCAAAGCTTGCTGAAGTATATGGGCTCTCCTGAGCTGTCTCCCAGGTTCATTGCAGGCAGGCAGTAAATTAAATTGGCCAAACCAACTCTTCTGCGACTTCACTGTTGAGTGCAGGTCTTCCTAGGCAAAAGGCCAGTTCATGAAACCACTTTGTTGCCAGTCACCTATCCTCTGCTTATCTCTCTCCCTGTTTAATGGCATGACTGGTTATCTTACAGATAAGGAGTCTGATGAACTTTCAGCTCCTACCATTGCTGGAAAGACTGAAAGTACATAATCCTTTTCTGCCAGAAGAACCGATCCCTTTCTCTTTGCTTGCTGTTTGTTAGTGCGATCCCTTCAAACACAGCAATGCTTAGAGATGTTTTGATTTTCTTAGAGGCAGAGATGAGTTTAACATGAGAGTTTTACCTCAAAGTGTAGATGCAATTAGTTTATTTTGGCTCACAGCACAGAGAGTTTAAGACAAAACAATAAATTAAAACCGGCAGGATTCCTTCAGGCACTCTGACGTTTTTCTTCTTCTTCTTTTTTTTTTTTTTCCCTTTTTCTTTTTGTGCTTAACAGGAGGTGGCGGTTGTAACATTTGCAAAATAATAAGTACAATAAGTTGACATTGTGATATGATTACTTATGTAAGTGCTTAGACATACAAATACCTAAACACTAATGTCATTATTGAGAGTCATGGCAGTTATTCCAGCCAAGTTAATAAAAGATCATTACTATAACTATCTACACAGGACTGAACATGATGGGGAATTCGGGATATGGGAAGTCTAACAATACAAAATGCACTGAAACCTTATTTTTTGTATATTTGTGCACATGCGATTATTCTAACAAGAAATCAGGAATAATTTGGTGTGTGCTTGAACTGCAGGAGTATTTATAGATAAAATTATACAAGAAAATAATGCTTCTCTTCTCTCTGTACTCCTCCCCCCCTCTGTTTTCTCTGTGGAGGAAGCTAAGCACAGTTAATTTAAGCATGAGTTCTCTGTAGTTTACATGCTCCTGGATCTTTACATAGAGATGTAAATAACTGGGTGTGAACTTGCCAGGTATTATATTCAGCTGACACAAACAACCCAACCAGATAGTTCTGTGTAGATAACAAACTCATTTCTGCATTGGTCGGGAATCAGGGCTCAAGTGATTGTTGTTCTTTAACAATTATTTATTTAAATGCATCTCATTCAAATAGAGAGCCAGTCACAGGCTATGGGTAGCTGAACAAACTTCACAGGCTGGACAAAACACGGGGGCAGGGATTTGTCCTCTTTCCCCATCCCACCTCGCACTCCCCCAAGCCAGGACTTTTCCAGGGTGCTCTGCTATCATTCCTTCTTTTCATCCAGAAAAAGCCTGCAAAAACAAGCCTTGCTGAGTTATGCAAGGACCAACAAATCTCAGTTCTGGCAGGTAGGAAGGGAGGTAAATAACAAAGTGAATTTCAAAGTGATATCAGTGGGGATGCCTCACCGAATGGGCCTGCCTCCAACCTACTCATAGGATTTTTAGACTGTGTCTTATCTGCACTCATTGGTACAAAGAGAGCAGCTGTCGCTGAGTTAACTGGGAACAATTGTGCCTAATGCACCCAGTAAAATGAGTATTTGTTACTGAAGCCTCGAACCCTGTCCAATACTGGTCTGAACACACTAGCACTCCATGCAAGCCTCTCATTGAACTGGACAGCCACACTCTGCACTGATGAGGCTTCTGGCAGGATGTAAGGATAGCACATTCAAGACAAACTGTAATGCCACCCAATGTCACTCCAAATGTTTCTGACCTCAGTGTCTAGATATAGCAGCACTGTAAGCTCTTTTTTTTTTTTTCTCTTTTTTTTTTTTCCCCCCAAAAAAATCACTGCCAGAGAAGGATCTAATACATCTTTGAAGGATTCCCATATTACAGCTTGAGGACCCACACGTATTCCCAGACCCCCCCATTCAGGACCCTTCTGTTCCTGCTCTACACTAGCACTGAAAGCCGTGGTAAGACCAGTGGGCTGATCCAGCTACAAATCAACCAACCCCCCATAAAAGCAAACACTAATTTTCACCAGTCACACAAACACCCATTTGATGGCTAACACTGATGAACGAGAGGCAGTGAAAAGATGAGTGCAAAGAGGGGACTTTTTGAAGGCATGAGGCAAAACAGAAGCCTGTTTCAGCAGATGCATAGTCTGAGACTAGCATAACCCACTTGTGAAACCTCATCCTATGTGCCAGTTACTGAAATTCAAACAAGGAAAGCACCACACTTACCCTCTTAGAGAGGGCAACGCTGGGCTGGAGTCAAAATTATCATGAAGTTAAATTCTCCTCTGAGACAGAAACACCACCAGCAGCAGCTCGCAAAGCTGCTCACCGTCCTCAGTAGTCCTGCTGATCACAATTTCACAGCTGCTGTGGTGGGAGGAATTAAGCCTTTCCTTTTTAGCTCTGCAGCCAACACAAAGTATTTCAAAATCAGATGGATTTGGCATAGATCTGTCTTCACTGGCAGTTTGTTTGTACACTATGTTTACTTATGACAACAAAGTATTGGAGAAAGGTGTTTGAAGCTGGTTTATCAGTGATTATCAACGTGCAAGGCCATTACAGAGCAGTCTGTAACAGCCTTTCTCAGTCAATGGGATCTGGCCTGGAGCGTCAACAAGGCACGAATGAAGCCTGAAGCTTGCCTTTTACCTCTGAAAAAGAAGAAAGAAAAACCATGTATGACTTCTGTGTCTATCCCAGCCGTGACAATAGCGTCTCTTACTCAGCTGCAGCAGTATCCCTAGCCAGCAGGGGCAGTGGTGGCCCAGGTAAAAGGTTCAAAGAGGCTTGGTCTCTTTGCTCTTTGCACTCTCCTTCAAGCTAGCTCACAAGTCTCTGGTGACCGATTGGTTTTGAGACTAGATATGCAGGAACTGATGGGAGTGAGGGGGGTGAATCTCTCCTAATGTCATTCCTCACCTTCCTCACAAACAGATTTCCAGAGCTGCAGGCTCCTGGTAGCGTTGTAGGCACACCCAAACTCGTGATACTCAGCTTCCCACACCTCTCTCCCCATGAGCTCTTTGGGCTCTGATCCATGAGCATTTCCAAGCTTCCAGCTCCTCCTGGATCTCCAAGACATCTTTCCAGAATTAGATAAACACAGCAGAGAGGAACACATGTATCCATAACATTGAAACCTGGTGCAGAATAATTGATATAGCTTCATATATTGTAATGACTGAGTGTTTCATTAATAGTCTATGTGTCCAAAGATTGGACCAGATCCCCGCTGAGCTGGCAAATTTCTGTGGAGAAATCCTTGGCACCACATTTGTTTATCTTAGTTGACAATTTGTCTCATTGTCTCTAACATTGATGAAACCACAAATAGTCCTTCAAGATAATTTGCCTCGATAAAAATGACAACAAATTTAAGAAGCACAGATGTGTAAGCTGTATTACAATCTTTATCAGTGACACCGAAAACCGAACTGGAACCATTAGCTTTCAAGGACAGACTATTAAAATAGGCTCTCCACCTCAACAAGACATACCTGTCCATAATACATATTTGTGTCCATGAAGAAATAATTTTTGTCTTGAATGCAACCTTTCAACAAATTAAAAAAAAAATAAGTTGCTATGTGTTCATATAGGATGTTAAGATAGTGTAAGTAAAGCTACAAAGTTGAAGTTTCTAAAACTTGCACAGAGGTTCTCCTATTTAGAAGTGAAGTGACTTGATTTCTCTGCTGCTTAATCCTTCAACTTCAGTGTGAAACTCCACAGGAATTTCTTCTAGAAACTGAACAAAGGCATCCCCATGAGGGTTTAATGCACTGTAGTTTATGTGTATTAATCTTACAGCCTCAGATCAGCACTTTTCTCAGCTGTCCCCAGTTAGGCAAAGCACATGTATTTATTCTCGATTAAAGTTATAGCTGTCCTTCCTAGCTCTTTCAGGTGTGGCTCAACATGTTAATTGTCCCAGTGTCTGTTTCTTGCACCAGCCATGAAGCAATGGCCCATGGCTGAGGTACTGCGCTTGATCAGCTGCTCCAGAGCGACAGAGCACATCATCAAGTGACATTTCTGTTAATGATCTCCAAAGCAGCTTGCAGACGATGGTCTTTCTTTATATCGAATAATGTTTAGTCTTTCCAACTAATTGCCGTATACTATGTCAATTATGTAAAAATACTCGTTCTGCGTCTCTGACAGCGCTCATTTGTCTCTCACATCTTACACTATACCCTATCCCGAGTTACATTCCTTGTGTTGTGGGTTGGGCAAAATGTCATTGAAGCTATGGGCGTAACCACTACCTTCTTTTAACACAGCTGTAAGAAACAGTTAAGCTGCTTTATGAAATAATAGCGACCTCCGCCCCAAACAAAAGCATATGTTACTGCTCAAAACCACAGCACATGCATAGGCTGTGCAGGGTGAATGGTGTAGGAGAGGAGTTTGGCTGATTATTGCTTTTAACGGCGCAGGATGTGTACTCGTGTCTCTCTGTGTGTGTGTAAGAGAGAAAGAAAAGCCCCACAGGAATAAGTAGAGAGAAATGAGAGAGCCTAAAAATGCTGAGACTGTGGCCATCAGAAAAAAACTAGAAAGGAAGTCTTCAAGTTGACTACTTGAATCTTCTCCTGCACGGGGAAAAGGGACTTCATAAAGTCTTTGTAAATAAATAGGTTTTATCAGAGAGATCTGATTCCTTGTGAAATTTCTCCTTCTAAAGGAAAAAACAAACAAACAAACTTGCAAGACCCTGAACTTCACTTAAGTGTTCAGGACAAAAGGTATGAGACGAATCCCTACTGACCTGAAATCCAGAGAATTGCACAAGATGTAAACCAGGCTGGAATTTGCCTTCCATGTTCAATATTCAGTTCTTCCCGCCTCTAACACAAAGACATAAACATACAGAGAAAAAAAGAAAGGGTTAAAGAGGGAGGGGGAAAGGGAGGATGGAAAGAGCATATAAACCTTATCATTTCTCCTATGTGCTCTGTACAAAATTATAATTTAATAAGGCTTATTTCTTGACATCGTAATTAGACTTTTTCCTTTTTTGTTATTAAAATGAAATAACAGTGATAAACAATAATTCAAAGGTTTTGATTTGACATAGGTTATATAGTTCTGGCTATATGGATTCTTCTGCCATTCAAAAGCCAGTTCAGCTTTGCACTGGTGTTGCAGAAGGATTGAATTATAGCTTTGAAGTAGATTGGATTTCTTTGTGTTACTCTGTTTATATATATATCTGGTTGCTCTATTATGCATTTTTTCGTACTATCTTATAAACAGATTGGGACAGATCTCCTTTTCTATTGTGTGCGTAAGTGCCTGCCACAGTATGGATTTAAAAGCAAAATTAAATACCCAATATCCCAGGCTTATAAAATCATTGTTGTTCTGTTGCTGCGTTGTAATTCTGCCTAGAGTTCTACCTACCTACATTCAGCTTAAACAGAAATGCAAGCAATTAAAGACATGGATTGTTGAGGCATGGGAATTGTTTTCCATGGATAGTAATGACTAAACTTTGCCCATTTCTGGCCCTGTATGCCATACTTTAGCTTTGCTGAGGAGAGCTTTGGATGACACTCATGTTCTTAATACAATATGCGGTGTAATATCTAAGCATGTTTTCAGTTCACTTGGCATCTTTCTTTGCTTTGGGGCTCTGTGCCTTCGTGTCCTAAAATTATAGAGGTATAATCCTTGCATTTGCTCTGTGACTTGAAACAACTAACATGCTATTATTCTCTGTGAGAGACCTAGTAGTGAGGGAAAATACAGTCTTTTACTAAGCAATAAAATGTTCTTCAAGTGATAACGCATCCTAGCATAAAGCAGATTCTAACACTGGTCTTTTCTTACACTGTATTAGTTGAATTTGGTATTCATGAAAGTAGGACTCACAAAATGGACTAAATCCAAGCACAGTGTGGGCAGGTGCTTGTGCAAGCTTTCCCTCCCAGATTCTCCAAGTCCCCCTTCATCTCAGTTTGTTGCTGTTTTTACACTGTATCTCCTTACGGCAGAAATGTGGTGTCTTTATTGTGTGGACAAACATTTGCTGAATTCTGAGGTGAAACCTTCAGAATTTTTTCTCTGTGCAGGGTCTGAACTGGGGTTTTTGCTGGTGAGAAGCTGGTGCTGGGATACAGCTTCCCACCCTGAGTGAACTGGGAGTAAAGAAGTAAAGCATTAGACCTTGTTGCCTCTTTTTACCCTCCTGTGCACCCAGAAAACAGACATAGCACACAGTGAAAGCCCATTTAGGAAGAATATGGCAAAGACATTTGTTAATAGTGATAGCATTCACATAAAGGTTTAACAGGGATAAAGCTGGTATTTTTAGCCTATTTTGGGGTCCTCAGTTAAATGAGAACAGGCTTTTTCAGTCATCTGGCTGTAAATTACATATGAATCCCATGATCTCGGAATTAATTTGCCCCAACTGTGTTCATCCAAATAGCCTTTAAAACTAATTTTGCATGTTTTGTATGTATTTATATATTTACAATAAAAATGTAAATGAAAGAATCAAAACCTGGTAGCTTTACCTCATAATACTTCACTTGAAGCATATAGGCAGAGAGTAAACATTGGGGGGGGAAAGTATTAGTAGCTCTAGGAAGCATAGAGTGTTTAATATCCAGATTAAATATTGGTGGAGCTTGAGCTCCTTCTCTGTCAGTCTATCACCTGCTGTTGTAAAAGACTCCTGTCACATATCTCCTGACCAATTATGTCTGCAGTAGCTTGGGAAGAATCCTCTATCCGGCTGCTCACAGCGCTGTGGGCTATGAACAGGAGTCTGCCCTGAATTATTCTCAGGGTAAACCCTTTATGGGTTTTAGAAACAATTAACTTATCTATTTTCTACTAGTCCAAAAGCTTCATGGGTAGCACAAATGTAAATTTATTTTAACCTCAAATCCAATGTATAGTTTTTGTGGAACTGGAAGTAGGGAACCAGTGTGATTGGAAGATACATTTCAATTAATTCTTCCTCTGACGCTTTATCTCCTTGGCATCAGAACCTTTTATAGTGTTAAAATTAACAATTATGCAGCTGATGGCTGGCTGAAACCACAAGGGGATCTGGAAAGGGCCTCAGATAACACAACATGTATAAATCATTCAGGAGAACAATTCATGAAAGAAAAGTTATCTGTGTTTTGGATGACATTGGAAGAACTAAATAGGAGTCAATTTGAGGAAGGGACATTTTGCTCCATTGTCCAGCCTGGCTTTTTTTTTTTTTTTTTAAACATTTTTTTTATTTTATTGTGCTGTAATATACATTTTCAAAATTAATTAACCATTAACAGCAAGATAAATGTTTCTTCTTGTGTTAGGGAAATGCTGGCCTCGGTGGTGAAAGATTATTTCACATGAGCAGCGCTCTTCAAGAAAGCTGTTGCCAGATAAGGTGGCGACTGTACTTTGAAGAGGAACAATGAGAAGTGACAGACAAGCCCGTGTTTACCAAACTGAATAGAGGACTCGCAGGTTTCCACTCACCGCTTGGTTACCTAAGCCCGGGGAAGCAAGGCTGGAGTGCTGTTTCACCAGCCCAGATCAGTAACAAAGGGATAACTACTTCAGAACATCATAACATGCTGGGAAGTCTTACTCCAGGTGGTAATGAATAACATATTTTTCACTTAATTTTTATGAAACATTTGAAAAATACGTTGCTGGAACCGCTCTTGTGTGTATGCATTTGGCAGCTGCAGAGTATTTTTTGTCCCATGCCTTTTTTTCAACATTCAGACTTTTGATTACAGGTCGGGCTGTGAATGCAGTGCAACTCGAATGTGAAATCTTTCTGTTTCAACCAGGCCAGAAATGTAGAAATCAGAAGAAGATGTTCTTGTTCTGCAACTTAGAGAAGATATAACTTTGGCAGCTGTGCTGTATGCAGAATGGCATGGGACTCATGTGTGTGCAGTGCTCCAATCCACGGCCCTGAAATACGTTAACTCCTGGAGCATTGTACCAACCCACCTCATCCAGAGAGGGCCACTGGGAATAGGAATCTTTTCCCATTTTTGTCTCTAACGCTGCAGAGCTGGTGGAGTTGGTACCTCAAGTATAGTGTAGGACAAGCCGCCCTCATCGCCTTGCTTGTGACCTGATCAATTTCTATCACTTTTATGCTGTGCAAATATGTCAGATGCTACAGTCCAGAATCCAAATATTTATAGATCTGGGGTCTAGAACAATCCTGCTGTGTGCTGACAGCCTTGGCAACTTCTTTGTAGTTGCAAGCAGTGTGGATCAGCACTGCCAGGTGAGCGTCTGAACAAGTTCCACAGGAAACAGAAATAAGAACAGAACATGGAAGCTCTATGTATATAATGGGATTTTTTTTTTTTCATTCTGTCACAGATATATCAAGCCATTGAAGTGGATTTATATGACAGAACAAAATCTTAACAGAATTTGTGATTCGCATGAATGCACATACACACATAAACATGCAGATTGTATTTACACATGTAAATGTATAGATGGCATGTAAATACTATATAAAAAAGGTTACCAGATAAAATATTCATTTTAACACACATTAGTTACATGAAATTGGGAGTTGAAGTTTTCAGTTTGTATGAAATAATAGAATAATAGAATCATAGAATGGTTTGGGTTGGAAGGGACCTTTAAGATCATCTAGTTCTAACCCCCCTGTCATGGGCAGGGAAACCACCCACTAGATCAGGTTGCCCAGAGCCCTGTCCAGCCTGGCCTTAAATACCGCTAGGGATGGGGCTTCCACCACCTCTCTGGGCAACCTGTTCCAGTGTCTCACCACCTTCATGGTGAAGATCTTCTTCCTAATGTCTAATCTAAATCTACCCTCCTCTAGCTTGGAGCCATTCCCCCTAGTCCTATCACTACCCGGAATACTAAAAAGTCCCTCCCAGCTTTCTTGTAGGCCCCCTTCAGATACTGAAAGGCCACAATAAGGTCTCCTCGGAGCCTTCTCTTTTCCAGACTGAATAACCCCAACTCTCTCAGTCTGTCTTCATAGGAGAGGTGCTCCAACCCTCTGATCATCCTCATGGCCCTTCTCTGGACACATTCCAGCACATCTGTATCTTTCTTGTAGTAGGGATTCCAGAACTGGACGCAGTACTCCAGGTGGGGTCTCACAAGAGTGGAGTAGAGGAGGAGGATCACCTCCCTCAACCTGCTGGCCACGCTCATTCTAATGCAGCCCAGGATACAGCTGGCTTTCTGGGCTGCAAGTGCACACCGACAGCTCATGTTGAGCTTCTCATCCACCAGCACCCCCAAGTCTTTTTCATCAGGGCTGCTCCCAAGCCAGTCACTGCCCAGCCTATATCAGTGCTTGGGATTGCTGCAACCCAGATGCAGGACCTTGCACTTGGTCTTGTTGAACTTCATGAGGTTGGCATGGGCCCACCTCTCCAGCCTGTCAAGGTCCCTCTGGATAGCAACCCTTCCCTCCAGTGTGTCTATCACAGCTTGGCGTCGTCGGCAAACTTGCTGAGGGTGCACTCAATGCTACTGTCCATGTCACCGATGGAGATGTTGAACAATACCGGTGCCAGTACTGATCCTTGAGGGACTCCACTAGTCACTGGCCTCCACTTGGACATGGACCCATTGACAGCCACTCTTTGGGTGTGGCTGTCAAGCCAGTTTTATCCACTGAGTGGTCCGTCCATCAAACCCATATTTTACCAGCTTGGAGACCAGGATGTCATGTGGGACAGTGTCGAAGGCTTTACTCTAAATCTGCTGTTATTTATCTATTAACATTGCTTGTAATGCACATGATTTTTATTTTTCTCATCTGCAGGTTTTTTTACACATGAACTGTTTACATCCACAGGTTCTAGCAACAATAGTAATTGGATGAGGCTACATAATAGATTTCTAATTTAAATGACACAGTAGTTTGTATCCATTAATACATTTTACTAGAACATATGAGCATCTTTTTCCCATTCAAATCCAAATCCATCAAATATAAACTATATGGAATACAGGTGCAGAAAATATTTGGTTCAAATCACAGGTTTTTGTTAACTGACAGAAAAATATTTGCTAAAATGTGGGGGAAGAATCCTTTGTGTTAATTGTGGCACACATGTAGTGACTGCAGAGTATGTTTTCTCCTAATGACAGTCAGTAGGTTGGATTAACCTAGAAGCACTACCAAGGTAATACAGACCTTTGTTATGTATGTTATCCAGAAGATCTTTAGAGAGGTTTTGGGAAATGTACCTTATAATTTGTACTAAGTAATGATATATTCAGAGTGCCAGGTAGGGCACATACACACACATGTGAAACATTTGACGAAATCCCTTTGTCTTCTGACGGCCCATGAAAGCAGAAGGCTGAGATTCCTTGTTGTGCCTACCAGTGCCACAAAGAAAGTGTGGATCAGGGACCAGCTTACCAAGCTTTACCCCAACAAAAAATTTCTTCTGTGCTTGAGGAAGTTTTTTACTATCTCTGATTGGTTTTGCTCTGTTCAGGATATCTGGCTCCACCTTTTTTCTTTACAAGCTTCAGGAAACTGAGTTTTGAAGGGCCATTTCTTGGTTTTGATTTATATCATTAACTTCAGTAAGTGGTGACATTAAGTTTACTTTTTCTTTTTTTTTTTTTTTTTTTTGGCTCAGCAGTCTTGGAAAAGTCAACCTAGTCCTTGATCATGTAGAGATAAAGAAGTGTGGTTTGAAAGACAGGGGCACTGGCAGGAGAATTCTTGCTGAGGCACTTAAACCAGCAACATCCCTTCCAACCCTGCCCTTTTCCTTTGCTAGGAGTTATTGCATATGGAGCAGGAATGGCTGCAGCAAACGTGTGTCTGCTTCTCACCTTTGGCAGTTTAAAGACTGATGTTTTAACATAAACTCTGCCTGATGGATGTTCATCCCACTATGTCAAGCTGAAGTTGAGTTGCTTTCAGTGTCTGCTCAGTAGATGGAAACCACAAGCAGAAGTATGGGCAAACTGCTGGCACCGTTGCTAATTACCAGACAAGCTGCTCATCCGAGCCTTAAGGTTTCTTGAAATGCAATCTTTGCTCTAAAGACTGTCCTCTCTTCTGAAAGAAACACTGCTCAGATCTTTCTGTTTAGTTTCCTTACTATAAATTGTAATGATAAAGAGTATTCATTTAGTTCTGTAAGGGGTAACTAATGAACGTGGGCAAAAGTCCAGTTGCAACTTATTTTCACGAAAAGTGCAGATTTAAGTTAGCTGACATTCTTTACAATATCACACCTTTTTTTTTTTCAGTAAATATTTTTAAATTAAAGAAACTAAACACAATTGTTAAAATTACTGTTTCATAGGATTTTCTAAAAAGATGTTTTCAAATCTGTATTTTAATTATGCTCATGAAGTTTTCTCCAGAGATTTCAGAAGTTCCAGCTCAATGAAAAATTAGTTATTCTCCTAGTTCATGTTTTAATTTGTGTATCCATCAATATAATCTGAAATCCTAAAAATATCAGAGCTTTAAAAGAAGTCTCAGAAAAACTTCACCCTTGTGCAACCTCAAATAACCAAGATGAGAGCACCCTCAGCAAGTTTGTCAATGACACCAAGCTGGGCAGTGCAGTTGATATGCCAGAGGGAAGGGATGCCACCCAGAGGGACCTGGAAAAGCTGGAGAAGTGGGCCCAAGTGAACCTCATGAGGTTCAACAAGGCCAAGTGCAGGGTTCTGCACTTGGGCCGGGGCAACCAGAGACATCAATACAGGCTGGGGGAAGACATGCTAGAGAGCAGCCCTGTGGAAAAAGACCTGGGGGTACTAGTGGATCCAAAGCTGGACATGAGCCACCAACGTGCAACTGCAGCCCAGAGGGTCAACCGCATCCTGGGCTGTACCAAAAGAAGTGTGGCCAGCAGATCAAGAGAGGTGATTCTGCCCCTCTACTCTGCCCTGGTGAGACCTCACCTGGAATACTGTGTCCAGCTCTGGAGGCCCCAACACAAGAAAGACGTGGACCTGCTGGAATGTGTCCAGAGGAGGGCCACAAACATGATCCAAGGGCTGGAGCACCTCTCTTATGAAGAAAGGCTGAGGGAGTTGGGTTTGTTCAGCCTGAAGAAGAGAAGGCTCCGGGGGGACCTCATAGCAGCCTTCCAGTACCTGCAGGGGGCCTACAGAAAGGCTGCGGAGGGGTGTTTTACAAGAGCACATAGTGATAGGACAAGGGGTAATGATTTGAAACTGCAGGAGGAGAGATTTAGGTTAGAGATCAGAAGGAAATTCTTTAGTGTGAAGGTAGTGAGACACTGGAACAGGTTGCCCAGAGAAGTTGTGGAGGCTCCATCCCTGGGGGTGTTCAAGCTCAGGTTTGATGGGGGTCTGAGCAACCTGTGGGAGGTGTCCCTGATCATGCAGGGAAGTTGGAACTCGATGATCTTTGAGGTCTGTTCCAACCCAAAGCATTCTGTGATTCTATGGAGTATTCTACATGCAACCCACAGCTTATCTACATGATCAGTTACTGTAAAGCATTTGTAGGGCACTTGGAAAACACAAAGTGCCAAGTACTGCTCTTCTGGCTAGTGACTGACAACCCTTGCTCACTTTCCTTGGACTCCCTCTGAGGCAGGATCTAGAAGGGTGAGCAAAAAGAGTGGGCAAAAAGGTGGCAGAGCTTTGTTGGCAGGGAGCTTTGAGGCTGTTGCAGGGAAGAATCCAGGTCTGACTGGGCTGGAAAGGGTAAAGAGCTGCACATATCACTATGCACGTGTTATTTTGTCCAATGTATGTTTAATGTGCAGTACATAAATGGCTGTGGATAGGAACAAAAAGCAAGTATCTCACCTATCAGTCCATCCCTCATAAGGCTTATAACCACGAGGCCACAGAGTGATGCTGTATTTGGGGTTTCTCTACATGAATCTTGTAATGTTCTCAGTGCCGGTTGTTTTCTACACAGGAGAAGAAAGGTGTGAAACTAGCCCACAGTTTTTGCAAACTATAAGAATAAACCCTATCTGTAGCAAGTATCTTTAGAAAGCAGAATACATTTCCAGAGCACTCAGAGCAAGAGCTGTTACCCTTCTTGCTTGTATTCCCACCCACTCCCGTGACTCTTGTATTCTTGCTGGAAAGTGGCCCAGCTTCAAAAGGAAGGATTGCATTTAAATAATGTGGGGCATGTTGCTCTAAATAGCATTGGAGTCCAACCCAGTGTACATTACTGGGAAACTTAACTTTCTGTATGTGTTTTCCTGTTGAGTACAGTCCACAAAGAAATTGTGAGGTTTAAATTAATAAATTAAAATTATTTTTTTCCAGCGTTTTCAAGCATCTGGCCCAAATCAGGAGACTCTTGAAGACACTCCCTAAAAATAGGTTTGATTTTGATGAGTTGGAATTTTCCAACAAAAACAGGAAAAATCCTAACCATCTCTAATTCCCCATGGAATGGGGGAGTATTTTCTTGTTTTTTTTCACTCATGTGAGGCTCTGTCCTCACAATATTGCGACAACATTGAGGTGGGCATGGACTGTCTCTGTCTTTGCACTGTCATACAGAATATGCCCCACAGCAGTGGGGTCACTTACTAACCTGATGAAGGAAACTGAAAAGTGATAGGTGTGTATTGTTTGCACAGTGTTTTAGCTGTAAAATCCCATAAGAAGAAGGAACGTTTACACAATGTCTTATTAAGGAAAGTGGTGTTATAAATCATCCCATAAAGAGAAGAAAAACCTTCTAATTGCATGCTTTATCTTCAAAAGTGATGAATTTCAGAACAATCTGCATATCAGGTACCTTGTCTGTATTTTAGTGCTAAAAGGCTTCTGTTGACACATATCCAGGTTCTGTTACTTCTCTTTGACACATCACATAGTTATTTTCTTTTTAATCTCTGAAGAGCAGAAATATTGCGAGCTCTTTGCTGGTGCCAGTATGGATAGAAGCCATCCCTAAAGAGACGTATATTGCAATTGGCAAGATATAAATCACATACTGTATAAATATAGAGGTGTTTGTGTGTCAGGATGTTGGCAAGTGGTTTGTGGGAAAAACTACTCTTTTGGATGCTGAAAGCATCTTTCAGATCTGCCATTTATGACTCCTCTTTTCTTGCTGTTTTTGTGCCAATCTTCAAATTGTCGTTTGGGGTATCTGTGATCGCCTGTCTGGACGTTGTACGGAAGTGCCTTGAGAGAGAAAGGGGAGTTCTTGCCATGTTCCTAGTGAGACTGCTGCTGTTAGGAATTTGTTTCAGGGTTTGTTTGGGGTTTTCCTTTTCAATCACTCTCTTCATTCACTACTGTCAGCACTTCGTTATTTGTACAGGAGCTTTGTTCTCTACCAATGCTGCCTTGCTGTCTCTTTGAAGCATAGTAGTCGTCCTGTTCCAAACCTCAGCTCCAGAGTGCTGCTCCTTGGCCTACTGCTTGTTGTTTCTTTTCTCTTTCTTAAGATTTTTTTTGTTTGATGAACTTCCTTCAAGCCAGCTGCAAGTTCAAAGGTCTCATAGTGTCGCTTAGTGTGGCTGCTTTGCTTTAAATTCTACAGCATAAGGATTCTTCCTGCTGTGCAATCCACACTGGTCCTATGGAAAGCTCCAGACAGCTTCAGCTCCTTCAAGAAACCTTCATCCTCCCTACCTGAGAGCGCAGCTGACAGAAGCAGCCAGCAGGCACTGCAGTTTGGGCACTTACTTTTGTAGAAGAGCATGGGAAATGGGAGAAGAAAGGGTGTTCTGCACCCAGGGCATGGTCCCCAGCACCAGCTGGAGCAGGTTCCCCAGCACATCAGAGGCCTCAGCACAGACTGAGCTCTCAAAGGAGGATGCAGCTTTCTGGGTCTGGGGCTGCCAGTGTGCCTTGGACCTGTCAGTGAGGCTGGGGCAGGGGTAGGTGGACTCCCTCCCTGCTCCTGGGAGGCTGGGGCAGGAGGATGGTCTGTGGCAGCAAGTGAAGGAGCTGCAGGAGAACAGCAGCCTGGGCAGCAGCAGAGATGATGAAAGCAACGAGCTCTTTTACTCCTTCTGGGAAATCAGTGTGACGGGGTGCCTCTCTCAAGTGCTTGTGTAGTTCGAGGAACAAACATGAGGAGTTAGAGGTGTGTGTGCAATTTCAGGGCTATGACCTCACTGGGGTCACAGAGAGACATGGTGGTATGGCTCATATAACTGGAGTGCTGCAATGAACAGATATGGGCTCTTTGGGAAGGACAGGCCAAGAAGACAAGGAGTGAGAGTTGCCCACTGTTTAGCAGGAGTACCCAGAGCTTTGCCCAGAGGTGGATTGTGAGGCAGCTGGGAGCTTCTCAGTCAGGATTAGATGCCAGACCAAGAGAACTTTCATTGTTCTGAGGCTGGAGAAATGTGCTGATGGGAACCTCATGCAGTTCAACAGGGGACTGGGAAGGAACAGTCTCAGGCAGCAGGGGTAGGCTGGAAGGTTGACAGTCTGGAAAGTAGTTTTGCAGAAAAGGACTTGGGCATTCTGGTGGACCTAAATGGATCATTAACCAGTAATGTGTCCTTGTGACAAAGAAGGCTATTAGCATCTTATGCAGCATCCTAGGAGGAAAGCATCACCAGCATGTTGAGGGAGGTGGTCCTTACTCTACTCAACACTGGTGAGACACACCTGGAGCTCTGTGTCCAGTTCTGGGCTCCCCAATACAAGAGAGACATGGACATACTGGAAACAGTCCAGTAAAGGGCCACAAAGATGTTTAAGGGACTAGAGCATCTCTCCTACAAGGAAAGGCTGAGAGAGCTCAGTCTGTTTAGCTTGGAGAAGAGAAGGTTCAGGGGGATTTTATGCATGCACATGTATACCTGAAGGGAGAGTGCAAAGAGGAGGGAGCCAGGGTCTTCTCATTGGTGCCTAGTGACAGGACCAGAGGCAGTGGGCACAATGCAGGAAATGCCATTTAAATATAAGAAAAAACCTTTTGCATTGTGAGGATGGTCAGATACTGGGTTTCTCAGAGAAGGTGACTCTCCAACTTTGGAGATACTCAAAACCTGACTGAATAGGTTCCTGAGCAACCTGCTGTAAGGGACCCTGCTTAACCAGGGGAGTTGGATTAGATAGCCTCCAAAGGCACCTTCCCACCTCAACCACGCTGTGCTTCTTTCATACATCTTGCACGTCTTAGTCCTTAACATTGGAAGAAAGGCTGACCAGATGGAAAGGCAGAAAGATGAAATGGTGCTTTGACTAAATTTGTGCCCTTGCAGAAAAGGAGTGTAGATGTATATAGTGTAAATTTTATGCATGTTGTTTGGAGGAATCACCAGGAAATTTGAAATACATGGAGGAGAGACTCTGGGGAAGCAATCTGTCTCAAATGTCTCAAACAAGGGATGCCAGTAGCCTTGATTGAGTAGTTAAATATCCAGACAACATAGACTGTGCTGGCAAATCAATACCAGTTCTCTATTCGTGAAATAATTCCCTTTCTTTTTTTTTTTTTTAAGGCAGTATTTTATGACTAGTTCTTCATTACACGTAGGATCAAAGGACCCATTTCCCAGGACTATGGTCACAGGTATCTGGGAGTCTCCAACTGGGGAGGTGAAGGCTTCTAGCCTAAATCTGCAAGCTTTGGGAAGGAAAGGACTATGGACAAAGCAGGGTGGAGTTCAGCTGTCAACCACTGCTAGAATCTGATGCCTTGCAGATCTATGGCAGCACCATAAGGACAAGATCAGGTTGAGGAACAGCCCAAGGATTAGGGACGATCAGGGAGTTTGTGTGTGTGTGACTCTTGGCTATAAATATTTAAAATAATCATAGACAACAAAACAAAAATACTGTTGGAGGTTTTTGCATCATGGGTAATCTCAGATGAAATTTATGAGAGGATTGATTTTTTCTGAAGCTACAACATACAGAATTGTTTACAATGGTCAAGTATTGAATGAACACTACGCTGTCACCTTTTTATTATTTAAGTGTCTTGAGTAGTGCCAAAATAAGTTATAATTCCTGAAAATGAATTCCTGCTATTAGTTATCTGACCTGGATATGAATCAGTAGTCTAGAGCTGCAAAGCCATGCATGTAATTATACCACTTTCCCCACTTTAACTTGCTTTATTATGATGACTGTAACCAACCACAGTATGAAAAACTGCTTCTATACTTCATCTATAGTCTGTTCTAAAATCAGACCTATAAAATGATGACTTATGACATCTCCAGAGAAGAATTACTATTCAAATATATTCCTTTTAATATTTCATCTATTTTCCTCAAAAAGACAACAATTTCAATTCTTACATTTATATATTTTTACACGTTATTTGAAGTTCATTATCTATTCCTTATGAATAACAGTACAGTTCTCTCTTGCAGAACTAAGTTGTCATGACAAAAATTGATATCAGTCTAAATTATCTATGCAACAATATGATAGAATCCAACACCTTTACAAGATATGAAATAGGATACTGTAAGAAAGCAGTTCTATTTCCCTTAAACGTAAAAGCTCTGTTAATAAGCTGTTGGCATCATGATGTCGATTGATATAACCATTTTAGGGTTAATGGTGGTTTGCTATCATGAAGGATTTTGCAAACGTTAAAGTTATCAGTGTCCCCATATACGCCTTAGCTCAGCAAAGCAGTTAAGCATGTGCTTAAGTCTCATTCTGTAATCTCTTTCTCTAACCATAAATCCTGCTTCATTGACTTCTGCACTTTTTATAGCTTGCTGAGGGAAATTCATGCTACCTGTTTGGCAACAGAACAGTAGCATGACAGACTAGTGCATGCCTGCACCCTGTGTAGGATTTTATTAGAGAATACATCTGGAAATGGAAGGAATATGTAGTAACAGAGAAAGTAACTTCATTCTTCTCCTTTCACTTGATGTAAAAACCTTTAACTCACAAATGGTGTATTGCTAATTACTGTGTCTAGATATTGGTACTAATTCTTCAGGTATGTTCATTATTATTTACTTTTTATTCATCAACCCTGCAGAATGCAAAAGCTCCATATGAGCCCGGATGTAAAATCCTTGCGGTCTGAAAGGCAGGTGGAGGAAAAGGTGGATGTCGAATTCAAAGTTAGGGCATAAACAGAGTAAACAAGAAAAAAAACAAATTGGTTTGGTGAGGACAGTTGTTCAGTGTTTCTTCTCTCTTCTTGTGTGTATTAACCAGCCCAGTGCCTGTACTTTTCTGTATGTTTGTACTTTTTGTACATTGATGCCAGCCATTTTTTTACGTCAACCATGTGCAAGTAGATAAGCCAAGTACTTTTTTCTTACAGAAAGGCTACTTATTCTTGTGTACTTTACACATAAAATTATTTACCCCAGCATGGATGAACTGGTGCTGTGAACAGAAGACACAGGTCCTGACTCCAAGCCTCTTACAAGTTTGCACATCCTACAGGCCTAGGTGATTTGGAGATGTTCAAAACTCTGTTTGCAACTTGATCTAACTTAGAAGTTAGCCATGCTTTGAGCAGGACTAGGTGGACTAGGTGACTTTGTAACTTTTTAAGGATGCTTAAATATGAACCAAAAGGAATAGAGGGTGAATTGGACTCTCCAATAAGACACCATTGGTTATTTCATTATATGCAACACAATAATGCTCATTATTAAGTCAATATGTGTACACCAACATGTTAAATGTAATGAAGAGAGAAAAATGAAAGTCTTCACAGAGGTACTAATGTAATCTTTTAAGGACAAAAAAGCCTTGGGAACAGTGCTGAGAAAATCCTGTTAGACAAGACTGTCTGAGATATGGAATATCACTTTCCTAAGAAATGCTGATATCTGAGAATTCGTTATTGTTTCAATTCAGGATGATCACAAATGTTTCTTATATGCCACACAAACAGACGTTTTGAAAACGATAGAATTTCAGTAACACTTAATTTCAAAATTCTATCATTGTGTTTCAGATTTCATTCTCTGTTTTCAACCAGATAATACATGGGTAATATATGTAATTATTAGATTATTTGTGAAAGCAGTGACTGTTGTCTGTAGTACACATTTCTGAAATTGGGGGTAGTGAAGCCTTCAGGGCTGTGAATCTTTCCATAGCAATGTTAATCACAAGTGCCATTATGAAAAATACTTAGATGTTAGCTAAAATTGTATTTTTAATTGTTTTTCTTGAAAAATACTTTCTGACTATAGAATAGACTTACCCCAGGGAACTGGTTTAAAAAATAATTTAAAAAAAAAAATGGGTTCTAGGGGAAAAGAATGTCGTGGTTCAAGGGAGGCTCCAGATTGTAACCAGCCATGGGTTCCTCCTGAAGCAGGTGGAGGCAAAGGGGAAAGCTGCTGAGGCTCAGGCCACCAAGCTGTCTCCTGAAGGCAGGTTCCCAACAGGGAAGGACTGGTTCTTGTGAGGGGATGTGCAGTGCTTCTTTTCCTTTTCCTTTGCCTTGCAGCCTGGAGCACTGGCCCCTGACACCATAGAACTGGGTTGCACATCCACTGTTCCCAGACTTGCTTTGGAGTGAGCACTTTCAATATCAGAACATAATGTCCAGGGCAGCAGCTGAGAGCAGCACTGTTGTTGCCATCAAGGATGTTGTGTGCAGACTAGATTGGAACTAACTTCTGGGGCTTCACTTAGGATGCAGGTTGACAGTCGTTAAATGAAAGGTTGTGAAGAAAGTAACTTTAGCTAAGATGCAAAAGGAGAAGGAAGGCAACAGTAAAGCCCAAACTGGTATTATTCAAGAGACAAAAAGGACCATTAAAATTTTTGAAGAATCGTTTAAACAAATTAATGAAATACTACAGTAAAGCAACCAGAGATGCAACTGTGGCAAAGCTCTACCTTGTGATGATTAACAGCCTCTTAGCATTCAAAACTATTCTAGAAGTAGAATGAGAGAAGAAAGAATACAACTGGAATTAATTCCATCTAAATGGATACAAGTGTTAAAGAAAATGAAAAGGAGGTCCCTAAGGGGTTCATAAGAGATTTTCTGTTGAGAGAGCGGCAGCAGGAAGATTTGAAAGAGCTGAGTCTCTCTGTAAAAGAAATGTTACAGAGAGAAGGTGCTGTCTCTGCTGAAAAATCATTTGTGTGCTCTGCAGCAAGTTCTCCTAACGGGCAAAGATCCTAAGCTCAGGCAGCTGATCCGGACAATGTTAAAGAGGGAGAAAACAAGAATCTTGCTTAGTTTTTCTATAGGAGAAGCATGTGCTTCTGAGCAATGGCTGAGCCAAAGAACCTAACAGAGATCTGCTCCACTTAATATGTGATTTTTAGTTTGGTCAATGTCCCACAACGTGAGTCACTGAAAAATGTAACAACCAGCTTCAACTAGCTTCTGCTATACCTTCCTGGAGATACAATTCCCTCATCTTCCCTTGCCAAATAAGCATAAGGCCATCAGAAATTAGCAATAAACATAAGAATCCAAAATACTTATGACAAATCTATTAATTAGCTTGTAATGAGAGTCTCTGCAACAGCCTCGCAAGCAGTCTTCCTTGTGTTACTGGACAGTTCATTTGTCCCAAACTTTTTATGTTTAAGAATGTGAAATCTCAAGATGATGCAACTGTTTGCAGTGTTGGACTTCTCTGGGCAAAATGGGCAATTCAGCATCACAGTTCAGTGTCTCTGCCTTCCCTCAACACTGAGATGCCTGTTTTCACCTCAGGGCTCAACCTAATGTGTTTGGACATAAATAATTGCACTTGCTATTCTCATGAAGCATGCTAAGAGCTCTCAGGACCATGAACTTGACTGACTTTGGTTTGCTTCCTTTTTCTCCTTCTACACCCACAGTCAGATGTGTACCCCCCTCTGTTGCTTTTCTAACCATGTCCACGCTTCTGTTTTAAGTTTTCTACTAACTTTAGGTGCTCCCAGAAGGCAGCTTCAGCTTTTCTTTGTGCTATCCTGGTGCCTAACAGACAAAAATGCAGATCAGAGTATGATTCCATTATTTTATTTCTTTAACGAGGTGTGGTATTGTTAGATGTTTGTTAGGTTTGGGACAACTGGGACTAACAGTTGCATGCCCAAACCTGAATTCCCCTGCAAATTCCTTGAACTCATGACCACTAAGTTTTGGCAGCTCTTAAAGATCTTTCTTAAATTGATAATAAGGGCTGTGACTTTGTTCCTGGTCTTAATTAATTCATGTCATTAATTAAGATTAATTAGTTAGCTTTCAGCTAAACTCAAAACATTCAGGGATTTTCTGCATAAAAACTGAAGTTATCAAGTACATAATCTAATACGGACTTTCCTCTCCTGCCTTTTTGTTAGATGTCATCACGATTGTGGCTGAACAATCAAGTATCTCCTTGTTTATATTTAATTTGCAAATGATACACTTGTAGCGGAGGTGGGAAAGTTGACAGGTCCTTTTTGGCAGTGGCAAAAAGTGGTTTATGGTAATTTAGGCTAACCTTGGCCTCCCGTAAATAAAAACATGAAACTTTTTAAACACCCACACTCTGTGATGCTTCTCCTGCTCTTCTTGAGTGTATTAACACTCGGCTTGTTAGCAAGTGGGATGCGTAAACCCTAATCTTGGCTATGATGGTGCAGGAGATCTGTGCCCAGACCTTTCTGAAAGCATCTGGAGACCACTAACTTGGGCTCACCCTCAGAAGTCTTTATCCCAGAACATGGACTCATTTAACCCTTTCAGTTTCTCTGTACTATGATTTGTATCCTATGTCCCTTGCCCATCTTTGCACGCTATTGCTTCTAGGGTGCCAGTCACACACCCACACCATGGAGGTATTCCCTTCACAATCCAGTCCTTGTGTCCCTCTTTCTGCTGTCCTAGGAGATGTGACCCTGCAGTACACTGTACTGTACTCTGACCAGCTGCAATAGATAATTTCCTTTCCACAGAGTCTACGTTTCGCTTAAGTGTAGCACAGAAGCACTAATTTTCCCCAAAGCTTCTCAGAGCATCAAAGCTGTGTTCTCTCATGTTTGATTTTTTTTTTATTTTATTTTGTTTTTTTACATCAGGACCTCCAGTGGGTAAATCCAGGAGTTTATCTAGTATGAAAAAAGGTTGCATTTATTAGTGAAAATGGACTGGGTGCTTCACATAGTCTGAGAAAACAGTGTTTCCCAAGGGGGTATTGAACATGCTCAGACAAGTGCTCTGTTTTCCTAAGGACACCTGCCAGAACCTTGCTGACATGTCAAGTGTTGAAAAATGTTTGGCATCAGCCACCGCTCACAGCATTTCTCCCCTTGTTGACAGTAGGAAACAGCCACGTTATGCATATTTCTTTAATTCTCTTGGCTCACTACAGAGCAAAGTGTCTCATGTGTTTTCTTCTGTAAGCACTGATTTCCAAAGAGAACAGAATATCCAGCTCTTCTTTTGGTCCAGGTTTTAAGGGAAAGGGAACTTCAGACCAGGAACTGGATGAAGATTGGAGAAGGGCCTTCTTCACCTTGTTGTCTGATGGGAACTTCCTTGTCTGATGAAAAATACATTCTATTAAATGTTAGTTGTCTTGGTCCTTTGTTCCACTAATCATGTCAAGCCAGTGTCTTCATGATCAGATTAAGGATGTAATGGAGTTTTTCCAGTTTAGGACTGGGTACTATCTCTTCTACTCTGTCTTGTACTCACAGTTTCTTTCACATTTCACCTTCATGAGATGTTTTTCACCAGCATACTATTTACCTTCTGATGACCATAGGGCAAAAAACTTCTTGAAGCACCACTGTTTTGTGTGCAAATACCCACCTCTGCCTTTGGACTCTCATATTTCTTTCTGCATTGCATAGGAGGCAAATCCACTGGTTAGGGAAAAGCTCTTTTTTATTTCGTAGGGAATTAGTAGGCAGAGCTCGATGTTTCTCTGTGCAAATTTTTCTCTCATGTACATTTTTTGCTTTTAGACTATTTATGCCTCAACAAGATACTCTGGCCAATTGCTTCCTGTAGTAGTCAGACTACCATATGCCAATCAAAACATTATGCACAGCTATCAGGCATTATTATCAACACCTATCCTGAAGTAGTTCTTTTGTGTGTGATGAGTAATTTAACACTCAACACTCTGAAACCTAAAGCTAATATTGTAAAGTACTCCAAGGATACAAATTGCACATGTCTTAAACTTCTGATAATCATCTGGTAGTTCGTGGACCCTATTACACTGTGGGTTTGAAAAGGGGAAGGAAGGGAAGGGAAGGAAGGGAAGGGAAGGGAAGGGAAGGGAAGGGAAGGGAAGGGAAGGGAAGGGAAGGGAAGGGAAGGGAAGGGAAGGGAAGGGAAGGGAAGGGAAGGGAAGGGAAGGGAAGGGAAGGGGAGGGCAAATAACAAAAAGTTATGTTCCTCACACAGCCAAGGATTCCTTACTTTCTCTCTGGTGGAGCTGAGGATCAGCCACTGGTGGTACCCTCCTGACATGAATAATGGAAGCTGGTGTACTGGTGCTTCCTCATCAGCAGGCTTTAGCTTGGTTTGGAACTCTTGGATCCAAAATGAAACCTTCTGCATTCCATCAACTTGCAGCTGATGAGTTAGTCCATTCTTGATGTCAAAATGGAGACCAGTCATGAGTGGCTTTCCTCAAGGGCTGGTACTCAGACCAGTGCTGTTTAACATCTTTGTCAACAACATGGACAGTGGAATTGAGTGCACCCTCAGCAAGCTTGCCAATGACACCAAACTGTGTGGTGTGGTTGACATGCTGGAGGGAAGGGAGGCCATCAGAGGGACCTTGACATACTTGAGAGGTGGGCTTGTGCAAACTGCATTAAGTTCAACATAGCAAAGTGCAGGGTTCTGCATCTAGGTTGGGGCAATCCCATGCACAAATGGGATTTGGTGCAGAGTGGATCAAAAACAGCCTTGAGGAGAAGGACTTGGGGGTGATGGTGGATGAGAAGCAAAACATGAGCCAGCAATGTGCACTTGCAGCTGAGAAAGCCAAGTATGTCCTGGGCTGCATCAAAAGAAATATGGACAGCAGGTCAAGGGAGTTGATTCTACCCCCCTACTCAGCTCTCATGAGACCCCATCTGGAGTACTGTGTCCAACTCTGGAGCCCCCAAGCCCCCAACACAAGAAGGACATGGAGCTCCTGGAGCAAGTCCAGAGGAGGGCCACAAAGATGATCAGAGGGCTGGAACACCTCTCATACTAAGATAGGCTGAGAGAGTTGGGGTTGTTCAGTCTGGAGAAGAGAAGACTCGGGGGAGACTTTATAGCAGCCTTCCAGTACCTGAAGGGGCCTACAGGAAAGCTGGGGAGGGGCTTTTCACCAGAGAGGGCAGTGATAGGACAGGGGGTAATGGTTTTAAACTGAAAGAGGGGAGATTTAGGTTAGACATCAAGAAGAAATTCTTCACCATGAGGGTAGTAAGGTGCAGGAATAGGTTGCCCAGGGAAGTTGTGGAAGTCCCATCCCTGGAAGTGTTCAAGGCCAGGTTGGATGGGGCTCTGAGCAACTTGGTCTAGTGGAAGGTGTCTCTGCCCGTGCAGGGGGATTTGAACTAGGTTATTTTTAAGGTCCCTTCCAGCCCAAACCATTATATTATTCTATGCTTAACATCTGATTCCTGGTATTTGACCAGTATTGCAAGTTTTTGTGAACTTATTAAAAAAGTTACCATTTTGCTAAATGAGATTCTCCCTCTCTTATCACAGATAAGAGACTGTATTTTACAGTGATGGCTTTCACCATCTTTCTCTCTAAGTTGTGTAACTAAAGTGCTTGCCTACACTGAGCAGTGTGAGAGTCAAACATTGACCTGCTTCGCTGGCTAAAGGCTGCATAAGTAACACAGTACTAATTCTTCTGAGTAACCCCAGTGATCAGTTGAGAAAAAGAGGTTTAGTTGTTAAATATGGTATTTCCTTAGTGAATCTCTTCTAGTCACCTTAAATTCTCCTTAACACTGAGTTTAGAAATGTGCAAGGGGCCAGTACAGCTCTGACTGGCATCAACTACCAGTTACATTAACTTCCCAATGAAAAATGCTTTGAGATGGCTGCTGCTTTTTGTTTTGTGGATCTTGGGCCTGGTACTACAGCAAAATTACTGCCTGAGCTGTAGAGCTCAGAGGTGGGTGTAGAGTATTCTGAATTGTGGGAGGTATAAACAGTCTTTCCCTACGGATTCACTGGTGTAAGCTGAGAACAGCGGGAACTGTCGGTAGGGTCAGACTGTTGTCTCTGTTCCCAGCCCCTACTGTTGGCAGTCTTCATGTGTTCAATTGTCTATGTTCCTGCTCTTCAGGAGAAATATAATTCACCCCTTTAGCATCTCTCACATCTCCCCTTGGCTAACGACAATCTTAATTCCTCATAGAATACTGTTCTCTGGTTTATCAATAGTTTGTTATTCCTAGTACAAATTTTAGCTGCCTCTGTCTACTTTGGGCATTTCCTCTTTACAAACTTGTAAATCTCAGATAATTCAATGTCAGATTCCCATTTTACTGTTGCCTCCTGTCACCCCTCACTGTGACTTCCAAGACTGGATATTGTTGGGTTTTATTGTGAGTTTGTTTGTTTGTTTGTTTTAGGTTTTTAAGGGCTTATTATGCAGTGGGCATCTTTTGAAACTTGCTGCTTTCTAACTCACACATGTTGGGGCAACCTAGACTGGTGTCTTGGTTTAGTGATCAGGGTGAACAAAAAAATAGGCTTTCTGTTATGCCCCTCCACCCTCCCAAGGGAAGATAATAGGGAAATAAGGAAGAGAGACTTAAAGGTTGGAAATTAAATTGGAACAGGTTTACTGGAACAGGGAAAGGGCAGTAACACATGGGATGAGGAACAGATATATACCATTATATACATACATATACAAAACTGATCTCTGTGATCACAGAGTTAGGTCTCTGAGGATGCCTTGCAGCAAGGCCAACTCAGGAGAGGGGTCCATGGCTCTTCGCAGCACCCAATGGATTAGGATTCTGCAGGGCATGTGGCGAGCTGATGAAAAGCAGGAGCCTCTCTCCAAGACCTACAGCAGCAGCAAGGACAAAGGGAGCAAGAAAAGGAGCTGGGCTTCTGGTTCTCCTGGCTTTTAGAGAGCATGGCAGGAAATGGGAGGGAATACTGACCCCTCTCTGATCTGCCCCTCCCAGATCCCTCAGGGTCCTAAAGACCCTCTCTCTAGGTCCTCGTATCAGTACCATAAAATTAGCATGGCCCTCTCAAACCATAACAATAGACAACAGCTATCCTTGCCTTCTGAGGTGCACAGTGGGCTCTTTGGGATCATGGTCTTGCACAGACCCAACTTAGGTGTGTGCAGCACTGTTGAGTGTCTCTGGCTAGGACAGCCCAGCTCTTGGGGCAGAAACTGGAGGTCACGCAGTTGGAGGGTATTGGTCTGTGTATCGGTTCACATGATGTAGGATCAGGGTCCATCCAGGAGAAACTCCCAGGCCTGGGAAGCAGGAAGTCCTCCTAGGTAAAGTAGAAAAGCTTTAGCCATGAAGAGCTCTGTGGTACATAGGAAAAAGTGCTGTGTTAAGTAGCATGGCAGGATAGAGCAGGCTTAGGAAGCCCTGTGGCATGCTGCAGGCTGTTGGAAGATCAAGGAAACAGGATGGTCAGGCACAGAACAAGAAAGAAACACCTCAGGAAAAGGAGCGCTTTCTTTTTGTTTACCAAATACAAGCCAAGCAAAAAAATTAACAGTTGATAGTACCCTACAAAACTTGGTCTTAGCAGACTAGGAATTCAACAACCTCTCCCAGTGCAATGTTGTACCATGAGGGACACATCCTGGCTGTACAAACATGGGAGTAATGAATAGGAGCAGAGGGGTGATAGCACTTGCATACGTTATTCTGCTAAGGCAACAGCTAGGATCACAAAATCAAAGCATCACAGAATGTTAGGGGTTGGAAGGGATCTCTGGAGATCATCCAGTCCAACTCCCCTGCCAGAGCGGGTTCACCTACAGCAGGTTGCACAGGATTGTGTCCAGGTGGGTTTTGAATGTCTCCAGGGACAGAGACTCCACAACCAGCCTGTTCTAGTGCTCTGCTACTCTTAAAGTAAGGAAGTTCCTCATCATGTTTAGATGGAACTTCCTATGTTCAAATTTGTGTCCGTTACCTCTTGTCCTGTCAGGATGGACTTCAGTTTTGGTATTTTTTCAAAAAACATTGAAAAGATGGGCAAAGTGCTGAAAAAATGCAGTCAGTGATTTAAGAACTGAATTTTTTTGTTAGTTTTTTTTTGTTTTTATCTTATCGAAAAGAAAATTCAGAAGGGACTTGATCAGGGTATATAAATCCCTGTCCTGGGAGTAAACTCCAAGCACTGAAGTGATCTTGAAAAGTAGAGAATGAAATTGTGGTTGGAATCTTGTTACGGTTTGACTCAGAATGGACAATTAAACCAGAGGCAACAATGCTCTCGATCCCCTCCCTCTCCCACCCAGGTAGGGAAGGAGAGAGAGAATTAGGAGAGAGACTTAGCTGGATTGAAGCTAAAAAGTGACCTTGGAGTTTCAGCAGAAACATAAACATTCCAGTGTTATCAGTCCACTAGCTGGAACACTTGTTGCTAGTTAAAAGAAAGAAAAAAAAATCAGTAAGAGGAAAATTAGCTTCATCCTGGCTCAACCCAGGACAAATCTGAAGCTAAGTCAATCCAGGACAGAAGTCAGATACTTTTTTTTTTTTTTAATAGTGAGTAGAATTAACCATTCAAACTATCATGCAATAGATTTTCTGTCTCCAGCTATTGTTTGATCAAGACCAGATATTCTCCTAGAAGTTATGCATTAGAGAAACACAAATTATCGTTTCATCAAACAGAAGTTATTTGGCTACATACATAATTAATTGGCTGATGAAGTAATAGTTCTTATAGACTGCAGATCAAATTTTATGATCTAATAGTCCATTTTGGCAGTGGAATCTAAATGCATAAGTGTGGATTTGTATGTCTAAATCTAGGGAGCCAGGTTTTTAATTTTCAGACAGTTCCTGAGAGAGTGTATTTCTTAGGAACGCAGTTTGCTGTATTTCATTATAGGGTTCCCCCTCATCTCTAAGTTCCCTTCTCCTATATTGGATCACATTTCTGTGGGTTCTTCCCTTGGTATCCTTCTAATTAACTGCACAGGCACACTTCAAATTCCATAACCACTCTGTGCTGTAAATTTCATCAGTTCTGTAAACACTGTATGAGTTGTAGCTCCCCCATAAACATTGATCCATCACCCCTCAGCTTCTCTCTGGGCCCCTTTAGGAAGTCCTTATTCCTACTGAATACACTGGGAAGGATACTGAGGCATTCAGATATTCTGATTTTGAACAAACTCCACACTCAGGACTATTTGCCCACAAGACCTGGTGCTGAAGTTGAATGAGACATTTTGCTTCTGTTTGTCAGTGTGAATTAATCTGTATGTATTAATTTCAAATTTCAGCTGCTTATGTAGCCTGCTCCATCATGCATTTGGCACAGCTCAGCTGAAAGCAATGGTGACACTAATGATCTTTCAAAAATTTCCTAGCAGTTAGCTGAAGAAATACATTTAGATGTCCAGTGTCTGGAGATCTCTCATAGAGTAATTCCTAGTTATGTTTTGATGGCTTAAGATTTATGAATAAGGAGATTTTGCTTGTGAACATCTACATATGTATTTACAAGATCAGGTAATGTATTGCAGAACTGCAGAGGTCTCTGTCCTTAGTAAAAAAGCAGAATAAATTCTCAAGCTCTATCCAAGTTGACCAGACATAACCCATGGTTCAGAACTTCTTTCTCCATCCAGGGCCGCATGTGATAAAGTACTGGAGATGATCTCACCCCTAAAGACCTCAACTGGAGCCTCAGTTATTATTAATAACAGCTCAGTTATTATGACTACAAGGAAAAAAGTAACCTGGGCTACTCTCTACATACAGTACGTGTCCCAGCACTACAGCGAGGGGATCCAGAGAATAAGTATATGCAGGATGTTACTATATGAGCCTAATGCAATACATTCACTGCTGAGTGGAAAGGTTCACTTGACAATGATGTTGTGAACACTAAATATTTTTAGGTCATGGAGTAGTAGAGGAATTCCTCAGAATATGTTCATGACAAAGCTGGAAGGTTAATCTACAAACTGATTGGCAGGTAAATTAACTTTTCCCTTGAGAACACTAACATTTAGAGATTATCTACATTGTAATTAGAGATGTGATTGAAACACATCTAGGTATATCTGAGTCATATTCTTGCCTTCAGTAACTTCAGCTGAGGACCAAATTACCCAGTGCCTACTCTCAGCAGATGAGTGGCTGATGCCTTTTGCTGTAGGGCCTCAAATTTCTCGTACTTTCAGCTTGACGATCTCTCCAAAGACAAAGTATTGAAAGAAAGGAAACCATTTAGAAATTCCTTGATATTTCAGTGTTTGACACCTCAATTTCAGGAGAAAAATGGCCATGGCACTATGGCAAAGTGGTAACTTTGTACAATATAGATTTTTCTATTGGTATGTCTAATCTGTTTTATATTTTCCACAGTTACTCAGCTTTACCACTTCTGAGCTCAAAGTCATCCAGAAACCTGTAATTTTCAGGTTTGTTCCCAAGATTCCAGCAGCACTGGCTGGAAGTGAGACTCCTTTCAGCAGCCTCCCCTGTCACCAACCATATGCAGGAGCTGTCTGTTTTGTTGGCTGCATTTTACTCATTTTACTGGTGTGAAAACTTTCTGAGCTCCCATCGATGGGAGGCCACTAATCGAGATCTCTGAGCAGGCCAGCATGGGACTCAGGAGCATCCCCTTTTTATCCTAATAGCTAGCTTTTGTTTCGGCCCCTTTGATCCCAGCTAGGCCAAGAAATAACAAATACCCATAAAGGTGAGAAATCAGGTCTGGAGGCATATGAACTTTCTTGCTGGGGTCTTACAGTGGTTGAACTAATTACTCAGAGGAAATGTTTAAAAATGGATGGAGTGGCAGATATCCTGACGCTATAGTCCTTCCTAGCAGTCAATTCCTACACAGGGAAATATCTAAATCAAAAGGATAACTGTATTAAATGGATGTCAGCTGGAGGGAAAAACACATTCAGAAATGTGATAAAACCATTTCAAATTCAGTAGCTAATATATTTGTTTTGAGAACAAATTCCCCGTGCAACAAAAAGTAAAATTCAATAGAAAGCTAACATGATAAAGTAATACAACCAGAAAACGAACACTTTCTCTTCATATCAAATCAATAAATGTATCACTGAAGTGCAGAGTGCTCTTAAATAAACACTTTCTGAAATAATTTGGTGCAGTTAAATTATCTGTGGAATATTTTCCTGTTCCAGGGCATTTACCATGGGCTGTCACAAATCCCAGTTCCAAAGGACAGTGGGTGATATTTTGATCTCTGATGATCAGAGAGCCTGAAGCATCTGAAAAGCAGCCACCAGAGAGAAGGACTGCTTAATACCTTTAAATAAGGAGAAGACTGACTTTTTCAAATGAAAGATACCTTGTTGAAATTCTTTACAGAGCAAGAAAATAGAGTCCTAGCAGAATTTTCTATTTATTTGGACATCAAGCAGAGAATAGCTTTCTATTATTTGCAAATAGTGCTGTTCTATGCAAGTATCTTCAATGTGTAATTAATGAGTGGAAGCTGGTATGATTTAATCCTGGGACATACTGGTGAGAAGCTCTAGCCAAGGCCATGGCCTGCTCCAGGCACTCTTGTGCAAACATGTACTAGGGAAAAAACCCTCCTCCTGGAAGGTTTGCAGCTTCTCTAGGCAAGATGTCAACATGGATGGCCAGGGTGCAGGGCCAGACCATCCAGCCCACAATCAAGCTATGAAAGATGCTTCAGGGGACAGAGTTAGCCATCCACAAAGAGCAGGCGGGCCGACAGTTGCTTCCTGTAAGGATCTGATGACAAGTTCTGTGCACAGACTTCAACCTTATCCTGAGGTTTCTGCACTGGAAACATCTTTGGCATTCTCAGAACTCCACACGTTTGTCTCAGCACTGCAAATGCTGGCACAGGCTGAGGCTGGGAGAAAGCAAGGCTTATTTTATCATTTTATAGACAGGAAACTGGAGCACATACAAATCGAGGGTGCAATTCATGAGCCTAAATATAAGCATCTACTGCCATTGTAAACATCTGAAAGTATCCAGAACATCTGCATGGGGCTGGCAGATGCAGACAGTACCTAGAGGAGGCACACAGTCTGCTGGAGCAGAGCTGAAGACTGGGCAGTACACCAAATGGGGCACCTAAACTGGCTGTATGTTTAGAAACCTGAGTGGCTCTTAGACTGATTGTTCATGGACTGAATATCTACTGCAGAGCAGGAATTTGCAAGCAAATTATTTGAGAGGTGGTCCATTTGCTTTCATGTCTACTTTTCAGAAATATGTCTAAGTCAAGTAGCCTTTACCATGTAATGGTGTGGACATTTCTATTCCTTTCTGTCCAACATGGAGCAGCCTTTCTGAGAAGAACTGTAGGCTCCTCAGATATGTACCCTAATATAATAAAGGGAATCAATTTCTGAAGAGCAATTACTGAAGATCTACATATTTGCAATTGTGTAAAATGTATGCATTGCAAAAGCAACCAATAAGATGTTTATTTCAGCTCAAGATTTCAAATCTAGAAAAAAATTTACAAATTTGGTCCTTCTAAAGCGAACTCACTTCCTTCTCATAACGTCCTTTATGTGAGAATTCCCTGAACTTGGGAAATCCCATCAGGATCCGTTCAGCTTAAATATTTCCTCCCCAGCCCATTCTAATTCCTGTCTATTAAATGACTTTGTGGCTTCCTGACACTGTAGGCAGCTTATTTGAAAATTTGATTATGTGAAATAATCGCCTGTTGTACAGCAAGAATGAGAATTTTTGTGGGAGAGCTGGTTTTTTGTCATTCATCTCTGTCAGGCCACAGCGTTTTGATGCACATTTGAATGGATGTCACTGCTGACACATCAGCCCCTGCCCATCCTTTGCTATTATTATGTTTTCCACTGACATTTCTGAGAAAATAATAAAGATTTTGAAGTTTCTTAAGGACAAGATCCACAGTCCCAGTATCAGCTCTGGGTGATCTCTAACTACATATCACTAGTAAGGATTTAGCCAATTGAATTGTTGTAGCTTAACTAAAACAGCTTCCGCAGAGTTGGAGGGTATGTCAGCTTTCAAACAAGATAGAAGATATCTCTCAGAGATGTGGAGAGCAGCTCTCCTCATTGAGTCCTATCCTATCACATAGCATAAACAGAAGTTTTGACTTGGAAGAAACCCTTGAATTCAGTCAGGTGTCAGAGCTGGACACAAAATGGGGATGGTGGCTTTTGGTTAACTGCTCACTTAGTGCTGTGTGGGACAGGAGCTTTGTTGTGCCACACACCTCCTGGAAATAATTTCCAGGGCGGGGCTGCATTCTCAACAGGTGGCTTTGGGCAGCTTTCCTTGTCTCCCAAACCAGATTGCTGTTGAGTTCGTGGGCATAAACTCATCTGTTATTGAAGGTAAGACCAAACAGTCAGGCAGGGAATGGTAGTGAGGATGGAAATGGGAAGGAAGGAGAAATAAGAAGGAAATAGCCTGTTGCATCAACACATAGAGATGGAGAAAGGGAGACTACTGTATCACAACACAGTGTCAGCACAATGTCAATGTACAAAACTCATCACATTCTGGCTTTTTTTCCATGTTTCAGGAGTCTGTGTTGTTAATGAACATCATTCTGCCTGCAGTGCAATGATGGTGTGTTTTCTTGGCTGTAAAATCATCATGTCACCCAGTACATTTAAGCATTTAATAGGAAAATATGGTTTGATATTTAAAGTCTGTCAGTTTTAGAGAACCACTGGCTGATGAAGTATTTCTGTTGACCAAAAGGGAAGTTTCAGAAATTGGTAGTATGAATTACATAGTTGATTTTAATGGTGTTAACAATATGTTTTTAATCTTGACTAGCATTTAAAATCCAGGTTCAATGGTATGTCAGATTTACAAATACGGATGATACGTCATCAGGAGAATTGGGAATAGGGCAAAATATGATAGGTGGCATTCCAGCTGGAATCAATAGTTGATCACCAGTGTCTGCACTAGTGTCAAGCATCACTGGATGAGCAAGACACATACTTTGGCGGGATCTGTGGTCATAGAAGATTATGAATTTTCAAATCTCAGTCCTGGATAAAGATTGTATTAGAAATACTGAGATGCACTGATAGAGATAAATAAAGCATTCAGAATACCTCCAAAGATCACAGGAAAAAGAGGCTGGAAGGGACTTTGAGAGGTCATCTAATTCCCTCTGCCCCCTCAAGGCAAGATAAACTATACCTATGACATTCCTGACAGACACTTGTCTAACCTGTTCTTGAAAAAAACACCAGTGATAGAGATTCTACAGCCTCCTGAGGCAATCTATTCCAAGGCTTAACTAGAAAGTTTTTCCTAATGACTCTCCTAAATCTCCTTTGCAGAAATTAAAGCTCTTCAATTCTTGTCCTATCTACCAGGGACACGGAGAACAGATTATTCTCTGCCCTCATGAATACACTTCAAAATTATGAAAATTTCTGACTTCGTTTCCCTGGTATAGGCCTTGTAATTTCAGGAAGTAAAAGGAGACTGGTCAGAAAAGGAGTCAGGAAGCAGTACAGAGCAAGTGTATAGACATAGGATTTTGTATATATAAACTGATATATGCTGTTGTAAAAATGATATATAATGGATGTACATTTTATGGACTAAGGTGCTAGAAAACAATGAGAAGGAGTGCCATCTAAGACTGCAAACAGCCAGGGAAAAACTCCGGATTTTTGGCAGAGATCATATCAATACCACAAAGCTAAAACTTCTTAGTGGGTCTTGGTCATCTGCCCCAAAGGCTGGTTCTGATTTCAGTTTCATTTTGCCAAATTGGCTGTCGGTTTCTGACTTTGTTGCAAGGTCTTGGGTGGAAGGCACATATGAAATAGAGAGACGTTATTTTGATCACATTAGTTAATATATAGGATACATCTCCACTGGCAAATTAATTTGGACCAGTAGGAGCAGATTGATAGGGTAAAACAGTTGGTGCTGAGGATCCCATATGCACACTGTGCATTTCAGAGAGGGTGAATCCGGACTAGCTGGAGCACAGGCTCAGCGACTGAACACCTATAAGCAGTGGGAGCACTGTATGTGTGCTTCTGGAGCACATCTCCTGAGTTAGGTTCACCCAACAGGAGCACAACTGATGCATGCCAAAGTGTGATGTGAACTAAATGAACCACAGCCCAAGCAGGAAATCCACTTTGAAAGTGCAGTCTCGATTTCAGCTAAAATGCTAATTTCTTGCTAGGTCAAGAAAGTGCCAAGTTTTGCTCTGTACACCATTTCAGCAGGCAATGTTAGGGGCCAATTTGATGTTAAGCCTTGAAACCAGGTTATCCCAAAATGAAATTACTTCCCTAACCAGTACAAGCTTCAGTCCTTGGGACAGTTCTTCCTTTAAACCCCTGGATTTTCAGAGCTGGGCAGTATATTTTCTGCAGTCAGTATGTCTATTTAAGGAGTTCCCATTCCCCTCTTTCCTCCCAGCCACAGCTTGCTCTCTCAGTTTTGCTGACATACTTGTTTATGAACTGTGAACTTGATCTGTCCACTGAAAGGCAATAGGAGAGCAGATCAAAATGGCCAGAGTGAACACAGGGACAGTCATTATGCCATCATCACAGGTGGGGAAAACATTGCGGATCTTCAGTCTCAGGATATGATGGACCATGCCAACAAACATCTGTCTGAGCCATAGGACTGGCAAACAGCCGTTGATTCTTCCCTAGTTGTTTTCTGCTGCCCCTCAAAGTACATAGATCCCTTAAAGAGGAAGTAGGGTGAGAGAGACCACCCTAAGGGACTGCTTTTGCTGAGTGTACAGGACAGGAAGAGCAGTGTTGGTGATGTGGAGAAAACTACAGGCATCCAGTCAAGATGACGAATCCTTGAAAAGGATTTTAATGTTGAGTCCAGAAAAATGGACAACAGAATGGAAAAGGCATGTAATGGAGGCTGTCTAGAAGCATTCTCTAGCCCTGACGCTGCTCTTCTTGTATTTCTTCCATTTTTCCAATGTTCTTGTCTGTATGGTCGTTTGAGCCAGAAGAGAGAACAACTTTTTTTCCCCTACTAACTTTCAGCCAGGTCAGTGTCCTGGTCTGCTACTCTATGTGACCACACAAATGGCCAATGGAGGATGGGATTTGGGAGAAGGAGCAGGGGACTGCCTCGTCATCAATGGCCACCTGAAAAACTCTTTGTAAACTTTGTACAGCTAAAGATGAATGAAACACAAGCCAGACTGACTGAAATGAATGACAATAAGGTTATTCATCACTGTGGTTTGGGAAGCACTTAGCATGATTTAGAATGGAAGAAAAGTCCAAATATAGAGACCTGTCTTGATCTCACTGGACACAAATCTCCTTTAAAGTCAGGATGCAATTCATTTTACCTGTCTTCAAGTCATCTAAAAGTTAAATGTCTAAGCCAGTCACCCAAGGCTCCCTTTGTATTCAGTCAGGAGAAATAGGTATTTCCAGAGGGTGATTGATCCCTCCTTAAGGTGGATGTCTGACACAGGTTGCATAATATTCTTTCTGAAGTTGCCAGTTTCTCCCCCTTGACTGAAAAAAGAAGTAGGGTGGCTAACTCAGACTTAGGAGTCTAATTTTAGGTAGGTGAGATGAATCCTGCCCTAGGGAATCTCACTATTTGAGTGTCACTGCAGAGCCATATGGTCAAAGTTGTATTTCACTTAAATGGCCAAAGCACTAAGTGGCCTGTACATAAATAAGGCCTCGTGGGTCAGTGACAAAACTCCGTTATGCCAGGGGAGTAGGAGTCAGTCAATAGTGAGAAACTACACTTGCTGAGACAGCCTAATAATTCTTTCCATCGTGAACTTCTGATTGGTGACATATATCTATTTTTTACTGGGATCTTTACCTTACATCAGAGGAAAGGTTGGACTTAGTGTGACTCATCTCAGTGCCTCACCAAACACAGTGATGATTTGAATTTTTAAAAATTTGGAATGGACATTATGATTTAATAATGTAATAGAAATCATTGCAATCAGTTACATACTTTAAAAAGTGTTTTTTTTTTTTAAACGTGTGAATTTCCTTGTTTATGCAGTTGTGGCATTTCAGGTTATAAACAACCATTCTGTTCAGTTGTAAATATTTTATTACATGCCATTTATTTCTGTAACGCATAAATGCTTTTGTCATACTTCCAGTCAGGTTCTATCATGATCAGAGCAAGAGTTCAGTTCATTTTTTCCCCCTAAAACTGAATAGGATTTTCTCAGTTTAACCAACAAGCTACAAGCCTCCCAAACCCGAGCACTAGAGAAGATTTCCTTGTTTTCACTACTGGCTTCACTAATGTCTAGGTCAATAAACACCACCATTTGCTATACCAAGAAATGTCTCATTTTGAATCTTTCTGTTCCTAAGAGACTCACTCTGCACCCTGGCAACGTGCTGATGCAACCTCACCTGTGACGTGCGGTGCCCCGTTACATCAGCACTGTGGTAATGCAGAGTCGGCATTAAAAAAAGGCAGCAAAACAATTTGTGGCTTATCTTTAAGCAGTGGATGCTTTATGTGCAGTTCCCTCGTGAATGAACACATACATGCTTGCACCCACGCAGTATTACACCCAGCGCAAACTGGCGTTTAGGTATCAGTCTCCGAGGTCAAATAAATGCCATGGAACTATTAACTTACCCAGGGGAGCCAAAAAAATTACCAAGAGGGTCACCCAGATAGCTGGCAAACTGTGCCAAGCTCACCAGGAGCTGTAGTAGGTGTCACTGTCTATAGGGAAAAACTAAAAAGGAATGAACCGGGATTAAGGTTTCAGTGACCAGCTCCTGAGTTTTGTTTTGTTGTTGGTTTTTTTTAAGCTACAAAAGCCAGTCTTCATGCAGGAGATAGTATTTTTGTTTGCGTGTGATGAGTTTGTCTTTTGATAGTCTTTTGCTTTAATCAGAGTTTGACTCTATCATAACAAATGGTATTTGTGTTCTTCTGAGAAAAGAGCTGGACAAGATATAATTAGAAATACTTTAGCTGACCTTTCATAAACCGTGATCCCCAACAAAACTGCTCAGAATCACATTTAAAAATGGTCTTACATCTTTTGTGGGTACAGACAAGATTACAGGATACTTTTATTTTAGAATAATTACACAGTGACCTTCAGCGTTATTTGCAAAGGTCATATTCTCTTCACATACCCTTGATTTCCTTTCAGTTTTCCCTTTTGTCCCACCAGACATAAATTTAGCAAAGGAAGAAGAAAGGGAGAGTATTTTTTCTGTGGCTGAAAACTGAAGAAGATAGTTCAAAGTCCCCATAGGCACTCAGAGGGCTGTGGGCTATGATAGGCTATTTTCTACCATTTAGCTCCTGTATTATCACTACTCCTTTTTCTTCATTATTCTCCACTTATCACATGCAGCATCACTACAGAGCCCAAATAGAGAGTTGTAATTACCCAGCTGCCACCTGATAGTACCCCTTCTATCATCTTTATCTCACAAGGCCTTGCTGTTTCATCATTGGATAAAACTTGCCCATGGCAATGCCTGTGATAGTACATCTCAGAGATACATTTAAAGTTTACTCATTTATCGCGGAAAAATGCTGAACCCATGCAATTATTAGATACACTTGCCAATTTATTTGTTCAGTAAGGCTACTTTAACTCCTTTTTCTATCAGCTATTTGTTCTGTTCTTCTTGAAAACACTGAGGTCACCGTTGGGCACTGAGATGAAATAGAAAATTTCTAAGCCATCCAGGCAGAAGGCAGTACAGATGCTCATTGAGAAAAACAGAGCTATGCTTTCCCCAGCTGTTCAGTGTGCAAGACCTGCACTTTGTGTGTATTTTTCTCTCAGTATCACCCCATAAGTCCAACTTGTGGGCCACGTGGCTTGAGCATCCCATGCTCCCAAAGTAGATTTCATGCACTGAGCCACAATTGTCAGGTCGAATCCAGAAATACCACATTTGGGAAATAAGTAATTTGCTGGCAAGCATAAAAACTGAGTGTAAAACTCTGAGGACATAATATTAAATGTATCCAGATGCAATTGCTCTATGAGTAGTCAGGATCTGCTTTGACCTGTGTGTCTAATATTTTAAATTGGTGTTTTGCTTTGGGGTAGATGAAAGCTTCCTGTCCTTCAAAGAGAAATAAAATATAGGAAATTGGAAAACAAGAGTAAATAAGAGTTAAAAATAAGTTTTTTCTAAAATTTTCAAATTACATTTACAATATAGCAACAGTACCAGCAACACTTCCAGGTGAATCCCATGCCAGTGCATGCTATGGGAAGCCCCATGGAGCCCCTACTTAGTGTCAGAGATTCTCATCCATTTTACCTGGGCCTGAATTCGGGCTGTGCTGCTGATCTGCTCTGCAGCCCTGGGCAAGTCATACAGGATCTGCAAATGTAGGTGCCTAAAATGAGGCATGGTGAACAAAGGCAACACAGGCACAGCAAAGGGCATTGAAGTCCTAGTGCCAAGATGTCTCAGTGTCTCCTCAGGGGTTCACTTGGACCAGCCAGCCTGAGCAGCTCAGCTCAAATGTGATGCTGTCTCCATGCAGGAGGGTCTGCATATCCTCTGCTTCCATCCCCACTGCCACGTCAAGGCATGCTGAGCCCTGTTGGCTCTGTGCATATCCAGGTACTTTAGGATGGGCTCTTCCTGGTACGGAAGTGACTGCTCTTCTCCTGAATCCCAGCTGGCCCAAGCAGCAGCAGAGCAATGCTAGGTAAGAGTTAATAAACTTGGCTAGACCAGAGCTGGCTCTGCATCCCAACATCCATGGCTTATCAGCCACCTGGATAAACCACCCACGGGTAATTGGGTGTTGACTGTGTAATACATAGGGAGAATGAGGAACCTATGAATGGGAGTCAGAGAAGCCAGAAAATTGAGAAGAGCATTGCCAGCGCTAGTCAGTGACAAATCTGGGGGAGGAAGGTATGGCAGAGCTGCCACTCTGCAAGGACAGTTCTTCCCAGCCAGAGACACCTGCCTCCCCACATGCTTCTGCTGTGGGACGTTACTTCTGAAGCTGGGGGATTCATCCAGGACAATCCTCTCTGGAAGCAAACCCAGTAGAAACTTCCGTGCTCTGTCTCCGGTCACTGCCATCAATAGCCCTGTGCTTAGGATGATCTCCAGAGGGTGAAAGACCTGCCATCAGGCTGTCACCACAGGTGATTTGGAGAGGTCTGAAAGTAATCAGCCCAACTATTGCATTTTTATTTAATAAATATATATTTAAGTATCTATGCCTTGACTTGTGAGCATCTCAGTTTCTCATTTGTAAATGGAAAAATTCACAAAACTCCCTTGTTCTGGGAACAAGTTTTGAGACTTGCTCTCATTACCAGGATCACTGAGGCTAACCGTGCTGTTCTGGCACAGCAGAGTGAAGAGGGATCTTGAAGATGTTCTGGAGATTATTGCCTGAGATGCCCTCTGTGATATAAGCACCAGGATCCCACTGGGTCTTCTATTCGCCTTCCAAACATTACACATGTACCACACCCTTCAGAGAAATTCAGGTAACTTGAAACTTAGGATGTTCACCAACGCAATAAAAGCCTGAAAAGATTTCACAAAGCTCCCACCCACTTGAAAAAAGAGAACGCCAGATAATTAGTGGAAATTGGCATTGAGTATTGGCTCCACAAAGTATGTTTGAGTTTTTTTTCTCCTCCACCAAAATAGCTCTGAACTGTGTTTGTGTTCATCCTGAACACAAAATGACATAATGTCATGAATTTTTAACTGACATTTTATTGAGTTTGTATGCCTTTCATAAATTTTTGTTACTTTTTTAGCACCCTGCATTTCACTACAGAGATTATTATGGCAGTTACTAAAACAAAAACACTCAAAACCTATAGCTCCTTTAAAAGCAGTACTTTTAATTAAGCAGTCAACGTGCAGGTGAAACCGTGTGCCATGCAGTGAATGGTTGGCTTGCACAACTGTGTAAATGCTGACAGAGAGACTGAGCAGCTCACCAGCCCTAAAAGCCCTTTATTGCAGGTACAGCAGTCATTTCACCATATACCATAGTTAATATTCAGGAAATAAAATTATTAATATTATTTAAATATTTGGCTTCATTTATGAAATCGTAACTTTGAAACAGAGACGAACCAGATGCTGGCTTTCTTCAGGGTGCCAAAACCAGCACATGGCCTTCCAGATTTGGCTTCTTCCCCAACTAGCACCACATATTTTTCCGTTTGAGGAAGGCAAGCCCAAAAGGCAAGCCCAAAAGGTAGCATGTCCATCCTCCTTCTCTCCCAAGGCAAAGCTCTTCAAGATCTCGGCAGCAGCACATTTGTCTTCTGCTTGCTGAGTAGTATAAACGACCTTGAGAAGTCTCTAGGTCAGGCCTCCATATTGTGTGTTTGTCAGGGTGAACTAATCATGAGGAACAGATTGATACTTCCCCTCACTTCCTCCTGTGCACGGAGAGCAAGATGGTGATTTTCCAGATGGAAAGTGGTCTGGCTTGATCCATCCTTGCCAAGCATGGTTTTGGCTGTGTGGGATCAGAAAAGCTCTTGATGGAAACAGACCTCTCTCTCCAGATCCACAGAGGAGCAGTGAAGGGAATGTTGTTTTCTGACTCCCTCCCAGATTTACCCTGTGGCTGGGCTTGTATTTCCCTGGCCCAGCCCTTGCAAATTTAACCCAAAAGGTCTCTTTCAGCTGCAGAGCCCCGTGAACTGTTTCAAGGATAATTTCACACCCCCATTCAGATTGAAAAGAGGTTCTGCCATTTGCCCTTTCCCAGCTCAGAATAAACTTCCTAAAGACGAGTTTGGGCGAAAGACTGTAGAAACTGTGAAGATTCAGAACTGTACACCATGAATTACAGTAAATTGAAAGTAAGTCACAAATACACTGTTTCCATACCTAGCCAGCTCCACATGTGTGAGGTTTGATCTTTCTAGGCTCCAAGGCAAGGGCCCAATGCCCAGAGCACGGACACTGCTGTGTGCACTGGACATGTGCTCTTGCAAGCTTTGCTTTTGACTCTGGTGAAATAAATCTCACACTTACTTAGACAATCAGGATTTTTTTGAGGTCTTGGGGGTAGGAGCAAGGGATGTCTCTGTTGTTTACATTGCTTTTCTCTAAAGGCCCGCTAAATACAAGGGATTGAGCCCTTGGTTCAGAAATGCACGTGCTTGAGCAAAGTTCTATTCAGTAAAGCACTTACATCCATTCTGAAAGCATCAGCCTAGCATCCTGTTCACTTCTGGGACTGATATAGGGGCAGCCATTTGGACACACCCAGATGTAAGGTCTTAAAATGATTGAATTGCATAAGACATGTTCAATGTGGGTCAAGTTCAGAGAGGAAACAGATAAATAGCTGGAGCTGATTATAGATTTTCTTGGACCTCTTGTTTGGCGCTGTTTCTAAACAGGAGAGGAAATCCAGACTGTCTTAAAGTTTCTCCAGAAAGAATAAATCGGTGTCTTCATCTGTGTAATACTCCTTTCTGAACTCATCAGAGAAAGTGCTTTTTATATATTCCTGTGTGCATGCGTGTATGTATGCTTATATATGTAAGTTCCCTGAAATACCTTTCCTTGTTTTGTAGCAAAAGTCAAGGAGTTTTAAGCCCAGTTATTTATAGCAGATTAATTTAATAATTTTTATTATGAAGTTTTGGAATGATAAATACAGGTTTATCATCATATGCAGATCTAAGTCTTTGTAAATATGTTTATACCATAAATCCTCAGGTTTATTTTGCCAAAGCATCACATTTTCCATTCAGAAACCTGGGCAACCACAGCCTGAGTGAGGGGAGAATTCTGCAGTATTAATTACCTTACATCACAGAGGCAGCTCAGCCCTGATGATGGGTAGTTAAGATTTTTTTGGCCCAAAAGACATGAAAATGGGAAAATACTTGCATCTTCTTTCATAGTAGTGTAAAGTTATTGCCATTATTACCAGAACCTCCTGAATGTGCAGTGCAGGGGAGGACAGAGGGTGTGCTCTGGAAGACAAAAGTTGTTACCAGTAATAGTGCAGAGCTTATAAAGAAGGAGACAAGTTATTTTTGTGTATCTATTACATGACTCTCTCTTCAAAATCACTTCCCAAATAACCTGTCACAGTTGTTTTTACTACCTGCTGTTTGTGGAATTATCCAGAGTGATCCACCACAGCACCAAGTCCTGTACAACCACAGAGAGAGATCTAATCAGTGCCCCATGGCATATATATCCTAAACAGACAAAACAAAGGGGCAACATGGGCAGAAGACACAGAAAGGACTACAGAGAGATGATGTAATGCTGAGACTAAATCCACAATTAAGATCTGTCACCCAGGAAGGAATAGATCCCCCACATCTCCTGAGCCTCAGACCTGTTTGTTTGCTGGTTCCTCTTAGACTATCTGCTCACGCTCTGCAGATGCCCATAGATTGGCTCAGTGGCTGCTGTATTGATTCAGTTGAAAACACTCTATTGCCATAGCAGAACTTCCCCAGCCACACACATGAAAATGATATGGCAGCAGATGGAGTTGGTGTACTCTCATCCATCCCTTTCCAAGAAGAAAGGATCTCTCAGGCCAATAGAAACAACAATCAGCACCATGTGTATGACCAAAATAATGGTAGCACTGGCACTATACTGGACTTCAGCATGTCTTCATGGTGTCTGCTTCATGCCTGGCTGAAATGGAGCCTGTGGTGCATCAAAAAGGTGCTCTTCCCAGCAGGAGAATTACTCTTTTCTAGAGCAGGACATTGGGCTGATCCTTGCTGGCACTAGCAGGAAAAAAGTTCACATTACACTAAGGAGGGCCCATTTGGCCAACAGAAAATCTTTAAAACTCTATATTAAAAGGGGTCGTGTTCTGCACTGTGGATTGGGGCCTCAGGCTAGCTCAGCAGTCTGGCCAGAAACCAGCTCTTCAGAAATGAACACAGACACAACCTACACCTGTGAAAGAATAGGTTAGGAAACTTTCCCTGAAATGAGATAACAAAAAACACAGCAGAAGGGCAGTCTCACACGATCCATGGGAGATAAGCATTGTTTAAGGACATACCTCACAGCTCTTGGATTTATCAAGGCTAGCTACAGAAGTGGCCTTTCATATAATATTTTACCTGGAATCAGAAATTACAAGAACTTTATGAATGCCAGGCGTTCAGGTAGGTATTTTTTTTGGAACTTTGTAAATGTTGGCTTCAGGCTCTGGTAGGGTTTCAAACTAGTTAGACATTCCAGTGTATTTACTGGTCCCTATTGATAACCCTGAATGAGTAGGTCATGTTTTATTCTGGTATAAAGGCCTTTTTTTCCTCAACAGATTCTGTTCTGATTTGTTTCTGCAACATCATGTGGATCAGTTCATTTTATGGCTTATTTCAGTTAATGATCATGTTAGCAAAGCTAACAATTCCACGAATCCCAGGATCATCTGTACTGGCCAAGGTATTTATAATGCAGGCTCTCCAGTACCGTAGTTGATTTTAACCTAAATTACACATTTTTGTAAGCAGCTTTCCACTCAGCTCTCACCCACCTTCAGGAGTGTTGGATGAATACCAGTCAATTCTGCTTTCAGACAATAAAGCCTGGTCTTACAGGCTCTGCTTTCACTACAGTTTTAGCTGTGTCAATCAGAATCAAATATTAGGGAAAGATTGAGGGGGAAAATATTAGCTAGGACCGATTCCATTAACAGCAATAATTCTTCCTTGTTGTAAGCTGAGCTGCAAACTAAGTGTAGCTATAAGTGAATCTCACCCTTGCCAGCTTAGAAAATGTTGATTTTGTTTTTAAACTCAGTTTATCCTTATATGCCAGGGACCATGGTTTTCCAGAGAGAACTGCTTTCACTAACATGGGAACCCCTTTAAAGCAGATAGTGGCAGATGCGTATTTCCTTTTTCTCTCTGCTGCACACAACCGTATGACAGATTGCATTTTAAACTCATGGAACTGTACAGCCTCAAGTCCTTTCCTCAATTGCACACCCCTATAGCAGTTCAAAGAGCAACATTTCAAGGGTTTCACTCACCTCTCCCCTCAGCCTCAGCTGAAGTTTGCAAAATCGTTTTGAAAGCATTTTTCTTCACAACAGATCTAAAGATGCCCGATACTTCAGTAATCTGGTAAATAGCAAATAAAACTCTTGGGCATACTCCCTTGATAATTCCACTACTTTGAAAGACAAAGGCAAATTGACTGCCAGATGAGAGTTCTCCAGTACATAAATCCTTGTCTGCAAAGCCACAGAAACTTTGCACAATGCCTTTATCTTTCCTCTTTTTGACTGTGGTGATATAATGGGGACACTGTATTCAAACAGCTATTTGCTGGAAAAACTGCAAACACTCCAAAAATTAAACCTAGCACAATTGCATTCAGGCTAATGAAAGCTGGGAATGTTACAGAGGTGACGCTCTCCATCTTGGCGATGAGGGTGCATTATGGGACCTGTCATTCCCTGCCACTCCTGGCTGCCAATCGACCTCAGGGAGCAGGGCTAACAATACCCAGCGCCTTCCTGACCGAGGGGTTTGTGTCATGAAAGGGCAGCGGGCTGGCAAACAGGGTGGGGGCCAGCCGGGTAGGGGTGGGAAGAGGGGAAAAATGCATGATGCCACTTGAGGGGGACCAACATCTTGAGCCTCTCTGTCTTGGGGCTGTGATAACTACTGTGAGGCATGTCCTCAGGCAGGACAGCTGACACGCAGGGAGCCCCTGCAAAAAAGATAGGCAGGCACTGGCATTTTTCTCTGGATTGTCAACTACAGTTGTGACAAACTGTTATACAATTACTTTAATTACCTGCTTCTCCTCCCACCTCCAAGGGAGATGGGCCAGAGGCTCAGACAGTTAGAGTTAAAAACACTTTTTCTAAGAATTGTATAGCCTTAAAAATACTATTTTCTCCAGCATCTATATAAAAACCGGTAAAAGCAAATCTACCTGTGACAAAAGTGTCAAAGAAATGTTATTATTCACAGATCATTCCAGGGAAATTTGGATCTATCCAGAATTTGCTTGCTTGCTCAAGCCTTGACTCTTACAGCCAACAGCGTCCAGTGTTGGGTGTCAGAGTTCAAGAGGGTTATCAACTACAGTGCTTTGTTTGGCACATCATTAATCTCCCAAGGAACTTCATCTGGAGTGCACAGCCCTGCACACCATCAGCACACAAGCGGGAAGTGGAGCTGACGGCTAGGGCTCTCACAGAGGACAACTGCAAGTCTGGGACAAACAAAATGAGGCAGTGCACTGACAAGGCTGGGCTGAAACAGGACTTGTCTGGAGGCTAGGTGATGTGGCACAAGCTCATCGGAGCCACCCACAAGGGTAGGAGGCCAGACCTGTCAGCTGGGGGAGGAACCGCTCCTGTGTCCGCCACCAGCATTGGTGGGAATACTTTCACTGGCTAAAATTTGGCCTTGCATGATTTATCAAATTTTATATTTTCAAAAGCCCCTCCAAACTGCTTTAGGAAATGATGCAGACACTTAACAACTGAAGTCATGTAGGAAGTCAGCATGAGACCCAGGGAATGACCTCAGAGAAAGGGAGTTATCAGCCACTGTGATAGAGAGCTTAAGGCTGAGGCAGTGAGCGTTTTCAGCATGGTATGTCAATAACAAGCTCTGTTTCCAATACACTCACCCAAACAAGTTTCCTCCTCTTGCTTTAGAAAAAGCCAGGGTTGTATAGGGGTGATGCGCCCGCCTGACAGATCTAGCATACGGATTAGACAGCGGGTGCTAGATACACCAAGGGACAGGGAGCCCAGAGAGGAGGGCTGTGCATAGCTGTCATGCATTACACAGCCTTCAGGGGTGTGGACCTGTGTGCACAAAGTAGATGCCCAGTTGCCTTCCCACAGAGACAATATGGTCTCCTCACAAAAACCAATCACCCAGAGTCACAGGTGATTCGAACTAGCCCACTTCCTCAGTCTATGAGTTCGTTGACTACCCAAGAAGTTTGTTTCTAATTTCCTGTGATTCTGGGTAACTCCCTAATGACCGACAGCCTTTTCTGATAAACCTTGTAGTAGAGTGTTTAGCATAATGCCTGGACCTCTTACATCATCCTATTAGAATAGCAGGAGGTCTGCCAGCTAGCCAAAATAAAAACAGCATCAGCAACCCTGGTTACCATTCATTCCCAGAAACACCACAGCTGTGTGCAGGGCATCCTGCAGCTGCTGCTGCCTGTTGCGCTGGTGGCCTGTGCAGGCAGCCCTCAGGTAGCAGGCAAGACAGATAACTTTGCTGGGCCACCATACTGCTTGGCACTAAAGGCCCTGCTCCACTCTGGGTTTGCAGGGTCAGACAAGCAGAAAATCCACTGGTAGGTGGCCCTCTAAATTCCAACATTGTAACAGGATCCTAATTAAGGCTGTAAAAGCAATTAATTTATTGATGCCCAGATCCCTATTAAGTCTCTCATCATAGAGTCCTCCTTACTCACATGTTCGATGACTGGTTAAGCTTTTTTCCAGCTGAGTAACTGTGGTGGGAGTTGGAAGACTGATCCCACCCAGAGTGCCTGCTTGCTCAGAGGAAGAGAGGTCATGGGGGGACCATGTCCAGCCCCTGTTCTCATATTGTTGTTTAAATTATTTTGAAGAAGAGATGCATGAGAAAGAATAAGAAACCTACTCTGTATTTCATAAATTGAAGTACTGAGGTGTCCTGATTTGATTCAGGGTGAAGTGAACTTTCTCTTTGCTGATTTTTTTTTTCTTTCAGTGAACTTTTTTAGCAGCGCCAGTGGACTGACAATGACCAAGGTCACTTCTGACTGTCTGCAGCCTCCCCCCCTACGGGGGAGCAGATTAAACTGAAGGCAGGATCAGCAAATCAGAATATTCCCTTCTCATAATATTTTCTCTATTTGGCTTTCAGTATAGGTTAAGACATCATGGAAGTCAAGTCTTTCTTTTTCCTTTTCCACTCACTTTTCTGCTTACTGTCACTTCTATCACCCTCTCTTTGGCTCTCTCTCTTTTTTTTTTCCATTTTTCTTCACAGCCAACACCCGAGGGCCCCGTCCGTGCGCCCGGACACTCCCCCCTTCAGCTGGAGTCACCAGGGAGAAGAGTTGCTGTGAGAGTACTGGGGGAGGAGGGAGGGGATCGGGTGTTGCACATCCCTTTACAAATATATATATATTCTCTTATAACTAATAATTAAAATAAATCTGTTTCACTTTTCAACCCAGAAAGCCTCTTTCTCATTTTTTCTCCCTCTTTCCCTACCTTGGGGGAGGGAGGGGGGATCGAGAGCATTATTGTTATTGGTTTGACTGCCAACCAGGAGCCAAACCATGACACCTTGTGAAAAGTGTTGGCTCAAATCTTTAAGGAGGAAAGGAAATTGAAATTGGTCTTCTAGTTAAAAATGTTAAGCTACCAGCTAAAACCACCATGGTCATTTGGTGACCCTGCCTGGCAGGGGGGTTGGACTAGATGATCTTTCGAGGTCCCTTCCAACTCCTAGGATTCTGTGAGTCTGTGATTTGGCTGAGGACCTTACCTTCCCATCCTTCATGCAAAGAAAATGGGAAAAACATCTCCCAGTCTCCCCAAATATTTTTCTTTAACAGTTACTTTTAGGATATTTTTCTTGTAACTAAATATTATAACTTGGTTTGAAAAAGTTATTAATCACTAAATGATCTCCCACATTTATGTTAAGAATGAGGAAATATATTTGGCTTTCTGATTTCTCCAATAAGAAAATTGTTAGCTTGTTGACATTTTTTCAAGGAGCAAAATCTGATGGAATGAGAGTTAATGGAAATGAAGTTTTCATGAATCGTTCCAGGGAGAAAAAAAAATGGGTCTTTCAATAATCTATATGACAAGCACATAGTAATGCTATAAGTTAATTAACTAAAAGATACATAATCCACAGTGAATAACACCAGTAAACACATGTATGTATATGTTTGTAGTGTAACAGGTGCTCATACTGATCAAGACTATCTGAATTTGCCACAACAGGAATGTTTCAGAATTGTTATTATAATGGCAGCCTACTGTACAAAGAGAGAAATATCTTACACCAGAAGGAGGTTACTAATCACAACAAAGCAGACAGCAAAAGATTTGAGGATATACTGGATCCTTCTTCTTTATTAAAAAATATGTGATCATTAACTGTGGGGATTTCTTTTGCCTCAAGCATCTTTTTAGCTTTCTAGAAATCTTAACAAGAGGAAATATATTTGTGTATGAGGCTAAACTTAGTTTCAGGTATTCTAATGATGGGCTAACAAACTTCTTCCTGAATCACATGTGATAGACTGCTCCATCTCCTAAGCTGCAGCAGAGGTTAACATGGAAAGACAGAAAAAGGGCTGTGTAGAAGCAGCAGTACATTACGAAGTCACATGCTCTAAGGTTCTTCAAACTGTTAATCCACAAGCATGTAATATGATCTTAGCCCATTTGGAGAGGTAAGTACTTTTCAGGCCTTTCATGAGTCTCTCTTCATCCTCAGATATTCAGCCTACTAAGTTTTGCAGTCCCTCAGCAGCTAGTGAATTTGGAGGGCAGCAGAGCTCTAAGAAGAGAAGGATGTTCTCCACAAACTGGACAGTATTACATCCAATAGCCACCATATAGCAACATCCATCACCTCTTCCTGTGGATTTGGGCAAGCTGTAAACCACAATTGGGGGGGAAGGGGGGGGGGGGGAAGAGAGAAAACGTATTTGGCAAGCAACATTTACTGAAGACTGAAGCAGTCCAATGCCAAACTCTAAAAGAAAGCAAGTCAGCAAAGTTGTATTGAGGTGTTATAAATCCATTTAAATTCAGTAAGAAAGCTCCTCGCTGTGTCTAACTTCTAAGAAAAATGGCTCAAAAGCAGTTTGTTTGCTTTTCTTAAATTCTCCATCTTACTATGATTTACTCTTGTTTTACTTCACCCCTGCAGATGCTCAAGGCCCTGTTTTTGCCTCTCTTGTTAAGTTTTTGAAGGAAGGGAAAAAAATAGACTCTTTATCTACCCAGCTATCAAGAGAGACTGCCAGGCAATTATCTGTTGGAACCAGTTAGTCTCATTACAAATGTGCAAGCTTCTACAATAGTTGCTGCATTGTCCAAAAGAAACATTCATGGTCAGATCACCTTCTAGGTCGTCATCGCAGGGCTCACGGATGGCACCACGTACACAGCAACAAAAGCCAGTCAGCGCTTTGCCCAAATGTGCAGCCAGCACTTTTGTCTGAATGAATTTTTCCAGTTCCTTCCTGCAGCCCTGGAAAGAAAAGCAGTCATTGTGCAGGCAGGGAGAAAAAGCACTAGCGCCTAGCACCTGGGCAAGAGCTCCGAGTGCATTATCCTTATTCAAGTTTGCAAATAAGGGCTGCCACTGTGATTCCTGAACAAAAGGAGCTATTAAGATAAGCGAAACTCTTGCTTCCTTTCCTGCCAGCTGAGTAGCATCCTTATCCCTCCGTACCTCGGGATCCTCCCTGCTCCCAGCTGGCTCTGCCCTCCGCAGAGGCAGGGACGAGCTACTTGGCAGCCCAGGGTTGGAGTTCAACATTTCCTCCCTTCCTGATCTCATTAGCATGAGATTCAGACAGAGCTGCTCCATTCAGAGCCCTGGCCTCCGCTTGGTTTGAGGGTCTCTAATTCCTGTTGCTGGCCACCGTGCACCAAAGAGAAAGCAGGGGGTGAAATTATCTGACACTGTTCCTTTCTGAGGGGAACAATGAATGCTGGTCATCAAGTAAAATGCCATCAGCTAACGAAGCTCTTATGAAAAGTACACGTTGATATTTTGCTAAAGCTACATCCTCAGGAGTTAGTATTTATCCTTCCAGAACAACTTTACGGTGCACCGCAGACCAGGAGGTAAAGTGCAGCCATCCTAGAATTTCTGTTTCTTCCTAACAAGTTGCAAATAAGTAGACATAGAAAGAAGGATCACATGGAGATTACAGTCCTTTAAAATCCAGTTTTTATAATGTGTGACTCTGCCTTTCACACACTGGAATGAAAAATTATTTGCAATGATATTTTAAAACATCATATAGATACACTTTTCTATATATATTTATGTAGTATACATATCTTTAAAAAGGGATTTCCAAACTTCATCTAGTAACCTCTACTAAAGATTAGTTCATGATAGCATTTCTCTTTGGAGCAAGAAATGAGGAAATAGAGGGATTTATGAAGGTGTGACTCCCATTTCTCCCTGGCTGTAAATGAAGTCAGCATCTGGCTTGGATATTCTTACATTCTTGTTGTATTTTTAAGATAAGAAAATAGATGATAAAACAGTTATGTGACTGATATGCAGATCTCCTACCCAGCACTGTCTAGTTCCTGGGGGGTAACTGAGCTAAGAGCTGGAAAGCCCAGGTTCTGTGCCCAGCAAGTCAAGGTGTAGTGCATGAGTTTGCCTCCCTCACCTACTTGGACCGCAGATCTGCTCGGGAAGGGACCTTCTCTTAACGTGGTCACGCTGCCTGGCATAATCAGCGTAATGAGCCTATGCACCATCTTTCTCCATTACATTGCTTTATATGCTGCTAATGCACAATGTTAATATACCCTGTACACTCTGTGCACTCTGCTTACAGAGTGATGTACTATACTGTGTTATAAGCAGGATCTAATCACTGTTATTACATGGATAAATGTCACTTAGTAAGATCAATGTCTTGACATTGTTGTCAGGTCAGATCTCAGGCATGATGAGTGATTAACCTTGCTCAAGCACTTGACCTTGTTCTTCCTAAAACCATCAGAGATTGATTTATTTTGCTTTGGTCCCCAACCTTTGTTCCCTAAATCAGAAACTATCACCTTTCTTTACCTACGTATGGGTATCAGTCTTCGGCACCTCCTGTAGGTTCCCCTCACTTCTTCAGTCCTGGTTATCTTTGAAATGTTAGCATTGGCTTTGGCATAGGGTGTCAGCTTCTAATTCAGCTTCCCAGAGGAGCAAATCACTGCTGAACCAACCTTGTCCCTGAGAGGGAGCTTCCAAAAGGAAAATGCGTTTGTTCCTTAAAATCATGCTACCTCTGTTGCTGCCATTCAACTGCTAGCTAAGGCTCTTTTGACTGCCCTTCTTTTTAGGACAGCTACTTAAAGGCTCCTTGAGACCAGAAAATAGTCAAAAGAAAGCCATCAAACTTAACAGTATGTATCTGTACTGGTGTATATTCCTCCCTTTCTCAGAGGAACTGAGCAGCCCCATTAACTTTGGTGTGAGTGCCCGTACCCCTGCCGCTGTCCCTCTCTCCCCTCCCCAGCTCCTGCTCACATCAAGGCACAGCTTTTTACTACTTAAATAGACTCCACGAGGAGCAAGGTAGCTTTCAAGTTTTAAACAGAAAAGCAATCTTCAAAGCAGCCCAGAACCTGCTTCAGGTAGGAATGTGAAGGGATGGAATAAAGAGCGTGGGAGGCATGGTATTATTTTGGAAACAGGGAAATCCCAATTTTATTAACATCTCTGAAGAATCCAAATCTTTCTGCACCTGGGGTTTTCCCAGGTGGGATGGGGAAATGCATTTTTCCATTTGATAAATACCTGGATATAGGGCCAAACTGAAAATTTCAGGTAAAACAAAATGTTTCCAGTCCAAAAACTGCCTGCTTATGAAATAACTGTGCTTCATTTGGGAATCATGAGCTTCTTTACTACATAGTTTTAGATTTTGCTTTTTCGTTCCTGAGAAAGTTTCACACACTTTTCTGTTACATGACTTGCTAGCAAACAATATTGCAAAAATAGTTTATCACTTGGCATCGGCTTACACAAAACCATGAAGTCAGGTGTCTGATGAAGGCTTAAGTGATACCTAACAGTCTCCCACGATTGTGGTGGAGAGCTCTGAGTCTACCCTTAGGGATTCCTGTCCCATCATTGCCCCTTTTGCACCGTTAGGTAGGGCAGATGTACCTGATTAACTGCACCAAGGCTGGTGGCCGCTGTGTGGGACTTCACTAAGACACACCAGCTGGCACAGGAACTTGCAAGCACCCTCAGATGTTGCCACTGAAGGCAGTGGTTCTGTGTTTTGCTGCTGCTTCCCAGTGTGCAAAGGGACCCCAAGCAAAACTGATTCGTTGGATGGTCATAATGTATTGTAATGTAACACCCCAAAACCCATCTTATCTCCTGGGAAAGGGAATGTAGGTCAAATTGCCTAACTTGTCTCACAGCCCAGGGTAGCCGTGCCTGGTCCTTCGTATAGGAGTAAATTAAATAAAAAAGAGTAGGGATTTCCAGGAACAAAGCTTTTCATTTGTAGGAGACACTTGAGTTGCCACCCTCTTACTTACAGCCCATGCCTACAGCACAGTCACCATGCACCCACAGAACTGGGTAAATACTATAAAGCAATAATAACAAATACATGCATTTCAATTACTAAAATGTTCCCATGCACCAGGCCACAAGCTTAAAAACTCCATCTGTTTATTTAATTGCAGTTTACTGGGATCATGGTAATTAGAGATAAAACAGATCTGTTAGATTATTCAGTTTATTTTACTGCAAGAGCGGTAACTTAATAAGACATATTAACATATTAAATTCATCCTGCCCTAGATCTCAGGCGAAATGCTGAAGAGATAAGATATGTTATTGCAGTTTGCCTTCATAATAAAATGGTTGATATCTGCTTTATTTTGGCTTGCAGTGCTACTGTGAGTCATGTTAAGAAAAGGCTTTTTGTCCTTGTTTTACCTGTAATCTGAACCCCGCTGCATTGTTCAGAACACCTCCTGACCATACTGCTCTGGATGTTAATTAACCACGGCAGAGGGCTTTGGGTTCCTGATGCAAATAATCTCCCCGAAAGTTACTCTGGATTGAACTGATATTTCCCAGAGCATTTGCAATAGTATTTCATTCTGAGCTACAGGTTGCAGCTGGTCTGCCTCTCACTGTGTGCTGCTAAGTGCTTAGACTGGCACTTTATTATCAGAATAGAACAAATCCAGGCTAATGTGTGTAGTATAAAGAGTCCCAGGGAGCCAGGGCTCCTCATTCTCCAACCATTCTTTCCAGTTTTTCTGCTGTTGCACTCCGGATAATTGCAGTTTAATTGGGTGACATGAAATGAAAACTGTGTCCACATTATCCAGGATTATCTCTTTTTCCTGAAGCCTGCCACCAATTGAAAGGAGCCCATTTATCAGTCCAAAGAGCTGTGCTCAGTTGCTTTTACGAGCTGGGAAGAGTGTGAGAACAGGCTGGAAATGGGAGAAAAGGACTTGACAGCTAAGAAAAATTATTTCGGTTGTTTATCAGGAGGAAAGTTTATCTGATTCTTTACAAAATGATATGGAGGCTCAGAGTGTCAAGCCATGAGTAATGAACATTGACCAAGTTTGCTTCCTCAACTTGATGTGCTCAAACACTGCCTCCCTTTTGTGTGGGCACAGATCAACTTTAAAAGCTTCTTTCAGGCAGCATGAATGCACTTCATTTTACCAAAAAGAACTTTGTATTGATAGCCAGGAAAAAGGAAGGTTGTTTAAAAAGGAAGGGTAGACAATCAGGACAAAATGAAGAGCTTTCAGATTCCATTATGAGCATGTCGCTCTATTCTTCTCAGCTGTTTATACATTCCCAGCACAATAATGCCTCTTTGCAGTAATATGTTTCCCCTTTTACACTATTCATATTGAAAAAAGCCCTCACATCATGACCACAGTAATAAATACTATAGAAATGTGGGTATAATGTCAATTTGCATTCTGTGAGAAGATCAAGGTAAACCTAAAGGCCAAAAGAATATTCCAGTAATGCTCATTCATCATTCTACAGTTCCAGGTAACAGAAGGACCTTGTCACTACACTGCACACCCTTTCAATTGCTAGTGCATCTGTGTGAATATTTTAGCCTAATGCACTGATTGTTAAATAGAAAGAGCAGTCTTTGAAATTGTCTACTGCACTCAAATCCCTAGCTGCACAAGGTCTGGGCAGGAGTGGTTTCTATTCAGAAGGAAATAGAAGGCTTTAGTTCAGTAAGCACACTGTGTGTGAAAGCGACTGAGGATATTAGGAGTTATTAAATTAAAGTTTGCAAAGAAAAAAAGCTCAGGAACTATAAATGGCTACTGTAAATATACTGTAAATACCTCGCACAGATGAATGAAACCACAGTAGCTGTCCAGGCACTTCTGAGTATAAATCCAACCAAGAGAAGGGATTTGAATATGTAAATACTAATGAATTCCCTTTTTCCATCAATTATGCCTCCTTAAATCATTGGTCAGCTGCATTAATGAACACTTAAAACACACCTCTAAAAAGAGGCACTCTCACAAGCACACAAGCAGAGGCAGAGCATTGCTGGCAGTCTATCCCACTTGCTTGCACACTGGCCTGAGTCCTGCTCTGTATAATGTTGGAGCTGATCCTGAGCCCATAAACAGCAAATGAGTGGCCATGGGATCAGCCCACTCCATGTGTCTGTGTGCTGGGTGTTCTACAAGAAATTAAAAAAAACATCCAGAGCTTGCACTTCCACTTTTTTTAGTACTTAATTAACTTAAATGTCATGGTTTGGGTCTTAAGTCAATCTCTAACTACTAAAGGAAGGAATGAGACTTAATGCAAGGGACTTTAATCTGTATTTGGCCTCCAGGGATTTGTACATGTCTTTGTGGTTCTGATTGTCTGCTGTTGTCAGAGATGTGCTGCTGGACAGGGTGAAGCTTGGGACAGATCCAGTGTGACAATTTGGGTTTGCCTGTTACTGTGCTGAGTGGTGGTGCTATTGGTGTTTGGAAAGGGAGAAATATGAATAGTTTAAGGTTGCCACAGCCAAGGATTTGTAACACTCAAAAACACTTGTGAGATGTCGTCTAACCTTAATGTTGCCAATTGTACCACGAAATCTGCCCCTTAAAGGTAGCTATTCATTTCATGGAAGTTAAACTACTCTATATTCAGCCACAGTCCAGCTAAATTCCTCTATCCCTTTTCCTCTACCCTCTGTCCTAGGCCATTATCCCTTTGGTTTAAATTAAACCTATAAGGAGCATAATCTATGCTACCTTTTTAGAGGTTACTTGTGGAGGCACACCACAAAGGAGCTGAAATTTCATATGGTATATGGAAGTGCTCCAGATATTTACTAATAAAGGCAAACATTTTGACAATTAGGAACATGAAGTGCATACACATGGGAGAATGTATTTTAAATGTTCATGGATTGCAGCTTGACAACTTGTGTCATGTAGAATCCACTTCTATACCTCCTAATGCAAATTTACCAGAAAACATATATATGCTAATAATTAAAAAGAAATAAATACACTGAGAAGCCAAGTAATTTGCTTTTCATTATAGCATATTGCCAAATACGAGGAGACAAAACTTGTCTTTATCCATTGAAAATTAACACCTCTCCAGATGAGAAGGGTGGAGAACATTGATCAAGGCTGGCTAATGTCTGTCTCTCAGGCAGTATTCTCTTCTTGTGAACAGCAGATTACAAAAGTTACTCCCTCCTCCTGGTCTCTGACTGAGCGAGCACTTTTTCTCTTCTAGAGATTTGCAGGAATTGTTTGTCACTCACAACTAGATTATAATTTATCTTCTCTTTACTGATCTATGTTTTCTCTACCTGAGAATCATGTGGGTCAGAGCAGTAGCTCAGGAGTCAGAGCCTTGCTTTTCTGAGTCACAAGGAATTAAGAAGAGAAAGGTGAAGCCAACAGAGGAAACAAAGTACAATATTGCTATTAGTAGGTTGTTTCTTACGGGCCAGGGAGGGTTGGGGGCTGCTCAAAGTCGTAACAGCTGGCTTTTTTCCCTCACCTTCGTATGTACCAGCACATGTCTGGCTGCGGAAATGCCACTGGAAGGGAGTCATTAACTTTTACAGCTGACGAGTGTGTAGAAAGGCTCAGCTGACTCCCCTTCACAAAGCCTTTGGGGACATGTAGGTGACAAACGCTACAGCAACAGAAGACAACACCAAGAGATCCAGGGACATGGCCCAGGAACCTACATTTTGCTTTAACACAAATGATATGTGAAGCCAAATGACCCCTGCGTGTGATGACGCGGACAAAATGTTTGCACGGCTGCGATGGATTTTTGGTAGTGTTTTTTTTTCTGATCAAGGTGTGCAGCCTGTTACATGACCACTGATGGGATTTTTACTTTGGTTTTTATAAATGTTTCACTAAGACCCAGGCCATCTATAAGCCATTGTATTTCTCTCCTGTGTTTTTCCATATAAATAAGTTACGTCAGGAAAAATTTGCAGTTACAAAAAGGAGTGTGAAAAGTCATATATGCCCAAATTAAAGGTGTGCTCTAACACACACTCTCATGCTCATTATTCAGAGAAGACCTTCCATTTCATTTTATACACACCATCTTAATAAAAAAACTAGGTTGGCCCATTCACTTCACTTCTCTTTGAAAACATATCTCAGATGTAGGGAAAACAATTTTGGTATTATGGAGGAAAGGCTGCATGATAATTATAGTGAGACACCTATTTTAGCTTTGTGAATGGCAGTGTTACAGGCTTTGCTAGCCCAAACTATTTCTTTTAGTCAGAATGTCCCTAAGTTTCTATTTTACTGAGGATAGTGATCCTTAAGAACTTCTTGTATGTTTACGCATTTTGACAAAATCTAGTTATTTTTCAAAATGTATTTATGTAAAGTCCTTTAATGCCCTAATTTCACTTACAGAGCTTGGAAGGATGCAATATTATCCAGGACAGCCCCACGAACAAGAGTGAAAGGTAAGTGGTTTGTTGTCTTGCCGATCCAGATATTTGTAAATGAAGAAACGTGTCTCTTGATATAGAAAAAAATCCTAAAAACACATTTCATTCAGTCTTTACTTTTGGATGACCAGTGTTTGTAAGATGTGTGTGATTATGAAGGGTAGTTGCACTACCCTCTGTGTTGCTGAGCTCTCTGTATTTTTAGCTGGGTTGTCTCTCCCTTTTAGTTCAAGCTGCAGAAAAAGACATTATTTGCCTCTTTGCATAACGTATTTCTGTAGCTTTGCTTTGAGTGTACCTCCAGACTACAGCTTGTCTCTATATATCCAGGATTTCCATTAGAGTTGTAAGGGTCACCCACTGAGGAGGTGTGAAATGACAGAATTGCACTTAAGAGACATTATTCTTATTTCCACTCGTATAAAGAACTGCCTCAAATTTTTAAATAAGTAATAAGCTGGGTCAGGTATGGAGTAAGGAAATCACAGTAGGGACAGACTCTTTTCTGTCCCATTTATAGGTCTTTAATATGACACCAGCTTTTTTGTAAGTTATGCTGACTTTCAGGTGGTGTAAAGCAAATGACTCTTCAGTTTCAGAAACATTTGCTGATGATGCAGCAGGTGTGACATGTTTCACGTGCTCTTTGCTAGATTGTGCGCAACCTCCCTTCAGCTAAATTATGGGCTTTTCAAGGGACCTCATAATGGAGGCACATCTAGGAGGAAGACAGTCAAAATAAAGGAAAAAAACAGCTTCTACAGAAGCCACATTTGCAAATCCCACTTTCGTAGGAGAACCACGTACAAGAAGGGACTTGCAGATGATTTAAGCTACAGGTTTTCTAGATCTTTAGGTTGGCTGCGGATTCTGATACCAACTCACCCACTAACTGTGTGGAGTAAGCCAAGGTATTTTTAGGAGTGGGGAAAAAATTATCTGTACCACTGTACAGGACTATGGGAACACCTAATTTTGAATGCACTGTTTTAAGCACAGCTATAACGAAAATCCAATCCCACACAGTCAGAGAATCACTAGCAGGAGAAGTTAATCTGTTCTCATATAAAGATCTAGAAAATACTAGCTTCATTAGCTGCTTATAATAGTATGTGATTGATCTCCACTGTTGATGTTTACCCCTCTGACATATTTACAGAGGAGAGCTGCTTCACCTAAAGAGAATGTTGGCAAAAGAACAAATGGATATAAACTGGCCGTGGGTAAACTTTGCCTGAGAAAGTGAGTTCTCTGCTGTCAGAGGGCAGAGGGTTTGGATCAACCTTTTATTTAGAAGAGAGTGGGCAAAATGCTAACAGCACTGGAGATGGAGCTCTGTGAGCTTATTAAATAGATTATGTGGCCTGCATGCTTGCAATAGCAGATGACTAAACTGAATGACAGGTCCCTACCTGTCCTATATTCCTGTATTTTTTATCACTTTCCTTGTTCCTGATTTCCATGTTTTATTTCCTTCTTGCTTTCTCTCATTCTTGCTTGTAAGAAAATAAGCAATTTAGAGGAGAAACAAGGAAATGCCAATGGATGATAGATGGTGGTGTCAGTGCCCAGGGATCTGAGTAAGCAGCCAGCAATGTTCTGCAGCAAGCCACAGTATTGTAAGTATCTAGCCACCGTATCTGATCAGTGGAAGGTACTTTGGGTGTCTCCTTTTTCTGCCTCTTGCAATGGCTCAGAACATGTCTGTGACATGAGAGGGCAAGAAGCTGTGTCCCTATCTAGATTCAGTCAGCTGTCTTCATCACAGGCAGTGCAAGCTCAAGACAGCTACGGCATCTCCTGAACCAGTTCACCAAGAGAGATAGAACGGTGAAGTTGCCACTTAGTGTTCACACTCTAGACACCTATCAAATAGGAATTGCACTGAAATCAACAATCCTCTAACAAATAGCCCCACAGACTGCAAATCTTACAGTATCTCATTTATGTGTACATGCCAGAGTTGTCATAATACTTGTTTCAAACCATGAAATTCATAAATCGGGATTTGAAAAGGCATACATTATAGTTGGTTTCAGATAACAATATTATATGTTAGAGATGAAAGAGAACAGGTTGGCTAAGCATCAATCCAATCCCAAACTGGTCTCTCTTTTTATAAAAAAAAATAAATTTGAATGTGTTTATCCTTTTTCATCCAATTTCACATTTTTAAAGAAGATTTGAAGGCAATAATCTTTACAGTTAACATGTAAAGGTAGCCCTGCTAGCTCCCTTCATCTCAACTAACTACAACAATGTAAAGTGAAATTCAGCTCCAGATCATGGGCATTCAAATTTAAAAGTCTACAGTGTTGATGTCTAAGGTAAGCTGGGTGTTTCAGGTCTCCTTCATGACCGAGATGTCACTGTTGAGACATAAACATCTAGTGTCCTTTGAACCTGCCATAAGGTATCCAGCAGATCTTCACAGTACTGACAGATGCAACTGGGTTTACCGGATACTGGGTAGCTGGATGGAGGCTACTCCAATTGCCTAAATTTAGGCAGATGAATCCTACCTCTAGTCACCACAGTCAGTGGTGTCTACAAGATTCCTTGGTGCATCCTGAAGATATGCTGAGAGATGCCTTCCATTTCCATGGATTCAGCCACCACTAAAGATTCGAGGACCTCCTCTCTTTTCAGTCCTCTCTGCTTTCCCACCCACTAAACACTACCCCACATTGCACAGCGGTTCACAGTCAACATGACCAACACACACTTGTAATCTTTTTTTCCTACTGCACCACTTGCTCCATTTTTCTTGAAAATACCCTCCTCTTTCTTTATTTGGACACAGAGCCATGGAGACGTCCTTCATTTTCCATCTCTGCCTCCTGCCATACCTTCACTGTTTCCAGTTTTGATTATTTCTGTTTTCAACAGAGCACTTGAGATTCCTTCCAATAGCCAAGCTGTTTACCCAGGGTCTTAAAATCCCACATAGTTTCTGTATTATTCTTTGACACATACATTACACCCTCTAGTTCTACCTGAGCACTGCTGCTGTTAAAAAAAAAAAAAAAAAAAAAAAAAGCCTTCTCCTTGGACAGATCATTTCATGCCTTTCACCAAACCTTTTCCTTTGGTAAAACTGAGAGGAAACTTTTCATGCCGATCTTCTTGTATCTCAGGCTTTTTTTCCCCTGCCATATTCCTCTTCATGCTTTTCATCCCCACATTACCAGCCTTGCTAGTCCTTTATTGTTTTCTTCCACACACATCACAGTGTCTCTTACTAGATAGCATTTGTAGTGCCTTTCTACCTCTCTCCGCTGTCAAGTGTGTCCTGAAAAGCCATTCTTATGAAACACACAAACGCTATGTCACGCTGAATATATGCACTGCCCTTACACTGCCTTCTGGGTGTTGACAGACAAGATCAGCTCCTTGCCAGGCATAAGACTGGGGTGGCCATTAGGAATGAAAGGTCCGATTGGAGTGGGTTCAAATTGAGAAAGCAGAGCACTAGCATGGACAGCTCTTAACAATTCTTTTGTGAAACCCGTGAAATGCTTCACGTTCTGAAATCTGCTGCAAGATAGTCTCCTACTGGATAGTGCAAGAGATGGCACTGGCTTGTTACCACCCACCCTAGTGCTCAGGGGTCACCCCTTTCTTGGAATGGGTAGGATACTCTGTCTTTTCTACCATGAAGCCATTTCAGTGTTGTGATGGGGAAAACATAAAATGATGGTTATTGAAACCATAATGAGATTGCATGAAAAGCTGTTTAAAGCTGGAGTCACAATGGAGTGTTTATAGGGTTGCAGTGACATCTCTGAGTGCAGTAAGTTAGAGATCAGACAACATGCATTAATGCTATTGAGAAATTTGTTTATGATATTCATAACAATTAGCTGGTTTTACTAGCAGTTTCTTAGCTTGTAAGCTCATCGGGATAAGGATTGCATTAGTCTCTATATGCTTGCCTAGATAAGGCCAAAACATGCATTCTTTTTGAAGTGTTAGGGCAAAATGATTCAATGAACATTTAAAAGCTCAGATGGGCTCGGCAAGTAATAATTTAGCATTGTAGCTACTACAAATGAATCTTGTGGTCCAACTTTTCTTATTTTCATTATTTACCACAGGCACTACCACCTGTCTTTCACTCTAGGCTCATTAACAGTGCATTACACCAGGAAGTGCCTCCACATTGCTGACTACCACTTGGGAACATCAGAAGAGCAGGCCATTCCCAGCCCATGCTTCCCCAATTATGTGCTGTGCATGCCGGGACAGGACTTTGGCAGTGCTGGAGAATAGTTAGATACTGGAAGCATCCATAAGCAGTTCATGTCTGCCTCAATTATGGAGGCTTTCTAACACTCTGAAGGATAATTAATATTAGTTGCTTCTCTTGAGTTTGCAGCCTGGAAACCCACATTACTGCACCCAGCTTTACTTAAGTCTCCACCTTGCATTCACTGCCCGGAGACCACCTTTGCTGAACTAAATGTGAATAAAGCCAAGCAACCTGAGAAACTCCACTCTCCCATCCAGACTTTGCCTCTAGCTGGAGGACAACACTTGGGGAATACCACATCTCATCTATCCTCTGCCAGGCACCTGCTCTTGCCCTGCTTGGGCAGGGACCTTCAGGCACTCGCCAGTGTGTGTTTGGGCTAATGCATGTCAAGGGGGGAAGGAATGGGTTGCAAAGCTCCCTGGTCTGCATCTGAAGGCCCCTTAGTTACACCACAGATATCCATGGGGTTACCCTGAAAAGCAAGGGACACAGGAATTTCCTCTGCCACAAGCATGACTTCATGTTTCGTAAAACTATTTTGATCTTTCTTAAGAAGTGGCTCATTTTTCCATGGCTGATTGCTATTCCAGAACTTCATGACTCTCAAATCCTTTGACTTTCAGCTGAAACTTAGCAAGGATCAGCTTAACTCTATTTATCTTTGTGCTAACACTGTCCTTCTAATCCCTCTTCTCCAGCTCTGAGCATTACTCCCCTGATGTACAGACCGCAGCTGCATCCCACCTCAGCTTCATTTTGCTGGGCTAAGCAGTACAGGTACTTGTATCTTCTTTCAAAAGAGGATGTCTCTTTTCTGAGTGATCCAAGGAGCCCTCCTCTGTACTCGTTCCTGCCTCTGGTGCCCCCTTCTCCCCAGCCCCTCTATCCACAGCTCAGGCAACCAGCAGCTCCACTGCCTGCATGGCAGCAATGGCAGCAGCTGTAGCAGCATTGGCTTATTTATCCCAATTTGGCACTTCTTTCCTCACTCTTTCACTGCTCTGGCTTTAGTATTTCCCTGCATTTACTGGCAATAGCTTGGCTAGTGCCTTTGAGCTTTTTTCTTGGCTTTTTTTTTCTTGCTTTTTTCTTGGCTGCTTCACGACTGGCAGCTCATTTGTGAAGCTCGGACCAGCTGACATACTCAAGTCTTTCCCCACCTCACTTTCTTCCAAAAGGGAATCTCCGAGCTGGCAGCAGAAATTCTTGTGAGTAATCCCCCCAGCTCCCGCCATTGCATTTGCTATTGCATTTTTCATCAGACTTCTGTACCCAGCCACCCATTTTGTTTTGCAGGATATCCCAGTCATCCCTGAGTATTAATGATGTTGCCTAATGAGGCCAACAATTAGCTTCTGCTGGTGTTGAGCTAATGTCATTACTACAGTGATTTATTTCCTTCAAGATTAATCTTTTCTGCATTTTTGCACTGTTGGATGTTTGTAGCAGCCTGGGCCCGCCCTAGGAAGAAGGGAGGAAGGTGAGGAAGAAGTACTTCAGCCTTCCTTGAAGGTTCTTTTGCACCCCAGGGCAGGTGCTTCCTCTTCCTCTAGGTCCTGGGGTTCACAGGCTAGAATGCTAAGTCCTGGATTTAAAGGAAAGCAAAAGAAGACAACTTCCCAGGGGGACTGTTAATTTCCCACTTTTTCCATAGGAGGGTAGGAGAGGCTTTAGTATATAAAGCTATGAGAGGAAGCAGAGGGCCAGATTGTCTGGGTTAGCCATGAATTATAAGGCAGCTTTTCATTCTCTTGATGCTCCCCTTGGATTTTATAGTGAGACCAAACCTCTGCAGATCCATCAGCAATTAATCTGTATCAGGCTGCAACTCCAAATACTTTATTAGCCACCAATAACAACCTCTCAACCAGTCCCCAGACTCAACCAAGGGTAGCAGTAATGAAGGGGGCTGATACAAAACAGCTCATTTATATGAGTTGAGTGACACAGAGGGATTGCAGCCTTTGAGCTCTCAGCAGCTGTGATATTGTCATCACGCTGGACTAAAGTGTTTCAATTTTTTCATGGCATCAGGTGACTACTCACTAGCTATGGCCATTTGTAGCTGTAAATATCCAAAATATTAACCATGAGATGGAAGGACAAGTGTTAAAATACAGCTGCTGACCTTCTCAGTCAAATAACTTAGACCTCACTGCATGTAAGACACACATAGTATATTTCTAGACATTTTATAGAGTCACAGAATAGTTTGGGTTGGAAGGGACCTTAAAGATCATCTAGTTCCAGCCTCCCTGGATGGGCACAGATACTGCCCACTAGACCAGGTTGCTCAAAGCTCTATCCAACCTGGCCTTGAACACTTCCAGGGAAGGGGCATCCACAGCTTCCCTGGGCACCCTGAGCCTGTGTCTCACCACCCTCATATATATCCAATGTATGTGGTATTAATTTTAATTATATTTGTAAAACTCTGGCCATCTGCATCCAAACCTTGGCTTAAACAAGAATAAAAACTGAATTTGGCAGTGTCCACCTCCTGCTTTCACGTCATGAGAACCACTCTGCATTTTGTACATCCGAAAATGTACAGCACAGCTTGGGAGCCAGTGAGGACCACCCTGGGGAAGCACAGCCAGTCCAAAACAGCACAGGTTTTATAGGTAGGTCTGCACATGTGAGCCCATACAGTTTTGTCCTTACCCAGACTTCCTAACCACCTGCAAGCAGCAGATTCAGATACCAAAATCTAACAGAAGAGGATGCAAAGTCACAGTTTGCCACCAGCAGGAGTGCTGTGTGAGGTGTTGCTGTTGTTGGGTCTCTGAGATGGACCCATGGGATAGAGCTTCCCTGGGACACCTACCCACTGCCTTGACAATGGGCACCTGAGCTCAGTGTCAGGGCACAGGAGCAGATAAGCTGCCCCACGAGGGGGGATGAGGAGCCAGGGAGCTGAATTGATCCCATGGCCAGCCATGCCAGCCCAATGGGTGGGTGAATGGGAGGTCCCAGCAGGGACAGCAAAGCCTAGTGGCACTCATTGTAACCTAAGTAGTATGAACTTTTAATTTCTCAAAGTAAAATTTAATGTGGTTGTAGAGTCCCAAAAACAATAACTGTCTCAAAACAGCCACCCTGACAAACTGGACATTGTGCTCGGGTGGGGGTCTCATTCAATAACCACCTGGACCCTGTTCATGCAAGGAGAACCCCTTGTTTGATAACCACCCTGATAACGTGGACACTGTCCTTACAAGTAGAGCACCTCCTTTGGCAGCCACCCTGATAAATGGGACACTGTCCTTACTTGATAAGGAGCAGTGGCCAGCAAGAGGAGCCCCATGGAGGCACAGTGACATCTTGCAAAAGACCACTTTCCTGTTTAAGGACAGAGATCATGTGTGACAATAAAGGTCATTGCTCGGTCAACCCAGATGGGGGGGGCCAAGTGATCACCTGGGCCCCCGTGCCCCACCAATTCATTTCCAGAACATTCCCAAATCCAACACTGAGTCTGTGCAAAGCAGGCTGAGCCTCACCAGGAGAGGCGGGGCCAGGTGACATCAAAGAAGCAGACTCGAAATGCTCGGGGCACATGCCCACCATCCGAGGACCACAATGTCATGCTGAGATTGTCAGTGGATCCAAGGGTGGTGATATCTTTCCTATCCACTCTTTCTTTATCTTTGTCTCTCTGTCTCTCTGCCTCTCTCTTCATCTTTCTCTCTCCTTCTGTTTCTAACCTTATTTTCAGCACACAGAGGTAACATAATTTCTAATTTTGCTAAGTTTTTCCTGTTGTAACCTGTTGTATTGAGAGCACCATTTTGCTAAGTTCTGCTAGTTGTAATCTGTTGCTTTGAGAGTGATATTGTTGTGTGTTTCCTTTGACAAGCTTTATAATCTTACTCAATCTTAATTAAAGGTGTGTTTTGTGAAAGCCTCCTGGGTAATGGTCTTACTCCTACAGTACTGCGCAGAGAATTTCCGAGCTTAATCTCACCGAATGGTTTGTTAAAAGAGATATTTATATTTAGTTTGGACCCCCAACTCTGGGGAGCCGTGCCCACCTTGTAGGACGTGAAAGTGCCATGCCCACCTTGTTTCAAAGTGCCTGATGTGAATAGCTTCAGGTAGGACCAATTTTCGGAAGACAGAAGACTAGCACATCCCCAGAGTGATCTTATGTCTCAGCCTCCAGCCACGCCTGAAAACCTGCACTGGGCCATTTGTCTTAATTTATCTGAAGTATTTAAATACCTCAGCACTCACCATATGCTCCACTGTAAACAGAGGGCAACCTCTGATTAGCTTGGATAAAACAGAGGCAGCAGCAAGATAACGACCACAGACGTAATGACAGCTAGTGTACAAATAACCATCCTGTTAAACTTACAACTTGGTGTGAGCCATTCGCTCCCAAAGAAACAACAGACCATCACCTCCTTTGAAATAATTTCCAGGGCTGTTAGGCTGCTGCTTCCCTTTCCACTCATGCTGGCTGCCAGAGCAAGAGAGAAGGTCATGGAAGAGACAGCTCCCTGGGAAAAGCAGCTCCCTCCTCCTGACACGACCTCTGGAGCATTTCCTGAACCCCCTCCAAAGGGCAGGTACAAGGTAAAACCCAAGCTTTTCCTCCAATGTAACCAGGCCCTAGGGATTGTAGTTAGTGCTGCAAAATCTCTTTTGCTGGCCTAAACAAATAAAGACAACACACTTAGAAAATGACAGCAAGAATGGGATGTCAGGAGACAGCTGGCACAACACGGAAAAGAACACCACAGGAAAATCTAGCTTTGCAGTCTGAATTGCAGTACTACTCAAGTGTAAGATTTTTTCCATAATAGAATCAAACTTCTAAAAACTTAGCATTCCCAAATATGCCCTACCTTTCCCTTGTCTCGCTTAAAAAAAAAGAAATAGTTTGTCAGAATCAGGGACAATTTCTGAGATCCTTTTTCAGACCTATTCCCACCAAAACAGAAGTTCCATTTTCCCTGAGCAAAAGCTTTTGGGCCCAGATGCTTGGACTCTTACCTCCCATTCCAACACAGACGTACAAATATCTATCAACACCAAACAGTTCCCAGCGTGATAGTTTTAAAATCCTGTCTAAAATTCTCTTTGATATTATCTTGAAATGCAGTGTGCATCATGGTAAAAAACAAACAAAAAAAAAACCAAAACAAACAAACAAACAACAAAAAAAGAGCAATATTGCTATTGCTTTATTAACTGGAATAAAAGGTTGGAGAAATAATTAGATAATGAAACAGCAAAAGCAAAATATGTATCTCCTGTGTTTAGGAAGTCCCTCAACCTACAAATGGTCTGCAGGAGTGTCTTAAAATACATTTTTCCAATCGATTTGGGCTGCAAGAACTTGTATGTCACACAGCTCTGCATTGTTGCTACAGGCACTGAAGTACTGACTTTTGCTCAGCCTGGCACTGGTCCCATTGTGCTGCTCTGCATAACAGCCCTGTTACCTCAGTCCTGTTTTCCCATACAGAGAAGCGATAGATTGCCTGCCCATTCAGTAACACTCAGGGAATTGGGGTGTCACTGGGCTTCTGGTTTTCCCCCTGTAGGAGTTCAAGAACAACTATTCTTTATTTCTTTTTTTGACATCACACAGGGCCAGGAGGAAAGGAGCTTAATTTGTGAAACACTAAGCAATGTAATTTTGTATTGGGGCCATCAAAATACTTCTCCTCAGCTTTGCCATGAAGAGCTTTCTCTTTGAACCCAGTGCTTGGTGCAATCCTCACACACCTATACAGCACACTTCTGTCATTATACATCTGCAGCTCTGTCTAAAGGAAAGTAAATTGCTGCTGTAAAGCCAAAGAAAAGTGGTATTGCAAATTGTTTTCTTGCAACCTGTTGTCATGAAACTCAGCTCTTGTATTGTGTTACAGGTGACTACTGCGATCTTCAGAAAACAAGGTGGAAAAAAAGCCCATTTGCAGTGTAATGGGCTGATCTGACATCCTCTGTAATGGGTGGAAGGGTCTGACTTCTTTCTAAATTGACTTAGATGAAGAGATCCATCAGGAGGCAATTTTCTCTCTTTCCAATCAAGTAGTAAAATGAAAGGTTTATAAATAAACCCATAACTCAGCCTTCTGTCTTGCAGATGTCAATTTTCTCAACACTTGTTGTACAGGAAGGTTAAAAATGCTGGATATTTTTGACATGACTTAATTCTAGTCTTCCAGACATCATAAAAACCAGCCAGAAGATATACATGTCAGAGAAGCCCGTGCGTGTGCCCCCCCCAAGTTGTGCTGGGACAGACATGGTGCAGCCTTGGCACAGCCTTTGTGCAGGAGCTGAGGGGGAGCCACTTGCTGGCTGTCACTGAGCGAGTGGGGCTGTGTGACAGCAGGAGATTTAACAGCATATTTGGGGATTCCTGGACAGTGCCTGCACAACTCTACTTGGTACATTTTGCAAACCTCTTCAGGGAGTCTCCTTCCGAAGGCAGTTGACTGAGGCAGGAGCCTTAGTCTCCCCGCTCTTAGCTCAGGAGATGGGGTATGAATGTGGTGATCAGTGAAAACCTTCAGGTCTGTGGTCTCTAAAGGGTTACAGCTAAAACCTCTGTAGAAAATCAGCTTTAAAATGTTATACAACAAAACATGTTATTGCTGGTATTTGAGTCAGGCTTGATAATGCATTTCAGGCTAAAATATTTCTTTGATTGTCACAGAAATATGTGGAGAGCCAAGTGTTTGCTTTCAGTGTGCAGAATATATTTGGTTGCATTTCATTACCAGAGGCTAATTGCCTGAGAAACAGTTTTCACATCCAGAATTCCTGATACGGTGAAAAAAAAAAAAAAAAAAAGGCTACTGGGAACCAAGAAGCCTTATGTTGCTGATTATTTAAGAGTGAAAGGATTAGTAGTGGCAGTGAGTATTTAGGCACTTTTTGAAAGAAATGTAGGTTAGTTCTTGGATTGATGGGGGTGCCCAGCAATCCTCCTCAACGCCAAAGTTAAAGCACCACATGTGTAGTGACTGTTTGTTTATAAATACCTCAATAGCCATTTTCAGTAAAACATGGAAATTCCTTCATTCTGTAGCCGTTCTCTGTTAGATCATTAAGCATGTCAATACTGCTGAACAATCAAACAGGGGGAAAAAAATGGTTTAATCTGCTTATGCTGGAGTGCTTATTTATTACAATCATTCATCAGCAAGACCTGAAAAAAAGGGGTTTGATTATATGCATTGGTTAAATACCACACGGTACACGAACGTGGCAAGCAGAAGAAAAAGATGGGCATCCTGCCTGATAAAGAATTACACTGGAAGTGAAAGGCTGACCTACAGTCAGCAAATGTTAATCATTTTTACACCAAAGTGAGTGTAACGTTTCTATAGGGAAATTACTTCAATCTGGTCAGTGCAAGGAGCAGTTTGTATAATCGGATTGCAAATAAGGTTTGATCACATTCCAGCTTAATCTACTCTCTGAGCACCATTTACAGCACTAAATCAAACACTGGGAAGCTGCAGGTGCTGCTTTACAGTCATTACACCCAAGGGGCAGGGACTTGGTAATAAACAGCAAATAAATTGAAGCACTGACTTGCCTGCTACGGGGCATTTCTAATTATCCTCTAGTTTAGCTGGAAATTGTCATGCTCTCATCACAGCCTATTTTAACTGCTGCTGAATAAGTGTGACACTTTTAGACTGAATTAACTGAGAATATGAAGAAATGCCTTTTTTTTTTTTTTTTTTTTAATGTTGAAGCAGATGTAACTTGCTGAGATTCAAGGAGGACGTTCTGTTTTCATGTCCCCATGCTGGAAGTAGAAACATAACAACTGTAAGCCTCATATATTTTAATTATGGGCTGAAGACCTACTGAAATGAACAGCACTTGTTATGATAGCTTACACACATTACCAAATAGGCTGGTAAGTAGTGCTGCAGCCTCCTGTGCTGTAGCTGATCCAGGATTGCTGCTAGTGGTGTTTCCCGGAAAAGTCGATCTCGAGAACAAATGGCAATTAATAAAGCAGCTCACTATTGCCATGATATATTTAATAAGGTAAAGGAGGGAGGAAGATAAGACCCCTAACTTCTAAAAAAAAAAGTTGTTTGGAAATGCACAGTTAATTGTAATGGTTAAAGCCGCAAATATCTTCACCATCTGTGATACCTCCAGATCCTCCCACCCAGGTTTCATTCGAGTAACTTGTCAATACAAGTAATATTCAGAAGGAATGTTGATATAAAAAGACATCTCTGCTGGAAAGTACAGCACCGTAGCAGCAAAGGTATGTAATACACCTTGATGAGAGGTGATGTGGTGATCATTTCCAGGACTTCTACTAGTATGTGTGATACGCAAGTAGCCTGACAGCTGCAGTTAGGAAGCTGCTGTATAGCTCAAACCCAAAACTAAATGGCTTTCTGTGGAGGTGGGGGCATACAATGGGGCTGATGCTAGGAAGCTTTTTAGCTTTTCCAGCTAGAAATAAGCTAATTGTAGCTAGCTAAGACATGTATCTGTCTATTTTTAAAAGTTGTGATTGTGTAAATTTCTACACTGGATGAAGTCCCAATTTGTGATCATACTTTTATCCAGTTGCAATGCTTTTTATTAATATACTGTGAAATAAGATTCATAACCTTTGGGTAAATTGTTCCCCCTAATATCCCTAAAGTAGTATTTAACAGGTAATAATAATGAATGCAATTGGATCACAGCTCCTCAAATATTCTTTTTCCACTCGCTAATGAACAAGAGAGGATAGAATAATCCTTGTGTTTGCAACTTTTAGGACTTCAAACAATTAACAGTGTAAATGATTTACTACAGGAAAAATGTGTGACTGCTGGTTTTGCAGATGTCAGTGGTTCACCTTTAGAGGGGGACTATGGAGGAAACAATGCTGCAGAGTGCAGCACAGCTCCTGTCATCTGAGCTGCACATAATCTCAGCTCACTGACCCCAAATTCCAGGCTCCCAGGGGTGAATAAGGACTGCATGGCCACTGGGCCACAGTATTTATTTCAGTAGGGGGTAAATGGATCTTTTCTGCTGGATAAACTCAATTGCAGAGTGGAGTGACAGCAGAGCAGAGGCTGCCCTAGTGCCCATTGCAATGCTGTTGGAGTTTCTAAATCAAACGGAGGAGCAGGGGTTGGACTTCCCTGGAAGCATCTGCTTCAAGCTATTTTATGGGAAGAATAGACTAGAATCGAGCCCAGAAGATTAAAAAAAATATGTTGAAGGCCCAGAAAGATTGAGATCTCTGTCTCTGTTGAGTCCAGTCATTTCTCCACCCACCAATTAAGCATTCAAACTGCTTATTTATTTGTAGATGTTTTCAAAGGGGCACAAAGTGTTATCCAGTTCTTCATACTTGTTCCTCCCAAACCCCAAATAGCTACTGTTGTTTCCAGTGGCCACAACCAGGACCACTCAACATTAGCTGGCAACTTTATTTTTTTTTTTTCTTATGGAAATGCAAAGAATGTTCCTTTGTTAGATGTTGATTTGGTATGGTATCTGAATTTAAAGTGCCTCCATGTTGTAGATGAGCTATGCTTTTCACATTATGTTCTTTCTTTTGGTTTTCAGGCAAATTAATTAACATGATACAGAAAAGGGAGAATACAAATGCTGAAGCCCTCACTTTAAGCCCTCATACTCTTTTGTTCTCCATTATTGCACCAAATTATTTAATTGGGTCTCTCTGATTGTGCACAGACACAGAAAAGAACACAGTCTATTGTGAGAAGCCCTACAACCATAATGCAGTATCAAATTCAATTCCCATCAAAAGTGCTTGCTGCTAAAAGCCTGTACTGTGGCTGCAGATTAATGAAGATCTGCATTGAGCAAAGTGGTGGTCGTAGAGACATTATTTTTCTCCAATAGAAGGCCTATTCTTGAAGAACAATAAAAGCATAGAAAAGCGTTAGTCTGCTTATGGATGGAAATAAATCAAAATGAATAAGAGGGTTGATGGAAATAGTCTGAAAGCAGTAGAGTGGAATTCTGAAAATACTGTTTTTGTTTTGTAAGGATTTTTTTTTCCCATACTCTCAAAAATGCTGCTTGATGGAGGTTCAAAAGCCTTGGAGTGAAGGACAAATTTGAAAAATCAGGAACTAATTGCAGAAAATCAGCATTTCCCAAATGCAATTTTTTTTCTGCAGAAATGTTGCACAGAATCCTGACTCAAAATAAGACGAAAAATGTAAAGAAGAAGGAAAAATCAGTCATATTAATTAATACACAAGTCTGACCCACAGAGCAACAAGCAGCTCTGAAACAGCATTCAGTCACCTCCAGATGAACTCTTATTATTATTATTTCCTTTTTCTTGACACATTGTTTTTCTTTATTCTTCTTCTTTCAGTGTCAAAACCAGCTTTGTGCTTGTTTGTGTCAACTGTTAGGGCCAAATCTCAACATGCTTACCAGCAATTAATTAATTGATGGAGCATACCGGCATAGCCATTAATTGTAGCTGGACAGGCATCTGACTATAACACTAAGCAATGTCTTTTTAGAGCCACATGTTTGCTGCATTTGTACTTACAGGTGGTATCACCTTGGCATTGCTCAGTGCTGGATGGATCTGAACAAGGAGCAGAGTACATGGGTAAAGGAAACCAGCCATCCTGCAGTCAGTCAGTCATTGTGGAGGGGACCCACACTTGCATCACCTATGGTCACCTGCCAAGTGGAGATAGCCAGGCTAGATGCTGAAAAGGCTGAATCTCCACTCTGGAGGTTTCTCCTCCTCTCCTTTGACTGCCTAAAAAAAGCCATGGCATTTGGATTCCTGACTCGAGTGAACTAAGTGAATCTGAAACAGAGAGATCAGTTTTAAATACTTAATCTCAGTCCCTCATTGCACTCCCAGTGTTGCAGCTGTATATACAACCACAGATGATGCCCAATTTACGTCAGTTTATTCAGGAAGTGGTTCCACCTCTGCATTAAGGGAACACATTTAGAAGCAAGAAATGCAGAAGCAGGTTCAGAACAGTAAGTGCTTCATTATCATCATGCTGTGCCACTTTTTACCAGGTCTTTCAGTCCCAAGTCATGCACAGACCTGAAACCCTTCTTTCAGAAGAACACTCGTTCTCCAAAGAAGTCATTGGCATAAAAGCCGGAGCAGTAACAAAGCCTCTTTCCAGACCTGGAGCAGCTGGTTGGTGATTCTGTGCATTGCCACAATTCAGAGGCCTAGAGTGGCTTGTCCTCTGTAATAAACTAGCCCTTGTTGAGTTATATTGGCCTGCTATTCAACCCATTAGTTTATACAGGATAAAACCAAGCTTCTTGTAGCCGCTAGGTGAGAAGAGATGCAGGTTCTCCTTAAACAATATTCAAAAGTATGTCCTGAACCCACCTCACAGACTTAGAGTTTCAGGAGTCACCTAAGATTTACATTACTACTTGCTTCAAGTGCATTAGAGGTGGAAACAAAGTGGAGATGCACTTCTATTTTACCATAGATTAAGTCACACAAAAGCATGAAATACTCTCTGCTCTTTCTCTTTTATTCATTAGTAGCTCTCAGTCCAAGCTCTATATAGATGAAACAAGCTTCTAAACAGTTCCAGGAAGCCCTGTCCCTCTGGTGAGACGTATGGTGCAAATAACTTTAAAAAATTGCTCAGTTTTTTAAAATGTCCCAGCCCCAACACACTGTAGCCTCTTAGAAAAGCTGCCCTTGTGCATCCAGACCTGACTGCTTGATTTCCGGGGTGCTGTGAAAAGAACCTGGCTTAGAGACAGGTTGTAGATGTTGAGTGAGTCCAAAGACGAGTACAGAAATGGATGCTTCCAGATCTGTCATCCAAGAACACATACAGAGATGGTCTGCTGCTCTGGGCCCATCTGGGTATGGGCAGCTGTAGCACTACTGCAATTATGGTCCATATTTAGATGGTTTAAAATAGCACATTGCGGTTACATTGTCCTGGGTCTGTTGTGTGCAGTCTTATGATCTTTGCACAGTTAAGAGCCCCATAATACTTATGTTGAATAAAAGGGCTTGACAATGTAAGAGGGGTAGCCATAGTGCACACACTTTCTCCAGTGAGGTATTTGGTGCCTGTGAAATGCTCTGAGTATCCCACGTTTCTGCATGGGCTGGAGGAGGTAGCACAGGACAAAAGGGAGACTGATGCTTTTCTGGAGACACAGCTGGAGCCCAGCTGGGACACTTCATGGTGCCCAAAGTGACACCTGGCTTGTATCAGAAATAGTGTGGCCAGCAGGACTAGGGAAGTGATTGTCCCTCTGTACTCAGCCTGGTGAGGCCGCACCTCAAGTACTGTGTTCAGTTTTGGGCCCCTCACTATAAGAAGGACATTGAGGTGCTGGAGCGGGTCCAGAGAAGGGCAATGAAGCTGGTGAAAGCTCTGCAGAACAAATCTTATGAGGAGCAGCTAAGAGAACTGGGGCTGTTTAGTCTGAAGAGGAGGAGGCTGAGGGGAGACTTGATCACTCTCTGCAACTGCCTGAAAGGAGGTTGTAGTGAGAGTGGGGTCAGTCTCTTCTCACTAGTAACTAGCAGTAGGACAAGAGGAAATGGCTTCAAGTTACACCAGGGTATTAGGAAAAACTGCTTTACAGAAACGGTTATTCAACACTGGAACAGGCTGCCCAGGGAAGTGGTTGAATCACTATCCCTGAATGTGTTTCAAAATCATATAGATTCCGTGCTTAGAGACATGGTTTAGCAGTGGGCAGGTAGAGCTAGGTTAGTAGAGTTAGGTTAAAGGTTGGACTGGATGATCTTACAGGTAAAACAATGTAGAATATTTGGTTTATCATTCCTCTCTTAGTTTTGTCTTTCTAAACTTTCTGCTTTGGTGGCTCATGTTAGCAATCTAGATGAAGTCTGGGATTTAGACAGTGTCAATGCTCACCATCCTTTCCAAACACCACCCTCTCCTCACCATCCTCTTCCCGGATAACCCATGATGAATCTCACGCCAAGGTCCATGGGGCAATCCTTGCTGGTGGAAGTGGGACATGCTGTGTGGGCAGCTCTGTGCCTGGGTGTTCACTAGCACGTGCCATGCAGATTCAGTAGCCCAAAACTGCGCTGAGAGGGTGCTCAGAGGGTGACTTATCCCTCCACCTCCAGGGGAAGTAACAGCCTTTTCCCACAGCCAGGAGCTTCTTGGAAATTGTCTGGAACAGCCCAAAATGGGAAAAGAAAGAGACGAGCCACACACTGTGTTTCTTTCTAAGGTTGCCAGGCTGCAGACAGCAACGGTCCTAGGCTTTGGTATGATTACCCTCATGTTTTGGATTAGCTCCCCAGCACTGTCAGGTAAAAACTGACTTGAACAGTGGTAGGTCTCATCCTATGAAACTTTATGTTTTGGGTTTTTTTAAAGTCTTACAGGTGGTAAAAATCTAAAAATGAGATAATAAACTGCCACCCAGCCTGTAGGAAGGGAATCAGGTGTGGGAGAGGGCTGGGCAGCACAAGGACAGGACTCTATGACACTGCTGAGGATTGAGTCCCTGGTGTGAGGGACTGCACCTGCATGTTGGCTTTGTAGGGAGGTGAGGGGCTGCAAGAGCTGACTATGGCTCCTCATGGCTGTGCTCCTGTCCACATGAGATCACAAGGAGCTCGTAATCCCCACCAGCCATGTCAAACAAACTAATTACTTTGGACTGCAGTATGAATGCAGTAACCAATTCTACGTCTGACACTTAAACTCTTTTGCTGAACCCTAACCTAAGGCTAATAAAAGATCAAACGGAAGTTCCTTGCTCAGCTTGTTTGATCAAACAAGAAAGCAAGCTAAACAAAGTCAGACAAAAGTATATTGAGCTCAGACATAACTCCCTCACCATCTCGTTCAAATCATGGGTATTTGCTAGGGAGCAGTGGTGTCAAATGGCACAGATTTATACACCTGCTTTTGTTCTAGCAAAATGAAAGCAAAAGTGAAAAGCCATCCCATACTTGGAGAGAATCCCTAGTCTTTGCTGCATGCATCCTAACAGATTTCTCCACACCAAATATTTGAACATTGCATTTCTGCTATCAAATTATCTTGTAATGCATTCTTCAGTAGGTATTATAAGCTGCAGGATTTGAGTGTTACCAACTAAAGTTTCTCATCGACCAGCTCCTTTCCCAGGCAAAACTTCCCTCAATAAATGCTGCAAGCATCTCATGCCTGCACTGTCTTCTAAACATCTGCCTCCGGCAACAAAGGCACTTCAGACATAGTGAGCTTTGCACTGTGTTATAACTTTCATATTACCCTTTGCACAGCCATTTTACTTCAGCTGCATGCTGTGTATCATTCATTGCAAGTTTACTTCATTCTCTGGATTCATAGCTGATGCTCTCTGGACCATAAAATTTCAGCTGCAAAACCAGAACATCTCATTATTTCTGAAATATCGAGCTTGTATCTTCTTGATAAATAATTCCTACTAGTATAATGTATCAGACTAAAACATATTTTCTGAGGCCAGTGAGGTTAAAGCGGCAATCTCACCTTTTTTAATTTTTTTGCCCTGAAGACAGTGATTTCCATATATAGAGTGACCCCGGTTTGTGTTGAACATGGGGAATGAGGATGAAGCATGAAACGACACATATTGCTGTCAGAGATTTGAAATGAGGCCTGCTAACCTGTAGGCAGCCTTACAGGACTAATCAGTCCCTCACATTACCAATGTATTCAGATTGCTGCATGCGGCAGCCAGCAATGGCCAGGGAAGTTTTCTTTTTTTATCACTGCCATTGACAAACATTACATTTTAATGTGATTCTCCCCTTCCATCCACTGTCTAAAAAAAATATCTTTTGACACCGTATCTCTGAGACACTGGTCTCATCTGGTTTCCCTGATGCTTGAAGAGTGGGTGCGACTGTGTTGATTTGCTTTTGAATATACATTAGTCAGCAGTGCTTAAACAGCCGATAACATTTTTTTACTCTCATAGCTGACAACACAAACTCTTTTGAGTTCAGCTTGTTTCTTAAACTTTGCCTCTGAAGTTTATAGCAGCCCAAGACACCTGAGCTGAGTTTGTTTGGCGGCGGTGGAAAATGCTTGAGCGGGAATGAAAGCCAAAGCCTGTCTTTTGCTCCTGAGAGTTTTTTTACATTACTCTAAGCATCCAACAAAGCATTAACTTGAAGCCATAAACTCCTGACTTTCCCATTCAGAGCACACACGCAGCAAAGACTGGTTTTCCCCTTTTGTCAGACGGAAGTTTCAATGCTGATAAAACGTAATTTAAATGTACTCTTTCAGATCACTGTTTTATTAAGTGATATTTCATCTACAGGCAGTGCTGTTTCTTGTGTTCTTGGTATTATGTGATGATGACTCTCCATTTCATGGTTTTGTGCAGGGAGATCAAAGTAGAAAAGGATAGAAAAAACCCCTCTAAAAGTCCTAGCAAGGAGTAGCCACCCAGTACACAAATCCCTTCAGGTGAGGGCTACATTACCAGGCTTTTGGTGTGGAAAAAGGCATGGGAGGAATAGCTGGGTCAAGGGCACATGCCATACTCACGTCTAGTCCCAGTCCAAGCAGAAATCCACCTGGAAATGTACTGTACTGCCTGGATTAGCCCCACCCCTTCTGAAGGATTTCTGGGATCCATGAAAGTCACTCATGGGTACAGTTTTGGAGTCAACAGCAACACAGTGAAGCATGCAGAAATAAGGAAGAGTAGGCACCAGTGCTGATACCCAGCACATCGCCTGCGTGCTTAGCATCTCCAGCATTGGTCCTTCTGTCTCAGCCTCCTGCCTCCCATTGCATTGTGCCCACAGGGCCCTGAAGACATGGGTTTTGCTCCTGTTCAGCTGCTAGCCCTCCTCCCAAAGGAATAAAACAGTGGTTCTCTCAGTCCCCCTGTCTCAGCAGGTTTTCCTGGCACTTTTTCCCTCTTTGGGATCTTTTATGGGAGAGGAATAGTGGAGCTTGCGTCACAGCTTACTATGTTTGGTTATGGGCTTACTTTGAAGATCAGTGCCATAAACAAAATTAAAAAAATAGTAAAAAGAAAAATTTGTGCCTTTAGTCTCCAGTACCATAATGCCAAAGGTTTTCTTGAGGATGTTTTGCACCCCTCATCCTCAGTGGCTGCTGCTGCTGGGTGGCTCAGGATGAGGTGACCTACCCTCCCTCCCCACCCTGGGCTGTGCATTCCTTTCCCCTCCCTTCTTCTGGCACTAGCTCTCATCCGAACCTCCAGTGAGCTAGCTCCAGGCATGAAACTAGCCAAAATCTACCCTGAGATTAAAAAAAAAATAATGAATGGAAGCTTAAAACTGTTGCAGAACCTGATCCTAAATGTGGCTCAGCAGCTCTAGGAGATAACGAGAATCCCACAAGTTCAGGCCCAACCTTATCTCACCCTGGAAAAAAGGGAGAAGAGGAGGGGATCTACTAGCCTGGAGCAGTGGCTCCCCAATTTGATGAGTCCAGAGTGCATCCTTCAGCATAGTGGTGCTTCAGGGGTGCTCAAGCCAGCTCCAGGAAGAGCATCTCTGGAAATGGCAGTGATATGGTCACATTAGCACAGCGCCTTTAGCTTGGTGAGCCCTGCTGAGGGGAGGTCAAGTCTACAGCTCCAACATGGCACCTGGTCACAGGTCTCTTTGAGGTCCTGCATATCTGCCAACCCTGTGGGGACACATTGGACATGCCGGACACTTTGGGTGGCATTTCCTGTCTGCATGTGGGCAACCACACTGACCACTGAACATTCATCGGGATTAGCCACTGCCAAGACCCAGCCACCATATGGATGCTCTGCTGGATGCTCCTCAAATTCATTGCCTCTGTCCGAAGATGAAACTCCCACCTTGCCACCCCGTGTCATTTCTCAGCACTTAATTCCCTCTCAGAAGGATTTACCTGGAGGCTCAATTTACCACAAAACTCAAAAGCAGCTCTGGGGAAATGTCTGCTCCTCATGAAACAGAAAAAGAGAAAGTTCCCACTGAGATTTTACATGGGTGTTTTTTTTTCCCCTTGTGTAATGTATGCAGTTGAACTCAATTTTTTTCCCTTAAAATAAAAGATCTTCAAAGGAAGTTTAAATATATAAGTAAGCTTGATGAAGTGATAGAATTTTTCTGGAGGAGAGATCATTGGCAAATTCATTTTAGAAATATTTTTTTTTCAAACCATGCCATCTTGTTTTTAAAAGGATGTTTGAAGTCTTTGAATTTGCCCCTTGGACCCATTGAAATCTCATTTCTAATCCCTTAGTTTCTGTAATCATAGAAAACCTCTATTTTGGTATTATCATCTGAGTCCTAAGTATTTGTCAAATACATACTATACCATCAAATATTTGTCATAGAGTTGTGATTAAGATGTAGAGCCCTCAAAAGAGGCTGATAACAGTTTAAACAACTCTGGAGTAAATTAAGGGATTTAAAGGATTAGAAAAGAGATAACAGATGTTAAATGTGTACAGGCTTTTAAAAAAGTTTTCTTGATTTTCAAATACCTGCCACAAATAATGAAATACAGGAGCTGTTCTTGCATGTTATATTCACGCTTTCCATTCTCCTGCATGTAAAAACCAATTAAAAATTAGGTATTTCTGTCACCATCCAGCAGGGTGTTTTACCTCAGCAGGACATTTAATCTGGTGGAGATAATAATGGCTGTGAACCAAACTCCACCATTTAAACCCTCGACAAAGCTGACCTCTCTCCAACGAGGCAGAAAGCAAACCCAGACCCCATGGCATGCTTTAGGGAGCCAAAAATGTCCTCTGCAGCAGGGGCCTTCATGTTCCTCCTGCTTTAAATAAAGGCTCCAGGCATCAACTTTCCCTGACTGTGCTGGCTTTTTGAGGCAGTGGGTGCTGGAGAGGCTCTTCCCTGGTGGTGGAGAGGGGGAAAGGAGGAGGGGCAGATGGGAATGAATGACTGGCACTTGCCTGGGATGGCAATGGGCTACGACACGGGCATCGTGCTGTATCTGGGGGCTGGGAGATGCTCCCAGCGACTGAAGTAGCCATTAAAAACTCAAGGAGCTTTCATTTGGTGTCCTTGATACAGGTTACTTATTTGTCAAATTAGTGGGGTGCTGTCTCTAAAAGAGAATTCAGGGCTGGGCACTTGACTCATCAGAGAGGCCAAAAATTTTAAAAGCTCCTGCAAAAGCTTCTTCCCACAGGTTTCATTTTATCTGCGTGGAGTTTTCAAACCCCGAGAGAGCTTCTCTCAGCCACACAAGTAAGGCAGCTCTTCTAGCTCAGGCACTCAGCAGATTAACACTTGTTATTATATCTTACAGCAGCAACCATAATGTGAGGGATGCTATTGCAGAAAGACGGGGTGAATAGTTCTTATCCAAAAGTGCCTGGAGTCTAAAACAGCAAATAGAAATATGCGTGCACAATAGGTACCTCGTTGCAGCAAATGGTGACTGAGTGCATTTGTACAGACGAGATAATTTTTCTTGGATGACCAGGATGAGCATCCTGACAGAGCTGCTGCACCATTGAACCTGATCCAAGTCGAGAGCTAAGCAGTTTTGAACTTGGAAGTAAAGTTCTTGCCTGGCAGCAGCTGGAAAGTTGTGAGGCCACACCTGAAATATGGTGTGTTTATACCAGGTGCTGTTTTACAAGACGGGCATCGGAGCAGTCGAAACAGAGCAGAAAAGAGCAACAGGTATGAGAGGAGGCCTTAGGTAAGTCAGCAGGGAAGGGAGGTGAAGAAAACAGAGGCCACATTCGTTGCAAAAGAGGAGGCAGTCAGAAAGGACTGGGCAATGGCTGAGATGCTGAGGAGTGGCTAAAAGCTGGAGGCTGAGGATGTGAGAATGGAACAAAAAGCTGGAGGGAGAGAAGACAAGGTTTTCACAATGTTTCTGCACACTCTCTCCCTATAGAGGGTAATTAGTACGAGGAACAAAATAAGCCACAATCATCAGACAGCCCTGAATGTGTTTACAACACAATGGTTTGCTGCATTGGCAGGAGAAGCTGCAAAGCCTCTTGGAAACCCCCTGGTTAAAATTCTCCCACCAAACTGAGGGTTATATAAATTCAAAATGCTAAGACACAAAATTCATTTCTATTAGCAAGGGACATAAGAGGCAACCAAAGGAAGTTCTTCAACACAACAGAAATAAAAGGAGAAAAAAGGGAAATATAACACCCAAAAGTAAAAGGCAAAGGAGAGCAAAGGAGCAACAGAGCAAACTGAAGTATTCAACCCCTTATTTCCTATGGCCTTCCCTCCCCTCCCCTCAACAAAAAGAAGAGGCAAATTGTGTACAGTTATTTATAAAAATTAATTTTTAGGAGGAAACAGGAACTCCAGCCAGGATAACAAAACCAAGTTACTGTGAGGGTGGAGAAAGTGTAAACGTAAGTCAGCTGCCCTGCAATAGCTGCCAGTGAACCCGTTCTTACTGTGGGATACAGACAGGGGAGTTTCCTCCTCAGCAAGGAAATGAGGGGTAAACAGCCAGCCTAGAGAGGAAGAATTTACTGTGGGGAGAGGAGCAATTGAAGCCAGCCAGCTCTGAGGCATGTTCACACTTTAGCTAGCTGGCAGTAAATTAGTTCCCAAATCCATACCCTTAGCTCCAGGATGCAGAGGAATATTTCTGAAGAACATATTTTTCCCTTTTGTGTTTAACAGACTGTACTTTAGGACATGGTCTGTCAGAGGAACTGCATGGCTTAATTGGCCTCCCAAGGCTTCATTCCTTGATTAGGGTTACAAGTGAGCATTTAACTGGTAACTCATGAATTACTTGACTCATCACAGCAGACACGTTTCTGGCAAAAGAGAGTAGAAGGTGTGAGAATACAGATGCAATCTTTTGGATAGCCTTGAGTAAAACACCAGACCCACACTTTGAATATGAAAAAGAAAAAATAAGCACCTAAGACTGATTTCCAAACCAAGGAACTTGGAAGTTGAGTCAAGACCAACTCACTTTGGACTGCATCCTAAGGAGAATGCATACAGTAGTGTGTTGAAGGACTTTTACTCTGCATGTTTTGGACAAATCTCCCTTACTAAACTCATATTTAAACAGCCCTTTCAGATTTCTGCAATCTGTTTCTTTGTTTTCCTCAGGTTGCTGTGATATTATTTCTGAAAAGTAAGTAGAACTCTTGCACTTTTGTTTTGATGCATCCTTGACAACCCGCTGTCAAAATCAGTCACCAAGAGCTTTTCCCAGTGGTAGACAGTAAAGCCATCAAGGTCTTTCAAAGCTTGTCTGTGGGACCAGGGCTTTTCTTCCTGCATCATTTCTAGCTGGAAACAGGAGGCTAGTGATTGCAGCACCTTTTCCTATAAGAGGAGGCAAACAGCTCACTGAGTGGGCTGGCAAACCAGAGCGCTGTTTTTTGCCACCCAAGTTGTCTGGGTGAAGGCAAATGGGTGTAATGGAGCTGAGTGCCAAGGTGGAGATCTGGTCAGAGAGGTTGAGGGAACTCATGGGAGTCAGGCACCTCTGCTTGGGCAAAGGAATAGCTGCCCAGGCAGGCTCTGCCAGAGCAGGTACCCAGCTCCCAGGCAAACAACCCAGCATGAACACCTTTCTCCAGAGATAAATCCCATTTCTCCAGCTGGGGTGAGCTACTCCCTGTCTCAGGTTATGGTAATGCCAGCATAGCCCATTTTGGCCTCCCTCATGGTGCATATTTCTCTGTTTCCACCCTGGAAGTTTTTCTGTTGGTTTAAGCAGATCAGTAAATTGGACTTGAAAGAGCAAATCTACCAGCATAACCCCCACTCTGGCTCATGTGGAACGATTTGGAAGGGTGCCTTTTGCCAGAGCAGTGCCCCCCAGGTGAGCTGTGCTCCATGGGCTTTCTATGGCCCCAACCAAATATTGTCACGCTTCCCAAATATTACACCCTGTCCTGATTAGATTACTACTCTCTTATTTAGTTATCCCTTTGTAAATCAATGATGCATGTGAATGTAGGTGGAGGTAGCGACAATAACCTTTTTCATCATGTGGGGAAAAAAAACCCTACACCAGTCCCTGATGATCTGCCTGGGTAGTTTTATTGGATTTTGTGATATTGAGATGGTTTGGCAACTGTTGGCCTGTCAGATTGAGAGGTCACTCACCAGTCTCCATCAGAGATTTAGAGGCACTGCAAGCAAACTCCTTGTGTCAATTTGACTCAATTTGCAAACTAATGAGTTAAGCCCTCCCAATGTGTTTAGGGTCAGCTCAGATCTATTTGGGAAATGTTTGACTATTAGCATTTAAAGCTTCAGATGTGCCAAGCCCCATTTCCCCCTCCTGCTCCCCAGTCCTCTCCAGGTTACTCCCTCCTTTAATTTCCCTGCAGGTTTTAGAAAGGATGCATTAAATTAAAATCACTAGCTGTTTTGTGAGCAGTCTTTTGTGACCAGTAATGAATGTAATGAGTGAAAAAGGAAAGGGAAAACAGGATGATTAAATGATGCTGGGCTGTTTTTCACCCAGCAGTTTGCAATGTGACACAAATGGACAATTGGGGCTTTTCTTTTCCCATTAATTTGTATCTGTGTTTGCACTTGTCACATAAAAACCAGACTATTTACTAAAACATGAGGTAGGTAACAGATGCCACCTCCTTTGGAGCTGAACCTGATTGACCTTATGTCTGATAGTACAGTTGCGCGATGTTATTTTGGATTTTCTTGACATTGGACACAGCCCCCTGCACTATGACAGCTAGATTTTACTCTCATGTGCTTTTAGAAGGATTGGTATCTTGTCTTGTGTGCTTATTGTGTTATATAAAAATACAGCAGTCATTCTGAAACATTTTCCCTACCAGCACTGAAGTGTAGTCAGGTTTCAGATTTTTTTCAAACTGCAGGCAGAACTAAGAGCTTTCCTTCCTAAGATGCATGTTGGGATTTCTCCATGATAGATATTAATCACAGCTTTAGCAATTAATAATTTTCTGAGCCAGGGTGTGCTATCAGGTAAGCCCTATTTGAATGAGTGAGTGAGTATGTTGATTAAACCAAGTATCTGGGTCCAAAATCCTCAGATATCTATGTCCATTAGACTGTTTTGGAGCTATCCTGAGGAAAGTTTCTGCCTCCTCCAAACATACCAGATCCCTTCGGAAAGTTTTCTCATTCCTATGAATTCCACAAAAGAGCCCACAACATGGGAACAGCCCAGATTCAGTGCCCTAACTAAAGCAAAGCCCCTACAACTATATGTGCACAGTTTAAAAGTGAGATGCTATTGTATCTTAGCAGGATTCTCACCGAGAGTTTAGGCAGGAGTAGCTCTAGAGTTCTTGGAAAGCACTGTGCGACACAGTCCAGCCTGAGCTCTTGGAAATGAACATCATAATGGCTAAATGAAATTAGACGAAATTGAGTCTATGAGAGCAAGGCCATGCTCCATCCGATGCTTCATAAAATGTATATTTATAATGGGTGCACTTGTCACTGCTAAGGACCTAACAGGAGGCTGCATCAAGGGCTGGTCTGGCTGAAGGAGTCTGCAGTCAAGGTCAAAATCTACACAGCGTGACTCTGCAACAATTCTCATGGGGAGACAGAAAGGTAGTATTTAATTCAGAATTAGCAAGAATAAGCTGAAGCTGGCCAGAGCGTAATGGATTTGAAAAATGAACTTGGATCCTCAAAGAAACCAGGCCTTTTTAACATGATTGTTTAGGGCTGCTGCACCATGTGAGATGATAGGTTCTGTAGCTCCGGTGGGGTTCTAACGAGAGTCATCTTTGCCGGAGACAAATGACACACGCAGTCAGCCCCAATACTTTAGCAACAGGCAACCTTATCCTACTATTAAGTGAACTCTTCATCCAATTTCCATTTCAATTTTATAGTTGCTGCTGACACAAGTCATTAAAATGCACAAGCTAGCTTCGCAATTATTCATTCAAATAACACTTAAAATGGTAAGGGGTATTCTTGCTCTCGAACTTGCAGAGCTGCCATCCACACCTCACCGAAACGCTCTGTGAAAAACACACCGGTGAGAAAGTGGCCTTTCCATCCTGCTTCGCCTCCGCTTCAAGAGCTGTGTCTGTTCACAGGAGGAAAATGAACTCTCATGCAAATAAGGCAACAACGGTAAATACTTTTTTGTTTTGTTTTTATTGAATGGGAAAACAAACTTTAATTTGAATAGTAAACCATCCAGAATATCTAGCTGAAAACATGTTTTTATTATTTACATTCCTAGGTTTGGCTTGTTATGCTCCTGGCATATCTATTCATATCTCTTGCAATATTTTTTCATTTCATATATTAATATTTAATATTCTTTATACATTGTTCAGCCTTAATGGTTGTCTAATTTCTGTTTTTCATCCACAGAGAAGCTATTAATTTATGAGCATATAGGGCAGTAAGTAATAATTTGCATGAATGCCTTGAGCAGATATGCTTCCATAGGCCTCCCATAGCATAGACTTTGGAAAGGGTGATACCATCTATTGGCCAAGCTTCAATGAACACTCTTTACAAGAAGAAGAAGAAAAAAGTTTTTTAATCCATAAAGAAGTCTACTAAGTGAAAAATCAAGACAGATGACAGGAACTGGATTGTTCCTTCGGTTTGTTTGGCTTTTTTTCCCCCTTTATTAATGTGTTAAATATATTCCTGTGGTTTATAAAACATCATAGAAACTGAAGTTTTCTGTACATCTTCAGGATTTACAATGAGTATTAAAAAAGATTCTCAAAGACTGGCTGGCCTGCAGGGACATCCCCAGTCCTGGTGTTCCCAGCCACAGTCTGGGCCTCTCTTTTCAGAAGGTCAGAGATAATTTACATCCTGTGGTAAGACAAACTTCTCAGTCCATCTCCCACAGACAGATGTCAATGTAAAGCACTAATAATGTTTACCATACATTACTGTCCCCAAAAGACGCAAATAATGGAATTTATTTTGCATTCTGTCGAGTACGGGGTGGAGAAAAACATTGTTTATTGGTTAAGTGCATGTCTTCTGCCTTCTCTGAATAAGGTCATGAATACAAAACATTTCTGGTAGGAGGCTTTTCTACTGGACAGTAGACTCAAGGAAATTCCAATTTTTTTGCAGGCACACAACATCAACAGTGTTTTCTATGTGAAAGTGTTGAAACTTTGACTTCAGCTTGTTTAAGCCACCAAGTTCTGATTTCATTTTTTCAGTGCTTTCCTTAATTGAAATTTAACATTAAAATTTGAATGGAATGTTAGAAAAGGTTTGAACAAATTGATAGAATATTTTTTAAATGTATTTTTGTTGTTTGGGGTGGTTTGGGGTTTTTTCTGCTGTTGTTGTTCTTGTTGTTGTTGTTTTTTAATTGGCACAGATGTAATAGCAGCTCCATGACCTGATATTGCCATGTGATCAAAGTATGTTTCAGAAGGTTGGACTTTCTCATGTATTGGAAAGCCTGTATTTTGGCAAAGTTTTTCTGGAAAGCCAGAGCTCTATATTTAGTGTAGGTACAACTGGGTAGAGTCCTGCAGCCACCGAAGACCACCCAACACCATGCAAGGATAGGAAAGGAAGAAAATGCCTGTTGTCTGACAGGTGTTTTTCAAGGGTTGCCCCAGTGCATTTCCCAATAATTCTATTTAAGCAAAGGAGCTGATCTGTACATTTCTCCTTCTATTGTAGGAGGGGAAAAAGAGTCATGTCCACCAACCAGAAGTTACAGGTCCAAGTAGGACCTTCTGGAAAACATCTTCTTTGCCAAGAGACACTTCCAGAGCCTTCATTGAAAGATTTATTATTTTTTTTCTTTTAGCTGGACTCCATATTTTATTGGAGTTCACAAAAATAAAGCAGCAATGCATGTCCATTTAATCGCAGCTTGATTTGCTGGGAGAGTGCATTCAGACAGAAATATGTGCACGTTTTTCTGCAGTCATCTGCTATTCATATGTAGTGATAATAGTTCAGTTAGACTCAATGAACTGTACAGTACAGGGGTAGCAGTGCAGAGCCTGGCTCAGGAAGCTCTCACCACCTAGCACGTGGTCCCAGCTTTCTTACCCAAACAAGCAGCTGTCAGCGTCTGAGGTGTAGATATGCAGGGCAGAGCCCCTGGGGTAACAAAGAAGCTTTTAGGGTGCTGTTTGTCTGACCTATCCCAGACTGCTGAGTCAGCACATGTTTTTTGCTAGGTGTACCTCCTCACCTCCACTTGAGTCAAAAGACTAGAGAACAAGACTCGGGTTCTCTCTCATTCTCTCTTTCTCTCTTGAATAAGATTATATTCGTTAACTTCCTTTCATGAACTTTTTAACCTAATTTTCCTGACACTTGTGCACTGGGAGTGTGTTGAAGCCCAGAACTAAAAGCTTGATTTATAGAATCATAGAAAGGGAAGGGAGCTTCAAGATCATCTAGATTCAACCCCCCTGCCATCGGCAGGGACACCTCCCAGTAGACCGGGTTGCTCAAAGCCACATCCAACCTGGCCTTGGACACTTCCAATGTGTTTCTTCCGATTTAGTTGTTTAAGGGGTTCTCTCTGGTCTCCCAGCTGGGTTTAGAGAGGGTTAATCAGTTTTGAAAGCTACAGCACTGCTGATTTTGACGTTCTGCTGAACATTAGTCCCTTAACTAAATGGTAGAATCATAGAATGGTTTGAATCGGAAGGCACCTTAAAGATATCTAGTTCCAACCCACCTGCCATGGGCAGGGACACCTCTTGCTAGATCAGGTTGCTCAGTGCCCCATCTAACCTGCCCTTGAACACTTCCGGGGATGAGGCTTCCACAACTTCCCTGGGCAACCTAGCTTGAAAAAAAATATAGTCATCCTCCATGTTAAAAACATTTTTTAATTTTTTTTCTTACTGTTTAAATTGTAAAAAGAATGAGTATGTGGTAGGAAACGCAGTAGAAGAAAAAGAATGAAAAAAGAATGAAAATTTATCTTCATAGTCATTTTCTACTCAATTTACATGGTTGAAGAACTAAAACTCTAATATTAAAGTTCTAAATTACTCTGTGTATATATCAGTGTACTAATAGTACTTGGTAGCATGTATAATAATCTGTCACATTGCTTTTCCAACTAATCATTAATGAATTAATGAAAGGGTTTCAATGGTTTTGTACTGTGTAACATAATGAGATATACAGTATTTAAGGCTTTCAAAGATTTAGGACTCTATTAATGAAAAATAATTATTATCCTACAACAGTAATTAAGTATAATTTCCACGGAACTAACGTTTTCTAATCCACAAACATTAGCAATGTCAACAGTTCCTCACGGAGCTGTTAACTGCTCTGCAGCATTTTTTAAAGGGAGATGAATGAGCTACTGCACTGGCAAAGGCATCTGTCGTTCGGAAAACTGGGAACAGCTTCTCGGCAGAGGAGCTGTGGGCAGGTCTGGAGAGCCATATTGGTGCCCATCCTCACCTTTTGGTGCCTATCCTCACCTTTAAGTGCCTATCCTCACCTTTAGGTGCCTAAATACCCCATGTCCTTGGATTTAGGCAAAGCATAAAGAGAGGACAACATGCATATTTTTTCCTCTTGTTGCATGTCTGGGTGATACAGGAGAGCAAATCCTACTTCTGCCACTTACTCTTTTAGCTAAAATTTTAATGGTATGTCTTGTGGATAGGAAAGTCTTGAAACACTGGGCTACACAATCCTCCAAAATATCCCCTCCCTCTTTTTTTTTTTCACTTGCAATTTTAAAGGCCTAAAATTTACAAATATTTCCCCAGAAAATCTGGAGGTTATAAATCAGGAATGAAAGAGAACTTTGCAATGCGTGGCTAGAAGAGAGGTGGTGTCTCTAGAGCCTTACAGGTCATATAAACTGAGTCCTGCTCCAGCTGCACTCCATGCTTGCCATGCAACCTTAGGCAAAACTGTACTGTTTGAGCCCATGGAGACCAATACACTTTAAATTGCATTATCAGCAGTTGAATGCTTGACTTTACACGATAAGGCTGTTTTAGTATTTCGGAGATTTGTGTGCAGTTTTGAAGGCATCACTGATTTATAACCATGTGACATACTGCAAAGAGTATTTGCAAAGGTTAAATTAATAACTGACAGGGAGGCTTCTGGAACAGAAGACTGAATAGAATTTGTGATTTTATAATCTCGTGATATGTTAATTTTATGTCTTTTATCTATGTGCATTTTATTAACAGCCAACACTATGTTTGCCTCACCGCTTCCTCAGTGAGAAGTGCATGGTGGGGGAAGAAGAGAAGGCTACAGGAGGTTTGGAGGCTGATTTAATTTCTTAGCTGTAATTCAAGGTGGATTGGAAAATAGCCTGTGAACAGATTTTCTCTGAATGTTGGAAGTAAGTTTTCCAGCGTCAGAGTGAAGACCTGAAACCATCTAATAAGGAGAAAGAACAGGAATAAACAATTTAAGCAGTTTTAAGATGGACTTAAATGATACAGTCTCTCTTCCTCAGTCTCTTGGGCTTTTTGATGACCTACCTCGCCCTTTTACAGCTTGTCAGTATTATGTTTACTTAGCCTCATTCCCCACATCCATCAAGGCCCTAACACAAGCTGCACACAAGAAAGGACATTTGCATGCTGTCCTCCACCCCCTTCCTACATTGTGCTGATAATCTGGGATCCTTCCAGCACCTTTTGTCATCCCTCTAGGATGCTGTTCCTTCCTCCCTGCTTGTCTGTCTCCTGCCCTCCTTATCAGTCAGGAAGTCAATTTGTATGTATAAACTAATATAGTAAAAGGGTTGCTCTCAGTTTTCTGGAACAAATTTTTTCATACATTTTAATCAACGTCTATTTTAATCCTCTTTTAAAAAAAATCTGTGATTCTGTACAAGGGGAGCAAAACAAAACAGAAAAAATAGTCTTTAGCAGCTATTTTTTTTTACATATCTCTATATATGATTTTCTAGATGATCAAAAAGACCTTTTAAAAAAACCTTGTAAAATTTCAAAGCATCAAGAATAAAAATGTGATCTCCCTGAAGTTTTAAAGTGTTTCATCCCCTATCTTCAAATGATCTTACCAAACTTTCCAGAAAAAAAAATACTTTTTTTTAAATATTAATAATATCAATTAAGGGCCTTTATTTCAGAGTGTCTGAGTAGGGAAGTCCAGATGCAACCTATGAATATGAGACTGTAACTTTCACTATACTGCTGTTGTGGTCCCTACAAAAGATGCAGTTATCATCTGATAGACAGGGACTACTTCCATGTTACAGACACTCTTTTTAGAAACTTGGTGTCATATAAGTGTAAAGTGAACCATAAACTTGCTGATATATATTTTATGACACAAAATTACATTTTAAACGTGTTCATCAACATTAGCTGACACTGTTGTTTGAATTTGACTCTTTCTACTTGAGCTTAAAAGGAGACACTGAAGCTACTACTAAAGGGAACTTGCCTCTGTGCCTTACCTGTGACCCAACCTCTGCTTCCAGTTATTCACGGCAGCATGAACCCAGAGGCTCCATGAGACCTGCAGCAGGGCTGGCCTCGTTTTGCACCAGCACGTTGCCTCGTTGGAGGCACCAGCACGTTCTGCCCCTTCAGGACCACGGTTTGATTCCCCTAAGGTGGAGGAGTTGGATGTAGATGCAAGTGCACACATCTGTAATGATGAGCGGGATCGATGAGAGCATTAATTCCCCCAGTTGTTTAATGCAGTGGACATGTTTCTCTAGAGAGCTCAGTTCAAATTCAATTTAGATGATAAGTCAAAATGATGGTGGTCATTTTTTTTTCTTCCCAAGTTGATATCTATCTACCTCCAGCTTCTATGACAATAATTGGCAATATCTTCTCAGGACATATCGGGTCTGAGATTGATAGGAACTACTGGGCACTGAACCTTGAACTAGGGCTGCCTGCACCATTCCTTACTCTGACTGGTACTGTTATCTCCAAGGGAGCCAGAAATTCATGTACAATACCCCCAAATAATGAGCTAATAAAAAAACCAAAACATAATGTTTGTCGGAAAGGTTCAAACTTGCATGCAGACTGACAACAGGAATTCTTTTATTGGTTTAAAAGAGATTGACGACCCAATAATGGTTACATTTAAGCCAATCATTTTCCAAACCAACTTACTAACTTTTAGGGTCTCCATATTTTACCTACTGAAGCATGCAGGAGCATGATCCTGACCTTGGTTCTCCAGTAATCTGCACCAGGCATTTGAATACACATTTGAACATACACTTGCATGTAATTTGAGCACAAAACTTTCCTTTTGGTGGGCCCTGGGGCAAAGCAAGGGGAAGAGGTGAGTGTGTGTGTGGCTCCTTCTTCAAGCAGGACTCCTCCAGGATCTACACTCAGCTCCAAAACCAGGAGTACCTCCCTTCTTCCAGGCCACTTCACTGTTTTGATTTGGGAATGACTGTGACACTGACGCTCTAAAAAATCTCAACCATGATGTTGAAGCACTTTGTATAGAGCCCTGTTATCAAGATGCTGAATGTTTCCAAAACCAAGAAATCTGCTAAAGCAAACAACAAAGGGCTTTGGGCTCACCTCAGGCTGCAGGATTTTCCATTCTTTTAAGAGGTAAGGTGAATACTTGTCCTCTTTAACTCAGCCCATATCCCAGCTGCAGTTGTGGCTCTGCTCATCATGACTGTGCCAACACTCAATGTCAGCCACTGTGTGGATGGAGCAGAGCAGGGAGGGGAGAAAGTTTACCTCCTTGAGCTTCACATTTTTGGCAGTACCTGTTAAAAAATATGTTTTATTCACTATTTCCATGTGAAGAGACTTTCAAAGGAGTTTTAGCATACACTAGCAACAAAATTTAATCTTCAGCATTCAGCTTCCCCTCCAAATGAAGGACTATGTCATCTCTGGGTTCAAGAATATCAAAAGATGTGAATTCTTAGCTCTAACTAAAAAGGACATTTGCCACCTAGTCTCTGTTTCGATGTACAAGGGTTGTGCTTAGCGATTCAGTAAGACCACCTTGACATTTAAACATATGTCACTCACTTCAAAAATGTGTCTAGCCCTCCACCCTTCTCAGCCCCCTGGCCTCTGTGAAAAGGAAACTGAGCCTTTTAAGGGCATCTGTCAAATGTCAGGCAAGCATGCATAATCTGCAGTGTGCTCCCAGGGTAACTGCTGAATAGTTGCTGCTAAACCCTTCTGAAACTAAGGAAAAAGCTAGACCTGTTGAAATGAAGCACAAAACAGGAGGAACTTTTAAAAAATGTTGGTACAAATGCAGACTTCCACTTTGAAGCCCATGAGTCTGTCACTGGTGGCAGCAGACTACTGCAGCACGCATTCACAACACCGACTGTCATAATTAATTTCTTGGCAATCATTGCTGGGAACAGAAAGTTACAGAGAATTAAGCTAGCACAAAGTATCCACCACCAGAAGAGGGGAAAAAACCCCCACGTTTAGTGAAGGCTTTGGGCAGACTCAAATTAAGCTTGGCTTTCTATGTCCTGTAGCTTATTAACCTTAAACTGTGAAATTCTTGAGAGAATGAGGGTAGAGTATGAACAGAACAATTGCAAGACTTCCCTCTGTATTGAAATGAAGTGATTATGAGGATCACTGTAGCACATAAACAACAGAGATGTTGAGAAACTCAGCATTTCCAAGATAATAAAATAAATGGGCAGAGGAAGTTTTCCTTAGCTCATAATGATTTATAAGGCAAACGAGTAGCCTTCTAATCTATTATTCTTGATAACAGTTGCCTTCCCACCCAAAGATGTATTTATATATGCAATGTATCCAGTAATACCCAGTCAGAAGCTGAATGATTTATCTTGCAGTCTGCAAATTACATTAACAACATAATTAATAACTTAGATATGAAAACCATGTATGTCAGAGCAGTATGTCATGCAATCAATGGCAACAAATCATTTTCTCTGGTGTTTAATGATTCTTTCAAGAGGGTGAATCTATAAAAACAGAGGAGTCAATCAATGAGGAGGTTGCATACATTGTCTGTCCTATTTGCAGACTTGAAAACTAAGGTTGCCTTTATTGTTTAAATTTTAACTATTGGAAATCAATCTGGGAACATAAACAGAAAGGGAAAAAAAGTATTAATGGCAAAAAAAAAAAGCTGGTATCTGTAAAATCTAGTCAGAATTGCCAACTCACCCCGTATTGCTAAACGCTGATCGCATAAGACGTTTATGAAACCATTATCACTTGCACAAAAGGACAAACATGAGCAGTACATTGAAAAATTATCTTTTGAAAAGGGAGTGCTCTTCCTCCAAACTATAACGTACAGCTTGGATGGGTGCTGGAAAATCAATGAACTTTCCTGACAACCCTGTTTCTTTTCCAATGCCTTCTGCTGAAAGCGTTAGTCAAAGCCCACCTCATTCATTCTCAGGAGCAAAATACGGGAACGTATTTGTGCAGGGCATAGGCTCTCTTCCACTGACTGACTCTGGGTGAGCATTTGCCCAACTTGTTTCTGTAGGAAGGTGATCAGAGCACAGGGCAAAAGCTCTTAACTAGCAACTTCTCTAGACTGCCAGGTTCCTCCTTGTTTTTTGGCAACACGCTTTTCCACTTGCTCTGACTCATTTCAGTCGAACACCCTCATTCAGAAGTCAGGGCTGTAATTCAGGAAATGCTTTCATGTTGTTATGACAGACAGATTTTTTTTTTTATTCGTTTTTCAGTCTAAGATGGAAAGAATGACTGCCTTCTGTGTAGCTTGGAGGCACTCAGAAGCTTAAAAAAAGAAAAAGAGAGAGAATTAATAAGGACTTCATGCCTTTTCTATGCTATCTATCTGGAAAAAACAGCTTTTAGCTACGAGGCTCAGGAGGACAGCAGAACCTGGAGCTCCAGATCCACACAGACACTGAAGTACACGTGAGGGGGATTAATCTTTCCAAACTTCAGACAGATGTCTACAGTGTCCAATCCTGGGCTGGTTATCCCACTCCTTACTAGTAGTGGCAAGAAATATGCACTTGTAAGGTCTGCTTCAACAAACCAATGTCAGAGGCGAAGACTAGGATGAAGTAGTCTCTTTCAATTGATTCTAAAGGGTTGCCAGCTCAGGTGAAGTCTGTGCTCAAGCTCTCTATGGGTGTTCAACTCTAGCACCTCTCGTTTGACAGGAGCTTTGCAGTCCTAAATGTCTTTGCAGATCTGACCCATAACACCTAAGAGAAGAGCAGGTATGATAGACCTCCCTTGTTATGCTGATCAGGAGGGCAATCTGCAATGCTCTCCTATGATGCACACAGAAGAAAGTTCAGCCTCCACCTACTCCCAGCCCCACCCTTGTCCCCTGTCTACCTGCTTGCTTCTGGCCATGGACAATATTATAACTTGAGCAGCTACAGACTAATAATTACTATTGGTGTGCATTCTTTTCATTGCCATATTTTTTAGAAGCTACTCTTGATCTTGTTCAAAGCGTGACGCACAGAGGATAACAACTCCTGAGACAAACAAATGGCACTATTTAGCAGCATTAGCCTCACTTTCCAGTTGCATTTGTATGTATTTGCTTCCCAAGGCAAAGCTGGAAACCAACTTTAGCTGCGCAGCGATGAGGTTGGAGGGAGGGAAGGAGAACAATAAGGTTTCAGATACCTAGAACAGGGAGCATACGGTTAGACAAGAATAACCCGTATGCACCAAAAGCCAGAAACAGCTAAGGATCAGTTACACATTGAGCCTCTAATGATCTGCTTACATCAAAAGCCCTTTCAAGGCACAGCAACATACCTGCCCTGCAAAGGCTCCCAAGCTACAGGATAATGTAATAATCCATACAATATCCTTTCCCTTTTGTGAGTAGTTTAAGCAAAGAAAAGTAGCCGCTTTGACTCTAGCATTAAGCCTCATCTGGAACAATAACTGGGAACAATAATGCCACATAATTTGCTAAAATGCCCCGTGTGTGCTTGTACGCAGAAGGACTCTACCTGGGATATTTGGGCATTCCTTGCACAGCTTCAGGATTTTTTTAAATTTTTGATTTCTGGTGCTCATTGTGTAGTTGTGTGGGAGCTGGGGAGTAATTCTCAAATCAGTTGAATTCATCTTACTTGTTTCATGAGCAGGTATTTAGATGAGCTTTGTCTCCCTGAACCTCTTAATATAAAGAGTAAACTAGATTGCCTGTGAGTGTATTGACTGTGTTAAGAATGCTGGATTGTATTGCAAAGGAGTTCAGGCCTGTAATGTTATCACTCAGCAGGAATGGATCCCATCAGAAGGCACATGGCGTGCCATGACGTAGCCAGCCTTAGACCACAAAAGCAGACTTTTCTCTGTGAATTAGACAAACCACACAAAAGGCAACAATAGCTAGCATAAACACTATTTAATACTATTCACAGGCTATTGAAGAGATGGGCGTTGACTAAGAATTGCAGCAAAGCCAGTACATTGTTGTCAGATGAAAGGACGCCTAATGAACAGGAAGCATCATTTGAGCAGGCTGACAGTAACCATATAACTGCAGGATTGTGGGACTGGCATTTACCCCATGGGTCTTTACAGTCAAAAAAATAAAGAGAAATTAAAGCATAAGGAATCCTTTTTTGTAGGCACTTAAAGCCCATAAAGCAACACAAGAAAGTGTACAATTGTCTTTTCATGATTGGTCTGTGCTTCAGCTAATCATTAAAAAAGAACTTTTGGGGTGCAGTAACTATAGGTTCTGTGTTGTAAAATAAACCCTTCAAACAATAGAATATTTGGGTATTTGCAAATTGTCCCAGTTGAAATAAGAGCTATGGTTTTTTTCTTCTTTTTTTTTTTTTCCCTTGGCTATCTCAAACTAGGTTCTAGCAATGACTCCCTTAGCAATGTCATGATGATAAAAACTTTTGTACTTGCCCCAACAACCAGGCTAAATACATGCTCTCGCAGTGGTCCTACTTTATTTGCTAATGTGTAACAGGAGAGGGAACCTAATTAAATAGCTTCCCTTCTGATACAATTATTCCAACTATGTTCTCCCATCCCCATGATCACACAGAGAGAACAGCTTCAAATTCTTCCTGCTTTGTGTTTTTAACCTTTTATATTGTGCACTTAAGATGCAAGCAAGATGCTAAAACTCCCTTCTGTTGAGACTTCAGCTGAGACAGAAGGGACCCCAGTTCTTAGAGAACATAGGTCTGAGAGTTTAATTTTGTTAGTGAGAGTTTTCCTGAGTAATACTGAAAATATTTCAGGACTGGCTTGTTTCAAAATATTCTTTGGGAAACTGAATCTGGAATAGTGTCCACAGAAAGACCTCCAGGCCACTTTGGCCTGTTATTTGGCAAAAGGCTGTGATGAATAGCATTGTAGCCAGGAAGAGGATATTATTATGTTCTGAAACTGAAGAACTGGCTCTATGCTGTTTGCCACTGCCTGGTCAGGGACAGTGTACTTACATATATTATATATGCATATATATATACACACATATGTATATGTGTGTGTATGTATATATATGTGAACTGGAAAATCAGCTTCTGTGCTCTTGACCTCTCAGCACCCTGCCCCAGTGCAGCCATTGCACATTATGGGCTGCAGGGAGGATAGATGTGTATCTCCTTGCTCCCACTTTTTGACACTTGAAAGACAGAAAGCCCCAAACCCACATTTTCTGGCACTGACACAGTAAGTAGGAGGAGGCAAAGCAAGATTTGAGTAAAAAAGCAGTATATCCAGTATCACAATTTAACCCCCTTCTCCTCTAACCCCTATCAGCTCTTTCAATAGGTGCACTGTAATAATACACTTACAGAAAAGAAAGTGAAAGCAGGTGTCAAGGGAATGAAAACCTAAGATCCTTTTCCACATGAAGCAGCTGTGTAAAAGGCAATCCATGCTGAACTGTGTTTCAGAGGATTCCAACTAAATTTCCCCCTTAAGGATTTCATTTTCTTTACAAAAATTCAACTACTTGAAAATTAGTTCTACATTAGAAATTCTCTGAATGAACAAATGAGGATCCAGCCAGCTCCTGACTCACTATCAGCCCAATTTACCTCACCCACACAAACCTTTTGATATGTTCTGAATTAGAGCATTGGTTATGCAGTTGACTTTATACACTGTTTATTAACTGGCAGAAGTAGACCAAAAGAAACACTCAGCTTACAGCACGCTGTGCCATGACACTGTTTTTAAACATGACCTTTATGTTCATATAAATATATTTAAACATACATTAAAATAGAGAAGATAGTTTTCACTAATAAAGTCAGAGTGACTGATCCATCTACTTCTAGAAATACGTAAGATACAATTACAAGAATTCGTAGAGCTTGAGGTGGTAAGTTGGTGATTTAATCTTGAAGGGGGCACAGCTAAGATTTTCTGGGCAGCACAAACGGAGCAGGATGTGTGTGAAGGTGATTGAAGGAAGAGCTGATTTCAGCTTTAACCACTGAGTGACTAGTGTAGTTTATCATAAATTTAAGGCTGGAAAAGAAAAAAACAAACAACAAACAAAAAAGAAAGAAACAAAAAGAAAGAGGAGAAATAGAAGTTTAATCAAATGCCATGGATGCAGTATAATGCAAATCTCACAAATAGAGCATAATTGGTTTAGCAGAGAGATCCAATGCCATAAATAACCATTCATAATCATATACAATTAACATATCAATAGTTCTTTTTTGGAGTTATAGTCCATAAGCTAAGTTAGTTCTCCACTAGAAAAGTCTGGCAAAACCAAGCTGTTAATTAAACCCTTTTCAGAATTTGGTGCCACATTTCTACTCCTCCACAAAAAAGTCTGAACCTATTATAGTGTCCCTCTTCTTCACAAGCAGAAGGATGCATTTTTTGCCTGTTTAATACCACATACAACTTCAGAGAGGAGAAAACCAGCAATCTCCAGCCCTGCCACTACAGCTGGCTGGCTGAAGTCACCTGTGCCATAGCACAGGACTGGGACAATGCAGCAGAGCGGAGACTTCGGCTTCTTGTGCAGCATCCAGCAGAGCTCGTGCCTGATTGAGAAAGACTTCATGATAACCTGAAACAGTCTTAAAAAGAACCCAGTCCCAGCTGAGGGTTTATCTACTTTAAGTGCTAATTGTAAGAATAGGTTAAATATCCTCTTTTCCTTCAAATTAATTAATGTCCCTCTTCCGTGTACATTACTAACAATGATTTCATCCTCATCTCTCAGCAAAAGAAAAGAGCTCATTAAAGAATGGCAAAGAGCTTGCCAGTTACCTGCAAAAATGCTGAGAGCTTTCTGAGTACTCCCAAATTAAAGGGGAATTAGAAAAGCTTTAACTGGTTGCAGAAAGGGCTGAAATTTTCACCTCAAAATTGCTTCAAAGAAAGGTGGTTCTCCAAGCAGTTGGAGTCCCTGTTCTGCTTTGAACAGGAGATGTGCAGATACGCTTGCTTTCCAACTTGGTGCCTTTCCTGGGGTTTGCCTTTGTCATTAACTTCACAAAACATAACTCTACAAAACAAACACCAGGCCCCACTGGACTGACAGCTCCTTGCACTGCCATGGGAATTCCTTCCCATCGGCTCCTCTTTCTGTCCCCTTCCAAAGTTCTCTTCTTGTTGTCTGCTCCAGTCCCACTTCAGCAGAAGATCTCTGCTTTCTTTTTGGAGGCCTCAGCCTTTGGAGAGGAAGGTGACTAAATGGTCTAGGTCCCTGTCACACTGCTCACTCCCCCCTCATTCAGCCCCCTGTCATGTGTGTGTGCAATTATGCCAATGTTGTTCAGTTGACTGGTATCATCCTTTAATGAGGACCTTACTGAAAGGCCTTGGGAGTAACTCTGAGGCCCTGCATGTGGCAACATTTTTATCGTCATATCCTCATGTTCTCACCCTCGTCTGCAAGTCAGTGAGGCAAAACCATGAGGAACAACATCTGTCTTTAGCTCCAGTGCAGAGTTTATTAAAACTACTATTTTTCTGGCTGGCACCCATGTCCCCACAATGAACATAAGGACTCAAAGACAGGCAAGGATCCTTCCTCAAGGGAACCATGCCAAGCTCCGCATCAGATACATTTTTCAAAGGGATGATGCCTTTCTCGTCCATTGAATGATGTTATATTACCAGCAAATCAGCCTAACACAAATAATAGTTAGGACAGATATCATCTGAGTTATAAAACATTTTCTGAGCAAATGTCCCTTCCGGACTCTTTGTTGAAATGAAATGGGACTTTGAGACAAAAAAAAAAACTGAACAATGAAATGTCACCTTTCACCCCATGAATTCTAATGCTATATTCGGGTCTGTGGGCTTTCTTACCAACATTTCATTAGCAATTCTGTGGGAGGAATAGGGGGTTTGATTGATGGGACCAACGTTGTACCAAGCTAGTTGATTATTTCATAATGGATGTCATACAAAGATATCTAAAGGCACTTAAATCATTAGCTAATGTAAAACAGAGAACATTTAAATCATGAGATAATGGGTACAGAAGCTGTACTAGTGCTTCCTAATCTCTGAATCAGCTGAACTTTCAAAACCAAACTCTGAATCCAGAGTTTCGAAATTCTCTAATACCAGTTCAAAACTGGCAAGCATGGAAAAATCAGCAGCCTGCTAGTCAACACCAGCCTTACAGCCACAGATTCATGAGCTTAATCACTTGCTAGGACTTGATGACATTCCTCATTAATTTAATATGGTTTTTATCTTCAGAAGTAGAACAGCGCACACAGTGGAGTTTATCCTCCACACCTGTATGCTTGTTCTGCATTGTGTATACTCTTTGTATAAATGAAGCCTCATGGGCAGACATTAGTGGCACTGAAAACAGCACGTGCCAGTGTAAACAATATCTCTGCTTCACTTTGAGTACAGGCATAAGTCCTTCACCCACTGGTGCCATGCATGGAGAACGTGAGCACAAGCCTTTCTTCAGGTGAGGGCATGAGGAGAGGTCTGGGGAGCACAACAAGGGAATTTTGTATCCAAAAGGGGAAGGACTGTGCCAAGTACAGACCTATCAGGAGAGTGCACACTGTTGCAGGGTATCACTTGAGGAGCTGATGGGACACATGGAGGCAGTTGGGTCAGTCATGCTCCCTCTGTTCTGGGAAAGCTAGCCATTTCCCTATTCCCCATTAGACACAATTTTATTATTATCACCTGGTCAAGGAGACCTTTCTTGAAGAGCCCGGATGTTGCCAGGTGAAATGAGCCATCCAGACAGTTTAAGTTTGGGCATTCTGAAGACCATCATGAAGACCACTAAAGGTAGCTAATTTCCTCCACATGGGGTAGTACCCAGTTGATCAAAACCAAAGATGTAGAATCACTTTAGCTGTCTAACTATATCCAGCATAACTGTGTAGAGCTTGCTGGTATGACTCACACCCTTACAGTGTAGCTCAAGGCCAGCTGGGACATTCTACACCTATGTTTAGACAGCTTACTGCCAGTCATAAACACAACATGAGGTGTAAACAGGCAGAGTTTGCAAAACAGCTACGGTGTAAAACAAAGAGTGGTGAAAGGGACCTGGTGTAAAACAAAGTGTGGAGAAAAGGCACTGTGAAAAGGTCATAAGTGAGATTTGTTGGTGATGGTGTGTCCAGGAGCACCAGGAACAGGGTTGGGAGTAATCAAAGGATGTGTGCAGGAGGATTTGAGAAGAAGGTGAGAGGAGCAGTGGGTGAGAAACATGGCTTTGCCCATGGTGGCCTGTCTGCCTGGGCTGCAGGAGGAAGATCTGTCCTGTAAGAGCAAGGAAGGGTGAAGCGTCAGAAGTAACAGAGATTGAAGGACCGTAGGGAGGAAGGCTAGTAGAGGAGAAGTCTCAATGGGAAGATAAAAATTTAAAATCACTGAAAGTGAAATGAGGAGAGAGGAGAGGAGAGGAGAGGAGAGGAGAGGAGAGGAGAGGAGAGGAGAGGAGAGGAGAGGAGAGGAGAGGAGAGGAGAGGAGAGGAGAGGAGAGGAGAGGAGAGGAGAGGAGAGGAGAGGAGAGGAGAGGAGAGGAGAGGAGAGGAGAGGAGAGGAGAGGAGAGGAGAGGAGAGGAGAGGAGAGGAGAGGAGAGGAGAGGAGAGGAGAGGAGAGGAGAGGAGAGGAGAGGAGAGGAGAGAGAGGAGAGGAGAGGAGAGGAGAGAAAAAAGGCACCTTGAAGCAATGTTTTACTGCTAACTAAGTTTTACAGTTAGCTGGAGCTACCCAAGCTCTGATTTTGTACTTGGATAAGATTTTCCCCCACTCCTGGACTGGGGTCACACTCAAAGCCTTTATTTCATTGCACCTGGTATGTGGGCAACACAAGCGAGTCCTGCTTCTGCAGCCCTAACAAGCAGGGCTATTGAACAAGACCCCTTCAACATCCTAAACCTCACTCAGGAAAGAGTCATTTTGAGCACTTCTGTTCAGACCTTCCTTTTGTCTTAACTTCCTTTTCTCCTTAGGCTTTTTTTTTTTTTTTTTTTGCTTCCCAAAAGACACTGCACAGTCCAGAAATTCCCTGCTCCTTGTGTTGCATGTCTGGAATCCTAACAAGTCAAACCACAGGAGTCAAGCCAAAAATTTGAATGGAGACAATTAAATTCTTCAACACTTGCAAAAATTAAGGAGTCATAATTTATACCGACTTTAAAATCTACCCCATCTGTTAGTACATTTCTAACAATGTGATTTGTCACAGTACAAAGTAATTAAATGAAATGTATAAAAACGAGTCTCATACTGTTTTATGCATAAAATATATTTTATTATAATTAGTCACCTGAACAAAGGATGATGAAGAGATTATAAATGGCAACACTTACAAAATTTACACACAGGAGATGTAGTGCAAGCAAAATTTTTTCTCCACAAAGAATGGATCACACAGAAGATTTAAATGGGAACACTGAGTTTGATTTAGGTAATCCAATTGTCTTCAAGAAAAAGAAAGTTTTGCAAAAAGAGAGCGGTTATGTACAGTGTTGGGGCCTGATTCAGAGTCAATTAAAAGGCTCCTGCTGATTCCAGTGGCTTTCAACCAGCTTCCTCAGCATGCCACTATGCTGAAGAGCTCCCTCCCTGAGCCAATGGAAGGCATCAATGGTCTTTTACACTAAGGGAAGAATAACCCACCCGGATTAAATTGATCTCACTGGCTCGACTACATAAAAAAGTTCACATTAAAGCTGCCTATTATCATATGAATATACAAACCTTTCTAATGCTGCTATTGTTTTTGCCATTTCCATGTTGTTTTGTTGTGTGGGTTGTTTTTGTTGGTTTTTTATTTTCACTTGACACTTGCAAACACACCTGTAGTATTTTATTTCAGAGCTAGAAAACAGAAAGCTCTTTGGGTAAGTGTAGTACTTTCAGCTGCAAGGAAGTGTTATTGTTCATGTGCACAGACTGAAAAAGAAACTGTGAGGGGAAAAAAGGAACTTTAAAAATATAGTCCTAAACCCAGATACAATGAAAATCTGTTGCAGGGGAGGGAGATGGGGTGTTTGCCATAAGCAAAAAGAGCAGTAAAAGCGAAGTAGGAATGATGAGGAGACCCATTTCTAATCTGACTCAACCACTTCTAACCTGGCTGTCCCTGTAGATCATTCAGCAGGAGCCACTGGTAGTTACCAAACAGCCTTCTCCAAGGGGGCAGCTCTCTGCAGCCTCTAAAAAGAGACAATCAGACAAAGCCACTTAGGGTCAAAACAGATAATAATGAGTGTCCTTCTAATTTTAGCAGGAATTTCTAATGTCTGCGACACTTAAACCTCCTTCTTCTTCATGCAGCTATAATCTCTGAAGTTTTCTTCTGCTTTTGGGCAAGGAGGATGTTGCTTCTACTGTTGAAAAGACAAAATACAGAGAACTTCTCTTTGAATTCCTGGAGATATTTTTTTTTCCGTATTTATGTCTCTTAAACTTTGTTTCTCTAATCAACTCCTACTCCTGCGATGTAGTAAAAGGACAAATTACAATAGATAAGAATCAAATTTTCCAGAAAGTAACACACACACAAAAGCATTAGTGTTCCTTACAATCGTTTTAATATCTTTATGCCTTAAAACTAATTAATCAATATTACCCATGGTTAAGAGCACTGTAGCCCAGAACATCACTATATTGACTCCTAAGCAGAAAAAGAGTAAGTGATATTATTCATAACTCAAACATCACTACCACATTTCACTTCCAACACTTAGAAATAAAAACCAGAATCTCAAAGCCTTCATTATTTAAGTTAAACAATTAAATTGTTGCTGTGTCAGTTGAAGCCCTGCTTTGCTCCCAGTATCTAAGGACGTCTTATTTCCTAGAGATCGATGAAGAATATGTTGTGTAAGACACAGATACATGGAAAACAAGGCCTCTTTAGATCAGGTCCAGGATTACAGATTGCCATCAAATGAAGACAAAAAAGAGAGAAAGGATTATGCTAGGAAAACATGAAGAAAATGCAGTTTCATCTCACTGTCAAGGTAAGTTACAGGGAAGCAGTTTTAAAAGGCTGTTGACTTTTTCACCTTCCCTGCTACCTGGGAAATTCTGAGAATAAAGAAGAAGAAAATGTGAAAATGCCTCAGCTTGTGCTTGCAAGCCAGAGCAGTGTTGACAGGATTACAGAAGTTGCCTAATTAATTCCTGCTTTGCTAATATCCACCCCAAGAACTCCACTTTAACTGGTAAACAACCAGCAATTCAGGGAGCTAAACTCAGGAGCTAAATACCATCTCCGATGGCTCCTCTTTCCTGCTGGGGCTGCCTGCCACCAGGGCTGATCCTGCTGGCAGCAAGGGTGGGTTTGGGGCAGAGGCAGCCCCCCGTTCCCCTTGTCTCCCTCAGCTGCCCAGGAACACCACAGAGGTTGCAGGCCAGAAGGGACAACAACCAGCTCTACAAGCTCCCCAAAGACAGGGCCACCCTCCTCTTTCCCCTCTTCCACTAGGGCTTGGAAAGGGAAGAGGCATAACTTAACTCTGATCTTTTACATCTTTTTGTTTAAGGAAGCAGGGATTTCCCATGAGGTGTCGATGTGCAGTTGTGGGACCTTTGCTTTCCACTCAGGCCAGAGAGAAGAGGGTTGGATGGCCCTCGCAGGAGATGCAGCTGATGTGCTTTCCGTGTGAGCCCTGTATCAAAACCAGGTGTGACAGTGACCAGCAGTTGGATCTCTTATGTGGCTTGAACTAATATGCATGTAACTTGCAGATTACATCTGATTCCTTGGCACATTGTACATTATAAAATCTTGGTCCAATGTTTACACATTCAAGGAAGCAGAAATTGCTATGATTTATGTTTTTTCACCTCCCTCTATTAAAAAAAAACAACAAACAACAAAACAAAAGAAACAAATAGGGGGAAAAAAAGTAGAAAGTTTTAATAAACACACTTTTCTGAAACCAAAATTAATTCCAGTCCCAAAGAATTTCCCAGTGACTTGATAGCAACCATTGTGTATCTTTATCTATTCCTTAAAGGAATAGAAAAACCCCAACTTACAATTCACAAAGCTGCCTCAATTCATCTCTATACTCATTTGCATGTACATTTTATTCCTAGTCTTCTGTGCTTTATTTATGTCCTCTAGATGGTTAATTCCACAGGGAAGGGATTATATCTTTTCTTTTTTATACAGTTCTATGCATAATGCTCCCCTCCTGGTTCCTTTGGACACCACCGTAATACAAATATAAATATTTACTACCACTGTGAGCACCTGGGAAGAATTATCCCAAATAGCTGTACAATCATGGCCAGTAACATTTTAAAGATCCTGGTCCAGCAAATGCATGTGCATTGCTGTTACATATTGATCCACATGTGTGTGATACCTGTAAGACCTGCAGTTATCTGGGTTAGTTGCTTTCACTCCTTCCTCCTTTGCTGCCACTATCAGGGCTTTATATCACTGCTAACCTATATACGCAGTAAGTTACATGCCCTGCACCATGTGAATTATTTTCTTTTTCACAGGACTCATCATTAACAGGGAGAGAAATTATAACCTCTGTCCGGGAAGTCCTCTGCCTGTGCAATCCTCCTCCCTTTCATTTGCAGAGTGGCACAGTAAAAGCTGGCAAGACAGACTGTATGCAAAGCCGTTCTGCAATAAAGGTAAGACACAAGGGACTACTTGTAAATGACTGATTTTCTCCTTTCTGTGCAGTTCCCAGCTATATATTATTATACCATGGCCTGGTGTTACAGAGGGATTATATACCTGCCACACAGTAAAAGTTTTCATGACCACTGACTCCACTTTCCACAGTTAAAACCACAGTTTTCTAACACACTCAGGCACACATGTCCTTTTAAAGTCAAGCAGAAACGAAATACAGCATCAAATGAAAATATTATTATGGCAGGTGTCTCCGTTCCAAGTTGTTTTTCTTAGATTGGTAGCAAGTTTTTACTTCAGGAAAAAGAAAGGCTGTCTTGCCAGTAATTCTTTATTATACAAGGTTTTAGGTAGAATAGCTGTACGAATGGCGAGGGAATTTACTTTCTCCTTTGATTTCTAAAATGGGTCCATCTCTGAAGTATAGCTACTCTTCAGTGCTGGAAATTAGGTGACAACCCGTAAAGGCAGACATTATCTTGCCTACCCAAAACCAGAGGCAGGTGGGTTGTGCTTGGAGTGTGTTCAGATGATGTTGCTGGTTCAGTCTTCTCTTCAGGCTGCCCTGCAAAGCCCTAGGCTGATGTCATCACACCAATAACCACAAAGCGGTGACTGGACATCCTGGTGTCTATGCTATCTCAGTGGCTTCCTGACCATACAGCAGTCTCTGTTCCTCAAAACAAACACAGGGTCTGGACCTGCTGCTAAGATGAAGGTATTAGCTGGAGTGTCCTTGTTTGGAAGTCCTCAGGTGTAGCACATGGCTTCTGCTTAACGGGTAAACCTGACCATGAGGGGTACCTGCAGAAGCTTACAGGCAACTTTCTTCTGCTTGGCCGGGACTGTCTGCACCAGCTTTCTCTTCTTTAACCTTGAGATGTCTGCACATGAACCAACTGCTCTGAAGTTTCATCACAATCAAGGGAGAAATATGAGCACTTTATAAGAAAAAGTTCATTTAGATGTATCTTTGTGATGAGACAAATATCTTCTCAAACTGCTTCTTCCTGTCTCTCATTGATGTCTGGGTAAATGCCACCCCTACCTGGCACATACATTTCAGGGGGAAAAGTGATTCTGATATCAGGAACCTGCACTTTTTTTGCCATATAATTCTAAATGGAGAACTATACACCAAACTTGAAAAAGTGCTGTGATATGAAGTAAACAGCAGCTGACTTAATCAAGCAACATGCTTCTGAATTTTTGCCACTTGCTCTTTCCTTGTCCTTAGACTGCCATTGAATCCTGCTTCCAAACCTTGTGATTCCCAACACTTCCTTGGCAAGGTTTCCTTTCTCCTCCTCACAGGTCTCTTGTATTTGTCCAAGTGTAGAGGTAACAACACTGTGAAGTCATCTAGGTTGTACCTCAGATGCTGAGGCCATCCCAGGAGATACCTTAAAATGTACATTAACCCCCCAAAAAGACTGAAAATACAATTTTTGTAGCAAGTTAGTTTTGCAGCTTGAGTCAACAAATGAAAATTGTTGACTTTTAAGTAGTGACTCAACTTCTTCGTTTTGCCTAAGGAGAAGCTCTGGTATTTGATGGCTTGATCCATGTCTTTGGTTCAGCACACAGGGTGACAACGTTAGTCTTTACCTTCTGTTAATGCAGATAATTGGTGTCTGTCCAGAGTCACTAAATATCACTTAACTTTACCATGAGGCTGAGTTCAGCTGCCTGCCTAATTTTCCAAAGCTAGTGGGACTTGGCTGCATTATTTTATTAGCATTTCATTAGCATGTCTAGAAGACTGTTTTTCAACATTTGCAACCTAGCATTTGAGGGGGCTATAAAACGATTTGGAAAACAAACGAATATTCTATTTTGATGTCCGAGGCTGTGTCCTCACTAACCTTTGGGTCCCAGAGCGGTGGTCATGATTGCCCAAATGATGTGTATGTGTGTGTGTGTGTGTGTGCTGGTTCTCCCAGTGGGGCTGGGGATCTCGGCAGCGAACACAGGCATCAAGCCCCAGGCTGAAGCCAGGATGCAGCAGGGTGGGTCCATGCTATGCACAGGCCTTTGGCAGCACTCCCAGGTCCCATAGTCTAGACGCAGCCAGTGGCTTAATTAACAGCTGAATAAAAGTTAGGCTGAAACTTAAATGTTCCTCAAGTACTTCTGTTGTTTGTTGGCAGACTTTCTGGCCTGTGTGGAGGAGTACCCCTGTACCAACGTGCTACAGCCTGACACGGCCATCTAATATGGCTCATGGAGTTGCTCTGGTGAGGTTCACAGCCTAATGAGAGGTGTACAGGGTCATGTCAGCTTTGGGGTATCTTACCTGGCCTCCATGGCCTCTCCACACTGGGTCCCATGTCATACCTCCCAGCCCACGTGGATGTCTTTGATGCTTTAAGACACCTAATATCCCACTGGACACATATTCAGGCACCTGGGCGAGTCACTACTTGACTTTTGCCCACCTCCCTACACACAGGAACAGGGAAAGACAGTTCCTGCTCTTCAGAGACTGCAGTCTCAGTAGTGAAGAATAGGTACATGAATGAACATGGGGAACCAGATCTATGTAATGTACAAATATTTAGCCTTCCCTGCTTTAAGTATTACAGGATTGGTACTATCAAACCAACCAGGACCCTCAGCCTTGGGTTAGGACTGATGAGTACTTCACAGACTACAGACACTAGCCATCTCTTTTCTCCAAGGAAAAGATAAAACCTGGAGAAATAAAAAGAATAAGCAGCCACTGATAATCTTGAGATTATCACAGGAAACACTTCCCAGGAAGTGGAAAAAGTCCAAGAGTGCACAGATTTAACATGGAATATTTTGCCCAGTCAAAACTACTGGAGATTTACTTAACATAGAGATGAAAGGTTGGATGACAACAGGTTGTGAAAGCTCTTACCAGTGAAAACCAGAATAATTTTTTTTGTGCGCAGTAAAATAGAGAGAACAAGTGTGAGAGAAACAAAAATGCCTGCAAACCTGGCTAGGTGGGAGCAGGGCAAAAAAACATTTCTCAAGTTTGCAGAAAAGGATTTTGCAGTATCTGCCCTTGCATGGAAAAGCTGTGCCTTCTTGGGTACAACATTTTTTTGTCAGTGGTTGTCTTTCCTCTTAAAAATGAACAAGTATTTCCCCTTCCTCCTTCATCTTCCTTCTCTCCGTTTCCACCTCAGTTAAAGTATCTACAGAGGAATGCTGGATTAAACAAATTCCCTGGCCCAAGTGGCAGAGCACTGATTGTGCTCCTGTTCTATGAGATGGAGCAGCAGCTTCTGGCGCTCTTATCAGCTGCTATGCCTAGAATAATTCGCACTTTTAAATAAAAATTTTATTAAAATGCAATTTATATTTGTGCTTCATATGTTGCTGGTCTTAAAAGCAAACAGGCATCACATGGGCAATATAAAGAGCTTGGACATTAGTTTCTCAATCAGTTTCCATTTCTGCTCCCACTACACTAATACAAGGCTCTCTCCAAGGCTATTTGAATAATAAACAAACATTACCCACTGATATCCTTAAAAATCTTAAAACTTTTTTATTCTCAATATATCCATGAATGTCTCCTAAAAATAGAAATATGTGTGGTTGTAGCTCCCTTCCACCTTAAAAACACATAGACAATCAGGAAAGGAAACAGCACCTTGTCATCCATGCTCAGACCCTCTGTACCATGGGCAGTGCGAATTTCCTAAATGCATTCCTGTTTGGATTAGAGTAGATATTTAAAACTAGCAACAAACTTCACACACATGACTTCTGTTAACTTAGGATTGTGAAAATTACTATATGTTGAGGATGTTCATGAAAAGCAATGTTTCCTCTGGTTTTGTATGTGGAAGCCAGACTTAGTTTTGCCAGAAATTAAACAAACAAAAAAAGGTCTATTTTTAAAGAAAATGCATCAGGGAGCTGTACTTCAGTCAGAAAAAAAAAGAGCAGCCATTTGATTTCCATGGATACTGCTCATTCAAAGCCTGTAGTGAAGACTTCATAGTTTGCCACACAGTTGGTGGAGTCAGCCATGCCAAACTTGGCACATATTTAAGAGATATACAAACACAATGGATTTGTGGTATTTATATTTCACCCTTCACCTCTCACGGGGGTCACGTTCTCAGTAGAAGGTGACATCATTGTGAAACTTTACCCCACTTAAGCCTCAAGCAACATGTCTCCTTATTTAAAGATCAGATTATCCCTTCTTCATTGTTTTGCATTTGATTTTGTTTCTTTGCTCCATTTTGGGGAAGGGCAGCTCACTATTTTGAGGAGGTGATGGAGCATGTCAGGATTTAAGGAGTGAAAGGGAAGAGATTGGTTTGGATTTTCTGCCTCTCCTTTGTGTGCTCTGAAGCTCAATACACTTAAAGTGGTGACTGCAGGTACACGGGCAGAAGAAAGTTTTTGTGCTCTGATAAACCCCAGCGTTCGCTTGGACTATACCTCTATAGTCAGAGGACAGGAAAGAAGTTCAAACAGTTTTTTAGCCACTTTCCATTTCAATGGGTGTTTATTAGCAATATTGCCAAGTCTCAGAGACTGGCATTTTAAAGTGCTGATAAGGAGTTTGATGCACGTACAGATAACATGACACAAAGGGCAGTAAGGACTAGGGAGGTCCCAGTTTTAAAGAAAGCCAGAGGAGTACGTCTTGCTCTCATCTGAGCCTATAATTTTCCACAAGTGGTAGCTGGGTGTTAATACATGGGAAACAACTGTAACCATACTGCTTCTCCCACTGACCATCTCCTCTAGATAGTTTCTTACTTCACCAGCCCCAAAAACGCTCAACTTCAGCAGGTTTGTAAACTCTGCATAACTGTGAAAAATGCCCCTCTTTCTGTGACAGCTTTATTTACAATAGCGTGCAGAATAAGGAAAGCAAACCTGAACCCCACATCATGAATCAAAGGAGTTCTTCACGTCAAGACTTTTTTAGCAATTTAAAAAAATATCACTAATATGAATTCATTGTATTTTATATTAATGGATGTGACAAACACAGCAGATACAGTAATTTCAGGAGAAAACAGTTTCAAAGAAATATGGTAAAGCAAGTGACTCAGTGAGATATTGGCAATTCTGAGGGGATCTCATGTCATTGACCATGTGGAGGTGACAAAGTATCACTTCAATGCACTCTTCAAAGATTAATATGAGAATAATGTCATCTTAAATGTCTACTGAAAGCATGGGTTATAATTATGTGAATATTTTGGACACTGTCTTCTTACTAAAGGTGGGTGAATACTGTCATGAATGTTTGATCAGACATTTAACTGGATTTGCTTCTGCCACACTCACACCACTTTTACACTCACTTTCCAAGTACTGCAGTGTATTTTAATTTTCCTAACATAAGCATTTGAAAAAAAAAAAAAGTAAATTTCAAGGTCATATATTTAAGTATTCATTGGAAAAGGCATTATAATTTAGCATGCATGACTATTCATGCTAGAAATACTTGTATAATTATCTCATTTGAGCCAACAGCAAGGTTTGGAATCAGAAAATAAAATAAATTTAAGAGTGCACTTCAAAAAGCAACTGCTTCCATGGCACTGTCCTAGTCTCACCCATCCTCTCATTGGATCAGTCACTAATAGGGAATTAAGACTGGGGAAATACCCCTGTGGATTTTGATCCCGGTCTTGCTCCCACAGAAGTCAGTGTTAAAACTTCCATTGATTTATGTAGTGTTGCATTAGAGCTTTAATGCACGTGAGCATCAAATAAAAGAAGAATTGCACCATGCAGGATACCTGACCAATGACGATTTACTCAGAAGAAAAATATTAACAGGGATTAACAAATACTTGCAGATATCTCTGTTAGCATGCATTGAGCTACATTCCACTATATTTTATTTCTTTGTATCAAATTCTAAATTCTTACCCCATGTAGAAAATAAATTGGGCTATTCTGGATCTAAACCTTTGGACATTACACAGTGTGCAATCTAGCCCTCATACTGGGGGCACACGTATGTGCCAAAGTCTTGTTTTTTTCCTTTTGTTCCTTTTTCCTTTCCCTCTGAAGTCCTTTCTACTATCAGTTTATCTGGGGCAGGAACAAGTTCCCTAAAAAAGTCTTCCTAAAAAAGTACTTCTATAAGGAAGCCAATTGAGGAAATCTGATGACCACAGTTCCAGTTTGATATCTTAAATGTATTTTATATCCACAGATATTCCTTTTGTTCACCATGTTTAAGTTTTTGATACAGGGTGGAGTATTTCTGTGGCAATTTCCACTTTATTAATTTTTGGAGTGGCAGTTGTTTTAGTATTTTTGCTCCCTATAAGTAACACAGGGTTTTCTCTGAGCCTTCAGGGATTTGGTTTTTCAGACCTCCTGAGTTTCTCTTGGTAAAGAAGCTCTTTTGTGTTGTTTCCACTGAGCATCCAAACTGCATTTGAGGAGAAGGGAAGGTAAAATTAAGAGTGAATCAGCATGTTATTAGACCTTTTTGGTCTAGTTTTAAGGGGAAGAGCAGAGAGAGTCGTGTTTGGTGAAGAACTCCCAATCAGGCAACAGCTGTGCATCAGTTGGTGCATTAGATTTCTGCACCAATTTGTAGAAATCGCTGTGGAGGGGCAGAATTTGGGGTTGCTTGTGGACCACAGCTTTCATCCCTGTAAATCAATCTGTTATTCAGCTAGTGCATGCATGCATGCATCTAACGCACGCAAGGGAAGAAGGATCTGACTTTGGGGCATTTTTTAACTTTCTGCTGTGAGATGCACTCTCCTTGCTCTCTGTCCAGCTAGAGATGAAGAAATGTGACCCCCATGAAGGTGCAGATACTCACAGAGAGCGATGGTCTTGTACTTGCAGCTCAGAGCTGCAATCAGGACTCCTCCAGCCCTGTATACTGCAGCTAATTCTCAGGAGGAGTAGAATCTTGCACGCATCAATGTCTGCAACAGTAGCTGTAAGAACCCACCACTTCTGTAAATAAAGCCTTGTCTTCTGTGTTGTACTCTAGCAAAATACTAAAAAAACAAAAACAAAAAACCACAACACCCCCCCCAACAAACAATCGACAAAACTAAAAACTAAAACCAAAATAAAACAAAAAAACCCAAACAAACCCGAACCCTGAAAATACCTAAAAAAGCTAAATACCTAATAACTGGTTAAGATGGTAACCTTCTTAGATCAAAGAAATCCTTGATACAAGGCTTTGGGAAGGTGCACATGGAGTGTCTCCCAGCGGTGATGTTAGAAAAGTAAGAAGTCCAATCCAGATTGTAATCAAATGTGGAAATTGTCTTACAGAGAGACACTGACTCTCCAGGGAAAACGATAGTTGTCACCGATGAATATACTGCCAAGGCCTGACATACTCTGGTTCAAGTAACCCACCCATCCATCACACAGGCACATATGCACACACTTAAAAGCTTCCCAAATCCTGTTTCCAAGGCCTGATCCTTGCAAGGCTGAGGGACACAAATAGCCTTGCTACGTGCCAGTAATCCCATTATCAGGCAGGATCAGGCCCTGATAGCGAACATACCATCTCGCTGGTTCTAATCAAAATGCAAATGGCTCACACCACGTTTGGGTTAAGAAACAAACACCAGGAATATATTGAGATTTCATATTCCATGGAATTAAGAAATCTTCGAGGATGTTTGTCAAGAGGATGTTGCATCATATTTTTCTGCGTTCTAGTTGTGTTAGCTATGTTAATGTGTTACAATTTTTAAATCATGTTTTGTTCCCAAATCCTTCTATGTTTTTTTACAAGAACATCTCTATCATTACATTTGCATTTTAAAAGACTGCGGATGTTATACTTACAATGGGTATTATTTACATTCCAGATTTCCATATATCTGCACCAACTGGCTTTGCTGGATCTCTGATACAATCACGCTTTCCATTATCTGTCATCTTCTGCTACAAAGATAATTCACTTTACCTCCAAACTTTGCTAGTCATGCTTTGTATAATAACTCATGTCTTACTATCCCTCACAAGTTTGGTGGCTCGTTAATATAGCACTTACAGAGAGGGTGCACTCCATATTAATCTAATTAAATGTTTTTGAATCAGGACAACAATAGTAATGGGATTAATTATTGTAATTTGTGCAGCAGAAGTATATACATAAATAGGCAATTTCCCACCCCCCACCCCCTCCCCACTCTGTGTATAGCCGGCAGAAAATGAATTTCAGACATTAGGACCTGAGAGACCAGAGAGCTACAGCTGCTGAGCTAGTGTCCCTCCCATAGTCCTGGCCAGCAGCTCTGACATCGCTGCACAAAGTAATCACAGATCACAGCATTTAATCACTGAAAACAAGCACTCCAGAGGACAGCAGTGTCAATATCCCACTCTCTCATTATCTGTTTGGATTGCACATCCACACTGTCAGATAAACAGAGTGGAAAATTAAGATTAAAAATATGGTAATTTCATTTCAGGCAGCAGGCACCACTCACTGCCCCTATTATGCTATTGATTACCTCTGAATTCAATTTTTCTTTCAATGCAAACTTTAATCTGTTTGCTACCCAGCAATTCAACTCCCCAAGGGCTATTTGAGAGTAAGTAACCATTTAATCTGATGCTAACTGAAAAATCACCGTCCTTAATGAATTGTGTAAATCATTCAGCTCTAAAGCACCTTTGACTTCTATTTCATTTTTTATTTTCTACTCAATATAGGAAGGGATCGGCGTGTGAATAATTACAAAGTAGCAAGTATTTTTAAATAGAGCAAATATGATAAAAACCCTATTATAGTGGGGCATGTGTAATGAACAGTACTTTTTAATTTCAAAATAGCTATTCATTAAAAAAGAATGGGAGATTAAAAAGAGAGGCTCAAAGCTCAAGGTAAAAGTTGATAGACATTGTAATTACATGGTTAATTTCAAAGATTTATATGCTGTTATGATTTAAAAGGAATTTTTATGACCTGACATTTTCATTTGAGAAGATTTTTTATTTAAAATTAATCTTCTAGCTCCTATTCTTAATTATTTCTTGGCAAGCGATAAATGGGAATACAAAAAATGCCCTATATCAAATTTTCAGCAGAATAAATGCATGTGAATTTGTGAACAGCAATAAAGTGGTCCTACTTACCGTAGTCGAATCACTTTACATTGAAATCCCGGGCTAAAATACATTCTTTGTATATGGAAATTATTGACACCTTTAGGAAGGCTCTGAAGCTGCAGATTCACACCATGATTTTTATTTTCCCAGGTAAGAAATTCAGGACACTTTGGCTAAGCCAAAATTGCCTTTGTACTTTGCAATTCAGTGTTCGGCACACCTTCCCTCCTCCTCACTTTCAACGGGTTTTCTTCCCAGCTGCCAACAAAGGGACTGGCTGTCTGGGAAGGGACTTTGCCCTCCCAAATTTCCTCCAGCCTTGGCGGCGAGGAGGGAAGCCAGGGGCTGACTCAGGCCAGACACAGGCTTGTTTACTGCCCGGCTGGCAAAAGCGGCGTGTCCCCGTCCCAGCCTCGCCGGGCCCGGCAGGCTGCACCCCGCGGGTTCTACCCATCCCCGCAATCACCATGTTTTTCTCAGAGCTGGTGTGAAGCCAGCAGCTCAGCTACAGCCAGTGCCACCGCCACGTCCTTGCCGTCACACGGGTGAGCCTGCTTTTTGTTGTGACTGAGCTGAGCGTGCAGGGCAGCCTGGTATTAAAGCAGCCTGGGACCTCTCTAGTTTTCCCAGCACCAAGGAAGCACACCCTGTGCCTTCAGGCAGGGCTCCTATTTCTCCCTCCATCGGATTCCAGGTAGGATGAGGGATGCAGGGTTCAGAATAAGGAGTGTGGGATGCAGGACATGGCCTGCAGGATGTGGGATGCAGGATGCATCATGGTGCAGCAAGCGGAGGGGGGAAGGAGCACACCCCAAAATGCACCTCCCACTAACACACAGAATCATGGACAGCACCAACAAGCCTGAAGGTAGCCCCTGTTTCCAGTCGTGGTCTCGGCCCTCCCTCTGCAAAATGGATCAGGCAAAAGCATGTGGGGACTGAGGGCTTTTTGCATGGCACCCACCAGCAGGTGCCAGTTGCCCTACCCTCCCTCTGCAGCCTTCCCCAAATCTGCACGGCCCCACTGCTTTCAGATGGAGCCACGCAGCTGCCAAGGGAGCCCTGCCAGGTCAGAGAGGTTGGCAACACTTATCTTCTCTACAGCAGCAGCATGTTGAGTGAGGGAAAGGATGGGCTCTGCCTCCCTGACACTGCACGGAGGGAGCCCAGAGGCAGCAGGGCAGGAGCCTGGGGTGTCACCACTGGCACCCCAGTGAACGTGAAGAGGCAGCACCCAATCTGCTTCCTCACCAGGGTGAGAAAATTTGGCTGGCAGGCACTCAGGAAAACATACTGTTGCTGTTACTGTGCGGGCTTAAAACCTCCTGGGAGCGCCTGGCTGCCTCCAGCCCTGGAGAGGTGGTGGCCATGGTGGTGATGGTGGCAATACCCAAGGCACCACAGCGGGATCCCTGTGGCCCTGCTTCGTGCACGCAGGTCCGCGTGTATCCACATGCCCTCAGCATCCCCCTGTCTGCTCATCCACAACACAAGCAAGGTGATCGGTATGTGATAAATTGCAAAGCTGCATATTAAATTACATTTTTATACCCTCCAGACATAGTCACCTGCATTTTCTGTCCCATCTCATATCCTTCTCCCTATTCCCAAGCATAACACAGCTAACAGCAGCTGCCATTTAGGTTTTTTTTCTTTTTGAATTTGACCCGCCAAGTAAAAATTCCCTCCTTTCCTACCAAATATCCGATTCTGGAGGTGGTCAAAGGTCTGCTGTACTTTCTTGATCTCAGCTAGCCCCAGAAGCAACCACCACCACCATGTCTCCTGTGACCAGCAGACATCCAGCTCCTGGCTGCAGGAATTCTATACAGAAAGTTACTCATATTCGCCCAAGGCTGTTGAGCTAAACCCTCACATCAGGCCTTCCAAATTCTCCAGGACTGCAATAGCCAAGGCTCAGCATAAGGCTTGCTTGGGACCTACTTGAAGACCTTCTGTGCAGTAAATGGGGGAATGGAGAGGTTTCAACTGAGTGAGGGGGAATTTTAGCTTTCCTGCGGGATGCTTGCCTGTCACCCTGGAAATTCCTGAGCTTTCTTATAACATAAAATTCTGACAGCATGATGTATGGTGAAAGGTTTTAAAGTGGAAAAAAAACACAACCTATTCATGTGGTTGAGTTGCACTCTCAGTTTTGCTACAGGTGCTGTACAGAGTTGAAGTCAATAAGGCTACCGACATGAAGAAAGTGTTGCCGGTGTTTACAGAGCCTCAAGTCATCTGGCTTTAGAGGCAGGAGGCTGGAGTGCCAATAACGTTATTAAAAACTCTCTGCGATTGCTCCAAAATATTTCTTTAATAAAAGGTAGTATATACAGAATAGCCCGTGTTGGGGCAGAGTATAAAGGTTTTGCTGGCACTTGTTTGGGAAGGGATGCATTAACCAATGCCTTATGACCCAAAGCAGGATTGAAAAAAATTATACCACACAGAAAGTATTTCGTGGAAACACAGCCGTACTGGAAGCCCGCACGCACTCCAAGCCTGCCTGACAACACACAGCACGTAAAACAACCTTATTCTCCCATCAAAAGTGCTTTCGTGAAATCACAGGCCTCTGACACTTAGGAATTAAGCTGAATTTTGAGCAATTTTGGACCATGGTTGACAATTGTGTCTTTTTTTCATTCTTCCAGTACTGGGACTGATGTCCAGGGTCCCACTAGAGCCGCTACCTGTGTGTATCAAAAGTTCAAAACATTGCATTCAGACAGAAAGAGACCATAAAAAAGCATTTCCAAATACTTAGATACTTAAATTATATATGTATAATTAAGTCCAGTTAGAAAAAGCCAGCACAAAACTCATTTACATGAGGGAGACTCTCTTCTTAAATCGCTTCTGAAATTGAGACTTGGGCTCCTCAGGCTCTAGGTAATTTACATTTTTCTAATTTAATGCAAAAATCCTGTAAAATTATCAAAGCAATCCTCTGACATGTACATGCTATATAATACATCTATGATACAGAATTAAAAAAAAAAGTTGGTATTTTCTGTATAGAAAAATATAGATATCTGGGTATATAAGCATACACAGGTACAGAAACACATAGTAAGTGTATAGATAATATATGATAATATGCCATATGTATCTATGAGAGAGAAATGTTGAGCTGTGCAATGCATACTACAAATGTGCTGTATGTGCCTACTTTCTGTCATTTGTGACACAGTAACATGTGCTTATACATTAAACACGTGCTACACACGTTGCACACACTTTGAAAACATACCCTGGGTATTTATTAAAAGCTGAAATAATCGCTGGGAAAGGAAAATTAGGTTCTCCCTCCCCCCTCAATTCATGTTATGTAGGAAGGATCCCCATGCAGACAAGGAGGGGGCTGTGGGAAGCTTTTGCCAGTCTAGGAGAGGACCTGTTTTTCCAGCAGAAGGAAGCATGTTGATAAACTGTCCCCTCGAGTTTCTACCCCTTTTCATGTTTTTTGTGTCTGTGTGCAGCAGAAGGCAGAGTCTCCTCAGAGCAGAGCTTGTCTTTTTGTCACTTGGATTTCGGACCTCCTCAGGATCCCTTTCCTCACCACTCCTGCTGCTGCATTTCAGTCCCTAAAAAAGAAAATAATAATAATGAAATTATTAGATTTGTGCTTTCCACGTGTGTTTGTTCCTCATCTGACTTACCAAAGCTTGTCTAGGCAAGTGGCAGCTGAGATCTTCTCAGCAAAGCCCCTTGCAAACAGAGAGCACTCACCAGCAGCAGCCTGAGGTTTTCCATCTGCTTTTTCAGTCTCCAACCTCCTCGCCCCCAACATGCACACAGCCACCCCCCTAATCCACTGGACACCCTGTAAAATGAAACACAGGGATGGTGACTGCCTGTCACCTCTCATGCGCCTCTTCCAGACCTGGTCCTTGTTTTTTTTTGTGGCATCCTGCAGCAGTGACTTGCAGCAGCTTGGACAGAATTGCACACCTAGCCACTGGTCTGTGATTTATTTTTGTTTTGTTTTCAGGTGGTGCTTTTATGCTTATCCCACACACAGGGGGGATAATTCCAGGGGGTTCAGCACTACGGTGTGGTCGGGATGTCCATGCAGGGTCTCTCTGTACAGACATGTGTGCAGTGGTCAAGGGCCTGGGTACACTTGTGGCAGATTTGCCCCTTGTAGAAAGAGTGTGAAAAAGCTCAACCTTCTTCCTCAGAATTCTCTGAATTCCCGTGTATTGCACACAGGGTGTGTAAAGATGATCTGCTATCCAGAGACCCCTGATGGAAGTTTCTACGATCTGCAATACCTAGACACAGATGTAGTGAATAAAAGCAACCTTAGGAAAACTCTAGGTGCCTCCGCCTCATGCAGCATGAAACAGGGTGGATGGATATGGGACATCACTAGTTTAGGTTGAAGCTCCCACACTGTAACCTCTTAGCCTAGAAGAGCTACCAGGCTACCTTGTTCGTGTCTTATTTCAGCTCAGGACTATCAGAGTAATAGGAAAAATATGTGTGTGTGTGCACATAGTTCCCTTTATTTGTCCTATGAGATTTCTCCTCTGGGAACATCAGAGAGTCCATAATGGATCTCCATCATTACAGTGGTCAGTACTGATGGTCTGTCACAGTTGGAGAAAAATGCCTGTATGCAGAGTAATTTTAAATTAATATCTTTTACCACGTTGGTGCTGAAAACTGACTCAAAAGCTGTTATGATCCATCATGGCAATGAGCACTTATGGACTTTTAAATCCACAAATTAGATGTTGTGCACAGGAACTAGAGGCAATTATGTTCAGCTCGGTGCGTGGAGCCTCAGCCACACAAATCCAGCTTCAGCACATGCCTCCCAGCACGTTATACCCCAGCATTTGCTTGTTTATGTATTTATTAATTTACAGGGTGGGGGTGAAGCTATTAAAACTGTACATATAAATAAAATCAAATTCTGAAAGAGAGATAAAGACAAAATATTCTTAATTTTTTTTCCCCAAAAAAATCCCTTTGTAAACTTTGATCTGTAAGAAGATTAGACACCTTCAATATTGCAATTTTGAATTAGCAGAGACAACAGATGCACATGTACACACAAACACAAGGGTCACACGCTCAAACTTCACACTCAGAAAACCCAGAAAAAACCCAATCCCACACAGACAGTTGTACAAAATTTCATTTTTAAAAGTCCCATCTGGACGGGAACCTCACAGCATAAATGTCTGCAGAGTTAGCACATTTTTATGGCTATCCTAAGTCTCTGCAAAAATTTATTTAATTGGAAACACCTACAGATGTTTAAAGGTAAAACAATGAAAATCACATCATAGAAGAAAACAACGTCAGCCTGTATTTTTGCAAGAGTTTATAGAGGCAGCTAAACTCCCAGGTCTGCCACACTGCCTGTCTGCCAGGCAAGCCCATGCAGCACAGTGGAGGATGTTATCAGGAGTACAGCAATGAAACTCTTCGGTGCCTAAAAAATTCGCCAGTACCTCTCATTACTTACCACTCCATTGATGATAGAGTAGCGTTTTCCTTCTCACAACAGGAGTGCAAAGTGGGAAATAGGGCAAAATCCTTGCACCTCCCCTAGAAAAACAGCCATGAGTGTGTGTTTCCCACTTTTGGAAAAGTTTTGTCTAATCACACAATGAAACAGAGGGGGGTGAAACTTCCCATCATCACCTAAACACCAAAGATAGGAAAGAGAGGGGAAACCATCATGTAGTAACTTCCCAACTCTTTGACAAGGATGCTCTTGCTTCATCCCCACTTCTTGACAGACCCCTGGATTTACTTGCAGTTTCTCCAAAAACAGGCAAGACTTTGGGTCTCGACAGCACTGCAGCTTGTGAGAGAACTGGTGAAGCCTCAGAAAACAATAAAACCCAAAACTTTCTGTATGGAATTTAGTATGGGAAACCCCTGAGGGAGGCGAAAGGAAAGGTCCGTGGCAGACGAGAGAGGCCCGGAGAGGAACAGAGTTGTGTTGAAACTATAGCTTAGGAGAACACACTGAAAGGGATGTTGTGCTCAGGGCAGAGCCGTGGCTTCAAAACACACAAGAAGGGAGGGGAGGAATGCTTGACTGAAAAATTGGGACGCCAGTTTTGAGAAGAAATGAATAAGAGGAAACACGGGCGAGGTAAATGAAATGCTACATAGTAGACAATTTCTGCTGTAGAAATTAAGGAGCTGCTAAAGGAAATATTTTATTATACAACGTGTAATTAACGTGTGGGACCTTAAGCCACAGATACCACTGAGGCTAGAAAGAGAGGATTTAAAAATGGTCTAGCATTTACATGGGTGGCCCAAACATTGAGAGTTGTGGTACATTAACCAGAGTGAAAAACAGGTTACGTTCCAACACAAGGAGACTTGTCACGCAGGGAAACTGCCTAAAAAATGTATTTTGCATTATGTCCATGTCTTGTGGTTGAAGAGGCCTCTGAGGAGGAGCCGGGGGCCACCATCTCAAACAGCAGTACAATACCACAGCTGGGCAGGCTTGTATGGAGGCTCTCCTCAGTGGCACGGGCTGAGCATATCCACACAGGCTTGTGCTTCTGGCCGGCTTATTGGTAGCTACCCGCTCTGCTTTGGTGGTGCTTTGAGGCATCAGGGACCTGCCTTCCCACCTCCTCTCCTTGGACACCCAAAAGGCTCTGGATAAGCATTCGTGATTCATGGTTGGAGGGGGCCCAGGGACCATGGGATGCTGAACTGAGGTCTTGTGACAGAAGAGGGAAGGCAAGAAGGTCATGGCCAGACCAATAGACAGTCACACACAGCCCTTACCATTTTTCTGACTCGATGAGAGATAAAAGGCAAACTTCCCTTAAGAACAATTAATACTGTAATTCTCCACAATGCTATTTCTTACCTCCTTCTCCACCTTATACAGTGCTGTCCATGATTTCAGACAGTGCACAAGACTACCTGCAGCTGCTTTTTCTGTCTTTTTCACTGCAAAACAGGTAAGAAGTGTTGCAGCTTGTGACATCGTTTTGCTGCCTTTCCTCTTTTTCTTGTACACAGTCTGTTAATGCTGTCTAGCTGGACTTTGTTTTGCCGAGCTACAGCATGCCTCAAATATGTTTATTATTATACAGGCAATAAATAAGTATTAAATGCTGCACAAATAACAATAAATATTAAATCTACTAGACCACACTTTTGGAAACCTCAGCAAAATGGCTGGGAGTTGCAACGCCTCTGCCATGCGAGTGGCTTGCTCTTGAAATTAAGTGCATGGACTAACAGCAAAGGAATTCATGTGGCCAAGAAATGCACTCCAGAAGACTGCCACTGCAAGAGACCTTCCAAAACAGATTAAAACACTAGTTTGGATTGTAAGAAGTTATATCAACATGCATCCTGGGACCAAAATAACTTCCCTGGGGATGCCGCTGGGAACGTCTAAGCTTTGAGCTGAAGCACAGTAGGGAGATCCTTACATGAGCAGCAGATAATGCAGTGCTGGAGTCAAGGGTGATATAGGCCTGTCAGCAAGGCACATCACTGGAGCCAGGCTGAGTTGGCCAACTGGGTCACTCAAGCACCGTGTTGCACTGACTTAGTTCCTGGTTTCAGGCCTGAATCTCCAGCATACCTGCAGCTGCAATATGTGGCCAGCCAAGCCAAGCTGGGATCAGCCGAGGAATGCCACCACAGCTGATGATCCAACACATAACAAAAGTAGGACTCCAACATCTGACAAAACCAGTGACTTACACAGTGGCACTGCATGCACCCCCTTTAGCATTTGCCCTCTGACTCCCTGCTCTTGCATAATTGAATGGCTTCTCTACATTGTAGTTCGCCTTTACCAAGAAAGTGGGAAGATGTTTCCCTCCAAGTTGCACCTGGCACTTCATGCTTTCTTGGTACCTCTTTGGCAGCAGCAATGTCTGACTAGGAATTCCCACCCAGGTCCCTTATGCCTCTGCTGGGTGTCTGAACCCTTGGGCTGTGGGTGCAGCTGATGTGCTTGCACAGCACGGTGTCAAGATGCCATGGTAACATCTTCAGAGAAGGGTAATAACATCAGGGCTAATCATGCAGGTGGAGCACCACCTTAGCACACCTCTGTAGCACCCATTCAGCAGTGTCCCTCTGCTGGTTTACATTAGAGTATGCCTTTCCTTGACTGCTTGCTCTCACTTGCTCTCTCCCAACAATCCCAAAAGATGCTGGCTAAGAACCTGAGCAGCTGGAGTTGCCTGACCACATACCAGAAGTGCTACCTATGCTCCACCTCATTGCTCTGTGTTTCTATGGGTTTGCTTGCACGGCTCACAGTACTTCACTAAAAGTTTCTGGGAATTGTATCTCCTCCTGCAGCATCGAGACAGGGAGCTTGGGACTCTGGAGTATGTGGAGCAAACCTGTCTCTCCACCCCCAGGCCTAACCCTACATCAAAACTGTACACAGGTCACTGCCACAGATGTATTAAAGCCCCAAAGATGGACTTGCTGAAGAGTTTTAAATAGCACTTTGAGACTAATGGATAGCTTCACAGGGTGAAATGTGCCAGCCTGGAGTAGATCCTCAGCATATAAAGAATCAATGACTGTAAACCAGGAGTGGAAATTGGAAGAGGCAAAGCACAGTGCAGAACTGAAAAGAAATCACTGAGCAACTAATGTGATAGGGAAGGAATTGAAATGGAGAAATGCATCCTATTTCTGTGCCCAAAACAGGTGGAAATGCAAGCAGGAGATTTTCTTAAAAAGAAATAACGTTTTAAAGTAGTAAAAGATTTTCCATTTTAAAAATACTGAGGAAAACCTTTGCACAGCTATAGGAGAAAAGAAAAAGGTGGCCCATGATCATACTGCAAAGGAACTTGTCTCCAAATCTGAAACACATCACAATGATAAATGAAAAGAAGTTAAACCTCCAAATGCAACGACTATCCTCAGTTCTATTCTGGACAGATATTTGATGTATCTCTCTGTGACAGAGACCTGAGGGTTCTGAGTTTTTATTTGGTGTGTTGTGTTGTGTTTTTTTTAAATTATTTAATATTTTAGCAAAACTTGTATAGCTTGTCATGCCAGCAAGGTATTTTTTAATTAAAATGAAATGTATGTATGTGGGGTGAGCCAGAGTTTATGAGGAGCTTCTTCAGGGGGAAAATGAATCAGTCCAGGATTTTCAAGAAGGATTCAAGGCTAAGCTCGAGCTTACTAACTTGGGAGGAATGTAAATTAGAGTGTACTTACCCGGCAGGGAAACCCAGGATGGGAGTCAGGTTCTCCAGCTGGGGAGCAGCTCTGCACAGCAGGCAAAGCAGGCATTTCCCAGCAATGGGGGCACTACAAACAGGAGGTGCAGTCAGTAACAGTTGGCATAGCGAAGCCAGAAGCTGGTGGTGGTTAAAAGGCAGCCTCACGGGTACCTGGAGCAAGGGCCTGGGTAAGTGCCATGGGATTAGTGGCTGCTGAGTGCATTTCCCAGGGAAGGAGAATGGCCATACTACACACATGCCTGCTGCAGACTGGAAAAGTGCAGCTCAGCTCCTCTCTGGGAGGCTGGAACAGCGGCCAGCAACTGGCCCACCCACAAAACTTCAGACAGGTACTTTTCAGAGAATCATAGAATCAAAGAGTGCTTTGGGTTGGAAGGCACCTTAAAGAACATCTAGTTCCAACTACCCTGCATGGGCAGGGATGCCTCCCACTAGACCAAGGTTGCTCAAAGCCCCTTTACTCTGTCTGAAATATCATCTTTCTATGTGAAAGATCATCTTGTTGCCTGGATGGAAGCCTTCGGAACCAGGAACAAGCTGTGCCCTTGTTCTGAAAAATTTTCTGAATAAAAAAGATGCATTGACCAGGCCTGATAAGTTATGTTTTCACAGATTTCCTCTCCATTAGAGAGGCTGTTCAGAAAAAATAATATTTAGTATTATATTCTATTCTATCTAGTGCATTTAGTATTATTCTGTAATAAACAACAGTACTTCTACTAAATAATAGTATATTTTCCAGTGATCACAAAAAGGAGCCCTTATTGTCAGAAGGGTACACCAAGAGGTGTTACAGTAACCCCATGTTCAGCTTTCCAGCATCAACACTGCTACATTTTATTGGGACCAAAGTGGAAGTCTTCCCATTGCCCTAATTCCTGGAGTTTGTTAGTGGATTCATCTCTGAGGCAGGATTCTAATAACTGAGGAATCTGACTGAGAAATTGCATGACACCTGAGCATGGGACTAGGATTAGAGACTAACGAACAAAGGAGATGACCCTTTTTTTAAAGGCAATTGTCTATAATCATGCACCAGGAAACAAAAGAAACATAATTGATGGTAAGAACAGAAGATGAGAGGCATCAGTTTATTTCTTCTTACAACACTTAACAAGTGCTATGGATATATTTTATTTGCATATCATCCATATTAATTTCCTAAACATATAATGTGGTCTATTTTTCTTATCCTGGTAGATGAATAGTATTCCTGATTTTTTTATTATTTTCTGTGGGTTTTAAATGTTTTTTTCTTCCATTGATTTAATACTGTGATATACTTGTAATAAGTAGTTGTCCTCTTTGAAATCTTTCTTGATAAACAATACATATGAATCATCATTTTTCAACCTTGTTCTGAACCATTTCAAAATTAATAGACTAATTAGTAACCTGGTAAATTATTACCATAACCATTTAAAAAAACCCAACCACTTTGGTGTGGCCAGAAATTGCTATTGAGATAATATCCCTGACAGTCTTTTGCAACCCTCTGCCACAACCTGAGTCATGAAAGCTTCTCTGCAATGTGCTGAAGCATGCTCTTGTGGTGGGACACAGAGTGCCAAATACGAAGTGGTGACTCACGTTCCCTGGGATCCAGCGATCCTCTCCTTGAATATTTCACATAGCTGGATCCCTCGTCATCCCGCCTAACTTGAGGTGCCTGGCTGAGATCTTTGGAGAGGTACAGGCATAAGCCCTCACCCCACCAAAGGCACCCACCATGGCAAAACTCCTCCAAGAGGCATCCCAGTATAGGGATGCACCTGGCCTGAACAGGGCCATATATTCAGGTGCTGGGCCGAGGCAGGGCAGCATTATTCCAGCTTCAGTCTAGATAAATTATCCCAGCTTTTTCTGCTCCTGCAGTGCTGGATATCCCCTTCCTGGTACTATACAGATACCCAGCCTCTGTTCTGGCTTTTTCCATCTTTCTGGAGTTTTAAATCTTCAGCAATACCAGTGTCTGCATTAGTGCAGTGCCACTGAGGGATTTTTTAATACTGCCAAAGCAGGATGACAGCCACTGTGTGATGATCTTATATCCAGCTTCATCTTCAGTCTCTCTCCCCACTACCCAGGGTGTTAACCAGATTATATTTCTATCCATCTTGCGCAAGATGAGTATTTCTAAACTGGCTATCCCAGTCTCACTGACTGCAGCACTATCTGTGTCCGCAGCATGCATATTTTTATTTAGTCTCCCACCCTTCAGGAGTGATTTTTCTTTGCCCTTCCCTAAGCAGCAGCATGTCTGGATGTGCCCTTTCCTACTACACCTTCTAAAACACTCACCTTTACAACATCTATGTGCAGGTGGGAGAGGGGGAGCTCCCCTCAGTCAGTGACATGCTTCTGCCTACCTAGGACTCCTTCATGTACTGCTCAGTTCCATAACTATTTTATGCTGCTTGCCTTCTGCTGAGCACGGGGCCAAAATCCTCCCATCAGCCTGGCAGCATTTCCACAGGCACAGCAGCATCTGTGGCACCATGAAACTCGAGCTCTGCCTCCATCACAGTCCTCGCCCAGCTACCTCCAGGAGTGACCCCCACCTCCCCCTCAAGTCATCACAAAACTGACAGCTTTCTGATAATGTCCTCCATGCTGCGGTGGCATAGGAGAGGAAGATGGGACACCAGCAGCAGCTGACCATCCACCTGGAGAGGCTTGGGCTGTCGCAGAAGAAAAGGACCTGGAAAGCTCCAGAGGAATTTACCTCAGCTGTGTCTCTGGATGGAATAATCCTTACCCTTCCAAGAGAGCCAGTCAACAAGCTCCAAAGCAAAGGGTGTGCACCTCTTCAGCTCCCAGGACTGATATCCTGCTTTTGCTATATGGCTGGAAATAAGGCTGTCTTGTCAGAGTTTCTATCTTGAGTCCTTCTTTTCATACCACTTGAAGAAGAAACCCATCTCTTAATAAGTTTTCCACAGCATAAGTTTAGCAACATTAACTTCCCTTCTGGTTTTCCATGGGCTTACAAAATCTGATGTACATCCATATGGGCATACTTGCACACCTGTATGCCTCCAGTAGCAGCAGCTATGGAGTCACATACAAGTGAGTGGAGTCACTCTGTGACTGAAGTCTCTGATCCCAACTTCCCCTATCTTGTAGAGCAGGCTATCACGACCTGAAAATCTTCACATGGGAGCCCATGAAAGAAAGCAAAAGAGCCAGAAAGAAAAGTTTACATGGTGCAAAGCAAAAGCATGTGGTGGTCACAGCAGGACTGCCATGGAGCAGAAGATATTTGCTTCCCCTGGGGACCTGTGCTGGGCCTCTGTAGAGTCTGAAAGGAAAGAAATAGGAAGAGAGATAAGACTTATAATTTTTTCCTTCAGCTTTCTCTAAATTTGAAGGTGAACATTTCAATTTAAAGGGATTTCCATATGAATTTAATTCCTTCTCCTGATAGAAGGTAAACTATGGCCTGGCTAGTGGCTTTTTTGCATGATGCCTACTTCTCCTTCCCTCTCCTTTGGTAGGCAAACCCTTCTTTCTCCATGCTCCTGATTTTGAACACCAAGATATATCTCCATGTGGCCACCAGCATTTGGACACTCACAACAGCATAAGGAGAGATTATGGTAAGCATTATGACCTGGTATTGAATACGGAGAAAATAAAGATTAACAGGATAGTACAATCCATACTTGCTGAAGGCTGGCCAAAATGAGCTTAGTATCAAGGGCTGTGGAGGTGTTGAGGTACCACCTGGGCTACCAATGTAATTACTCAACACAGCTGGAGAGAAAAAGCATGGCAGAGAAGATGGCATCAGTGTTTCTGAGGCCTCAAAGGCTATCTGTGGAGAAGGCAAACTCTTTTGGGGCTCATTTTAAACCCTGCATATTGTGTACCCATTGTTGACAAAAGGAAAAATAAATGCCACTGATACACTATGGAACATTTCCAGGTGGGCTTAATTAATGTATAAATACACCCAGGGCACACATGCCTACTTTTTTAGACTTTGTACAATTCTGGTGTGTTTGCAAATCAGTCTATTTGCACACCGAAGTGCTATTGTAACACCAGTATGACCAGGACCCATGATCATTGCCCAGATATAGGGGTAAAGATGAGTTTTGTCCCTAACAACTGAGACCTTAAGGACTATAGCTCAGCATCTGAGAGCAGCAAGTCATCTGGCATGTTTAACACCAAAAAAAAATCCTTCGTGGAGTTGCAACATTGAGTTGGGGGACAACCTTTTCAGCAGGATCTATTGTGCTAGGACAGGGGGTAATAATTTTAAACTAAAAGAGGGTAGATTTAGACTAGATAGAAAGTTGAAAATTTTTACAACAAGGGTGGTGAAACACTGGAACAGGTTGCTCGGGGAGGCTGTAGATGTCCCATCCCTGAAAACATTCAGGGTCAGGTAGGACTGGGCTCTGCGCAACCTGATGTAGTTGAAGATGTTCCAGCTCGTTGTGGGGGAGGTTAGACTAGATGGCTTTTAAAGGTCCCCTCCAACCCAAACCACTCTATGATTCTAAAGCTTTTAATTACAGATCCATCAAGCCCAGGAACAAGGGTTTAGTATCTTTCAATCAACTAAAGGAGCCTTCCTGACTGCGGCAGTGTCTTCAAGAGAGATATCAGAGTTGCGCGTGGTCTGAATGTGGTCACTTGAGAGAGCAGCACTGTATTATGCACAGAAATACGGCAGGGATGCAAACTCCTGTTGAGTTTCCAAATCGCATTCAACTTTTCCAAGAAGTAGTCCTGGCATTTTTTTTTTTTTCATGCAGAGAGGAAAGGGACTCCCATAAAGCAGATCAAAGGGAAAGGGGAGCTTACCACTCAGAGAAAAGATCCTTTCCTCCTTTGTGCCCTTTGAGCGTAGGGAAAATCACAAACAAGTTCCTGCATTTCCCGTGGCAAGGTAGGCAAAGCACAGCGCCGGAGAGACACCATATCAAAGGGACAAGCCATGTGGTTAGCATGAGGCACAGCTCCATGTCACAAGCACTGCTCGGCCTCCCTTTACCCCAGCTGGCACTAGCTCAACAGGTATTATCTTGCAACAATTTACTTCCATGGGTTTCAATGGGAAGCATTAAGACATTCCCTTTCAGGAAGAAGAAAAAGGGCTCAAGTAAATAAAAGGGCCAAATTACCTGGACGCATCAATAAGAAATATGAAAGGATGAATTTAAAAGAGTCTGCGCGGCGTGCTGGGCTCTGCCGTCAGACAACACGGCTGCCGGCAGCGGAAGGTCCAAGCAGCACTTTTCTACTCAGGGAGTCTACTGTAATTAAGCCTGGGACAATGGGACTCTCTGTGAGGTTTGATGGGTCTGAAGTTCAGAATCTCTGTGTTTTGGTGCTCCTTTTTTTTCCTCTCCTAATTTTGAAGGCAAACGCTGGGATTCAAAAATGTATTTTCTGCATTTGTTTAGAAAAAAAAAACTAAAAAAAAAGGTGAAAGGTGAAGCAAAAGAAAGAATTTTCTATAACAAAGCAAACAGAGTAATGTGTTTTCCTCCCTGTTGCGTCCTGTGTGCATGGGCAGTCCCAAAGGAGAAGGAAATTTCAGCTGCTCCTTGCAGGAGCTCCAGTGGGGGCGGCTCACCAAAAACATGAGATGGAGCTGGGAAAAGAGGCCCAGATCCATCAGAAAGTCTTACAGGACCAAGACTTTATGCCTGATGCTGGGGCTAGTGTGGTGGCCATGGCCAAGCCTGCAGGCCACTGTGAAGTCACCCTTTGCAAAAAGCTCCCATATAAACAGCTGCCCTGTCAGTAAGTAGATGCTTTGCACCAGGCAGCCAGAAAAGCAGAGTAAGCGATGAGTAGGAACATATAAAAGATAATTATGTGTAAAGTGTTTTTTTCTCTAAGTTTTCTCTTCCTCATCCTGCAATGGAAAAATCCTGAGAGATCATTGATGGAGCATAAAAAAAAATGGATAAAGGAGAGGGCTTAATTTTAGAGGAGCTTGAATTTTTAATCCTGTGCCCCAAAGAAACCACTGCCTAGGCAGCCAAATCCTATCTGCAGTGACTAATGAAGGCAGGAGGTACAGCACAGACCCCCATAGCAGCTCCAACTATCTAAGCTTGTGAATAAGCAGATGCTTTAGCCTTCTCCGCCCAGGAGGCTGAAATTCCCCTCATGAAGGGCTCTCTAACATTAATTGCAGAGACACAACCTGCCTTTTTAGAAAACAAATTAATAATTTCCTTAATCCATCATCAGGAAATGGAAGGCTTTGATGCTTTAATTCCTTTCCTGTGACCATGGCAACAACAAAAAAATGGAGAGGGGGGTGTTTAATTTTCTCATCCATGAGAATTTTGGCAAATAGCATGTTAGTGTCCTTTGTCAGTAAGTGAGTCTTTGCTGGAGAGGAGTCCAGAGTATTACACAAAAGGCAGGTGACAAAGTTGGGTGCCTGAGACATGAAGGTACAATGATGGGAGGGAAGCTGGAGCTAGGCTTTAGCAACCCCACTCTGGAAAGGAACAAAATACAGCGGGGCTGTAGCACTGTGATCATTCACCCCAGTTCTATCAGCCCCGAGAGAGAAAAAACAGCTCAAAAAAGTGTTGTACTAAGGGCATTGAAGCCCACTGATGCTCAGAAAGGGAGGCCCATTAAAATTAGTGTGGGTTGGCTACCTTCTCCAAAAAAAACCCAAACAGAACAACAGGCTACGGTTCTTCCTCTGCAGTATAGGTAATCATAGCACTAAAATAGGGTATTCCATAGAAGTGCAGTGTGTGCATGCTTATGTGTATACATATGTGTGTATGGGCATGTATGTGTCACATGCCCATACCTCATAGTTTAGTGTATGTTTGCACAGACACTACCAGCTGTGAAAGAGGTTTCTAGTACCAGGATTACAAATCCTTTTTATGTCGTGCATGACTTGCAGCTGCATGGGTAAACATGCTTTCTCTTCCACAACACTTGGCCTCATCCAGATGGCTCCTGAAGAGCAGAGCCTGATCCGTGCTACACCCTGTGACACCCAGGAAGGTGTTAGCCATTGTGGGCCAAAGCTGTGCTGGGGGGGGTGCACCCACTTCAAAGCAAGCCCTGTTGCAGCACAGAGCTCAAACCCACTAACTTACTGGTATAGACAAAATCTCCGCACCCTTTCTTTAAGAGCACAGGCTCACCCCCTGTTGTCCACAGCCTCATTCTTGCAAATCCTGTCAGCTGGCGTAATCCAGGGCACACTCCCGCCAGCCAGGGTTCCAAAGGGCCATGGTTTCACCCCTGTGGTTCACACACGAAAACGCTTGCAGAGCTGATACTAAAGGCGACTCTGCTGCCAGAGTTTACATTGGTTATTCTGCAAGGAGGAGAGGCTGGATTCCTAGCATGTGAATCAGGCTGCATGGTCTGAGGGAGGCTGATTCACCCAAGTTTAACTTTGTCTAAGTGAATGGAGCCAAGGCTTTGCCCATGTGAAGGTATCAGAGCAGGGATCTAACATGCATAACCCTCAAATGGAGCAGACGTCCAGCTGGGAGGAGCACACATTCAGCTGCTATGAGGAAGCCATGTCTCCCCAGGTCATTGACCCAAACACTGGCAGTAGGCTGGCCGCTCTGCTGGGAGGAGATTCTTCCCCTGCACTTGCACCCTTTTGTTACCTTGGGTGTACAGCCTCTGCTTTCTAACACAAGCTGTGGGCACACACTCCTCTTTCCAGCTGCTGAGGTACCAAAACCACAATAAATGCTGAGTAATACCTGCTTTCACAGATCTTAAATTAAAAAAAGTTTTCACTTTATGGCTGCTGTGAGAATATGATGTGATTACAGGTAGGCACAGGAATATGTTCCCAAGCTTCAAATGCCTACAAGTATCTAAAGGGTGGGTGCAAGGAGGATGGAGCCAGACTCTTTTCAGTAGTGCCCAATGACAGGACGAGGGGCAATGGGCACAAGCTGGAACACAGGGAGTTCCAGTTGAATATGAGGAAAAGCTTCTTTACTATGAGGGTGACAGAGCCCTGGAACAGGCTGCCCAGGGAGGCTGTGGAGTCCCCTTCTCTGGAGGTATTCAAGACCTGCCTGGATGCAGTCCTCAGTAATGTGATGTAGGGGATCCTGCTTTAGCAGGGGAGTTGGACTAGATGATCTCTAGAGGTCTCTTCCAACTCTGACAATTCTGTGATTCCATGAATGGGCAAAGAAGTGTCTAAAGGGCACATCTGTATTTAACCCTGAGCACTCTCTGATCAACTTTGTGAACATCAGGCTTAGCTAGTGACCAAGGCTGGGACACTTCTGCAGAGAGCAAAGCTCATTTTCTAAATCTTTGATTGTCCATGGTGAGACTTGGCTGGTAGGCATTTGTGAAGCTAAATTTTACTGGCTTCATGAAGCAGCCCTCTTGAAATAAGAGCCTATGTAATCAAAGGAGGAAAGTGCCTTTGAAAGACACTGAGCTTGTTCAGCTGCTTCTCAGGGTTTCTTCACCAGAAGGACACCTCCCCAGGGATCATGTCCTACACAACTCTATGGTTTCTCCATACAACTGCTGCCTGTTGCGTTTTTCTGGATCATTAAAACCCAGGTCAGTGTTTTGCCAATAGTGGCGAGAAATAGGAAATAGTTGCTGCAACCCTGCATTTCATAAGGCTGGAGAGAAATTTCCAAAGAGAATTCTTCATTGGCCCTGAACTATTGCAAGTTTGTTTACATTCAAAGAATAAGAAAAGTTGATAAAAAAGGTATCACACCTCTCAGGGAACTAGAGATGCAGAAAGTCCCTAAAACCATCCAGTTCAGAGACAGCACTCTCAAATAGCAGTGCAACCTGAAGATGACTTTCTCGCAGAAATAGGAATACTCAGGTGGTATTAAGATAGCTGAAAGTGGTTCAGTTATTCTGACATTGTAAGCTGAGCTTCCCACATCAGGATTGCAATTAAATACATTTAACTTTCACCGTGTGCTTAATCTGCATTTTTAAAAATACATGTGGGCCCATTTAACCTGTAGGGAATATTTATTCACTGAAGATGGCTAGTCACTAACTGATCCCACTTCAGCTTAATATCTTGCCTTTTGTACTTCATTCCAGCTCCTTAACCCAGATGTAAAAAAAGAGTATGCTGATACCTTTCTGCCAGCACAAATCCCAAATGAAGAAGAGTTTGAGCAACTCTGCTAGCTACCATTCAGCTGAGATGCCCATTTCAAAATTTAGAATGCCTACAGAAAAATGACAAGCAGGCCTTGGACAACCAAAGTGATTTGGGAGAGTTATGAACTTGAGTTATGAATTAGAAATGCCCTCTGAATGCCTATAATACAGAGCGTGGGTCTGTTTAGCATAGAGTTGTTTACAGTAAGTTCTAAGGGCACTGTCCTGTTTCTGTGAACTGCAAATAGGGAATCAGGGTACCTACAGGGGTGAGAGCTTTTTTAAGCCAATGGCAACCTATTTGCTTGGCTGCGTGGGTACAGTTGATGCGCCCTGTAGTTTAGGCAAAATGAATGTTCTCAGGAGGATGGAGAGAGGCACAGATGTATATTTTGTTTACTATTAGGGAGATCAGTTTTAGTACGTGTGTGTGTGTGGGCTTAGAGGATTAAGCATGATTGTGCATTGGCAGCCAATACTATTTGCATTTTATCATGTGTAAATGATATGAACACAGAAGTCATGATGCAATGCCTAGCAAGTTTCATTATCCCTCATTAAAGCAGCTCTCCCTTGCAAGTGCAAATGTACTGGAAGGCTGACCTAAATGTTGGAGAAGCTGAATGCTGATCTTTATCTTAATGAACAAATACAATTAGCCAAGTGTAAGAGTGTCAGGTATTGAAATTATCCTCTATAACACTGTCTTTCTTTTATTTCACTGCGATGAGCATCTCGTGATGGTATCAGAGCAGTATCTCATCACAGCACCTGGCAAACTACCTGAAGGTTCATGAAGCATCGTATCTGGGCAGTCAGTCTAGGCCTAGGGTAACCAGCCATTTCTACTGCAGCTGGGCTTCCTGGAATATACACTTGCCTCTCAGGACATCCTGGGAAAGGTTTCTATTTAATGCCTTTCAGTTTTCTTGACTGTTTCTGAGAATGGAGAAAGCCTCATTCCGCTCTACAAGAGCTGGTGTCCCCCATGTAGTAGTGATCAACAATGAAAAATGCTTGCAGATAAAAGAGAAGGGAACTAGCGTGGCTGAAAACACATCTAATCAGACGTTGAGGATCACTGCACTGACAACATATGATAAGGAACATTTGAATGAAGGGGCTCCAAGGGGTCTTTGCCATCCTTTGGGCACTTCTCTTGTCAAAGGTGTGGCAAGGACAGTGACATCCTTTGTTCATTTTGGTTGTCTGATCTCCTTTGATTTGCAGTATCTGCTGCAATAAGCCAAAGACTTTAATCTTTCATGAAGACCCTAATGCTGAGCTGGCCTCTTGAGTGAGATTTCTGCCTAGAAAATGAGGGTGAAATAATAGATAACCATATATGGAATGTTTTAAAAACAGGTTACACACAAAATCTTCAAGGTTGCAAAACTACATTTGCATAAGCTTTATTTGTATAATCTCACCGCTGAGTATGAGTTATGAGTTGATGCTGATCCAGGCTTGACTCCATTGATTAATAGGCACCATGTGCAACACATTTATGCTTTGGGAAGCAGAGACTTCTCCCTCAGTTAGGGCAGGGGACATTTTGCTTGATCCGAGCAATGGGAACTTGAATCTTCCTGTGATTCTGCATCAAAGAGACATCTGGGACTGTCTGGGCATTTCCAGCCAAAGAGCTACATCAGAACTGATTGCCCAGACTGTTTCAAATGAGTCTTCACAGAGTGTCATGATTTAGAGTACTTTTGGAAGTTTATTTCCAGTCTAAAGCCTTCTAAAGTTTTCAAAGCAACAAAAATTGTCTTACCTGCTTACGCAATTACACAGGCACATCCTACTTGATCAAGCCTCTATCCTTGGCTTTTCTGCAGAGAAGCAAGTAGTTTCATCTGGATTTGACAACCTGACTTTACTAGAGAAACTAAGGTTAAAGTCAGAAGAGGTTTGGGCACTGAAATTCCTCACTTTTAGATGATCTGGCCTTCAGCAGCTTATGAGCTGCACTCAGACTCCCTACATGGTTGATGGCAAAAGTTGGGTGCTTCAGAGTTTAACCCAACAGAGCCGGTGGGATAGAGTGGGATCTTCTGGAAGGGAGCATGCAGCTGCTTACATTCAAGCAACAGGAAAAGCGGAGGACAAGGGTGTATCTGCAATTCTCTCTTGTACTAAAAGCCCCTTGAGGCTGGAGTGAGGCAATCCTGTCTGCTTGGGATCCATTGTCTGAAATATTCTCCTGGAGATTGGTACCTACGCCCTTTCTTTCAAAAGACTCTGTACAGATCAGTCTTTTAAAACAAAGCAGGAAGAAGAAAAGGTGGTGATAGCTTTTATTATATAATGCCTTGGTATTCAAAGTATATGCTGAGGAAGTGGGAGGCCTGGGTTCCTCTCCCGCCTCAGCCCGAGGGGCCCAAACCCACATCTCCCACATCCCATGACAGCACCCCAACAACCAGGCTGGAGGCTACCTTGGGTGGAGGATCCTCCTCCACCCCTGCTTTGAGACTGCATCACTCCACAGGAAGGAATTTCAGACTCAGGAGACTGGGGAGGGTGGGGGAGAGTGAGGAGGGAGCGTGTGCCCCATGCCGAAACCTCTCTCTGAGGCCCGTCAGCAGGGAGCCCTAGGAGGAGGTTCTAGCATCCAGCTTCCTCCTCTCTCCTTGGTACCATGACTGTAGGAAAGGCTTCCAGCAAGGCAGCACTGCGACAGGTGGAGGGGGTCTTTCTCCCCCCAGGCTCCCCAGATATCCTTGCCCCTGACGGCACTTTTCCCGGAGGCAGCAGGCAGGCTTCTCCTTTTGCCCCTCTCCCACTTGCTCTGCAGGTGCCCAAACATGTGCCATCTTACTGAGCCAGAGCTGCCATGGCATTGTGTGGGGAGGCCAGACTATTCTCAGAGGTGCCCAGTGACAAGGGGCACAAACTGAAAAACAGGAAGTTCCATCTAAATATGAGGAGGAACTTCTTTACTTTGAGGGTGACAGAGCACTAGAACAGGCTGCCCAGAGAGGTTGTAGAGTCTCCTTGTCTGGAGGCATTCAAAACCCACCTGGACACAATCCTGTGCCACTTGCTCCAAGTGAACCTGCTCTGGCAGAGGGGTTGGAGTAGATGATCTCCAGAGATCCCTTCCAACACTTAACATTCTGTGATTCTGTGAGGTGCTGGGTGTGGCTATCAGGGCCTACTGAGCCCCTAAACGAGTTAAATATCACTTTTCTCCATGCTGGGGAGGCTTAGGTGGGCAAGTGGCACTAGGATGCTTGTCTTTGTAAGCTCTGGAGGCCCTATGGAGTGCAGCTCTGGGCACATGGGTAACCTCCAGGGTAAAGAGTCAGGTGCTTCTAGGGTTTCCAGGCAAATACAGGGTTAAGTGGCAGTAGAGCTGAGTTTTCCAGACAAGCTGTCCTGACTCATGGACTTCAGTTTTGGTTTTGATCCTACCTACAGCAGAGGTTTCTTTCTTTCCAAGTGGGCATGCTGGGTGGCAGACAGGGAATTAATGTCCCCTCCCTGATGTTAGACAATAAATCAGCTCCTTGCTAAATTTTGGGATTAAGGACTGTCCAGATAAATCAAAGTGGGAAGTCAAGCTCTTTCCTCAACTTCAAGGCAATGGATTAGAGAAGAGGGACACACTCAGCTTGATTCACTCAGTTATGATATGATTAGGTGTTAAAACTCTGATATTTCTCCCAGCGTAAGATCAACTTTCCAGTAAAAAAAAAAAAGAAAATAAAAGAAAAAAAGGAATTATGCAAACAATTTAACAGCAGGGGCCAGTCTTTATTGCAGTCTCCTCAGATGGGCAAATGAAAGCCCTGAACAGCTACCAACAACAGTGGCCGCGGTTACAGTAACGGTTTAAATATTGTGTGAGTTTGGTAGTTCTCAATCCAGCAAGAAGTCACAAAAAGGCACATTACAGTTTGCCTCAATATCAGTTCCAGGGAAAGGATGAACTGATAATCACTTCTTGGGGGCAGAGGTGGGGGGGAAAGGGGAAAGAAAAAAGCTGGAAGGAAAAGCAGCCTTTCTGGTAAATCTGTGACAACAGCATCAGCAGCTCCGACTGGTTTGTTGCCCATTCCTTTTGGCAGCCCAGCAAAGCCATCTCCCAGAGATCTACACATCTCTGTGTTAAGTAATCGTTGCACTCACATTAATTAGGCTGCAGCAAAGGCATCTCCATTAGCCAATTAACCAACCCATTTGAAGGTCCTTGTAAGCACTGTGGGCTGTTACACCTTCCTCACAGAGCGCTCAGGAGCTTCCGGGGTCGTCACTCCAGCATGCACCCTGAAAAGAGGAGAAAAGAGCAACAACATTTGGTCTGCAAGACAGAGCAAAACCTTGCTGTTGTTTCCTTCATGCTCTAGGAAGCTGTCCCTAGAAATTCTTCCTTTTCAGAGGGCTCCTCCTACAAAATAAGCCTGATTACTCAGAACTGCCAGAGGCACGGTCAGCCAGCATGCTTGTGGGGACAACACCTGAGGGGAACAGGCTTTGGCCATGCCTGGCACAGGACTGGCAATCTGCTCTTGCTTACCAGCAGCGTCTGGCATTTCACTTTCTGCTTTCAGCATCAAGAACTGGTTCTGCACAGCATCTGTTGCAACTTCTTACAAGCGCAGAAATGCACAAAGAACCCAGGCAAGTAAAACCAGTGCAGGGAGAGTCCTTCCAGCCCTGCTCCATCCCAGCAGACCACAGGCAACTCATTGCTTTCTACGTTCTCTTGGCATGTGCAGAGGCATCCCTGTATTCTCTCAAGGCCGTGATGGTCTCTACCATCCCCTGCTAGAAATGGCAGCAGAGGCTTTTCCATAAACTATTTGAAAAATGCAGATTCTCTTCCCTTCTGTGTCGATGTGTATGCATGACATGACATGCCATTCAAGTAAATCTAGCTTTTACTGACATGGATACTCACAAAATTAACACGTGTGCATGCCCAAAATCAGATGAAAACAAAATTTTAAATTTACAGATATGAAAGTTTACACCAACTAATAGAGAGACAATACTATGTAGTTTCTCTGATCTATTATGAGTACAACTCAAAAAAATCAAGAAACATTAACCACAGACGTGAATCTGTGATCTATACAGAATGCTTAAAAGTAGTTGCCAAAGGATTTGTTGAGTAATTAAAAAAAAAAAAAAAGGAATGATTGTCAGGAGGTGACCTGGTTGTGGGAAGAGGTGCCTAATGCACTGCATGAATGACTCACGGTGAGTTACTTGCATAACTCCACTCGTGGAAATCACTACTCTGCAAAAGTGCATACACGTTAAATCAACCAAAACGCAGAACAGTCCATATGCCTGGTACCATGCCATCTTCCTGCTGGTACAGAATGAACAAAAATCCTCTGAGCTGGGCAGGAAGAGGGGAGAAATCCTCTTTTTTGTTATCCTTGCGATGCTTTCAAGAGACAGCTCGACAGTGTTCATTTGCCCTATTCATGCCTGGCATCTATGTTAAAAATAAAACCTGGGCCCGTAATATTCAAGAGCAAGCTCTTGTTGACAGTGAAACTTTGACTAGAGAAATTTGAGTCTGCATTTCCCACCCAAGTCAATTTAATGCCATAAGGTAATTATGGTCCTTTCCTGCAAAAGACACAGCTCTGTGAAGAATGTGAACTGGCATGAACTCGAGCAAGATTTGCTTTCTTCAGGCTACTCTCAGGGTAAAAAAGTCTTCCCTTTATTTGCTATCTGTGGTTGAACTGTGAGTTATAAAGCTTACCAGAATTAAACAAAGGGAACTATTTTTCACTGTCATCTCCCCCCCCCGGCAACCCCCAGCCCCTTAAACTCCCATAGCAAGACTGCAAAACTAAAAAAAAAACACCAAAAAAAAGCCATAGCTCCTTCATAAGTCACATGTGTCTGACACAATCCAGCAGCCATACTTCAGACATCAAATTCAGATGATAGACCAAACGATACACATGCCCTTGGCTGCAACTCAGTAATTTAAACTGCATAAACTAGCAGCTTTTTCTCTGCCTATAGTCACTGCAGTCAGTATTTCAGAGCTTTTCTGCTAGGAACGCCATTGATTAAAAGGAAAACAATCTATAGGGAAACTCACTGCCCGTATGTTGCATGAGGAACAGCTGCAGCAGAAATAGCTGGGTACAGAAAGCATCCCAGCCACAGCAGAGGTCCACTTGGTAGGAACAGCGCCGAGAACAAGAGTGTCCTTGGGGGGGCAGAAGAAATGTGCTTGCTTTTGCAGAGCTGCCCGACAGCTAAAGCATCCACCCTGCAAGCAGCAGGCCTGTGCCCTGTGGGAGCTGCAGTCTCAGCCACCACTGCCCAGCCAGGGTGAGAGAGCAGGAGCGAACACAAGCAAAGGGATTCTGCTGCCCAGTGTGACCCAAGCTATGCTGATGCAAGAGGCCTGGAGTCGAGTCCCCAGCTTCTCCTGGCATTTCCACTGACAATCATTGAATACAATGCATGAATACTCCCTAGAACTGGGACCTGGACTTGAGATTTCCTTTGTCCTGGTGGAAACATAATCCCACACTTCACTCACTCATGGTGGGTACTCCCATTAAAAAAATCCTGAATATTATACGTTGGTGATGCAGAAGACAGAAAGACCCAAGTGGCTCAGGCTAATGGAAGCCTGCAACCCCCACATCCCAAGGGCATGTTCTAAAAAAACAGGGTGTCCCATGCAGGAGATGGACCAGAGCTCTGGTCACCTGTTAACTCTGCCACATTTGAAGAAAGCTGGCATGATCCAAGTGCCCTGCACTGAGCCCCTCCAGTAACTTAAGTGTAGGACGTGCCCTGGCTCTTCAACAGCAGTGGGACTATCTCCATTTTTTTCTCAAGGTTACTGTTCTTTTGAGCATGTGCTAGATCCATGGCTAAGATGCTCAGGTATTTTTGTATCTCAAAATGGACAAAGCTATTGATTTCAGGCAATTTTGGGAGTTAAGTGGTGCCAAGACGCAGTGAAATCCTGATTTCAGACGCTGGAGTATGGCCCTGTGTTTTTATACACTAATATTGCTCTAAATCCATGAACCAGCTTTATACACCAAGTTTATGAAATTCATGCTTGTTTCAAGGGCAGATTCATAAAACGCATCCTTGGCTTTGCTATTTATCAGCAGCTTTCTTTCAGGCAAGCAAACTAATCTACCTCACCCATTTCTAAGAGAATTGTTACACTAACACTGGAGCACAAATTTGATTAAGTGCATGGTCCAGGGGGATACTGCACATAGCACCAGTGACTACAGTGCTGTGACAAACTAAGCCAAATTCACTCACTAGTAGTTAACGCAGCTGCATAGTGGTTATGAGGTAGACTTTTGGTAGAAACATGAGAAATTTTAAACATGTATGCCACCATCTTGTTATCAAAGGGCAGGTGACAATTCTTGTTGCACAGATCCCTGGAATTTGCTGCACTGGGAGATTACTGCCAAATGCACAGTTCATTTTATACTAAAAACTTGCATCAAAGTAGTAGATTGAAGTGCTCAAGACAGTTGATAGACATAGGGAGAAACTCCGAAACTAGCAGCTTTAGAGTGTCTGGTTAAGCAACAAACTCATTAGAAAGAAGAGATGACACCAGATTTTGTAGTTGTGCTGCTAACCCACTTCGCTTCCGTGTCCATTCCAGTCCACTGAGCCTGCTATCTGCTTGAGGCAGAGACCATACCTGATCTGCACTTGTGCAACCACACTGGTTCTGCCACCACAGTTTTTAAAAAAACTATTTGAATTACTCTCTAGACCTTGTCACTGAAGCAAAAAGCTTGATAATGTAATCTGAGAGATCTCAGACCGCAGGCAACTGGTAAAAACAAGCTGGAATGTATTCTTGTGTTACACCTTGAGATGGAGGATTTTCAACTCTGAGAGTTGGCGATGCCACAAAGAGGTGTTTGGAGCTTTCAGGTGTGACCTGCCTTAGCTCAGCCTGGCATTTCTGCCTTCAACCACACATTGGCAATGACGACCGACTTCTGCACACTTCTGAGAAATGTCTTTTATTGTATGATGGGCGTTGTCACATGAACATCAACAAAATAAATCATTTCATCGCAATACCAAAATCAAATTATTACAGAAACGCAAAAAAACCCAAAACAGCAAACCCCAAAATGATGAAAAAGCAGTGTGCCGTTACACAATGTACAACATATACAGAAAGCCACATTCTTCTGCTAAAGTGTCAGATGCTCATCACCATCACAGGAAATAAGCAATTTTAAATTTCACTTCCCCCCCCCAAAAAAAAAAAAAAAAAAAAAGAGAAAAAACTTTAAAGATATTTCGAAGGGTCAGATTAACACAAAAAGCAGCATTTTTAGGGAAGTTTCCGTAACATTTGGATCTTTTGACCCCTTCTGTTTAGTTTTTGCAATCTTACTTTAAACATGTATTGGGAAGGTTAAAAGAAACAGTCAACATCAATTAAACAACCAGCATTAGTGATGTTGGTCAGAAGAAGGTCCCCCTTCTTCCAAAGGGCAGCACAAATGGTACCACAGAAGACTACGCCTGTCTGGCAAATGAGCTCCGGTTCAGTTCACCAAAGAGAAGCAACACATGAGATAACCTGTCCCTGAGAACTGTGTCGGTTTTGACTCTCCCAGTGGTTCCAGGGGTGGAGCAAAGATACCAAAATGAACGTCTGAAGAACAAGTCTTGAGATCAGAAGTAGAAGCTATTCCTAGTCTTTTACACCAAACAAACAATAGCTCTGCAACCGATGATTTTCAGTATTACTGTATAAAATTGTATTTATCAGAAGTGACACTTTGGAATACTTTAAGGCACCTCATGGTGAAGAAATATTTTAAAGGCTTGAATAACTCAGAAGACTGAGTTCTTTTTCCAAGATCCCAAGGAAGGAATGTAGCTTAGAGTAACCAGCTTTGCTATTTCCAAATAAAGCACAGAAATTTTCGAAGTGGAAGTTTAGAACTATTTAAACTTTTCTTTAAAAGGAAATATAAAACACCTTGCCAGAAATATAATTCGTCATTTTAACAGACCAAGATTTTCAGCAAAGGAGGGCCTTCCTCATCTCTGCTGAGTTTTGCTGTTCAGGTATATTGCATTTTTTATTCAGCTTTTTTTACTCAACAGTCAATCTTAACCAACAGTCATCTAAACAAAACAACTATCAACAACACCACCAACAAAGGAATCTACAACCAATTTCCTGATTAAAATATTTTTGTTACTTTCAACTAAGAAGATGGATATAATGCCAATGACAGACAAGAATGGCTTGCTATCAGTTGTTCTACTCAGCAATGTATGGGTTTCAAGTGTGATTTTAAAAAGTTTTCTCTTATATTGATATTTGATACCTACAGCTAGTGATGTCCTGCCAAAACATGTGAAAAAGCAGAATCAGCATTTTCAGAGATACCTAACATTTTTGTGCGCATTCAAAAAGCTACAGGATCAAATTCATTCTAGCTTATAGACTGATAGCTAGATCTGTCAGGGTCTCATACCAGTGAGTCTGCAGCAGCCAGCGTCTTGGAGCTCTGTTCTGAAATGTAACTTACCATGGATTCATTTCAGAGCTGAAATGAACTAAAACTGTAATTATACCCTTGGTTTACACATGCATATCTCCTTGGTTCAGATAAAAAAATATAAACTCAAGGTATATGGCCAGGAGAACGTACTGTTCTCTTAGAGTATTTATAAGTCTCAGTGTATTATACACCATACTTAATCTCTTGAAAGAATTAACTATTTAGAAATCAAAAGAATTCACTATTGTAAAATACAGTTAGGCTTTGGATATGTCCAAACTGCTCAATAAAAAAAGGTAAACAAATGAGCAAGCATCAAACTCTATTGAGTGTCTACACTGCCTTACTGGTCAGCTCACCCTAACTCTGTTTTGGACTGCTCCAGCCAAGTCCCTCCACGATAAAGCTTGAGCAGAGTCTGGACATGGTTCACACCAAGGATCCCTTCCAAAGAGGCAGTTACAGACAAGACCATGCAAGGCTGAACTTCCTTCATGCTACACAGTCCCCCACCTGACTTTACGCACTTAAACACTAAGTCTTCACATACCTCTGCAACACAAACATCACTCCACTGAGCTGCAGAATAGCAGACAATCTGAATTGAAAACAAAACAAACCAAAAAAGCACTAGATGATAATTGTGTGCTAGGACCACATGTGTGATAGGGGAACCCCACATGAGCCCAGAGAAGACCAACAGTCAAGAGATACAGAAAAGAGGATGTGGCTGGTGTGTTCTAAGAAGGATTAGCCATAAGCACTGCTCCCATGAGCCAAAGCCAACCTGTGCCACATGGCTCTGGGGGCAGGTAGTTGCCCCTGACCATCTGCTGTTTAGCACCAGGTGTAGCACAAGCCTCACGCTGTGAATCACTGCATGAAGTTCAGTTCCACCAATATCAATGGGATTTGTTATACTGTAAGGTGCTATACACTGCAGAAGTGTCAGACCTACCATAAGAAAGCTAAGGACAAGAGTATTTCACTTTGTAACTTTCTGGTAAGGATAGAAGAGGATGTTACCAGCAAAAAGGGACACCGATGTTTGCTTTCTCCCCCCACCCACCAGAGGAAGCTGGCTGATGGCAATGCAGGTAGAAAAATGTCCTCCCCTCTCCCCTGGGTGTCCCAGCAGGACAGTAAGCCTCTGCACCTCACTGCAGGGAAGATGCTGCGATGGGGAAATGAGGATTCTGCCTTTCACCAGCCTCTCTCACCACTGGGCTGAGTCCTGAGCAGTGCAAAGTCCTTCTAGATGAGCCCCTGTGCTGAGGCACAGGCTTTGGCCTCAATTTACTTCTTGAGAAGGACAGAGTAATTTTGCATTTGAATCAGTTATTTGCTGGTAGAACTGCTTTGAAATGAGAAATACTTGCGTTTGCTTGACTTTCAGACCACTGGGTGAACACTGCGTAAATAACATGTCTTACAAAGCATCTTCAGTATTCTTTAAAAAACACAGTATTTTCCATGTCTTGAAGAGAACCATTGCCTTTTAGTCTCTTCTGTGCTCTTTCCAGTAAGATGAACAGATTTATTTTCTACTGGGCCTCAAAGAGGAGGTATCTCACTAAACATGAAAAAATCTGTAGCAGCAAAGCACTTCCTTGATTCTTTTTTTTTTTTGTTTTTTTAAAGCATGGGAATAGTGCCTTTGTGTTAATGTACTTTGCTGAACCAGGACGTAACTTACAAATACCAAACCTCTCTCCCTCACTGTGCTCCTCTTACTATCAACAACAGCCATTCAAAACTACAGGCTGTACTCTCCTAACGACTCTGGTAGGATGGTAACTTCAAACAGCTCGAGTTCGACAGAACCCCTGATGCAAAACTTTAAACATACTAAGGTTAAACATTTTAAACATATATTTAATGAATTTGTTGTGTACCCTTGCAGTTACAGCTTTGGCTTGAAGGCACAGATATTAAGGCACAATAAATGCAAATAATGTATACATTTCAATATGTTGTGTTGAAGATAACTTTGTACTACACAGTATTTAGGTATAACGACATGTCATTCAAATGTTTCCTCAAGTTACTTTAATACCTTTTTACTTTGATAACCTGGACATAAAGAGGAATGTATGGTAAATTATTTAAATATTTCTTCAGTGTAAATGTGGTAATTTTCTTCTGAAGTATAGAAGACTGAGATGGGTTTTTCAGCATTTGGATTTTAACAAAATAAAACTAACATTTACATTCATCTTGAACAGCATTACTTGAACTATTTATAAAAAAAAATAAAATAGGACTTCTTGCTATCAAAAAGTATTTTTGGCTTGTTCAAGTCTTTTTTCTACCAACCTGCATAACTACTTATGACAGGTAGAAGGACAGTTGTATGAGACAACTAAGATGTACACTACCCAATCTGCTGTTTAGACATACCTGTCATGCTAAAGCAACACTGACAAAATTTGGTTTTGCTTGCCTGCAAAATATTTCCAAAAGAGAAAAAGGATGCATTCCAATTATTTTTTTGTTTTCATAAGCTCCAAATATGCACTCTAGACCTGTTAGGTGTCCTGCACCTGTTTAAATAAGAGATCTCTACCACATAACTTTCAAATAACAACTGAGTCAGCCTAATTTCTTTAGCAATACACACATAATTAGTTGGAAAGGAAAACATATTGCACTGAATTTAAAGAAAGAGGGACAGTAAATGTTTTCTTCTCAGTATTAAACAGGAAGGATGTCCAGTGCAAAGAATCGCCCCCTCCCTTTCCTCTCCCATTGATACTTGCAAACATTGTTGCTGAGTTTAGATGATCTCAGGTTTACATTCTATGAAAAACAGTTATGGTTATTAGGAATCACAGTGCAGTTTCAGTTATGCATAATCCTGAGGAAGGATCCAAGGAGGAATCTGTGGCAAGCTGACCATTCTGAACAACTTCTGGGTAATTCTTACTGAAGTACACCTAGGAAAAAAAATAGCAGATTCTGTGAGTAATTATGCATCAAACACGTTTTAGTTTCAAATAAAATTTCTGGAGAGAAATACAGAAGAGATAAATACGTGTCCTTAAGGAATTCCAACAGGAACTTCAGGTTAGAGGTATTCAGTAACTTTGTGTCACTGAAAAATTAGTAAAATTACTGTATGATCTTACATTATAAAAAAGCATGAGAAAAATTCCACACAACCTGCAGATCCACTCAAATTCTGGTAATTCAGATGAAGAGATATATTTTATCACTTTACATTAAACTGATAAGTAAAATCATTTTACTGGCTCAAAACATGGAGATAAATTAAAAACAGGATGACAAAGAAGCTGTGAAATCTTGCGTCTGCACAAGGGTTTCTCATTTTCACACATAAAATGAACACAATGGGTTTGGATGTTAATATCAGGTTGTAATCCCTATATTTTACAAACTATGATTGACAACCATTGAAACTTCAAGGTATATGTATGAAATATCCCAGCGTTTAATTTGTGCTGCAGAGGAGTTATAGGGCCTATAGAAATGTGATCTTCGGATAGTGAACCACAATAATGAAAGAAGAAGCAAAAGCTTTAACAATGACTCAACCAAGCAACTTCTCTAAAATGTAAGATGATACCAAATAATAGGACAGTTCTTTGCCAAGCCTTTGAGTTCCTGAATTCTACCAATTTCTAGCTCAACTAGAAGAGATACAGGTTTCCTGATAAATGTATAATCAGAACATAAAGGAAATGAAATGCTGTCAAGTTTCACTGTTCCACAATCATCAGTTTTTAGTAGCTGTATCATATCTCTTTTCCTTGACAGATGCGCATAACAAAATGAAATAATGTCAAGACTTGTGTGCTCTTATCTAAAAATGTGTTTGGGTGAAAAAGGACTTCAAATACAATTTTTTCAAAGAAGAATGTGAAAAGTTTTGTTTGAGTCTTTAAAAACAGAATACACACTATCTTTCTGAGGCTGACATGTGTCACGAGTTAGGTCTCATAGACTGCTTTGACTATGGCTTACGAAACATTTCTCCAATTTATATGTGAGAGTGTTGTCAACAAAGTTCAGTTTGTTTGATAATAATGTCCTTTTCAGATATATGAATACATGTGTAAGGCATGCAGGATAAAAAAGAAATAGTCATTCTATAAAAACATTCCTATAAGTACCACTGTTGTCCTTTGTGTACACAAGCTAACGCCAGATATATGCATCTTTACAAGTTTCAAAGAATATTAAGATCTGATTTGAATCAACAAAAGAACTGGAAGCCCTGTTAAGAGGCATTCCTCAGTAACCAGCCACGATTGGATGCAATAGAGGAAAGTTAATCAGGCGCCTGCCTGCACACACGCTGCAGAGACAGCAGCCCCAGTTGTGTATTCCCATCCTGTTCCTGGTTTAAAACACAAAACTTCAGCATACTTTTAATGCAGCTTTTGAAGGTGACTTTTTTGTTTTTGAAAGTTAACAGAAAACCTTGGCACATTACTAGAGATGTAATGAAATGGCAGCTGCTTTTCAACTGTCTCATTGCAATTCCTCCCCTGAGCCCAATCCCTCGAGATATTAAATGCCCAAGCCTTTAGAGAAAGTTCTTCCACTGCCAACAGAGCTGCAACCTTTTAAAAAGAAATCACTAAGGTGAGGTAACACCTAGTATTTTAATATTTACACATCTGTCATAGCTTTAATTTTTTCCCCTCAAAGTACTCAAAAACTGACTGACAGAAAACCAGTCCTCTCCTGCTGCCACCAAAGCCTGTGGAAAAGCCTCTCTCCATGCTGCCAAGAGCATGGAGAATGCACCAACTTCTGTTTATCTGAATGACTGAGCACGTTTTTTCCTTTTTAACTGTTTGATGACTGTTTCTCACTGTCCCACGGGATCTTCGCCTAACAGCTTCTTCTAAACTGAGCAAAGATAAAAACATGGTCTTATGATACCAAGCACAACTCTATTGCAGTCAGCCTCACAGCCTAGCTACTATATTCCCAGCAGTCTCCAATTTCAGCTGTGCCTGCATTGTTTTCTTTGACATTGGCCCAAAAAATTGAGATACTGAATGACCAAGAGAGACATACAAATAGCCATGCTGGATCTATTCGAAGGTTCCAGCAAGAGCAGTGATCTTGAATAGCTCTATCTTGCAATCCTTAGCTAAGACACTCAGCAGATTTTTGGTGGTTTTTTTTGAAAATTAGGTTTCTTCAAAGATGTCTAACTTAGTCTTCTAATTTACAGTATGTAGTTCCTCTTCATTTGCATTTAAAGGATTTATGCAGAATCCATAATGTTCCAGACAATGCATTTAAAGTCGCACCTTACTGAAAGAAGATCGTGGTACAAGTTTGTTCTGCACAAGATTCAGGTCCAAAATGCAATAAATCAAGTAAGTATTACCAAAGTGTGGCCACATTCCAAACCATTTTCCTTAGCAACCCACTGTAATGCCTTTTGAAAAGTATGTATATATGCCATATTACCATTTCTTTTTATGTGCAGCATGCTGTTTTCAACAACAGAAAAAAGCTGGTCTCCATAAAAACGGTTCTTACTAACCACAGTAGGAATGTATGAGACCAACAGCAATACATGTAACAGACCTACTACTGTAAAAAGAAAAGTCATTGGAATCAGCTCTTCTGACTAAGCAACTTCTCTGAAAGTATGCATGAAACACAAGGGACAGCAATAATGAAAATCTTGAATTTATGTCCAAGTCCTCCAAACAGAAAGGACTGCAACTGTGCTTCTGGGTAGCTGCTGACTGGAGATAGAGTCTCTTGATTCCCATATTTTTGGGCTAAGTGTGGATAAGCACCATGCTTTGCATTCTTGGCAGATGCTAAAGCTTGTATCTGCCTTCTAGCCTGGGAGTTAGCAAACTTTTTCATCAAACCACATTTCAGCAGAGACTGGTTCCTGGATCTCTTCCCTTCCTGTACAAAATCACATAACATTGATGTGGTAACTGCAGATGACTATATGGGCCAGCAACATGAAGCAATTATTTTTCTATATTTTGAATTATCTTTGAATGCAATTGTGCAACTGGGGAGGGCTGCAGGGGAGGAAGGAGAGATAGCACGACATGGCTAAACCTCTACAGATGACAGATGGATAGCCTCACCTCTTGCCATTCCAAGGATCAAGGCTTTGGAAGCTGGCCTTCACTTTACAGATAAACACTGGTCATATGAATTTGAAGCTGTCCTTTGAAACATCATTTATATAACATTCAGATTTTCATACACGTACCATAAAATACCATGGCTAACTCATTCCTTTCTAGTAATAAAATATAAGAAGCTACACTGCAGCAATGGAGGAGGACAGCAGCATTCACCACCTAGTCTACATAATGACAAAGCTGTTTTCTCAGTTCTGCAATTAGTGCCACACATGAATTTAGTGTGTAGGCTTTTAGCTACAAAGCTTCACTTGAAAACCTCTTTTTTAAAAAAGAGGAAAAAATTATTTTAGTAAAAAAAAAAATAGATTGTTAAAAAATCCTAAGAATATGGAGACAGAAATTTCTTCCCTCATCTTCAAGAAGTCCAGTAAAATAGCCTCCATGACAGCAGCACAGCTTTTAATTTTTTTTCCAACTGGTTGGAAATGCATTTATTTTTCCTAGGAAATAGCCAGGCACCTGCCATTTTGTTTCCTGTTCTTTATGTGTTGCTTCCCATCAATTGGTGTCCTGTTTCCCCAGGAAAAGAGTTTGGAGTTTGTGTTGCCCTAGCTCTGCTCCACACTTCCAGCAACTTGAGGAGAGGAAAGTGTAGAGGCTTGAGATAAGACCTTTGCCTCTTTGTCTTGAAGAGGCACTCTTAGGTCTCTACGTGCCTAGTATCAGTGCCTTACTTATGAATCAAGTTTCTGCCAAATTGAGCACTGCCAGTCTCAGCTGAAGCAGCACTGAAGCTTCATCAGCACTGAGAGAAAAAAAACTTGCTCTGGACATTCCATATGGTAACTTTAAAAAAAAAATAAAAAGAAAAAAATAAATCAAGCCACAAGCTAGTCAAAGTAAGTTCCTCCAACACAGGTCATTTTCTTTTATCTTCTTATCTCTGCTTCAGCTTTCCCTCTGAAAAGTGGAGATGATATAGATTTACCTCAGAGGTGTTTTATGAAAATTAAGCCATTGATGTTTCTTAAATACTCTGATTGCCAGAGGAATGCTCACAATTACATTAATGATTCTGTACTCAGAGTAGGATTTGAATAGTAAGCAGTAAATCAGGCACACAACCTTGTATGGAACAAGGTGACAACAGAACACTCAACAGCTGTTTCTTAATTGAGCCTTACTCATCCTGAGTGCAGAACAGAGCAAGGGTACAAGAACGAAATAAGAGAAAGCACAAAAATATGAATGTGACTGTGCTCCCTGAGACCATAATATAATGCACAGGCACTGAATCTCAAACTCAGATTTCATGGGCCCTTTAAAAAATACAGAAATAACAGATGAATGTTTGACTAGGAAACACTAACGTTTTTGCAGCAGGTTTTTTAAGATAAGCAGCCAGCACAGGTGAGTATGTCCCTTACCCCTTTGTGTACACTCACTTATTTGTGTGCATACAGAAGGATGCAAGAAATCCAGTCTTTCAACTCAGGGTATATATACAGTCTTTCAACTCAGGGTATATAAATACACTTACCATTCGGAAGTCTGCGTACATCCCACCAAAAAAAGCACTGAAAATGATGGCTTTGCATGGCAAAGATTCTTTACTATAAGGCTGACTATAACACTGAATATGTTAACTTGAGATAAACAAAGGGCAGAAACAAACTCAATTATCATTTCTTCTAAAATTACCCGTTTTGCTGTTTCAATCAGAGAAGCTGCTTCGGTCTTGCCCACTTGTTGCACCATTTTGTAAAACAAGCCATCTTGTTCTTGCAGCAAAATGTAAGGTTCACCATATTCTTTCACTCTTCCTGCCTCTAAAACCTGTTAAATCAGCAGAAGCCAACATATTAGCATAAGAAATTAAAAAAAAGAGAAAAGTTAGAGAATACAAGCAAGGGGAGAATGTATGTATGCACTTTAAGTGGTAAGATGAATTTTGTATCCTGAAAATTAAACACGTTCTCTTCAAACAAGCGCAGTACTTTTTCAGTTTAAAGACCTGTTGTACAATTTTAGAGTGCCCTTCAGCCATTCCACCTATAGGAATCCAATGCAAAGTTATGCAGAGTATGGAAATACGATGTTTGTGAAGCCAACAAAGCAGATTATCAGATTCCTTGTGTAAGAAAGAAACAAAGAGGCCTAAAATGGGCTCTGAAGTAAACAGCTGTGGGTAAAAACCACACAATAACCACCAAGATGGTTAAGGGAGAATAGGTAGGTCTTTTGGATTAGAGGAGGTGAAGATGTAATTAAAGAAAATGAGGGCGTTGCTGAAAAGATAAACAATTTATTGCATTAGCTTTTGTCAACTACGTATTAGAAAGATACTTACCCTTGAACCTACTCTTTCTACATAAAAAAAGATGAGATGCCACCAGGGACATAGGTACCCAAAAGAGAGGAAGGGAGAAGGAAAAAACAACAGAAAAAATTAAAAAGGCATTAAGTCAGTAAGCCACAGAGGATACATACAGTAAAAAATATCAGAAAAAATTAAGAATAAGCTGATTGAACCTATATGAAAATACTCTCATACTAGTGACTCTATTTAATCCCTGTTTGGTAGCAAATATTGCACTTACATTTTGAAAAGCCTTACAGGATTCATTCAGGGAACTTTTAGACCAGCATATATGTTTTGAGATAAGACAGCAATTTAGTTAAAATAAACACAAAAACACAAGTAGAAGACACACAGCTCACAGGCAGAATTTTTTTCTTCACAGTTCTAGCAAAAGTAAACTGACCCTCACAAATCTGATACAATTCTTACTGTACCAAAAGAAAACTGAAGGAGAAATGGTTTATTTGGATTTCCAGAAAGGTATCTGGTGTAACTAAATAGCTGTGCTGTAAGGGACAAAACTTATTCAAGAACCTGGACAGAAACCCAAGATTAGAAATAAACAGTGCATTTTGCTTTGTGGAAAGTTGAACAGGTAGGAACTGGTGGGTACAACATTGTTCTGGCACATGTGGTAGCTATGTGAGTGCTGGTTATCAGAAAAAGGAGTTATCAAAAAAGTGACAAAACTGCAAATGCCACAAAAATGTGTGGGTAAGTCTAGAAGATATTCAGATACACCTACCCAACTTAAAAGAATGAGAAATACAATAGCAGGGAAAAGTCAATATTGACAAATGCAATACTCTAAAACACTTAACTGGTTTATAAATTGAATGCTCAAGAAAGAGATCTGGGTATCGGTCTACGAGTTCAGAGCTTTAATGCATGTGTGGCAGCAGTGAAGTTTAAAAAAAAAAAGAAAGAAAGAAAAAGAAGTTATGTGTGAAAACAAAGTAACTCAGAAAATAGTTTTGCTCTTATGTAAATAAAAAACTGAATACACATGGCATACTATTGAAAAAGATATTGCCACAACAGAGGGACTTCAAGGACTCATACCCAAGCCATAATTATGGTGTACATACTTGTAAGGAGAAGAAAAAAAAAAAAAAAGATCTAAAAAACTGGAGCTGCTGATTTCAGGAAAGATATTAGTAGAAGGTATTATGAGGACAAGTTCCAAAATAACAAAAGTAGCTTGCAACTTTCTGTTTGAAAGAAGACACTCCAATAAGCTTGGAGACAACTCAACGTCCTGTGAGGAAACTTTCAAAGACGCCGTTTTTGCCCGTGCAACTCCCTGTGCAAAGCATCCTGATGGCCAAGAGCCCGGCAGATCTCCGGGCAGCCTGGACGCCCTTCAATGACAAACACCAGCAGTGGAGCAGGACAGCTGAGCTGATGCCTTTGCCTGCACTGGTGTGAAAGGGACACACTGCCGAGATGGCTGTCCACTTGTTTGACACCAGGGACCTGGCACCAGTGGGAAAGGTGCCTGCTCATTTGCTTCCTGTTCAATTAAATACATGGCATTTGAATGGAAAATAACTCGGCCAACAACAACAGCATAATTACATCTAATTTCATAAACTGTATGCACAGAAACCTACAAGAAGTTATTTGCCCTTTTCAAAATCTTTGAGCACCCAGCTTATACTATCATTTTCCTTTGCAATACTGTTTGGTATGTAACTGAAGAGAGTGCTCACAGGAAAAAAATTAAACATCAGTAATACTGAATAGCACAATACACAGTCATTTAATGCACAACAGATGTGCTACTTCACCTGCAAAGGTATACGCTAGCACACATGTTCTTTTTCCAGCATACTTAGTCCTAGCCTATTTAATTTGATTATTTAAGGAATAATTACAAAAACAATTTTAATCACCAACTTTTTATACAGTACAGTATGTCACAGTTAAGGACATCTTCCTTAAAAATGTGATAAATTAATTTATCATATGCAGTTCTACATAATAATTTAATTGGGGTGCACAGGGCATCTCTGGTGCTTTGGAATAAGTGTAGGTTTTTCAGCACAGCACTTCGATTATGTAACCACTCCTTAAGACAGACAACAAAAAGGACCTTTATTAAACGTGTCTCTCACAAGAGCTACAATAGGAAAGTAGAGGGTTTCTGAAAATTTTATTACTGCAGTATTCAAATTTTAACATTAATTTTGCAAATATCTGAAACAACCACAAACATGGACAATCTTCCTCCTCCAGGGAACCTGGGAGGGAAAAAGGAAAAATGTATCCTTCCTTGGCAAATTTTAAACAGCCAAGTCCAGAAACCAACAGATAGAGTGAGTGATTTGTGTGTCTACAAAAATTCCATTCACATTTTAGAAGAATCATTCATGTATTCACAGCCCTTTCTTGGGGAATAAAAACAAAGTTGTGTTATGAAAATATACAGAACAAGGGTAAGGAAAACAAGCTGTGTTGCTTTTTTTTTTTTTTAAATCTGAAAAGAGAAAAAAAAAACACAGAACAAAACTGTACAGACAACATCATTCTCGCAAGTCAGGAATACTTTATAAACCCTATTCACCAGGGAAAACACTATTTCTACTACCTGCTGTCATCTGAGAGACAATGGAGAGAATTTAAGTTTATTTACTTGGTGGTTATAAACTTAGATAATTATACATTTATAAAAAAGCGCTTAGACAAAGAGATAGGTTCTCTTCTTTGCAGAAATACATGCTGATAAAATTTAAATACATAAATAGGTACTTTGGCTAAGGCTTTGCATACTCTTACTCACTGACTCCAAGCCAAATTAAAATCATTAGGACTTCAAAAAGGCAGCTAATCATTCAGGAAAGGTGGAATCTGGTGTTTACCAGCCACATATTTTCTGATCAACTTGCATGCAATGCTTATCACTGCACAATATGACCAAAAAGAACCCAGATGCATTCCAAGGCAGTTGTACCAGTGGAACTTGATACAGAAAAGCCAGAGAAGCTTGTAGCTGGCGAAATCAGATCAGCACTGTGATTACAGAGGGCACATACATGAGCACGGGACTCTGAATCAGACTGGGATTTCGTTATAGGCTTTTACTACACATACTGAGAGAGGGAGATTTTGGAGAAATCACTTGTCAGCTCCTTGGTCTGACCTTTTGTAAAATACACCAAATAAAGCCTCGTAATCATTCTGAGGGAGTTAACTGCCTGTGAAATACTTTGACAGCTCTAGATAAAAAAAAAACAACAAACAAACAACAAAATATATATAAACCCAAGAAGTCATACATAAACCAGGGCCAGATCCTCCACTGTCTTGCACTGGTAGCCTCTTTTACCTTGTCTGCACTGTTCTTGCCTTTGTAGTCCGATCCTTGTGACTTCAGCAGAAGTTTCTCAAGTGGAAGAGTAACTCAAACAGAACAAAATTTACAAAATTGGCTGCTGATAATCACACAAAAGAGCACACTGGAAAATTCTTATTCAAAGGAATTCACTCACCTCCTTGCATAAGGTGAACCGCTCTTTACTTATAGCTATCCAACCCACCCTTACTTGTGCAGCACTATTCAGACATTCTATATTTGAGCAGGGGTTAAATGCAGTATTCTTCTTGAGTAAAATCCTCTCATACCACCTAATTCCACTCCATCTAATATTTCATCTTGGTTGAACAGCTCGGGGGCAGGCAGGCAGCTCATCCCACTTGTGAATTTTTCAGAACCATACTGGGTAGAAGGCACCATAGCTTTGAACAGCATTTTGTTCGACACACAGGCACAGAACAACATAGAAAGAATGGGATTTAAAACATGGCAGGGAAGGGACAGAGAAACAGAAAAGAAGTATTTGAATTTGACTGCCCTGCAAAGGCAAACATGGAAACAGAGTATTAGCCATTTAAATGTGTTGTTTATGTTCACACGAGCTAGCACAGAAGGACTATTTGCCTACATAACAAAAATGTTGCTGAACTAAATTTGTCTAAGACTCGGCAACTACAAAACAGTTACCGATTTTTGCCTCATCTGTATACTATCTATGTCCACTCTGAATAGGTGTTCCCCCTAAAAAACACCAAACTTTGCAGTATTTCTATTCCATAGCCTCATAGTTTAATGTATTCACCATGACAAAAAAAGGGAGGAAGACAAAAAGGAAACATAAAATGGTGAAGAATAAATCAGAGCTCCATTTCACAAGGAATAGAGAAAACTAGGACAATGAAGGATGAAGAAACTACATCAAACTAGTCCAGATTCCACCAGAGACCCAGGCAGCAGAACCAGGACAGCAAGCACCTTTTATACCTGAGGATTCCTGCAAGTAATCTTTATTGTTCTGTTGCACATGACTTTGGAAAAGCAAACATTAATTTTTAAGTGAATTTAAAATCTTCTTTGTGAATTAACGTAAGTAAAAGAAGTGCTGTTAGCCACAGAAAGAGAAAGAACACGGACCCTTACAGATGCTGTAACAAATACCATGTACTTATGTCTATCCATAGACACAAAAAAGAAAGTTCTAAATCCTGCATTTTCTAACTTTCAGCAATGAAAGCAGACAAAGCAAGAGAACAATAGTTATAAAACATTCTGAGAAAAAAAACAGTCCAAGGTTGGAAGTGTTCAGCAACAGAGGAGGGGGGCATGGGAATTTATTTCAATTATTATTGAGGAATGACTAGTATTCCTATTCACGTTCATCTTCACCATAAAGCCGGAGGGAAAATGGGACATTTAAGAGTTGATCATAAATATTTTTATTTCCTATTCAAAAGGAAAATAATTCAAGCAAATTATGTCCTAGGGAATACATCTGATTTAATTTAGACTTGGAGAAGACATCACCAAACAACAAAATTATTATTAAAGTTCAAAACTCTGCTAGGAGTACAACTTTGAACAATGTTTTCCTCAGAGAGCACACATCAAGATGATCTTCAATAAAGTCCTGGGAAGAGGAGAATATTCAGGAGATGCTTCTGGTTACATCATATTATAAGAAATATATTTACCCAAGACAATACATAGCTTTGTGGGAAAGAGTCAACAGCCTGTGCTCCAGTTGGCATTAAGTTCAGATGCAAGCATGTTCTGTCTCTTCCATCTAACATGGTTTGTCAAAACAGATCAGAAACATGTACGTACTCCTCTGAAGAATAATTTATAAATACCAACCTATCTAAACAGGTTTGTGAACACCGAAGAACATTGAGAAGGCTGCAAATATCACTCAGGAACCATTTTAAATTTGGGTTGTTTGGGTTTTTTTTGTTTTTTTAAAAGGTGGTAAAGCTTTGTTTGTCTGTCTTTTCATTTTTTGTTTTTGCTTTTTTTAGCCTCCAGGTTTAATCTAAGCATTCCTCAAGCTCCTTCAGGGGTCCTATACAAACTACTCTACTAGTACCTTCAGACAAACAACACAGAGCACGCTTGGGCATTTTACCTTCGTATAATCTGAATTATTATTTTCAGACTTGCTAAATATTTCACCTCAACGGAGCTTAATTTTGCTGTAGTAACACCAAATCTGCCACCGGTCACAGGGATTTGACACACAACCCCTGCCAACCTTCCCCACTTCACAGAAAAGGCAACTTCAGACATCTTGTTCTGTAACCAGAAATAGTGGATTTCTTTACATAGAAATTATTCTTGAGCTTCAGGGAATTATTCAGGGAAAATTCAGCATGCAATGCTGGCTGGTAAATTGTTCCACATACAACTTATCTCAACTTTTATGGCAGAGGCTTAAAAATCTACCCTTCTCTTTTCCTCCATCTGATGGCAAGCCACTGTAAGCTGGCTGGAATGTTAGGGGAAAAATTATCAATTATGTATATAGTAATGAGTCTTCTTCTACTGATAATCATTCAATATTAACTCTTCCTCTATCTTGTTGGAGGAAGGGAAGCCTGTTAACCAGGCACTGCAGATGTTTCTTGTATTGTTCAGTTTCCTCACCTCAAAACATCTGATATACCAGTGCAACTTTTTGCTTAGAGCATGTGTAAGGGGACCTCATGCCAGTTCTCACTAACAGCTGAACATGCTGACAAAAGTCTCTCTTGGTCAATTAGTAATTACTGTTTCCATCACTGCAAAGCCACATTTCTCAATCAGGGATTGCAGAATGGCTCAAATGTGGCCTCCAAGTGATAGAAGATATACTTCAGCTTAAGAAAACCCACTCTTTAATAAGGCTTTTCAGGATCTTAGTCAGTTAGATAAGCTACGAGGATATTACACTTTTAAAGAGGTTAAGGAATATTGTTGCAGATGACTGGGGATGTCTCTTGGTTTTATCTGTTTCTGCTGACAATGAACTTGTGGCTCAGCTCCATGCACACAGTTTTACCTTACCAGAAACTCTCTGCTCAAAGCATCAGTCACCAGCATGTCTTGTGCTAATTTCCTTTTAAACAGCAATATATAGTATTTCTGAGAGAGCAAAAAAATAATTCTCTAAAGATGTATTCGTATTTCTTGTATGGTCTGGATTCCATACCATTGTCTTTAAAGAAACATGATCTGACTGTCCTGTCCTTATAACTGATAGAAACACATTCACACAAAAATGCCTGAGTGAAAGGGAGATCAAGGTTCATCAAACACTGGCTTCACTTCCTGCAGTAATTCAAATCCAGCCCTATATTTGAATGCTTCCAGCTGAAGTATTGCCTCAATAATTAGTTGTTTTAATTTAGGCAAAAGAAGAATCTTGTTGGGCAGCCCTCTTGGAATTGCGAGCAGCTTTTAAGAACTCAAAGATGCCAATGTTTTGGAGAGGTGTGGCTTAAAATTGGCAAAATTTCAACAATCCTAGTATCTTTTCAAGCTCATTGGGATTTTAATTCATTCTAGAGACAGCTGGGCCAGGTGTGATACTTACAACTGTCACAGACATTTTATTTCCGCTGACAATGCTTACGCTGATACATGATCATGGCACATTGCTCAGTATTTTATGTAAAAGTTGGCCTGAACTTCAATATGGTATCTTCTTTTAATGGCAAAGATGCATACATTACTCAGTTTAAAACAATATGTTCACTGTTGATATTGGTAGAACTCAATTATTGAATTCCAAGAAAGAACATGGAAGGATCTGGTTTTGCCATGTGGCTTGCTAAACACCAACCCGAATTCAGAAGATCTGGAAACAGTGGAAATTGCCTTTGTTCACATTCAAAACAAAACTGATAATTTTTGAAAAATCACTTGCTAAACACTCAGCTCTTCCAGAAACTGCAAATCTTGAGTTAACAAATGAAAGGAGAAACCTAACAGTTCCCAGGCCCTTTGCTCTCCATCAGTTGGCCAGACAGGCTCCAACACAGCCAAGAACCAAGTAGGCAGGTTAGCATTAATCACACCCAACATCTGGTGGAACTGCTTAAAAACTCCGAAGAATCTCCCTGAAATATTTTATCACCCCTCATAGTTCAGTTTTGAGATCTTTCCTAAGTTTTCACAATTGATGGTGTGAACCCTGGAAATCCAGTCATCCAGACAATTCACCAGTCACCTTACAGAACTATATGTACATAATGATATTCAGGTATGCTGCGACTAAGTATTCGTTCACCTCCCCTCTTCAAGGCATCTCACCTATTACCATTAATTTCTATATTCTGCTCCATGCAGGTCCCCTATCCTTCATAATTCACATTTCTTTACCCAAGAGACTTTGGTCCCACAGCACAACTGGGATTTTTCCTAGGTTGAATGAAAAATAATAAATTTAGTCCTAATATTCCCTGGTCATATTTCCAAGACAGAGGCTTAGTGAAAAGAAGTAGTTTCATTAGTGCTTGTTCCTTTTGAATAATGACAGCAGGTGCATGAATATTAATGTAGTAAGTTTACTGTGGATTACTGGATTCAGATCCACAAGGTTCTTTAAGGTTTCCATGAAGAATGAGGTGCCTAAGTATCTTTGGAGACCTGGTTCCTGCAGCAAAAGCTCACGTGAAGGTATCAGTAGGGCAACTGAGCTCCCCCACTCCTTCAAAAACTCTGCTTCTCACTGGGCTGCAGATTTAGACTCCTTCATTCTTGCTCTTCTCTCTAGCTCCTTGACTCTATTTCTGGCACCACAATGCTGCAAAAGGAAGGGTGGAGACTGGCCTTAACCTGACTGCCCTGTGTACACTGGTGGGTACGGCATCTTCCTGGAAATGAGGAGCATTGCATCCAGACCTCCTCACGCAGAGGACAAGGAAGAGCACAGATTTCTGCACCCCTGGAATAATGCTGTCATCCCCATGCTATGGAAAGGCAGAACATCACTATCGTGTTCACTTCGGTGCTGAGGCACACTTGCCTCATCTCCAACTGGAATGATGAAGGATACTAATGTGGATCTCTCTCCAGAGTTTCTCCATCGATTTCAAGATGTTTACACTTCCTTTTGGTGGAATCATTACCTTGCTGAAGTTAGATGTCTACAGTGCATGAAACGCAGTGCCTGATTTATGAGGCAGATGTTCTGCCACGGTAAACGTAACATCGGAAAAATAAGAACCACTGAAGGAGAGAGGCTTACCAGAAAGACGTGGGAAGTCATTTTCTATTGACCAAAAAAACAACTCAAGTCTGGCTGTGAAGTACATTGTATTGTTACCCTGAATATTAGTCATTTAAGAATGTAACCACAACAGGTTTCCCCATAAATAAATCAAATCTCTTCCCATGATTCTCTTCATCAAAAACTTCCTATTTGAATGACAGTTTTTAATTACTAGATCAAGTTCTGCTTGCATAAAGAGTTTCCATTTCAAAGAAGTATTGCACTGATATGAAAAGTCTCTGTGGAGAAACATCCTTGTCATTGGAAAATGCACAAGTTTTGACTACCCTGTGGCTTTCCTATAGAGTGAACACAGCATAACACATAGAGCAAACAACTGCATCAGGTTCTTGCCAAATGCATGTATTTAATCTGCTACTGATCCACTATGTCCCCAGGTGAGCCTCAATTTCCATATGCTGCTGCTTTCCCCTCTGTAAAAACACAGTTTCTAAAAAGTATTTCTCAACCTGGAGAAGGAAGCAGAGAGGAGGGGGAGGAGATGGTGGATTTTACCACATCCCACTGGAAGTCTTGGGAGTGGTGCCTCTTGGCTTCCCCAGGCTGCTCCTGGCTGGGTTTGATGAGCTGCAGATGCAATTTAGGTAAAAGGCCCTCGCCCTCTAAGGTGAGGACAGGACAGGGAAGCAGCTATTGTGTTGGTGGGGAAGCTATGTGGAATGAGGGGCCAGTGGAGCAAGCCTGAGCTGAGCTGCTGCCACGATTTGCCATCCCAGAAGAGGCAACTGCAGCATTTCTCCCATCCTCCCCTTCTGCCAGGGAGCAGGGTAGCTGCCTGTGCCAAGGAGCTAAAATGGGTACTGCAAGCACCTGATGGGAGGAGTTACAATTTGGGTTCTCAACCTAATGAAGAAAAAGGAATGAGAAAACGTCCTATGAGACTCTGGAGCAGCACAAGGGAAGAAAAGGGAGAGGAAAAAAAAAAAAGTTTGAAAACCGCTGGATTATAATTTTATGGTAGTATTATTTGATGGCCTGACTTAACAAGTCTTTCCAACTTTGGTTCCAAAGATTGTATGGATACTTCCCTATCTCACCCAGGTGTTTGAAGTTTAATTAATTAATGTTTGTAAAGAGCGTTACAATTTCCAGATGAAAGGTCCTATGCAAGTGCAATGTAGTATTACTCATCGAGGTGATTGGGTTAGAGAGTATCACATTACACAATACAGTTCTTCCCTCAATGATTTAAAGTGTTTGAAGTTCTGATAAAATGTATTTATCACTGAGATAGATATAATGGAAATACTCTTAAGGCGTGACCTGGATTATGAAACCAGAGGTATGGTTTTGGGAACGGAACAAACGAGAATTAAAACAACTCCCGAGGCCAGGTTTGTCTACAGTTGTATAAAATGTATTCTGTTCTTTTTTTTTTTTTTCCTCTTCCAGTAGGCTTTTCTTCTCTTCTAAAATAGAACTGGTTATTATGATGGGTGTGAGCAGACATGCAACAGTTCACGTTCAGTTCCTATTTCCATACTCATCCAACTTGACATTTTCTCATGACTTTCTCACAATTACTTTCTGGTTGTTTTTTTTTTGTTTGTGTGTTTGTTTTTTTAAAATGTTTGGATTAACACTAAAGGTGAGCACTTTCTTTTTGTAAAGTTCTGCTTTAATCAGCAATTAAACAGAATTAAATAAAAAGCTCGTAGACAACACCAAACTGGAAATCGCAGTCAATACACTTAAGATAGGGTTGACACACAAAGCTATTTAGATCTAGACAGGCTCGAGGAATAGGTCACCATGAACTTCCTTCATGACACTCAACAATGACAGATGCACAGTCCTGAGTCTGGAATGGACTGACCCCCTGGTGTCAGTACCAGTTGGGAGGTAACTGCCTGGGAGGTGGGGTCCTGGTGTTCAGTAAGATAAACAGGACTTAAGCAGTGTGCCATGGGTTATCAACAGGAGTACAGATCAAGGGAATTGTTTCATTCAGCACTCATCAGATCAGATCTGAAGTGCGATGACCAGTTTTGACCCCCCCAGTACAACAAAAATGAGGGTAAAATGGAGCAAGTTCAGAAAAGGGTCACCAGGGTGGTCAATGGACTGAAGCACTTGACCTGTGAGGAGAAGCCAAAGGAACAGGACTTGTTCACCATGGCGAACAGATGGCTTAATGGGATTTAACAGCAATCTTCCTATACCTACAAGGAAGTTACTGAGAAGACAGAAGCAGGTTCTTTAGTGAGATACACAGTGGGAAAACAAGAAACAATCACCATAAATTGAAAAGAGGCTTCAACTGGATATAAGGAAAAAAAAGATTTCATGGCAGATAATTAATCATTGGGGCAGGTTGATCAGACAGACTGCAGAATCTCCATCTTTCAAGGTTTTCAAGACCCAATTGGAAATGCTGACCCTGCATTAAGCAGTAGGTTAGACTAGAGACCTCCTTTCAATTTGTTTTAATGGGAAGGGAGGGAAACCCTGGTTTATGTTCAGGAATGGGCTTGGACTTCTGCGATTAAGAGAGTTGAACAAGTTTGCTCCAAATTTGTTTGAAAAATAAAACTTTACTCATTGTTTGTCAAAAGACAATTGCTAATAGTCCAACTGCCAGGTTCCACCTTAGTCCTTCTTCCCTCATTTTCTAACAAACTTACCATGATAGCAAACATGAGAGTTTGGATGGCTTATAAATGAAGGCATTATTGCACCTAGAGGTCTCAGTTAAAGGAGAAACAAACCCTGGGTTTTTAATAATACTGTGTAATGGAAGAACAATGCATTTCAGGCTTGTGCGTTTTTTACGCTTAAAACAAATCTGCATCAAGTATATTTGTAAATTACTAGAAGACATTATTGACTAACCAAATTTTAAAATACACTAAAAGCTTTATTTAGCCAAGTATTATCAAATTTTGTGATATTTAAGTAAACTATTAATTTTCCATGGATGCTGTTTTTATTGTTAACAGCACTCATTAACAGTCAGCCTTCTAGAGAAATATTCTTTTTCCTTGCATTTTTAGTATGGTTTTTTTATTCTTCCAAAATTCTGCTGTATTCCCACTAGCAGTTACATGCCTGAGTAAACCAAGTAATTAAAAGTGTAACAAGAGCACACCTGCAATAACTCTGATCATTCTAAATATGCGAACATATTTCTAACTTGTTCAGAAACAGAATCAATAACTGAATAAGGATGCCAAGAAAAGAGATTTGCTAAGGGGTCGCATGTCAGTTTCCACCTTTTTTCTGTCCTCTGCATCTCACCCTCCTCTCTCACCAAAAAAAACTACAGAAACCTGTAAGAAGATCAAAATGGAGCAATGTAAAAAGATGAAAAATATTTAAGTTACTAATGACTGTGGACTCAAAAGCACACCTTCTTGCAAATGTGTTCCTTAAGACTCTAAGGAGGTCAAAGGCATTAAAAAAAGACTGTATTAGACCTTTTAGGAAATTAGAAATCTTCATAGTGGCTAAACTGAAACAACATAAGGTTAAGAATAAGATACAGATTCTAAAAATGTAACAGAGTAGCTATACAGTTGGTAATAATACTGAGCAGTTTGGGGAGAACGGCGATTTCTATGCTTTGTTCCAATGATTCTTGCCAAAGAAGTAAATAAAATGTCTAGATTTCATTACGACTGCATGATATTAAAGGTAAAACTAGAAAACATCTTCATGGAAAGAACATTCTGTGCATAACATGTTAATGGTAGTTAATGAACCAAAACCCACAGAAATCCTTTTGGACAGCTAGCAAACACACAGAGCTATTAATTAGGTCACAGTTGTTTCCTCGCAAGTCTTTTGTTCACTTGAGTTGTAGGAAACACCAACATAGCCATTAGACCTGTGGGGAGGTATTCACCAGCAAACAAAATATTTATTTATTATACGTTAAATGCTTGCAATTACATGACTACTTACGGCAGTTCTGCTGGTTTCTCTCTTTGTAAGTAAACTATCATCACTCAGTTCACAATCTGTTCTACCCCTCAGAACACTACTCACCTCAGTAGATCCAATTGTTTCATTTTGTGTACTTGAGGCAACCATTGTAACTCAATCACAGATTTTAAAATGTTTTGAGCATCCAGTAAAAAAAACACACATGGAAATAATTAATGTGCTTCATTTTCACAAAACAAAAATTGAAGAAAGTATTTTTAAGGTTACCACTGAGAGGTGAAGGGTAATTTCTGCTTGAAGCCCAGTTAAATTTGAGTTCCACTCATGAACACTGTTTGCCCACTATGTCAGTTACTTCATTAACTGGCTGTGAAGAAAATGTTTGCAAAGGGCTCCTGTTCCTACTGCAGAAAATTACAAAACTGCAGGCTGCACATCATTTCAAGGACACAAATCAACCCCATTTCCTGAGAGCCTAGGGAAGACCATTGCCTTTAAGAAAATAATCAGCCAGTATTTCCTAATGCAACGCTCAGTGGGGCAGACACGATGGCAGAGAGGGTATCTTACAGTGGTGGAGTATATCACTGCTCTGTTGGGATCAAAGATGGCAAAGGCTAGATTGGTAGTGCTTCATCCTTTCTGTCCAAACCTTGCTTTAGAAGGCTGGCCATATTCATTGCCTCACCGGTTTAGTTCCACTCCTCCCACTGCCATCCTTGCCCTGGGGCAGCTGCTGCCTTCTTACCTCCATGTCTCCTGCTCCAGTACCTCCACCACTTCCTCCTCACACGTCTCACACCACTAACTATTGTCACTATCTCCTCCCTCAGACCACCGAGACTGAATTAATAAACCTAGCCAAATCCAGCTGACTCTGTCCAGAGCTTCTTGGGTGTGTCTTCACAGGCTCCTAATGCTGGCAGAGTTTATTTGCTTAGGTCCTGTGCCTGTGCTGCTGTGCCTCACCTGCAATGAGTTTGTGCCTTGCAGGTTGGAAACCACAGGGCCAGACAATCTAAGAAGTCTTTTCAGGTTGTCAATCACAGTAACTAGGCTAACTAGGATAAATCTAAAGTACAACTTAAACTTCTGCCTACTTTTGGATCAAAATTAGGAAGAAAGAGTCAGTAACATTGTTCTTTAGGAAATAAAAAAAAGGAACTTGGAGCAGTTAACTGTCTTACCATAATCCTGTCGCTGTCAATAATGGTGTTCAAGCGGTGTGCAATGGTCAACACTGTGCAGTGAGCAAACTTTTCACGGATTGTCTTTTGAATGAACTCATCTGTTCTGAAACACAGCAAGAGCAATGCAGACAAAAGTGTTTGCATGGATAACTGAATGGCATGCAGGTTTTATGAGTTCATAAAACATGACTGTATAGCAGGAAATATGCTTATGAAGTCATTACAGTACTTCTTCCTCTCATTATACTAGATGACCTGGAGGCATACCATGAAACACACTCTAAAATCTATCCTCTACACTTGAGGAGGAAAGAGATTGTTCTTGTAAGTAGAGCAATAGGTTTTATTTCAGGAGACTAATTTACTAAGCTTTGATTACAGAAAGTGGAAAATTCAGTAGTGTCAAATATTCCTATAGATTTCTACACCAAAAAAAGTCACTATAAGTTTTAGTTTGTGCAAGCAGTGAAGAAAAGCTAGTGAAAGTAAACGTCCTTCATTGCAAATCAAATGAAGGACAAACACAAGACAGCCTATAACTAATGTTCTTGATGTCGACTGCAAAAGAGGATCAGATAAAGGAGGTGGTTGGCTCAAGAACTTGAATACAGAGAAAAGAAAATGTGGCTTATTTTGTAAATCAAGAATGTTAACTGGGACACCCAACCCAAGGAAAGGGATAAAAGCTTCAAATGTTAAGAGCCTCAATCTACTATATGAGTTAACCACCTAAGAAAAGGATATCGGAGGAAACACAGGACTTGTAAAGAATGAAAACTAAGCTAGAACATACACTTTAACCCTGTGCACTTTAACTTCAGTGCCCAGCTTTCACAAATAAAGCTGAGAACCCTAGAAAGGAAATAAAGCTATGTCAAAAGACACATAAGATGCTAAAATGTTCTTTAGCTGTATAAATGAGCACTAAGGCAAACGAAGTGCAATACTCATAAAACTGGAGAATATTCAAGTAACTAACTGTACAAGAGAAGGAAGCACTGACACCACCTAACTCAAAGCATAGCAATCAGGCTTAAACGTGGATAGCTATACAGCCCTCTCTTCAGTCAATGAAAGGGGAAAGGCACGGCTGGAAGGTGAATTAGAGCACCCGAAGCAGGGAGCCACCAGGTGATGAATGCCCTCTAGAGGCACCCGACAGCCTACGTTGCACAGGAAACCTTGGCTCCCAACCTGGGCACAAAGCCAGGCCATGTGAATACTCAGATAGTGCCCAATGAGAGGTGACAATGGAGAAGAAGGCAGTGTGGGAATGCAGGTACAGGAATTAAACTTGTCAACCCACATAAAAAGAAGACACAAAGAACTCAAAATATACTGGCTGGAGACCGAGAAAGCTCCAGCTTAGAAGTCATGCACTTAAAGGCATGGGTCTCATTTACAGGATTTCTATTAAAACATGAAATTCTACTTTCATATATAATGACTGGAGAATAATAATAATAAATGCTGTATGTACAGTTAAAACAAGATAAAGAGGATATCTGGAGAAACTGATATATTTAGGCAGCCATGTTACAGCTTCAACCAGTTGCCTGGGTCTTCAAATTGTGAAAAGTAACAGGAAAATAAAGGTAAAATACAACAAGGATTCATGCAACACGTCTTCTTCTGAGAAATTATTTATTAGATAGAAGTAGTACTCTACACTGAAACTATCTGCACATGATAAATATTTGGTATCACTTCATAAATTATGCAAAAAAAATTGTTCTGATGTCACCATGTCAGAAGGCACCAACAATAAAAAGTGGACAAAGACAACATTGGATGAAGAGCAGAAAGCACAACCTCATGCTCTGAAGGACTGAACATAACTTCTGTTACAAACTAAGTTTAAGCAATCAGCATGACAATGGAATAGACAGATCCCTGCTGATGACAGGACGAATCATCTGAGAGAAGGAAGACTAACAGATAAGAGTTCCCACGCATGCTGACTGTCATCTTCATCTGGGGACAGAAACATTTAAGCTCTGTCACGAGCTTAAGAGAACCAGGTTCTGGGCCACAGTCTGAGAAGGGTTGGTCCTTCTTCTCCTGCTTCCTAAGAGAAGCTAAAGGAAGCAGCTGTTCCTCAACTCCTCCTTTTGAGCCAAGGGCAGTATACAATCAGGGAAAGAGAAGGGAAGAGAAGTCAGGACAGAGCCAGGCTTTTCAACTTTGTGTGTTAACAGTCTCCGTAAGAAAATGAAGTTGTTAATCCTTAATGCCCCATATCACAGCAGTACCAGTGCCGTCACCCCAGTGTTAACGCATGTGTCTTTTTTTTTTTTTGCTGTCTTCTCAGCAACACCTCAATGACCTGACTACTCGTACTTTCAAAAGAAAAAAAAAATCAGGGACATACATGAAAACCACTCAGTAGGGAAGAGGCTTATATGGACAGTGTGATGTGTTCTCTACAATAGTTAGAATAACGAAACAGAAACAAAAGGTTGAATACTCCCTAGAATTATGTAAAGAATGCCTTTTTCTTTCCTTATAGTCAAGCTCGAGGTGAGGTTTCCTGCAGAGTTATTACAGGGCACAGAGTCTCATGGTGTGCTCAGCAATTTTGAAAACAATATTTTAAAGGGCTCAAAATGGTCTGTTACTCTAAGGTTATTCCTACTCTTATCTGAAGAGAATGCCTCATCCTTGAACATCCCTGTCCTCTGCATTAATTTATTATATCTTCCTTTCTTACGTGCAATCCTCATAGCACCACCTCTTCCTACATTTACAATAGAAACCATTTCTCATTCTTAGATAGATACTATCAAACTATTATCTTAAACAGGTATTTCCTGAATATAAGCCTAGAATAATAAGAAACTGCTGGTGATATTGTGGGTGTGACAAATGTTCTAAAATGAGACTACAAAGTCATCAAAAAACAGGCCTAATAGCTCCATCTTAAAATATCACAGTATGAAATCTCATGCAGACATGCCTGCTGAAAGGGACTTGACCAAATCTTCTCTAAAGTTCGAGGTAGATCTTGGAATACAGTTTTTGGGGTGGCAGGCAAAAGCATCATCAGTAACTTCCAGGATAATCTTGGGAAGAAGGTAGGAAAGGTAAGAAAATCTAAAAGACTAAGAAAATTATTTGTGTACAGAACTGAGTGCTGACAGAGTGTAGAGACTATATTACATGCCAATTAGAGCCACTTACCTTCTAGAAAAGTGTTAAAGGAAGCAGCATTTCTGCCCTTTTTTCAGGGCATAAATGCACACTGAGAAAGTGGCCGGGCAAATGCCAAGTGATTCCATCATCCAACTCAGTGGATCAAACCCCATCATCCTTAAAGCACATTAGAAACCGAAGATGCAACCTGAATACCAAAACCAGGGCTGCTGGATGACAAAAGCTCAACCCTAATCTGATTATATGAAAATGGGAACCAAGATACTCCCCATCTCAAGGAACAATACAGTAAGAACACACAAAATGGTAGTATAGCTGTCCCATTGGCACCACAGGTTGAGGATCTAACAAGTTTCAGAGTAACCCAAGATCGGGTGTAACCTGAATTAGTTGACTGTGTAAAAAGAAATCTATCTAAAGAGCAAAAATAGATATGACCTGAATGAGAAGCAATCAAACTGCTGAAAGGAAGACCGGGTAAGTCATAATCTTCAGTCTAATGTTCTCCTGGGATTGTCCTGCAAGTGTATCCCACACTATACAATTCCTAAGTCATTTTGGATGATTTCTCCAAAGAGAAACAGTTACAGATAGCAGTTATAGGTAAAGAAAGGTTAAACCGTACAAGGTTAGGCTGACTATGAACTGAACTATATGCAGTGGCTGTTTTTACTAGACTCAATGAACAATCAATATAAAAATGTGGCTGTGGACTGGGCCCAAAAAATAGTGTCCTCTATAAACAGCAAAAACACGAGTTATTGCATACTGTACTCAGTGTGCAGAAAGCTTAGTAAGGTCAACTTATTCAGTGTTTTTAAGAAGTCTGTTACTAAGAATTTTGTTTCAGTATCTCACCAAAGTGACTACAGAAAGATTTTCAGCTGTTTTGCTCCAGATGTCATACAACTTTTCAGAATGGTTCAGCTGCTATAAAATGTTTCCATTCTTCAGGACCAAGAAGATAAGATCAAATTAAATGTCTGTCAGTGACCATGTAAAACATGTAAGTACTCTGACTTAGGGCAATCATCTTTATGGGAAGGTTACTCCTGTCCCTCCCAACAGCACAGACACCCCTGCAGCATTCAGAGCAGCTGGCAGATAGGAGGAGCAAAGGGGATGACAAAGGTACATATGGGAGCTGGGAGGAGTAGGAAGGAGGAAGAAGGATGAACTTCAAATTCCTTCCCTTCACTCCTTTGTTCAGTCTCAGCAGCAGACAAGAACGGCCTAGCTGAGCTGGAGAAACGTGGCAGGGAGTCCCTCAGCCCTGGGGAAGGTGCACTGCACACCTCTCACCCTGCTGTCACATCCACCGCCTCACACAATCTCACCCTTGCTGCTTCTTCTCCCACCCCCAAACCCTGCCTTCTCACATTTGCTTCCAGGTTGAACTGGAGAAGGGAACGGTTGCAGCAGTGGTTGGGGCAAAGAGATCAAGAGCCAGAAAAAGCAAAAAAAAGAAATAATATCTCCAGAGCCAGAGGCAGCTGCCCATGGTTTCCTATCCCAGGTGCTTGATATGATGCGTGTTTGCCGCAAGGCTAGAGACAAGGATGCCAGGTATGGGGGTTGTGCATCAGAAGAGGAGGAGGTTTTCCTTACATGCCAAAAATGCCTCCCTGACTGCTCAGTCTAACAACCCACATCAGCATTTCCTGATGAGCATCCTATCAGATCACACAGCTGAAAAATAGTCTGCTCTAGTTATAGCAACACATTAAGGAAAAGGTAATAATGAGTGTAATGCAAACTGAATTCAAAGAAGTAGTTCCAAGTTATTATTTGTATTGTTATGCCTGGAGTTGATACAAACAAACATTTACCTTATTATAATATATATTGCAGCACACATTAATCAAGATCAATCAAATGGATAGTGTAAGCTGAGAACACACATGTGAGATGCAAAAAAAGGGATGGTGAGTAAGATGGTATTAAATTTCCACAGCTATGATTAATCACAGTTAATCTATCAGAGCTCAGCCAAAATTAAACTAATAGTCAAAAAAGAAAAAAAAAAAAAAGAAAAAAGAAAAAAGGGAGAGAGAACCTCTGGGAAGGGAATGTACTTCTCTAAAGGTTTTAGAAATACAGTGTCAGCTGAACTGCAAAGCTACCCTAGTGGCACCACTTCTCCCCCAAGAAGATGTTATAAAAATGAGTCACGCCCAGATGACATACAAAATCCTTAATGCATCTGTTTGAGGGACTTGCTGTGTTATTGTCCTCTTTGGACTTTGAGTTCTCCCTCAAGCCATAGTTTGTTGGAACTATATATTCAGCTCAGGCTAATTGATGCAGTACGTTTGCAGTATTGTTTCCAAAATATTTCCACCAGCGTTTCAAATGTTTCAAAAATTAACAGTGGGGGTACTTAGCTATTGGAACAATTTAACAAGGGTTGTCATTGAATTTTTTTTCTATTGAGGTTGGATGTTCTTCTAGAAGTACACTCTAGTTCAAACAGGAATGAATTCAGGAACATTCTGCCGGCCTGAGTTATACAAGACAAAATAATGAATGATAAACAAGTCCCTCCTGTAGCTCCACATCTGCCTTGCAATTCCTGTGGTGGTTAGGACACCTTAGCTTCCCCCTCCCCCCTTTTATCTGTGATTTATTACACCATCATCTGAGCCATCTGAAGGGATGGCAACCAAAAGTATCTGGTTTTGCTTACAACCATTTTTACCTTTCTAGTTTTGTGGTGGGGTTTTTTTTGGGGGGGAAGATTTATGTATTTATTTTCAAGAGACATTTCTTCTGAAATCAACAGGACTAAATGTGTTTCATGGCTATTCTGATGTTACCGATCTGCATTACCAAGGAGATTCTTGTCTTCTTGTCTATGGTGCCAGGACTTCCACTCCGTGGAAGGCACTGAAATCTAGGGTACTTTTAGTTTTTAATTTATATAATCTGCTCTGCATCCAAAGCTTGACTGCCCCATTTTGAATAGACAATGATGCTATCATGGAAAAGATAAAATAGCAACACAAACTACAAGAAATAAAAAGTACTTATTTTCATCTCTACAGTATAGATGCTCATATTAAAACAGCTCATCTAACATGACAGATTTTGTTTTTACCTTGGGTCCACATTTGCTGTTGCTTCATCGATGATAAGGATCCGATTTTTTTTTAGAACTGCTCTGGCAAGACACACCAGCTGCCTCTGACCAACACTAAAATTAGACCCAGATTCCGCCAGCTGCGTCTCCATTTTATTAGGTAGATCTTCCACAACCTCCTTCAGTTGCACCTGTTGACATGTCAACATATTGTAGGATGAGTAACTCCCTTTTAAATCAGCTATTGTGTGTCTGATGACACAACAATAAGTATGCAATGTTTACCTTTTATATTCTGACACAAAATGAGTAAGTGCCAAGTTGGATTACAGAGTGTCAGTTATTAGAATTCTAAAAACATTAAAGCACATTGTTAGGAATCTATTAATGTTCATTAAGACTAAGATATGAATCAAAACGTAACCAAAGTATCATCCCAAAGGTAATTTTTTCATAGAAGACTTATTACATGTCTACACACACACATGCAGAAACACACACATACACAAACACGTACACAACAGTCTATCTTCTTCCATCAACAGCTATGCTTTTATTAAACCTGATGAAAACATCTAAACACTAATGCACACAAGCACTGTAGTGTTATTTGGCTTGTAAATATCAGATACATATTATTAGATCTAATAAGTCACCTCTTCCAAGGCATTCCACAGCTCTTCATCGGTGTATTCATTGAAAGGATCTAAGTTTTTCCTCATAGTTCCAGTGAATAAAACAGGCTCCTAAAACCCAGTAAAATTAGCATTCCATTATAAACACAGGTTTTATATTGCAACAGGCAATTTAATAATAAACAGAACTAACCTGTATCAACAATAGCACAGAAATACCCAACAACAAGCTATTTTCTGTGAAATGCAAGGGACTATTTCACAATAGCATGCTTCAAGGCTGGGGGGGAAAGGCAAGTGTTCAACCAGTCTGTATGAAGATAATTTAACAAACAGGACAGGTCTCTTTGCAAATTGCTGTACACAGTTATGTCGGTACTCAAATGGGCATTTACATGCCACTGTTTTGATGCCACAAGCTATATATGTATATACTTACATGAAATCACTGCTATCCTCCTGGTATTGTTCATGAAAACCAGCAACTACCACTGTCAACGAGCTCACACTCCTAAATTACATTTGGCAGTTTTGAAAATTTGGTTTTGAAGTACATAAACCAGAGAGGAATCAAAGAGCTCACAATGCCTTTCTGGTTTTCCTTCTCTGTTGGTTGTGGGTTTTATTTTGCTTTTGTTTTTTTTTTCACTTCATACCATAAAAGCCCTTCAATTTTACCACCAGAGCCTAAGAGGAACACCTTTCACCATTTCAACATGTTGTTTAATCCTATACACATAGAAGTTAATCTATACTGCCTTAGCATCAAAGCAAACTTAGTCAGAACTGAAGCACTGCTTGACAAAGTTCTTACTCAAAATACATGAGGGAGTCAAATCAGTACCTTCTCCCTTTCAGCTACCAATGTGGTAGCTTCGACCTGTGGTCAAAGCAAGTTTGTTTTGCTCCAGTTCTCGATCAGACAAATAGCAGATCATTAATGAAACTGGCACAAGTCAATTCACACTGGAAAGTGTAGTGTTTGAGAAGCAGGAAGATGACTTTTGGTCCACAACTCCTTAAGCAACAGATCAGTACTCACTAACATGAGTTGCCAGACCTGAGAGTCATGCACTGACATGACTTCAGGGCTACACTCCTCCTAATACCACACATAAAGCAACAACAAGTCAAAAGCTGTAACAGTGCTAATCATAAATGCAAACCGTTCATCATGTTGTCAGTCTTCTTTAAATTGCAGAAATCTTATGCAAAATGTGGGGTTTTTTTCTCCCCTAGGAAATAAAGTCCAAACTTACATTAGATAACTTTAGCTCACTCCAAGATTATCCTCTGTCATAACTCATGTCCCAAGTAAACCTAGTGATGTCCAGCTAGCTCCAAAGGGCAGCAGCAAATCAGAACAGAATTTAGACCCTAACCTTTTTAGAAACCATTCTGAGTGGTATAAAAGGATTAACAAAGACAGAACATGCCACAAGCAATGTAAAAGAATGCATCTATTTCTTGACATAACATGCCAATTATTTGAAAGTATCTGTTGCACTAGGTAAAATATGTCACTAAAAACCTGTTGACTGAACAAAAGGATTTAATAAAAACATTAACAGGTTAGAGAATGTGGTTTTTTTTTTCAAAAACACCTAGAAAGCAATTTGTTTAACAATGCGTATTTTAATAAACCGTTTGGTGTGTTTTGAAGGTATTGTTACATTTATTTTCCTTTTCAATCCATTGTATAGGTTAGCAAAATAAGCAGCTGAATTTATAAAGCATTCACAACTACTATAAAAGTCATAACAACAGACATGTACTGCAACAGAAGATAAGGGTATTTTTTTAATTATAATTTCTGACACAGATTCTTATTTAAAATAGTCTGGTTTATGAGAGGAAAGTAATAAGACAAACCTGTAAATAATTGTTGTAAAAATGCTTGCAGTCAGGAAGGCAGACAACATTTGCATAGAAAAGATTTACAAACACAACCTTCACACAGCTCCATCCAAGCAAGCAATTAGAAGCCTAAGCACATTTTTATTTCTCCAGGTAGGTATTTAAACTTACATATAAGAAAACTTCAGCCTTGCCTCATCACTCTCTAGGAATGGCTCTGTTTAGCATGTTTTATGTTACAATTTTAATAAGCATCTCTCCCTCTGGTTTCTTAGCTTCCCACATAATTATGAAGATATTTGCCGCAAAATAACTACCTGATGTTAAATTACTATTTCTATATTGATACTATTATTAACACAGTGCAAGACAATGCCTATCATGGAGTTTACTACAGCATAAATCTTACTCCAATCCTTACTCTTTTCATTACTACCACCAACTCAGAGCTCTGCATAATTTTAGTGGAAACAAGTCTTCCCTTATGTGGATGAGAAATGCTATCTGCTAAGCCTTTGGGCACTTAAAACCCTTTGGGACCATGACGGAAACCCGATCATATAAACTTGATAAAAGTCACAGAATTCAACTGGATTAAAAAAGTTTTACAACCATGTCAATAGAGCAAGGTATGAAAAAAAAACTCCATATATAACTCAACACAGTGAATTTTAAGCACCTGCATCGCTCAACATGCAGAAACTGTATTTGACCAGCAGTTTTCCTATCTCAGTACTCTATTTTATTCAACTGGGTTGAATTCTTCCAAATATACAAATCACCTGCAATAGCTACGGACAAGACTCTGAAAAAGCTGTAGATTTTGAATGATCATCTACTTTCAGGACAAAATGCTGCACAGAAACAACTAGAAAAAATAGAACTTAAATCCACGTGAAGTCCTCTTTGCATACAAAAGATGACTAGTTCCAGTGAGTACCTCCACTGCACAGTAACAAAGCCCTCCGCATGCAGAAACAAAAGACATCCTGCATTAGGCAACAATCCAATTGCTTTTTTTTTTTTTTGATAACAGCATAACTGCTTCTTTTCTCTGACTCCTATTCTTGAGAAAGGAAAAAAACAACAAACAAAGCAGGTAATCATGAGAGGCTTAGAAACACTTCATTACCATTTTTATCAGATTCTCAATTTAACAAAAGTAATACACTCTGAATGCCACCCTGCCAACAGGCTAGCAAATCTTTAGATACAAAGGTGGTGTAAGGACTCTAAAGACAGCTTCTGTAATAAAATACAGAGATCTGAGAATTAATGCTAAACATGGCAAACAAATTCCTCTGGTTTCCAGGCTACTGTTCAATCTACCTGCTAAAACATTCCAGATGAATTAGTTGCCAAAAACCATGACTTTGCATTTGCAGCATATGAGCTTTTCCCTCTTCCTCCCTCCTGACTGGAGAGCAAATGATCATGGAAGAGATCAGAGCTCTCACAAAACATGGTAACTTGTACAGACTCAGCCTTGAGGAAGCTTTGAGGTTATACGTAACTCTTCTCTGATTCAATGTCTCATTTGAAAGTAAGACCACAGAAGAGAAGACCTGTGACCTCCTGGAGTTTTTGGAACTTCCTTTTTTCTGCTCCAGCACCAGAGATAAGGCTATTCCCAACCCTATCTTAGTTTTGTTTTTTTTTTTCCTGCATTGCAGCCTCTCCTGCATTCAGCTTCTAAAGCTCACCAAGCTTTTGTTTATGGGTCATAATGACTCACTCTTCCATCCATTCCTCTGGTTTCCTCCTGTCCAACCTTCTTCAAATAATGAAAAGGCTGGTAGCTGACTTCTAGTTGGCACATTTGCTCTTTCTAGATCTAGCTCCCCTCAGTCAGTTTGTAATAGGGTTGAATAGAGAGGTGAAAGTGGTCCTCAGTAAGGAAGCTTCAGGCAATGCATCATTCAGGAATTGTTCCCAAAGGATCAAGTGACTTCAGAGAACTGCTGAAGCTTGGTATATTCCCATTAGATTTTCTCTGCTCTTTCCCAGACTGTAAGATGACAGCAAACTAATAACACCTACTCACAAGTATTCCAGAAGAATAGAGGGAGAACAAAACTGGAAAGAAATCCTCCAGTCCCCAAAGCTGATTCTGTTCATCTTAAAATAATCAAGGCTTTATTCAAGTAAGAACAATGCCTCACTAAACTTTCTATGTCTCCTTAATACAGCAGTGGAGGGGGAACGTATCTTGGCAACACATGTTAAATACTACCACATTATATTGAAACAATGTTTACAGCAGATCAAGTCACACTCTTACCTGAGGTATAATTGAAATTTTCTTCCGCAAGTCATGGAGTCCTAGCTCTGACGTCAAGTACTTATCAATCCAAATCCTTCCTTCGGGTTCCGCCAAGCGAAAGAGGGCTGCTATCAGAGAGCTTTTCCCAGCTCCAGTTCTTCCCACTATTCCAACCTACAGAGCAAGCCAAGCTTGTACAATTAATCCATGAGCTTTCCAGGATAAATTAGGATGTCAAGCAACAGTTTTACAACATCACAGGATTTATAGCAGAACAAGCACCAAATAAAACTTCTTTAAAATTAACATTTTTTTGAGAGGAAAAACCTCCCCCCAAATCAGTTTGGATTCAGGTGACATTTGGATACCTAACAATTTCTTGGATCATATTCAAAGGTGAAAGATTTTCCCTTAATGTGTGGTGTTTTATTGTGTAAACAAGATGAAGTAGCTCGGTGTACAGAGTAACATGATTCAAGGTTGCTAAATTTTACACTCAACCTGGTGTGCTGGGTGATGTTAGGCAAATCATTTCAGGCATGCACCTACTTCTCAATCCATAAAAGGACTCCCATAAAGCACTTTGGGAACAATGTATGACCAGTATTCCCACTTTAAATAACTGAGACTTACGTTGGTTAGCATGGTTAAGGTGAAAAACTTCCAAGTAGCCAAACTCTAAAGCCAAAGTTAAGCCAAAACTAGCAGAGGATTATAAACGGTATTCATGCTTCAGACAGCTTCAACGGAGAGCACAAAAACACTGGAACTACAAGGCCATGGGAGCAAGCTGCAATTCCCTTCCAAACAAGAGAAACACTGAATAATGAAGTCACAGCGATTCAGGCTTCTCCATGCTCCCAAAGAAAAATCCAAAGCTGTATGCAACGTGAAAAAATAACGGTTTCAGGAAAAAAAAAGGTAGGGAAAATGAAAATTGCTAACTTTAATGACACGAGGTCAAGACCTACACAAATTTCATACGAAAACAATACACTTGGGAGAAAGTAGGTCCATTAATAAAAGAGAGGAGACATATAATCAGTGGTGATTAAATACTACTTGAAAAGCAAACTCTTTTTTTAAAAAATACGTTGTCTTCAGGTAAAGGATTCTTAGAGAAAACAATGTACAGTAATCAATTGTATCAGAGGTGATGGGAGTAACCCTCTGCACAGATCTGATCTGGCGGGATTTGTTATTTCCTGCACTCAGTTCTAATCACTTCATTTCCAGAAAGAAATCAACACACTGGAAAGAGTTCAGAGAAGTGCAACATAAAATTAATATGGGTTGGAGATACTGATTTGATGAGGAAGGATTTATGAGGATTAAACATGTACAATATAGCCTGGCAAAGTGATTGGGGTGCAAACGGGAAAGAAACAAGAAAACCTTCATGAGGATACGTACAGACACCAGAGGGCAATTACCCACTGCCTGAGACTCAGATGTATGCAGTAATTAATGACTGCTGGAATGAAATTAAGCACAGGAAACATTACATCGAGGAGCAAGGAGAAACCTCCTAACACTCAGAGACATCAAGCTCAGACCACGCAGCAGTGCCCACATTTGATCAGAAATACACAAAACTAAAAAGGTATACTGCAAGGAGCAACTTTCGCCTCATAATCTAAACAGTATTTTCTACCTCTGTTTTCCACTTCAACACTTTTGGCCAACAATTCTTTATTGTACTATTGTATGTAAACTAATTAACATCTATACAGTGCTTATTATTAGAAAATACAGCCTAATTTAAGCAAATCTGTTACAATAAATGGTAAAATTATATTCTGAAGTATATCAGCAAAACAAAGGAAAAATAGTTCTCAACAGTTAAAACTACAGCTCAGAAAGAAAATGCTGAATGGAGAACACGGACACCCAGAGTTGTGAAAACAAAAGTTCAATTGTTTCTCTGTAAATGTCAGTGATATAAAGTATTGTATTAAGGATATAAAGAAAAAAACACAAAAAATACATCGATACTTAAAATAAAAATGCAGCTGCTCTGCATATTGTTGAAATCCCACTTTCATTTTGGCATCAAATGAAAGGACTGTGCTCTTCAGTATTTAGAGGAATCTATTTGTATTTTTGCTCCAATTGACTACAGGCTGCTGAAAATTGACATGAATTTGAAACAGCTCTCAGCATACACATTTTTTTTAATACATTGTGTTCTTCAGAGGGCCATGTTCATAGCCAGTGCAAACGCGGTGATTGTCTGCAAATGGGACTTTCAGCCACCTAACAGGAATCATATGGCCAGGATTTTGTTGCCTGATGGAAGCCATGTGCATAGACAGGAGTACACCTGCTACTCTGGGTTCATCAGTACTCAAGCGTCACTCATACTTCAAGCAGAGCTGCACAGAAAATCACAGTGAGATTTACAGCGTGTCAGCTACTCCACTGAAACTGCCCGTCTTTCTTATCCCTCAGGTAACCTCCCTTTCGTGTGACGTATTTATGCCAACAGCTGCCATGCCATAAACCTAGACCCTCACTCTCCTAAGTTTTTCACGTAACCATACCCTCAGATTTAGGACCTGCCAGGACAAGGTGCATTTAACAATGTATTAGTCAATAAGCATTCATAAGCACCCTAAAACAAAGATAGTGGTGCTAAAAAACCAAGGCTGCGCATGCCATCCTTTTCCTGCTACAGCTATAGTAGCTGAAGAGGTTAATCATAACCAGCTGCTGGCAGAGCTCCTGACATGAGCACTCCCTGTCTGTCTCCAGCAGACTGCTAGTTAGCAAAGATGTTAAAACAGAGGGTCCTTCCTAGCCTGCTTTGACTGTAGGGAAATACTGAATGCTGAGATAGGCAGATCAAGAGACCTTAACGCACAAGTGATCTGCTAGTCATCATCTCCTCCATTCTTACTGTGCCTGCAGCTTTCCAAACTGGGTGCTGAGGTGCCCACAAAAAAATCCACAAGCACAGCAGAACTTCAAACTCATTCACCCTGCCAGTGGCAATGAAGCCACAAGAAGTCTGTACAAGCTAGGGATAGGAGCAGGCATACAAGCTGTCACTGACAGTCACATGGGCAGAATCCCTAGCAGATCTGGAAACCTGGTCCTGAAGGGACACTTCTCCATCAGTAAAACCAATGTAAGGGGGCACAGATGTTTGGGAGATTTACTTTACACAGTGGCAGTCTACTGTAGTATTGTGCAAAACATCACAGAAAAAACCCATGAAGTTCTTGGCAATAGTTTCAAGCTGGGCAAATTCACTTCAGGATGACAAAACCACAGCACAACCACTCAATAAAAATAAATACCCCCAGTCACCCTTCGCCCTTTTTATTTTATGTCTGCCTCTCACTAAGAATTGTACATCTTCTTGTCTGCTATTACATTGGAGTGATATACAACAGCCATAGAGATGGTCCACAGGCAAGAAAGATAAACAGCAGGTAAAGATCTCTTTTGCTCTTCTTCTTAAACGCCATTTTAAACTCACCCATACCTAATTCCATGAGATCATCTCCATGAAGCAAAGTTGGGTAGAGTTCTGGTAACATGCATGTTATTAAAACGGTCCACTTGAGCAATGAAACAAGTTTGGGACTGAATAGAAAAGCATGTCACAAATGAGACCGGGGCAATGACTGTAGAGAGTTGAATTAGCCTTCCAGGGAAGATATCCTAATCAAAAAGGTACCTGTGCATTTGAAATGTAGCAAAGCACAAATTAACACTGTAGGGCTCTAATTAAATTCTTCTGTCTGCGGGGACCTCCCCTGCAGAACTCTTACAATTGGGATGGCATCAAAACTGAGGAGGAAGAGTCAAAATATGCAGAGGAAGAAGAGTTTTATTTCTATGTTTCTTGTGGCTACCAACCTAATTAATGGCAACATTTAATTGGATTGGTAGCCAAAAGGAATTGAAATAAAATCCCCAATTCTAAACTCACACCATTTGATTTGTATTTCTTTCTCCTCTCTTCCATTTGGGGCTCTGTGCAAGAGTATGTACATTCCTTATTTTTGTTTGTCTCTGTTCACTTTGTGTGTTGACACCCTTCATTCCATTTGTTCCCTCTACTGTTTCCATTATTTCCTAATTCAGGAAGCATTTGCTTTGGATTTGAACAAATATTTTGGGTTTAGTCTGCATTTTGAATGCCTGTCAAATGCCAAATTTTACCAGAAAATTACTGTATATATTTAACTCTTTGTTTTGACAGACAGAAATTTCATGTTCCCAGACACGTTTATGCTACATTTACTGGAAATAAATAGGCTCCAACTTTTCCTATTAAGTATGACTACAGTTTTTTGTTTAAAAGAACATTAATTTCCTAACATCCATAGATTTTTATAATGTATTTTTATCACACAGCTTATTGTCAACTCCTATACTTCGCTAAATTTTGTGAAGGACCAAAGACAGCAACATACGTACCTTTTCTTTTGGTTTAATTACAACAGATAAATGTCTTAACACCAATGGTCCATCTAGACTGTAAGTGAAGTTAACATTTTCAAAAGCTATCATGCCTTGGCTTGGCCATTCAGGTGGTGGATGCTTGTTGGTCTCCCAAGGAGCTTCTTTTTCAAGTTCTGTGTATTCCATTACTCTTTCCACTGATATCATCTAAGGGGAGAAAAGAAGACATACATAACTAAATACCAGTTTATTGCAAATATTGCATGCATATATATGTGTATTTTTACTATAAAGATTCAATGCAAACTATTCCAGAGTTTTTCTTCTAAGAACAGTTACGTGTATTTGGTACCACACTATACTTACTTTATACAACTGAAAAAGCGGAAATAATGCATCTCATGTCATCCTACTAAAGACCCAAATCTATCATGATATATAAATCCATGCAAAAGCATTCATTTCTAATCAACTGGATTAATTACAAATCTAAGTAGGTGCATAAATATTAAGAAATTTAAGCTATGAGAGTTGTCTGTCAGTCGTGGCTAAGATGACACCATTTCATTGTGTGTTGGGAAGACAAAGCTAGAAATGAAACTGCCATACGAGCCACAGACAGACAAAAAATATTTTTATCTGTTACAAAACTTCTACAAGAGGACTACATGTATTTCCTAGGTCATGGTGAGCAAATCATAATTGCAAGAAACCTTCAGTTGTCAACACAACATAAAACAAAACCCAAGCTTACACTGAATATGTTCTTTTTATAGTGTTTTTTTTTAATATATATATTAAGAAAGTAAATAGGCAAATGAGAAGAACATGCTAGTAAATATTAAAAATTGGTGGAAGGTATTCTACATTATATATTTTGGAAAACACAATCCTCTCAGCCAAATATAAATAAATTACTTTCAAATATTTGTTAATTTACAGCAAATTAAGAATATATAAGCCTTCACAATGAATTAACAGGGCCCCAAATGCCATGAAGGATATAAATGAAATTTGAAAATGCAAGATTAAATAATAAATAAAAAATCACAAATACAAAAAACAACCAAACAAGTTCTTACTTATAGGCAGTTAATTTTAGCTAGGTGCAGTGCAATTGTCTACACTGTAACTAGACAGTCTCCTTTCTGCTGCACAGGAAAGGGACATTATAAAGCCTCCCTTACTATGAATGGATAGGGACAGTCACTGGGCACAATTCATCTCAACAGACATCCAAAATCAGTCAGACCAATTATACCCTACAACAGGTTATTTTTCTTTATGGAGCATAAGTGGTGCCTCAATTGCTCGCTACAGTAGTAATGTCCTAATTTAATTAAGAGGAATCCCATCCTTAAGGCCTCATGTCACAACCATGAAAAGGAAGAAATAAACGTTACCAGGTTTTCAACTTCAGCACTTTGTCTAACACCCCACTGGAATGTTCCCATGAGGGTGATTGCATAGGATAACGCCAAACCAACCTGCCCTGCATTCAAAGCTGCAGAACAAAGGAAAAAGAGAATCAAATAGGTACACTGGTAATTACACAAAATCCTAGTTAACTTCACTTTCATGAGGTTACTTACATGATGGAAGAATCACAGCCAGAAGTTCGTTTGGTTACACTGTACTTGCCACCTGCGCAATGAGTAGCTCCAGGCAGAACAGCTACTTGCTGCATTTTTTTGGGTGCGTTTTGGAAATCGTCTGTATATTTGAAAAGATAATCCTAATTCCCCTTGGCCTGCTATTTTATCTAAAAACTGAGGTTCAGTCTCAAGACTACAGCTACATAGCTTGCTACGGTAATCCCTATCTGGCTGAGCATTAGTAACTTTCCACCTTTTTCTATAGGAATTAGATCAGCCCCTAAACTTAAAAAAAATATGAGAGTAAATTGATTTCCAAAGAAGTTATCAACTTTGTACTCTTTTAAGTGATCAGAAAAAAAAACAGGACAGAATATTTCTTTCCCTGTTTATATAAACATTTATTGTGTTCAGTGGGTCTACTCTCACAAAATAAATTAATTCTGTCTGCCCAATACTAAGCATGATTGTCCTCTGACTTACTTGAACTTTATCCTAGCATAGCTCTACTGACTTCAAGAGAGCTACTCCTTATCCAGAGGCAAGGAAAGATTCAGGACCATTGTTACGACTTGTCTTTTTGCATTCTAGTAACATCAAACCTAGTTTAAAACTTTCCATGTTGAGCAGCACAGAGTGTTCAAATGTTAAAACACACATGCATATACAGAACTTATCCAAAGGAAAAAGAAAAGAAACAAAACCAGCAAATTAGCACTAATTTTCATGTCCAAGATAATTACTTCTTCCTTCATATTTTAGATGACTATCTCATTCTAGTACATCTAACCCAATTACATCCTGGATGATGCATACATTAATGACAGTTCATGAGTGACAGTGAACATAAAATGTGTTATTACGAGGCGATTTTCTTTCTGGAGCTGGCCTATCCTGCTGATCCAAGATATTAGAAGAGTATCCCTAGGAATTTTAGTTTGCCTTCTGGCCTACTGTGCCACGTGTAGAAAGGAAAAAAGTTGCTAAGAAGCAGCTCTGTGGGTGTTTCAGTATGAAAAGCAAAGCCCTGTAGGCCCAAAAAGAAAGGCAAAGGTAGGGGAAAAGGAAAAGATTTATTTGTTGTTACTGCTCGGAAAGCCAGAAGCTCAAAAGTGAAGACTGCAGATCTGCAAGTTTGTTTGCACATTTGGGAATGATGGTAGATGCATGCCTAAGCCCAGAAGATGTCTGAACTGCATCCAGTATTTGCAGGAAAGCAGATATAGCCCCAATGCCCTAGACCAAGGAAGACATCATGATCTAGAAAAAAACCATTTAACTTAATTGCAGTCCTTAAACAATTAGAAACACCAAACTATGAAAAAGAATTAGACATTACTATACATGGTAATTACTGGGTGAACTTTTTCTAACATCTGTACTTACTCTTGGCGAGAAGCAGGGAACCAAAAGCAACTACTATAACAAAAATGGCACAGATGGCATCCAGACGCACAGCAAACCACCTCGAGGTCGTCAAAAATAGAAACCAGGCCTCTAAAATGCATTTTACAAAGACATAAGAACCATGGATTATTAGAAAACTAAGCTGCATAATTATTATTAAATTAATTCATGTTAATACTATAAGTTGTTAAAAAACCACAACCATTGCCATCTTCAAGTGCACGTCTGTATGGACTGATGATGATCAGGATATTGTCCAGTTTTCCTGAAATGGTCTAACCTAGCCTTCACACTAATAGCAACCACAGTATATCATACACTAATAGGGAGAAAAACAGTCAAGGCCTGAAGCATGGTCCATTTATTTAAAATGGAAGCCTTTTTTTTTTTTAACTCTAGTAGACTTGGGAGTCTTCTACAAAAAACAGAAGTACAACTACATTTGCTGTAGCTGGACTGAAGTCCACAGGCTTTTAGCTAGAACATATCACAACACAAGAACCAAGTCTTTGTAAGGCAGCTGAAGCTGGTTAAGGTCCTGTAAGAGCTACTCAAAACAGCCAGTGGAGCTAGCGAGCTAGTCAGCTGACTATATCTGCTTTCAGGGAAGCTCACAGGAGGACAACTCTACTGGGCACTCACATCCAGGTGCCCACAATACAGTTCAGAGGCTGGTGCCATCGGTGGAATTTTGGGTTCTTTGACAATGGTGATATTTACATGGCACCAGGCCTACTGGCCAAAGACAGAGGGGAGCTATCACCAAGGGGGAAAAGGCCTCTTGGCCAGGAGTTGGCAGGGCTCATTGAGAGGGCTTTAAACTATGTTTGAAGGGGGAAGGGGATAAAACCACACCCACTATAGATGAGCCTAGGGGTGACAAGAGGGCGAGAGTTAGCAGGGTTTATAGAGAGGGCTGTGAACTAGATTTGAAGAGGGATGGGGATATAACTGGGCTTGCTAGGGAGGTGCCAGGGTGTAGTTATCTCAGGACTTGCAGGGCAGAGTGCCAGTATTTTTGAAAACCAGAAGGCCTACCACCCCTCAGGAGCCAACAAGGAAACATCCATGAAACACCCCAAGGAAGCCAAGGAGTGTTCCACTAAAAAGATAACAAGGTCAACAGCCCATCTGAAGTGCCTTTACATGAATGCAGGAAGCATGGGCAACAAACAGGAGAAGTTGGAAGCTACAATGTTGCTGGAAGGCTATGACTGAAACAGGCCATTAATGAAACTTGGTAGGATGAATCCTAGGACTATAGTGTGGCTATCGATGGCTACAAGCTGTTCAGAAGGGACAGGTGAGGAAGGAGGGGCAAAGGTGTTGCCCTCTATGTTAAGAAATGAATCAAGTGTGAGGAGATGTCCCTAAAGAATAGCCAAGAGAAAGTCAAAAGCTTATAGGCAAGAATTAGAGACCAAGGCAACAAGAAGACCCTCATGGTTGGTGTCTACTACAGGCCACTTGATCAAGGCGAACCTATCAATGAAGCATTCTTACTCAAGCTCCAGGACGAATCATGTTCACAGGCTCTTGTACTGCTGGGGAATTTCAACCACCCCGACTTCTGCTGGAAAAGTAACACAAAGCTGTAGGCAACCCAGGACACTCCTGGAGTGCCTTGAGGACAATTTCTTAAGCCAGGAAATATACGGCCCTACCCAACAGGATGCAATACTGGACCTGATGGTCACCATGCAGGCAAGCTCATCAGGGATGTCTAGACTGGAGGCAGCCTGGGCTGCAGTGACCATGCACTGGTGGAGCTCACAGTCCTCAGAGATAGGAGTCAGATGAGGAGTGTAGTCAGGACTCTGAATTTTAGGAAAGCAAACTTCCAGCTCTTCAAGGTGCTAGTCAGTAGGACCCCTGGGAAGCAGTCCTTAGGGACAAGGAAGCATAACAGAGCTGGCAGACCTTTAAGGATGTTTTTACATAGAGCACAAAAGCTCTCAATCCCCAGCTGCAAGCAATCAAGTAAGGGAGGGAAGAGACCAGGCTGAGTCAAGACCTGCTGGCCAAACTAAAATGCAAGGACCTGCACACGCAGTTCAGGCAGGGACTGGTATCTTGGGAAGAGTAGAGAGACACTGCCCAGTCATGCAAGGTCAGGAAGGCCAAGGCACAGCTGGAGCTGAACTTGGCAAGGGATGCGAAGAATAACAAAAAAGGGCTTCTACAGGTATATCAATCAGAAAAGGAAGGTTAAAGAAAGTGTCCCCTCTCTGATGAGCAAGGATAGCAAATTAGTAACAACTGATGAGGAAAAGGCTGAAGTTCTCAACGACTTTTTTGTCTGTCTTCACTGGCTATCTCCCTCCTCACACATTCCGATTTGAAGGACCTCAGGACAGGGGCCAGGAGGAGAAAGTCCCTCCCAGTGTAAGTGAAGACAAGGTTAATGATCCCCTGAGGAACCTCAACATACATAGGTCTATGAGACCCGATGAGATGCATTCCAGAGTCCTGAGGGAACTGGCTAATGTAGTTGCCAAGCCACTCTCTATGATGTCTGAAAAGTCACAGAGTCAGGTGAAGTTCCTGGTGACTGGAAAAAGGGAAACATTACACCCATTTTTAAAAAGCGTAGGAAAGAGGACCCCGGGAACTACTGACCTGTCAGCCTCACCTCTGTGCCTGGGAAGATCATGGAACAGATCCTCCTAGAAGACATACTAAGGCACATGGAAGACAGGGAGGTGATTCAGGACAGCCAGCATGGCTTTACTAGGGGCAAATCCTGCCTGACCAACCTAGTGGCTTTCTACAATGGAGTGACTGCATCACTCCATTGGACAAGGGAAATGCAGTGGACGTCACCTATCTGGATTTCCACAAGGCCTGTGACACAGACCCCCACAACATCCTTCTCTCTAAGTTGAAAGATAAGGATTCGATGGGTAGACTGTTCAGTGGATAAGGAATTGGCTGCACAGTCACATCCAGAGAGTAGTGGTTAGTGGCTCGATGTCAGGATGGAAAACGGTGACAAGTGGTGTCCCTCAGGGGTCCGTACTGGGACCAGTGTTAATATCTACATCAATGATATTGACAGTGGCATTGAAAGCACCCTCAGCAACTTTGCTGATGACACCAAGCTGGGTGGTGCAGTTGATATGCCAGAGGGAAGGGATGCCACCCAGAGGGACCTGGACAAGCTGGAGAAGTGGACCCAAATGAACCTCATGAGGTTCAACAAGGCCAAGTGGAGGGTCCTGCACCTGGGCTGGGGAAATCAGAGATATCAATACAGGCTGGGGGAAGACATGCTAGAGAGCAGCCCTGTGGAAATAGACCTGGCGGTACTAGTGGATCCAAAGCTGGACATGAGCCACCAATGTGCAATTGCAGCCCAGAAGGCCAACCACATCCTGAGCTGCATCAAAAGAAGTGTGGCCAGCAGATTGAGAGAGGTGATTCTGCCCCTCTACTCTGCTCTGTTGAGACCTCACCTGGAGTACTGTGTCCAGTTCTGGAGTCCCCAGCACAAAAAGGATGTGGACCTGTAGGAGTGTGTCCAGAGGAGGGCAATGAAAATGATCAGAGGGCTGGAGCACCTCTCTAATGAGGACAGGCTGAGAGAGTTGGGGTTGTTCAGCCTGAAGAAAAGATTCCAGGGTGACCTAATAGCGACTTTCCAATACTTGAAAGGGGCCTGTAAGAAGGCTGGAGAAGATCTGTTCACAAGAGCATGTAACGATAGGACAAGGGGTAATGGTTTTAAGCTAGAAAACAGTAGATTGATGTTGGACATTAGGAAAAAGTTCTTAATATGAGGGTGGTGGATCGCTGGAACATGTTGTCTAGAGACGTGGTGGGGGTCCCATCCCTGGAGACATTCAAGGTCAGGCTTGATGGGGCTCTGAGCAATCTGGTCTAGTTGGAGATGTCCCTGCTTATTGTAGGGGGGTTTGAGTAGAAGACCTTTAGAAGTCCCTTCCAACCCAATACATTCTATGATTCTATTATTCAATTTGGTGCTAAATTCCATCACAAATAGATATCCTACAATACAAGATACAGGAGACAGCAGGAAAAGACATTGCAATACAGAAGGCAAAGGGTTTGAATTCAGGGCCAAAACCAGAAGTCAAGTAGCCATAACAAAGTATGGCATTATTTATTGCTTAGGCTGCAGTCAGGCAAACAGTTCCAGCTGCTATCAAGTCTCAGCAGAAGGTTACGATCTCAGCCCTTTCTGCATTGCTTGCCGTTACTCCCTGCTGAAAATCAGTGCTGTTTCAACTGTTTCAGTGTTCCTCAGCCCAGTGCTGGGAAAGATTCAAACTTTTATAAAAAAGGGAGAAGGTACATCTGGGTTTAAGCCAGAACATTTTGGATGGCCAGATTACAGAGTGACCATATCAGTAATTCAGCCAACAGAAGGGCAGGAGGGCAGTAACTTTTGGAGGGCAGTATAGGGAAAGAGTGAGGATGACAAGAGGCAGCCAAGTAAGGTCTAGAGCTAGTAAACTCTTAGTCCCATTTACAACAAGAAGGAGGACCCAGATAACTATAGACCAGTCAGCCTCACCTCCATCCCTGGAAAGGTGATGGAAGAACTTATTCTTGGCACTACCTCTAGGCATATCAAGGTTAAGGGGGACATTAAGAGCAGTCAACATGGTTTTACCAAGGGGAAGTCATGTTTGACCAACCTTATAGCCTTCTATGAAGAAGTAACTAGGTGCATAGATGATGGTAGTGCAGTGGATGTGGTTTATCTGGATTTCGGTAAAGCATTTGACACTGTCTCCCACAGCATCCTCATAGCTAAACTGAGGAAATGTGGTCTAGATGGTCGGGTAGTGAGATGGATTGTGAACTGGTTGAAAGGAAGAAGTCAGAGAGTTGTGGTCAATGGGACAGAATCTAGTTGGAGGTCTGTGAATAGTGGAGTCCCTCAGGGGTTGGTACTGGGACCAGTACTATTCAATATTTTCATCAACGACCTGGATGAGGGAACAGAGTGTACCCTCAGCAAGTTTGCTGATGACACAAAAGTGGGAGGAGTGGCTGACACACCAGAAGGCTGTGCTGCCATTCAGCGAGACCCAGACAGGCTGGAGAGCTGGGAGGGGAGGAACTTAATGAAATATAACAAGGGCAAGTGTAGAGTCTTGCATCTGGGGAAGAACAACCCCATGTACCAGTACAGGTTGGGGGCTGACCTGCTGGAGAGCAGTGTAGGGGAAAGGGACCTGGGGGTCCTGATGGACAGAAGGATGACCATGAATCAGCAATGTGCCCTTTTGGCCAAGAAGGCCAATGGCATCCTGGGGTGTATTAGAAAGGGTGTGGTTAGTAGGTCAAGAGAGGTTCTCCTCCCCCTCTATTCTGCCTTGGTGAGGCCGTATCTGGAGTATTGTGTCCAGTTCTGGGCTTGAAAGAGTCCAGTGCAGAGCCACAAAGATGATTAAGGGAGTGGAACATCTCCCTTATGAGGAAAGGCTGAAGGACCTGGGTCTCTTTAGCTTGGAGAAGAGGAGACTGAGGGGCAACCTCATCAATGTTTATAATTACGTTAAGGGTGAGTGTCAGGGAGATGGAGTTAGGCTCTTCTCAGTGATGTCCAGCGACAGGACAAGGGGCAATGGGTGCAAACTGGAGCATAGGAGGTTCCATGTAAAGGTGAGAAAAAACTTCTTTACTGTGAGAGTGACAGAGCACTGGAACAGGCTGCCCAGAGAGGTTGTTGAGTCTCCTTCACTGGAGACATTCAAACCCCACCTGGACACATTCCTGTGTGATGTGCTCTTGGTGATCCTGCTCTGGCACAGGGGGGTTGGACTAGATGATCTTTCGAGGTCCCTTCCAACCCCTAAGATTCTGTGATTCTGTGAAAAACCTAGCTCCAGAAACAGAATTCACTGTGATAACTTAGGTACCTCTCTGAAACCCAGGAGCTGAGTGACCCTGGAAACAGAGCCTCTGACAGCTTCCTGGTGACATGGAAGGTCATTTTTAGTGTAGCTGTAAGACCAGGAAATGGGACACATGGCTTGTAGATTTTTCAGCTCCACAGTTTTGCTCCACTAATCCTGTTGTCCAGGAGGTGCACTAAACTGCCAGCTTGAGACAGGTCGTTCTGCAACTTCCCAATGTGACCAGCACCACTGTACATGCAGGAATACAGCATTCATGGGGACTAACAAAGACTCATCATGACGTAACTTCTGATGACTCCTGAGTTTGCTTATAGAGCTGTTGCACTGGCAGGAAGGAAGCTTAGGTTTAGTCAAACCTAATATAAAGATTATTGAATATGCAATCCATAGGTATCCCTGAAAAACAAGTTTTGAAGCAAGTGTCCTTGCCTCAGCAGAGAGGAGGATACCAGCCAAAAGCACTAAACAAAACCATTGCTGCTTGGGAAAGCCACCTGTGATGCAGGAAAGAATTAAAACTCTTTGGGAGACTTAGGAACCCAGGACTACAACCATGTGAGCTGTTATGGAAAGTAACCTCTTCTACCACACATTTAGTATCAACAAGCCATTCACGGTAGAAGCAACCTCAGCAGGGCTGTAGTTCAACCTCCTGCTCAAAGCAGAGTCAGATCTGAGCTCAGATGATGTTGCTCCATGTTTTATGCAGTTGAGCATTCAGTATCTCCATGGATGGACCCTTCACAACAGCTCTGGGCAACCTGTTCCTCTGCTTGACTGTCCTCATGGTGAAGAATTTTTTCCTTCTGTTCAGGTTGAACTGTTCTTGTTTCAACTTATACACATTTTCTTGCTTCTCCCACCACATACTATTGTGAAGAGCTTGACAATCTTTTTGGTAACATCCTTGTAGGTACTGGAGGGAAGCTATTAAGTCCTCTCTAAACCTTCTCTTTTGCAAGTTGAACAAGCTCAGTTTCCTCAGCTTTTCCTCACAGGAAGACCTCTTCTCTTAGTCCCCTGACTGTCTTAGTGGCCCCTCCACTGAACTCACTCCAGTTTGTAAGCGTGTCTCCTGTATCTGAGGCTCCAAAACTGGATACAGTATTCCAGACACGGGCTAACAAGTGCTGAGGGGGATAATCAATTCCCTCCTTCCACTGGCTGTGCTCCTGTTAATACAGCCTAGATGTCATTGGCCACCTTTGCTGCTTAGGCACACTGCTGCTTATATTGTCTTTGAGGACCAAAACCCAATACACAGTAAGCAAACTGGTATATCCCAAATACTCTACTGGGAAAGACACCAAGATGAAGTATGTAGGTACACAAAAGAGTACAACTTCAAGCACTGAAGCTTTATCTCAAAAGTAGGTTCCTGAACTGCCCAGGAGGGGTGTTATTGACAGTTTCATTAGAGAGATCCATAAAATTGAATGAAAAATAATGTGTTTATGTTCCTTAGATTTGACCTTAAAATACAAGAAAATATTTAAAGGATACAGTTCTCTTTTATAGTGAAACACCTATATGCAATTTATTCACTTAAGATGTCTTTTAATACAAAGTTTAAAAACAACTTTGTGTTCCCTCACTATCAGTGACTGCCAAAAGTTACTTGGTCAGATATGTAGCAACTTGAGAAGGCTAAGAAATAGAGAGTTCAAAGCTAGTGTTGCCTCCCTGGAAGATGTGTTTCCCTGTTCACAAGTTACTGGGCTCAACACAGATGTCAGCATGCACAGTTCTACAGCCTGTGATAAAATGTACTTCAGAAAAGATCAGTTGGTCTGGTCTGAAACCTGAGATGCCTATAAATTAGAAAAAAGCCATAGAACATACTTGTTTGTTTTATGACAAAGGAAATTTAAGATCTTACTTAATAAACACAACATTGCAAACTTGCATTCTGCTGTATCTTGAAAAACATTGTAATAGAGAACACTTAATTGTCAGAAGGTAAAGAATCTCAGCACAAACCTGAATTATACTACTTATGGTTGCAGAATACTAATATTTTAAACTTTCTGTTTGTGTTAATACCATATATTAGAGGCGTTAAAGCTGCTCAAAGTAAAACAGAAGCAAGATTTATGAAACTTTTCTAAGACAATTTATATTAATCATCTCTGCCCACTCCTAACACACTGTTTAACATTGAACACTTAATAATATAGCTTGTTTCTCTCCCCTCCCTCTCTTATTAAAGACTGAACCCAGGAAAACATAAAAAATTATTCTTTAAATATTCTTATCAGGCATACTTTAAAATGTTTCTCTTAGACATTGTTAAAACGTATGCATGGGTATCTCAAATTATATTACAGCCCAAAGTAAACTCTCACAATCTAGACAGATAATAATGTTTTTGTTCTAACAGAGAAATTTTACCCTAAAGAGACAAGTGCACAGCTCCTACTGATTTTATTGTACAGTATATACACGTTGCTGAGGGCGTAAGACATTTCCCTCCTACAGAGCAAAGTATTTGATTTTTCACATCAATTCATCACAAACCTGAGTGGAGGTCTTGGTGTGCATCAAATAATTTTTGGAATCTTTCCTCTGCTTTCAAAGCCCGAATAGTCCAAAGTCCCTGGAGGGATGATGACAAGTGGGAGAACACTGGACTTCGAGCTACAAAGGGAAATGAGAGTAACTTAGCAATAGCTGAAGGACAGCACTTAATTCTTTTTGTACCACACTAATCTTTAATCCTACTACTTTATATTTAACCATACAAGTTACTGTACTGCATCCGTTCAGAATAAATATGTGGTATCTTAAACCAAAGTCCTCTTTCCCTCTTAGAATCAGACAGCCAAGCAGATTAATTTACACAAGAATGTCTTATGTGTTTAACAATAGCTGTCACTGAAGAAATTAATTGAGCTTTATTAATGACAGGAGGCATCCATGTTTGTTATTCATAATGCTTCATATTTCATATCACAGTCAAGCTAAAGTCAGGCACAAGAGTCAGATTAGGTCAGAAACACCATTAGTATGTGCATGCAAGTTCCAAAGACCAGTGACTTAGCATGTTCTTAACTAGCGTTACTTACAGATGGTTGAACTGACATACCTAAGGTTTATCATTACACAAAACAGGAGCTAAGCACATAATTCACTAGTTGAGAACCAAGGCAATAAGGAAGTCATTTGCATGGCAAAAGAAAAAAAATCTTTGATGGATTGTCTATAAAATACTAGCATTTCAAATAATAAGAAGCAGGGTTCAAACTATCATTCAGTCCCGCCAAACTACATACTTGTGGATTCTAGACGTTTAATATCTCTTGAAGTGTCTAAGAAATATCGTCGAAGAAAAATGAAAAGAATAAATAGCGGAATTAAGGGGATGAGTATCCAAGGAATCACTGCCACAGCCACAGACACCACACCAAAAATCTGTAGGAGGGTCTGCAAAACAATAGAAACAAAATAAAAAACTCTTTGCCAGCAGAATTTAATTTAAAACAAGTATAAAACTATTTAACGCTATTGAAACACTTAAATATTTAAACATAACTATAAAATTTAAAAGTGTTGTATAACATATGAGCGACATGTATTTTTAAGCAACTTGAAGAATTTACAGTAATACCTAATTTGAGTAATTGTACAGTTTATGGTTTCTTCCGCATTTTTTGTTCTCTAAGTGTTTTGTTCTTTACGAAACTGGTTGACTGAACATTAGGGTCTTTGTGGACTATTCTGTGACTGCTGTAACAAAGTAATAGATGATTAATGAAACAGACAGCTGATCTTTAATGGGCCCAAGCTATCTGCAGAATCAGGGATATATGTTTTTTTCACTCCATGTAAAAAGAAACTGTTGAAAGACTGACTTTTGGTTGAAAGACTTGACAGTTGGAAGAGTGACTTACAATGCAGGCTTGTACCTTTTTCCTAAAAACAACTGTGTCCCGTTTAGAAAGAAAACTCTGTATCAGAGAAGGTGAGCTTTCTCTTCCCAAAGGATTGCATTGGGAAATGTAATAAATTAGAAGAAAATGTTAAACACTGCAAGAAGTGTTTTAAGAGGCTAGTTTTACCAGGTTTACTTCAGAGTACAAGATGAACAGCTGAATTTACTCTGAGAAAATTAGATACAATATGGAATGAAGCTCTGTTGCCTAGGACAATGAATCCTGGCTTAACTTCCTGCACCCAATTTCCCATTTCCTCCAGACCACTTCACATCCTTCACATCAAACTTTCAGTTGGAATACACTATGAAGAGCATTATCTGCAGATAAATTTCTTTCAGAACACTCATTGTGTGTGTATGTATGTATGCCAGGAGTCCTGGCATATTGAAATCAGGGTGTGCCCATTTGCTCCTTAAAAAAAAAGGGGTGGGGGATGGAACCATACATAAAGAAACCTACTTTGTACAAAATTCAGAGAACTGAAATTCTAGCTCAACACTGCATTCCTGTATTATTGTCATTCACAAATTCCTTAGAAATGACAGTATTTTCTAAAAGCTCTCAATTTTATGGATTGTAGAGGAGCCACCTTCTTTGTCATCACATGCGACACACAAGTGGATTCCAGCTGAATTTTGTGGCTGCTTGATTTTTGGATGCCAAAAGCGCATTAGCCACCATTGGGTCCCAAGAATGCATGTCTTATGGCAAAAAGGCTTCTGTCCCTTTATGTGTGCATCAAGTAGGAAAAGTTAAGCAACACGTCAGCTAAGGTAGGATACCAGATAGCTATCTGGACTTTCAAACACTTCTAATGGAAGTGCCTATGAAACAACCCATTTTCTGCTGCGCTTCTGGTAGCCCCCACACGCACACCCTAAAGCCAAAACAAAGCACAACCTTTTCCCCAACACCTGTTTTTTTTCTTGACGCTTCTCTGAATTTACCCTTATTTCAGCTGACCAAAGGGCAAACCCCCACACCTTACATATTAGGACTGCACGAGTCAACACAATTTAGACTTCACGTCTAGGCAAGATCATACTTAGCTCACGATAGAAGATTTACCCGTTTAACGGCCTAGCATTCCATAGATCCAGAAAAGCACATTATAGGGTCTCACAAATCTATTAGGGAAAAAAGCTACAAGGTAGATCTGAAGGAAGCTGCATGACCACTCTACTGTTCATCTTTGGATTAAGGTGTTGACAGCATCATGTTTTTGACCTTCTAGATACACAGATAGCAAACATTTTACCTAGATTTCATCATGGGGAGGTAAGGTGGCAGCGAGAGTGCACGGTATTTCCCTTGCATCAATTACACATCTGGTTATGTCAGCACAAAGCAAAATAAAGCAGTGCTGCTGTCAGCCCTTCTCTGCGTCCTACTTCCCTGATGTTCTTTAGAACCCTCTAACTGCATTTCGCTTTTATCATGAGACAAGAAGGGAAATAAAGATTCCTGACCTCCTCCAAATTTTCTCCTGTCTAGATCACGGTTTTCCCTAGTACCACTTGTTGCCTTTGCCAAGCCTGTCAGCCATCCACACTCTAGCTAATTTCTAAAGGTTCCCTCACCTCCATCCTCAACTGCAAAAGGAGATCAAAGTATGCTCCTTCTTTCTGACAACTCATTCCCAAATCTGCTTTATACACCTGCTGCCTTCCCATTCTCCCTCCATCCCCTCCTAGACAGTCACAAAAAAGCAGCCTCTGAAGTACTTCTGCCTCCTCATATAATCAGCTGGAAACCTGAAGTGAAGCATTGAGAAAAGCTTCTTCCACCAAAAGAATTCCAAGGAAAATAAATGTTTCTTCATAAAAATTTAAAAAGCCAAACTGAAGTTTTAGTGATGATAATCTACAACATTTTGCAAAGTGTTGGTGGGAGTGGGAGTAGAACTATTAGGATGGAGCTCATGTAAGCAAAGCCTTGCTACGGCAAAAATACAGGGAAGGAAAAGATGGTTAGGATGACTAAAGTAAAAATCTGACACCGCCTTTGGAAGGAATTTTAGATGAGCCTGCACCACCTTATCATTAAAAAAATTTATGATAGGGTGGATCAGTCATGTGTGTTGTTTTTTTGGAAAACCAAACTTGCATATAAATTAATTCTTAATGAAGTAGTCTGAAAGCCAGACACAACCATTTGCAGACTGTAATAATGTAATACTGCGTGAGGTAGGGCAAAGGCTTTAGCTCCTGAGTTTCACAAGAGACAACTAACCTCTTCAGCTGGACACTGCCCCAACTTCTAGTACATTCACTGGGTGCAAGCAGGAGGACCCAAGATAATCAGTAGGCTGACGCTAACAATAACACAAACAGTCTGACTGCTTTCTCTCTGGAGACAAGCAATTCAATTTGCACAGCAAGAAATGCTCAGGACTGGATATTTAGACCTTGTCTAGCAGAATCAACTTGCAACTGAAAATTTTAAGCGTGTAATATTTCCCTACATAAAGAAATGCAGCCTACAAAAATCAGCACATTTTACCGTATTTCATAATTTTAGCATTTAAAAGTATTCTGTAGTGACCATGCAGAAAACAACAGCCAAATGAGAAAAAAAATAAGATTTGAATAACGACATTTTATAGCTATCTGCACAGTACTGGAAACAAGGCCACCTTACACAAAAGACAACAGAGGCAAAGGCTACTGAGTCTGAAAAGACCTGGATGGATAAATCTGTGTTCAAATGGAGCCATATTGTTCAATATCCACCTTCAAATTTGCTTCGGTTTCCCTGCAGAGAGAAGAATCTCCCACTCCCAGACTGCACATACTCTATCCCTAGAGTACAGAAAAGTACGTGTTTCTGTTGAAATCATACTCTTGCTTGCAAGAGTTCTGAGAGATTTCCCTCATGCTTTGGTCAGTCACTCTATTCACTATGGCTTATTTTTCCTCAAGAAATCTCCTGTATTACTGTCTCACTAGAGCAAACATACCCTCCTATAACCCTCTGGGGAAGTGAATGCTCTGATCAGCACATTCACTTGCAAAACGTGCTTTCCCTTCATCTTCTGATGACCTACATATTTGCAGTTCTTACAGGTGCTGAGAGTGATATCCTGGAGTTTCTATCTCAAACTGGTCTTGCTGTAGGAAGAGTAAGGTGTTTCTGTACCACAACCACACAATAGAAAAGCATTTAACGCAAAGTAAAGAAATAGTAAGAAAAGAAAAAAAACCCATAAAAATCTGGAAAAACATGGAAATTTCACACTATAAGCTATACATAAATCACAAGCTATAACCTTTTCCTTTTTCTTGCAGAAATGATACCATTTATATAATGTTACACATCTTATGACAAATTGTAAGCCATCTGAAGTCATTTAATAAAGTTGACAAGACAAAAATGCAAAAGCAAAAGTTAGAGATTTCAAGATGTCTCATAAGAACGTCTACCCTTCCATCCTATAAAACACTGCCATTTCATATCAGTTATACCCTGAGCTCAATATTTCATGTTTGGCTAAGTACTTCTTTGAAAAAGGCACCCAGCCCTCAGACAGAGATGTTTTGAACCCTCCAGGTCTGCCAGCACCTTGTTCCAGTGGGCAGGTACCCTCACCTCCTAAAGTCCTTTATCTCCTCATGAAAGTACCTAGTGATTGCCTTTGTCATCTCTCTAATGAGATACCACAGTCAGATCTTTGAGATCTTCCATTTTTCCTTTTTTTTTTTTTATATGTACCTTACAAATTATTTCAACATCTCTCATAAAATGTATGCATAAGGGGTACCGTGCAGTTGTGTGTCTGTGTAAGTGCCTGGTGTGATGTGTGATGCCCACCCTGGGTTTGACAGCTATGACATAGCAGCTACTACCACAGGAACCACACCAGTCTAGACTCGGAGCTGGTGACCTGGTAGGATCTCTAATGAACGAGTGAAGCCCAAAGGATGGGATTTGAGACGCAGAAACCTGAATGTGGGAATCTACACGTGACCTACATAGCAAAGTTCCTATCTGTTGAGATGAGTCTGGAAAGTCATTCAGCTAACCTTTAAGTGTTAACCTAGTGTAACCTAGTTACCCTGTTTAAGTGTAACCTAGTTACCCTGTTTCTCAAGAGTCCACTAACTGCATTGACTAGATGCCCTTTAACTACAGCAAAGTAAGCATCTAAAGCCCAACAAGAAGACACACAAATTTTGATGACTGAATCTGCAGTCAAAGTCCACCCAAGAACTGTGGTGTTCCAGGAACGGTTTTACCAATATTTAAGCAGAAGTCAAACACACCTACCCCCCAGACTCCTACTCCTTGGACCCCAATATGCATTCCCAAGGACTACATTAGCGCATGGCCACCGCCAGGAAGCTATAATTTAATAATAGCAATGGTGCATATCTTGCATATTCTAGATTTCAAGTTTGCAGCCTCAACTGCATTAACTTATGGCACCCTCAGTCAGGCTGTGCTGTCTGAAGTAAAGCCAGGTCAAGAAACTACAAAACCCCACTCTGTTTGTACTTGCTTGGCATCACCCCTCCTCTTTCCCTCCCGGACTAAAATTATTTCCTCGTTGGTTCTGCCAAATAACTGCACGCACAATCAATCCCTAATCCAGTTCTGACATTTTATTTTTCCTTGAACATTTTCTTTTTTTTTTTTTAACATGCTTTTTGAAACCAGACTGTTTAGACTGACTGTCCCACAGCTCTGTTAAAACACAACTGCACAGGCGGCTGGTTACCCTGACACACCAGAGGACAGGCTTCCCTGGGGAGGAGACACTGCAATGAGCAGATGAGAGTTATAAACACTTCACTTGGGCCAGCTTCATCCAGCTCGGCATTTCAAACCACACTGCAGATTTTTTTTGCATTTTTCTCCTTTATTACTAAAAAAGCAGGAAACATACAAATATAAGCACATCACCTTTGTAATCCCAGTACATAAGCAGCCCTACTTTGTTTTACTCATTTAAAGTGGAAGAGTTGAGATCTGCAGTCTTGCCTTTAAACTACCTTTTAAATAAAATGTATGGGTTTTTCTTTTCCAGAACTGGTTAAAAAGAAGTACAGACAGCTGTTTATACTATTGCTTGCATCAAATTGTTAGAACAGACTTGTCTCAGGAGAAAAAGCAATGAAGACTTATGAGTATAGAAGAAAGAGTGTTGCACATAACTCCAATATTTAAAAGACATCTCAGATGTGGTCCTTTTCTGAAGCAACCATTGACAGCAATCTTTGACAGGAATGACAGCTCTTAGTGTTAATTCAGCTTTAGGAAAATGTGCATCCTTGAGTAAACTGGGAATATAAAGACAAGACAACTAAAGTACTGAAAGGAGAAAACAATACTCAGTCAGGAAAAAATGAATATTACAATTTCAGATAAACTGAGTGAAAGAAAAAAGTCAAGAAACAGCTAAGAACTAAATACTGCCAGCTCTAAAAGCTTCAAAAACACCAAGCTTGTCTTATCTTCTGTGAGATACTCTCTCCTCCTCTGAATCCTGCCATTTGCAATTAGTGGATAAGAAGTTACCTGACTAAATCCATATGTCACTGCAAATAGGTGGAACAGATCGGTCAGATATCCCACAGAAATTTACTCAAAAATTCCCAATGACATCCTTAATGCTAGTACCTTTTATTTGTTCTTGTCTCTAGAAGATAGTATCATTGTTTTTCTAAGCAAACAAGCATATACTTAGCTCCTCAGGGAAATTTCTTCTGTGCCACCAACATGCTCATTCATTTGACTTGGCATGCATTTTGCCATTAAGTGGGAAGCCTTAATATTTGTTTGAGACCATAGAGAACTGTGTCCAATTGTTCTTTAACAAGTGACCTTATAATAAAAAGGGTGTTTTCTTTAATAGACTGGCACTGCTACCATTCTGTTGTATTTAAACAGCATACGGTCACTAATCTCTTACCCTACAACAAGGGCTAGAAACAGGCTTTCTGGGCACCCTGGGCCAAAAGGCTTAACTACCTTTCGCAGGTCTTGATCCTGATAGCAGCTCTCAAAAATCCCAGTCCAGATGTTGTCTGAGACTTTCAGATATTGATGCTTTAGAAACAGATGTATACTCAAGCTCTGGACTTTCTGATTCTGCCAGACACTCAAAATACCGGTCTTTTAAAATGCTGTATTACATTCCTACATCATATAGAGGTCATTTTCTTTTTCATAATAAATTATCTTAACTTATATAAGTTAGTTGCTATGGCCCTTCGGCCATGGTCCTCAGTTCCTTCCAGCTAATACACATTTTCCATTAATAGACAAGCTTTTATCAGAGCCAAATCTATGGCCTCTACTTACTTACCTATCTCTACATGCAGCTGCTGCTCTTACCCACTGTATATGGAAACCAATACTGCCACCTAAAAAAGGCCAGAGCCAACATACATTCTTGTAAATGTCTGTGAACAATGTATTTTTCTATTTATAAGCAGTAAAAACTTGAGAAGGACCTTCGATTTGGTATTCTCAACTGCTTTTCTTCTAGTGGACCTTGTGCCTCTAAGCACTTCTGCACAAAAAGTGTTCTTAGTGATTTGGGCAGTAAGACACAGCTTTGCAATGAGTCTCCATATCAAAGTGAGAGATCCTACTCTTGAAGTTAATAGGGAGTTATAGCTTTATTCTATCTCCATATAAGAAATTAATATATTTTGTTGTTCAGCAGTGTTGGGTTTGTCATCTTCTCCTGTAAATGTCCACAATCCCTGGCTATATTCTTACACTGTTCTTTTCCCAAGAAAAAAAAAAAAATGCACACACACACACAAACTATTCACATAAAATATAGTGGTCTTTGTACCATGACAAATATGTTACATCTTCCTGTGGAACACCTCAGATGCCAAGCACAATTTGACATGGTAGCTTGAAGAAACAGTATTAATCAGAAAGAGTGTAGAACGTGCATACCCATGCTTTGTTTTCTCAACAGCTCTTGCCATAACCTGCCTAAAACAATACAGAAAAATGCCTGGCAGCAGCCAACCACCCCAGAGTTACTCCTCTTCTCAGGTAATGGAAAGCATCCCTTTCCATTATAATGACTTAGAGGTTTTGAGATCTGTATGTAAACAAGGACGCCAACACGCCCCGCCATCGCCAAGTGTGGTCACTTCGCTGGCTGGTCCACTTGCTTGAAGACTTCCAGAGCAATGCATTTTTGTATCTCCTCTATCAGTCTCTGCTGCCAAATAACTGGTATTTTAAAAAGAAAACAAAGAATGGCTTGACAATTTCTGCTCCCTTCCTACCTCTTGGAAGCCATTTCCAAAACTCTTCCCCAGCTATATAAGCCCAAGACAGCCCCACTGCACAAACACTCTGACAAAATCAAAACATTTGATTCAACAATGGGTACTTGTCTTTTTAGCACTACTACTAATGGACTACTTCCTACTTTGTTCTTCACTCATATGTTTAGTACTTTATCAGCAGAGGCTGATGCACCAATATTCATCCTCAGTCTAATCCCACTTATAACTCTTCTAAAAGCAGTTTTTCTTTCAGTGATAATTACTGCCTTCTTCCTATCAGAAGGGGCACATACACAGAGAACTTAATTAAAAAAATTAACAAATACCTTACTGCTTTCATGCTTTTGGATTGCAAGAGGCAGATCGTACAAGCATGATACAAAATTATGCAAAAAATAGATTGTAAGAGGCCTGGGAAGGGATAGGCCTTTTGACACCTCCAGTACAAAACTGTGAATGCTGGGGTACCTAAAAGGGAATGTTCCACAGAAAGTAACTAGGCTCTCATGCTCTCCCCAAACTGCATCTCCTGCTGCTACGGCTGGGGAAAGACCACTGGCCTAAACAGACCACTGCTGTGACCCTGCATGGCATTAATTAGTGTTCTTATGGCCTAGTCAATTAATTTATTTGCTAAAATATCGTCCAGTGTTCCTGCGAGGAATTTCTCTAAGCTAATGAGGATGTTATAACAACACATTGGTGACATGGTCAGTGGGACTGGGTGCACCTTCAGCAAGTTGGCCGACACGACCAAGCTGTGTGGTGTGGTCAGGACACTGGATGGAAGGGATGCCATCCAGAGAGACCTTGACAGGCTTGACAGGTGAGCCCATGTCAACATCCTGAAGTTCAATAAGGTCAAGAGCATGGTCCTGCACCTGGGTCAGGGCAATGCTAGGCACAAATACAGGCTGGGTAGAGAATGGATTGAGAACAGCCCTCACAAAAAGAACTTGGGGCTGTTGGCTGCTGTTGCTCAATGTGAGCCAGCAACGTGCACTTGCAGCCCAGAAAGCCAACCGTGTCCTGGGCTGCATCAAAAAAAGCGTGGCCCACAGGTCAAGGCAGGTGATTCTCCCCCTTGGCTCTTGGGAGACCCCACCTGCAGTACTGTGTCCAGTTCTGGAGCCACCAACATAAGAAGGACATTGAGCTGTTGGATCCAGGGCCACGAAGATGATCAGAGGGCTGGAGCACCTCTCCTATGAAGACAGGCTGAGAGAGTTGGGGCTGTTCAGCCTGGAGAAGAGAAGGCTCCCGGGAGACCTTACAGCAGCCTTCCAGTACCTGAAGGGGCTACAACCAAGTAGAGAAGAACTTTTTACAGGGACAGGTAGCAATAGGAGAAGCAGTAATGGCTTCAAACTGGAAAAGGGTAGATTTAGATTAGACATTAGGAAGAAATTCTTTCCTTTGAGAGTGGTGAGACACTGGCACAGATTGCACAGGGAAGTTGTGGATGCCCCCTCCCTGGAAGTGTTCAAAGCCAGGCTGGATGGGGCTTTGAGTAACTTGGTCTAGTGGGAGGTGTCCCTGCCCATGCGAGGGGGGTTGGAACTAGATGATCTTTAAGGTTCCTTCTAACCCAAATCACTCTGTGATTCTATTATTATATTATTTTGTTCACGCTGTGCACATTTTTTTTTCCAGTTCTTCCAAATGCCTAACAAAATCTTGCTTATGACAAATGCTGCTGCCTCATATGTTGCAGTTTTGCAAACTCTCTCTTTGAGCTCTATGGATTGACTTTCCTGCCTCTGGCCTCTTCTTCCTCATGGCCATGATGGCAGAGCAGCCCCCACCCTCCCCAAGAATACCTCACTTTCAACTGCATGACCTTTTCTGCTCAGCCAACTAATTGTTTTGCCAGAAGTCAATTCTGGGTCTTCCAGCAACTTTAAAAGCTTTGTGCTACATTTGAACTGTGGGCTCTTCTGTTAAAGAGAGTATCAGTTCTTCACTAAAACAGCTCTTCAACCTTACATCAATTACAAGCTTTTAAGCATTTTAATGTTTGTTCTTGTTCATATATGTATTTTTAGGTTGAATGATGTACTACGCATATTTCTGCAAGTTCCACAGTGCCCCTTCTTCCCCAGTTACATGAAAATTATGAAAAATACAAGATGTACAGCACCAGTTATCGTAAGAAATAAAACTACCTCCTGTTCTTTTCTGGTTGGATTCGTTCATAGCAGATATGCAAAAAATGCTTTCTAGCCTGTCTCTAGGTTTTCTTTCTAACTCCCAGAGCTCTGACAATCTGATAGGGCTATAGAAGAATACTTTCCTACTAAAATAAACTCTGGACTCATAATTCTTCAGTATTACATGCTGTTCAGTGATCACTCAGCTCCAGGAAGGATAACAGTGGCCTGATGCTTTCCCAACTGTATTTTAACTTATCAGCACCAGGCTCTCAACATCACCATCAGGTTTCACCCAGTTCAGGCATTTTCTGCAGGTACAGAACCCAGCAGCATCTAAAGAAGTAAAAAGAAACTTCCTTGGCAGAGAATAAACATTATTTACTGTGGTAAGTGCATGCTGATTTATAATCTGTTACAAATATGCTCCAAGACCATCAGGAAAACTTTTCAGAAGTTTATTTATCACAAACCAAAGACACACCAAAGTAAGTAACTGATACCAGGTCTGACCCCAAAATCCAGACTTGCAGTGAGAAAAATGAAACATTATTTTTCTCAGTATTGTGTCATATTTAACAGAAAGATAGATAACTGAATCAGGTACCAAAGTCAGCACGTTTTCAGTGTTATAAGGGAAGATCAAAACCCATTATTTTAGCATACAAGTGACTTCCATAGTAAGTGAGCTCTGCATTAGATTGATTCCAAAACACAGTAAGAAAAACAGATAGAAAAAAAGATTTAAGGACATGATTTTGGAAGAAAATGCAATCACTCAGCATTCTGTTCTTCCACGGAGCAGGAATAGCTCTTATCGAACCCTTGAAAGAGCCCTTCTTAACACACACATTTTTACTCTATCAAGAGTGCAATCCAAATGAATCAATTTTTCAAAATGATATAAAACCATCCTCTAATGCAGATATAACACAAAGAGGTATAAACTTCCCAAAGACATGTGACATTCAGTTCTCAGCTGAACTCTCTCATCTTTTGCTGTATGAAACTGCCCACGCTGCAGCCTCTACCTTTTGAGGAACAAACTTGCCTGGAGTTTTCAAATCAGTTGCAGAGTTCACCAAGCAGTCACAGTATCAGCTTCAGCAAGAAAAAAAAGTTCTTATGTTCTGCATGAGATGCACACATAACACTGGCTGTACACTTCTATGAGATGCAGTCTTTTTTTGTTAAAGATAATCCCTTGTCCCACATGTTTGTTTTGGGCATAAATATGCATAATAATTTAACACACACACACACACCAGCTATATGGCTTATTAATTCAAACTATCTCCAAATTTCTCCTTCCCTCTTGAATCAAAAGTGAAATCTCCAATCCTTTTGCCAAACAGTGAAATTCTAATTTGTTTGCAAGCACACATTGTCCTATCTATAGTATATCAGTAGTTTAAGGCAATCTGGAAGATTTATACTTATCACCATTTGCAACAGGATTATTACACTCTATGACTGACAGCAGAATTAAAAGATTTCTAGCTACTGTGAAGTGTGAGAAATGTTAATAATCTTCAGAAGTCTTAAAACTAATGATGAGTTTGAGCTACAGATGTGAAAGGCTGCAACGATGCTTAAAAAGAATCAGGTAAATAACTAGAAATAGTAATAAAAATTCCTACTCTGGCACCAAAAGCAGAAGTAGTATAGATAGAAAGATGGACCAAAAAGAAAAGGAGAAAACTGCAGGACATAAATTCACTTACATCAGAGTATTTCTTTGCCCTCTTTCACAGTAAGAAAAGCTAACAAGAAAACACCTTCTAACAGACATAAAGAGCCTCAGATGAACGGATTCTCTCTCCAACATTTAGAAATTACACCTTAACCAAAAAGAACCAAATAGAACTGGGACACACCACCAGACTTCCATGCAACTACCCTGCTTTCTACTAGCTGAAAATGCATTGAAAGTAATCTGATACAGAAGACAGAGAAGCAGATTTAAACCCAATTGAAATTTTGTATTTACAGGTTTCAACTGGACATACCAAGATACTGCAAGAACAACTACATTTTTGTCTTCCTACCACTAAGACATAATCTTAACGTTCAAAACGTTGAAGAGGAAGATGTCATCTCATGATGCTCACATGCTCTAGACAAAGAAAAACAGAAGACAGAATTCCACTAAGTGAAAGCTAGCTTTGTTTTTTTTGGGTACTATATTCTAAGCAGCTGTATTTCACGTTTCCTAGAGAAAATGGAAGGAACAGCACAGTAGCAAAACTAGTATCTACATATTTACCATATAAATAGAGCAGTATAAAAATGAAAAGAAAAAAGATTTAAGAAAAACAAGAAAAGCAGGAAAGTGGTAAAGGAAACCCCGGGAATTAAGATGACAAAAAGATAATGAAATAACATTTTTCAGTATTATTTCATCTGCTTTCCCATATTAGAGAATGGGTTACATTTTCAGATTTTATTAATAGCAAGTAAATACAAAACAATAAATATTTAAAAAGTGATGTCATGTTTCCACACTAATGAGTTTTGTTACTGCAGTGATATTGGTTGCCTTGACACTAATATGTGGAGAACAAGAAATCTACAGATTCTTATAAAAAGTCTACACACAAATGCAAACAGAAAAAATAGATGGGGTATGGGAAAGGATTGTACTGGATTTCATGACTGCTATAGTGAGAACAGACCTTTAGCCTTCCCTAGAAAGCAGAGGTTCGTGTAAACAGGAATCCACCTATTAGCAGTGACTCCACACATTTTAGTCCATACACATACCAACAGCCTGAGTAAATACGCACCTGCACGACCCAAGACACTCATCCTTACGTTCAAAGCAATGGGATGACAGGCACAGAGTAAAGACCAGGAATAGCTTTGGCATAGATTATCTCCACTGCTGGTCACCATCAAGAAGACTAATTGGCTACTAGGACTTAACAATCAAGGCATTCAAGGACCGAGGAATGAAAGGTCAATAAAGAACTGCATGATTTAGACAAGTGTCTGTGCTAAACTCACAGCTCCTGCATTTTGCTCTTGGAGACACAAATGCAACCCAAACCTCCCCTTCCTCCTCTGTTTTTTTTTTGGTGGGAGGATGATGATGACCAGGCAGGCAGGACAAATAGGTCCGTTTTGGCTGGACAGCTGGTTTAACAACACAGTGTATAACCTCTTTTGATTTCAAAGAAAAAAGCAAAACTGAAAGCACATGCGGGTATTAAATGACTATGCCAAAAGTTAGTTTTTCATCGTAATGATAATTTTAACCTTTTCTGAAATTAGAGCTCCAAAGTAACCAATAGAAATTATATACCTCTATTATTTTTCTTTACATTTTAATTGGTCTTTCATTATGCATTAGCAAGATGCACTATAGTATGTGTTGGGGATGTACACTTAGAAGAGCAGTTCCACAGAGAAAAGGTTCAGTGAGATACCAATAGTCAAGTGCCACCAGGCAACTGGTTTTAAAAATGTATTTATTTTTCATCTAAACCTCTGCACAGCTGCAGAAACGTGTGATCTAATTATCAAGCAAAACTACCAGGATTCAGCAAAAGGTGTCTCCAAGATACAGGTCTGCCCTATGTATCAGGCTAAAGAGGACATGCTGACATCTAACATATATCCCACCACTAGTTATTTTCTCACAACGTATTTATAATTCAAATGCACACATGCAAACATACAGAAGGAACTATTCTTTCATGAATAAAAATGGAATAAACTGGAAAAAAACAACACAACAACCCCCCCGGAACCCCACCTCTCAGAGAAATCACAAAATAACGTCGTCATTGTTAAACTTAAAGATCCTGGAATTCCTTCTACACACTTTCCCTGACATCTTCACACAATAAAATGCAGGGGTCAGTGGTACTGAAACAAGGAACGGCAGTTCCACTCTTGTGCACATACGAAAGCAAGTGACCCAAGCTATTATTCCACTCTGAGGCACTTTTTGTTCCTAATATCCAGATGCAGCAGCTTTTTTTTTTTTTCCTTTCTTTTTTTTTTTTTTAAGAAATTACTGTGGACACCTCCTTCACATTTTCCTTTTCTTCAGCATTTTCACTTCATAAAGCTGCAGTCAATGTGTTTTGTGTGTGGTGAGAAGGGAATGGCACATTCAGTGGTGGTCTCAGCCACAGCCTACATTGGTGGCTCAAGTAGTGTCAGGATTAGGTCTTTGTGTGTGATGAAAGGATATGAAAAGTCACTTATTTAAACTCAGTCAAGCTGTTGATTTTGGGGAGGAAAAAGGTTTTGCAATTCAGTTTTCCTCAATAAATCACTGCCCTTTTCCAAGGGCAGCTGCAGATAGTTCACATGTTCACAGTGTTCACCAGAAACAAAACAGATTTTTTTTTTTTTTTACCCCCAATCCAACATAGGGAAAGAAATCAAAATGAAGGGGCCATCACATTAAGTTACTCAAATTCACTAGACACTAAAGCAGAAAATCAACTCTGTTAACAGGTAATGAGATCACTGAAGACTTAAAAGGGCAAGAAAATACAGGGAAAACCTAAACTTTAAAATTTATCATTATAATTAGCAAAACTGAAGTCTGAAATATATTCACCATCCTATGTATTTAATCAGTTTAGAGATACAATTTTGAACAAGCAGTTTATCAGTTTGGGTACATATCCTGCATCACCTAAGACCATAGTTTAAAGACGTTAGGCTTCTGCAGACCTATCTCAAGTCACAGTGAGATTAGGTTGTAAAAATAAGCCTTTGATGAGCTCTCAAAAATATAACATCCAAAATACTGGCCATGTAGGGACATTAGGGCTAATTTGCCTAAAATATTATTAAATATATTGGATTCTTAATTCCTAATATTTCCTTGTGAAATTGTTTTTTCTATTCCTTGATTGACCTTTCCTCAAATTAGTATAGTGTGTTTTATTAGTATTGCATTGAGCTAGACATCGTTATGCATTTTAACCATGACATTTTAAACCACAAGCCCCCCACCTACCAGTGAAGTCAACATCAACAGACCCTTGTACTCCCACAAAGTTTAAGGCAGGAGGAGGAACAACACTTGGCTACAAAACTGAGTGTATCAGCTGGTACTTTCAGAGGAGCCTAAGAAAATTAAGTAACAAAATCCCAATAACCTTAAATGGCACATGACTTCCTTAAGTCCCTCTGGACTTACTTAGAAGATGATCAAATCCCTACCAACCAAATAAAGCATTTCTGCAATTCTTTGCATTTGGGTAGCTCTTTGAGGCTGCTGCCAGGTCTGCCCTCAGATTAAACTGACAAACACGTAAATAAACTATATGTATCTAAATGAAGCAGATGTTTAAATCCCCTTAGAAAGTTTAAATGCACTGTAATGGCCTTTCCAAAACTACTCCCTTACCTGAGGAGATTGTAACTTAGTTGGAAAACCCCTGCCAAAAACTACATAACTCAGAATGGGAAAAAGAAAGGGAGATGCAGAACTGAGGCTAAAGAGGCTAACAGTACTAAGGCAAGTGATTAAAAACATGTGAGCTCACAAAAAACCCCCACCATCTTCACTAAACAAGCTCATTCAGCTTTTTTACTATCTGAATCAACATACAAACATGAATTTCTATCTGATTTTAGAAAAGTATTTGGTGCCATATTTGGCAGAAATAACAAGTGTCATATAGAACATAGAACTGTGGAGTTTTTGAATTTTTCAGGAGAGCCGGTGTGGAACCTTAAGGCCAGCCAGAATCCATTAGAGAAGATAAGGCCAGGACTTAGACTGCCTGTAAAGTTCATTTTTTTTTATTTTATTTTAATGAGCTGTGAACTGGACTATTAACATACCATTAAAGATATGTCAGTTGAAGTGCCTAACTTAACCTTTGGTTTTGTCACAGGCCATGGCAGTGGTAGCAAGCCATCAGCAGTCATGATGCTTCTCCACAGGTTTCTTTTCAGTTTCTGTACTTCACATCTACCCACACAGTTCAACAGAACTACAGCCATGTAGTCAAACAGTCAGAAATGTTCTCTTATAAAACAGACATTTTTTATTTATAAATCTTGTGGATACAGCAGTAATTTCTAAAAAACCTTCTACATGCACTAACATGACATATCTCATATGCTGCTAAGACTCATAAGAAGAAAAAAATTACTGCCTTTCTAGTGAGGACTGCCCCTCCTGTCCCCAGTCTCTCCAAAGAGAGTTGTGCAATATTTTTGTGTTCTTAAAACCAAAGAAAGAAAAAATGGTAGGAAACTTTAAACATAGTGAGAGGTGCTACTTGGGGAGCTGTTGCAAAGCAACAGTTTTGCAAAATCTAGCAAGGTTTTCAGAATAGACAAGGTCTATAAAGCGTTTTTGTGCTTTCCACGCACCTTTTGTTTTTGCTCTAACAAGTAAGTGTACAGTAGCTATCCACTATCTTGAAGAAAAGGTACTGTTTCTTCTTCATTGACTCAATGGAAGACGTAAAAAATTCAAGTATTTTAGTTCAAGGATTTAATTTTCATCCAGTATAGCTGCCTAGACTAATCATGATCATTGTAACTGTAGTGCCATGTATAAATCTTATTAGGGACTCTAAAAAGAACATTCCTAAATTTTAGTATTACCTTAATATCTGTACTCAGTGCAATTAGAAAATTCTTGAAACCAGAAGATTTAGATTATTTATTTATTTGTATTTAAATGCGCTCATATTGTAGTTTTTGGGTGTTCAACGACATTATATTTGTTTGTGCAGAAATTATACACCCACTTGCCAACATAATAAAAGGGTAGAATGCTTCAGAGTGATCCTAGCACTAACTCAGAAAAAGGACCACTTCTTCAATGCAAATCCGCTCAAGAGAAGCTTCTACACACAAAGTAAGATGAACCAGTTACTGCATTGTTTATTAAGTTTCACTTGATTCCTCCTGACAACCATTTAAACAATGAATGTTGGGAAATGTCTCTCAAAGAATCAACAACAATGGCTAGGATCAGAGCTTTTATATTTAGCTAATACTGTTTTTAGAAAGGAGAAAATATTTCTTCCTGAAGTTATTATAGGAAGTCTTATAAAAGACACCTGCAAACAAAACAAGCGACAAAAGATCCCTGTCATAATTGATAACACTTATCCTTTGTAAAAATCTGTGCTTCTTCAGAAATATCATCTTTTTGCTATTGAATTTCAAAAGGCAACCACTACACAACAAGCCTGCTGATCAAGAATAGTAAGTTTTAGAAAACCTGCCAAGAAGGAAGTGCTTTTGTCTTATGGGTAGCAGCACATTACTAATCAACAATAAATTCCTAAATTTTCTTTTCCCTGTGCCAAAAAGAACAGGCAAGCTCTTTGAAACATAGTATGATTTCAGCAGTGTACTGGACATGTAACATAAATTTTATTTTTTTGAAAAGGAAAACTTTTCACAGAATCATTTTGTTTGGAAAAGACCTTTAAGATCACTGAGTCCAACCATTAAACCCAGCACTGCCAAGGCCACCACTAATCCATATCCCTCAGCACCACATCTACACAGCTTTGAAATCCCTCCAGGGGTGGTGACACCACCACTGCCCTGGGCAGTCTGTGCCAGGGCCTGACAACCTTTTCCATTAAGATATTGTTCCTAATATCCAATCTAACCTCCCCTGGAGCAACTTTAGGCCATTTTCCCTTGTTCTATCACTTGTAATTTGAGAGAAGAGACCAACCCCCCCCTTGCCCCAACCTCCTTTTGGGGAGTTGTAGAAGGTTGAGATTAGTCCATGATTTTTTTCCAGGAAAACACCATCCCTGTCAGTAACCCCACTGCACCCTTTAAAAGGTGAGCAGGACAAGAGCAGTGAAGCTCACATATGAGCTAGGTGGGTGATGCATGGCTAGGCTGCAGGTAGCACAAAGGACTGAACTCAGGGTCAGCATTTTGCCTGAACAGCAGATCCCCCCAGGTCCAGCACTGGCAAAACAACCCAGTGTTTGGTTTTGGGTCAGACTGACATTTCACTTGAAATACTTCAGAATTTGGCAAATTATTCAACAGCCAATTTAAAAGAAACACACAGAGTAATCAACATGAGGGAAAATGTTTACAAAATGCCGTTTATGGCAGGAGCTTGAAAGAAGAAAACAATCACAGCTAGAACAACTGCCTTCATTCTTTCATCCCAGACCAGTTAAGTTTTAGTAAGTATATATTACCTGAACTATCTATACACTGGCCAAATAACTAGGTTCTCCAAATCCACTAGATCATTCAGTCCCCTGTATGTGCTGTGCATACAGGTTACCTCCTTCCTTAGCTCTCTTTTGGAGCAACCAGTTGGCTCGCTCAGAAAAAAGATTGTAAGTCCCAAGACAGTTTGCTTGAAGGTCTGCTACCGAAGGGAAGTACGAACAAGACCACTCCAATTTTGGCTCCCTCTGCTTACGCAGACTTCTCTAACATTTCTCCAGCAAATTCAGCATCCTCAGACAACCCCATGTGCCTTTAAACCACATGCCAGGGCATGCAAAACACCCACTCAGTTTCTTGCTATAAAAACACCATGCAAGTGGGCTGCAGTGGAACTCCCACATTATTATAAATGCATGGAACTAAGGAAAAAGGTTAATAATTTTATCTCAAGACCACTGGACCCACAGAATGCTCTGGCCATGAGCAACATGTAGTAGGAACATACACTGTGCAGTCTGCTGTGAAGGAGACAAACCTAATTTAATTTAATTAATTAACCTAATTAAATAGGTTCAATTAAACCACTTCGGCAAATACAAACCACTCTGCATTGCCTGGTCTAATGGACAAGGAGCACTAAGACATGGTTTTGACTTTCCGGATGTAAATCCTGTACTAAGAGGATAAGGATTGCAGGACAGCTTGAGCTTCTAGTTGAAAAGAATGGCACATATGTATTGTCCTACACCCCAGGCTGTGGAAGTTGCCTGGACCATTCTCTTGTGCCTGAGGTAAGGGAAAAGCCCGCCTGCAAAACCTGTGAGCAGGTGAAAGACCTCTTGCAGCAGATAGCTGAGCTGCAGAGTACCAGGGAGGCAGAGCTGGATAGTGTGATCTGTGCGGTCACTGCCAAGGACACTAAGCCTGTGCCCAGTTAGCCAAATACTCCCCCAGCAGCACACATGGAAAGGAGAGAAGCCACTAAAGTAGGGGAGTGGAAGGTAGTAGGAAGAAGAACTAAACGAACAAGCAAGAGGAAGGGACCTCCCTCAAAGTCTGAGGTGCCCTTGGAGAACCAGTTCACTCCTCTGCAAACAACAGAACAGGAAAATAACCAGCCTACACCAGTGTCGAAGCAGAACATGGTGGCTCGATCTGTTCCAAGTATAACAACTAGTGCAACCAATAAAAAGCAATGGGTGGTGGTAGTAGTAGGTGATTCTCTTCTCAGAGGCACAGAGGCATCCATTTGCAGACCAGACCAGCTCTCTAGAGAGGTGTGCTGTCTACCAGGTACTTGCATCAGGGATGTCAGTGAGATGCCCCCTAGCCTCATACACCCAACTATTACCCACTCCTGGTGTTTCATGTGGGTACTACTGACGCAGCCACCAGCAGCGTTAAGGATATTTAAAAGGATTACTGGGCCCTGGGAGCAGCAGTTAAGAACTTTGGAGCACAGGTCCTACCGGTCAAAGGGAAGGGGATAGACAGGGCCAATTGGATCCAGCAAATCAACAGCTGGCCACGTGACTGCTGCTACAGCCAGGGTTTTGGCTACCTGGATCATGGGACCAGCTTTGACAAACCTGGTCTGCTGGGGGCTGGTGGGGTTCACCTGCCAAAAAAGGGAAAGAGCACCTTTGGCCATAGGCTAGCCAAGCTGGTGAAGAGGGCTTTAAACTGATGTGGCTGGGGGGAGGGAACCTCCATTCGTCCCACGCCGATGAATTTCAGTGTGATGCCGGCACCAGTAATAGATGCCCAGAGCCTATAGAAGGGGGGCAGGTCAGCAGGGGAGCACCTGGAGTGGGGCATAATGAAATCCCAGCCCCCCCCCAGCTAGTCAGTTACCTTCACTGGAGGCTCAGCTTAAATGCCTCTATGCAAACGCACACAACATGGGGAATAGACAGGAGGAGTTAAGAGATGCGTATGTGCCTTCAGGGCTATAATCTTATTGGCATCAAAGAGACCTGGTGGGATGGCTTCTATGGTTAGAGTGTCAGAATGGAGGATTATAAACTCTTCAGGAAGGACAGGCAGGGAAGATGAGGTGGGGGTGTTGCCCTCTATATCAAAGACCAGCTGGAGTGCATGGAGCTCTCCCTGGGGATGGATGAGGAGCCAACAGAGAGCTTATAGGGTAAGATTAAGGGGAAGGCAGGCACAGGTGATATTACACTGTGGGGGTCTGACCAAGAGGACAGTATAGCCAAGGCACTCTACAGACAGATAGGAGCAGCTTCATGTCCAAAAGCCATGGTACTCATGGGGGACTTCAACCACCCTGATATCTGGTGGAGGGACAACTCTGCAAAGCACAAACAATCCAGGAGGTTCCTAGAGTGCATAGATGAGAACTTCCTTTTCCAAGTAATTAAGGAACCAATAAGGAGAGGTGCTATGCTGGACCTTGTACTCCCCAACAAGGAAGGGCTGATGAGGGATGATAAGCTCAAGGGCAGCCTTGGTTGTAGTGACCATGAAATGGTGGAGTTCAAGATCCCTAGGGCAGCAAGGGGGGCTCACAGTAAGCTTACTACCCTTGACTTCAGGAGGGCAGATTTCAGCCACTTCAGGGATCTGCTCAAGAGTGTCACAGGGATCTGCTCGAGAGAGTGTAATGGGATAACATCCTGGAGGGAAGAGGGGCCCATGAAAGCTGGCTGATATTTAAGGATCACATTCTCCAGGTCCAAATGTGATGCATCCAAGTAAGAGAAAGTCAGGTGAAAACTCTAGGACATCAGTGTGGATGAGCAAGCAGCTCCTAGAAAAGCTCAAACTTAAGAAGGAAGACTACAGAGGGTGGAAGCTAGGGCAGGTACCCTGGGAGGATTACAGGGATCAGGTAAGGAAAGCCAAATCTCAGATAGCATTAAATCTCACCACGGATGTAAAGAGCAGTAAGAAAAACCTCTATAGGTATGTTCGGGATAAAAGGACAACCAAGGAAATGTAGGCCCTCTCCTAAAGGCAACAGGAGACCTAGCTACGCAGGATATTGAGAAGGCTGAGGTTCTCAATGACTTCTTTGCATCAGTCTTCTCTGGCAAGTGCTCCAGCCTCATCGCAAAGGCCACAGCAGGTGAAAGCAGGGACTAGCAGAATGAAGAAGCGTCCCCACTGTAGCAGAAGAACAGGTTCATGACCATCTAAAGAACCTGAAGGAGCAAAAGTCTATGGGACTTGATGGTGTCCATCCACATGTCCTGAGGGAGCTGGTGGATGCAGTTGCTAAGCCCCTGTCCATGATATTTGAGAGGTGATGGTGGTCTGGTGAGGTTCCCACTGATGGGAAAAAAGGTAACATAGCCTCTATTTTTAAAAAGGGGAAAAAGTAAGACCTGGGGGACTACAGGCGAGTCAGTCTCATCTCTTTTCCTGGCAAGATCATGGAACAGATCCTTCTGGAAAATCTGCTAAGGCACATGAAAAATAAGGAGGTTATAGGCGACAGCCAACATGGCTTCACTAAGGGTAAATCATGCCTCACCAATCTGGTGGCCTTCTATGACAAGGCTAGAGAGATGGTGGATAATGGCAGAGCAACTGACGTCATCTACCCGGATTTGTGCAAGGCATTTGACACTGTCCCACACAACATCCTGGTCTCTAAACTGACAAGGCATGGATTTGACAGATGGACCACTCGGTGGATAAGTAATTGGCTGGATGGCCACACTCAGAGAGTTGTGGTCAATGGTTCAGTGTCCAAGTGTCCTCAATTTTAACAGCTTCGCTAAGCTAGGAAAAAGACTTTATCTTACGAAGTGTTTTTACTCACTCCTTGGAATATTTTCTCCCTATTTTCAAGAGTTCAGCATTAACAACATGACGAAACTGCCCAACTCGAAATGTCTTTGGTTTATTTTTAAAGAAGCCAAAACAAGCTTTAGATCCTGAAAAAGTTATCTCCATGAGATGGAACAAAGGTAGCAACAACACCTTAAGAAACATGTCTGACTTGAGTGTGACTGCTCTGATCCACGAAGTGGGTCCTGATGATCCACTAAGTCAATTCTCTCTCTAGCCTCCATGATGCTGTGTATTCTGTGATTCATGTTATTTTGATACAGTGCGATCAATTTTTTTGCAGCTTTATCCTTCTGCAATTTTTTACAAGAAGGATTAATAGCAACTGCAACAGAAAAATTACCTTGATGTCATACATAATCCTTTATCCTTTCATCACCATCAAAATCTCAGTGCTTTGTCCATCTTTCTTGTCTGCAGCAACTTATTTCACTTGTTCCTATTAAGGCTATTATATTCACCCTATTACTACTAATCTTTTCTTTTTAAATAGCCACACCTATTTTAATCCAAAACGGTGTGGTAAGCATTTGATTCTTTGTGGAAGCAGACACATAATTAGGTTAATCTGTGCTATCTTTTCAAGTGAGTTGATTGTTTCTTTACTATGGACATATTTCTTATAACAGCAATAAGCTTGCCAGATAGCTTGGAGGCAAATCAGGAGCAATTTACCAAGCATGTAGCTACTATGAACTGAAATCTTGACATAATAGCGAGCTGTGTATAGCCACTCCTACCTGCCAGTTATTACTCATGTTAGCTTTTTACTGACACATTAAATTTCAACCGCACCTTTCCTTCACAAACAAGTACTTTCATTCTACCCAGCTACATCTGTGAGAAATAGCTGATCTTCACCAAAGCACACAGGAATCTAAATTCAGAATGCAGCAGCAACCAAATTACCTGCACAAAGTCCAAAAATGTCAGTGGAAGCAAGTCATCCAGGTGGCCAATATCTTTGGAGAAACGATTTAAGATTCTTCCTACAGAAACAGGGTTGGAGAAGAAAAAAGAAAAATAAAGTAAATAAAATTATTGAAAAGATCAAAATATCTTAAACACACCATGTTTTACTATTTTAGTAATGGTTAAAAGGAAACAGCTGGAATCTAAAGATAAAAAGACACTTTTTGAAACCACCACAACAGGAATCCTTTACAACCACTGCTATATATTTTGAAGAATACTTTTTTACAAATGTCTTTTACCCAAATATAAAACCTTTACTTAAACTGCTAGGAAAAAAATTAAAACGGGCTTTGAAGATAACAGTTCAATAGAATTTAACAGGTGAAACATGCATATTCTTTATGCTCAACACGTGCAGGTAAAGGTTTACAGTTCAGACAATGCAAGTTTCATCAAGTAACATCAGCTAGAATCTGCTCCTACTCTTGACTGAAACTCACTAGTGCATGCATGTCCCAGATAGATCATAGCTGATCTAACTTATGCTTTTTAATATTTCTGTTTCCACTCCTCCACTGTTACACGTGGATTCAAATTGTAGGCGTTTCTGAAACAGAATCTGAGACAGATTTGCATTCATGCAGCCTTACATTTATTTATACTTATTCAAAACCTTGACAATACTGATGATCATATTAAAGCTAATAAAACAATTTTTCATCAGCTTTTAGTGAAGCATTTACACTTCACTATTTTCCCCAAGTTCTACTTGAGTGAAGTTATATCAGTTATAGCAAGAGTTCTTTAATAATTAAAATCACAATGCTGCCACCCATAAGTGGATTAGTGTCTTCCTCCATTAATCAATATCTCTACTCACCAGGAAAGAAACTAAGCTAAGGATGGGAATCTGGCCTTTTCTAAGGTGTGTAATGCCCATACATGCATTCACATTGCTTTTTTATCTACATATATCTTGATTCAATTACTACTTCTAGCTGGTACAAACACATTCACTGCATTGGCAACAAAAGACTTTTTTTTTAACTTTTCAAAGAAGCTCATTAAACTAAAAGTAGTTAAGTTTCAAATTTCCATGGAGTGCATTGGAGATCTAATTCCAGAGATAAGAAATTACTGAAGTAACTTCTGTAGCATCCATCATTCTACTTTGCTGTTCACAGCTCTCTCAGAACTACAAATTTTGCTGCATAACATTCAAATAATTTTTAAAAGGAATTTCTGTTCCACACCAAGCAATATGCAAGACATCCTCTCCTCAGGCCTGCGACAGGACTCCAAAGAGAGACACTGGTGGCTAACAGCTTGTTCTGCAGTACATGACTACCCAAGGCAGTTACTTAAGGTAGATGGCAGTAGAATTCATCCAATTTTTAGGCTTTGCACACAGAGAGGAAAGGTATATAACAGCACAAGACTCAGCAAAACCTCTGCCATTTCTTTCTACTGGGAATGGCAGCTGGGGATGTTCCCTTTCACTTATTTCATGCTGGGACAGATACATCACAAGAAACTCCAAGGCAATTTTTTTCAAAGTTTCCATTTCCTGAGATTTCCTTACACAGAGACTGGCCATGAAGAGTAAAGTAGCACATACTTCATGCATGTTGTAGCTAAGATATCTTAATATCCCTAAATAGAATATTCCAGGTTATTTTCAAATGAACCAAGACTTCTCTGGCAAAAAGAAAATAATTTGAAGAGGTTAAATGCTTTCTTCTGACAGGGTTTTCCCTAGCAGCCTGTCCAGGAGAGGCAGATGAGGGAAACAAGATGACATAATGGATTGGGCTCAGGGTATTAGCATCTGTTCCCAGCTCTGTCACTTGCCTCCTGCATGACTTCACTTTATTTTACAGAGGGAAGAGCAGAACAAGTAGTGGTGACAGTGCCAAGCATCTCTGTGAAACCCTGTGAGATCCACTGATGCCGAGCTGTACGCAAGGGAAAAGGATTACTCCCACAATGAGCAAACACCACCTTAATTCAGCCTTAAAATTCCCCTTTGCCTCCTACCCCCACATAAGTTTTATTTGCAGTGGTTTCTGACTGGTAAAAGAAGCTATTGTGCAAAGGCCACCCCATGCGACACTGCCAGGAGGCAGCAAGGTCACTCAGGCTGGCTACTCTCCATGGCCATGGTGCCAGCTAGGTCAATGCTTGCACCTCCATCAAGCGATGCCTTCACCATCTCCCCCATCCCACAGGTGAAAGAGAGCACCCAAACTTGTTCCTGGAAAAGCACTGTGCTTACTCTGAGTTTGTATGGTAAAGACAAAGCCTCAAGGGCTGTAGGAGAGAGGCCATTACAAAATGCCCCCTGTCAAAGGGGATTTTAGTTTCATTTCCACCAGCACCTCTGAGTCATTTCTATTGAAGAATGACCCACTAAAGTTGTTCAAGGAGAAATTTTATAGATTTTGAGTTTAGGCTTGGGGTTTTTTTGGCAATTGTTTGGAGGCTGTAACAATTTCCAGCCATTTTTCTGAGAAAGTTTCAGTGTTGTGATAAGGAGAGTTTTAGGCTGCAAGCACGATACAGAACTGCTCCAGTACTTTTGTGTGTAAAAAAATGACCTAGATATAACTGACAGCTGCAGAATACTTGCCTTCATCCTGCACACCAAGAACAACTGTGGCAATGTTCTCCTCCACAGCAACATCACTTCCAGTGAAGTTCTTTGAGGAACCCAGTCACGAAGGAAAACTTAGCTCGAGTCGGCCTCAGGTCCTCTGTTCTTACTGTCTCTTCCATATAACCACTAACAACCCCACTTTTCAAGTTTCTATAGATAATCAAGCTGATAATTAATTGTCAAACCTGTATTTTTGGCAATTACCTTATGAAATGGTTAGGTATAAGTGTTTCTACAGACTGTGTTTTGACAAGAGCTATGAGCTGCCACTAGGAAAGTGGAAATTATTCTGATGTTATCAATAAAACATGAAAACGTATTTTAATCTGCCCAATCCCCTTTAAAATGTAAATACAGTAATTCTGTAAAATTATATGTACTAAAATACAAGTCAGCAAAATAAATGGCATTTGAGAAAGACAAACCTTGAAAACTGGAACCTTTTACAGTCCACCTTATACAGTTAAAACCATTTAAATAGTGGGGACATGAATCAGCTGCTTCCCAAATAAACACTCAGGTAAATCTCTGATAGCAGAACTTAAATTAAAAAAAAAATTGTCAAGTTATTGATAAAAGTAATTTATGGTCTATTTAGCTATTTATTGTTTGCACATAGTAATTCTGAAAAATGATACTTTAAGTCAGTAAGTTTAGGAAAACACCTCGCTTCTTTCTAAGAAGTCCACATCTCCCTCTTAGAAAATTAATCCAGTGACCATTAATGCCTTTCTACTGCTAAGAGCAAGCAACAAAGCCACAAGCCTTAGCCCTATTTTCATGGTTGCTAGTTCTCAACCATATTACCTCAGTGACTGTATAAGGGAAACACAGGCCTGGAGATGTATTTCAGCTCCTGTTCATATGGACTTAACTGAACAGGCATTTTATTCAGCAAATCCTACAAGGAAGCAACCCACTAAAGCAAGCAAGTTCCCTCACCATATAGCAGAGAGAGCCACACATCTCCAAGCAGCAGTGCTATGCTTTTGAAACATCCACAAAATGCCCCATAGCCACCATGATATTGCATCCAGAGTGACTGCTACATTTATAAGGATGCCTACAAGTGAATGAGGTCTATTTCGCAAGGTATGAAGAAAGAACTATTTCTACTTACTGGAAGCATAATAAATCAGTGGCTTGCTTATGCATAATTAAGCATGTAAAAGAAAACAATCCAGATATGAAAGTTAAAGTAGCCATTTTGAGTCAGGACACAAAATACTTATGACTACAGTTTGAACAAGCATTTTCAAACCTAACTTTTGGGGATGGCTCTTCAGATTAAACAAACAGTTGCACCAGCTATTCAAGAAGGGCAGGAACTGCACAACTCACCAAGAAATTATTTTTCTCTCCAAAACTAATATCCTTCTTCTCCGAATGTACAGACTATAATCATCACCTTCCAGATTTATTTCATACTTCTAAAAAACCCGAATTCCTTGTAAGCATTTCTGTGACACAGATACACACCATAAGACAGTAATTCTTAGATCTAGTCCAGGATTCCCAATTTACAAAATTTTCCAGCTCACTTAATACTTACACCCTTTACTTATCCCTGTAAGTTTGAGTCTGGGCTTTAAAAGCAAAAAGAAAATACTAAATCTAAAATGTTTAAGGCAAAGTTAATGTCATGAAACCACTAAAAAAGTCATTTAAGAAATCAAGAACAAAGTATGCCAACGTTACAACAGCATCCAAATTTGTGAATAGTATCTGCTGTTTTAATCACTCTCAGGCTTCCACGTGATGTGCAGCATCAAGCAGCAAGCTGCAAAAAGGGGACGTGCACTCTTCAACAGTCTTATGTTTGTTTTTACATCAAATAACTTAATCAGAACACATACTGTTGTTAAGATTTCTTCCTAAGTAATTAAATAACTATTCAATGCCAATTAATCATAGTTAAATAAGGGTCTGTCACCAAAGTGCTATGTACACATTTCAGACTATTTAATGGTCAAATACTTGGCAGTATCAAAGTTAAACAATGATTCATTAAACCTCCTCCACTACACAATAGTTAGGCTAAACTTGAAGTGAAAGAATCAAACCTCTTTTGTTCTCCATGAAAGAGACATAAAACCTCAGTATGTGATATTCTTTTCTTCCTCACTCTGTAAACTGCTTTAATTGCATGAATCAGAATGTATTCAGGTGCTACATACCCACTTTGCTTCTGCAGGTGCCTAGTGCTACTTTGGAATAGAGGTTCAAACCTATCATCCAAATGATGAAAACACTTGACAGTGTGCCACACCTATTTAAAATGTTTATACATACTTCATCATGAAAGAAGTAACAATCCAAACTGAATAAACACTTACGACGTAAACACCAGAAATGAAAAGGATTTTTTTTTTTAAAAGAAGAAACTAGGATCCTCCACTGGAACAGCCAAATGCCACCAATAGCATTTAATGTCAGACAATTTAAATTCCAAGTATCAAGGACCCCAAGAGCAGCAGTACAGTATTTTTAAATTTATTTGGCATTTATAGTATGCTTTTTGTTGGCCACTGCATTCACTGAAATACTTGTGTAACACAATACAGTGGGCAGATTGATTTTATATACCCTGCAAGGAGTCTACCAAGCCTTTATACCCACTGACTTCATCACACATTGCAGAAATACTTTGTTGCTACTTCTCTAGTCCACTGATTCACCTCTTTGGAAAAGAAAAAAAGTTTTGAGAGAAGGACCTATTAGGGATAGAAAGCTTTTGCCACTTGTGTGTGCATATGCTTGGAATTTTTTTCCCTTCAGAGATCAAGCTAATCCTCAATCCAGGGAATTTTAATTGCATCACCTTTAGTTCAATATGCAAATGTTATTAATAAATAATTATCACAGAATGATAGAATGGTTTGGGTTGGAAGGGACCTTAAAGATTATCTAGTTACAACCCCCATGCATGAGCAGGGACACCCCTCACTAGATCAGGTTACTCAAAGCCCCATCCAACCTGGCCTTGAACACTTCAGGGAAGGGGCATCCAAAACTTCCCACTGCAACCTGTTGCAGTGTCTCACCACTCTCACAGGAAATAACTTCTTCCTAATCTAAACCTTCCCTCTTTCAGTTTAAAACCATTACCCCTTGTCCTATCACTACATGCCCTTATAAAAAGTCCCTCCCCAGCTTTCCTGTAGGCCCCTTCAGGTACTAGAAGGCTGCTGTAAGATCTATGCAGGGACCTCTTCTCCAGGCTGAACACCCCAACTCCCCCAGCCTGTGCTCCAGAGGTGTTCCAGCCCTCTGACCATCTTTGTGGTCCTCATTTGGACTCGCTCCAACATAAATAATGCTTTGCATAGTAACCTAAGCTCCTTCATAGCAATTGCCCTAAATATCAATTTTTGTGTACAAGTACACTGCATTTACCAGGGGAAAAAATATTCAAAATCTCTTTATATATACCCTACAACAGTGAAGCCAGGCGCACTCTCCCACAGAGGAGCCTCTATGAAGAAAAAGTAACAAATTAAACGCTATTATCTCCCACTTCTTGCAAACTCGCAGGAACCTGCCTGAAAATACCTTGCACCACTAGGAATGAATTCAAGAAGGTACTTTAGCCATACAAGTGTAACTAAATGGAAGCAACCCCAGCTGGGGCTGCACACTTGCTTGAAGACAGTCATGCCACAGAGACGCTCTTCTAGTCTAAGACAGCTTTAATTTAGAGGAACTGATCTTACAGAGTCGAAAGCACACACCTCGCTGTCACCCAGGTGACCCAGCAAGGAGGAAAAGCCCCCCATGCATCACATTCTGCTGACACCAGGCTCAGGGTGGCAGAGCACCAGTGCGAGGGTGGCTATCATGGCCGAGTGTCATCACTCTGTTGGGTCCTGGGGAGACGCCCTGCAGCAGACCACACCTCGGTTCGTGTGTACGGAGAGGTGTCAACCCACCCTGAAGATGGAAATTATATACTTGAACAGTCCAAATTACAGCTTATAAAACCAACGTAATTTTAAATGTACACATGGTCATAAAATAATGCTCGGAAGTGTATATGGGGTAATAAAAGCATACTCAAAAGCAGGAATAAAAGAAATCACTGCACAGAACCCAGTATGTTTAAACCCATCAATTTAACTACACTGAACATGTTTCCCATTCTGTCAGTGGTATAAATCGACAGCTCCTCCCATATCCTGCTGTTAAGCTATGGCATTCAGTGGCTGATAAGTCTCCACCAGAGCTCAGTTTCCACACACATGCTGAAAAAAGGAAAAACAGAAAATAGAAAACGTACTGCAACTACAAGCAGCCTTCCGTTTCATCAAAGCAGCGACAAAGTGGATTGCCCATATCAATGTTGGCAGGAAGCAGACATTACATCAACCTTGTAAAATACAACTATGAAATCAACAAAATAATTAAAGATGGATTACTGACTTTGATAGGAATTGTAAGTTTGTGAAATATTTCTTCAGAAAGAAATCGGGAAATACATCTCCTGCATAGCTGTCAATTACTGATCTACTCTGGCTTTTCTTCCATATTTCTACAAAGAAACGTCAATAGGTCTGTTATCTTTTTTTAATATATGTTTAGCACCACATGTCCACACAAACTGCCATATACAGCATTACTGTCTTCCCCACAGGCATCCTATAAATATAAATAAGAAATTCTATCCCATTTTTTTTTCTTCAGCAGCCTGAAACTGACAGGAATATTATCACTTTCTTAGACGTTTGCAAACGGGCACAGTGGTGCTGGGCCAAAATATGCTGAGATCTTAATATCCATTTATCTAAACTGCCAGCATGTAATGAATTCAGGTGGGATGCCTTCTATTCAAATTAATTTACTACTTGAAAAGGACTTTTCACACAAATGCTGTCAAACAGGAAAAAAGTTAGAAAACAAGAAGAAAATGTGAACACTCTGATCTTATTTTTAAGTGTAGGATTTAAAGAAAAAAGGATAACTATAATGAAGATAAGAATGGAAAACAGACTTCTTTGCAAATGGATTTCTATTTTTACTGCTGGTGGAGATACCTACATTACCTAGCATGAATACACTGAACCTAACTGTACAGTTGTTTCTTGAGCTTTCCAGTCCACTAGAAACCACCTCAGTGCAAAGCTACATCTCTGCTTCATAATTAGAATGACGATGAAAGCAGACACCTTTGCTAAACTATTTAAACACAAACAAACCCACTTCTGAAAGACCACTTACATAGTCTAGTTCTCCTTTCTGCTATAAATCCAATTTGGATGGAAAATGCTTCCCGATTGTTGGGGTTTTTTGGGGGGAGGGGAGGTGTGCCTTAAAATGAATTTAAATGAACATTACCAATCAGGATGGACTGAAATATCCAAAGAGTAATCTGTTGCTGGAATTTTTACATGAGAGGAAAAAAACCTGCTTTTACAGCTACTTTTGGCATTATATATCAATATCAACACAAAGACTAAAACAAAAGTGGAAATAGAGGTCAACTTTCTGGTAAGGTTTTTCCAAGAATCGAAAGGAGGTTTTTTTTCTGTGCTGTAACATCCTCGTAGGTAAGCTTAGGAAGTGTGGGTTAGATGAGTGGACAGCGAGGCGGACTGAGAACTGGCTGAATGGCAGAGCTCAGAGGGTTGTGGTCAGTGGTACAGAGTCTAGTTTTAGGCCTGTAGCAATTGGTGTTCCCCAGGGGTCAGTGCTGGGGAAGTCTTGTTCAACATATTCATCAATTTACCTGGATGAAGGGACAAGATGTATCCTCAGCAAACTTGCTGAGGATACCAAACTGGGAGGGGTGGCTGACACTTCAGAGGTTGTGCTGCCATCCAGTGTGACCTGGACAGGCTGAAGAGTTGGGCAGAGAGGAACCTAATGAGGTTCAACAAGAGCAAGTGTAGGGTCCTGCACCTGGGGAGGAAGAACCCCATGAACCAATATAGGTTGGGATTGACCTGCTGGAGAGTAGCTCTGCAGAGAAGGAGCTGGAAGTCCTGGAGGACAAGAAGTTAACCATGAGTCAGCAATGTGCCTTTGTGACCAAGAAGGCAAATGATATCCTGGGGTGCATTAAGAAGAGTGTGGCAGGCCAAAGGAGGTTATCCTGCCCTCTACTCTGCCCTAGTGAGGCCTCATCTGGAATACTGCATCCAGTTCTGGGCTCCCCAGTTCAAGACAGACAGGGAACTACTGGAGAGAGTCCCACAGAGAGCAACAAAGATGATCAGGGGACTGGAGCATCTCTCTCTCTTTTGAGGAAAACTTAAGACACTTGGGTCTGTTTATCCTGGAGAAGAGAAGACTGAGAGGGGATCTTCAAAGAGCTTAGATATCTCCCAAGGTTGAGACAGTGGGGCCAGATTCTTTTCAGTAGTGCCCAGCGACAGGGCAAGGGGCAACAGGCACAAACTGGAACATAGGAAATTATATCTGAACACAGGGAAAATCTTCTTCGAGGGTGACAGAGCAATATAACAGGCTACCCAATGAGGTTGTGGACTCTCCTTCTCTAGAGACATTTAAAACCTGTCTGGACGTGATCCTGTGCAACCTACTCCAGGTGAACCTGCTTTAGTAGGGGGGTTGGACTAAGATCTCCAGGCATCCCTTCCAACCTCTACCATTCTCTGATTAATACTATCAAGGCTAGATTCAGAAAAGGCTTTAAATACTGTGTTTCAGAAAATATGGGGTGGTGGGTTGGAGGGAATCTCACATAGCTCTTGCAAATCAGCTCTTATTTTTTGATTTTCTTCCCATTCCATCTCCTATAGACAATTCACGGAATCACCAAGGCTGGAAAAGACTTCCAAGATCATCAAGTCCAGCCTATGACCAACACCACCACACCATCTAGACCATGGCACTAAGTGCCACATCCAGCCTTTCCTTGAACACATCCAGGGATGGCGCCTCCACCACTTCCCTGGGAAGTCCATTCCAATGTCTAATCACCCTCTCCATGAAGAAGTACTTCCTAATATCCAACCTAAACCTCCCTTGGAGCAACTTCAGGCTGTGCCCTCTTGTCCTGTCACTAGTTTCCTGGGAAAAGGGCCCAGCCCCCACCTGACTACAACCTCCCTTCAGGTAGTGGAAGAGAGTGATAAGGTCCCCCCTGAGTCTCCTCTTCTCCAGGCTAAACAACCCCAGCTCCCTCAGCCTATCCCTAGAAGACTTTCCCTCTAGTCCTTTTCACCAGCCTCGTTGCTCTCCTCTGGACCCACTCCAGCACCTCAACGTCCTTCTTGAAGTGAGGGGCCCAGAACTGGACACAGTACTCGAGGTGAGGCCTCACCAGTGCTGAGTACAGGGGGTAAATTACATCCCTACTCCTGCTGGCCACACTATTCCTGATAGAAGCCAGGATGCCATTGGCCTTCTGGGCCACCTGGGCACACTGCTGGCTCATGTTCAACCAGTTGTCAACCAGTACTCCCAGGTCCCTCTCTGCCGGGCTGCTCTCCAGCCACTCTTCCCCCAGCCTGTAGTGCTGCCTGGGGTTATTGTGGCCAAAGTGCAGGACCCTGCACTTGGTCTTGTTGAATTTCATACCACTTGCCTCAGCCCATAGACCCAGCCTGTCCAGGTCCCCCTGCAGCTTTTTCCTACCCTCCAGCAGACCTACACTCCTCCCCAACTTGGTGTCATCTGCAAACTTACTAAGGGTGGACCCAATCCCCACATCCAGGTCGTCAATAAAGATATTGAATAGGACTGGGCCCAGTACTGATCCCTGGGGGACACCGCTGGTCACCGGACGCCAGCTGGATGCAGCTCCATTCACCATCCCTCTCTGGGCCTGGTCATCCAACCAGTTTTTAACCCAGCAGAGGGTGCACCTGTCCAAGCCATGGATTGCTAGCTTCTCCAGGAGGATGCTGTGGGAGACGGTGTCAAAGGCCTTGCTGAAGTCAAGGTAAACCACATCCACAGCCTTCCCCTCATCCACTAGGCGGGTCACCCAGTCATAGAAGATGAGATTGGTCAGGCAGGACCTTCCCTTACTAAACCCATGTTGGCTGGACCTGATCCCCTGGTTATCTTCTACATGCTGCTGGATGGCACTCAGGATGATCTGTTCCATAACCTTGCCAGGCACCGAGGTCAGGCTGACAGGCCTATAGTTCCCCAGATCCTCCTTCCGGCCCTTCTTGTGGATGGGCGTCACATTGGCCAACCTCCAGTCATCTGGGACCTCCCCAGTGAGCCAGGACTGGTGATAAATGATTGAGAGCGGCTTAGTCAGTTCTTCCGCCAGCTCCCTCAGCACCCTAGGATGAATCCCATCTGGATCCATGGACTTGTTGGGATCTAAGTGGCACAGCAGGTTTCTAACTACTTCCTCCTGGATTACAGGAGTCAGGAGTACAGTTGCCCTGAGGGTAGCTAGTCTTTTTGTTAAAGACTGAGGCAAAGAAGGTGTTAAGTACCTCAGCCTTTTCCTTGTCCTCTGTTACTAAGTTCCCCCCCTCATCCAATAGGGAATGAAGATTTTCCCTGACCCTCCTTTTGTTATTAATGTATTTAAAAAAGCATTTTTTATTATCCTTTACAGAGATGGCCAGATTAAGTTCTAGCTGAGCTTTTGCATCTCTGATTCTCTTTCTACATGCCCTTACAATAGTATTAAATACTTCCTGATTCACTTGCCCCTTTTTCTAAAGACGATACACCCTTTTTTTATTACTGAGTTCTTGTAACAGTTTCCTGCTCAACCAGGCTGGTCTTCTTCCCCACCGGCTCCTTTTTCGGCACATAGGGACAGCCTGCTCCTGGGCCTTCATAAATTCATTAAGTAAGCCCAGCTTTCCTGGGCTCCTTTGTTTTTGAGGGCTGCTTCCTAAGGGACTCTCCCAACCAGCGTCCTGGAGAAACCAAAGTCAGCCCTCCAGAAGTCCAAGGTAGAGGTTTTGCTGAAGACCCTCCTGACTTCTCCACATATTGAAAATTCTATCATATCACGGTTGCTGTGCCCAAGACAACCTCCAACCACTACATCTTCCACCAGCCCTTCCCTGTTTGTGAACAGTAGGTCTAGCATGGCACAACCCCTGGTTGGCTCACTTACCAGTTGTAGCAGGAAATTATCTTCCACACATTCCAGAAACCTCCTGGATTGCCCCCTTTCTGCTGTGTTGTACTTCCAGCAGACATCTGGTAAGTTGAAGTTCCCCACACGAACAAGGGCTAGTGAATGTGAGACATCTCCAAGTTGTTGAAAGAATGTCTCATCAGTCTCTTTATCCTGGTCAGGTGGTCTGTAGCAGATTTCCACTAGGATATCAGCCTTATTGGCCTTCCCCTTTATCCTTACCCATAAACATTCTGCCTTGGTGTGTTCAACATTGAATTCTAGGCAGTCAAAGCACTCCTTAACATAGAACACCACCCCACCACCTCTCTTGCCTTGCCTGTCCCTTCTAAAGAGCCTATAGCTGACCACTGCAGCACTCCAACCATGCGACTCATCCCACCACGTTTCCATGATGGCAATTATATCATGGTCTCCCTGGTGCACAATAGCTTCTAACTCCTCTTGTTTATTTCCCATGCTTTGAGCATTGGCAATATACACTTGAGCTGTGGTACAGATATCCTGACCACTTGCATGGTTACTGACCTATCAGTGAGTCCAATTCACTGATTAAGAATGTTAGTTTGCTGCTTCTTAACCTTTTTCTTCTCCTCTTTTTTTTTAGGTGTTGAAGTCAGAAGAGCTCAATCATCACTCCAGTCTAAAATGACAATAACCAAGTAGGACATCACTGAAAATAAAAGCTTTTACCTCCTGAAACCTTCAGTTGGAACTGCTATCTGGATGATACTTTTATCATCCAGAAAACAACTATTATCCTGTATTTTACCAATCATATATATTCAGATCCTTATGCACACACTGAAGAGGAGAATGATTCTGACATAGTCCATCCATTTTCTTCCTTTTTTGAAATCATGGAAGGGAATTCTGTACAGACTGATGCTGTGAAAGCCAAGCTAAGCTGTCTGGCCTCTACCTAGCCCATCCATTTTGAGGATAAAGCCTTAGGATAACTCAACCAGCAGAGGCATTTCAGGTCTTCACCTGTCTTTGTAAACCCTCATTCTGCTTGGCGTGTTCCTTTCATTCAATCATTTTAATTTTTTTTTTCAGTTTCGGCTTCTTTTTCTTTCTCTCCTCTTCTGGAAAATGTGAATTGCTTGGCAAGGAAAGTGTCTCTCTAAAGTTAATTCATTATGTAATGCAATGATTCCTGAAATACCTTCTTCTTAACTGCTCATGCTGTTAAAAAAAGGCACTGGAACAACATGGGATTGGCTATCCAGAATTCACAATGGATGGCACTGGATAATTTTCAGTGAGTGTTTTTTTTCCTGTCTCAGATGAAATGTCATTACTACTGAACTCAACAGAAATTCTGGCATAACTATCAGAAAATTAGAACTGCATCTCTTTTACTTTGCTGTGCAAATAAAGCATATCCTTGGGAAATCTGCTGTGTGTTAAAAAAGTCACGCCTTCCACAAAATTATAAATTTTGCTTAAATTTAGGACACTTTAAACCACGTTAGAGCAAAACCACAAAAAATTTGGAAACAACCAGATTCACTACTTAGGTACAATTCATAAAACCGCAAAGGAATAAGATATTGAGAAACCCATTGTTCTGTTTATAAAGGTACAGCCAAGCCCAGGGGTCCGGGCACTTACACAAGAGGTGAAGGTTGGGAAGAGATGCAAGGGAATGTGTTATTTTTACCAGTCATGGAGCAGGCACTGAATGTGGGTCACCCACCTCTTCCGCAAGCGTGTTAATTGCTCTACTAGAGGCAATCTGCGGTAGGCCTCCTTCAGTCTCTGCTCTTGAAGCTGTTCTCCCTTTGGATGAATCAGTAAATAAAGTATGGCACCGGAAGAAGGAAAATGAGTGAGTGCCTGAAGGCTACAGCAATCAGCATGGGAGGAACTACAGCTGGATTCAAATCCCCTCTTTTTTTTTCTGGCCTAATTTAGGGCATGGAATGGATCCTTTCCTGTGGAGCAGGCTGTAGGGTATGAGGAGGGAGGGATGACTTCACTTCTTCTTTGGTTTTGTGATTGGCACCAAATTCCACTTACAAATCTCACCTGAGAAACAACCAAAAATCTTTTGTCTCAGAAAAGCTGAAGGCAACCACATCCCAAGCATTTCCTTCAAGCAAAGAGTGCTGTCCAAAGGAATCTAGATATAGTCTGACAGTGCATTTCTTTGGGCTATCAGCTTCCGGGGGGGGGGGGGGGAAATCACTTATTTACAGCCTAAACTATAATTAACAACACTGAAGTGGAAATGTGGGGTATAATATACATTCAAATGAAAAAAAAAACAACCAACAACAACAAAATATTATCTCTTCTCTATTGTATATTATATTCATTACACTAAAAGAAACAAATTTTCATAATTAAATTATCAAATGCTAAGCATTTTGAAAAGTTATATTGCACTGCATATGACTTTACTGTACCCCCTCTACTGGGCAACTCTTAGAAAGCTTCATCTCAAAAAGAAAAACATACCAGGAGTAAGCAGCTGCAAATGAGGAGTAAGTAGCCGCTGACCATACTGAACCACTAGTAATGTGTAAATCAAAACCAAAAAACTTTTAATGTTCATGTAGAAATACACCTTAAATTCATCCACCTAGATTTTTTTGACAGCCGAATGCTAGGTTAAATTATTTTAAAAATACATGCTTACATTTACATTGCTCAAAATTAAAGAAAAATCTAGCATCACCCTATGATTCTCTATTTTTTTCATGTCTTTAAATAATAAGAAACAGAATGATGAACATAAATGTTAACAGCAACATTTCTTCACTTTTCTATAAACAGAGAAAAAAAATTCACACACATCAAGGAGAAAAAAATGGCCTCACTGAACAGTCACTCAAGCAAAAGTTAATACAATTTACAATCTATTTTGCCTTTGTTCAATTCTAAGACATACTTCACTGTGAAACTCTGATTTACAGCCGCCCAGCACTATGAACTCCTAAATAAATAAACAGGCAAAAATAGAAGAGTGCCACCCGCAACATGGGACTCCTGAGAATGGTGCCATTTGTTACTTGCATGACAGAAACACCCAAAAGAGGATTAATATATCTGAAGTGGGAGGCAGAGCCTCACTAGGATGCAGGCTGGACCATCACGTAGCCAGCAGCATGCCCTGCCCTGAAGAGTTTGTTGTGTCAGTTAAGAGAAACCAACACAATTGACTATAAAAGGAACAACAAGCAGAGGGAAGATGCAGCAGTAAGCTGGAACAGAAAGTTGCATGACAAGATGTGTGCCTTTTTTTTCTTTTTTTAAGTATGGGAAAACAAAGGGGTCAGGGAATTAATGAGTTTCTCCACCCATATGCTTAACTACTGTCAGTTTATAGTCATATTGTGGTTGCAATGATACTGGTGTATCTTGAGAGATGATTTTAAGATGAAGAAGAGAGCTTGTGGATGAACTTTACTTCACAGAGAGCAGGAAGTTACAAAGATGTAAGCATGGAAGATAAGCAGGCAAAATGATGATGGAGGGAGGAAAAAAACACGTAAGACTGCCAACAGCTCCAGTTACCAGGTGCAGAAACAGTAAAAGGTTTGCATGGGAAGAGGGCTAATGCTCAAATGAAGCCATATTCCTTTCTACACCTCCTGGCAGACTCCCTCAAAGTACACTGAGGCCAAAAGGTCAAAAAAAAAGCCTTCTCTCCAGCTGGCCCTCGGGAAGAGCTGCAAGACAGAACTGTCAAAAGACTAGCTGGTAGTAACAGTCACAGAAGTTGCCGAATCTGGGAAGTTTGGATCCCAAGAAAGCTTTGTACATACTGGTTTGAATTTTCACCCTGCGCAGACTGGCTGCTTGCACGTGTCCTCTCCTTCAGCCTCTGCTTCATTCACTGCATATCCACTCCCTGTTCCCTCTCGTCCCTGTTCCTTCAACATTGCTTCTTCCGTTCCCCTTCTCCATACAATGGCACAAGTTCTGGATACAAATAAGCATGCTTGAATAACAGAAGAGAATGTCACCCCAAGCACACCCAAGGCATGAAGCCTGCCATGGCAAGGCATAGGCTAGGAAGTGTGGAACAGTTTGGGAGAAAGCAAGGGAGAACAGAAGGTGAACAGAAGGTGGATGCAACACTTAAACTAGAAGAGTGCCTGAGTGTTTTGGAAATAAAAAGTGACAAAAAGAGCCAGATAGGGGAGTACAATAACTACAAATGAGCCATAAAGGCAAAGGGAAGGGTGTTTTATGCTGAAAAACATGGGAAATCCTTACAGCAAGTGAGAGATCAGGTACTGAAAGAGTTTCCAAGTCAAAACCACGGATGCCAAAAGGCCACTGTCACCTGAAGGGAGATGGCAAAGTGCACCAGCACATTCTGCAAAACCATAAGCGTTTGATATGCAGAGACTACTCACAAGGTTATACTTGGGAAGATAAGGCAAGACTCACTATCTACTGAGATGCCTTTAGAGAACAATTCAGAGGATTTCAGTTACTTCTTGCTTAAAACTGCCCTTACAGGAGAATATTTCATTCTGCTAACTACAGAACTGCAGGGGCAACAGCTGGCTGAGTCTTTAGTGTATATTCCAATTAGTTTGCTTCATTTCATTCACATGGGGTCTTAAGACTTCACAAGACCAATTAAGATTTCAGGTAGAGGAATTCTCAGTAAAAAGTTTCCTTTCTTCCTTCAAAATAAATCTCTCTCTCTTTAGGTCTGAACAGTTCACTTATTTATGCATTCATTTTGTCTCTCTGACACACATTTTCACCACAATTTTGTTTTTGTTATTTCTAAACTAGCAGCTTCTCTGCTGAAACTACACTGGAAATATCAGGAAGAAAGAAGTTCCAGGACTGCAAGGAACTGGGCAACTATAGAAGCAATGAAAAGACTATGACAAAACTACCTATCTTTCAGGTATCCATCTCTAATATATAAAACAGTGTCAAATCCTCTCATGGACCTAAAGCACAAGTTATATTTTGGAATGAACACAACAAATTTTGTAAAAGATCATTGATAATAATCTGATCCCAGACGTTTTGGGAAAGGTTAAAACAACTGCTTTGCTCTTAATCTGCATTTAAAAAAGGCATCAACCAAACCTCTGATAAGGCAAGATTAAAATGGGAAAAGTACACATACAATAATGAAATTAAATGATGGGAAAATATCTTGTGTTTTTCCTTCCTTCTTCACAAAACAGCACAAGCACAGGACTTGATTCTGGATCAATTTGCGGATATATCGTTAAAACATACAAAACAAAAGCATAGCCAAGAAAAAAACCACAGAAGGCAAAATTGTGCCAATAACCCAACCACTATTAATATTATAGAGTATTAATTAGTAACAACTTAGCATTGTAGATACTTAATTATAACATTTAGAAAACAAATGTTGGCTCTGATGGTTTTAAAAATGTAGCTTAACTTTAGAATGCTTATGAAAAGAATCCAATAAACTTTTCATCACAGCTGAATGGTATTTACAATGCCTCTTAACTTTCTGAATGTCTATTTTGTCCTTGACTGACTCTGGAGAGAAAACCTTTAAATAGCAATTCACTTTCCAAATACGAGCATTAAATTTCTGAAGCTCTTAGTGGTCAACTATACAGTGGTCATGCTTTCAGGAAGAGGTCACAAACAAATTTAGGTGTTTGGATCACTCTAAAACCTTTTGGGACCTTCTGGACAAGTGGGGCCTTATTTGTTTGTTTTGTTTTTCCAAAGAAAGGAGACTGAAATGTCTCTTGATATCAAGGTTTTGTACATTTTCATAATCCAGTGTTTTTCTGGAAAGCTGCCGTACCACAGTTGGCGCAGTAAATGCTGGTCCTGTGAAACAAAAGTCTATAGTACAGCACATGATCCATGTGGAGAGGTATATTCCACCTTCCAGAAGGTTCTTTATTCAGCAGGGTACCACCTCATACCTGCAGAAGTCTGTCCACAATGGACTACTTGGCGCACTTGGGACCTAAATTAAGTCAAAACATCACAAAGTACCTGAACTAGAAACCCAAATAAATGTTGAAAACAAAACCTGTTGTAAAACAGTATCTCTGAAGTGTTACCGCTTGCATGGGTCACATTCTTTCCTGCTCAGTGTGTTCAGACGCTTGAAGGACCATTATGTTCAGAAAAGAGATCCTGGAAGAACTGAAAGGTTCTGACATCAGAGAATTTAAACTAGCTGTGAATCCCATTGAGGAGGTATGACTCATCTCTGAGGTTTAAATTAGATTATCAACCAAGTGAAGCAGCACGGTAAATCTACAATAAAAGATGAATGCCTACAGGAAAATAATTTTTGCCCCTAGTGGCAGATGCTTGAACTTTAAAGGATCCGAGACTAAGCTTTTTGTCTAAGCCTTCCTGACAGAAAACAATTGAAATAATTTCTTTAGTTGGTCCAACTTTGCTCCATATGCCACATGGAAACAATATCTAAACCCTGTAAAAGAAAGTATATTGTCACTTCTAAACCAATTGAGGATCAAACAATTTACAGAAACCAAGACTTATTTTGCTGACAATTAAGCTCTATCACCAAGACTTGAGATTCAATGAAATTTGACAATTGTGAAGAAAGAGGCTTTTGTCTAAATAAGTCTGAAGCATTTGGAAGAATCAACAGAAAATCAGAAGACTGAATTAGATCGAAGTATCAGAGCCTTTGAGGACAGTTTGGAATTCACTAAGTAAAATAATGCCTTCCTTGCTCTGTTTCCTCTCTGGATTGCTTTTGGTATTAAAGCAGAAATAAGCATATAGCAAGAGGCAAATCTAGTCTGAGGAGGAAGCCTTGTACCTATCACACTTCCTCTTACAGCATATTTGTTTTGTCTGTCTGCTGGTCAAGCCCCATTACAAAGAACCACCATTCCCACTGTAAAGATGAGATGAAAGACAAGTATGAATCACTGCCTTACACCGAATCTAAGGAGTGTGAAAGGCCTTTTTAAGTCTTTTTCTGCCATGCTGAAAGCCATCACATTTAGTTAGCCATTTAGATACTACACAAAGAAGTTTGCAAATTCCATTTGATTCTAGTGCTCGAGTTCACTAGTCAGTATAATATTCCTGCATCTCCTCCCGATGGAGTCAAAGAATGAAGATGTAATTCTGCTTTTCCAAGAAACATAATACTAATTTGTTCTCCGTCTGCCTCTTTAATTGAAAAATGCGTAAGATTTCTATTCAAAACACCACCATGCCTACTGTAGAATTAATAAAAAGCAGTAAGCATTTGAATGTCTTGCAGCTCATGGGAAGTACAAGCAACATAGAAAAAGTGCAAAGGTATTAACAAACTAAGCAGTGCTCAGAGGACTACATTTTAAGTTGAAATCAGATCATTTCAGAAACTGGGGATTTTGCATTTCATAAAATGTTCCTATCTGCTAGAGGTACATAATACTATTACTTCATTGCATGGCTAATATGGGAAAACAATTAAAGAAATCCTATTTTTCCACAGGAATGTTTCTATTTTTTTAAGTAAATGAACACTTCTGGGAAGTGTCAGATTGGACATTACTACTCTCAAACACTCAAAATCGTCTGTGTAAGCCCTCATAATCTTTGGGAAACACTAATTTCTGAACAATCACTTCTAAACGCTGTTACTTAAGCCTTCGGTAGTAGCCGAGCAGCACTGGTTATTAAATTGAGGTGCAGCAGGGCTTATTTTTTCTTATCTCAATTTAAAAAAATATGTTGGGACTGTTTCTTCCATTTTATGTGTTGGGGATTTTTTGGGGGGGGGATCAATTTAAGTGGCATTTAGTGGATAGCTTTGAATTCAGTATTAAACCACACTCGTAGCTTAATTATGAAAAAAGATCATTGTCACTACGTATTTGGAATATTAAAACTTGTCAGCTTAATAAAAACCTCAAGGCATTTTTTTCTCTCAAGTGTGGTTTTATTTTGAAAGCACTCCTTTGATAAGATTTCTTATTATTTGAACTTGTATAACTAGTTTTCTCTTGCGAATATTGGGAAAAAAATGTTCCCTCTAGACTGTTAGTTCAATAGAAAGTTGACACTTCTAAATCTAAAACCAGCTATATTTCACAATTCTGGTGCTTTCAATTTGCACAGGTTTCAGCAGACATCTTTGTCCTAAATGAGCAATCAGTATTTCTTTATATCCAATGGTAGGGGAACATCAGCTGACTAAAGGTAACTACTATAAACAGTCTTTTTAAATGTTTTACCATTTTTTATTCAGGAAATACCAAAAACATTCTTGAAGGCTAATAGTAATTGTTTACTTCTGGCCAGTTGTTGAGACTAGGGGGGGGGAGAATTGTTCTTCTGAGAGGAGACTGGGGAATGAAGGAAAGGAGAAAGGAAAGAGGCACTATACTAACATCAGGCAAAGCATACAGGTTTTGTATATATATTAATATATGTTTTTATACATTTTTGTGTGTGTGTGTGTAAAAATAAATATTAAAATTATGGTTAATTTCTTTCTCTTATATTTAGAGGTAAATTCAAAGTACTGAAGACTAAGATAACCAACCTTAAGTGCACAGACAGCTAGGTAATCTGAACTCCCACACAGTAGTGGGTAGGAAAGACACCTCTTCTCCAGCAACATTTAGAGCAAAAAGCCTTACATTGGTGCTCTCAGTCACACCCTGGAAGAGCCTGCCTCTCTATCATATACTTGGTAAACCTAGGCTTAAGGTAACCTCTGTGAATATCCTTCTTTGCCTGGTCATTCCTCATTATACATAATCCTCAAACTGGAATCCTAAATGGCTAGAAAACAGAAATAATAATGGATTTGAAGAAGTTCTGGTTTTGTTTTTTTGCCAGAATATTGTATATTTTACTCACTGAACCCTTAACCTCTATTACTGAAAGGATAATCTTACCATAACAAAGATGCTATTTGTACTTTATACTTAACAATAACTTAACCAAGGAAGTGCCATACAGTTAATATGGTCTGAACAGGTACAGAAACCCCAGCATTTCAGTTTGCTTTTGTTTTTTTTAAATGAGATAGTGTAGCTTTAACTGCTCATAATAAAAAGTGGAAAGAAAGAAAAAAAAACACCACTGAGCAAATGCCCCCAGCATATAATCACTTACTGTCCTCCAGGCACGTCCTAGAAAGCATGGGGTGGGAACAGTATTCCTGTATAAGAAATTACTTATCACATCTTTAAAACAGATGTAGGAGTTTTGTCTGAAAATTTAGAATGAACTGTATCTATTTTGGGTGGTGAACATTCAAACTGATGAACATGAAATTATGCTGAGAAACGAATACATGCAGGGACAAAAGAACACGTATTCCCAATGAAGGGAAGCTTACCACAAAGCAGAGGGGGTTTTTCTTGCCTACGCACGAATTAGCAATATTCTGCATTGCATCATTTGCATATTAAACAGACAATAACTTCATTAAGAAAAAACAGGTTTACCACACACAGAGAAATCTCATCATATCTGATAAAAAGAAAACAGGAAGAGAAGAATTAGGCCACCTATCCTCCATCCATTATACCTTTTAATTGCTAGCAATCATGTCCATGTTTCAAATCTTCACCTTCTCAGTTTTCCATGCACTTTCAGATTACTCTGCACTCTGTGCCCCACAACTAACATAAACTAGTGAAGATTTATGCTTGAAAGAAAGCAGGACATATGCAGAAGACAGTATAAAGGGGCTGGGAGAGATGGAAGAGAGGCACTCCCAGACACAGAAAGCAGAGGAAGAACTCAGGTACACAGTAGGTGAAAACTGGTAAGGACCATGCCAGTGGACAGAAAAACCATGAACTTAGGAAACTTCCTTTTAGTTTACAAATGTCATAAATGTTGCACAAGTAGCACATGATAAAAGCTTAAGTTTGATGAGCACTAATAACTTCTGTATTCTTTTTTTTTTACTGACAAACGAGGAAGGATGAGAGGATGCTACAACTAGAACACAAACAGGTCAGTAGCCATTTTTGAGTCTTCAATGCGGTGAAAAGTCCAACGCGAAAACAAAACCACCTCCTTAGTATACAACACACTTCTACTCAGAACCAAACAGCTGAGAATGAAGACCTTGACACCTTTCTCCCATATACCAGTCAGCTGGATTCACATGCTGGCTCTGTGAATACAAATTCCTACTCAGCATTAGGTGAGTAATGGCTAAAGCAACCTCAGCTTCTCCAGACATTTCATAAATCTCCTCACTCCACAACCACAACTGAATATTCTGCTCAAGCCCGAATCAAAAGCTACAGTAACAAAATACACACATGAGAATTACCTAGGAAAATGTTCAATAAGAGCCCAAATTTAAATTAATGTTAAAACAAATCTCCATGAAACTGCAACTTCAAGCTACCTACCTCAAAGGCTGGTATTGCCACAAGCAATAATTAATGTCCACTACATATTACTGTTCCAATGAAAGGACAATTGTCCAGTAATAAAGCAAAAAAAAAAAACTTCCTCATATGCTTGATGCTATTTTAAAATACTTTGTAAAGCTCTCCTAAGAATGACGGCTGCCAACATCATGCTGCCTCCTCCAAATGTAACATTATCTTGCCTAAAATTACATCAGAAATCAAAACCTGAAGGAGGTCCTGCATATGTATTCACCTGAATACGTAACAAAAAGCCTCTGACAAAGTACCCGCTGGTTCTGACAGAAAAAAAAGAATACCTGGGGAAGACAGGCAATGCTGTCTAGTAGCATTCATTAATATATTAGTAATTAACTCTAGATAGAGTTTGCATTTTTTAAACTGAGCAGCACACTCAAGTTGAGCTCAAATTCAATACCTCTGCTTCTCAAGCTGTTGATTTCTATCCTCTGGTTTTTATTCTGGGTGCCAGAACAGGCAGATTCACATACAACATCCATTCTTTTCCACACTAAAATTTAAATTTTGGATCGAGAAGCGCCTTTTGTTTCCAAACACTCTCCAAGATCACCGCAGGCACAAGCTAATCTTCACTTCTTGCGTAATCTGCAAGATGCTGGCAATCTGGAAAAAAACCCCAACTAATTAATTCACCCAGAAGCTGCCAAGCAGATTACTTAGGATCATCTGGGAGAGACATTTCGGTGCAGTATAAAGCAGAAGAACAGTGTTAATGAAATGGATTTCCACTGTAATTGCCTTTTTTTTCAGTCATTCAGATTTTTTTTGTGTGTTTTTTTTCTGCAAACATCACAGAGGTCTAACTGCGTTTGTGTGTCCCTAAGAGACAGCAATGAAAGGTTATGGCATGGGAAAAAGCCCAGAAGCGCCAAGAATCTGATTTGTAGGGCTTCCACCTGTGATGGGGGAGCCACGTCTTCAAGGTCCACATTAAATCAGAGAGGGAGGAGAGCTGGGCTCGCTTCCCCATGTGCCACATACGTGTTCTCATCATGTCCCTATTCATTACCCCTGTGCCCTGCTCTTTAAATTAATTTCTTGGGAAATGCTTCTGCCTTCTTCCAAGATGGAAAGAAAGTGGGTTTCTTGTAAGTTTTTCCTAATTTCTCAAAAATGCTCATTTTCCACCCAGAACAGGCATTCCTGAACAGCAAGAGAGAACGCCCTATCCATGTGGTGCCTCCAATCCCTGCTATCCACAACAGTCAGAGCAGCATCCCACAGTTTTTAGTCAGATTTAAAATAGCAAAAAACAGCATATATTTAAACTAGTTATTACCAAAACCAACACCCCCTCTGTCCTTCAGATTATCTGCAAAAGCTTATTATTGACAGCCACATAATCTCAGCTACACCCTCTTTTAAGCTCCTTGCAGTTTTTCCATCGATATTACTGCAGTCTCTCCCTCTGTTTTCATGTGTCTCCAACCAACATTTTCTTCCTCCTTGCCACAAATCTTATCAAATAGTTCACTATCTATGCAAGACTCAAACATAACTTCATTTTTACTTTCCTGCTACACCTGCAGGAAAGACACGTCTCTGAATGGCTTGTCTACTGAAGTAAATACTTTTAATTAGGTTCCTCTGTCTTGGTGCTTCCTTTTTTGCTTGGCTGAGGTGGGGCGAGAGCAGCTCTCTCTGTGGTTGCTTTAGCAAATCAAAAAACTAGACTTTGCAGTATCTGGGCAGGTCAGCATACGGTCAGAAATGAGTTTCGCAGCAGGCTGTTTTCCTCACCAGGGGATCTCAATGTGAAGAAGATAGAAAATCTCTGTGAAGGGACGTGAAATCTTGTGCCAGGAAAGCAGGAGACTGCACTTGGAAGTGGTTGTCAGTACAAGCTTCACGCTCTTTCCCTATCGAATAACATCCCGTCCCCTCCTACAAACAGCTTTTCCATAAACCTTTTAATTTTATCTCCTGTATTAAGCGTAAATAGGGTGAGCACTGACTCAGTGAACTGAAAATGTAATGGGCTTGTCTCATCAGTTTATGGCCAAGTTTCATTCAATTATTATTGTAGAGAAAAACAGGATAGAGTTGAAGGGAGTTATGCTAATAGATAATAAACGTAAACATAACTCCAGAGTACTATTTAACTAACTTTAAAGACTACTCCTATAGCAATCAACTTTATAAGGTTCCTGACAGAATCATAATGGTGATAAAACACATGGAAGTGTAAAACTATTTAAACTCTTAACAAAAGCTGTGATAATAGTAACAGTAAATGAGCAACTCCCACAAAATATCATTTAATAATCACACCCTGATAAGGTTTAAGTACATATCGCCATTGTTATATGAAAAAACATTAAAGCTTTTTTTTTTAAGCACATGTAGCAACCTAACAGGTTTTAATTACCACACCTACTTCAGTGACGAGCTGTTCCACTCAAACACCCAAACATAATATTTACAACGTTGTGTGGTTGTTAAGGATCTTGATGATTGATGGAACCTATTGTGTTGCCATCTTAATAACAACAAATGCAAGTGATTACCAACACGGAAGAGAGAATCTGTGTTTTTATTTTATAACAAAAGGCTGTCCTATAGGGACTTCTTTTCAACATAAACTAACAAACCTGCGCACACGTGAACACGCTTTAGAGCTTGGCACAGAGAGTAAAAAACAAAGCCTCTGCTGCTTTAAGGACAATGTATTTTTTTGTATTAGCTTAAGAGAACATGAAAGCTGTCAAAAGAACTGGTAGTTTTTCACAATCCCACAGAATTCATCTTGACCACAAGGAAATATCTGAAAACTGCATCAGAAAGATAGCATAGATCTTGTTTCCGAAAAAAAGGAAAGCAATTGAGTCATTGAGTTAAATAGGAATACAATACGTTTTCTGGCATCGCTACTGAATATTTATATCAGTGATGAATGACACTACAAACGAAATATTTTAACATGAAGCTTTGCCTTGTTAACTGCATGATATGCCAAAACACCACCTACTGTAAATCACAGGGTTGAAGACCAGTATTTCTTGTTTAAACATGCTACTTGTTCAGCAGAATCACTTGTGTGAACAAGCATACATTAATGTACACTAACTAGAACAGTTTCAGTATCCAACCGATAGAGTATAATTTAACAACCTCATTATCAGCATTGTAATTTTCAGACTGCTGAAATACTGTATTTGTTGCAAATATTATATGGTTTAAACACTGGCAACATTGCCCATTTGATGCTTCTGTCAGATAAAACACAGATAGGCACTTGTGCATTGATGAACATGCTTTTAATCCAATAAAGAAACTTTCTCTGTCAAATTATAGGTGTTTCAACACTTGATTTATTAACAACGTAATTAAAATCTTATGCCTTAAAGAAAAACAAACCATTATAACAACAGCTTTCTTTCACTTGTTTTATCTTTTAATATTTGGAGTTTTCTTTTATATGCTGCTATTAGCTATCAGTTCAGCATGTCACTTCTGGCTGCTAAGACAGAATATTTCTCTTTATAACCTGGTCAAACCTCGAAGTCTGAGTAAGCACCCAAAGGGATCAACGTTTATTTACAGCCTCCACAAAGCACTTGCAGGGAAAAAAAGAAATTGCTAATTTAACAGATAGAGGACAACCATCACATAATTCAGTGGTTTCTACTTCTAGGAAGCCCAGAAATGCTGTCATGTCTGCCAAAATATTTCTCCTCCTTCCATGAACTGTTAGAACCAAGAGTTTGAAGAGATGCAAGTAATAAAAAAAGGAAAAAAAAAAAAAGAGCTAGATGCATACAGAATATGCATTTCTCTATTGGTTCTGCTTCCATTTTAATTTTAGGCAGATCTCTGGAAGGAAGAGATGCCTATTTTATATAAACAAACTAATGCATATCATTCAGTCAGTCTTACAGCACCCATCAGCACAGCAGCAGCAGGTTTCAGTTTCCTAAACTCAACACAATTCAAAATTACATGCCACTAAAACTACCATTACTGAAAGTGATGCAGTTACACATTAGTATACCTTCTTTAAAGAAATCTCCATCCCCAAATCCCAGAATAGAACAAGTCATTTACAAGCTAAGCAAGTAATCTTGAATCAAATCCTGAAGCTTGTCAAAACTAGGGTTTCCCAAACTATCAATAAGAAACTAATTTCAAAAGAGGGAACTCCCAATTCCAAGCCACTGCTGCTGAAATCTCAGTCCCTTTTACCTAGCTTTCTATCAAAACTGTTTTGAAATATCACAAACATCTTGAAAATGAAATTAAAAGGAGTAATGGCTGAAGAAAGTCTCCCTGATGGTACCAAATATATAGAATTATCTGACTTTTGGCCACTAACTACAAAGCCAACAAAGTTCCTGAACTGAGCATTACATGAGGCTGAAAAACTTACTGTGCAAAAGATTACCAGAAAATATTATACTTGCAGATAATGAGGACAACTGAACAGAACCACATTGCTACTGCTGCATGGAAAGGCTCAAATTTCACCCAAATACCATCTCTAAAGACATAACAGATAAATTTTATTATCCTTTTAACAAGCTGTTGCAGTGCTAGACTGGGATAAAACAGATCATGCTGCCCTCTTGTGCTTAGATGTGCACAGAAATCAACTCCTCTATTCCTTCAAGTGACACATGAAGAGAAATACATAAAGCATTCATTATGAAGTAGAAAACGTCCATGATTTCCTCCTTACAGATACCTTGACATGCATGCAATTCCTTACTGGGATATGGATAGAAGAGCAAAGGAAGTTTCAAAAGAGTCTTAAGAGTCTAAACTCCAAAAAATAAACAAATACTCTCGACAAATGCAGACAAGTCAGATATGACAAAGCCTAAAATACAACCACTTAATCTCTAACTTCCCGTCAAGCTTTCACTGCAGCTGTTTAAGTGATGCTGTAGAGATACCTGCTGATAAATTTGAATTTCAGTCATAAATATCTGATCATTCTTTCTGAATGCCAGATAACACAATAAGCTTTAGTCACTTAGGATTATCAGCTCAAAAGGGCTAAGTGCTTAAGGAAGAAAGACAGTTGTTTATTAATAAGGTTCTTCCAATGCAAAGCATACTTAAAGCAGTAAAATCTATTGTTAGATACATGCCAAATTACAGAAAGGTGAAATCTGTGTACATACAAATACTGGGAGAAAGGAGAGGGGTCCTCATATTCCTCTTCTGCCTCTGCTACGTAATCCAGGTTCCAAAAATACATTTAAATTCTAGTATCATCTGGGTAAGATGCTCGTTACTATTCCCTTTACAGCCATCCCCTCCCTATATATTGCTAATGTGATCTGTAAAGCGAGATCCTGGGCTTATGCCTAAACAGATTCACAAAGCGTATTTTTTTTAGAAATAAGTCATCTCATTTATTCACCACAACTGATTGGATCTACACTGTTGGGAGCTGACAGACATGTCATGATTCACCACATATTTCCATTTCCTAATGTCGACTCCCTGATGCTGCTCATTAGTCTGTTTCCCCAATAAGAACTGTCCAGAGTGTGGGATGTTTATTTATTTATATTTCCTTCCTCAGCTTTGGAACATGGATCAACCTGTGTTCGAAATACTGACAATCACATTTTTTAATTCCTGATTATTTTTTGGATAAATAAAACAGCAAAAGTCAGTTCAGCAATTGCTTCTGCTAAGGTCTTATGACACAAATACTGAGAATACACTGGATAATTAAATGACAGATCTGACACTGCAGTATCAGCTTTGCTAATATGGGATATGGTAACTAATAGTTTGGCTTGGCTATTACAATCACAAACTTAGAAAAAGGAGCCTTCAGTAATTTCAATTTAATTTTACTATGTCTTTCATAGCAAGGCATATTAAAAAAAAAAATGGAAAAAATATTTCTACTTAAACAAATCTCGCCCCAAAATGTAAAAAAGTAGCATCTGAAGTTCTAAAAGATAATACACAGTAAAAAAAACCAGACAGTGAAACACAGATGTTTGAAACAGGATTTCAGAACTGCTACAAGCTGCAGTTCTGAACAAGAGCGTCTCACATGTCATCTTTTCCTTTTCCTTTTTTCCTTTTTCAAAAGAGGTACAGATCAGAACAGCAGTACCTTTGCATGACACCATGACCAAAAGAGAGATGAAGGGAAAGAAATATATGCACACTGAAGTTAATCTTCTATCATCAAATATCTGCTGATGAATAAAAACACACATCTGTAAGTCATGACAGTGTGTGAATACCAGTGATAGGCAGGATTTATGAATGTCACTTTTAGAAAGCACTGCTAATTTGAGCTTCACAGTATGTCACAAAGCCAACTATTACTTATTGTTCCTGATGTTTACTCTGTAGCTGTTAGTTTGTTATGATGAGCCAGGTTTATGGGCATTCTTACAGGATGATTGTACATTCCCTCAGAAAATAGTTACTGCATAAGCTGCACAAGGTGTGTGGGGGGGAAGACCTAGAGAAAGAAGAGGAAAATCCCTGCCAATCTGACAACAAACCCCATCAGTGCTATGATTTCTTGTGATGTATGTGCTCTCACTAGCTCTCCACTAACCTGCCTCCTCAGCTTATGGCTTCACTTCTAATCCTTTGCAGTAGCCTTGGATTTACACTACCACAGACTCACAGTACAAGTAGATCACGTAACACAGCCTTAAACTTCTGCAGTTGCAGATTTACTTTTTTAAAAGGGGAAACTGTACATGTTTCATTTGTCATATTATGGACATGAACCTTTTCTCCACATGAGGGTTTTTTTTCCTGAAAGTATAACTAATTTCTCAGAAACAACAAAGCCATCCCTAGATACCCTTACAATCATTAAACAGCTTCTGGAACTATGAGAACAAGCCTATGCTCTTTTTCCTCAAGAGAACAAAAACTATCAGATTTCTGTTTCTCGTGTAAGTCTGGCTAGCAAATCAGGAAGTACTATTCCACTTTCCCATTCTCTTCACTCTGCTCCAGCTTCTCTCTTGTTTCTCTTGAAGAACATAAGGATCTGGATTACAGTTTTAAATTGCATGCTTTACACTTCTCTGCATTCCAGAAGGACAGCAAGCTACAAAGTTTTGAAAAACGGTGAACTGCCACGCGTGTTGGTTTTTTTTAAGGGTAAATAATTGTTGGGAGTAAGTTTTCAAAGAAAAGCATAAGGAAGGCATCCTCACAAAATGCATGCAGATACATTCAGCATATGGAAGACACCCCTGTTTAAGTCAATCAGAACAGCAATGCAACTAACAGTTCAATGTACAACAGCAAAGCCACAGGTCATCCATTTTTCTGCAGACTGCATTTGAAGAGAGTTAAGATCAACCAACAATAAGCAGTCAACATTCTGACTTTTAAATTTAAAAAGACCACACTGTTAAATTTACAGATTTTTAAGTAAAAGAAGAAAAAAAACAAAACCATGAATGTGCAAAAGTACTATAAAATCATAATTACCCAGAAATAGTATAGTAAACAGAATCAATGAGGTACATTAAAAATTAAGAGATCTTTTACTATTAAACTTACCTATAGGATTTCTGTCAAAAAACAAGACGGGAGCTTTCAAAATGGATTGAAACATTTTGTTGTGCAAAGTCTGACCAGAATTAACAAGAACTTGAAACATTAGAAGACTTCTTATTATGCCAAACAATATTGTAGCCCCCGTTAAACCTGAAATTAAAAGAAAAAAAATTGACAGAGCATGCATATAGATGATAATCCTTCACATGGAAAATAATTTAAAAATAAAACCGAACTAAAATTTTGTTGACTTCTGTGTATAGCAAGAATCCAAACTTAAGTCTAGAGACTCAGACTGAGCACAGTACATAAATATCTTCTATTTGTCACTAGCTTCAGTTACTATCATATCACTGATTTAAACAATTTCTCTTTTTCAGTTTGAAAGAATTGGCACTTTATAGAAATGCAGGAAATGTCTGTTAACCCATGAAATAAATCGGTGTTAAAATCTTCTGCATAACAGCTTTGCTAAGAAATTCATTTCACGGTGCCGCGTATAATTGTGGCTTGCAGAGGTCACTGTGAAGATTCAACATTTGCCAGCAGGTATTAACCAACTAATATACACATGGCTATTTAGAGACAACCTTGAGTTATTCTCAATAAGACCAAACCCCTCATGCCATTCTTCTGCTTGTAAACCACATCAAATCATTTAAATTATGTGTATTTCTTTAACACAGTATAGGATGCATCCCTTCTGTCATGTGAAATAGAGCTGCTCTAGGAAATTGGACTGTGGACTGTTTGCCTGTCTTCTGGGAACATCTCCACTCACAAGACAGGGATGCTACAGGGTGAAAGATGGAAACAAAGAATGACGAGATTGCTGCTGCTCTGTTTGCTGTGGGTAATCTCCAATGTGGCTGCCCTAATTCCAGTCAATGAAGATGAACTGTGAAGGTGTTAACCTTACATTTGGCAACATTCCCAGGCTGCAGGTGAGGTGATCTGCTCCAGAAACTAGGCATAGCCAACACAAGCCCAGATGCTCAGTCCTAACCCTAAAGTTAGACCCTAACTATTCTAAGTTGCCTATTCTAAAGTCAAGTTAAAACTGCACACAATGCAGGTACAGCTATAGTAACACTGGGAAACAGTGAGGTTTTAAATTCTATGATGTGTTTAAGTCAATCAGTTATTCCATCCTGCTTACTGCTGTATCCTTCCAGGACACAAGAAAAGTTACCACAATTTCATTTGTCTGCTCACAGTTTATTGCCCATGTTCTGTGCTGTGCTGAATGGCACAGAACACGGCAACGTGAAGAAAAAAGCATGTGGTTGGGATGAGAGTTTATGTGCCTTGTCCTGACTGCTGTATTCCAGACCAGGTAAAAAAATAACAACCAACCAACCAACCTTGCCGATAGCAACTGCATGTACCCTAACAGGAAAGCTGGATCATGCAAAGAGGGAGCAGAAGAGGTACTGAGCGGGAGACCATGGCACAGCCCATGCCTAACAGCAGTCTGTGGGGACCATGGGAGGAGAGGGAGCACGTCCTGGGAACCCCATATTTCTGTACAACTTCACTCAGGCTTGGAAGCCACTGGAAACTGCTGGCATGATCCTCATCAAGTAAATAACCTGAAAAGACGTAATGAGTGCGGAAAACGGGGAGGAATGAGACTCACTTTCAAAGTCCTTCACCCAGTCTTTGTCATGACGAAGGTTTTTGCTTTCCCTGTTTATAAGTTTACGACCTCAGTATGACAGAGACAAGGATTCTTTGCATGCTTACTTTATAGAACAGGTGTGGAATTAGTACCTCAGTTCTGGCTAACAGGGCTTCTCATTAACAGAAATTCTACTCTTCTAAATCTTTGTCTCGTAGAAACAACAAGGACTAGGAAGGAACTACCATGCTGATTTCCTTTTTTTTTCCAAACAGAATCAGAAATAAAAATGTTTAATTATTTTATACAGAAGCTATAGGAAAAGGTAAGTTAGATATTATGTACTTTGTATGAAATATACTATCTTTTTATAACTTTTTCAACTTCACTTACAATATTGTATAGGTAACTCAATGCTGCCTGTTCAGCTATTGCAAATATCTCACTAAGCCGTCAGAACATTTAAATATAAAAGTAACTTTTGCTGTTCTGCTATCTAAAACAAAATTCACCTTAAAGGATAAAATTTTCCATAACATGGCTTAGGTTATACAGCCAGAGAAAGCCAAGTTTGCCACACTTAATCATACTGAGCAGTCCACTGGAACGCCTCATGAAATAAAACATTACACAGAGGAGCCAAGTTTATCTGGCTCCTAAATTGTTGCCTCCCAGGCCAAGCACAATGTTTTCTGTCAAACACTTAAGTCACATGGATTCCCAAAAAAAACCCAAACAAAAAATCCTCCTTCTATCTGCTCACCCAGGAGAGATGTTTCTGCATACATTCAATGCATATTAGCCCAGTACTACACCTGTTTTTTCAGACCTATCATTTACATCTCCCTCAAGAAATTACCATGCCATACAAGACTATAACAATAACTAGAAGTGCTAAATAACAGAGTCTGAGAGCATATTTCTACACATGATTTTTTTATGCCCACTTTTACTACATTTCAGAGCAGTACTTCAAAATGTTTGGATGCCTGACTACAAGGATGAATACCCTTTTCTGGATATTCAGAGGCATGGCTAACTACTGAAATACATTGAAATGTTTTTTTAACATCCTGCTTTGCATACCCATCTAGGATGGTTTTAAAAACTGGTTCTTTTTCTACAGCACTTCAGAGGAATTTAGCCATGCCAAGTTTTAGAACGGCACAGAATGAAGATCCATGTCTAATCCCTCTTGCCCATCCAAATAATGACTGAAGATTTAGCTCAGTGACCTATTAGTATAGACAATAACCACAGCCTCACGGTTACTGACTTTTTGAATACTCAATTCCTAGTTTACTTTCCAAAATCCAGGCAAAGCATATTAAGAGTTTGCGTTCACACTATTTCTTCTGTTAGATTTTTAAATTTTATTTATTCCAATTAATTTAGTCAGGAAGCAAGACTCAGGATCCTAATCTGTTAAGACATTACTCAGTTACTGCCAGAAATCACATTTCCCCACATTGCCATTGTTTCACACTGCTCAAAACTGCTTATTATGATAGTTCAGATAATAAATAGTTCTTTAGACACAGACATGTGCGCGTGTAATTACCTGCGTAAATTCCCAAATAAAAGTTAAGGTCTAGATGTTCAGTCTCATTTGCTCCATTATTTCCATTAGTTGTGACATTCAGCTTTTCTTGATGATTTGCCCTGTGGAAATGCATACAGAAGATCACCATCAGCAAATATTCATGAGTATGTTTCTAGATTCAACTCTGTTGAAATCCTTAGTTGAAAAGATCCCACATACTGATCTCATTGTGCATCACACCATGAGTAGAAGCAATCACAGGATCACTTCAGCTATAAGTTCAATTTTTTTTTCCCCACAAAAAATTAGTGGATATCAGAAAAAGATCAAGCATATTCTGCAGTTTCTTAGAACATGTTTCTCCTACCACCTATACAACACTGATTTCTATTAGACAAACAGCACTTGACTGAGAAGGCAGAAATGACCATCCAGTTATTATCATCAACTTACCAGTAAGAAAGCCACCAGTCCTGCAGCACATATGCCACCTTGAATAAAAGAGGCAAATAAAAGAATCATCTTACTAAATGAAACAAACATTAGAAAATTAAATTTCCTTGCCATTCTTTCATGTTCTCTGGGAAAACATCACATATTCAGGAAAGCATGCCATCCAGTCTTTCAAGATCAGCAGCAATTTGCAAAGCACATTAGAAGGTGCATCAGAACCTTCTACAAAGAAAGAAGTTACCTTAAATTACCCTACGTGATAGCAAACTAAAGGAAAGCAATACACTTAAGCAAACAAAATATAGTAGCTCTTCCTAATATATGTTAATTGCACATTAAAGAATTCATTTTTCAGTTTCTAAATTTGCTACTAGAGATATTCCAAAACACTTTTTGATTAACAAACGTTCTAATGTTACCAATCCAGAAATGTGTGTTTATGGGAGATAATTATGAGAAATAGGGCTGAAGGAGGATGAGAGAAGAGAGGGAGGGAAAAACTCTTACTGCCACCTTCCTTCTGTGCTGAGAGGTGACTACAAACTTGTAACAGCGTTATTTAATTCAAAATACACCTCTGTTCATGTGAATTTTAAGTTCTGGGCAGTCTTCTGCAGAGATCTATCAGAACTTGCTCAGCTGTCTTTCCAACAGACTTAATTCAAGGACAAGCAAAAAGGAACTAACTTGTCTAAATATATAGACTATTGTCTACAGCCCAGACCAATTCTTTCCTTGAAATTAATTTAAGCTTTCTCAGCAGGAAACAGAGAAAAAGGCAATACACTGTCCTCACCCAGCTTCCTCAGCTCACCATTTATTTCAGTAAGTTTCAAAACTATTTCCCTTGTCTAAAAATTATTTTACGCACCTGCTAGAGTCTGCAATACACACAATATGTGCCTGTTGTCTTCTTCACTTTCTTCTTCTGCTACACAGTGACGCTCCTTCTAGCCTTTCTCATAACCTGCACTTATCAGCAGATGAGCTTTTCTTTTAACACTTCTGTTAGACCCTGTCCTCCCATACCCAGAGTCCATCACTTTACCCTCCTCCAACTGGAAACATACTGATTGCTCAGACTTGCTAAACACTATTTTATACACCTAATCATCTTGTTATCTATCTCAAAAAATTAGACTGGCTTATAATTTCTGTGCTATGTTGCCAGTAAAATAATTGTTTTACTGAAGTATTAAAGTGGTTGAAACAAGGATCAGTGTAAGATATCTCAATGCTGTACCAAAGCTCAATGCTGATATACAAAATTTGATGAGCATCCTACAAAATTAAAGAACAACAGGTTCCCAAACAGTTTAGCTGAAACATCATAGTAACAAGCATGCACTATGTTAAAAAAGAAAGAAAGGCAAACCCCAAATACATTCAATATTATTTGTTGCTCCTGACAACTTACCTGCGCCAAAATATTGAATACTAGAAGTATAAAAATCACAAAGTAGTTTGCTCCCGCGGTGAAATATTTTCTGTAAACCTTAAAGTTTATTTTTCCTTCAGAACGACCCTCTTCTGGCACTGTAGCCAGTGCATTTTCAGCCTGCAAAAAAAAAAAAAAAAAGAAAAAAACTTATCAACCTCACAGTAATAGATTCAGACTAAATCACTTGGAAGTCATGGTTCAGAATTAGCAAACAATTAAATAAGGAGATAAGTGATTACACATATAAAAAATTTAAATATCAGAACTACAGCTTTGATTTAAAAAATTTGTCTCAATGCAGTAACACTGAAAAATCTGCAAAATGACACTATGAGGATTTTATTTTGCATTGCTTCAAAGTATGTAACATGACTTTATTTACAGTCAGAAATATATATTCTAATTGATTACTAAGTCAGTTTTTCCTTTTATTATACACTACATTCAGACATAACAGCGCTGGAAACCAAGGCCTCGACTTAAGAAAGATTCTGTTTTCAGAATAGAAGTGTGTATAACCTTTCCTTTTCAGGAAAGTATTTAAAGCAAATACTGTTCCTCAAGTATGCACGAAAATCAATCAACATATGCCCAGAATAACAAATTACCCACAAAGTTCTAATTACCTCTATGTAAGTACCAAAGAACAGTGAAAGACAGAAAAGGAAAAAATGAGACAGGGATAAATAAGGTAAAAGAACTATTCAAATTAACATAATTCTGGTAAATTTTTTTTACAGTATTTGTGATAGAAAAACTAGCGCCAGCTCAGTGGATCCGTAACACTTTGCTTTGTTCTCAGCAGACATGGCTGTACAAGAGCAGTGGAATCAACAGACCTGTCTCAGATGTGAAAGGAGAAATCCCAACTACTCACCTATAGAAGAAAAGAAGCCTATCTTGGTCTTTTGTTTCTTCAGCCCTCGCACTCATCCAACAGCTCTAATGCTGCTAAAAAGTTTGGCACGTCTTGGTGCCAAACCAATAGTGGAGTCACCACTGGGATATTAATTAAATCAGGTAAGTTTACTGGTTTACTGCTTTTGGGCATAAAACCATTCCTCCAGAAAGATGAGAAAAACAAAAGTCTGTAGTTTTGGGGTTGTTTTTTTTGTTGTTGTTGGTTGGTTGGGGTTTTTTTGGTGGGTTTCTGTTTTCTTTTGCTGTGTTTAAATATCACTGCTTTTTATTATTAAAAAAAAGAAAGAATATATATACATAGCATAAAGATGACAATTATCAGAGACAAACAGGGACTACTTATTTAATTTCTTCCATGTGTTCCATGGATGCAGTGCCAACACAAGCCTAGCAGGGTTACAGGGCTCCTGAGCTGTTTTCCATGAGTGCAAGCTCACCAGCAGAAGGCCACCTCTGGTATACAAACCTTATGGCTGATTTTGCAGTGTGTAGACCAAGAGACAACAAGGTACTGGGAAGTCAAGCTGGCACCATACAAAGCATTCTGTTTTCAGCAGAGCAATGCAGCGGTGTCCCAAGGTCACCCCCTCAGAGCCAGCCCAGGATCATGTGGAGAAGCTAATGCCAGCCATGCAAATGCAGACTTTGTATAAAGTTACTAGCTTCTGTATGCACTTCCCAGAGCTCAGGATTTCAAGGACAGTGTTAATTGGAGTTCAGTGCTGCAAAAGCACATAGAACCTACTCAATATAGTGGTACTGGCTCTTTAAAGCACTGCTGTCAGAGGAGAGGATGAAGGAAGCGCAGTGCGGTGTCTTTGGACACTTACAGGAGTGCTTCCTGCACCCAGCAGAGCCTGAACAAACTCATTCTACTGGGTTTTAACAGAAGAGCACAGAACTGTGGGATGCCTGCCTTCTGCAGCCCAGGTGGCAGGACTGCCAGTCAAGCACCAGCACTGGGCAGATCCACTATGGGTGAGCTCTCACCTGCTGATGCAATCCAGCAGTCCCTGAAACTCAAATGCAGCAGGAGAAGCCCTTACCAAGGTCTAAGTTAAAGAACAGGCAGACTAGAACTGAGACACATCTATTCTTTGAGCACTTACAGGTGGTTGTTCCACTGCTCCATCTTTCTGTGAGTGGACAGAAGAATCCTGGGACCAGACAGAGGACTCTGAGAAGGTTCGGTTCCGGGCAGACTTGAGGTTGGGGGTTCCTGGAACTGACAGCTGTTCTACCTCCTCATCTTTTTTCAAAAGGGAAGCAAAGTCGATGCCAGACCTCAGGAACTCTGAATAGGTACCTTTCCCCACCATTTTACCCTACAATTAACATAAGCTGTGATTATCTTCATTATACACTTTCCGTAAAGGGCAATTTTTCCTACCTGTCCTTGTTGCCTGTGGGGTTTTACAGTTGCTGAGCTCAAACCCCACTGCAGTAACTGAGCTGAAGCCTCTAACTATCAGTTCCTGATTTATAAGAGCAGAAACAAGCTCATCACCCTCTAACCAGTCCCTTCCTAGCAGCTATCCATACATACAGCATGATAAAAGTCCCAGTTACAGCCAGGTGAGAATTACCTCCTTGGAGGAGCTCCAGGAGACAGCCATGCAGCTTCAGGACAAGCTGTTGAACCACACATATAGCCATCAATCTTTTTATATTACTCCAGGCTAAGGGTAAACAGCAGCTTAATTTTCTGGTTCTTACAAAGCTCTACAAGGAGCAACACAGACTATTTCCAAACTTCTTACAGCTCTATCACAAACTTTTTCCTAGAAAACTACTATAACTGGGAGGAAAAAGACAGCTAGTGTCCTTTTTTGCCATTTTGTGATGCATCAAAAGTAACTCCACATACTTCACTAATCAACCTTAAAAAACACCCAAAAACACCGCTGAAGTTTTTGCATTTCCCCTCTACCCATGAATATGTGGTACAACAAAGTTTGGAAGGAACCAGTTTTGCTGAAGGCCTGCTTGCCCTCAGAAGCATCTGTGACCATTTCTCAGTCTTAACTGAAAAAACGGACAGGTTGCAAAATTAACATAGTTCTTGTTTCTTATGTTTTTGTGTGAATTAAGTATAAAAGCAAAGCATTAACCTGGTGTCAAAATACTTAATCCTCTTACAGTATGTTATACATATGTGAGAAAAACCAATATGTGAGATTACATATATGCATGATAAAATTCAGAAACAGATTTTTTCAGGAAATGCATTCTTAAAAAAAAATCAACTTATTAATAATTATACATCTTATAGTCATTTATACATTCATAGTCATTAGTAGACAGAAAATACATTTACAAATTAAAATTAAAAATCTTTAGCTGTTTTTTTTCCCATTCTTAGATTAAAAAGGATAATGATAAAGTATGTGAGATATGAAAGTATAGACAGTGAAATCACTTACATCTTTTAAAATTAGAATCTGATTTGCAGCACGGAGATATTGCAACTGGTGAGTGACCAATACAGAGATCTTCTGATGTAAGGCTTGACAAATACATCTGCAAAGAGATGGAAAAATTGATTTTAAAACAATGAAGTGTTGTAAAACATTTTTACTATTTCTGAAAAAGTCTTCTATTCAATTATACAGTGTTTAAAATAAGAAAAAAAGATGCCCATGCTTATTACATTTATACAAAATAAACTTAACAAGTATGTTCCTCATTTAACTCTGTAAATGTTCAAGGTAGGGAAAACAAATTTCATACTTCTGGTCTGGAGTGAAAGAGGAGCAAATATCTTATGGACATTTAATTAAAATCTTCTCAAACATCCTCCTAACATATGAACATGTCATAAACTGCACTGCAAAGGGGGTACTTAACAAAAATTAAACTAAGGGAAAGAGAAAGCAGAGCAACATCACGTGGATAATTATGGAAAAATACACCCAATAAAAGTAAATTCTTTGAGATGAGCTTTCAGAGCAGCTGTAGCAGTGAGCTACTGAGAGTTCTGGAAAACTAAATAACACCACTGATTTGAGGTGGAGTAGCAAGATTCTTCAACCATCTCTGACCTTTTCTCACAGAATCAGAGCTTACCTTCCTCTCCAGAACTTCACCTGCTAACCCTAAAGATTCCCCATAATTTTGGGATTTGGAAAGGGAAGTAAAGAAAGGACTGGGCACACCAGAACTTCTTTGCAAGTGCAGTTCACTGGCAAACCCACCCCCCAAAAACAAAACCCCAAAGAACACAGCAGTGGAGCACTGGTTTACAGTGCAGAGCTCTGCAAGCATGCTCTTCATGTACAACAGGGACAACACAGACAAAACTGAGTGTCCAGCACTACCAACACGCTCCTTGCCTTCATCCCCGCAGTAACACAGCAGGGAGACAAACCCTTTGAGAGGACACCCCTTTCTCAACTACTCGCTATCTTAAGAAAACAAAGAAAACTGATATTGTCTAGAACTGAAGTGTCCAGTGAAGATGTATACTTTAGCATTTTCCATTTGGACTAGAAATGCCTTTGTGAAGATCGTCTCCCAGTTGTCTCAACTCAGTCTTCTGTTGCTCACACTGATGAGTGGTATTGGGGCCCATGAATTGGGACTTCTGCACAAACTCAAGCAGGAACACACACTTTGGTAGCACCCCTCATCAGTATTCAGCTACCAAGGAATGAGGCCACAGGGCCACACTGCAGCCTGCTCAAAGCAGAACCCTCCAAACCACATGGGTACCTGGGAACCATGCATTTTTCTCCACACATCTGTTCCTGTTGGGCTCATTTTTGGTGATGTACTAACTCCCATTTGTTAGCACGACACAGGAGGGTGGCACTCACCACAAAAGACAATCAAACAACTCCCCCCACACACATGAATTCTCTCTCCCCAGCAAAAAAAACACAAGCAACCTACAGCACTCCAATAGTACAAACTCAATGCAGAAATGCAAATAACCAAAAAGCAGAATAAGGCAGAAAAAGAACATGATGTTAAGAAAGATTATATCATATTGTTCACTCCGTTTCATACATTCATATTGTATACCCAATTAACTCCCTACACAGCTTTTAACAGCTATTTTATCACTCCTACAAAGACTGTAGAAAATAAGAGTACTATAAAATGGTTAATACAAGTACTAGTCAGCATATCTACACACAGAAAGTATATTATAATGTTCCAAATAAACTGTGCTGTAAAATTAAGTTAAAAATAACATTCTTCCTGAGAGAGTTGTATGCTTATATGCAGCATTCAAGAAGCAACTATAAAACCATAGTGTCATTCTAAGGAGGCCAAGATAGAATTTTACCAAGGTATTTGCATCTGCATAACTATTTGACCAGTCACAACTATTTATACACCAAGCTCTTTGTGGGAGTATTATTCTGGTGTGGTTACTGTCCACCCTCTCAGCAATCACTGAAACAAGCCACGTGGCAACTAGAGCACAAGTTGAAGACACTCAACAAAACATAATCTTCAACAAAACCTACCCAGAGAACTGAACAAAGATCAGAGAGACTACAGGATATTTACTTTCCTAGCAGGAAAGCTGCCTAAAGAGAATGTATCAGGTATGCACCATGAAGAGATCTAGCTTTCCCTTACATAGTCCCACAGCCTATACACCACTTTGATCACTGAATTTTCTATGTCACAGATGCATGTTTAACAGCTTATTGGGACAAACTGGCCACTAGAAAATCCGATGGCTGAAAACCTTTAAATCTGGATCCCGAGTCGCAGCGAGCCCACTGCGCTTCAAGTTTGCATTTGGAGAGGAAAAAAAAAGATGAGGGGGAAAAAAAAAAAAGTGGGTTATCACAGCATCAGGGCAAACCAATTAGAACTGTCAGAGCTGTCAGGATCTTGCATGATCTTGATCTCAGGAGTGAAGACAAAAATTACCTCTGTGGAAATATAAATTCCCACTGATACATCAGGTCATTCAATTGAGAATTTCTCAAAAAAACAACAACTCTTGATTTGATGTCTATCTGGGAAGAAAGAAGCTAGCTGAATAGTTTGTTGATAACAGGTGACTAGAAAACTTGTTGTCACACTCAGTGGCATGAGCACAGGGAGGAAAATCGCAACAAAGAGCATACACTTAGATCTAATACCGAGTTAAGCAACTCACTGCTCAGACAGCTCACTAGAAAATTTTGCCATTTAAAATACTGTACCATCATGAAGCACAGAAGTTGCAAAAACGGTAAAATACTAAGCATATACTTAATGTCTCTTTCAAAACATCAAACTACTTGAGCTTTATGTTAAAAATAATTTTTTTTTTCCCCTTTTTAAAATATTCTCTCTCCCATTTGACTAAACCTATTCTGCAATTGACAGTGACCACTAAGTTTGTACAGTGCCTTGGCTGTCACAGAAGACTGAAACCAGATTCAAAAAGAGGCTCAACAAAATCAAAGGTGATAAAAGGGGTGGCACAAAAGAGAGGGTTCGCTGCATTTGTACTAGTCATTTGTACTAGTCCATTGTCATAGAACTGAAAAACAAAAAAAACCCAGAGTCCGTAAGTGTTTATGTTTTTAACTGGTTCACTAAGGCTTAGTTTCATTATGCACCTACTTAAAACAATTCCTGACAGATGCTGGCTAGGTTCTGCATGTTTTAAGCTCAGTAACAGAAATTTCAACATCCTTGAAAATGTATTCCAGGGGCAAGCAACTTCTACCAGCACAATTTTTTTCTTCCCTGAAGTCCAAGCTTACATCTTCTGGTACAACTTAAATCCACTGCTTCCCAGAGTACAGTACACCAGTTTATACCTGTGTGCACAGTCCTTTTATACATTAAATCTCTTTCATGCTTCTTCTTTTCTCTCTTCCCCCACCCCTCTCCTTGACAACCAAATGTTCTTGATAGGCTATGCTAGAGTCTGAAGCTGGTCTACATGTTTTTAAAGTGTACAACATTGAAACATTATTCCAGTTGAGACCTTACAGGTACAAAACATAGTACGAAGATTACCTGTACTGTCAGATACAGTACTGGTCATAAATCCCAAGGTGCAGCTTCCTTAACAAGAGCATGACATTGCTGACTCATACTGGATTTGTGATCTACCTCAATCTGCACCTCCTTTGCCAAAAAACACACTACTGATCCCTGCTCAATGTACGTTCATAGAGGTAATACCCTGCACTTACCCCTGCTGCGTGCAACTATTACTTCACATCCTGTAACCTAGACTTTCCAAATCCCTGTTTGTCTCCAGAACTGCCTGAAGCATTGCCCAGTTTTCTATCAACTGAAAATGTAGCATAAATGACCTTATAATGACCAGTAATGGTTGGATTTGATGATCTTGAAGGTCTTTTCCAACCAAGATAATTCTGTGTGTGATTCTGCAATTCATTCATCATCAGTAATACCAGACTCAGGATAGATCTCTCCAGAAGTTACACTTTTCCAATTCAACAAAAGTGAACAAATAAAATTTCAACTTAACAAACCCAAGTAACAGCACACTATCAGCCATTTAAAAAACCCATTGCACTTTGACAGAAGCTTCTACACAATTAAAAAAAAAAAATTAGCTTGAGGTTTGATACAGCAGAGCATGCAGCAGAAGACACTTCCTCAGAACGGGTCCTACAAAAGCACAGTGCTCCTCTGTGCACAGGCAGTGTCTTGGTGCTTTCATGCACACGAATTCTCATTTGTTCTTCCCTATCAGGTTTTCTTTTCTTTGAGACAAGTTGCTCTTTCATCTTTCTTAAGTTTTTATCTCCAAGAACCAGCTTTCTTTCACCTCTGCAAAGTGTCTTTTCTTTAACGATCCTACTTTCTTTCTTAGCATTCCTTTTGCCTCTCCTTTTTGGAAGTTCACATGCAAATTTAACTTTACTCTTCTTAATACTTACAATTGTTTCAACGGAAATAACCACTGAAATGAAATTAAAGCACATGCAGAAGTGTTCACAGACATAAAGCCTTTTTTAATATTAATTTACTTACTTTATTTGCTTTCCTCTTCTTTCCCTTTAAATTTAAGTGGTTTAGAGAGAACACTCTCTCAGTTGTTTTTATACATTTCAAAGTTTACAAAATTTCAGACAAATAAAAAAAAAAAAAAAAAAAAAGGTGTGATATGCTTGCCAGAGACAGAAAACCCACACCTACTTCTACTATGCTGGTTTTGTCTCTATGCTTATCTCGCTAACCAGTTACCTCCTCATGACAAGTCCCAGCTGCTGTTTAAGGACAACTGTTCTGGCACAAAATAAGGGTCCTTAAAATCCATTGCCCTGTCCTGAGCACCAGCCAGCAGTGGATGGCTGGAGAAAGTATATAGGCAATCATACAGTGATACTTCTTTGGTACAGATTTTCAGCTTCCAGAGTCCGTATATTAGGGACTTTTTAAGCCAGAGATCTTAGTGTTTAAGTAGCTCTTTGTAAACTTTTCCCACATGAATTGGCATACCTCTCTCTTGAGCCTATTTCTGGTTTAGTATTCACAATACTGTTTTGTAATTGCATCCACAGACCACTAAAGCACAAAACTACACCAGGGCTCTGCAAGTGAGCGTTTTTTTTTGCTTTTATAATGCATTATTATATTGAAAAAACACCAAAAACAAAACCCCAAAACAGCCCTCCATCCCCATTTCTGTGAGATAAAAAATGTAACATTTTACATTTTTTTTGAAAACACACAATGTACAGTGATCACACTTATGCTTTTCACTTTCTGGAAAAAAAAAAGATTAAAAATCCTAACCCCAAAAACCTAAGCAACATTACTACAACATATTTGTATCTTTTAAACATATTCCCTGCAATAAACTCAATGAAGGTCGAGGAATTTCAACTGTACCATCTAAATGTAAAGATGTAAGTAATACATTTTTAAAAGCAACATCTGTAATACAACAAAGAGATACATGGGCTCATTAGGGCTGTAACCACTGCAGCAGTAAGCATGGACCAGGTAGGAAACACAAAGTAGGAAGCCACATAAATTGTATCTGTGTTCCCTCTACAGAAAAGAGAGCTTTCTAGCTTTTCTCTTCTAGTGTTACAGGACTGATGAGCTCCACTTGCTTTTAATTACTTACAGCACCATTTCCTCCAAGTTCCAATGTTATAGGAGATCTACAAGCACTTTGAGAGATATGAGACTGGAGGCATTCATGGACTCCTAAGGGTTCCAAAAATCAAATTACTTTAAACAGACAAACTAAATATTCTGATCCATATACCTAATTTTAAAAAAATATGTATTATTTTACTTATTTTTCCTATTTTATTATGCACCTTCCCTCAAGCACTTCTGAGGCTTAGGTAAGAATGCACTGAGGAATTCAAGATCTCTTAATCCATGTACTTTGCACAATGGAATTTCCCGCTCTCCTCTGCTGTCAGTTCCACTCTTCCTCACCTTTTTCTGCAACTACGAAGGACACGTTTACTACACACTTGTGACTGCTCCCTTCCCTCTCTTGCAGAGGAATGCTCAGTTGCCTCAGTTGACAATGGAGAGACTTTATCTTTCAGGACACCTGGTCAATTTGCCAGGTGACTCTCCGGCCACCCTGAACATACCATTATCCCATGACCCACTGCCCAGTCACACGCCACTTGAGCTCCTACAGGAGCCTACTGCTTAGTATCAAGGTGTTCCATCTGAACAGATGCTAAACTTCATTACTGTGCTGTGACAAATGCCATGATTTCTTCTGCAGGCAAAACAGAGAGAAAAGGCAAATGATCAAACATTCAAAACAGAGTCCCGATGGAAATAAATAAATAAATAATAAAATTGCAGAATTCTGTTTGATAGTAGGGAAAGATACACCCATGCATACCACTCCCAAGTATCATCACAACTCTAGGTCTCATTTTAAAAGATTCCCAAACTGCCCTGCAACTCTGTCGACTCTCACAAGCACAGAGGAGGAACAGAAAGAGATCAGGCTGGTCATCAACTGAGACTGGCACACTGCTCCGGTCACTGGAAAAGACACAAGGGAAGGACAATACCTAGAGAAGAGGATCTGTCTCAAAAGACTGATGGAATCTAAATCTCATTTTAAAAACACCATTTTTTAGTCAGTATCACTGATGGGACACAATTTAATTTCTATCCAAAGGTGATCTTAAATCATGTATCTATGGAAATATGTTTACAAAGATGCACAGGGAGAGCAGGAAAATTCTTGGATCCAAGCACAATTGAATAATTTTCTTAGAACATCACAGGCTATTCCCAACTTTGTCATAGAAGGAAATGTGGTACCATATCTCTATGCCTGTTTCTCATTTCAAAACTAGAGGCCTCAAAACACCACTCCTTAAAAGTTAATGAAAAACTATTTTTATATGTATATAAAATATACACGTTTTCATAAACACACACAAATACATGTAAAAACCTAGAATTATAACAGTGCCCCCCCACTGCGAAAAGGCTGAAGCATAACTACCACTAATTATCAAGACAAATCACAGGAAAAGATGTTACAAATAACACAAAAAAAGGGAATCTCCAGTTTATAACTTACTAAGCCTCAAGGAATCTGACCAGGATAGAGGAATCAAATGGAAAACTGGCTTAATCTGCACCATCATCCACAGAAAAACTTGTCTGCATTATGGAGAAATTCTTAAGGGACACAATCCCATACTAACAATATTGTGGACTGTTTTACCACTGGAGCTGTGCTACTCACATTCTCTCTCACATTTGAGAAGTATTTATATATTTTCAACTGTTTACTGCAGTAGCTAAAGAGAACAGGGAGAAGCAGCAAATAGAATGAACCAGCCATCCACAAACCATAGCAGTGCTCAGGAATTACTAGGAACATACCTATCTTTAGATGTAAACACACAGACTAGACACTTTAAAAAAAATTAAATAGTAGTATAAAATTACAAGGGGAAAAGAAAAGAAAAAAGAGCGAGTGAACTGAACAATATCCATTTCAGATTCTCATTAAATAAGCCCCTGTTTCTGCCATCTTGTCCATTGTTTTATGTCTCGCGGTTTGGACTCCTGGGGGCAGCTTGTAAGAAGTGGTGTCTCAGAGGCATTCTTCAGCACCATGTTCTAAGAAATCATTCTTGCCCAAATGCTCTCTCTTCTCCACATTTCTAGCACTATTCAGGAAGCATTAAAGGACATGCCCTGCCTTGCTATTCAAGGCAGGCTACTGAACATAAAACTCTCCCCACAACCCCCACCACCTTTTATAGTTGCCATGAAGTCCTCAGAAGACAACTTCTGTTTGTAAAATAAACATCCCTTAAGATCTCGAACAGAGGCATTGCTCAGTTTTTCTTGCCACTACTACTCCACCCAGTCCATTTTCTCCACAAAATGCTTTCATTCTCCCTTTATCCTTTTATCTGTTTCATTCAAACTGATCTAGAGTTGGGGAGGAAGAGTAAACACAAGGAAAAGAAGAACCCCAGCTAGCTTTCTGAGTTTCAAATTCTCCGAGATAATCTCCTTATTCCTCCTCACCTCCACACATTTATCAGCTCAACGCACACTACACTGTGCTTGCAGAGCAATGGTCTCTAGCTCCTTTACAGTTTTGCACAGACAAAATCCAGACTTCCAGTTTTGCAGCAAGACATATACGTTCCCAATGCCACAGCTCACATAAAACACAGAATAAAGTGAAGAGGCAACTTGACCTCCTCTGCAAGTCATTACTACACTTTCCTGTTTTCCTCTTTATGAAAAAACTTTAAGGACAGACAGATTGCCAACTCAGGTGGGCACACTTCTAGAACTCAGGCACGGACACAGCCAGACACTGGAGCTGTAGAGGGATCTTGTGCAGAAACAAGAAAGCAGCAGCTAAAAGCCGAGGTAGATTCAACAGGCATTAAAGGAATTTGATGTGGCTGTTTGAAGAAATCAAACAAATAAAACAAAATGTTGATGGAGTTTCAGAAGCATCTCTAGATTTGAAACTGCAAATATCAATAGGATGTACAATTTTCATATTTAGATACTAAAAGCTTCCCCGCATGGGGAAAAGAACAAGCATGCAATGCCAGTTACTGCTAATTCTACAACCATTACTGCAAGACAAGTTTTTATGATTGTCTAGGGGTGGAGAGGAGGGAAAAACAGTACAACCAATTTAATTCATGTATTTGGAATATGGAATTCAAAGGATGTAAGTGTGCTCAAGAAAAGGCTCCTGTTTAAGGCTTCAACCAAAGACTACTGAATTTGGTCAATGGAATTTTTTCCTTTTCTAATATATTCTAGATTATACCTTTTGATAGCAAGAGCAACAGGCAATGAAGAAGCAAGGATGAAACACTGGCTGGGAATTATGGGACTATTCTCATACATATTACATGTTATAGATTAGGAAGTCTGAAAGAAGAGAGTGATAGGGAAGAGGAAATTTATTGAGAAGAGAACCTGACTTATTATTAAAACACTGTTGTATTTCTTCAGGAATGGGGAAAAATCCAATAACTCTCTCTTCCACGGAAAGCAAGTAGATTGTCTTTTTCTCTGTTCCTCCTCTCCACAGTCTACTCTGCAGACCAGTCCCCTGTTCCACCTACCTGAGAGAAATTTCAACCATTCAAGTACCAAAATAAGAAATAACTCAAAAATCTAAGATAGTTCTGCCCATTTCTTTAGCCACCTGAATTAAGTGCTTATTACTATGCAAATAAAGCTGCAGCAAACTAAGAACTGATTTAAAATCCCACCCATTACTCTTCACTGCGTACTCATAGTCATAAACCCTAATATTAATAAAATCCAGTACTAATGTACAAAATTTTAAGTGTTCCTCAAGGAAATGGCATCTATTCCCTTAAGAAAAATTCTGATTAGAATATTTTTAAAACAGACTTTTAAAGGGCCTTTACAAACAAAGAACAAAATGACAGACACCCAGCAAAAAAACTATACACCTTGCAAATACATAAAATAGAGGAAAAACAAATGCAGAAAAGTGAACGCATTAAGTTTGTTTGAAGAGATTCATCTCCCCAAAAATGCTTTCTCAAGTTTTTCTGTAAGGAATCAGACGATAACAACTGTATTTTAAATGAAAATAAAGCAAGTACATACTTTTCAAACAGATGTCTTCCAACTTCAGCGTCTACTGCACTCAATGGATCATCCAAAAGATAGATGTCTGCATCCTGATACACAGCTCTACGAAGTTTAAAGAAAGGTTAGTATCAGAAAGTCTTGTACTTGTTTACTTTGGCCACTGAAGCCTAATTTTGTAAATTTGTACATTTTAGAAACAGTAAAAAATACTAGCCTGGCCAGATTTACACGGGCCTTCTGTCCCCCGCTCAACGTAGCTCCACGATCTCCTATTACTGTCAGGTCACCGTTTGCTAGTAATTCCAAGTCCTGTGAATGTGGAAGAACAGATAGATTTTTACATTTAAAAAAACTTCAAAGACTGACAAAGCTGCTTCAATGTAACATTTTCTTACGTGAAAAAGATTAACATACCACCTCACATTAAAACACAAGGATTCATACTAAATGAAATATCCAGTTACTTTATGACTTTCTGCCTTCAGGAAAAGATAATTAAGAAAGTAAAAACCTAGGTGAGATCTTAAAGTTCACTTTTTCTACAGCTTTGCCAGAGAAAAGTACACTACTACTCTTAAGTGTTACACGGAACATTTTCTGGTGATTCAGAAAAATGAAACTAAAAATTATTAAGGAAAACAGTAAATAAATTATTTTTACTAGAACAAAATGAGCTGCCACAATAAACATTACTGAACTATTATCAGTAAATTAACTTCTATTTGCCAATGGTCCCAAGTACTTAATTAGTTTTATTCTTACTGTAATGTATCCAAGAGAAATAACCACAACATTCACCACACAAATTTGGTCCATTTATAGGGCTTGGGAGTATAAGTAAGAGAACAAAAAGATATACTGTTACACAACACATTATTGTATTTCCTGTTCAGGAAATACAGAAGTTTTAGATAAGCCATAAAACACATTCTGGAAATTTATTCACAGCTTTCATAAGATACAAACATCTGAAAGAAAACTATGAAAGCAAATCTAACATCAAATATGAAGTGGCACTTTTTCAAAATGCAGTTTGCTGTCTTTTGAAGTCACCAAAACCCTAAGTTTAGACAACAGCATACGACTGAATATCAGCAGGAGATATTAACCTCTATCTACCATGTGTAAAAAAACCCTGCAAAAATTTTTCATCGTAGTAACCATCTGCTTTTCACCTGTGTCGCCGCTGACAGGAATATCATAACATGATGTATAAAACCTTTTTAGCTGCCAAGCAAAATGTCTGTTTCTTGACAAATCTGGCTTAATCCTCTTCCATATCTCATGTCACAAACTCCTTTGCACACAGACCTTTCAAAATTATTTTTTCATAAAACTACCTGGGCTCAGCAAGTTCTCCAATATATGGCACTAAGGTTCTTTTTGACAGCTGTTAGCAATGCATAGTACATTATATACATGACATTTATTTTTTTTAGAAGTATGAAGGATATTTATAAAATAGAAGTGACAAATAGAGCTAGCTCGATCATTTGTTTTCCACCTTTTATTGCATTTACATACACACCTACCATAATACCAGTGAAACGGGCTAAGTGTGATTATGAAATTAAATAAACAAGAATTGCTTTTTCCCAACCTGTGTGTGCTTCACATAAGCTACACCTCCCTCTAGTGAAAGTTTTAGGAATTACAAGAATGTGCTTATACACGGAAGTAAAAAATAATTGCACATCTTTCTGTTAAGCAGTGGGATTTATTTCGCACGCTACTACAACTACTCAATTCTATGTATTATCTACTGCAGCACGTACCACAAGTCTGAAAGAATGCTAAGATAAATATGACTGTGAAAATCAAACACAAGAAAACCATACCTTTTTAAGAGCACAGACTTTCAAAACTTTTTCGTATTTTTCTTTCTCATATTCCTTGTCAAACAGTATATTACTTCTTACTGTACCAGAAAACACCCAAGGCTGCTGAGAAACATAGGCAATTCTTCCAGTAACGTTTATCAAACCCTTGTCCTTAGGCAGCTCACCAAGCACAGCACTTAAGAGCGAAGACTGGAAAAGAGTTTTTAAAATCAAGTAAAAATTGAAGTGTTTGTTTGCATTAAAGACATCACAGAGATTGCGCAGTGTATAGTGGCACAGTGGCCTACTTCCTCTTGTCACTCAAACTTCTGCTAACAGAAGAAGAGCACTAGCATTCATTAGATGCAGTCTAGAAGCAACATAGAAAGTACTGTTTAACACCAAGCCATCTCCTCCCCACCCCAAGGACTTCTGCCTTTCTTGAACACCAGAATCTTCAAGTGAAGCATATAATACAGAGAAAGGAACTGTCTGTTTAACAGACTCCTAAAAACCCCACAGAAGGGAGTAAACATTAAGACTTACTTTTCCAGCTCCTACAGGACCAATCACAGCCAGTAATTCCCCTCGTCTGACAGTAAATGAAAGTTGTTGAAGTGCTGGGGTTTCTAAACTCTATAGATTTTAGAAAAAGTTAGGCTTCATCAGTAATGAAATACACACCACCAAAACAACTATTTAGAAACAGAAAACAATGCATATAAATCACTATAAATTAGCGATCCATATGTCCACCATATTTTCAGGCATACAGTTTGCCTCTTCGGTAATTCACAACCACTTTTGAAAAACCCTGATCCTTCACCACAAGCAAGTAACACAGACAAAACAGTGTTCAAGCAATAAGGAACCCAAAGGCAGCAGAAGCAGCGTTCCTCAAAGCCTGCACAAGGCTGGAGTGGCAGCCTTGGAAACAGGAGCTGTCTGCTGGCCATCACACTGGCTTTCACGGCCCCAGCACTGCATGTCCAGTGACTCTCAAGTAGCCAGACAAATGCTGGGAAATGGGAGGGTTGAAGCTCTCTCAGAGCACCCAGGAAAGCCAGGTCTGTTTGCTCTTATGAAGGTTCCATGCAAAGCAAAAACAGAAAAATGCTGTTTGATTTTACGCAACTTCACCTTGTGTATTGTGGATTTTAGAAGGCTTTTCACAGACAACACAGTGGGCTATTTAGGTGAAAATACACCACCCTAGGACTGTTTGTTTAATATTCCTTTTTAGTATGCCTATCCTTTATGTTATACTACTGATCAGAGCTTATTTCCCAACATATTTTGAAATTTCCTATTAACGTTGTAAAAAGGCCGATTTCTTGTGAAAAGAAAGGATGCTCATGTCTTTAATAGCTATGCTAAGCCTCAATTCCCAAGGGCTTGGTGCAGCTCCCTCTCATTAAAGCAAAACACCCTTGTAACAGGATCTGCTTTAACACGCATCTCAGACTGCACTAGCATGACTGACACTAAAATGTAAACAGAAAAATATACGCATTGAAAAAAGAAGTATTTCGATTAAAGGACCGAACAAAAACCCAGCCTTGAGCTTCAAGAAAGAAGAGTAAGGTGAAGAATACCTAATGTACCTCTTAAGAATTTGCAGACTGCTTAAAACCTCCAGCCACCCTTTGAAGTTCAAGAGGCTGAAGAGGCCACCACCCAACCCTGCATGAAACATGCTGTGTGACCAAATTCTGAAAGCAAAAAGGGGAAGCTTGCAAATTATTTCAAATTATTTGAGAGAGACACAGACACAGTATCCATCTACAACTATGAGGGCTGGGGGAGCTGGACTAGCATGCACATGTCTGCTCATGCCAGGAGAAATACTGGGCAGGGCAGCAGCATACCCAGAGCTCAAAGCTTCATGTCCCCCATCACAGCTCTCACACCTTGCAGAAACACTGCAGGGGACACACAAAATTAAAGTCACACTGTGAGAACCCAAACTTGTGCACGTTGTGCAACCCTGCAAAACTACTTTTGTTGCTATTATGAATTTCCACAAGGTGGCATCAACGGGGCTTTTTTCCTCTTCTCCAGCCCCGCCCCCCCCAATCAGCACTTAACCCTGAATTTGATTTCTCAGTCCACAGTACACTGTTCAGATGCTTAGTTACTGTTAAGGTCAGGGGAACTACCAACTTGCGGCAGCCAAGGTTTTTTTATTTTAATGCAAAGTTCGTAGGAAGAGAAATTATATCTTATTACATCAACTAGTCTGTATGGAAAAAGTAAATAAGCTTTCAAACACACAGGCCCTTCCCCTCTTCAGACCTCTTGAGGTTCTGCTTCTGTACTCACAAAAGGACAAACATATTTCCACACACACTCAGGTTTTCACAAAAACATAGGAGCCTAAAAACATCACAAAAGATTTAACTGAGTTTTTAAAATATGACCCAAATATCATATACTAAAGTTGTATTTTAAGATATCATAGACCCTATACAGAAGTAGTACTGCAAGCAAACAGCATGGCCACAGACACCTAAGGGGCATGGTATTTTCACAAAAACCCATCCTTGTAATTAAAGACAATTTGTTCTGAATTCATCACATCTATTTTTAGGCACTAAAGTGAGGCACTTGAATTAGAGCAGACTAATACTACAGCTAAGTTCATGTGACAGGTCATTACCAGAGATGTCCCAGCTCCCCTGTGCCTGGTCAACCGTCTGTATCTTTCACTTCCCTTCTGCCACTTGTTCTTGCCCAACCTCACAGACAAGTTGTTGCGGACCGAGATGGGTAAAGCCGTGACCCACACAAGTTGTTCATGGGACTCAGATGTCAGAAAACAAATCACATTAAAAGTGATTAATTTTCTATTGCTTTATCTCGCTGAACTGGTTCACCACCGGGTAGTACACACAAGCATTAACACAAGCCCAAGGGAGGGAACAGAGAGACAGAGTGTGAGGACAGGACAGAAGAATGATCCCTTCACGGACAGCAACTCCTCAGGTCACCCTGGGCAGTCCTTAACCATCCTACAGTCAAGAGAAAGAAGCAGTTCATCACATCTAAGGGACACAGTGATTAGATATTCCTTAGGCTCCTTATCTAAGTGACTAAAATTGCAAGGGATAATTTTTGGACTCAGTTCAAATGCTTGAATCTTAAATATGAAGTTGCTCCGTTGAGCGCACAGACTGTTCTGTTAACTCAAGGTACATCAGTAAAAACTCATACTGAAGAATCCCTAGGTCCATCCTGGCATCAAACAAGCCTCTGGGACTCAGACAGCACTTGCCTTGGCAAAACAATAGTGTGACCATGAACTAATTGGGGTTTTTTATCTTTTGATAAACTGTAATACAGCATGTTAGGCTGTTTTCCTGAAAGTCTAGCTCATAATCCCTTTTTTACTTCCAATTATTTTGGATTTGTGGGTTGTTGGGTTTTTTTACTATCTCTTTCGGCTCAAAATCTTTAAAAATAAAAAAAAATTATCATCCAGATGTACTCTGTCTATATAGAGATCCAAAGAGTCATGAGTAACCTAGTCAGGGTAGCAAGCTACATCAGTTACTTGACAAAGGATAGCGTATTTTTATTATTCTTGTTATAACTCCTCTGTCTCAGAACTCATTATCTTTTCAGTGAGCAACTCTGTAAAATTATTTTGCATCATTGTGAGAGTTTATAAGAGGAACTTTCTGAGCTGCTTCTAATAGTTCTGGGAGAAATATTACTCTCCCATGCACATTGAAATTAAATATCAAAATGAAAATTACATTAACAGTTTTGTGGGTTTGTTGTTTTGTTGGTTTTTTTTTAAATCAAAAGGAAACCAGTAATTCCAGTCATGCTGCCCTGCTTTATGCAATACAAACAACTAATGAAAAAAAATTAAGGTGTTTCATGGGCACATTATGCAACCGTGTCCTATGAATTTTCAACGGTGGTATCAATGTTGGTTTGGGAAGAAAACAAAGAACAAGAAATACATTCCATTTGGCATTAGAATGTATTCACCATTGAGTTTTTCACATCAATTAAAAGTTTGTTCAATGTCTCAGAAAGAATTTATGTCACAGACACAACTCTGAGAAAGTAAAGCATAGTAATGTAGAATTGTAGCTGAGTAGTAGTACTAACAGGTAGATTCTCACATTTTTCCACTTTGTCCTCCTTGGGACACAACACATGTAAGGGAAGAGGGTATATAGAGGAAAATACGTGACATGTCTTATTTGCATTACATTTATATGCAAAATTAATTTTTAGAGCTTCCAGCACTTCTTACGGAGACTGAAGCTTCCCTTGTGCACAGATACTGGCAACTTATAATAGTTCCAACAATTCATCACAAATTGCTGCTTACCATAGAAATTGCAGTTTTACAACGGAAACAACAGTAACTTTGCCCTTCTTACAGAAAAGGATACATCTATTATGTATGACCTGCGTTTTTATCCCTTTTGCTAGTCATTTTGGTAGTTTTGGCACATTTTAAGCAGAGAACAATTTGTACATTAACAGTCTCTAATAAAACACAGAGTAACAAATATGTGCAGACTAGCCTCTAAAGCTTTCAACTGTTATGACAAGTAAAATATTGTACTGGTTCTAGACTAATGGACTGATCAGCATTCAGTTCACAGAAAAAAAAAACCCCATAGGCTAATGCCCACCTTACTGTGCTGTCTGTCCTTAATCCCAGTTTAAATATCTCAGCTACAACACAGTGCTGTTTAATAACAAGAGATATTTTCACACAGAAATGTAAAGACTTTCATTTAGGATAATATTCAGGAATAGCTACTTTTAAGATGCATTTGATAGTGTTTTGAGTACTATTCTACAGTAAGCTTAACATACAAAAAGGATTCTCATACACAAAAGATGGAATAGAAAACATCAGTACACTATACACAGACATACTGCTTTTTAGACTTTAAACGCCTGCAGCACCAATATAGTTTACATTTAGTAGAAGCAAATTTACCTTATCCCAATAGCAAGTCAAATCCTGAACATGAAGAATGATATTCTCATTATTATCATGCAGTTGTGGCTTGAAGTGCGAGACCTCATCAAGTATCAGAAAGTTCTGCAATAGAAGAAAAACATAGGATATTGCCTAATGTAAGACTAGGAATGGGACAGGAACCAGAACACATATTTTTGGAAGCAGCATACAAAACATTAATTAAGGGGAAAAAACCCAACCACAAAGTCATCAAGGAGTAACATTTCCAAAGCAATGCACAATTCCTCCAACAGCCTACCTTTAACTGGCTAGCAGTCACCCCCAAAAAACCCCAAAGTGCAGATTTTTTAGCATACAAGCACCATGGGACTCTAACAACAACCTGCTCAATAAAAGAGAATTCCTGCAGTAAATGGCCTGTTTTTCCACTGAAACACTGACATACCTTTTGTTTCATTTCCCCTTCCCATGCAGTAGAGGTGAAACCCTCATTGCAACACCTTATCTTTCCACTGCTTTGACGCTGAATGCTTAGTTTAGTTTAGTTTTGCTCAGTAAAACCATGAGGACATGGTAAGAAGCTGTCCACTGTCCCTATTAAGCGCTCTTCCAGTGACTAAAATGCTGCAGAACACTGCCAGAACCTCTCTTCCTTATAAAATCACAGAATGGTAGGGGTTGGAAGGGACCTCTGGAGATCATCGAGTCCAACCCCCTTGCCAGAGCAGGACCACCACAGGATCTAGGGCAGGTCACACAGAAACGCACCCAGACGGGTCTTGAAAGTCTCCAAGGAAGGAGACTCCACAGCCTGTTCCAGTGCTCTGTCCCGCTTACAGTAAAGAAGTTTACATCTGTGTAACTGGTTCATTGCAGTTTTACTACTGTACTTCTGCATTATACCCCAGTCAGAAAACTTTTCTTTCAAGTTGCATAAATGTGCATGTTTGTACCGCTGCTGCACTTCGAGCACACATTCCCCATGAGAGAGACGGACTCTATTATGGCCTTTAATCCAGCGACATCTACTGACCATTCCTGGTAATGTGCTCCCCGGCACAAGAAGAGGACAGAGGCACCAGGCGCATGCGCACAGGCCCACAGACTACAGCTCCCAGGGGGCCCGGCGAGGCCGGAACCGGAAGGGGAGCGAACGGGCGCGCTCTGTGAACACTTCTACGGTGTACCTGCTGCGGTGTGGACATCGCTGTGGAGGCTGCCGTGAGGCCGCAGCGCACCTTTCCTCTGTGGTTACTGGTGTATGAACACGCTGAACGGACTGCCCGCCTGAAATCGCTGAAGAACGAGGGTCCCGACTAGGGATCGGCTTCGGCCGCACCCCGGTGGTGAGATTTGCGAACTTGACTACACTCTGACGTTTCTTACTAACATTTACAGACATTTAGTGCCTTTAATACACCTATTGATTCTTAAACACTGTTTGTGAGTGTGACAGGGAGTGGTCCTCAGCCCTCGATTCCCTTTGTGTAGGGAAGTGAGTCGCAGTTTCCCATCTCGGTTTGCGACAGCCCAACGCTAGATTACAAATAGCTCAAAGATGTTTAGAAAGGAAAGGAGCAAATGCTAGAGAAAATTTTCAAGGGTGACAGTTACCACAAGTTCGTGATAGAAACACTGAAAAAGTCTATCATTACTTGAATCAGAGGACATAAAGACCATATATAGGCCTCTAGCAGATGATATTTTGAGAAAAGAAGGAAGGCCTTGGTGTTAGAAACCAAGACTAATTAACAGGTACTAAGCTAACAGATTGCACGTGCAAGACAGCTGCTGAAGGCTTACAAGTCAGTAACTAGTAATGAACAAGAGGATGGCAAGAGCCAAGAAAGGGCAGGAAGAGTACTGCTAGGTGTTAAAAGGCACAGCAGTATTGCTCAAACTCCAGCTGGTGGGTATTGTTTCAGAGTGTAGTGAGAACCAAAGCATTTTAATGTAGTCTCTGCAACTCAAATCTCCATCAAAAGGCAAAAGTGTTAACCCACACATGCCTGAGCTCTTCAGTCAGGTGAGTATTGCTGAGCGCTGGTTCTGGGAGGCAGGCCCAAAAGGGTATATGTGTAAAAGAGAACTCGGGATAAGAGGGTGGTAGGCAGGGAAAGAAACTCCAAACACAGCCTAAATCAATACTGGGGTGTTTGGCTTAAGAAAATACCACGGAGGCATGATTTGTATTTATATTATGTTTGAAATACCACAGCAGTTACAAGCAAAGAATCAGTGTCTCGTCATTTCTGCGTTTAACGAGAATTTCTCTTCTAGCAGTGGCTTTCATCCCAGGTACAAATCCTAGGCTAGCCATTTAACTCAAAAATTGTACAGTATCACATATGGAAGATTTCAAATAAAATTAGTATAAATGAAGAAAAAAGTTATACAGTTAACACTGCAAATTTTAAACAGTGGGGGAAAAAATCAATACATGAAATAAAAATTTCAAATGCAATAAAATAACTCAAGCGTTAGAGACCCTTTAAGTTTTCTTAAAACACTCTTTGAGTCTTTTTGTACCTAATAACCTTCCATGCAGAGGAAAATAAAGTTGCTACCCTCCACAGGATGCTGAGAAGCATGAGATATGACTGTGTCCTTGGAAGAGAAAGTCCTATCTTTTGTACCCAGCTGAAACTTAGCCTCTTTTCTGCATGTCTGCCAGAATAACCCTCTAAAAAACAACCACTCTCGTTTTGCTTCATGAGGGGACCTTGAGCTTAGTGCTCCATCACAAGAAAGCTTCCAGAAAAGATGCAGTTTTCAGCTGTGTAGCTAGAGTGAGGGGAAAAGAGAACATACATGAAAAACACAATAAGGAGATCACAATATTCTTTTTGCCACACAGCTCTTATTTAGGTATAAATGAATATGAAGGAAAGGCTACTACTTCCCTTCTGACTATCGTTCTTTATTGTAATCTGAAGCACAGTATCTCCTGCTTCCTTTTCTCCATCTGAGTGTACCTTAAGATCAGTGCAGAAACCTCACTGGTTCTACAAAACCTAAGAAAAAGCACCTTCTTGGAAAAAAAAAACACAACAACAAAACATTTTCAGTTTTGCCCAAATATACCTAGCCATCATCTTCTCAAATTTTTTTCTGTACTTGCTACTGTCTTCTCCTAATTCCTTTCCACTTATTTACATTTCAATAAAACACCTTTGGTCAGGCAGCACCTTCTCATTCAGTAGCAAAGTGTCCAACCCTGAGACACCGTGCTGTTTGGGAAATTGAAGCAAAAAAGCTGACAACATCATCAAGGATACTCCAGATTAATTAGGACAATTATTTGCCCCATGAACCTCAATTCTGCAGCTGGTTTCCAAAAAACTACCCCTGAGGAATCGCTAAGTGCAGGGGAGTCAGAGCCAGCTGTTAGAAGCAAAATCTTGTGACCACTAGGACATGCTGGAAAAGGAGACAGGAGAAAAAAGGAAACAGATCATCAATGCCTCTGCTCAAGTGCCATTCTCCTTTTTCTAAGGCACCTTTTTCAGCCTTCTGTGTCTCTCAACCTGCACAGCTTGAAAGACCCCTTGAAAGAACACTGCCCTGCAGCTAAGCAAGAAGTGTAATGAGAGTACAAGAAAAGACAGTGTGCAACATCCAGTATCCCAAGCACTTCTCTCCCCTCCCACAGTTTAGTTTAAGCAGTAATAATAAATGTTACTGCCTACAATATTGCTGTGGTCATGATCTTCATACATTTACCTTTTCTAACTCCATTTGCATAAACTTTTACAAAATGCTTCGACAAACAAAAATCACCTGTTTAATACATAGATTTGTGCAAGCTTAATAAAATTAGTAGATTTATCAACAAAAAAAGATTTTTTTAAATTCAACTACATGGAGAATAAAACAAAATAGGAGATTTTTAGCTTCTTTCATCAACAAACAGCTTAGTGACACTATGCAAAGCCATATGATTACATTTTAAGTGTTTGTTTTCCCTATTCTAGACTAGATTAACCTGAGATTTTTGCAATTGAGTTCTAAAATGGCTGGCGTGCTTTAATTCTGTATTTTGATAACTTGACAATTTGGGGATTTTTAAGTTTTAAATTAAAAATGCATTTTGCATTTAAGCCTTTCATCCTTGCAGTTTATGCTAAAGTACTGGTACATACAGCAAACATGACTATTTTATTCAAAACACACACTAAACACAGCAAACCAAACAACATAAAGATACAGCAGCATTACTCATCCTCATTGAACTGTGAGTCTTCAGCATCAAAAGCAGCCACACGACTCCAGCTAGGGCTCACACCTGTCCTCCACAGCTGACAGGGCAGGGCAGTGCACATGGAATATGAATCTTAGAGCTCCCATCTGCTTTCTTTGTCCTTCAGCTCCCACCTCCAAAGCATCTGCACACATGTTCCTCTTACTTCGAAAATGTCTACAACACCTCTCTGCACATACACTTTTCTCCTACATTTCAGTGCATTCAGGCAGTCCTGCTGCCCTACAGTGCATTTCATATTTTTGCACACGCTTACATGCTCACACAGCAACACATTCTGTTTTCAAAACAGGTTATTTCATTAAAAATCCCAAACTGCAAAACTAAAATAAGGCTGCTTGTGTCAGGAAGATGGAGTTAAGCTTTTCTCAGTGGTGACCAGTGAAAGGACAAGGGGTAATGGGTGCAAATTGGAGCATAGGAGGTTCAAGGTAAATATCAGAAAAAACATTTTTACTGTGAGAGTGACAGAGCACTGGAACAGGCTGCCCAGAGAGGTTGTGGAGTCTCCTTTACTGGAGACATTCAAAACCCGCCTGGACAAGTTCCTGTGTGTTGTGCTCTAGGTGACCCTGCTCTGGCAGGGGGGGTTGGACTAGATGAGCTTTCAAGGTCCCTTCCAACCCCTAGGATTCTGTGATTCTATGCTTTTGTCACTGACATTAAAACAACATCAGAATAAGAGAGGAAATCAACACACCATTCAAACCAGTAACCTTACCTTGATTCGTCGTATGCTAACCACTGCCTCAGATACTCTCTCAACAGCCGCAGGGAAGAAGAGAGTTACTGTCAGCCTCACTGCACCGTACAGGGACACTGCAACAAACACCCGGCTTGCAGAGATCACGTTGCCAAGTAGTACATATGCCATGAAAGTCATGAACACTGTTATTTTGCTTCCCACAAAGAAAGAGGCTAAGTTCAGTCCTCGAAGGTAGGAGCTCTTCATAACCATGGCAATCTCCTTCCTAAAAATGTAAAATACAAACAATTGCATCAATCTCTGTTATTACAGTTGCCCTCAACAATAGGATGAGAGAAACACACTCTCAGGATTTGACTTTTATATCCTATCCTTTCTCCTCCCCTTGCACCATCTCAACTTATATATATATAAATGTAAATAAAGTATGTTATATGGTAAATAACAAAAAATAATTCAAAAGGCTTAGAAATTGAGTGGAGAGAATTTTATATTTAATATCTTAGTAGCTGTAGAAGATGATTATTTTTCAGAGACAGAAAACCAAAATACTCTTCTCTTTTCTGCTTTGGTCAAACTAGTACTTTAATTCTGATTCTAATCTGCTTCAACTCTTTCTGGGTTGCGTACAAAAGCCAAGCACGCACAAACTCCTTACCCTTCCAGTATCAAAATCCAGTAGAGTTCAGTCACAAAACTCCTGGTAAGATCAACACATACTCTCCAGTTGAAAACACAGGGCAACTTCCAACAGATCAAGAGTTCATCCATGACCCAAGTAGTGCTATTATTCAGTTGCTGCTCCTCAAGCTGGATCACAGGATTTGCAGTATTTCCTTTGATCTCAGTCTAAATCCTTCCCGATCTGGTCCCTGCTCCTGGCTTCTTTTGCTCTAGGAATTCTAGTTTGTAATTTAGAAAATACTAATCTGTGAGGCCAATTGTTCCGCCAGCCATTACCCCAGCTAAACACTGATTAAAGTACTGCACAGACATAAGTCTCCCTCCAGCAACTGAAAAGCTGCTGATGCATGTTCTCAATTTCCACTTCAGTTAAATTTCAGCTTCCACTTCTAAATGACTCATCAAGTCCAATTCTCAGTGTTACTGCACTATCCACAATGCGGATGCCATCAGGCTTAACTTCTTATTAAAATAATGTTTTTTTCTTTATCAAGAGAGCCATAACGACTTACTTCTTCCCCATATATTCTAATTGTATATGCTTGAAATAATATGGAATATAAAAAGCTGATACAATTCCTAATTTCTCTTCCCAAAGACTCTGGCAATTCTCTGGGAAAATCTTGATCATTTTGAATGCCTTCCACTTGCAACTCAATACTAAGATTATAAACTCATGTTATGATTACACAATCTGAAGTAAATTAAGTCCTCACTTAACGGAGAAAAGGATGCAGGATGCACTACTGGAAAACTAGTTAAGTAACTTTCCCACTATACATGCCAAATTGGCTGAATTGACAGACTTTCAAAGAGTTTCAAAGACTTATTTTTTCAGCTTAAGGGCTCACAATCTCTAATCTCCTCCAGAGTACGGTGAAAGAACATTTGTATGTAAACTATTTGAATTGGGTCTAATTCAATTGCTTCTACAATCCTGGATGAAACTCTTTTCCCACCCTCTAATAATCCTTAATAATCCTCTCACTATCTGTGGATAATCAGCAAGCTCTTTGTGCTACTCTCTGTAAATATCAGACAAATTACAGCCTACCTGCAGGCAGTATATAATATACTACACTATCTTAAGGCACAGAGTCATAGCAAAGGAAAAGAATACAGCCAGCCACAGAGAAAAAGTGCAATGGAGGAGCTCAGATGTCATCTTAGCAACTGTCAAGAGCCACGGTGGAAATACCAGGCAATAAATCACCTGGCTGAATTTTAAGACTTTTAACCACAGTTTTCCACAGCACAGTTAAAGAAAAGAAAGAGGGCTCAATATTTGTTTTGGAAGAGCTTCTTTCTCTCCATCATTAAAAAGAAAGCCTTTAATCCTAAGGAGGTGTTGGAACTTGGAAATCTAAAGTTTAGTGATGTGAATACACCCACTGAGGAAGCTTTAAATAAAGAAATATCCTCCCTGGCCCCACACAAGAGAGCAAAGCTTCCAATCAATCAAGAACATTCAGCCAGCACAGGGTCCTATAATTTGAAGGAGGAAAGGATTATATGTGTGGGAAGAAATGTCTCAGGGAAAATCAGCAATTCTGCAAGCCTGCACATGGATGTAAAAGACAAAAAAAATCCTTTAAAAAAGGAATTCCAAATGAAATGAATTTAAGAAAAAAATCAAGAAACAGAGAAGCTACAGCAGTATAAGAACCTTCTACTCATGTGCTGGAGGGACATAACAAAAATTAAACTATGAGAAATATCCACTTGAACTCCAACAGTTATCCTTTAGCACTGAATATTATTATACTGTCAAGTAAAAGTGAAAATATTGAAAATCTAATTTAAATTTTAATCAGATGCTGATGGACCTCAGAAATTAAAATGTCGTAGGATATTAAATTCAGGTGGCCTTGCCAGTTGAACAACTAGAGCATTTTCGAGCTGCTGTCTGTATCCCCTCCACCCTTCCCAGATGGCTTGAGATGGCTTCATAACACAGAAAGGGTAGCAGAGTACTATCTGGGGATGCTACCATTTAGGACAGAAAGTCACATGCCATGTATTTCTCAGAAGGGGCGTCTCTGTGTATTGGTTCCTTGCTATTAGTTTACAGAACTGTAAGGATGAAACTGTTGAATTACAACTACTATGGTTTATTAGCTGCTGTTTTTAAACACAACCGTAAAAGGAAGCAGAAAAACCCTTAGAATTTAGAAATATCTTTTTTTTTCTTCCTTTTCAGTCCCCTTCAGATATATCTTCATTCCTACACTCTTGCTATAGAAGGTTTAACAAAAAAAAAAAAAGCCAAAAGAGTTCAAGTAAACTGCATTTTAAAGCTCCAAATAATGCACTTACTGACATGCAAAAAAAAAATGAAACAGATCTAGATTATATACCACACTGTATCTTTCCAGGATTACCTTCTTAAACCATTCACAAGTTCCGCAAATGATTTTTCCCAAGCGTACATCTTTATTATCTTCATACCACTTATCACCTCGTTCATGGTCCTAATTCTGACATCTGTTAATGTGGCTGTCTTGCTTCTGTAAATAGCACAAAGTAAAAATTCTCAGATTCTCAAAAGAAGAAACACTATTTAAGAACACATAACATACTCAGTATTAATGAAGTTTTTGTTATTACTTGTAAAAAGGACTTGAATAATTATAATTGCATTAAAAGGTCTTCCTAATACAGTATCTTAAAGCTGGCACACAGCAGAAAGACTTGGTATGCTGTATAATATATAATATTATATATATAATAATATAATAAAATATAATAATAATAATAATTTTATATATATATAAAATAATATAATACTCCATAATAATATAATATTCTCCATTCTCAGGGAAATGTGAGTTGATGCCATGTTCAGAACTACATCAGCTTACTCCACCGCATGGTGTTCCTTAAACAACCTATTTGTGTACAAAAAAGCCCTCAAAAAAAAAAATTACAAATAGTAAACTTAGAACTGAACAAAAAAATCAGAAAATTATTTTTAAATGTTTTTGAAATGCCAAGATAACAACTTTTCTCACCAGACTCTTTTGACATTGTTAAAGAAACCGACCTTGCTAAGATTAACTCTAGTTGAAGCAAAGACTGCTTAGTAACAGTACAGGAGCTATGATTTAGGAGAGGAGCTCCTAGATTTGGTTTGTTTAATAAATAATTATTTAAGCATTCATTTTAATTAATACTAAAGTAAATACATCTACTTTAGTCGCACATTATGTTCACACTGATGAACAAACTGCAATATATATAGAATTAAATAATAAAGTCACAGTTTTAATTCAGAAAAAAGGATTGAAATTTAGAAGCCATGTAATGAATGCATAAACCACACTAATAAGGCCTATTAGAATTTTGAATTCATTAACGCACACAAACTTACTTTGCACATAGTGAGCTACAGTAGGCCTTATTTTGATAAAACATACCTTTTCCTGCTAAATTACTTATTTTTGTATATAACAATAAAAGTTAAGATTCAGAGATTGTATTTTTTTTCAAGTAGCCACTCTCTTTAGAAGGGTTTTTTTTCAGCTTAAACTGCCCCCCTGTAGATTTCTCTGATGCTCTGGAAGAAACAGCTATGTTTAAAGCACTTAAGGAGAAAGAATTTCAGGAGCCTGCTCATCATTTTAAAAGAAAACCCCTCAGCACCAGTGTTCCATAAATGTTGGGGTGACTCAAGCAGGGTATTAAGAAATATTCATACAAGAAAATCAACAAAAAATAAATGTAGGAACTTGACCCTAATGCAACCAAGGCTTATTAAGACTGAGGAAGATAGCTTAGCCTAAATCAACCGTACTGACATGGAACGAGATTATCTTTGCTAAGCCTTCTTTTCATGTTTCAAAAAGAAACCCTCTAAGAAAAAACAATTCCTCAAGGAATGTGAGAACTCATCCTTTCTTCCTTATGGACACATCAGAACTGCACAAGGCAAAATTTAGCCTGTGTTGTTCATGTATTAGCAGCCAACATCAGTTCTCACCTGTGATCTTTCGAAACAGTCACCTTTTAGACCTAACTTTGTCCTGGTTTGAGCAAGGATGAAGCTAATTTTCCTTTTACTGATTTTTTTTTTTTCTTCAGTAAGCTCTCTTTTAACTAGTAGCAGGTGTTCCAGCTAGTGGACTGGTAACACTGGAGCATTTATGTTACTGCCGAGACTTGAAGGTCGCTTCTTAGCTCTGCTGCTACAGAGGCCACCGGGGCAGGAGAACTGTATCTATGACCCCCCCAAAGGGGAGCTGGACTAGACAGACAGCAGAACTGACCAAAGGTATTCCATTCCATATATATATGTAAGCTCCGAGGAAGGTCAGAGATCACAGAAGACAACTTCCTTCCTGCTTCTTCTTCCCTTCTCTTCCATCCATGGCCAGTGTCCGGGGAGGACTCCATCCATCCATCACCACCGACCCCAGGCTCTGACCTCATAACCCTCATAACCCAGCCCCTGTCTGCTCTGCCTTATCTCCTGCCTGTGGGCTGAGACATTTCGGGACTGCTCACAGCTAAGGAGAGTGCTGGGGGAGTTGCTGGGGTGGGGGGAGGCAAGAGGCTTTTGCACATTCCTGAACATACTTGTATGTAATTGTATAATTAAAGCTAATTCAGTTTTCAATCCAGCTAAGTCTCTCTCCTTCCCTACCTGGGTGAGAAGGGATCAAGACCATTGTTGTTTGTGGTTTAATTGGAGATCCTGAGTCAAACCATGACAAACTTCAAGGCTTGGTCTCCAGATAACAGAAAGTTGAATATGGCTCAAAATAATAAGGTTAATGAAGGTTTCTTTTTTAAATCGTGTGAACCAAAAAGGCTATAGTTCTCATAAACCAATTTCTCAGTTTTTCCGTGGAGATGTCATCATAGTACAGCATCCTGTTTCAAACTGCTTTGAAATGTTCAAGAACTTGGGGGTGCCTTTCTGTGATTTTTTTTTTTTTTTTAAGTTACACTGCTCTATGCTGCAAAAAGCACATTTTTACATACATACCGAAAGCCACAGCCTCAAATGTTATATAATGGTTTAAAGTACATAGACTTCCAGTGCACTGGTAGTAATTTACAGCAGCAGCAGAAGTGTCCTCGGCCTTAAAAATACTAAGTTCAGAGCACAGGCATATCAGGATGACTGGGAAACACATGCCCACGGACTATGCTTAAGAGCACAACAGGAAAGGACCTGAAAAATCTGAGAAGTCCCCTATATGACACTAATAATAATTCTTAATTAAGCAAGCTGCAGAATTCCTTTTTGTTTTAATGAGTCATATTTGGTGAGTTTTAATCATGTCTGACACAACAGTTCCACACAGTTTTTAAAAAATATTTCAAAGGGCTTTATATGAGTTGCATGGCTAAGCAGTGAAAAAGGTTAAGCTCTTGTGAATAAATATGTATAAAATGGTGCTCAGACCAATAATTGAACTATTTCTCAAAATAATATATTAGGTAATGTGTATTTTGCAAAACTTCTAATACTTGTGCAGGTAAAAGCAATACTACATAGTACAGTGCATACCATCCCAAGAGAAACTGAGTCAATTTCTGCAAACTCCTGCAGCTCTGAAGCTAATTCCTGCACCATAAACTGGTTGTACAGATGTGTTTACAACACTGGGTCACAAGTACAATGCTGAGTAACAGCTCAAATTAGCGGCCACACTGAGTGTGCCCGGATTTTAGCAAAAGCTTTAATCCTTAAATTACTTCTTTATAGGCTGATTTCCTTAAAACCATGCAGATTCCCAGCAACTGCCATGTGAATACAGTCATCAATAGGGAGCTGGAATCCATTTCAGATTTTCCATTAACTCCTTCTGTTCACTGCACATTTCTATTGACAAAGATCTGTGCACATGCAGAGAAGCAAAAGTGCTTCTGGTTAGGAAATTCTTTCCCTTGCACTGAATCCAAACAAGTGGCAAAACCCCAACGCCTCTGAGTAACTTTTAAAATACATACCTTTGAGAAGAGATTTTTGTCACCTTCTTGTCTGACTGTGGACGAGCCCCTTAACCTCTTTCTGTCTCAGTTTCCCAACTGTATGAGGATAATGATGCTTACCACCACAGATAAGCACATAGTTAACTGCTAAGTATTTGAACTGTTGACTCAAAGCTCAAAACTTCAAAAATTTAAAACTAAAAATAACAACAATGATGTTGCTTAATACTTACACACGCAGTGAAAATGTTCGTGTAAGAATATATGAAAGTGTTCTACAAACAGGTTTTATCATAAACAACTAAGAATGTGAACGAGAACACTGAATGGGTCATTATTTGAGAAATAGCACCTGAGCATAACAACAGAAGACAATCACAGTAGTTGCAAATAGCAGGAAGTCTACAAGTCGGTCTCATTTTCTAGTTCTCAGCAATCTCTTCATGCCTAGCCATGCAATGGCAATGCCAGTCTCAACACCTCTGGAAAATATCTTAAAAAACAATCTGAAAACAACTGTAACACACTAAAAAAAGTTTTACTTATCCAAAGTACCCTGGCCTGCATCAGAAATAGTGCGGCCAGCAGGACTAGGGAAGTGATTGTGCCCCTGTACTCGGCAGTGGTGAGGCTGCACCTCGAGTACTGTGTTCAGGTTTGGGCCCCTCACTACAAGAAGGACATTGAGGTACTGGAGCGTGTCCAGGGGAGAGCCACCAAGCTGGTGAAGGGTCTAGAGCACAAGTCTTACAAGGAGCATCTGAGGGATCTGGGGTTGTTTAGTCTCGAGAAGAGGAGGCTGAGCGGAGACCTTATAACTCACTCTCTATAACTACCTGAAAGGAGGTTGCAGTGAGGTGGGGGTTTGTTTCTTCTCCCAAGTAATGAGATAGGATGAGAGGAAATGGCCTCAAGTCGTGCCAGGGAGGTTTAGATAGGGTATTAGGAAAAATTTATTTACTGAAGGAGTAGTCAAGTATTGAAACAGGCTGCCCAGGGAAGTGCTGGAGTCACCATCCCTGACGGTGTTCAAAAACGTGTGGATGTGGTACTTCAGGACATGGTTCAGTTGGCATAGCAGTGTTGGGCTGATGGCTGGACTTGCTGACCCTACAGGTATTTTCCAACCTTAATGATTCTACGATTCTATGTTTCTAAGAAGGAGCTAGAAGCAACCCATTCACTCTGAATACAAATGCAACAAAGACGCATAACACTACTAAGCATATGCATACACAGTAAAGGAACACAACTATTCCCATTAGATGCAAATGGCATTTATAAAGCCATGATGTAACTAGAACATGATTAATCACGCAAGAAAAAGGAAGTTAGGAAGCAACAACATTGAAGATAATACAATATTCCCACTTGAAGCGAGTCTTTTTTTTAGGAGGAAGCCACAGAAAAACAAATTAAATTTGTTTGATAACGGAAAATTACAGCAAAGGCACATTGTATCTTCACAGCCTAGAACCTTACAGTTAAAATCATCATAGCTGGCCTCAAAACCACCATCATATTTTTGTTCTTCCTTTCTGTCTCAGTTCCTTCCCCTTTTTCCTCTCTGCATCTTTGTCTCGGAGGAGGGAGAGTAAGATCTTCGAACACAAAAGAGTCAGAACACTGTGGCAACTCCTGTACCACCCCAGTAAGCCAATCTCACGTCAGGAGTAACAGCACTGCCTTTGCAGTGACCACTCCCTAAGCATCAACGCAGGAAGGCAAAGCTCGAGGTGTTACACACTTCTATGACAAGATCTACAGCAAGTCAGCTACAAAAGTAGCACAAGTCCTTTAATATACTGGACAGCTAATGAGAAGCAGACCACTTCAAGTCCCTAAACGGAAATTAAGAAACCTCACATTAGCGACTGAAAAACACTGGCAAAGATAAAAGACAATGAAAAAAACCTCACCAGACAGAAGCTGATCTCAAGAGCAGTACTCCACCTCTACCTGGCATGCACACTTAAAACCCAGGACAAAAAAATACCTACAACCCAACATGTGCGACCTTACCTTAGGGAAGAAAAAAGCCTCCCAATGCAGGTCTGGACAGGAAGAAGAATAATGAGAACTGCCATTCCTGCAAGACACGACGGGCCTATCTCCATCCAGAGAAGTGCTGTTACTGCTACAGCTTGAATTGGTCCAGCCCACAAGAAATGCAAGAAAATTGTTACCTAGGCAGATAGTTAAAAAACAAAAATTAGCTTTTGGTCTTAGCTAAAAAATTAAACCCTAAAAACACCAAGTTCAGGAAGCACCTATGCCTGCGGCAGATACTGAGGCATCCAGTGAGAGTTCTGCACCAGATTCAGAGTCCTAAATATACATGGAGGTGCCTAATCTCTAGAAAGTAAGCAAATTATCACATCTTCTTTTATCTTCATGCCCCAACATTTCTCTAAGCTTAGGAAAACAGCAGGAAAATATTTAAAGGGGAAAAAAAGTATTTTTTCTTCCATATTTTAAGACAATATTTCTCTTCCTATGATGGTCAAGAAACAACTGGAATAAATGTTCATAAGAAACATTTGATTACCAGATGTAAACAAAATCTTCTTGAGTCAAACCCCACAATTTCTTCAGCCCCTTGGGAAGATCTGAAATACTACTTACTTGATCAAATTTGTTCACATCATTTGACAGAAGATTTACTATTTGACCAGTGGTAGTTTTTGCCATAGCGATGTTACTGAGACGAAGTGCCTAAAAAAGTAAGAACAAACTCAAACTGACACAGCTTAATAGAGCACAGTACACCCATGCACAGAAGACTCAATACACAAATACAATACTGGGGCCAAAGCTGAAAGCACACTTCAGCTTTTGCCTGATAATATCTAGGCAGAGTTCAAGAATATTAGGTAACATGTGGGTTAGGTTAAATATTCTGAAGAAAGTCCTAAAGAAGAAAGTATAATGAAAAGCCTAGGGAAGGGCTGTGCGAACAAAACTGCCATTAACCATTCCCATGTCTTACTAAAAATGGGAAAATACCAACATAGAAAGTTATTAGAACTAAATAAAAGACCCTGCAATGCTTCATTTGCATTGCTCTCCCCCACTTTATGAGCACCTGTCCAAAACAGGAACAGAAAGCTTCACCTGAAGACCAAATTAAAATCAGGACAAAGTTTGGCCACTTGAAAAAATTGTTTTGAATGAGATTCCTGACAGAAGCGAAAAATCTCAAGCTAGTAATTTTAAGCTATCAGTTCTTGCTAACATTGAAAACTGTGCTTTCTATCTTTGCAAATCAGAGTTAATATCCCTTTATAAATTAATAAATATTTCCTCGTTAATAACTCTTGTAAAACCGTAAGATTTCTGAATTATATTAAATGAAATTTAGCACAAACCATGAAATACAAGAGGAAATATAAAATATTTTATAGGTTAACAAATAAGGTACTCAGTATAAAATAGTACGTGATAAAATACTCCCCTCAAAAAATCACATCTGAAAATATGCAATCTGAACATTACTGCAAAGACCCAAATTGAAGTAGCTCAATGATGCAGATAACAGACCCTGCTTCCTTTTACACCTGCTAGAAAGAAAACACAGCTTTGCAGCACAAGTAAAAAAATGTATACAAAACATGAATTGTAACAGAGAGACAAAGGAAGAACATATTACATGTTTCCCAGTAAAAGGAAGAGTTGACTCCTCAAAAACACTTCACATATTTAGGCAGTGCATATCTACTTCTCCGAACAGTTATTATCAGGATCCCTCTTTGATCATTAATCTAACCTGAAAACTAATTGTTTCAAAAATATTGTTCCAGTATTTCAAATCAGGAACAAGAACATCAAAGTACTATTCAAAGCTTCATTCCAAACAAAGTGCCTTACATTTCTTGCACCTCACTGTTGGGTTTCAAAGGTACTAATCACAGTGAGAATCCCAAACATAATGATGTAATTGAAAGCAGCAGGCAGAAACATTTAAAACTCCTCTAAGAAATTTCTCTGATATTCTAAGAATATATCTAGGATACTGCGTATATGAGAGATGAAATTTAATTATTTGAGAAAATAATTGCTTCGTTCCTTGTCTTAAGTCATTTGTCTCTCATACACCTGAAATCCCCCGCGAAGCTGTCTGCAGGTAAAGCAGACACAGCACATCCTGATTTCTATCATCTTTAACCACAGAGAAAGGTTGATAAGCTCCTAGAAAAGCTGTTAGGTATCCACAGACCGTAACAATGGGAGTTCAAGTGATGCATGTTTGAAGAAGTTGCATACCAGGATGTTTACAGCACCTACTGCTACTTGCTCCTTTACAATGTAGACCTACCTGCTATGTGAGCTCCACCTGAGCCATCCAAGAGAACTCTCACTGGTGGTGTTGCTAGTGGCCCATGGTCTGGGTCTGGGTCTGTCTCAGACCCACAACCTGCGTGATCTTTCTGGCCTCCTTCTGGGCATTTCAGACACAGGCAGCAAAAACTTTCAAAATGTAAAAGCCCAGTTCATCTTGACCAAGACAGTTTCAGGAGGAACCACACAAGTATCTGAGCTAAGAGTAGTGTGCTCATCTGTGACTGATTTGTCTTCTCAAGGAAGAGGCAGCCATTCCCGTCATCAGTGGTAATGTAATTTTAGTCTTTTGAAGTAGAATCATAGAATTGTTCAGGTTGGAAAAGACCTTTAAGATCATCGAGTCCAACCTTATCCTAACCCTATTTCTGATGACCCACCGCTAAACCATGTCCCCAGGCACCACATCCAGATGACTTTTAAACACATTCAGGGATGGTGACTCAACCACCTCCCTGGGGAGCCTGTTCCAGTGCCTAACAACCCTTTCTGTAAAGAAGTTTTTTCTGACATCCAACCTAAATCTCCCCTGATGCAACTTGAGCCCGTTTCCTCTTGTCCTGTCATCAGTCATCAGTGAGAAGAGACCAACCCCACCCTCACTACAACCTCCTTTCAGGTATTTGTAAAGAGTGAGAAGGTCTCCCCTCAGCCTCCTCTTCCCCAGACTAAACAGCCCCAAATCCCTAAGTCGTTCCTCATAGGGGATGTTTTCCAAACCCCTCACTAGCTTTATCCTTCTTTGGACCTGCTCCATCACCTCAATGTCCTTTCTGTATTGAGGTGCCCAAAACTGAACACAATACTCAAGGTGGGGCCTCACCAGTGCCAAGTACAGAGGCAGGATTACTTCCCTAGTCCTGCTAGACACACCATTTCTGATACAAGCCAGAATGCCATTGGCCTTCTCGGCCACCTGGGCACATTGCTGGCTCATATTCGGCTGTCAATCCATACACCAAGGTCCTTTTCTGTCAGGCAGCTTTCCAGCCACTCTTCTCCAAGCCTGTAGCGTTGCATGGGGTTGTGACCAAAATGCAGGACCCAACATTTGGCCTTACTGAATTTCACACAGTTGGTCTCATACCATCGATCCAGTCTGTCCAGGTCCCTCTGTAAAGCCTTCCTACCATCCAGGAGATCGACACTCCCTCCCAACTTGGTGTCATCTGAAAATTTACTGATGGTGCATTTGATCCCCTCATCAAGATCATTAATAAAGATGTTAAACAGGAGTGGCCCCAGCACTGAGCCCTGGGGGACACCACTTGTGACTGGCCGCCAACTGGATTGAACTCCATTAACCACAACTCTTTGGGCCTGGCCATCCAGCCAGTGTTTAACCCAGCAGAGTATATGCCTGTCAAAACCATGGGCAGCCATCATTTCCATGAGGATGTTATGGGGCACAGTGTCAAAGGCTTTAGTAAAGTCCAGGTAGACTACATCAACAGCCTTTCCCTCATCCACTAAGCAGGTCACCTTGTCATAGAATGAGATCAGGTTTGGTGAAGGAGTCAACAAGGGGAAGCGCACTCCTGCACCTGGTGTTTAATAGAGAAGGTCTTGTGGGGGATGTAATGGTCCCTTTCTCTTACATTTGAAACACAGCACCATATGAGCTCCTATGCAGAAAATTAACTCTATCCCACCCTAAGTCAGTACACTGCGGCTTTAAATACTGTTTTGACTATAACATATAGAAATCAACTCAGGAGGTAAGAAATATTGCTAAAAATAATACACAACTACACACCTTTTAAAAAAGCAACTGTAGTTTGAATGTACATTGTATTTTTTATTTGCCAATTATCTGTCCTCAGCACAAAGATCTGCTTGATTTTCTGTCTATACATTTTCTGTACAGATGTATTTAGCAGCAAGCACTCTTTCTCAAGGAAAACAATTTTTAATTATTTGAATTGGTAAGAACTGTTTGTACACTTGAGGTCTTCCTCCCCCCATCCCCCCACATGTAACTTGCACAGACTCACTTTCAATGACTGAACCATTCTTTGCCTTCCAGACTCTCACCTTAGTGCCTTAATCTCTCCCTGTCCCAAATAGTTAACTCAAAAGCACATTAGAAAGGGAGAACTGACCACAGAAAGAAATAGACTAACTGTTCAGTCAAATTAACTCCTGACATCTTTTTGGCTGCTTTCTGTCTCATCCAACTAGTTCGTAACTTAAACTCCTTTAGTGTTTATTCTGAAGCCCAAAGAGCTCCTAAAAGTTAAGTCTTAAAAAAAACACCTACAAAAATAATCAGCCTCCCCATAAGTAGCCTTGGGTTTTAAAACATAAGGCTGTGAGCCCTAAGACTCCATTTTCATTTCTGTTCCAAGCTTTCTGTGTGCATCAACAATACATCTTACTGGTCACGACAACATCTTGGCATTTCAAGACAGGATTTTTGCAAACGAGATTTTAACTTTCCAGGAAATGAAAAGTGGTCTCAAATCTCCGAATTATGAGCATTTGAAGTTTGCCATTAAGGATGTTCTCTCCTCCAGCCCATTCATCTTTGCAAATCCAAGTTTTTATCTACTACAGCAATTAATGAACACCACAAAAGTGCTGGTAAATTAGCATCCAGATTCTTTGAAAAGCCTGTGATGGTACAGTATGACCTATCTATAAGCCTCAGATGATGAAGACAAATGATTGGAAAGTTTTATCAATGTTCTGCTGTGACCTCAGCCTTCACCCTCAGGAGCAAACATTTATGAGATATGGGGAGATTCATTTTGCATTTAATCACAACTCTAGAAATAAGTGTGCACATTAAGGACATTTCTTTTCCAAGCTTCTAAGCTAATATCAACACTGCAACAAACCAACAAACAACCTTACTATAAACATATTTCATTAATTTCAACCTGTTATGATGATCAGTTTAGTAAATTAGCACCTTAGAGAGATGTTTATGTACAAGAAAGCAGTGGGCCATGTTAGAGACAAGTTCCCAGAGGATAATTTTCACAGTATCAGAGGAGGGAGGAGAATAAATATGTGCATTAAAAGTAATTAATACTTAAAATGGGGCCATTTTTACTCTCCTCACTTTACTTTGCCCAAAATCTTTGCATGACCTATACCAGTAGTACAAGTGTTTGCCTTAAGTCGATGGCACCTATCATTACAATAACATGGATTTCTTTACATTCTAAAGAAACATTATAGTGCTGACCCTTCAATTAAAACTTCTTTGCTGAGATATGAATTAACAGGTCACTATCCTAGCAGCACTAAAGCCAGAAAGGTAGGGAGTACTCCATTCTCAGTACTTTACTGGAAGGCTAGTGACAGATAGAAAGGGAAAAAGGCAATTCTGCCCTAACAGAAATAAGCTAAGGCCAGCAGAGCTATCTTCAAAGTTAGTCACATCTGACCTGGATATGAGGCACTTACCATCAAGTATAGACAGTCAAATCAGAACACAAACAGTGTACCTAAATCCACCCACCATAACCTTTATCTACCCATTCAATGCTTCAATCATGCTTAAATCACATCTATGTGTCTTTTAAACATTTCCAGGGATGGTGACTCCACCACCTCCCTGGGCAGCCTGTTCCACTGTCCAACCACACTTTCAGTAAAGAAATTCTTTCTAATATCTAGCCTAAACCTGCCCTGCTGCAACTTCAGGCCATTCCCTCTCATCCTGTCATTATTCACTGGAGAGAAGACACCAACTCCCACCTCCCTACAACCTCCTTTCAGGTAGCTGTAGAGAGCAGTGAGGTCACCCCTCAGCCTCCTCTTCTTTAAACTAAACAATCCCAGTTCCCTCAGCCTCTCCTCATAGGACTTGTCCTCCAGGCCTTTCACCAGCCTGGTAGCTCTTCTCTGGACGTGCTCCAGCAACTCAACATCCTTGTATTGAAGGGCCCAGAACTGCACACAGTATTCAAGGTGTGGCCTCACCAATGCCGAGTACAGGGGCACAATGACCTCTCTACTCCTGCTGGCCACACTATTCCTGATGCAGGCCAGGATGCCACTGGCCTTCTTGGCCACCGGGGCACACTGCTGGCTCATGTTAAGTCTGCTGTCAACCAGCACCCCCAGATCTGGAATACTCTGTCCAATTCTGGGCTCCCCAGTTCAAGAGTGATGGGGAACTACTAGAGAGAGTCCAGCAGAAGGCATCTCTCTTATGAGGAAAAGCTGAGAGAGCTGGGACTCTTTAGCCTGGAGAAGAGACGGCTGAGGGGAGACCTTATTAATGCCTACGAGTACCTAAAGGGTGGGTGCAAGGAGGAAAGACCCAGACTCTTTTCAGGAGTTCCCAGTAACAGGACAAGGGGCAACGGGCACAAGCTGGAACATAGAAAATTCCATTTAAATATGAGGAAAACCTTATTTACTATGAGGGTGGCAGAGCCCTGGAACAGGTTGCCAGGGAGGTTGTGGAGTCCCCTTCTCTGGAGATATTCAAAACCCACCCGGATGCAGTCCTGAGTAATGTGCTCTAGGGGATCCTGTTTTAGTAGGGGAGTTGGACAAGAGGATCTCTTAGAGGCCCCTTCCAACTCTGACATTTCTGTGATTCTCTGATTCCCTTCCAGCATCCCCAGCAGGGACTTCCTTCTCAGAAATAGAAACCAAGTCAACGGTTTAGGTACTGCCAACAGGTTCAGAAGAGGGAAGCAGACATTTACAATTTGGGTTGCTTGCTTCCCAGAGCACACTAAGGCCAGCATTCATCCTGGATCTTCCTCAATTCCTTCCTCTAGGTATATCCATAATTTATCTTTTTCCACTTTCCATCTGACAGTGGCCTTGGCTCCATCTAGACGAGGACAGCTGTTTCTTCATCAGGACAGACAGACAGCACAGAAACCACAGCTTACTGAACATACATCCCTTCTCACACTTCATTGGCTTTAGTGAAGGACTCCAGTGCTCCCACAGTAAAATTAGTAAGTGATACTAAAAAAACAGTTCTACCCTACCTTTACGAGTCAGCTTGATTCTGAACCATCTCTCCCCTGCCCACTCCTCTCCTTCTTTACAGCCCCGGCAGAAGGAATACTAAAGGGACCTGCCCATGCAGATGCCAAGCATCCCTGACAGTCTGGAGGGGCAGCAGCAGCACTGCAGTAATAACTAACCTGATGGATGCCCCGAGAGATGGGCTTGGCCTCTTTGGCCTGCAAAGGAGGCAACTCGCTAGCTCTACACCACTACTGGAAAAAAGTATAAATACATCCCATCATTAACTGCAACAGGGCCAGAGGGGGAAATTGGACAGTGAAGCAATTCCCAGGCAACTGAGAGTACTGCAACAGATGGCAACAGCCAAGCATCCCCAGGGATGAAACTGCAGAGCTGAGTAACTGCCAGCATCCCCTAGGAGCTCTGCCCTTCTCTTGCTGTATGCTGACAGCCTTTTACCACTCCAGCACACAACCCTTCCACCAGATATAGGGGGGTCCCTCTCAGACAATACAAACAGGTGAAAATCAGCAGCTTCTCCTAGGCTTTAGAGCTATTCAGCTCACTACCTTCACTAGGAGGACTGAAGCTGTCATCCAGACACTATGTTACCAAAGAGAGAGCAAGAGTACGTGGATACATTTAAGGTCTGATACCTAATAGCATGCATGACATTTCTACAAATGAGTAATTTCAATGGAATTGCAAGCATGAACATAACAAATAACTATATTTTTAAACTCCCCCAATGAAATGGCTGTCAAATGCCAAATATACCCATAAACAGGTTTGCTTACCTTCCGATAAATCATATGACACATAGCTACCCTCAGCTTCATGCCAGCCCGTTGTACATGATAGAAGTATAAGTGGTGCATTATAGCTAGAACAAGTGTGCATACAGACAGAGCAGCTGCATAGCAATATGCAAAATTCAAAGCTGAGGAATCATAGTTTTCAAAATAACTAATAATTTTTCCCAAAAATATTGGCTGAACTATTTTGATGGTTTCCTGAAAGAAAAAAAAAGGAAAAAAAGTATTAACAATTTTGTATCACACCATGCTGCCCAAGTTTGTAACCAGGCAAACAGGAGCCAAGTGCTGCTGGGAGACACATCCCATATTGTTTTGTCTTTATTGTGCTCTAAACTGTCAAGCCAATTTTTATCAATATATAATCCAAAAGAAATATGTTCCACATTAAAATTTAGCTAAATCTTTAAAAAAAGAACTTTTTCGATTACCAGTAAAATCTTTCATGTTCTAAAAATTAATATGTACTATACTTACATTTCTAAAGATGACAGTGTGCTCTTTACAGACATTTACATACAGCAAAAAAGCCTTTTTAATTTGGTACCTCACTCAGACACATAAAATACAACTGAATTCTACAAAGCAAGTGAATGGCTTGTTATGTCTCAAAAATACTGCACTGAACTCATCTCTCTGTTCCTCATCCATAATCCTGCAGTTACAACTCAATTTTTCCATCTCTGTAGGGCTATAGATCTGTTTTAGTTTTCTGAGAGAGCACGTGAACGCTACAGGTTCTCTGAACAGCCCAGCATACATTAACCAGTATTTATCATGCAATTGAATAGGCCAACTTTCACATCACTGTTAGCTAAGAAGTGTTACATGACATTCTACACCACTTACCTCAATCATTGTGAAAATTCCCAAAACTAAATAGGATTTCCAGTAACAAAGAATAATGGCTTTTGTTAAATGTGGCGTTTTTCCTCTCTTTTTTGCTTTTTGCACCTCTTTATCCCAGTACCTGGTAAACAAAAAGCAAACGTGCTGAAGGGCCGAAATAAAAGGCAATTACCTGGAAAATACACTTTCAGATGTACAGACAGATTACCACAATCACTTTTATAATACAAAACAAAAATAAGTTAATAGTTATGTTTTCTTGTTCACATAAACACTCAGTACATAGTATTATAAGCCTATTTGCTCTTGTGTAGTCATAAACAATTCACCACTGTTGACTACTATCACCTTTGACATAATTGCAGCTGAGGAACCCTTTCATTCTTTCTTCTCCTCTCAGTTCAGCCAGACACACACCTTTGGCAAGAGCTTATTATCCTATGACCTCCTGACTAGGGACTAAATTGAGGCAGCATGGAGTGTCTTTTATCTTCTTATAAGCTTTGCAGTTCCCCAGAAAGGTTGTGATGCACAGCCCTTTCGCATGTCTGGCTCTTTCTTTTTTCCACCACGTGCTTCAAATGAGGACAAGCAGATATGGCACAAGAGCAGAGGGAACTGTCTGCAGCTGTTTGATCACTTAACACACCACACGTCACCCTGAAGGCAAGGATTACAGCAGCAGAATGGCAAAGACCTTTGCATTGCCACATGCCTGGCCACAAGCAGGACACCACACTAAAATCAAAGGCAGTAAATAGCAAGCATAATTTTAACAAGAAAATATTGGAATTCAAGCAAACTTCTTATAGCATGCTGTTGTCAGGCAGGATACTGCCCCTTGCTTTTGGAGGCTAGGTATTTTCTGCAAGACCCTCTGACCTTGCTAGCTTGAAGGTTGAAATGAGTCTAAGGTGTGAAAGCAGAATTATTTTGCAATAAGGCACACAAGTTTGAAGCGATAGGGAAACACTGTTTAAAATATTTTTACCCTTTTTTTATTTTCTGTTTCAAGGATTATAGACTTATTGTCCAAATACTTCAGAATCAGAATTGAAACTGTACATTCTGGGGGTTTGTTTGCCCAAGAGAAAAGGCTACTTCCTTAGGTGGCTATTTATGAATTATATTCTCTGCTTCTTGGCCAAGTACACTAAAGAATTTTTTTGCATGCTGTATTTTCTACCATTTCCTGACTCATGGAAAACGTATGCTTTTACTGTGAGAATCACTGGAAAGAGTCCATCTTCCTCCACAGTAGACTCCTTGAACTACTTCAAGACACAGCAATGGAATTTGGCAAAGCTCTGCAGCTACAAAGTTGTTAAAAAAGCTGCACTCCTAGGACCTTATAACTGACATTCTTTCCTCAGTTAACAGTGGGATGATGTAAGACCGGGTCATAACCTTTCACTTCTGGGCTTTTTTTTCCTTCTTGAGGAGTCTCTAATCCCAACCAAACTATTAGGAAAGTTCATTTGCTCCACCTTCAGCATAAAGGCAAGAAATAGCAAGGCTACACTTTCTTAATAGATATGCCACCTTTCACTAGGAATCACTTTTTCTAATTCTATTTAACAAAAGATTATTTGAAGACAAAAACCTTCTCTATTGCAAGGTTCAAGAATTTACTTCTTTTATTGGAAGCTATTTCAATATTAAAAAGATAGATTGTCCTGGGTCAAAGACAATATGAATTGGTACATAGTCCATGAAAGAGTATTTATAAAAAAACAAAAGCACTTCCCAGATGGAAGCTTTTAGATGTCCCAGGCATTTTATCCACTTCACTGAAGAGTGGCATCTTTTCAACACACACAAATTTTATACACACATGTATATAAAAAAGGGTACACAGCTGTCCAGGTGGTGCTCAAAACAAAAAACTACAAAGAAAGAAACCTGAAACTCTTTCTCCACTTTCACACAGAAAAATTTAAAAAGTTTCCACAGCTATTCTGCCACAGGCCAGAAGACTCACATTCATTCATTAAGGACTGCTGCAGTAATAGTTGATGAGAAGTCTACTCTTCCAAGTATTCTGTAAAGTGCCAAATTAATTATAGATGACATAATGAAAATACTCTAATGTATTTTCATTATGAATAGCTTGAAAAAATTTAAATGCTTCCATGGTAAACTAGTTCTAAATATTACTCTTAGCTCTTCAGCATTTTTAACAGTAGTTAAACTTGCCTCTTTTAATTTTAGAATAGGAATAAGACTCTTACCTTCACCAGCAGAAACACAATGAAAGAGAACAATTATTTTTCTCCTTACCACTGCAGTTCCTCTCCAAGCTTCTCTGAGGAGTCTTCTGGCAGCACTTTATACATATCATCTTCTTCAAGCTTCCGTTTGTGGCCAATAATAAATAAGGGATTCAGCCACCTATTTAAATACAAATTATTAATAAACTGAGCAGCAGACCAAAAGAGTAATTTCTTTATATATTAATTTAATTATTTTACTCCTTTCTTTTCTTGCATCTGCATGACTCAACATCCACACATTTTACTGCACTCTTCTCTTACCCAAGAATTAAGTCACCCCCATTTTATAAACAGGAAAGCTTTTCCAAGTCCCTAAAGCTGTTTATGCCCCATAGCACCTTACTCCCAGGCACCCAAACAGCCAGCACAACTCTGCCTGGCCTTAAGACAACTGTTTTCTTACAGTGTTTCCATGGATTTAAGGAAGATCAGCATTCCTTTAAACATTTAGGAAAAAACAGAACTTAATCCACTATTCAAATATCGGCAGAGTTGTAAACCAAATTGTAATACATATTAAAAGACTTTTTGTAACTGGTGTGGTTATTCATTTACATGAGGAAAAAACTAACTGCTGCTTAACTGCCATCTTGACAAATATTAAAGGTCAGTAATTTAAAGGCAACCATTCAAACGTAAAAATAGGTAAATAAAGGATTATTACCAGAACTAATCTTACCCGTGTTTGGAAACAAACAAAATGCACTCTGCCATAGTATATAGGTTAAAAAAACAAAACAAACAAAAACACAAACTTCTAACAGCTCTATTTCCTTTGTGGATAGATTTCTTTAAAGCTCAGTATTTTATGACAGTGCTTTGAAAATAAAATTTAACAGTACTACTGTAGGTTTGTTGGAAAACAAAATATTTTGTGAGATCAAATAATACTGTCAGGGAACAGTAAGACTAGCTTTTATGCACCTAGATCCTTCTTCAAGCCTCGAACACAGGTCAAGGAGGTCCAAACCATTTCAGTTATGCTCCACAGAGCAGATGGATGCATGGCAGGAAGGACACAAGCGACCAAGTGTTTAGCGGGATGGAGAAAAAGAGAATAACACCTCTGAAACTGGCAGGCCCGAGTGGGAACAGGGGAGTTAAGGAACTTCCAGTTTGCCACTTCGTTCATCTCTCTACTTGTTTTCCAGGAGAAATATGGATGTTGGCTCTCAGGCTGGTTTGCTACAAGAACTTTCTCAGTTGGCCAACACAATCAGAACCAAGACGTCAAGGATGAACCTGTTTTGGAAAAAATATTCTTGCACTCATGTTGCCATGTGCTTGTCTGATGTCAATTGCCTGTGAAAGTTCCTAACTGCTGTTTAAGTTCTGATGCTTAATTATTCCCTGATTTAACCAACACAGTTTTTAAAAGAGCACCTGGTGCACTAGGTGAACTGTATTATTTTCTGAAAGGCCTACATGTGAGAATTACAAACTGGAATGGTTTATATGAGGACATTTATTTCTTCACAACCACAACAGTGGTTAAGAATACTCATGAACTAGCTCTGCATTGCTTGCTCAGACATGTTCCAATTAGATTCTGTATATGCTGGCTTATAAGAAGTTTGTTGATTAGTTTTAGACAGGGTGGAGGTACAAGTTGAACCCTAGAAGACGGAGCTCAGAGACTTTCTTTGAAGATAGAACTGTTGCAAAAACCTTTTTCACAGGGTTTGTGGCACAACTGCATCTAAAAATTGGGATTAATAGTGTTTTTCCTTCAATGCTAAGGGTGCTAGCACAGTGTTTGTGTGACTCATTGAAAGATTAAGTCTCTATACTTTGGCATCTTCGATGCCTAACAGCCCTTTTTAAATGCTTGGAGCAAGTACTGAAGATCTGTGTAAGTGAGCTGTTAAGTTCTCAATATATGTTAAATGTTCAATTAGAAACAGAAAGTACTTGTCAGACAAGTCTGTTGCTTGGAATATAGGGTCAAATAGCATCAGGGTCCAAATCACTGCCACAATTGCTACACAGCTCCTGACCAAATGTCTCAAAGATCAATTGCTCCAATGAGCAGAAGAGCTTCTGCCTGGTTTGACACAATGAACCTGCTCCATGGAAGACATTTCTTCTTCAGCCTCAGTTCTTGCTACCGACCACAGGTAAAAAGCAGACATGAAGCAAATAACCTCAAGGCCATCTTAACAATTTCCACCTGCTGGACAAAAAAACCTCTACTTGCACCATGACAGACAGTTACAGGAAAGATCTGCAAGCTTCAGCTGACTCATGTGGCCAATACTGTGTCCCTTCTCTTGCAACATCAGTGTTAGCCTTCAGTGTACTTCATGAACAGGCTGCAGGTCTCCTTTCCAACAAAGAATGGTAGTGAACAAGTTATTTCCCCAACTCCTTTAGCATGAGAATCAGGATGAGACTGCCCTTTCAGGAAAACAGAGAGAGAAATCCTTTGCGCATCTATGCAAATTCAACTAGTACCTGCTGCTAAGGTGGTAAAACCAAAAATATTTCTTACATTTAACTTTAACAAGGAGCATAAATATTAGTTACAGAATCACAGAATGGCTGAAGTTGTAAGGGATCTCTGGAGGTCATCTGGTCCAGCCCCCTGCTCAAGCAGGGCCACCTAGAAATGGTTGTCAGAATCACGTCCAGACAGCTTTTAAATAGCCACAACCTCCCTGGACAACCTGTGCCAGGGCTCAGTCACCCTCACAGTGAAAAGTTTTCTGATGTTCAGAAGGAACCTCCAGGGTTTCAGGTTGTGCCCACTGCCTCTGGCCCTGTCACTGGGCACCACTGAAAAGACCCTGGCTTTGCAAAGACGTTCTTTGAGAAGACCCTCTTTGCACCATCCCTGCAGGTATTTACAAACATTGATGAGATCCCCCTGAGCCTTCTCTTCTTCAGGCCAAGCCATCCCAGCTCTCTCAGCCTCTCCTTGTAGGACAGATGCTCTATCCAGTCCCTTCATCATCCCTGTGGCCCTTCACTGGACTCTATCCAGTATGTCCATGTCTCTGTCGTACCGGGGAGCCCAGAACTGGACACAGCACTCCAGCCATGGCCTCACCAGAACTGAATAGTGCTGTCTCTTATTGACACGTCACAGAATGCACTAAGGAAAATAAAAGACCCTTTGAAAATATACTAAAATATACTATTATAAAAAAATAAAACAATGCTCCTAATGTTATTCTGTAGAACACCATTCCTCTACTTACAGGTTTCAAAACACAGTGAAAAACCACAACCTGGCCACAGGAACAGCAATGCTTCTGCTGAGGGCTGCTGCTCAGTCCTGGTATCAGTTTGATTCACCACGACAGCCAACAATTGCAGCCAGTGTTGACCACAGCTGCAGTGTAGCCCACTTGCAACGTAACCGGATGAAAGACAACGGCCTCAAGCCTACAGGATTGCTAGAGTCATCTAGCTTATCCTTTGGCCTTACACTCTCTAAAAAAATTACTGATGATACAACCACCTGCTCCGAGTTCCTACAGTTTGTAGCAAATCCCTTCTGTTTCCCCATCTACATAACAATCAGGGACTGCATGCACTATAAGACTGAATTTCCAAATTAAGTAGCAGATGGAGAGAATAGCGCAGGGTACAAACTGCCAAAAATCTTAACAGTTTGCAGACCATTCGTTCCAGTGAGACCTAGCACAAATTCAGGGCTTCTAGCATTGTTCTCTTTAGCTAAAACCATCCTTTTGAAAACAGTAACACACTGCACTATAACCTCTATTTTAACATTAAACAAGACAAGGAAAACCAAGGCAGTGTATACAGAAAACTCTGGTAATTCAGTTTGTGACTCATTTACTATAATGGACAACATGGCAAAGACTCAGCACAAGTGCACATTTTTGTAAGGTTAGGAAAAAAATTCATAAAATGTAAAAAAACCCCAAAGATTGCCCATTGTTGAGCTTTCTGATTAGTCCTCCCCAAAATACTCATCTTCAAGAGGTACTGCTACAGAGGTCTTAAGAGTACAAAAGCTTTTAACAGTATGTTGTGTTACTGTAGACTATACTTTAACATCTTTAGGAGAAGGTTAATTTTTTTTTACTGTCAAATTAGGCTTTGAAGAGCTTTTAGCCCAAGAATGAGGTCTTCTATTTGTCCACTGCCAATTCTCAGTACAGCAAGAACAGTTCAAGTTTCACTATCTCACTGGTATCTCCTGAACTTCTGCTGGAAGATCTACTGTCAGATAGAATTAGCAGATGGTAATAGTCAGTGATTAATGTAAAAATTTCCACCAAGATGCCACATGCAGATTTCACCCCATGGAATTATCTGCACTTAGAGCAGAATTGAGACCAACATCTTTCACACAGCTAGCTGCTAATCGAGTCACACACTCGTAATAAGCAAACCAACCAAGTCCTTCTCTTGCCTGAAAGATCAGTTAAACTAGAGTCCTGCAAGAAGACTGTTAAAGGAAGCTGGAAAATAAGGCAGTGGGGTACATACAGAACATCCCCAAAACCTCAACTTAGCCATAAAGGAAGACTACTCATTGGAGCAGTATTTTGTCCAGAGATCAGCTAACACTGATCTCTTTGGGGGGGAGGGGGATAAAACAAAGCCCACAGAACAGAAGAATTTGTTATGAACACAGAAACTGTGCAAGCTGCATTATTTCTTAATAAAAAAAGCTAAAATAATAAACAAAAGTTAAGATGACCTAGAGATGAGGAAATACACAGACAGTGATGCAAACTACTCCTCTTATCCCAAGGATGGACATAAAATGGACTCGCTACCAATCTATTTATTGAAAAAAGAGAAAAGCAATATGGTGGGGACGAATGGCTCACACCCCAGTCCCACATTTCCCATATTTCCTTCTGAAGAAGCTCTTCAACTTAAATAAAAATAGGGCCCCATAGTAATCGCCTTCTCTTTCACCCGGTACCCTCCTGTTTGCTAAGAATTCTGAATAATTATTTGGTTCTTACACACCACTTCATCTTAGTCACTCTTGCAAAACACAAGGTTCACATGATGCCTTTCAAAGAGCTTAGCCCAAATTTTTGTTAGCATGAACTACACATAAAAATGTGAATATCTGGAAGAATCCAGAGCACCTTCTGTTCTGTTGGGAATGCCTCTGTTCTATCAAGGCGATTAGCTGATCAAAGACATCAGTCTGGAAAGATGCCCAGAATTAGTCCCTGTTACTGCCAGAATACTGATGTCACTAGGAATAAAGATTTAAAAATAAATAAATCAATGACTGTGTAACCTGGTGTAAACCCAAGAGATAACCAACTGCAATAAAGTAACTCACTGCTCTGATGCCAAAAAGCCTTCCACCTCTATGGCAGTACCTTGGGCACCGACAAAAAAAAAAGAGTGATTCATTTCTGCACCAGCAGATACACAAAGACCACAATATAAATATTCACTTCCTGCATTTCCCTACTCCTGGGCCCTGACATTACACACCCTGTAACATTTCAACACAACCAACCAGCCACAATTTAGTTGGTTGTTCAGGAAAATGCAATTTTTACCAGCTGTAATTAAAGTAACTCCACCAGGATTTTTGGAAGGCCTCTAGGGTCTGCAGAAAAAGCTAAGAAACACAGTGTTTTCTTAGCCTTGTAAGAGAAGTGAGACCTCAAGGGGAGATCTCAAGCCAACTTCTTCTTCACCAAGACAGCATGCAAGAGAAGCAGTCCCTGCTATCCGAAAGGCAGGGTCATTATGCAATGAGAATACTCATGCTACTCTGTTTCATACATGAAATATAATTTCCTAAATGAGCGAGCTTTTAGATTACATTTGCTAGCATCCCAAAATAATTTCCTTTCAGCCAAGGAAGAAATACATTATAGAAGGGTAAATTAAACCAGTAACAGCATCCAGCTTAACTGGTTCATTAACCCGGGATGACAGCTGCTGTACCTCCGGATTTATATCATGCCCTGCTTGCAAATGCTCAAAAAATACCACTCTCACACTGCTGAGCAGGCTTGCAGAGCTTTCCAGAAACCAATACTGCAAGTTCCTCATGAACTGAGAAAGTCTGTCACAAAATGTCACCCAAGAAGCATCTGCAATTACATTACAAAGCTGACACAAGGAAAAAACATCCCAGGATCAAAGGATGTGTTTTTCAGGGGCCCTGAATGTTTTTCAGGGAGCACCCATGGGCTTCAACTGCTCTGACCAGCCCCCCCAGAAGATACACCATAGCCCATCACTGACATACTACAGTACCTTCCTCTGTGAAAGTGCAAAATGTTGCTCTCACAAGTTCCACAAAAGCCCTCGCTTTATCACTGGCCAAGTCAGAAAAATCAGTCTAAATGGACTACTTTTCTAATTAAAAAATCTTTTCTTTTTATCCTTTATTTGAAATTACAGGCGAGTTTAACTTCTTGCAGTACCCAGTCAAAGACACATCCTGTATCCGCTCATCAACTAATTCCTTAAGGAGGTGGTTTACAAACTACATTTTCCCCATTCCTCTTAAGCCTATTTGTGCATTACATTACAAGCATCATCTGTTTACACTCAATGTCCAGTTATTTTTCAACAGTTGCACAGGAGAGTCTTTGTTTATTCAAAGTCTTCTATAACACTAGGCTTGAGCACTACTTCAACTACTAAGCTGCAAAGTAACACATTTCTTTCTCTTGAATCACTTACTTCGGAGTTGTAAGTTTTTTTCTGTAAAACAAATTAGGATTCCTCACAGCACCTTCTGATTACAAATCCCAGTTACTTATCCTCCATGGCTTACCTCAGGTGTGTCTACCTACTTTGTTGCACTGTCCATTACCCACCTTCACGACTTGAAGTTCTACACTTGCAGTGCAAATCCAACCCTGCTATGTGCTTGCTCCCAGTCCAGAGGAGCACTGCTGGGATGGGATGTACAGACAGAAGGACATGTACTGACAGACTCCAGTGTTACATTGCAAGAATTCACAAATATCACTGCAACAGTTTGTAGTGATCATATGATCTTTATCTTTTTTTAAAACCTCTATTTTACATGCTCACCCATTCTCTTCAGTAAGCTGCCTTTTCCCACTTCCCTTTACCAAGGCAGTCATCTACAATTAATAAAGTAAACAAAGTAAGTTACGGTATTTCTTCAGATGCTTTTCAAGAGTGTTTTGGTTGCAACTCCCTCCCCAGCTTACTGCAGCTTAAACAGTAGATTTTCTCATTGCTCACAGTAGGAAAAAAAAGGAATACAAGGAAAATGCTTCAAAGCCATATTAACTCAAAAACACCCTTCAGGCTTTCAGTTCCAGTGCCAGACTGTGTTAACCTTTGATATTCAGCTTCATCTCATCTTCCATGCTGTTGCTCTTCCACATCACAGTGTAAGCAGCTAAGTTGCTGAACATCCACCTTCTAATTCTGACATTAACTCAGCTGGTATTTGATTGCACTTATTGCAGGCTATTTTGCTGCAGTTCACCTACACTGTATCAGCCAGGTATGAAATATCTGATTACTCTAACATACTTCCTGATATTCCAGATGACAAGGAATACAAATGGGGGGAGGGGGAAACCCAAAAAAAACCCAATACAACAAAAAACCAAAACATGCTGCAGCTAACATTTTCTGGAGAGCTGAGACACAGGGAATGCAGGAGCAGCATCACCTGTACCTGTGGAATTCCAAAGAATATTATTTAAATATTGATTCCAAAACCAGCATCCACATGCCAAGAAAAACATCTGCATCTGAAATACCAAATGTTTGATGTAAAGGTCTGAAGATTATGCTTTAAAACAATAAATTTTAGTTCAAGCTATTTCTTGAAGTAGGACCTGAGTAGTTACATAGAGCTCAAACCCTGAAAACAAAGTGGCACAGAAAGTCTAGTTGAGCATAATGGTCTCTGATTTCAATTCCCAAATGAAAACACAAATGCTGAAACCTCATGGGAGCAATTTCTGTATTAACTTCCTTTCTTACAAGTAAGGGAAATAAGAATTAAAATAACCTGTGAGTTCACACTGGTTTTACAAGTGGTTGGGTGCCAAGGATACAAAAAAAAAGATTATTGTTTTTTTTTAACCTTCTGCTCTCAGAATCTAATTGTGTCATCTCCCTCTTCAGCTCTACTTAAGGCCTTGAGAAATTTTTTAGATGTGGGGGGAAAAAAAGATACTTTGGGGAAGAAAAAAACAATAACAAATCCTCAACACACTCCTAATGTTGAAGTTTTGCAGGAACTATAAGTGGGACATTTCCTCTCACAAATGATCCAGTACGCTTTATATAGGGCCTTCCAAAGGCAAACAGCCTCAAGTATTTCATTATACTCAAACAATCTAATCGCGTATCTAAGCGCAGATATTTACTGTAGATAGCAAATGCTAACATTCCAATAGTTTATACACACTGGCTGTAGTGAATATAATCTATTCAGCTCTCTTTAACCATGTATTTTAACTTCACTAGCTCATAAACAACGATTTTCAAACACTTATTTTCTTCTGCGTAACACAACTACCTTGCAACAAAACAAGGAAAACTTGCAGATGAATGCAGTAGTTCCAGAGCCTGAATAATAAAAATTTTACGATGGGATATTAAATATCTGACAAATTAACAAACAAGGGATTATCTTTTTAAAAAAGTTGTACACATGATCCTTGGTCTTCTTTAAATCAGGAAAAAAACCCAGAAGCAAGTTTGATTTCATGCTTTGGCTATTGAAAATGTATTTTCTGTTTATCTATACTGAAAATGCTAAATACACTAAACATATTTGTTTAGAGCTTCCTATAGCACCACAGTAGTCCTACAAAAAATAGCCATCTTGCACCAGTAAGTCAATAAATGAACTAAAAACTAGCTATCTCAGAGATATTTATAAATTGTTATCTGTTTAGAGTTGTCACCATCACTAATTCACAGTGGGGATTCACTGGATTTCAGGCAAGATCCCAGGCAAATAGCAAAGCCTGATGCTGCTTGGTATTTTCCTTTGTTACCTGAAGTAAACGTAAAATGTTCACAGGCAAATCTATTCACTGGCACAGTAAAAAACATGGATCAGTTTTAACAGTGGCACTGCTGGAGTCCAGCTGGAACTTCCAAGAAAGGTTAAATCTTTGCCTAAATTATTTCAGTGCAAGGCAATATATGCTTTTGAAGAGTCAAGTCACAGGACTAAAATGCAGGTGACGCTTGGGCCTACTCAGAAATCCAACTAAGTCAGTCAGTGGCACTTCCAATTCTAAGCTATGGGGTGAGAGGGGAGGAAGAAGTTAAGGACAGCATGTAGTTATTCACACTGCTGTAAGAGAGGTGTGTGTCATGACCGCATTTGGTCCAACAGCTACATACTGTGCATCCATTACTGAGAATCTTGGAAGTCACACATCGGTGTTTATCCCATTCTGTTTATGCTTAAATTCACAGGTAAAGATTTTTTTTTTCTCTTCTCCTACTACACTCCAAGTCAGAGCACTGAAGAAGACACGGGTGGTGTCATTTTCCCTGAAGCACCTGCTTAGTGAGCCAAGAACAATGCTGTCAGACACCAACAGGTAACGATAAACCAATTGTTTATTCCTTAGAATCATAACAGTGCAGATGCCTTGGAGCAAGTTTTCAGTTCATGTTTTAATGCTGTTATTGTAATGACAATTGCCACATGTCAAGCGCTGATGTAAAAAGGCATCCAGCCTTAGGATGCTGACAATTTCCAGTGCTCCAAAGGAGCTGAGAACTTTTTATACGCCCAGTGAGTCTGTGAAGGATAAGTAACTACTATTATTAATTTATGTAAATATTATCATCATAAAAACTATAAAGATATGAAACTTAGCAGGACTTTAATTTATTTTACTTCTCTGAAAAAAAAATCAGATACTCTTTCCAGGGTGTTCCAGCTTGCCCTCCTTCTCATGTTATTAACGGGCCAAAAGTTATCCAATCTTTTAAAAATGTAATCATAGCACATGTTTTGTAACTTTCCACAGAAGTAGATTCGATGTCTGAACAAACTGCATAAAAATTCAACATGCTGTATAGTTAAAACATCTTTGATAAATCAAGGGAGAAAGTTCCATAAGCAAATAAAAATACACCTGCTGCTTAATCAACATGTAAGCTCAAAGATGAGTTAATAGACAGGAGGAATACTCTTACCATGTACAGTTATTAATTTAGTAATCACCACCCCCCACAGTAGAAAAAAAGTATGTGAAGAATGCTATCTTCAACTGCATAAAGTATGGAGTATAAGGCTTTTTAAACTCAAAACACTTTCTGCAACAGAATAGCTGTTTAAACATGAAAAACACTGGACTGAACTCTCTCTTTCTTGGAGGGGCCTAAAAATGAAAGCAAATCCTACTATCCATCCTTCAAAGCCCTCATTCTCATGAGCAAGCCAGCAACTAAAAAAATAAACAAAAAGACACAAAAAAACACCCCCATAGATTAAGTAAATCAGAAAGATATCAAATCACTTGCTAACTCGGTAACTGAACTACCAGCCAGAGCTTAAAGTAGTGAGCACAGGAGGTCAGCAGCTACCCTACTATGTAGAACATCCAGAACAATTTGGGCTTTGATAACCCTATGTTAATGTAGATATTTCAGTGAGAGATACAGAAAACAAGAATATTTTGCAACTGCCATGATCTTATTTCTGTCATAAATAGTTTTTATTCTTGTAACATCCAGACTAACATTACACAAGGGATGAATTATAAAAATAACAATATTCACACATAATCCAGATGCTCCTCTTTCCCATGAATGTACTACTAGATCATTTAATGTTCATCAAGCTCATACTTGTCAAAGTCACAACCCAAAAGCAAGAGACAAGCTTTGAACAATGGGAGAAGAATGTGTCTTCAGCCTACACGCTCATTATCGTAGTATTAAAATTCAATGAAAACATTACTTCTTTTCCCCTGTGAGTTTGATTCTGTTTCTTTCATGCTCAAGTTTTAGCTTTTCTTCTGTACCACTGGCAACAATTTAGGGGGTGTTTCCTCACAATGGTGAAAATGCACTTTTGGATCAAATCATGAATGAAATAAAGCAAATAAGGACCCTTGCCCAGCTAGTTGCAATGCCCTGCTTTCTACCCTCACTGACAACAAGGAGCCAACACCTGGAATTTGGAGAGAGCAGAGCAGGCACACTCGAGCAACCACACGGTGGTCATTACCACTACTCCCAGGATGGCCCTCTTCAAGCACTGTTTTTCCAGTTCTCCAACTGAAAACACCTCAGAATGCCCTGTGTGAGACAGCAGTTAAAGCCGTGCCAAAGTGTCTGTCAGATGCTATATGCTGCGTAGAAAGGAAGAACAATTCTTAAAGCTACCCTTGAAGTTAGCTTTACAGCTAACAAAGGGTGTTTCAATACTTCCTTGATTTTATGTATAAAAGTATTAACTTGCAGAAAAGTGTCAGCCGCTACTTACTCAATTTAAGCCACTGCAGACATCATTTTACCAGAAATTTTCACTAAGAAAATACTAATGTTTTCTATTATAAATAACAAGGATATACAGGAATTTTTGATGATTACATGCAGCATAGGTAAGAGAACAGAGTTTAAAAGGGTATTTCCACTGCTGTGAATTATACTGCTATGAAAGCCTGACAAACAGTACATCAGGCAACTTCTAAAACTTTCCATCCACAACTTAACTCTTTTATCAAAGTACATGCCCTACAGTTGTATAATACCATCTGACTGCAAAGCATTAAGTCCTAGTCGATCTCTAGACTTCCAGCAGGCCTGTCATCTCACAAGCACAGGCTTCCACCTTGTCTTCCCTTGCACAGTGAGGGCCTATAAACCTGTCTGGGGTAAAAGGAACCTTACAGGTGCTTGCCTAAACCTTGAGAAATTTAAGGCATTTTGTCACGGCTCTTGAACACTTCACTGCAATACATGGAGATTGATACAAAAGGCCCCAAAAAAGTAAAATAGAAGCAGTCAGAAAACTAGCTATAAACAGTGCACACTTCCTTTTTCAGCTGGGTTGGTTTTGGCACAGCTACCAGTAACACCACAAGATCCCAGCAAGGGAAAGTGAAGAGACCAGAAGTAGCCCTGGAACACTATGTGGCCCACTGAGGTTCATCCCATTCTCTCTGGATTTCCTAGCAAAGCTGTTTCCAACATGGGTGCCCCTGGTGCCAAATAAGAGATTTCAAATAAAAATGCTGAACACAGGGAGCTATGCTCAAGCACACAACCTCCTTTTATTATTTTTTTTTCCTTCTTTCTCTCCTTTTGCACAAAGTACCTCTGAGGACATATCCTTGACTGAAAATGTGCTCAGCTGAAGTTCACAGGGCTTTTAAAATCCCCCTAGCTTCCATAACTGATTTCTGCACCTGCTCAGAGTTGCTTATTGGATCAAAGAGGGTTTTTTTCCTTTTGTTTCAGAGGCTTCCAAAAAAAAAGAGCCTCCCGTGCCATGATGCCCTCTCTTCCCTTCCCCTTCTCCACCACATAAGACAGCAGGTGTGCCCTGGCTCAGGCCACAGTAGGTTAAGCAGAATAAGCTGTACCCCCGTAACTGCTCCTTTCCAAAGGGGATCAGCTGAGGCAGGCGAGCTTGATGCTCTCCCATGTCACTTCGCACATCTTTTCCTATTGTATTTCAAAGCAACTAAACCGCTGAGCTGGAATTCCTCACTGCTTTGAGTAATTATATATACCCTCACCAAGGACCCCACTACTAAGAGAACAAGCACTAACTTTGCACTATTAGTCACTTGGTCCCATAAAAGTTTGTGGGGACACTGGAACACCGCCTGCGAAGCCTTGTGACTCCCTACGCTCCCCTAGAGTCAAGGCAGCGACTGCAGCTGAAGCGTGGATGCGAGCAGCCAGGCTGCTGCCCGGCCATCCCTTACATGGGGAAGCTCCCACGCCGCTATGCAGCTCTGAAACCACCTCGTTCACGGAGAGGGAAAGCCCCACGCCGAAAGCGAGATGAGCAAGCCCTGGCGAGATGAGCGATACCTGGCCGCGATCCGTTATGCAAGCGGGGAAGCACAGCAATGCCAGAGAGCAGCCGCCCTGCGCCCGGTCCCGGGCCGGGGGACGCGGGAGAGGAGACAGAGCACGCTCCCGCCCTCCCTGCAGTTACCGACGGAATCCAACATGTGCTCGAAGGTGGCGACGGGGCCCTCCTCGGCGCCGCCCGCCCGGCTGAGGCTGCTCTGCCCGAGGCGGGCAGGCCCCTCTCTGGGCTGTCCCCAGACCGCGGTCGGAGATTACCAGGCTGCCGGGTTCACCTCAAGAGACCTCGCCCCGCCTCGCCGCCGTGCTTCCCGCAACCACCTGCGTGCAAGGGGCTGACACGCCGAGCCCGCGGGGGCGGGCGGCAGGTCGGGGCCGAGCCGCGGCTGCCGAGTCACTAGCGGCAGCCGACGGGGAAGCGCAGCGGGCAGCGTCGGCCGCCGTCTCCCATCCCCCCTCTCGCCCGCCGCCGGGGCGTCCGGGCTTGCCCCGGGAGCCGCGCCGAAGTGTGAGCCGGGCGGCCCTTAGCCGGGGCTCAGCATCCCCCTCGCAGCCGGCGGGCCCTGCAATGGAGCAGCCAGGCGAGGCAAGGCGAGGAAACCGGCGCTAAGCATCGGCGCGGCGGCGCCTGCCCCGGGGCCGCACCTCGCGAAGCAGGCTGTGCCCTTCCCCCTGCCCTCGCCCGGGTGCTCACCAAAAGAAAAGCCGGGAGCAGAGGTTAGCATCCCGCAGCGGGTTGGGCTTCTCCTCGCAGGGCACCGCTTCCATGCCGCCCGCCTCGCCAACTCGCCCGCCCGCCCGCCGGCGGCGAGGGCGCAGGACCAGACGCGACTTCCCACCGCGGCACCCGCCGCCGCTTTGCCGCCGGCCGGCACTGTTTCCGGGAAAGCCGGCACCCCCCGCCTCGTCCCTCCCTCCCTCCCGCCGCAGGACGCCTCCTGCCGGCCCAGCTACCCCGTGGCGCCCGCCCCAGCGCGGCGGGTTAGGCTGAGGCTGAGGCGCCAGGCAGCCCCGGAGGCCGCGCTGGGGCGGGAGCCGCCCCGCGGCACAGCCGCGCCTACCCAGGGAGGGCCGAGGGCCGCCCGGCGGCGCTGCGGAGTTCCATGCGGGAGGGAGGCGGAGCCACCCCACTCCGAGCTGGTCATAGACTCATAGAATGGTTCGGATTGGAAGCACACCTCGAACTAGATCAGATTGCTCAAAGCTCCATCCAGCCTGGCCTTGAACACTTCCAAGGAGGGGGACAGCCACTACTTCCCTGCGCAAGCTGTGCCACTGTCTCACCACCCTCTCAGTAAATAATTTCTTGGTAATATCTAATATAAACCTACCCTTTCACCTTAAAACCACTTCCACTTGTCCTATCACTGCACGCCCTTGTAAAAAGCCCCTCCCTAGCTTTCTTGTAGGCCCACTTCAGGTACTGGAAGGCTGCTGTAGGGTCTCCCCAGAGCCTTCTCCAGGCTGAACAACCCCAACTCTCTCAGCCTGTCTTTGTAAGAGAGGTGCTCCAGCCTTCTGATAATCTTCGTGGCCCTCCTCTGGACTTGATCCCACAGCTCCATGTACCTCTTGTGTTGAGAGCTCCAGAGCTGGACACAGTACTCCACGTGGGGTCCCATGAGAGCAGAGTAGATGGGGAGAATCACCTTCCTTGACCTACTGGCCACGCTTCTTTTGATGCAGCCCACAACACGGTTGGATTACTAGGCTGTAAGTGCATATTGCTGGATCATGTTGAGCTTTTAATCAACCAACATCCTCAGTCCTTCTCAGGGCTGCTATGAATCCATTCTCACCACAGCGTGAGCCAAGCCTCTGGTCAGGGGACAGCAGCTGCCCAGGCCAGAGGTGCTCCACTCTTCCCCTCTTTGCTTCTTGCCTGCATGTGGCCTCTGCTGATGAAAGGCATCTCCTCAGTGGATGCAGCACCAAGCCAGGGGTGAGTCCAGCTGAATGGGTCCAAATCCCTCTAGAAACCTCACTTGCTGTCACCTCTCCATCACAGATGTTGTGGCTACTTCTATTATTAAAAAAAAAAAAAGTCATCATCTTTCCAGCTTGGGCATGGAACCTAAAATAAGGGCCTGTATTCAGGATGCCGACTGCTGCAACACTGAGGAGGCTGGAGAGGAGCCAAAGATGGGTCTGAGTCCACAGACCCTCAGTGCTATCTGTAGCTCAGGACAACAATGTTTAGGGGATTTGGTAGTACAAAGTAAAGTAGTTACTTAATTCCAGGAGATGGTGCATCATAGAAATCCTTGAAGCAATTCTCAAAAGTTCAGCAAGTGATGACCACAGTCCTTTTCAGTACTGTCATTGTGGCCTGCCACAGAGCTTAGGACTGAAAGGAGTACATGAAACTGCAAGAGACGTAAGAAAATAGGAATATTTGAAGATGACCAAGGAACTATTCAGTTCCATGAAGAAATAACTGGCACCATGTATTACTGCCATACTATAATTTCTCTGCAGTCTCAGAATCACAGGATGGTTGAGGTTGGAAGGAATCTCTGGAGGTCATCTGATCCAACCTCCCTGCTCAAGCAGGGCCACGTAGAAATTATTGTCAGAACCGTGGCCAGACAACTCTTGAATAGCCACAACCTCTCTGGGCAACCTGTGCCATGGCTCAGTCACCCTCACAGTGAAAAGTTGTTTCCTGATGTTCAGAGAGAATCTCCGGTGTTTCAGGTTGTGCCCACTGCCTCTGGGCCTATCACTGGGTACCACTGAAAAGACCCTGGCTCCCTACTCTTTTCACCCTCTCTTCAGGTATTTACAAACATTGATGAGATTCCCCTGAACCTTCTTTTCTCCAGTCTGAACAGTCCCAGCTCTCTTAGCCTCTCTTCACAGAAGAGATAGTCCAGTCCCTTCATCATCCCTGTGGCCCTTCACTGGACTGTCTCTAGTCTGTCCATGTCTGTCTCATACTGGGTTGCCCAGAGCTGGACACAGTACTCCATTTGTGGCCTTACCAGTCCTGAGCAGAGGGAAAGGATGACCTCTCTTGACCTGCTTGCAGCCCAGGATATACCATTAGCCCTCTTTCCCTCAAGGACACGTTGCTGGTTCACATTCAACTTGGTGTCCAGCAGGACACCCATGTTCTTTTCTGCCAAGCTGCTTCCCAGCTAGGCAGCCACCAGCCTGTACTGGTGCCTGGGTTGTGCAGGACTTCACACTTCCCATTTTTGAGCTTCATGAGGTTCCTGTCAGCCCATTTCTCCAGCTTTTTGGGTCCTTCTGGATGGCAGTCCAACCTAATGTATCAGTGACTCCTCCCAGTTCTGATCATCTGCAAACTTGCTAAGGGTGCACTCTGCCCCATTATCCAGATCATCAATTAAGATGTTGGACAGTTTTGGAGCCCATGTTGACCCCTGGTGTACATTGCTCATTACTGGCTTCCAACTAGACTGTGCAACTAATCACAGCTCCTAGACTGCTTCCCCCTCCAGCTGAGTCAGCTACAAGACAGGCGCCATTCTTACAATCTGTTAATTCATCTTATGCCCCCAGTAGCTACCGGCCCTATCTCTTCCCACAAAAATGCATTGTCGATGAAACAATTAACAGGGCTGGCATCTGACTTTCATTACAGGCATTGGAGTTGACACATCATTGAGATAAAAGAGGGGAGGGGTCGGGGCTACATTGAAGAAACCGCATCAGTTCATGCTTGCAAGAATGTCATCACAACTGTAAGTCAGACAAACCGAGCTTAATCTCGCTGTCAGTGAACACTGACAGGGCTGGCAACAGCATGTGCTGCTTGAGCATAGATGATGTGGAACAGAATTTTGAAAGCAGTAAGTAGTACGCTTGTCAACAACTGTCTATAGATCCTTCCAGATTAAAACAGGGAAATACAGTTATGGAAATGGTGCGCTGGTTTGAAAGGACAGGCTTTAATGAAATAGTGCTTATGTATTCCAGAACCTGAATAACTGATTTAAATAATCTCCCAAAACATATGAAGGAAAGCTCTGCCCTTCAGCAAATCTGGCAGGTTTGGATTTCTGTGAAGCAAATTTATCTGACGAGATACTCACAAGACAATTAAAAGGTATGACAGCCCAGTGCAAGTCACAAAACATCAATAAATTTTGGATCAGGCAGTGGGAGAAAAGAAGATACAACTCTTAAAACTGACTTCATGGATCATTACCTTTGTGAAGTAAAGTATCAGGCCAGTTGTTGTGCAATGAAAAAGTATCCAAACATTTCTTAGTTTGGGCAAGGAAGTAGAATAATGGTCATAAACAAGTAATTTATTTTAAGAATACAGTTAAAAGCATTAAAGTAAAATTTCCATTATTATTGTAGTGGTAGGGAAAGGATAAAGAACAAATCTTAAGTACGTTTTTCCTTTGCCAGCATTATCAGTGACAAATGTTGATACTACTTAATTTTAAAATAAATACTAGTGTTTACTTCTAAGTCCAATACAAAACACTCTGAAGTTTTGGAGAAGGGAAAACTAGAAGAAAGGGGGAAATAAAGTTTAACCAAAAAAAGAATATCCCTAAAGCCAAATTGATCCATAACTCTATCTGTCAAATGTGCATTAAAAACTGTTGCAGTAATAAAGAAGTGTGAAGCAATTAGTAACAGAGATGCTCAGGAAAATCTAAGGCTGCACATAGAGAGGACAGGGAAGGGAAAATAGGACAGTAATGAAATTAATAATCTTTGTTCTATTTTAGGGGAAAAGAGAAGCAACTGCCAATTTATCCATTGAATATTTTGCTATGGCAACAGTATATTCACAACATGGAAAGAGCAAGATACATAACAAACTAATCAAAGTGCAACTTATTAAATCTGTAATATGGCTAGCAGTCTAGCAAAGCCAACTTCTCAAATAGAGTAATTGCCAAATTAAGCCAATGGCATCTGAATTAAACCCATTATGCATATGCATTATGCTATGGAAATCAATTAGATGATCACAGAGGATGTCACAAACATACAAACACACACAATTCCCTATTTATTCAGTGCACAAGAAAGACAATAGTCAGTAAATAAGCATCTGTATGATGTGTGGCCTTAAGTCCCCTTTACTGTAGTTTAAGCCCTCTTTACTCTACTCTGTTTTCATTCTGAATACAGCCAGACTAACAAGTTTCTTCATGTGCATTGTCCATGGCACTTATCACTAGAGTATGAGGAGTTCACAAACATCTGCTTTTCTCAAAACACATAGAAGATAATTGGGCAGTTTCAACTAATTTCCAGATGGTGAATAAAAACGTGGATCTTAAAGTGACATACAGCCACTAATCCCAATTATGCTATAGCAACCTAAAGCTTAGTCTTTTAGAGGATGTAGCACTATAACCTTTTCCTTTCTGGCAAGCAGCCATTGATTTCAGGGCTGAATAGTTTCTCCATGTCATACCCCAGGGCCTTGAGACAGGTACCTAGAAAACCAAGAAGACCCGTGCATGAGTGTGCCTGAAAAGTCTGGATAGAAGATTTGCTGAGCACTATGTGGTGTCTCTGAGGCAGTACTAGGGCCAGAATAAGATTGAAAGTTATTTAAAGGACATCAGAAGGAGTAGTTTCCCGAAGACAAGCTACAAAAGCAGAATGTGAAGGCTTTACTACAGTATATTGTTTGAGTTTAAGTTTTTTGATTGAAGCCAGGCAGAAAGGCAGATCATATGCTTGCCTGAAAACCAAACAGGCAGCTTTGTTTCCCACCATGCCACGGGCAAGAAAGCAGGCTGTCCCGCTGGCTATGAGCCCAGCTTGTCACTATCTGGTGGCCTGACTCATCATCGTGCTGACTTATCCTCTGGAGAGTAGTTTCTCATCCTTCTACAGTAGAGACATATCGTCCTGTTCTTGTTCAGCTGCAGAACAAAAATATCAGTTCTGCAGAACCAAGCTGTAAATAATTTTGCTATTTCAATCTGGTCATTGGTATAGAATACCAACACCTTCCTCAGGTGCTCCTCTTATTTCTTCCTGTTACCTCACTAGCCATCTGTTTCCCCATATTTTTTTCTACATCCTTACATCAATTTTCTACATGCTCTAGTTTCTTATTTATACTAATTGACTTACTAATTCTCCTTAAATTAGGGTGCAATTCAGGCGCCTAAGCATAGATGCCTTCTTCCATTTTAGACATGGTGGGGGTGGGGTATTCCACTTGGCCACAAGTTACCACTCCAGAAGGTTTCTACGCTTCCATTAATTGTGTCACATTTGCCAGTCCCGTGCTGATGACTCCAGCACCTTATAAATGACAGTAGGCATCTATGCTTAAACAACTGAATATTGCCCTTACCATCTTCAATAGTCAATCAGTCTGGGTTTTAAGCCAGAGTCCTCTCCATCTTTGATTGCTGCATTAAGGTTATTTTGACTAACATGATTCTTCCTAAAGAACTTTTGATTTCCACTCACAATTTTCTATCTACATGTCACACACACACATACATGCACACACAATACTTCTGTTTACCTTCATAGTTCAGTTTGTTGGATGTTTGGATGTCCACTTACTTGCTTTACACAAAACTATATTAAAATAATTTATCCATAGTGAATAATTTCAATTTATTATCTGCTAAGATTCAAACCAGTTGCTTTCCATTAAATTAAAATCTTTTATACAGTAGAAAAGAGTCAGAAAAGGTTGCATTAAAAGTTAAAATTGACACACCTACAACTTGTTCAGTTCCCCCCAGCAATTTCTTCTCTGTATGCACAGATATGTAAAGACCGATAGCTCTGTAGAATGGTTTGCTAAGCTTACAGCAGGCCTTCAGCAGCAGCTCCCTGTTGTATTAGTTAAAACACTAATTTATGTGTATTTCTAATATTGCTCTCCTGAGCTACATAGCCCTCTCTTATCCATTCCTAAGCAACTAAGAGCTTATTTCACGTTCCAGTCTCATCAGGTAATAGATATTAAACTTCCTGCTTGTATTCATTGAAGTTTCAAGTCTTCTGGTTTTTAACCCACATTTCTTATATTGATAATACAGCTTCTGAAGAGCAAATTCTTTCTTTAAATTTTCTATCAACTAATACATGGCAGAAAATCTTGAGCTTTATTTGCCTTCTTCCTATCCCAACCTCTTGCTTTTCTAACTTAATACTAGCCAGCACAGCCCAGGATAATCTCCAAGCAACCGTGAATTACAGTAACAGAAAAATTAAATTGAACTAGTTTCAGGGCAAGGGTGAGTCAGCAAACAGAAAACAAACTTACGTGAGTATTGTGCAGACTGGAACTGATGGCCTAGTAAAATAAAGATTTCCCATCCCTGACATTAAAAAACAGATTAGATTAATCTCTGTCATGATACCTGATCAACATAGGCAACGTAGTCCAAGGGTAGGAAGCGGATTAGGTGACCTTCTGACATCAGTATTTCCTGTGAATGCCGATGTCCATGTACTCATTTGACTAGGCAAGATTCCCAGGGTGTTGCCATGACTTCCACACAACAAAGAGGAAAATTATTTTTTAAAAACCTCTTCTCAGAACCTGGAGGTGAACGGTAGATCTCCACTTCAGTTTAAGTGATACTGTGCTCTTGCTGTATGGATTAGGATTTTAGGCGTAAGTGTTTTGTCTGGATTTTTTGAAGCAACATTTAGAACATAGAACACTAGGAAATGAAGAATTAAAGGGGCTTGGTAAGAAGGCTCTGTTTTTCAAAACTCACTATGAAGATATTTAACAAGCTAACATCAACATCCTTCCACTCATGTTAGTAAAAACTGTGCAGTTTCAAAGTAGGTCCACCAGGCCCAGACACTTCTGGTCGTTCTTGAAGCCACTCTGCTTCCGTGCTAAAATCAGAAAAATAAGATGTTGTGCAGATGGCCAAACAAAACTGCCTTTCTTCCCAGAAGAATTCCTTTCCCTCTAGCAATAACACAAATAACCAACAAGGTTGAGAAGAAAAGGCACATAAGTCACTTTTCAGAATTAAATGTCACCGTCAAGATCATCTGGATCCTGATGGTATTTAATTTGGCATTGCCAGATTTAGGTTTAAGAAAGTTATTTTTGGCAATAGCAAGGGGACAGAAGACAACATGAAAATTCATACATAGATCTGAGGCTTTTCCTTTTGTAACATCAAGCCACAGAAAAGCTTGCTTAATTGAGTGGCACAGTGTGGCTTTTGCCCTACTCGGCGTACCCACTACGGTGGGATGTTGGATATAATTAAAATAACTTCTCTTGTTATAAGATAGTACTTCTGACCTCAAAACAGAAACTGCAGATGGTGCCATCAGAGGTCTTCAGTCCATACACTTTCTTCAAATAACAGTGAAGCTAAAAAATATGCTGTTTTTTCACTTTTTGTGAGACACCTTGATAGTATTTGCTGCCATCAATGAACTAAGCAAAAGCCTAATGTCATCCAGCATTCTGAATAAAGACAGAAAAAGCCTAGGGTACTGCCAAGTCAAATAATACTTACAGTTCATAAAATCACGTAAGTTTTAATAGCAAATGAAACACACTCACACTGCACACTGAGAACTTGACTTCTGCCTTTAATAAGAACCTCACAATGCAAAGTCAAATACAACTGGGTGTACATACACCATTAGCTTTAGATAACAAAAGGCACAGAAGATGACCAGCCATTCTAGCAAGATGCTAAGGGCCGGAAAGTAAAATCTAAAAAAAGAATTAAATATAAAAATAAAATAAAAATATGCAATTATTATTTTTTTTTATGCTGAGAAAGGAGAGGATAGTTTAGTCTGTTCTCAGTACTTTACTGGAAGGCTAGTGACAGATGGAAAGGGAAAAAGGCAGTTCTGTCCAAACAGAAATAAGCTAAGGCCAGCAGAGCCATCTTCAAAATGTGTCACATCTGACCTGGATATGAAGCACACACCATCAAGTATAGACAGTCAAACCAGAATACAGTGTTAAATGACTGCAAACAGTTACACTCAGCCTTGTCCAACACAGTCTGTCAACACTATTATTGCTTGGCCTCCCTTGGCTCTCAGCTGTCTTGCCAGGGTCTAGCACGTGTAGGCCCACGGCCCGACTTTTTGGCTGGGTCACACAGAATTTCCACCTTTTCTGGGGCATCCACAGTTTGAGAAGAAACAGAAGATTCTCTGACACTTCTGGGCACAGCTCTCAGCAGATCACCAGTTACCTGCCAATGCAGAGCTCCCAAAAGGCAATTTTTTGTCCACATATCCTCGGCCCACATACCCTTGGCCCATATAACCTTGGCTCATCTAACCACACACCACTGGGAAAGGCTCTTCTTCCTTAATTCTTTTTTGGTAGCCTGACACTGATCTTGAGTATTGCAAGCAAGGACAGACTAGACACCAAGCATACAGGAAGATTTTTCTGAATACCATGCATTTTAAGGGTCAAAATTTACATTATTAGATTTGTAATGTAATTTTTGTACTGTATTTGTGCTAAACTCTTTATTTATTTGGTTTACTTTAAAATTATAAAGTAAAGCCTAAAGACTACAAAAGTCTACACATATTGACTCACAGGCACAAAGGATATTTACATATGCAATGTTTTTCAATGTTTAGATTCTTATATCTTAATCACTGTTGTATCTGGGTATCTTCTAGCAACACGTTAAGTACCATGACTAACATATGTCAGGTGTTGTTTGTTCTTGCTCTCAATCTGTTTTGATTTAGTGCAGTTCAGGCTAATATGCCCACAGCTGTGTTTATGTTAGAGAAAAAAAGGTTGAAGCAATAGATACTGCTTTTAGAGCTGAAGGCAGTGAGGTCCTCCTGGGCCACGATTATGTGTTTCTCAGTCTCAGACAAACCGAAGTAGAAAATGTCTCCTACACAGGGAGGCTTGCTCTTACAGACGTATGTTGTGCTTCCTCTGTGGTGGGAAGATGTTTACCTTGGTTGTTCAGGCATTTATTTAGATCTCTGAGAACAAGCAACAGTGCACTTGGAGGTCAAGAGCTGGGATCTTGCATTTAACAATAGTTTCTGGAAGGCAAAGCAGAGAACAGACCACAGATACATTTTTATAGTACTCTGCGTTACCTTGGGGGGGGACACTTTGTATTATGTACTTCAGGGTATTTCCTATGGCCTGAGGGCTTCACTTCCAAGCACATGGAGTGCATGTGGACCAGAGGGAAGAGGCGGGTGGGTAAATGTAAAAAAGAGAGAAGAATGCCATGGCTTCATAGGTGCCACACCAAACTAAGTCACAGTCTCCTATGGGAGATAGAAGAAAGAAGTACTCATGTTTGCTAATATGCAAAAGGTTAGCACTGGTAAGAAATGTGGGAGCAGTCCCATGCCAGGACTTGAACTGGGCAGATGTAAACATACATATGCACCTTCTGCTCTTGCTTTAAAGCTGCAGAGCATTCCAGACAATCCTGTGGCCATGTTTGCATTCATTACACTCTTTTTTTTTTCTTTTTTTGTGCCCTCGTCCTTGTCAAACAATTCTTATTTCTCTGATCAAATCCTCTGTCTGCATATTGATTCTGATGGCCTTTCAATCTTTATACCCTGGGTCAGAGAGGTATTAAAAGGGTGGGAATATTTTCAGAAGAGGAATGGTAGTTCCAGGCACAACACAAGTAAGAGAAGTAACGATGGAAGTTAGAAATGGCAGTGTAAAAACAACAGCTGTGGCAGTAAGGACTGCTAGGTAAACCACACAGAATAACAGCAGAAGAAAGGCTGGGGGCAAATGTTCTCCAAGGCCTGGGGAGGATGGGGGTCCAAACTGGTGCCAGAGAGAGAAGCAAGAAAAATTAGGTAGAAGGATAGAAGACTGAGCATGATAAAAATAAAAGAGAGGTGAGTTTAACCATGAAAGGTGGACAGGGAAGGAGAACGTTTGGGTCAGGTACTAAGATAACCAGCAGATGGTGAAGTGTGGAATAGCTGCCTTGTTCAAGAAGCCAAATGTATTCATTGTGTCTAGACAACAACTGAAATTCAAGATCCAACAGACAGAGAGGAAACCCTTTTACAAATCCTCTCAGTTGTAACCAAGGGCAGGCAGGAATAGGTGGGATAAATTAATGTGTATATTTGTAGGCTCATATCGCTGTGCATGGGATAGCTGTAGGCTGTATCAGTAGTCATAGCTGTCATTCTCTTTCTGTAACTAAATGCATTTCATACCCTTCAAAACACACTCCACAGCAGCAAACTGTTACACCACCATCCCTCATGACTCAGAAAGTTGGTGCTAACGTGTGTGTTCCTTTCTTCTCCAGATCATCTTCAAAGGAGATGACTGGCCATCGGGGGGGTTGCACAAAAGTACCGCCCCTCTCTGGCAGTAACTAAAAAGAAACACAAAAACTTCCCGCTCCCAAGTGCACCGCGATTGTCCTTTCCCAACAGGAGGCTCTGACTGAATTAGTTCTCCACAAACCTGCCATGCTGCTAACAATGCAGATGGGATAGTTTTAAATCTCCCCTCCAATGTGGCACCTGTACTGATTGCTCTTCTTCCTGCTCTTCTCAAGAACAGAAAAAAATTGAATGTAAAAATCATTAGTGAACTCTAACAGTAATTTTCTTACCCAATAACCTTTATAACAGAAGTTTTCAAGAGGATTGGGTAAATCACTGTCTTCATACTTCGATGCTGAACTCCTTGGGGACTGACTATCCTTCTCATTCTTTACTTGTCCAATACTGGCATAGTGCTTCCACTTTGGTAGCAGGATTCCAGGAGCTACATTATCACAGAAAAAGAGCACGAATAATCTTGCCAGCTTTTGTTCTACACATTAAATAGTGTCCCTTTGAATGAGTCATTTAACCTGCCAAAATTTTAAAGATATTTTCCTTTAGTAATTTAGTAAGAATTATATTTCCTTATAGGAAGGTCATTCTTTGAAGGAAGAAGGCCCACCCAGAATAAGATGACCATGGCCTTAATAATTTCTGCATTGGAACATTTGTGAGTAGGTGAACTGGGTAAGTGCTCTCCACTTCCTCCTGCAGAGTTTCCATTCAGCACACCCAGCTGTTTTGTTGGCTGTATCTGCACAAAAATTAGAGTGAGAGCACCCAAATAGGTAAATAGGACTACATAGGACTTTCAGGAATGAAAATATAGCTAGCATCATCCTACTGAGCTCTCAGTAGGCTCCAAAGCCTGTTCCCCTCCTTTGTACAACCCCTCAGGTCAGTCCGAATGTGAAATACGTCACTAAGCATTCCTGCAGCTCTTAGTTATTCAGAAATTAAGTTGTTGATCAGAAAGCTTCAAATCAGATACAAAGTGCTACATTTTGTCACTTCTACCAAGTGGCAGGTCCTACACTTTGGCCACAATAACCCCAGGCAGCGCTACAGACTGGAGGAAGAGTGGCTGGAGAGCAGCCCAGCAGAGAGGGACCTGGGAGTGCTGGTTGACAACTGGTTGAACATGAGCCAGCAGTGTGCCCAGGTGGCCCGGAAGGCCAATGGCATCCTGGCTTCTATCAGGAATAGTGTGGCCAGCAGGAGTAGGGATGTAATTCTCCCCCTGTACACAGCACTGATGAGGCCTCAGCTTGAGTACTGTGTCCAGTTCTGGGCCCCACACTTCAAGAAGGATATTGAGATGTTGGAGAGAGTCCAGAGGAGAGCAACGAGGCTGGTGAAAGGACTAGAGGTAAAGTCTTCTAGGGATAGGCTGAGGGAGCTGGGGTTGTTTAACCTGGAGAAGAGGAGACTCAGGGGGGGCCTTATCACTCTCTTCCACTACCTGAAGGGAGGTTGCAGTCAAGTGGGAGCTGGGCTCTTTTTCCAGGCAACCAGTGACAGGACAAGAGGGCACAGCCTGAAGCTGCGCCAGGGGAGGTTTAGGGTGGATATTAGGAAGCACTTCCTCATGAAGTAGGTGATCAGACATTGGAAAGGACTTCCCAAGGAAGTGGTGGAGGCACAGTCCCTGGAGGTCTTTAAGGAAAGGCTGGATGTGGCACTTAGTGCCATGGTCTAGATGGTGTGGTGGTGTTAGGTCATAGGCTGGATTTGGTGATCTTAAAGGTCTTTTCCAGCCTCAATAATTCGCTAATTCTGTGATTCTATGTGAACTAGGTGACCTTTCAGGTAATGTACTTCTTTTTAAGGTGTGGCAACATTACAAAAGAAACATGTAAATGGAGTTCTTGCTGTCTTTGCCACAAGTGAACAAAATCACACATCAACACAATGGTAATATAATCTGGCCTGATTCCATAACTGCCTAACCCATATAAGCCTAAGATGTATTTCAGTTTCTGCTGATGCTGCCAGCAAACAAGTTTAGAGTTTTACTTCAAGCTGAAAACTTTTACAGGTCATAAAGCAAAAAGCTTAGGCTGGGCACATCATTGTCTCCCCAATGGAACATGATGCAAAAATCATCATTTGTAAAGCATGTTCAGCGTGGACCTAATTTGTACAAAAGACAAGAAGGAACCAATACAGAGGGCAGAAAAGTACACGTTCTTTAGCAGATTGCAACTTAAAAAAAACCACACCTAAATTTGGTGGCAGCTGAACAAGCAGGGAAGAGAGCAGGGAGAGACCTATGCTACATTCCTACGGCCAAAGAAGAAATCTGTAGGAGCAGGGGCTTCCAGGTCTGTGGCTTGACCAGTGAACTATCACAGCTCCCAAGACTCGTGCAGGGAAATTTTAGCTGCCATGGCAACCATTTTTTTCTGATTGACTGCACTGGATAAATATTTGGCTAAGCACTTTTTATTTATGTCTCTAATCTAAAAGGTTTCTTTGGTGAAACAGCAAATTTAAAGTTTCTGTTACCTAATAATGCAGCAACTAGCACAGTTCAGCTCTGGCTTGGATGAACAGCAGGACAATTAAATAATAATAAATTAAATAATAATAAATGGCAGAAGATAGAGAGTCAAAGCTGTAAGGGAAGTGAAAGAAGGATGCACTTTTGGTGGTTAGATGGATGGATGGATGAACCTATGTGAATTATACTTTTTTTATTATTTGATGGCAATTTCATAGAAAATGTTAATTTCAGGTTGAAGAAAGCTTTCTATTCAGCCTGTGAATATATGCACTTTACATTTTTAATCTTAAAATAAATTCCAGACTGAACAAGTACTTTCAAATAGAAGAATCAAAACATTTAATTTAACATAAAAATTAATTATTTTGTTGTTCTTGCTGTTATTCTCAACTTGGATTTTTTTTACACAATTCAGTGAATCCAGAACAAACTGTTTTGCCAGAATGACTTTTTTCCATAAAAGACTACTATACATTTTGCAATGTATTTCAAGAAATCTATAAACCAAGGAAGCTTCAGAAATTTATTTTTTAAAAATTATTTTTCCATTTGGCATATCTTAATACCTGCATACTCGTTTCCCTGTCTTTCTTTTCATGCTGACTCAGCAACAGAGATTGTGCTCCTCTACCTTTGCCCTCTGAAAAGTTTAGAATTTTTTAGATCCGAAACTTTTAATTTAGATTTTCTTAGGCCTGAAGCAATTTCTCACTGCATTTCAATCCTCTGGGCCCACATTTAAATTTATCACAAGCTGGCTTTTTATCAACATCCCCTTTTTCCATGGCTGGCAGGCATCATTTCTCGGCTCTTCTAAGGCTACAGGTTCATGTGTTCTTTTTGAACTGACTCCAAACCAACGTTTCTAAAGCTTGTGGTACACGGGGCGCGTGGGTTTATTCTGAGTTAAAATCAGATGGCGTGTGGCAGATATCCCTGACTTACCCTGATGGGTCTGTACCACAGCAGTCCTGCACCTTAGCTCTGGGGGCCACTAGCTCTTGTTAGGATCTTGCCTCTTCTTGCATGAAACCTTCTGCAAATTGCTGCTCTAAAGAGGACCACGAGCAAAAGAGATGTAATGTAATGCAACCCTCCTGACTTCATTTATGTTTCTTATTTGTTGCGGAGTTACAAAGCTTTGATGTTTTACAAAGGGTACTCAGAACAGAATTTTTCTAATGAATGTGGTAATGGCTTTTTTTAATAGCTTTTAATACTTGCTTTTCTACTTTGCATTCTCATACTCTCTATTTTTCTGTCCTTTCCCTTTTTAAAATTTGGCACAATACTGGGGTTTTTCCTTTCTTTCATCTCTTTGAAAGTCAGAGGTCTGCTTTGTTCATACCCTTTCACATTAAAGGCATTATCAATAACATCTGCACAGGCACTGGAATAATTAAACTTTTCATTTTTATTATAAGCAGATTTTTATTATTACATGCATGCATTTCTAGATTAGTCAAGATCAAAAGCATTTACTGCACATATTCATATACAGCCATAGACACATCCACTTCCCTAAACAGTTATACAGAGCTATCTCCATCCAGTTGGTCTCCTCTCCTGCCCAGAAACAGATCTGACATATGAAAGATCACAGCAGACAAAAAAAACCCAAACCAACCTTAAATGTTTAAACATGAATGCATTATTTTGAAAACTACATAGAACTTTTTACCAACTGCCTCATTTCAATGGGTACCATAATATCCATGGGGATGTGCTTTAAAAAAACAGCTTCTCCCTAGCTATGCCATCTTGAACATTTAATGCACACTTCATGCAGAAGTGGTCAAATAGTACCAGAGATGAGCAGTACCAGTAACTTCTCCAACAACTGTTTTTAAAAAGGAAGAACTACGCAATTAGGCAGTTTTTCCTAGAAGAGCACTGTGTATGCTGCAAAGCTCTCCCAGTGGTGATGCCCAAAAGTGGAGCATCATACTTATACCACACTCCTCATTTCTCCCATGTGATGCCTTTACTAACACACTCCATATGTGTTCCATATACACCCACTGACCATGTCACATAGCTGCCTTATGCCTTTATTCATCAGGGTCTAAAAGCAAAATGGAAGGTAAAATAAAGAACCAGCCCTCCAGGCTAACAGCTTTCTGTATTGTCCCCCAAGGGTTTTCCTGGGGTATACCTGGCAGCCCTGCTGGCATCACTGACCTGAACCCACTCCAGCAGGGACAGCTTGCCCAAATGCTGGCACAGGGCAGGACCTTTCTGCCTGCCCACCCTATCCCACAGTGAGCTATGTGCTTCCTTCCATCCCCAGCTTTCAGCAGGATGCCTGGATTCCCCCCTCTTTTTGGGTATTCCAGATTCAGAAGAGCTTAGGCTACAGGAGGGAAGAGTACATCCTTTTGGAGTACATAGGCAAAGCCAGGAGAAGGGAGTGCTCTGGGCAGTAAGGCCTATCTGCAACAAGATGTATTTGCAAGCCAACAAAAGCCAGTTACCATTGCTGATATCCAGCATAGATAATTTTTGTTCTGCTCGCAAAGGCCATGCGCAAATGTAGAGCCTTACAACAGGCACCCAAAGACCTACAATTCTGTGCTCCCTGTGGCTTTCCCAAGGCAGTGTAACATCTCAGACTACCATAGAAAACTCAGAAATTTGGCATTGGATAGTGGGCCTTGACTGCCAGGGATCTAAAAGACTCTGCAACATCAGATGAAATTCACCTGGCTATACCTTTTTCTGGAGACTCCTGAATTAAATGTACTTTTTGCCTATAGCTTTTAGCTCCAGCCAACTCAGCCCAGGCAACTCAGCCAGCTAATGTGGTTAGCACAACACACTAGTATCTAATGAGAAAGCCCCAAGGATAAAACAAGATACCTAAGCTCCCTGCAGCACCTGGAGGCCTGTTCCTGTTTTTCACCCTCACTGCAGAAGGAGCTCGCAGTCTGTTGCAGGCACAGCCCTCTGCCAAAACCAGGCTCTGGTTTCCAGGACAAACCTATTAATATTTTTTTTCTCAGGCATGGGAGACCAAAGTTTATTTTCTGTCAGAGATGGTGCCTTTCCACATCACCAGCTCTGGCAGGCTGCGTGCATTTCTGAGAATCCTGGAAAGTATTTTTCCGTCCCCCAGAGCGAGTGGGCTAGACTGCGGGGGCAGCTGCATCTCTGCAGAGGAGTGTCAGGGAGTCCAGCCAGCACCAAAACTCTTGTTCAGAACCACTGTTCTGCTGGGGATGCCTTTGACAGAGCAACACCACTTCTGCACAAGTCAAGTGAGCAGTGCTGAGGACACAATTTTAGGCTATCTAGGTGACACGGAGTAGACTGAATGGTGTTTCCTTCTTGTGCATCTAGTCTAGCCAGAAACTAGGTAGGAGTAATTCAGCTAGTGAGTGGGTCACCTTATGCTATCTTGTCTTTCAAAGGTGTGTTACCGCTGCAATTTTTGGAGAAGATGAGGGCAGAGCCAAGCTATGAGGCTTTTGAGATACAGGTTGGTTAGAGCTGATGGAAAGTGACAGCAAAGGCTGTGAAATATGGCAACTGTTTGAGTTTTCTCTCACGTGTTCCTGTGTACCAGCTTTGTGCAGTTCTGCTGCCTACTGTGGTGCCTATGTTGAGCCGCTTGGTACTGGCTGAAAAAATAAGGGAAGGAAGACCATGTCCAGGCAAACTAGAACTATGAATGTGATATAGTTGTTGCCTTAGAAGTGATATCAGTCTAATGGCAGCAGCTAATACACACCATGGTGAGGTCATCACTCAGCTCTGCTTCACTGAACTACGTTTGCAACTGAACTGGATAATTTTGTTTTCTCTTTTATCTGCTATGGCTTGTTGCATTAACATATTCATAATAAGTTTAATTCCTTCCTTTTGCATTTGGTTGTACAGGACCTTGGCCTTGAAAGCATTACCAGAAGCACTGTTATGGGACAGTGGCTCTGGATTTGAGACTGGCAGGGGTATGTGGGTGCCTGGGCCCTACATTATGTAGATAATGTAATGTAAGTATCTGCATGACTAAGTCTGTGGGCTTTGCAAACATGGGAAATGATGACTTGCACATTAAGGGCAATCCACTTGATTTCACTGCAAAGCAAAAAAAGAAAATCAATTTGCTCTTGCAGGATTAGGATCTTAGTATATATCCTAGTAAGTGACTACAGGACACTGTGGGATGCATTAGACTTCTTAAGTACTAGTATGTTATCCTCCACAGGCCCAATCTGGGGCACATTTGTAGCATGCCTGAATTGAGTGAGTCTTTTAGAGATTTTTCAACAAAATCAGCATAACAGGGTTTTAAAGAAGAACTGGGCTTTTAAAAGGCATTGCTTTGTTTGCATTTTAAATAGAGAGTAGTGCTCCCTATCAATTTGAAGCACTTCATTCATTTGAAACTGCATGGAAAGCACGCCATAGAGATTTTAAAGTAGACATCATCTACATGAACTGCAAGCCTAAATTTCCAAATATAGGCCAGCATCTCAGCATCAAGCATCTTAGAAAACGTGTGGAATTTGCTCCATCTGAACCCCGAGGTAATCAAAAGATGTAAGACTGTGTCCTATTCAAACTATTCAAGAAACAGGGGAACTGGTAGACCTGCTGTTCTTTTTTTGCAGCAAAGAATGGGACTTCTGTTACTTTGAAACACTGGGAAATTAGATTAAAAATATTTGCAGATGATCCAGTCATTAGAGATGCAGGTATTTCTAATTTGTAAAACTGGCCTAGTGACAATGACTCCCTCAAGACCTTGGTAGAAAGAAGCAGTTCCAGCAGCATGGTCATGCTGCAGGCACCTTTTGGAAGCTGAAGGATACAGAGGCACCGAGGCATTGTCACAGGAGAAAGAGCCCAAATCTGCATGGAGAAAGTGAACCTAGCACAGATTGCTTCTGCACCATATGGCAGGAGGTATTGATTTCTTCACTCATGTGGAAATTATAAAGATGTTGTGTCATTTTTGCTTTAATAACGCCGTGAAGAATCTGAAGAAGTTTTGCACACTGCAGAAGGAGTTTGTGTCCCACTAAGTGCTGATATCAATTATGAAGGGAGAACAAACCAGATGGAAGCTTTTCTGCTTTACTGATTTTGAGGGATAAAGATAACACAAGCCCAGACTCTCTGCATCAGCCTGTGTTTCGATGGTCCCTCACACCAAAATTATTTCAACTTTTTATCCTGTTACACTGGCTAGCATAAAATATACGGCTCCCCGCTTGCTCCGTAATATACTGGTCACATAGTCTGCAAGATTCACCTAGGAGCTGGGGGTTTGGATTTACACACGTTGAGGAATGGGACCTCCACTTCATTGCTGATTGCTTTAATTAATATATAATTCTTCAGAACTGACTGCTGCCTTCTTTGTTTTATTCCTCTTCCCCATCTTTGCTATGGAAGCCATAAGCCAGCCATCTGCCAGCCAATGTGTAATGCAGGTACTAAGCACAGAACTGATCCAGGCCTCACTGGGCATTTACTGTAGCCTTTAATGGGATGCTTAAATCTAGGAGTCAGGCAGCATTTTAGACCACCCTTCAGTACACTCTATTAATAGAGTCTCACATATGCCTTAACTCTATAGCCTTCTAGTGCTACAAATCCCGTTCATAGTGCTTACCTCTTCTCAGTCAACGCATAACAAACAACTGCACAGGCACCTGGATGGGCACTCCTGCTGGCTATTGCACAACCCCTGCTCCTTATTGGATCCAAACCTTCATTTTGGGTTCATACCAGCATAGCATTAATATTTACCTCCTTCTTTCCATACAGCTGATGCACGTTTTCTTTCTTTGTTTTCTTTTACTTTGTACACCTCAAGGCCTTTTATCATTTCCTTTTAAGTACTCTGTGAGCTTTGTGTCGGTTTGGTATTTGGCATTCCTAATGTTATCCCATTGCATTCTGAACTACAGATAAATAACTTAGCAGGCTAAAATGGGCTTTGTTACCCAGTTTTTCCTATTCATCCAGTTGGTTTGAAGCTGTTTTTTCCCTTTTGTATAGCTGCAGGTTACAGATTTCCTCTGTCTTCAAGCCCTTAAACTAAATGGAGCTGATTTTACTGATAAGTCCTATGAATTCATCATCACTTCCGCTTTCAAAATCAGGGAGCTTAGTTCCAAAACTACCTTAATTTCTCTCTTTGTCTTAAATTTAATTATTTTGTGACCACTTGAATTAAAGTTTTACCCCAGAACCAGATCTTCCATAAAGAACAGGTTTCAAAAGCATGCTTAAAATCACATTAGTTCCTCATGTGTAAATTACTATTCAGAGAATAACTTGTCATCCCTCACGGTCAGAAATAATATGCTCTACTGCTACTAAGGAAACTAGAAATGCACATTTTTAATATAGATCTAGAAAGTTTGTGAGCACAAGGAGGAGTATAGCAGCTCAGGTAGCTAACACTGGAAGATGACATCTGTTTATTTCTGCCAAGGTTTTACATTACAGAATGGATACGTAGTAAAGGACTGGTCAAGAAACAGGGAGCGCTGGCACGACAGGATCCACAAAGAACAGAGATAGGGAGCAAAAGAGGTTAATGAAGAACAGACAGAAACCACAAAGGAATGTGCTGCTAAGGCATCATGTCCTTTTTTAATTCCAGAAAGTTACATTCCACCACAGTGACTCCAAAATATCAGAGGTATTTACCTTTTAGATACAATTAGCAAGGTTTGTGTTCCTCTGCAAAATTGAGTTAGGTGGTCTTTGCAAGTGTTACCCAAGCAGGTCATCTCTTAAGGCACTTTGACCTTGATGGTTTCTTGTCTAGCCAGCTATTCCTTCCTTATTTTTTGCAATATTATCACATTAGTGATATGCATATCATATTAGTGATATGGACTGCCTTCCTGTTTTCTTTCTCTAGAGCATTACATATCCCCTCAAACAAGTATTTCACCCTTAATTTCTGTTTCATTGTTTGCATGTGTAAGCCACATCCTTATCTAAGTTTTATCATGAGAAAGTACTCAATGGCAAAGATGCAAATTGCATGCTTTCATTTAAAGATAAAATACATGTTTTGTAAGCATGACTTTCAAAACATTATCTGTCTAACTGTGTTCAAGAAGCAGTCTTAGTATTCAGCTGCCTGAAGTGGGTAGAAATTATGAAAGGAAAATAAAATGGGTGAGTAACATCAGCTTTAGGGAAGGTGTTAACACCAAGAGCAAGTTCCACTGATCTTGGTGGAACTATGGCCAAATGAGGCTCTGCTCTTGGAGCTGGACTTTGGACAGAGATCTGTGAAGTATGTGTGTAATGCAGCTGAGCGTGGTGGGCAGACAAAGAATTCTACTCTTTAAAATATGTTTTGTGTCTCTTCCCTGAATGAGATTTTGTGAGTTTCCAGAGCTGAGGAGGTGGGAATTCAGTAATTATTCTTCTCTCATGATTGCCCTTCTCAATAAATATACAACTCTTACTTCCACAAAATCCCAAGTAGACCAGTGATTTTAGAAGATTATAAATCATCAGCCAGAAGTCAGACAGTGGGTATATACCTGTCAAGAAATAAATTTTCTTGTAATAATTATCATGATGAAAAGTATTGCACTGGAACAATAATGAATACCAGGAGAGAATGGTAAATCAAACAGTTTCTTATTTTTTTTGCAACAAGCACGTTTTTCATCACTACTGAACTGTAGTGTATGTTATTGAAAGGAAACAAGGAATTATAATGACATCTGATTGCAGTTGTCTAAACCAAAGTTTTCTACTTTCTGAGCCCACTGCAAGTCTGTTGGAAGGCACAGGGAGACACACTGACACATTTGGAATGCATGTGTAACATGATAGAGGTGTTGACATGGCATCAGTCAAAGAGCTATAAAACACCTGGTGCAGAAGGTGTTTCCACTTAGTCCTTTCCAAATCTCAGAGAGCCATCTTATTTTTGGAATTTGGCCAATTCCAAAAAATGATAGCTAACAAGTTTCACAGTGCCAAGGAGATAAAGAACTTTCAGAAAGATTGTAGTTGCCAGTCCAAATGAAAAAGTATTTTTTGTTCTGTGCTCACTAAAGTTGTGTCAACACTCTTTTTTGCCTTACATCTATACACAGTCTCTTGCAGAGACACTTTTAGAGTCTTTCCTCAAAACTGGAAAAGTTTCCAAATTTAATTCTCTCTTGGCTATGAGTAAAGGACTCAATATTAAAGAAAGGCAAAAGGACAACTTACGCCTGCAAAATTATTGAGACAAGGAGGTGGTGTTGACTTGGACAATATGAATGTTTTCAAAGTTCTTCCCCATGATGGTGCTCCATCAGACTCAAAACTGTAGCACAAATCAGCTCAGTCATCCAGGATGACAATCAAGGTTTGGTTCAAGATGACCAGGAAATGCAGGCAATAGCCCTTTGGAGCATAACAGAGCAGCTGTTGTTCCTACTATGTGTTAAGCATGGGCTTCAGCCCTAGATGTTGTCCCACTGAGCATACCAATGCACATCCATGCTCAGGAATGGATGCATAGTAGCCAGTGACTGTGACTGATTGCAGAGCCCTCCCGTACCCAAGTCTTCCCTTCTCCTTCCCTCCCCTCATTTTATTTTTCCTCCCCTCTCTGCTCTGTTTCTTGCCCTGCCACCAGCTTGTGTTTCTGGAGGGAGAAGGTGGAGAGGAGAGGAAAAGGAGAATTCCCTCAGCCTCGGGCCAAACACCAGATGGGAGAAGGCACAGCTCTTCTCATTTGCACTCTGTTCCTCTCCCCCTGAGAAGTCAGCTCCAGGTGGGAGTACAAAGCGTTGAGTCCTGCCAAAGCTCAACCTCTGAATGACATAACTATCAGTTCTCAACTATCCCAACAAAACTTCCCAGTGATATTGTTCCACATTCCTACTCCCATATTTTCATTCCAAGCCAAATGAAATAATAACACTAAACTACAAATACTAGCATGATGTATAATTACATATTGGTACTATCATCCTGCTAATGAAATTCCTTTAGCCTCTGCAGACTCCACACTGCTATAAGAAATGGCAAAGTTTTTCCTCAGGCATCATCACTTCTGTCATGACATTGCAGAAGCAATTGCATTAATTCTTGTCCTGAAGTGTTCTGGAGTTTGGCTTTTCATTCTGAGAACTTCTCAGGCAAATATGCAAACATCACTGGGACATGACCACGTACAGGTACAGAGGCATAAAACCCACTGTTTACATGAAAGCAATTATTTGGCTCTGGTTGCCAAAGCAGATAATGCCACAATCACATATTTCCCATCATAAACTGTTACATCATTACAATGGTTTGCTTTTCAAGCGCCATTCAACACATTTGGCTACTTATGTGGAATCAAGCAAATAACAGAATGGGAAAGGATGGTCAATAAATCTAAAAGGGTACCTCTGGCATGATTCCAAGGTTTCAAATCTTTAGAAAGAAAATGTTTCAGTATTGAAAGGTCATTGGACTACTTGTTTTCCAGCTGGACTGGTTTTACTCTGCCTAAGCAGCTGATCATGTGCTGGAGCTATTTGTCTAAGATAGCCTTGTTTCTTAATTTCCAAGGACTATTACCTTTACTAAGACTTTTTTTGGTATTTTTTAAAATGTTATTGCTATCTTTCACTTAGGACAGTAAACGAACTAGCCTTTCTTTTACTCAGGTGGCATCAAATTTTATTTTCTTTTAACAGAGTAGTTTGTAAAGTAGCACATGGAGATTATTCAGTTAGGTTAATGTTTTGAGTCAATGATCTTAAAGGTCTTTTCTAACTAGAACAATTCTTTGATTCTGTGAACAGCTTCCTGGCTACCCTCAGTACTGCATCCTTCTGCTGTTTTTTACAAGACAGGTGAAGCTGGGCTCAGCCCATGGAGGGCTGTGATCGTGCTTTACTGGCTCCTGACAGTTTTGGAAGACATTAATGTGGTTAGCAGTTCTCAATCAGGAGGGTGAGCCATGGCTGATGGACTGCCTGCGTGTGTTTTTGATTAGCAGCAAGGATGGATTTTTTAAAAAGGCTGTAGCTGCTGGGCCTAAGTCCAGTTTGGTGGTAGGCTAGGAACACAGTAGTAAACACAGTGAACAAAGAGCTGTGCCACACCTTTATCTCCTCACATATCATAGAATCATAGAATGCCAGGTTGGAAGGATCATCTGGTCCAACCTTTTTGGGCAATACTATAGTTTATATGAGATGGCTCAGCACCCTGTGAAGATAAGACTGAAAAACTTTCCAATGTGGGGGAATCTACCACTTCCTTTGGGAGACTATTCCAATGTTTGATTGTCATGGTGAAAAATTTACATATGCTTTCCTCCTGGTCCGTTTGGTGGTGTGAGACAGATCTATGTAGTCACCTCGCTGCTCCTGGCAAGCTTGAAGGTGTTGGCTCAGTGGTCTGAGACATTCAGAAGGGCTATCAGAACAATACTGGCTTTCTTCTGTTTTACAAACTTGGGCTTGGGGCAGTCTCATCTGCCCTCATTCATAGCTTGCTGTAATTCATTGCTACCTGAAAACCGCAGAGGTGGAGGATTTCTTGACCATTACAATAAACTTCCCTTTGAAGGGGAGACAGGAGGCCAGCCAGTCCTGAAACCTAATTTGAATGTGTGGTATGAAACACTAGGTTTGGGCTTTCTGGCAGAGTAAGCAGTACTGCTAAGATTCAAGAAAGAACAGTAACATATATAATCCCAAGTGTCCTTTTCTGCTCTAGAGGAAATGATCTGAAGCAAACATGGCAGCAGCAAGAATGGGGCACTTTGGGCTGTTCCCAGAAGCAAGAAAAAAATATGCAAGAAGAACCTCTCCAAAACCTGGTATTAGACCTAGGTTAAAGCAATGAAGAGGTGTGTCTGGCATATCATGGATTTGGGACATCAGTGATGACAAGCAAATGTGTTAATGGCCCTATTGAAGATGATTTCTCAGTGACAAGGAAATGCTACACTCTACCAAATTCTGCTTTCAGGATCATGTGAGCAGATCATAACAATTGATGCCATGATGTGTAGGCATAGTTCTGATGTGTAGGCATAGTTCTGTGTGTTATGCTTTAGCTTTAGGGGAAATAACCAAGCCTTTGTAGATTGACAAGGTGGTACTTAAGGGTTTATGTGAGCAGGACAGGTTGGTGTTGGTCAAAGAAACTTGTGTATCATGTTCAGTATCTCATTTAAGACAAAAGGAGTATACATGTGTGCTTATGAGCAAATACATTTCTACTACCTTTGGGGAAAGAATGGTTAGCAGCATAGCAAAAGTCATCAGAGCTGAACACTGGCAAATGCCCAATGAATTCAGAGGGGTTGCTTCCCCACCACACCAGAATGAGAAGTGGACTGGGTGAAAGCATCCTCTTGAAGGAGGTGAGGAGGTGAATTGGTGCAGGAAGGCAACAACACTTTTTTCCTTCTTGCCTAACTCTTATGTGAAATGATAGCATTCTAGAGGGCTGGTGCCATGACAAGCTGGTAGAGGCAGAGATGTGTTTGCCATACTTCTTATGAGACAGGCTAAAGAGATGTGGCAAGAGTATTGCAATCTGATTATGTTTTGCAAACTTAAAAAGCTGTATTATCAGGACAAAAATTGTGAAGGCACCAAAACCTTTTCTGATCTGCAAAACATAGTACTGGGAAAGTAATTCAGTAGCCCATTTTCTTTATTAAGTTTCATAACATCATTATGTCAAAATATTTGATGCAATTTTGATTACTTTGGCACAGTTGAACCTTATCTTCAACATTTACAAGATTATTTCAGGTATATTCTTCATGTTAAGCTTTTTTCTCTCTGTGTTGGCACTCAATAACATGGTGCAGTACTTAGGAAGGGTTAATTGCATGTACTTTTAAATATACTCACTCAAAACTACCATCAGATAATGTGAACTATGCATAGACAGGATTTCTGATTCCTCAGTTCTACAATGGTTTCTGCCATTAATGCCCAGACATTTGGATAATGGCTTCTCAGAACACAGCTCCCTGGGGGGTGTCAGGCCAGGACCCGGCAGCCAGGGGTCATCCCATACCACTGACAGGAACAGGGCAGTTGGGGGCACTGGGGCAGGCCCAGCCCTGGGTATTGGGCACCTCCCTGAGGATGCATATGGGCTGAGGCTGAGCTTAGGCTTTGGCCCATGGATGAGGGGCTGGGTCAGGACCAGTGGGGCCAATGGTCAGGCTGGGCTGGGCTGCACCACAGTGGGGTCCATGGCTCTGCTAGGCATCCATCATCAAAGTCTCAGCTTCAAAGCAGCTTCCATGGGATGAGGTGGGCCCTGGCCATGCCCCCCCCCCCCAGCTCAACAAGGGATGTTCTCACACCTCACACAGCCCTGGAGCCAGAGGTCATGGGCATGAGGCATTCTGGCCATGGAAGGGGGGTCTGGGCTATGTCTGATTGCTTCTAGGCTGGGTTGAGAGTCTCCATGGAGCTATTTCCAGGGTCTGTGCAGCTCCCTGGCTTGGGGTGAGGTAGGTGGCTGATGGACCTGGGCTGATATTGCTGAGGAGCCATTATGGAGTCCAGGGCATGCAAGAGGGGCAAGGGAGTCATGCCATCCCTGAAGAGCTCTGGGGGCATGGGGGGAGTTGCAGTTGCCCCCCAGGGGCTTCAGGACTTTGTGGAGGGGTTCAGGTGCCAGAGGAGGTCAGGGCCCAGGGCCAAGCAGAGGCTTGCAGAGTGCTTGGGACCGTGTTGAGAGTGGGCACTGTGTGGAGCCTCGGGGCTGGCCTGCAGCTCTCGGCCAGGGAGGATGGGCAGGGGCTGAGCCCCATGGCATTTGGCGCATAGCTCAGGGTGGTCAGAGCTGGCTGTGGGCAGCAGGGGCTCCCCATAGCCCCACAGGGGCAGAAGGGCAGGGCCTCACTGCCAGGGCCCTTCCCACCGCCCCAGCCAGGGACTGGGGCAGCCTGGGGAGCGACAGTCCGTGGTGACAGAGACCAGCATGAGACACAGCCCAGTGATCACCAGCCAGGTCCATGGTGATGAGGCTGGTCCAAGGTCAATCTGGAAATCAGTTTGGCAGGTCAGGGACAGGGTCCAGATCTGGATCAGCAGCCCATGGCCCAGAGCAAGCTGGGCTGCCAGGCAGCAGGTGCTGTTTCTCTGGCAAGGGCTAAACTCTGGAGCCTCAGCTTAAAAGCAGATCCCACGGGGCAGGGGGGGACACCTGCCACAGCTTTGCCACAGCACTGTCCTGGCTGGTAAGCTCTCCCCACATCTCCAGCAGGAAGCTGGACCCCAAGCTCTGGCAGCCAAACCTCCAGGAGGGGAGGATACACTCAGGGCCCTTACATGGGTTTTTCTCAAGGTTCAGTTCACTTGAATGGCAGACTGATGCTTTTTTTCAGCTTTGTGATGTTTTCTTCAGTGTTTATCTGTAGCACTTAGATCACAACATTTCTTTTACTACCCTCTTTCCCTGTTTCCCAGCCTCCTTCCTTCTTCATCTTTGTTGTAAGCATTTCACTTTCTTTCTACCATCTTTCAAAGCATCAAGCACCCTGGTGCTTGTTCATGGCTAATACTACTGCTTCCAGTAATGCTATCAACATGCGGGAGCAGGCTAATTCAATGGGTTTGATGAGTTTACTCTATAAAAAACGTGATGTCTTCATTGAGCCCATCACTCCATCAATATCTGTTCAGAAGTTCTCAGCAAAGTGCAATGACCTTGAATTTTACCCTGGCTTTCAGCACTGATCAAATATATGACTTGTTCTACCATTTCAACTTCACTGCATTTAGTGTTTTGCATTTTTCAGTTTTATGTAGATGCAACCTTTTTGGTTTTCATAGAATCATAGAATGGTTTGGGTTGGAAGAGACCTTTAAAGGTTTTCTGCCACTTACTGGAAGTCAAGGCAGGGTGTGCCAACTATAATAATATGTTTAATAATAGCAAATGCCTTTAATCCAAACATGTTTGCTAGTGTCCAATGTCAACAGCACAATCTAAGGAGTCTAATGCTAGATCATCCAAAAGTAACTTTTTCAAATCCATCTCTTATCCTTCATGTCCAGTTAAGGAAGATGATGAGAAAGACAAGGTTAACCCTGTGTATTTTTATTCTCCCACCAAACACTGATTTGAACCAGTTGTTCAAAATCCCACTCATTCTTAGGCAAACACTGAAAAAGAGCTCATGTAAATAACGCACATGAGTAAGTAGTTTGCTCATTAAACACCTAACATAAAGTGCTTAAAAATATAATAATGTATAGTTTGTATCCATATAGATATTAACTACACACATGTGTGAATAGACATCTTCATGTATATTCTTAAATATATATATACCTAGCTTGTATGAAGTTAGTGTCAATCCTGAACTAAGTTAACTGCTATGTCCATATATTCTCAAAGCAATTAAACTATTGATGAGTATATGAAGTTTCTGTTCTACAGCAATATAACAACTGTGCTATTAATAACAGGATTGTACTACAGTATGTAACAGTAATATTCTAATCGTATTATTGTATTGTGACTGCAGTGCTCAATAAAAAGCAACAAGTTTGGAATGAGCATAAGACTGAGATTACCTTTGCTAAGTGTGTATGTCACCTTGTGAGTGTATGTCACACTTTTTGAGCAACAAGGTGAGCAGCAAACATCTCAAATTGCAACTGCTTCATACCACTATAACCTGATGTCCTTTTGCTATAGCAAACCGTCTTGTCCTTCAACTTTTTCATTTCCAGTGATTTCATTTCACCTTGAAATTCCTCTCTAGGCGGTGCCCCTTCAGCCTTTGCCTGCTGCCCTGTTTACCCAGAGTCTCTAGGGTGCATGCACCTGGAAGAGGCAGTAGGATTTGGCACTGAACTGGAATACACACTTCCTACTTTCAACACCATCTCATACTTCACTGCCAATTCTCAGGAACGCTTTTTGTGTTTGTTACTGGCTCAGCCATATTGTCATACAGCTTAGCCCTTGCCTGTGTTGAGTGTCTCCAGGCTTTTTGATTTCTTCAAAGCTTTACACAATGCTTTTACTTCTTCAATTTCTCCAGAAGTCTTGAGTCACTTACTCAATCTCTGTTACTTCTAGTTGCTTGTCCAACTTCTTAATGGTTGTTTCGGTTCCTCCACAGTCCTCAGGATCAATTTGCATTGTCCACCCACTCTCCCTGCAGAGAAATACCTTTGGTGTTACTAGCTGTTTATCTGGCACACTGTCTCCTTGTCACCTTAGCTACTTCCTTTGCAGAGCTCTCCTTTTTCTTATCTAGATAATATCAGGATTGACTTGCACTTAGTTCTTTTTTTAATTTTACAGTAGCTTTCCCCCAAGTAGTTCGGTTTAGCTAAGTATGTGTGTCTTCATGAGGGAAACATAGATTGTCAGCAGTCAGATCTCTATCAGCCAACATAAGAGCCTTGGGAACTCCTCCAGCAAGTAGGTCACAGCAATCAATATAGGCTGAAGAAGAAATCACAAAGTGGAAGCTACAGCTTGCCTCTATAACATTCTTGCCCTGCTGCAAAGGTGTCATCTGTGTTCAAAAACTGGCGTTGGATTGATTTTAAAAGGGAGTTATCAGTAGTAATAGATACATATCATGTTACTGACACAGTGTTCAATTAAACAGACCCAGCAGTCTGCCTCATGATCAGCTACTGCATTTGTGGAGTTTTGGGAAAACGGTTCAACAAAGGCCTGCAGCAATGTTTCCCCTTTTCCAACTCTGTATTTAAACATGTCTTAAGCTCCCAACTGTTTTCCAACTTTTGTCTGTTCAGTAACAGAGAAAAGAAGCTTTGATATAATAGAAAACGCCATTAACAGGTTAACTTTCAACTTTGCCTTGAACTTCTTAAATGACTGATTAACTTACTTCCTGACAGTTTATAGAAGAAATGAGGGTTGTAAACAGGACTGCTTACTTCTTTCTTATCACTTAAGTATCTGTTTAATTTATTCATCACTCACGAACTAACTGCCTAGAAACAATGCAGTGAAGTGCTTGTAACCATGAATTCCACCAAGTCATGCACTACAGAATCAGGATAAAGGCCAAGAAACCACAAAGTCCTCCTTAAGCCCTAGAAGTGTAGTCTACAGTTCAAGCGGTGCCTATGGGCATTTTCCACTTTCAGTGTCCCACTAGCAAGACACTCATGAGTGAATGTGGATAGGACTTTTGTATACAATCATCTAGGAGAGACAAGGGGACTTAGGAGTTTGTATTGCAGTTTATCCAGAAACAGAAATATGAAGTCCCTTCCTCCCATGACACCAGTTTAAAAGAAGGAGGTCTTACTGAGGAGGCACTGCTGCCGTTGGCCCAGGTCACCAAGAGGCAACCAGGCAGGCCTGTCCTGCTGAGCCTAGGTAGCTCCTCACTGGCTGCATTGGTAAGGCACACTGCTATGCATAGTAAAAGATAAAGCAGCTTCCCAGTTTTTTTCTGGATCAGTGAGGAGAACATTCAGGGAAAGTCCAGAACAAGGCCTGAATTTAGCATCAGATGTAAAACATGAGTTTCTTTGAGCACTCAGCCAACATCATTGTCCCTGGTCTGGTTGAAAAAAAAAAAAAAAAGGCACCTAATGTCATCTCCTCTCGGTTTACTCTGTCAACTAACACAGCCTTTAAACAATCAACAAAAATAAACCCCCCACCATTTTGTAAAGCAGAGGCAGATATTAAAAAAATAATATTAGCCTTCAGGAATCTGCTTCAAAGACGGACCTATTTCTCTTTTCTCCTCTATACCATTTCAAATGTAGTGAAAAGATATATGAAGGATTACAGGAAGGTTGACCCTTGGCATAAGAAAAAAATGTTACTGCATTATTTGACACGAAGGAAAAATGGCTTCCTTTCTGTATAGTAGTGTCCTCATCATTAAAGCAACCTGCTATATTACAGTGTGGCTCTGTACCAAAGCCACTTTCCATGTTTCTCAAGCTGGCTGTGTTAATAAAAAGCTTCCTGTTTGCCCTTGATGTGTGGGACACTAATTACTCTGAAAAGAAATTCCTTCCTGTAATGTAATTCTATGGTCTGTATAATCATATTTTTGGGTACTGCCTCTCAGCACTGAGCCAAAGGCTGGTTAAAGTGGAAGTATCAGTTGAAGGTTCAATAGAACAGTCAGTAAAACTCCTCTTGCTCTTTCCAAGGAATGTCAGTGATGTTTTAGCATCCTTGATTACCCCTCCTTGAGTTCTGAGAAGTCTACAGAAAACTCCAATACCAAAGTTCAGTGTGGTGTTTATCACAGCTGTAACAGGGAACACTAGTGCAACAATAGAGACACCCAAAAGGAAAAAAAAAAAAATTACTCTCATTGTCGGAAGTGATGGCATATGCTGAATATCCAGGGTGATCTCATGTCACCAACTGGCATACAGTAACAAGAAAGAGAAGAAATGCATGCTCCTTCTTCAGAGAGGAGGCTGAAAGGACCAGAGAATGAGGAAAGACATGAATAAAGCTGGAAGCTGGCATCTTAAAAGAGTGAAAGCCACATGTCTGCAAAACTGTGTGTAGGTCCCACACCAGGAATGATAGTATAGCCAGGAGCTGGAAGTAGAATAGCTGTTTCAGTGTGGTGCTGTCAATGCCTTCTACTTTAAATATGACATTTTATTATATCAGTGGTATTCTTTGAGGATTTTTCACAGCATGACATTGCAGGAGCTCAGTCAGGGGTGGGACAGATGTTTCTGTGCTATGTTCATGGTGCAGAGCAGACATACCATAAGAAGCAGGAAATTTTCTACACTGACCAGAGAACTCTCAATGGGGGGCTACACGGGGTTCATTCCGCTCCCTACTGCAGCTGCATCACTGCTCAAGGACCATTAGCTGTTCCTGTTGTTGCTCTAGATTTGCTATTCTACAAGAACATCCACAGATACTGCCTCCAAGATGCTACTGTTTTAGGCCTGCTTGTACCTTGGCTAGTTAAGGCTGAATTGATTTCACAGCCTTTTAAGAATGCATTTTGCAAGTGTTGTGTGATCCTTCTAAAATGTTATGGTAATCTGTTAAATGGCGCTGTACAGTTTGGACTCTGAACTTATTTTGCTAGATGCAATGGTTGTAAGTTTCCAATTAACTAAAAATTAAGCATTAACTGGAGTATCTTAATTGAAAAAAAAAAAAAAGCAAACATTTTAATTCATTTTTACAATTAGAAATCAGTTCGTAAGTACTAGTAATTAGTTCCCATAAACTTGTACCTTGATTTTCTTTCTAAGCATTGTAATGCCTAGGGCCTTTCTTAAATCACTCAAGCATGACAATTTCTTTCAGCCACATTAACTTTCTGTAGCAAGTGTTACTGAACTTGTTCAAGTATAATTTGCTTATGTTATGCCTTTTTGCTTACTCACATGACTAAAGCACTTTTCTCTCCACACAGTGGCATTACTAAGTCCCTGGGTTTCAGAGAAACATGTTAGGAATACAGATTATAGCTTTCATCTTTTGCTTCTGTGGACTGGGAGCTGCTATTGCTGCTACTGCATCAAATGAGTGGAAAGTCACTAGTCGAGCATCGTCTGTTATCACTGCAACTTGGGTTTTCCAGGGTCTTTGGATGAACTGTGCTGGCAACGCACTGGGGGCTTTTCACTGCAGACCTCACCTCACTATCTTCAAAGTAGAAGGTAAGGAAGTATAATTTAACTGGAACGTATGGAGAGCTATGTGTATTGCAAGATGTGAGCCTGAGGAGAAAAAGATTATTTGGGCTTGTGCAAGAGATTATGATTAAAGCATTGTGATGGATATAAGTAAAGGATATTGTGGGCAGAATATCTGAAACAACTTTGTAGGAATGATAGGTGTTCCGAGAAAGACAGTAAGCTCTACTCTGTGGCTGGTAACATGAGAGAAGTATACTGGATGACGTTCCAGTAAATACAAACCCCTGTTAGCAAAGAGATGGGCTAAACTGTCTTCCAGCTCTCATTCCCATGCAAAAATAAGCATCCTGCTTGCAGGGTGGAGAAAGAAGAAAAGATAGCCAGGTGTGTGGCAGCTATCAGTACTCTCTTTAGTATCTATGGAAATTAGATAGCAAAGAACTGTGTCCACAAATACTATGCAAACACTTATATGCTGGGATTTAAGTGTGCGTGTATATACTTGTTGTATCACAAGCTAATATTTTAATTTTGAAGATCAAAGATGTGCTGTTCCAGAATGTCCATTTTAATGCAAATTGTTGGATTTGGAAGCCATTTATCAAAGTGTAAAAACAAACAAGATCTTCTTGCCTTATGTCAGGAACAGGTTTTCTCAGAGACAGAAACTAACTAAATGTTTACTATGCAATGTGTTTTGTGTTTTGCTCTGTGTGTAAAGCAGTAAATGAAGATGTTTGTTTTCTATTTGCTGTTCAGCCTTGAGAGAGTAGGCAAGATAGTGTTTCCAGTGAAACTGTATGTAAGCACTCATGAGGGAAAGGGCAGAGGGACTGCTCTCTCCTAGATGTGGGCAGAACATGGGCAAGATGAAATCAGGCTAGAGTAGGAAAAATTTGATCAAGACACTGGCATTTTAGGGAACCAGAAAAGAAATCCCAGCTAGACAGAACCAGTCATCCAACAGTGTTATGAGGGCAGAAAGAAACACAATTCTGAGATATTAACAGCCAGTGACTGAAAGAGATATAAAATATATTGTTGCACAGTCATTACCATATTACATACACAGGGTCACAGGCACACACCCTACTTGCACACACTTGGAAACATGGAAACACAGGGATGTTACAGACCCATACCTTTTCTTGCCTCTCATGCCCCTGCCACATCAGACTGTGTGCTGGGACATGCAGATCAACTCTTACACATACAGAGGATTTTGAGACAAAAGTCAGCATCATTTTTGTACACATTTTATCATGCTCTGTTCCAAACCATGACAAATTGCATATGAGGGATGTGAATGGATGAGAAGAGTTTTACTTCTTTTAAGGAGTGCTGTTCATAAAAAATTACTTAAAAGGCATTGAAACTCGCCCATACGCTGAGATTTCTGCTGGAAGTTAAAGAAAAAAACCAACAACTCTTATTCTCATGCACATGTGATCAAATTTCTTTAAAGCAATGTACTTCTCTAACTAGAAACTATCATTATTGACATGAGGAATGGTACAAAAGCTGCTTTTAGAATAATCAGCTGTAATCCATTTGCCACTTTGTATTTTTACTATTATTTTGATCACTGGCAGATTGAAACTTGAATTAAAAAAATATGCATCCTTTACATATATACTTAAACATCTGAGTAAGATTTTGCTTATTTGCTGTTTACACAAACATAGACAAGAAATTCACAACAGATAAAAGTAGCACATGCTTGAGAGAGTAGCAAGCTGCTGTACTGACATTTAGGAAGTCTAATTTTAACCTGCCAGTGCATGCACCAGCAAAGGGTAATGTTACATGTAGCATAAACACCACTAAGAAAAAGTGAGGTATTTTGTTTGGAAAACCTGCTAAACATAAACTCCTGGTAATCCAAGGAAAACAGGAGTTTAACAGGGAAAGAGCTTTGCACTCTCACTCTGTCCTACATTGTAAAACAATAAAACACTCAGGTTAAAGAAGTAATGAACTCACATCTCTGTCCTCAGAGGTTCAATACATCATCATTATTGGCATACTGATCTCAGGGTGGGCTGGCAATATAACTTTTTCTTTTGCATGTTTATGATTTTATGGAATCTATTTGCAATCTGTCCTATAGCCAAAGAGAGCTCTACTACACAAGCTCCTCATTCCATTCCTACCTATTCATCTTCAGGTTACTCCAGAGAAAGTATTAGCAGTAAGTAATGTGAGTCACTTCTACACCAAAGCAAATTAATTTGATTACTAAATTTTTGGTTGCACATTTGGGAGGATTTTGCAGGAGAGGCTTCTGTATAAGCTGTATGAAGTTTTAAGACTTTTTTCCTATTTAACTCACAGTAAACAAAAGAGCAGACTCCAGAAATCTTTCTTTGAGCAGGATTTCCCTGTAGTCGTAGGTAGTATGAAGGTATTTACCAGAACTGACTTTCAGCTAAAGGCCTAGTTGTGCCAGTAGAAGCATGGACAAGGCAATAAGAGCTCAGCTTCAGCAACCCAGCCCACCTACAGATCTTGAGGGGTTCATGTTTCTGGAAGTCTGGGTTAGCACAGCCAACACTGCTCACAGTGTCCAAGCTAGCAGGGTGGTTGCCCAATGTACTGTGTACATTCACATGTACAGCCCCAGTGTACTCTGCTGCAGTGACTGAAACATTCAGATGGAAGATCCCAGAGGAGTACAATGTATTTACTGTAGCACAAATAGTAATAGGGTAGTATCTACAGTCATTTAAGGCAATGTTTGTGGGAAGAAACAATATCTTTTATTAAATCAACTGCTTTAGGAGAAGTAGCCAACAAAATCATTTGTCAGATCTGACACAAATACAGCAAGCTTCAAGCTAAATGTTATCTGGGAATATTGTCTCTTCTGTGAAGTTGGTTATGATTATCAGTGCACTAGATGTTCTCATGGAAATTATATGATCAAAACCAAGGAACCATTACACACAGGCAAAAACTCACATGCCAGAAAATAAAACTAACAGAGAGACAATATTGTTTAACAAAACCACTAACCTCTGATTAGCCTCTGGGTCCTTATCAGTAAGAAAGACCCACAAAATGCCTTCAAAGGGTGAACCTGGGAACTAAAGCTTGTAACTCCACTGGAGTCAGAGCTGTTGTGGACTTCAGAAAGATACTGACTTTTTATGACCCACCCACCCTATCTTCTGCTAACTCCTTAGTGCTCCACAGGCAGTAGTTGCCTCTCTTCTCATTACTCTCATATTTATCATCCTGAATTCTTACCGTCCCATAATTCTCCAGATTTTACAAGAGCTAGCTTTTAGTTGTCTATGCTAGCACCGCTTAAATACTTTATTTAAGTATTTTGCTTTTCGTGATGCTAGAGAGAGCTCTTTCATTCACATAAAAAAAAGTAAGTGTAGCCAGGAAACTGAATTGCACCCATATCCCTTTCCTATGACACCTCCCTAATCCCTCAGGGCTTCTTCAAACAGTTGGTTCAGCATGTGGCATGCCTAGCCTACGGCAATGCTTCATGACTCCTCTGCACTCTGGTTTTTCATGCTATGCATTCAGAAAGGTGTACCAGGAAGTAGAAGAAACGTGCTTCCTTGAACCTTTGCTTGTTCAGAAGATTAGTCTCAGATCTTCTCCTGGCATCTCTTAGTCTCCCTAGTGCCTGTTTTGATGGAGCTAGGTGGGACAAGCAGTGCTATCCTGATGGTAGCCGATAGGGAAAGAACAGTGCCCAGGCATTCTGAGTCACATTGGCAAACAGATTCAGAGCTGCAGTTTCATGAAGCTGCCACTCTAATGCAGCTACGGGGTGGAAGGAAGCTGAAACAAGGCAACTGCTATTGCAGCACTTGTACCCAGAACAGCCTGACATAGTCAAACACCATTTGAGTTCATCAGGGTGTGAAGAGCAATTCCAGCTATGCTCAGAAACATATAATTGCTTAGGCTGGAAGAGACCTTTAAGATTATTGAGTCCCACCATTAATCCAGCACTGCCAAGTTCACCACTAAACCATGTCCCTAAGCACCACATCTACACATCTTTTAAATACCTCCAGGGATGGTGATTCCACCACTTCCCTGGGCAGCCTGTTCCAATGCCTGACAACACTTTCGGTAAATATTTTTTTCTTAATATCCAATCTAAACCTCCCCTGGCACAACTTGAGGCCATTTCCTCTTGTCCTATTGCTTGTTACTTGGGAAAAGAGATGAACCCCCACCTCACTATTACCTCCTTTCAAGTAGTTGTAGAGAGTGATGAGGCCTCCCCTCAGCCTCCTTTTCTCCAGGCTAAACAACCCCAGTTCCCTCAAACACTCCTCATAAGACTTGTGCTCTAGGCCCTTCACCAGCTTTGTTGTCCATCTTTGGACATCCTCCAGCACCTCAATGTCCTTCTTGTAGTGAGGGGCTCAGAAGTGAACACAGGATTCGAGAAGTAACCTCACATACTGACCGCTGCCCACTGGCTGCCTGCTTGCTCCCTGCTCGCCGTTCTCTGCTTGCTCCCTGCTCGCTGCCCGCTCACTGCCTGCTCTCCGTCCACTGCCTTCCCTCCATGCACCGCTTGCTCCCTGCCCGCTCCTTGCCCGCTCCTTGCCCGCTGCCCGCTCCTTGCCCCCTCCTTCCCCGCTGCCCGCCCCTTGCCCCCTCCTTCCCCGCTGCCCGCCCGCTGCCTCCCCGGCGCTCCGCCGCCGCGCTCCTCTCTCCATGGTGCTGCAGGCCCGGCCCCGGGGAAGCTCTGGCCCTGCCCAGGGCGGGGGCCGCTCCGCCCGGGTGGGGACAAGGAGCTGCCTCTTCTCCTGGAAAGGCTGCCTGCCCCGGCCCCGGCTTTCCCTGGATGGGTGGCCACAGGAGGAGAGCGGTGTCACTGCACCCAGAGCCGTGACAAAGCTGCGGCAGGTCGAGAGGGGCGAGGGCCGGGCCGTCAGCCGGGGGTCAATGGCAGCAGCCATCTGCAGGAAGGGAGAAACCCATCGGGGAGGTTTTCTCCTGACTGATGGCCAGCCACAGAGGACTCTGCTGAGGGATACTCCAGATAGTCAAAGGGATGAAGTCACGACAGCCTGATATTGTTTGCCCTCTCCCTTCCCCCCGCCCCTCAAAGTGAAGTAAGAAAGTAAATTAAACAGTTCAGCCTAGGTAGGAGTTGGTCTGAGACCCAATAGGTCTTATTAGAGTGGTTTTAAGTGAGGGAAGGAGTTTATTCATATGCAGTAGAGCCACTCACAAAGCAGAGAGCCGTGTTTGACCTAGCAGCCCCTGGCAGAACAGATACAAACTGAAGGAGGGGGCTACCTCACAAGTACCCAAGAGATTTTCCCCCAGTGAGCTCCAGCTGCAGCTTTGCAGTAGATTCAGAGCAAAACCTGGGATTTCCATGGCAAGTGGAAAGTGGCAAGTTCCAGAGGAAGCACCCAGAGCCCAGGAGGTAGTGAACTGTATGAAACTTAGATTTTTTGGATCTCAGAGATGAAGGTTAGAGATTTTGAAGTGGTTCACAAGGAATCCCACTGCCAAATTTTGTTTTCTCTTCAAGCTCTTTCTTTCCAATATTTTAATCTATAAACTCTGAAAATTCATTAATCTAAACCACAATTAATCACGATTTCTGTTATTTACTATGAAGACTGTCTGGCTCTGGCCATTTACTTGAATCAGAATAGTTCAGAGCTATGGGGCATGCTGTGCCTACTGGGGGTTCTGTGACCAGAAAGATACACAAAAGGAGTCCAAGAACTGCAGGACTAGACTACTTGGGGCCAGCTGGAAAACACTGAGGGTGGAGGCTTTCACAGACAGCTGCCAGTTTTGGAGGAGAAGCTGATGACAGGTTACAGAGAACAGATGATACTGCTTTTAAATCTGCAGGACTCCAGGAAAACATAAGGCATGGCAGACCATCCCTCCTTTTTAGCTCTTGCTTACACCTGGCAATTTGACAGCATCTCTACAATCCTCTTTTTGTGCTATAAGCCTTCTGTCTTCCCACCTCTGTACAAGGGCAAAGGTTACGGCACTGAGATATTTTTCAATTTTGTCAAGACCTGGACAAGAGCAATGCTGTTTGTGTTTCTCTTCAGTCACCCTTACAGATTTTTGCCTGGCGGACAGTCCCCCAGAGGTGGTCCTCATTTGCAGAAAATCAGTGAGGGAATCTGGAAGGTGCAAAGTGCTGCTATTTGCTAGCGTGGTTCCCATGCAGCTGGTGCAAGGATGGGAATGCAAAGCTTGTTATTGGGGCATTAATAACAAAGCTCTTTCATCTTCTAATACTCACGCCAGGATAGATTGTTATCTCTGCTTTGCTTTTAGCTTTCTTTGATTACTCCTACATAGCAGCAGAGAGTGCACTGCGAAATGAATAGGACTCAGCAGTAATTGGTATGCAGCCAACGTCTTAAAATACCTCTGTTCAAACAGGTTTTGTACCCTGGTCTGCCTTGTGAGCCCTGAGGTGGGTGAGGGGAGCTTCCCTGTAGCTTGTGCTGAGGAGCCTAGGGCCAATGTACCTCTTCTAATCTTTTTTAGCAGTCGTGCTACAACCAGAGCTTCGTTCAAAGTTACAGAGATACAATCCATTTCATTTTTACAAGTCCCTGCATCAGGAGGGGAGAGGAGACCCGGCAAAACCAGCACTGGTAGGCAGATGAGTGAGAGAAGGAGACTGAAGTACAAGTGGTTAAGGCTGATTATTTTGGAATTCTGCTGAGATGTAAGATTTTAAATCTTTAGCCTTTTAGCACATATGCCATTTTCAGAGAGTGGTGCAAGGGGGAGGAGAGAGGCTGAGCAGTAAATAGCTAGGGAATGGGTATGGGGGAATAAATGTAGTGTAGCCAATGTTTATGAGATGAGAAACTGTAGAGCAAAAATATATGTGCATAAAAATGTCTACTGTAGATACCATGTGGAGTTGGCTGGGTAAGTGTGAGTCAAGTGCCAATTTGGTAGAGGAAACAAACGATACACAGACAATAGGGGTATTAAACCCCTCAATGCAGTTGTTACTCTATGTCTTGGGGATACTTACACATAGTTTTGCAATGTCAAGCAAGATACGAGAGGAGCACAGCCATTTTAATAGAGCTGTGCACATGAGATTCCTCTCTATATCCCACATGCATCAAATTCTACAGTGTCTGGTTATCCCTATAAACCTTCCCTGGAGTGCGTGCCATGGGGGTCTCTGCTGGTTTAGAGCTTGATCAATGCATCCATCCTCTTGAGTGTTTCACTGATTCAAATGAAGTAAATGCTTGGAGTAGAGATGTTACCAGGGGTCTTACTATGGGCTTCAGATTCCCACATTTTCAGGGTACTTACTCCTTGACTCTCCCAGTGCCAGTACTGTGAGGGACCTCTGTCTGTGCCCAGAAAACACCTGCAATCCACTCAATCTTCTCTCTACAGATTAGACATTGAAGCCCAGGGCTCCTGCTTGCCACTCCTCTCCAGGGATGCATTTCCTAACACAGGAGAGAGCACGTCAGCTCAGATGGCTGTGCATTAAAATAGGGATTTGTTATGTGCAAGGGCACTTTCTTTTCCCACTCCATGCTTCTCAGTCCTTGGGCTCATTTGCCGAGCACAGCCATGCAGCAGCTCTTGGATCCACAGACCAAATGATCTTAGCATGGGGGCAAGCAAGCAGGGGTGCAGGAGGTGATGCAGAGGCCTGGAAGCTGGGTAGCTGAGAAAGGTCCAAAGCTGAATGTATGAGATGAACAGGAGAGTACCTGACAAGCAAAAGAGCACTTCTGATGACATTTCACTATTGAAGTGAAGAAGCAGAACCTTCCTTATTAAGTTCAGGTATTCAGGACTTAATAATGGGTTTGTGCCATTAAAATCTTCCTGGATTTTATTACTTTTCTTTTTTAAAACACACATTCAAAACAAAATTTAAGTCACAAAGCCAAGCATTCAAACCTTAATTTGTTTCACTGTTCGTAACAAACCAGCACAGTCTTTCTGTTCCAAGGGATACATTCTCTAAGAGACAAATTAAAAGAAAGACATGAAACCAGGATCAAAGGAAACAGAACAAGAGATGTTAAAAAGAGTCATTTGATGATGATACCTCATGGTGCCACTTGAGGTGGCAAAGATAACCAATAATACTGAGCAAGCATATGTTAGTGTAGACCCTGCAAATTGGCATTTAGCTAGCTGAGGTCACTCAAGGAAAAATAAATAAAATAGGATGGACCTATATATAATAAATATAAATATAATAATATTTATTAAAAAAATAAATAGGATGGACCCATAGAACAAGATGGCCTTATATCTACTTCATGCCAGATGTGGGACTGACAGGGGTTGAGCAAATGTGCTGGCCTGGAGAGAAAGCTGGAAAGCCCAGTTCTTGTTCTGCCCCTACAGTGACCTTTTATGAGATGCTAGGAGACAGTCTTGCCTGCCTAAATATTTAAAAAACTAGAGCTTAAATGTTTATGGTTTTAATTCAGCAAAGCACATATTGAAATTCAGGCACATGCAAAGTCTTCTGAGAACATTTTGTTCATCTTTCACCTTAAATACCTTGTACTGGTCACTCAGATGTTTGCCCTTCAAATTTCTAAAAAAGTACCTGAAAGAGTTAAAAAAACAGAGGCATTGAAGACTTCTAAAGACCACACCCAACAGTCTACTGATGTGATAATTTCATAGTTATGTTTCTTTTTTACTGTGTTAACTTTTCTAAAGAAAACATATCTTAGTCTGGAGGTAATTAACCAAGTTCTAGTAAAACATATCCTCAGGATTAACCTCCTTGAAGACAGAATTTTAAAATTCCCCATCCTGAGCTAAAATTTATGTTGTACTACTGAACAGGTTTCCATAAATCAAGACTTCAGTGTGGTGGATTTTAATACTCTACACCACCAACTGGATATGTCATTAATCTTATTTTATAAGATTATTTTAGGTTACACTCTAAAATTTCCCTTCTAGCTGCCCATTTTCCCAAAGTTTAGTTACATAGACTACTGGGATTTGAAAGACTACAATTACATAACCTGACAGTCAAAATGAGAAGCAAAACTAGACACTTGAAGATTCTCACGGATTTGCTTTAATTATAGCATATACTGGTTTTCTACCAGGTACCCTCTACCAATTTTTATAGTTGCTATTATTTTTGTATCCAGATGATGTGAGGCTATGTTTCTGCAGATACCAGTCAGACACAAAGATGTGTCTCAGGCTCATATTCAGGGCAACGCACACTGATTCATCTTTCCAAAGGAAATGAGAGCTCAGAAGTTCTAAATTTCCGCTGCAGATGGAAATCTGCCAGAATCCTCTGTTATTTGGAGACTGCCTTTTCCTTCTTCACAAATGAACTTCTAAACAATAACACAGAATGTCACATAAAAGCCTTTCTATTGACATTTCATCCGGGAAGCAGCAAAAGCAGAAACCAAACGCCAACAACTAAGACAGAGTGAAAGTGATTCATTAACTGTATCTCAGTACAGTGTTTAATGGGGTGACCAGGAGAATGGGACTCTCTGGAGTTATAAACAGCCTCTTCACTGCAAGCCCACCATTAGCCCAAGCTGCTGCACCAGGCTGGCATCCCATCCCAAGCACTGACCACACCACATACTGGGCTCTGAGTCAGCCACATTTTGTTAATAACAGAAGTAGTTATTACACAAAGCAGAGAAAAGAGGTACTTTAATTAACTAAATAATCATTAATGGCATCTAGGCATATTTTTCATGGAAATGTTCCAGCGTACAAAACAGATGATACCATTATATCCCAGCAAAATGCAATAAACAATTTTACTCTAATTTACACAAATTTTTAACATCTTCATAGAATCATAGGATCATTTAGGTTGCAAAAGATCTTTAAGATCATCGAGTCCAATCACATAGTAGTTTTGCCACAAGTAGTTTTGCTTTTCTCAGGGGCTATTACAAAACTTCCAATATGATTATTTAATATTCTCTCTAGAAACTCAGGGGGTTGCATTTAAACTACACAGAAATTCAGTGTTTTCAAGCGTGAGTAACTCTTGTTCCTCTGTGTGCAGCAAGGTGCAGGCCCATTTCAAGCAGACCTATTTTCCTGGCTTGGTGGAGGGCTTTTGACCCTTCTGAGTGCGTTCCCATTCCGATCAAAGCTCCCTGCAAAGACATCCTTTCAGTGCATAATCCAGCATCTTATGCTTTCCTGATGAGCTGGGTCTCATCTTGCTAGGCTACAAAATCTCCACATCAGCTGTACCAATGACGTGGGATTTTTCTTAAAGGAGCCCCACCAGCTAAGTTGCCCAGCATCCTAGTCAGAGCCCTGGACCTTCACTTACAAATCAAGGGAACCTACCACAGCCAGGGACAGGATATGAGTTAAAGGCAGAAAATTTGTTTTCCTTACTTGCAGGGATTTGGGTCAAATCCAGCTGAGTCAGAAAGACTCACTGCCATCCCGGCAGCTGACAGTATCCAGGGCTTCTCACCCTGCAGTCTCAGAGGATGAGCAAGCACAGTGGGCTGGCACTGCTCACTGAGCTCTGCTAGGGACATCCCTGTCCATGGCACTGCAAGCAATGGCAGTTCCCCACAGCATGGCTCTGCTGCACATCTCTTGCCACCCCCAAAGCCTTCATCTTCTTTGCTTTTCTCCCTCAGCCTTTTTCTCCCAAGGGCGTCTCCAGCTGAGACCACCAAAGGGCTCCTCCTGTGTTTCTGGCCATCACTGGAGCCCAAGAGCATGGGCTGCAGAGGGACCAGCAGATTACCACTGCCTCTGCGTAGGTGTTTGAGATGGGTACATCCTTCCAGGGGGCACAGGGAGCTCAGCTGAGGTAGAAGGTGGGATAGTTAAAGGCAAAGAAATAACCTACAGCTGGAAATGTATGTCCCTGAGGGAGCAGGAGGCCACATACAGTAGAGCCACCTTCCCCTGAAGTAAGTGAGATGCAGCATGGTTGGATAAGGTGAGGTTCAGTGCAGGGGTATAGCAGGGAGCAAAGGGGTTGTGCTTCTCCAGCTCTGTGCACCTCAGCACTTTCCAAACTGTGGTACAGAGGCTACTCTCAGAAGGTTAATGACTAGCTGAGTCTCTGCGGCTAGGCCATCCTACACCACCATAGCCATACTTTGGCCTGGGCTTCACTGGGCTTCACCCCAACCCATGGCTCAGCTAACTTCCTTCGAGCGGCAGAGCTCCCGTGCCCTTGCTGCTGCTGGTGGTCCCTTTCGAAGGGCTATGCTTGGCACGGCTAGAGAGAGAGAAGCAAGAGGAGAGACTGGCAGCCCAAGCCGTCACCCCTCCCTCCCTGCAGGCAGCAGTTACCATATGCAGAACTTCTGCCCGGACACGTGGCGCAGGGGTGCGGTGGGCTGCGAGGAGAATGGCTGCGTGGGGTGGTGAGTCCCTCCCCTCCCTCCCCCCGGCACGCACGGAGCAAAGCGCTCTGTGTGTTAACAGGAACAAGCATAAACATTTCCAGCCAAGGTACTTAACACAAGTCTGTTTGCCAAATGCTTCACTACCTTCTTTGGTTAAGGTTAAGAGAAATGTTGTTGCTCCAAGGAGAAAACAAGGTGGGGGTGTTTTCCCCCCTCACCCTTCCTGTCTGCAAATCCTTATAAACAAAAGAAGGAGCTTTTGTGGAGCCTGTTGATAAGAGATACTCCACACCACCCCACATCCCACAGATTTTTTATTATTATTTTTATGTTTGCAATAATATGCAAATGTTTGAGTGCTTCCTAAGGTCACTCATTAGTTGTGCTGCAGTGTGGTGATTGCTCTGGTTACTGCAGAGATCCAAGGGCAAGCCCAGGGCAGAGTAAGGCACAACTGGTTGTCCCAGCCAGCTGATAGGATTTGCACTTCATCAGCAAGATCTAGGTGTGCAAGAATCAAATGCATCCTGGTGAAAAGAGAGTCAGGGAGACAGGAATGGCTTTCTCTTGCACTTCTCATTTCTGAGAGCAGTTTTCAAGAAGACAAAACACTTGCAGCCAAAGAAAGCGAGTCTGGTGTACAACAGCTGGGGCACAGGATAGGTAGAGATCTCTTGACAAAACACATAGGCCACAGCCACCCAAAATACATCAAACAGCTTGACAGAAACAGATCATTAGGAAAGCAGAAAGTAAGCTTGCAAGGTGCTGACCTTGACCCGGTGGTGACAATTTCGCCAATGCTTTCAGTACAGGACGGACCGGGCCCAAGTTCTCCACGATGTCAATGAAGCCTAACTGCTCAACTTGGAGAAATTAGATCATTTCCAAAAACCTCTAGCACTTTAATCAAAAGAATGAGTGGGAGCTCTTATTAAAGGAATCAGAGCGCTTTCAACCACCTGTTCTTTAAAATTTTACCATCTTGGATCAGTTCAAATAAAAATCTGACTTTTTGTTTAAAATTTGAAAGCACAGCAACAGAGTTCCATGTTGTGCTCACTTCCTCACACAGCCTTGCAGCAGCTGATTACAGTTCATAATACTGAAGGCAAAGCACTGCTGAACAAGGGAGAGGAGCTAGGCAGAAAAGAAACGTGGTTTAGGTGTGCAACACTCTTGAGAAACTGTTTAAAAGAAGAAGGAATGATGAGGAAAAGTCTGTTTCCAAATAAGACTAATTTCTATTATGCATGAGTCATACAAAGGGATTGTTGGAGCCAGAGACTTTTTTCACTAGCATTGGTCACTTTTCTCAGTAAGTGAAAGAAATAACATTACTTCAAGGTCTGAAGTTCACTGGGTTACATCTGCTTTCACTCAATTCTACCAACTGCAATATTTTCTAAATGGATTTATTTCTTTTTTTTTTCCCTTTTCTTTCAACATCTTTGCAGTCTTACTGTCTCCTTCATTCCATTAGCAGAGACAGGATCATAATTTACTTCAGTGCTATGTCTGCCCCAGTTCCATTGCTCAAGTAATGTGAAGTTTTTTCAATCTACTCGCTTCTTTGCCTCAAAATATCTACCTTCTACTTTCTAAGTAACTTACTGGAAACTCAACAGAAAAAAATTCCCACAAGCTTCTGGTCAGCTATTGGATCTGCATATATGGACCAGCAGGGATCAATCCAATATCCAAGATCCTCTCAGCTGGGATCAGGCAACGCATGACATATAGATCATACTGTGTTGCAAAGAAAAAAAAAAAAAAGAAATCTTTATAAAAAGGAGCTTGTCTATAAAATGTGAAATGGCTTCTGCTTGGCCCAAGCAAAGTCTCTGCTGCAGTACTGTGTCCGGTTTGGGTACTACACTCAAAGAAAGATGCAGAGCACTTGGAAAGACCACAAGAGTAACTCGAATCTCTCGAGTTTATGAAACATGACCTATGAGGAAAGACTGGAAGAGTTAAGACTGTTTAGTCTAAAGAAGAGTAGACTAACTGTAGGCACCAAAACAACCTTCAAATACGTAAAAAGTGGCTGCAAACAGGAAGAGCATAATCTGCTCCCCTTTCTGTCCTTTTTTTGTCTGTCTACAGACAGCCTACCTCTAACCCTTAGCTTAATTTTGTTCCTCTCTGGTAGTTTTACTCTGTGGTTACCTGTATCAGCTCAGCTTTATACCCAGCGGTCAGTTCTAGCTGCTAGAAGTGAAATGTGCCCCCTGAAGTCCTTGCTTCCTCTCTCTGACTTCCCCTTGCAGCCTGTTTAGGTGGGAAGCTGTAATTCAGAAAATACAATTTATAAAGTATCTAAGGTCCACTTGTTAGTAGCCTTTGGCCTATGAAGGTCTTTTAGTGGACTTTTGGTCTGCAAAGGTTGGTTGATACTAAATTCTCTTGTGCCTTTTTATATACATTTCCTACTTTTGGTCTGAATTTGGAGTTGGTGTTTTTCTCTGTGCTTGCAGTACACATTCAATGCCCATGGTTTGACCTAGATACTGCTGAGAGATGCCCAACTATGAGCAAAGGCAGCACACTCACATTCAGCCCATCTCACTTCCCTGTGCTGTTTTCACTGCCAAACAATATTCTCCTAACATACCTGAAACAGCCCAAAACAGAGGAGGCAGGGACACAATATAGGCCAAAAAGCTTGAAGTGATCAAGCTGTTCAGTATCCTCCTTGTATCATATATCAACAGCATTTCAACTGGAATCTGGACAAAACCCATCCAGTTAATGGCCAGTGGAGGGGAGAATCTAGGAAGGCTGGCAGGGAGAGGCAATGCTTTGAATAAGCTTCATGTCCTCTGTAACAGCTGAGATTTGCCATGAGATTGCAATCTTGTGTACAGAACAAGAGAGTCACACATTAGTAATCTTGAGTGGTGTTGGTCCTGTAGCTCTTCTTTCTTCCTACCTAGGAGATGTTCTGCTTCATCAGGCACCTGAAGTTGGGCACAAGTGAGGTGCTAAAATTGCTGTGCTGGATCTTATGCATAGGTTTAGGATTTTTCCCAGACTACTTCAGATGTCTGTGGTGTAAAGTGCTGTGGGAGAGCTGGTCATCCTATGATCCCCTTATAAGTCAATAGGGACAGGGGATCCTTTCAGGACAGGATCCATTCCATCCCTGGGAGACACCTACACCAAGTCAGAGGAGCAGTCCAGATGGGCTAATAGATAGTAAAACATATGATTAGTGGAGGTATAGACATACCGAGCAGGATTTGACTGATCCAACCCTGACTCAGCAGATACCTGCATGTGAATCCTACCCTACCTCATGTAAGTTGGATATAATTTATGCCTTCAACTTTCAATCCAAACCAAAGTGCACTTGGAGACCGCTTTCCTCCTTTCCTCCTGCAGCTAATTTTCCCATATCTCACCTCTCTCCCTTCTCCCAGTCTGTGCCTGATGGGAGCTACACTTTTGCCCAAAACTGCTGCACGAGCAGAGCACTGCAGTCCTTACAATGTCACCTCAGTCTGAGGAGCCCTCTCCATCCCATATTATTTAGTCTTCATTGAATAGACCTTTAGCTGGCCAGGACTCAGACTCTCCTTGATGTTCAAAGCCCTGTCACTCCCTCTTTCCACACAACATGGATGCCCCAACGAAATCCACTTTCTTCTTTAGCCAAAGAGCAGTGATGGGCATGAGTGTGGAAAACAAGTCTCTGATGGGCATCCGCTGACAGCCAGGATCTCACTCACGCAAGAGGTAACGCCAGCTATTTCAGAAACTAAGCCTGCCATTTGTTCTTTTGATCAAGCTTTTGCATAAAATGTACTCTGTGCGCACACACAGGCACATAAGTCAAGCTATCCCTCATTTTCCTTGTGCAGAAATAATGCTATCCTTCTTGAAAGATGTTGGAGAAGGAGTTACAGCAGGCAAAAAGGCTAATCAAGAGGAAGGACTGGTTAAGCTCAGTTGTTTAAGGCTATAGAATTGCCAAGCGGCTTTTGGGAATCAATGGACATTTCCATAAAGTGTTTAATAGTTAGAATGCACTCAGACAATATAAATCCTTGCGAAAGGAGCCCTTTGTTGAAATTTTGGCAGTATATTTCTGGCTGGAGTCAAATAAATCAGTCATCAGATAAATCAGTCATGCCAGCTATGAGAGTGATACCAAAATAGACAGAATGTTTTAGTAAAATCCGTGAAACAAAAGGATCAGCAAATCTTATTTAAAATTCCCCCATGTAATTGATGCATAATTAAGCTTCTAAAGATGAATGCAAGTGTGCTGTTCCAGAGTATGTGATGATGAAGATTGTATCTTTGAAAGTAAATGGGGATCTCCGGATGTGATTAAAAGTAATTTTCGAATTGCTGGTTCCAAGTTCCTACTGGTAAAATCCAAGAAATTCAAAGCCTGAGTCATTCCTAAATTACTGCAGTTTTGATGCCAGGGAAACTCCACAGATTTTTATGGAGTTACATCAGGTTCAGACTGAATCAGGCCAACAGAACTTAGGCCTATTAAAAATGTAGTGTCAAAATTTGTAAAAGAAAATGTCAGGATAAGTTTATAAAAATCACATTCTAAAAAAAAAATAAAAAAAAAATAAAATTGAGGCATATGTAGCACATGGCAACATGGCTGTCTTACCCTAAACATGTTGCCTCAAGAATTGTATCTTACTGGGTCTAAAATACACAAACTACCTGGACTCTTTTGAATTTTTCTTGTCCTAAAATGCAGACAAAATCGTAACAGTGACACCTTTGTAATTATGCCATTTATCATTACGTGTAGCTCACATATTAATAATTCTTTTCATATAAAATACTTTTTAAAAGCTTACCAGTGTCCTTACCCAACTCCTTGGGATGATTGTTAGTCTGGCAAAGGACCCAAGTCCTGGGAGAAGTAAGGCATGAGGAAGAGACCATCGGTTGTAGTGGTGTGACCAGGTGGCAGCTTGTGGGAGGGAAGAAGCGCTGCTTTTAAATGGGTTGAGGAAGTGAGAAATGTTGTGGGGAAGCTTTTCCTATCTAATTAGTGTTTATTTCCTCCTAGCTGCTATCTCACACCAAAATATTACATGTTGGGTGCCTGATGTCAGATAAGTAAGCAGCCTAACTGGCCTTGTGCATAGAGGATGCCGTTTTCACTGGTTTCAGTTGTCCAAGCCTCCGGAATCAAGTCCAGAAGCATTCAGGGACCGATTCTCCTTCATCCAGAATGCATTTAGGTACCTCGAGTTTTGCAGCTTTGATGTCAATCCCCCACTGTCCTCCCATCACATGCTTTCCTGTGTCAGTCCCAGTGCTCCTTTCCACACAGCCATGGCCACCTCTGTCCTGCTCTCATCTTCCCTATGCCAAGTGCAGGTGATGATTGTGCCCTTCAGGCAGGGAGAGCTGCAAGGGGATGGCTTGAGTATGGATGACCTATACCCACGTATTAAAGCATTTAATGCATTTCAGCTCAGGTTGATGATGGGATTCCTAAATGAAGCAGTACAGAGAGGTCTCTCAGAGGTAGGATTTCCTATCCTTTCCATGACTGAGCACTTGTTTCCACTAGATACCTCTCCCAAAAATGGAAAACACTCCTCACTTACCAAGTCCCTTAGTAGGACAAAGCCTAAAAGTCTTTGTCACATGTTTTCACTAATGTTGTATTCAACACGCCTATACAGAAAGGACAGGCCACCACCTCTATGCACACCCACCAAATTCCACAGAACAGAGACTAGGAACAAGCTTCAGATGTATATTGTTTGGTGGAGCTTATCCTCAAAGCAAAATAAAATTCACATTTCCTCATGGAAATGTAGGAGCCTTGTTGAGATTTGGCAATGTGGGCAATCAGTGCAAAAGTTTGTCTTACATTACTTCCCTTTTACAGTAGCTTGTGTACTATTGCATTCCATATTTACATTTTGATTCCAGCAGTAATGTTGCATTCTTTCTCTTGAAGGATCAGACTGAAGCCAACGCTGTATTTGCATTGGAAAGGCTGTGCCACTTTCATTATTACATAAACCACATGGAACTGGCAAGGTCTAGAAGGAAAATATTGCTTCATAGGGTGCTTAGGGCATTGTGGATCTGAGTGTGCTCCATGAGATATTTTCACTGCTCTGCTGATGGTCAGCCATATTCACATATTTTGGGAATTACATCTCTCTCATACAGTGCTCCACAGGCATTGTGCTGCTTTTGCACTTATCAGGAACCACTGAAACCAGTGGTGTCTTGAAGAAATGGATCAAAATGTCCAGTCAGGCCACACCCAGAAATGAGACAGGAGCAAGAATTGTTTGCTGTAGCATGACCATTGGATGGGAAACTGTCCATGATGGCAGCAGCACCCACTGGACTGCAGAGGGCACCTTCTTCTGCTGGACTGTGCAGGTGGCCAGCCCAAGAATAGCATTAGAGATGGGAAACTGGTTCCAGTCCTCTCCAACTCTTGAGTTTCACACAAAGCCTCAGTGCATCTTAGGACAAAATATTGTCTGTGTGATGACAAAGTGTTTTTAGGTGGTTGATGGACATTGGAGCTAGAGAATAAGCTTGTGAAAAATGGGCTAATTATGCAAGAGAGAAAATCTCAGCTCTGAAATCCTGTGGCAACTTTCTCAAATTCTTTAATGACTTCTGAGTTGGCAGTAGCACCTTAATACTTTTTGGGTATTAGTACAAGAAAGATTCAAATAGTAGCTCCATGCACCACTTCAGATAAGTCATATTTAAATTGATTTAGCTGTTTTCCAATGAAGAAATAATTAAAATTAATAACAATTTAAACACAATAAGGGTTTGATTGTTTAGTTCCAGTATATTTTACACAGATAATGCTTTTAAAGAGGAGGTTTGAATTAAAATAATTAGAGTTTCTTGAGGAGAGGACATAAGGCAACAGAGATTTCCTGGAAGAAAGATGTCCTAACTTTTACTCTATTCAAACAACAAATCTGAGGCTGAGAAGAATATGTGTAGGGAACATTAACATAAATGGATAAAGACTGACATTTTGATCATACAGATCCTCAGTAACCACCATAGAGGCAAAAAGTCTCAGTGGTGGAGATTCCTCCTGCTGTCCCTCCAAAATGATTGAGGAAGTTGTCAGTTGATACAACTTAGGAATAGATAATGATAGTAGTCCTGATCGATAATGTGCTCTTCATTGCATCATTTGAAACCTTTATCCCATAAAACAATTTGGATTTTCTCCTTCAGTAGAGTTCATGTATCTCACACTGCGCTCTTCTTTTTTTACATGTTGGGAGAAATCAATCTGCAAGCATGGGAAGTAGGTGTCAATGTAGACACCAGTCTGGTCCCAACCATCTGGGCAGGGATGAGTTGGCCACTTATCCAAGATTCTGTGTTATACCTATGAAGAAACAGATTATTCCTTTGTGTCTTGCTTTTGTGATAATGATTAATTCATCATTTTCCATTGACATGTGTAAGACAGAAGCTCTTTTATAGCCAGTTACAGCTGAAACTAGGGTCCAAGAAACAACTGTTAGGGGAAGAACTTTCTGTAAATGCATCAAGAATTGGCTTGATGGCAGGATTAAAAATTACTGGGATTCCTAAATTACTGTGAGCACAGAAAAATCAAACCTTTCTCTCCTACAGACAAAAAGGAGAGCACAGTGTCACATTATCCAGGCACAGGCGTTTCTTCTTTCTCCAGTTCCTCTTGCTCTTTATGCTGGCATGTTCTAGGACTTTACTTACACAAAGGAGAGGTTTTACAGTGGATAAATCCTTTTTGTCCTTGACATTTCTGAGAATGTGAACCTTGTTTGTCTTTTTTTTTTTTCTTATTTAATTAACTTGTATTTCTAGACATTCAGAAGTTCATTGGCAAAAGCCTCAAAACGGTCTGTTAGGATGTTCAGTCCAATTATGACAAACACATGTAAAAGTATACAAACCTGGTAAGGTTTCCACAACATGTAAAACATCAAACATTGTTTACACGTTTCGTTTGAAACGCTGTCTTGCACAACCCTTGGATGTTAATGTATGTGATTCAAGTTTAAACTTATGCCCAACACTCATTCATCTGCTTATAGCTTCCCTCAGCAACATCAGGGAAAAGGTATACACCATGACTAACGTCATTTACCTGGGTTTATGTAAGTCTGGGGCATGACATCTCTTTTAAAAGCAGGCTAGCACCTCCTTTCCTAAGCCTGGGAACTCCAGAGGAGACTTATCTGGGAGCACCATGGTGTGTTGGCTAGGGCAGCACCCACACTCAGAGAGGGCAGGGGCTATGGGGGAGCTAGGTGCAAGTCTAAAAATAATGTAAATGGTATGACAGAATTGGGAATACTTTAGTTTACACACATGTAGTTCCAATAGCTCGTGCTGTAGCCTGGCCAGCAATAACAGAGTTCCTATTTGCTAGCTAAGGACTAAAAAGTTGCAGGTTCAACATGGATCCCTGCAGACCCTTTCTTTAGGCATCATGGACAGAAAGCCACTGATTAAGTGTTTGGGGTCTCTGCTTTAGGGTGATTTCAGCAAACTTCATATTGTTTTTATTGAGGGTAAAACCTCAAGGTGTACAACATTTTAAGTACAGCTTCCTACCCAAAAGGCTTTCTATTCTATCAGGAAAGAAATTAGATTGATTTAACATGACTTATCTGTACTGGCATTTATGCATCTCTTCATTGTCTTACAGGTACTTACAAATAGTTTATTTCACTACCTGTGAGCAAAAAATCCAACAATCGGCATTAGGTGTATAAACTTTTATTTCCTTGGTGTTTCGTTTGTGGGGTGGAGGGTTTTGGGTTGTGTTTTTTTTTTTTGTTTGCTTTGTTTTGTGGTGTTTTCAAGTTTGGCCCTGTTTGCCCTTTTCCAGACTTCCACCACTTTGTAAATCTTCCATGAGCCTGTGAAGGCTCTGTCTATGGCACAAAATAAAACAGGCCAGACTGGTGTTCAGGATTTCTCAGGGCACACTCCAGAGCTGACATGTCTTGGGAAGAGTCAGTTGGTGTGGCCCAAACTGAGCCATAAAGTTGTACAACGGGAAGTATACATGTACTGAAGATTGCATGAACCTCTCTAACTCGGTATCTCAGTCCAGGCTATATTTAGGACATCTGCCTTCTCCCCATAAAACAACAGCTGTGGTCTGCCAGAAGTGTGTCCCACAGCCACACTGCCCTGGCTGAATGCCCACTGGGAAATTCTTGCCCCATCAATGTGCCACCAAGACATAAAGAGGACATAGCAAGGGTAGAGAACTTTACCCACAGAGATTTTGCTGCAATTTCTGATCTCTAAAGATCTTTCAAGTAATCTTCTGTCTTTAAAACTCTTCTTAATGCAAAAGAAATGCTTCGATTAGGTAGAATTACAGCGTCATGCATATCAAATATGCAGTATTTTAAAAGCACCCATTAGGATTTTGGCTCTAGGTCTGTACCTGGGTATTTTTCAGACAAGATTGTTGCCCAGTCCCTCATAGGAGAGCAGACAGAAGTCAGGAAGCTTCAGGTCACAGATTTACCTCAAACTTATAATACTGGACAGGAGGTCACCTCTTTCAAGATTTTATGAGAACCCTCGATGCTCCTGTGGTTCTCTATCATCCCCAAATCCTACTCTCCAGGGAGCTTTTCAGGCTAAAGGAAGACTCCCCATATGACGAACTGAAAGGTCTCCTGACATGAGCAGATTAAGATAATTTAGCCCTGGCCTACTTTGCTCTTGAGTCCTTTCAGTTTGGAATAATGTGAGGGGTATTAAAATCTTACCCAGTGCTACTCAGGGCCAAAGAGAACAACCCAAGTGTCTCAGCTTTGGGTTTTATTTACCAAGCTCCGGCAGCCTGTTCTTGCTAAATATTTGCCTCTCTCCATAGATTCTTTGGATCTGCCTCCCTCTAAAGGCCATTCAGTGAATTATGGTAGTGCCCCGAATATCAGCTAAGTCTTAACGCAAAATCAATTCTCAGATGTATTCCTTATCTGGAGAGGTGTTTGAGCTCTATGAAGGAGAGGAACAAATACTTTAAGAGTTGCTTCTTTTTGTAAGGGAGCTTAAAAGAAATAAGATTTAAGTAAAGTCATAGATTTTAACAGCAAGCAGAGGTTTTAATGATAAAATTTATCTAAAACTGAGTCTGAGGCTTGCATGCTTTTGAAGTAGTACCTTATTGTACACTAAAGTGGACCACAAAGGTGGACTGGCTTGTCCCAGGCATAACCTGGGATCTGGCCATCCTTGCTCCCAGCCCTGTGCTTAGAAAAGTAAGGGAGTCTCTCCAAAGACGTTGGGGCATTTGAGCTCTCACGTGTAGCTGCAGTATTGCTGCAGGTTTGCGTGGTCCCAGGGGAGGAACTTTCTGGTAGAGTCTGGACACAGTGTGCCTTATCTCAAAAGGTGAATTGCTTCTTCAGCTGAGAGGCTTAGATGTGCCATGAGATCGAGACCTTTAACTGAGGTGTTGGACTCCCACTGCACTCAGTGGATAAAGAGAAACCCCAGTTGGAGTGGCACACTGAGAAGTCGGTAATTTTGTCTGCTTAGTTAGGGGGAAAAAATCACAAAAGTTTAAAGTTCACTTGTTTGTTATTTGGGCAGACCATGATAAATAGGATAATCTCTAAGCGTACTTGTAATCTGAGTACTTAACGTTGTCAACCAGTATTTACACTCTGCTTCAGCACAGATGCAGCCCGTAATTCTTGCACCTTTAGGAAGGTACCAAAACTGTGTATGAACACAGTGTCCACAGCAGCCAGCCCAGCTGCTTCTGCAGCTCACAACAATGCTCGCTCTCAGTCGATGGCAAAGCCATTGGTACTAGGGACCTGCTGAAGGTGCTAGTCACAAAGGTATTGCAAAGGAAGTCCTCTGCAGACCTTTCCATTCTTCAAAGCAGACAGAACAAATTCAAAATTAAGCTACCTTGGTGATTTATGTACTGTGACCTGAATCCTGAGCTACTTTATCATTTTGTGGGTTTGCACCTCTTTTGTTCTTCAAGCTGATCCTAAATCCAGTTTCAGTGTTTCTTAACACTGCTCACCTTTGCTTTATGCATCCATGCAGCCTGCCTTGCAATCTTCCATGCCTTACTATTGCTATTAACAGGAGTACTGCCACATGCCTCGCACTTTCCAAGGTCAGCTCAAACATCTAAGCCCATGCAAGCAACAGAACATTCAGACTTAATAAATGAGAAATTGTTAAAATAGGTGAGAGAGCAGATATTGCCGAAGGTGTTTTGGAACGGCCACAAAATATTAGACATAACCAGTTTTGCAAGAACTGTGTCCGGAGTATCTGCAGAGTCCAAACATCTGTGAGACACTTCTGTGAGAACAGAGAACAATATGCAGTAAAATGAGATATCCTGAATACAGGTAAGTATTATTTACAGAAAACATTATGTTCTTACGCAGGTGATGGGGACACAAAGAAGTGTTAACACAAGAAAGGCTGTAAGATGAATCTTCTACCAAGAAGTTGTTTATAGAGAGAAGTTATATAAAACCACTAAGATTTTATCACTTACAGACCCAAAGCTGCCTACAACAGTAGCTCAGTGCAGCGGAATAATGAGATAAATGGGTTTGTAATTAGGTTCATTAGAAATCACTGCTCAGAGTATGGCTAGTTTGAAGGAAAACTTCTCAAAGATGTATGACAGACCTCATGGTGACTGAAGATTAGCAGATCAGGGATTTCTTGTCCACTTCAAGTGTGCAGAAAGTGCAAATAAGTAATCCTATCTCTCCCCAGTCAGGTGGATCATTATCCTGCAAACATAAAAAGATATTACCTTCTGTCAAACATTATATGATTGGGGGTATCGGGTTGTCACAGCTGAAGATGGAAATCCTATAATGTCCAAAAAATGTATACAAAGAGAACAATAAGAGTTAAATAACTAGCTTCCACTCTCCCTACTGTCAAGAGAAAGAAAGAGGCCACTCACTCTACCTACCTCAGACAACCATTTTTGGATATGGTATACATCTTCCTCTGTTGTCTCTGTCTTGCCTACAGAGAGATATTAGAGAAATGGCATTAACTGCTCCCTGGAATTTTAGTCTGCTCAAGCTGGGTTAGGTGAGACATGTCTCAGTGCAAGTTTCTTCAGGTGTGCTTCATCCTGGAGCTAGGATAACCACCTCTTGAAAGGGAGGTTTAGGGACCTATTTGTGACACTGGCAGATCACAGAATCGCAGAAGGTAGGGGTTGGAAGGGACCTCTGTGTGCTATTTGTAAAAGTAATTTAGTACCTGTGCACCTTCTGTGGCTACTTGTGCAGATAATTTGACCTCCATAATCTGAAAGCACCGGCTATCGAGACTGTATGTTATGTTCCCAGAGAGTTTGCATCTCAGGACCATGGAATACAAAGCCTAATTTTAGCCAAGGTTTCCAGGAAGTGCCCTGTACTCAAGCCAAAAATGGTTTGGCAAATTTGAGAAGAAAGTTCATAGAGACACAGGTTAGTTATCTTAGGAGCAATTGGTACTAGATCAGCTACCCAAAGTACCACAAGTGCCTCAGCTGAGAACTGCTGAAGCACTACCTAGTCAGGACAGCCAAGACCCTTGCCTGAGCTAAGCCCTTTATGTAGCACAGGGCCCCAAACATTACCCTACTAGTGAGGCTCCCCTCTACCACGTGGGGAAAACGTTTGAGTTTAAATAAGGGTTTAAATGTCTGTTACAGGAGTGTCTCCATGAAGTGCTCGAGGTTAGAAAAATGGATCTGTAGCACTGACCCAGATTTGAACTCCAGGCTTTTAACACATGCATTGCATCTGCATCTGCAGCGTTGCCTTGTCCCCCCAGTGCGTCCAGAGACCCCCCAATAGAAAGGCTGAGATGAAGGCAGGACTAGCTCCACATTCTAGAGTTGGGATGTGCAAACATGGGATTCTTGTAGATCTTCAGCCTGTTATGCACTGTCTGGTAGATGTCAAATCCTAGATGAGGTTAGGGAAGGTTTTAAAAAAGGAAAATGTCGTATATTGGGGCAATTTAGAGAAAGATCTACTCATAAGAAAAAAAAATATTAATACAGAAGCCATTGAGAAAAGATATAGAATTGTTTTTCAAATACTGCAAGCCTCAGATGTAAGAAACGGTATGGTATGGTATGGTATGGTATGGTATGGTATGGTATGGTATGGTATGGTATGGTATGGTATGGTATGGTATGGTATGGTATGGTATGGTATGGTATGGTGAAAACCAATGCTTTCATGTGCTTAGAAGGACTACTAACCAGGTCACTTACTATGATTTACTTTTAATTCTGCTGAAAGGCTGATGTAATGATACCTGGAGAACTGATGCTTGGGACGTCAAACAGACTCATTCACCAATTCCAACTATTAAAAGTAGCATTTGCAAAGTACCATCAACAGGATCAGACAAATACATAGGGAAAAATGAGCAGGTGTAATGAATCAATACCACATTGACTCATCTTTTTCTAATGATAGAGAAAAGCAGCAGAACATCTCCCACATACACAGGTCTCTCCCTGGCAAGAGTAAAGGCATAGCTCCTGCCTGGAAAGCAATGTGGGGCTGACTGTCACTGCAAACAGAGCTTGCCTTAGAAGTGACAGTGAGGGACAGCTTTATGGGGACATCGTGAGAGGGAGGCAGATGGCAATTTTATGCTGTTACCAGCATCTTTTTGCCTGCATTCCTCTCTCACATCAAAATTGGAATGAATCCCCACATCCAGAACATTCTTGCAATCATTTTACAATTACAGGGCAGCTGAGAAACATTGATCCTCAAGAGAAGAAAATAATGTTCAAGCTAAACATAAGGAAAAATTTCTTTCCTGTGAAGGTAACAGAGCACTGGAACATGCTGCCCAGAGAGGGTGTGGAGTCTCCTTCTCTGGAGACATTCAAAACCCATCTGGATGTGTTCCAGTGTGATCTGCTGTAGGGAATCCCGCTCTAGCAAGGGGGTTGTACTAGATGATCTTCAGAGGTCCCTTCCAACCCTTACCACTCTGTGATTCTGTGCAGTACAAGGTACACTATTGTAGGGGCATGTAATTTGCCCTGTGACGTCTGAAACACTTCACTACAACACAGAGATACCTGAGGCACCTGAAATAGGAAAAATAAAAAGTAACTAGGTGGGGTAAAGTTGAATGAGTCAGTACAGAGAGAAGGAGTTACTCATATTCTTGGCTTAGGGCTGTGAAAGGGAAAAGTGCAAGAAAAACAGAAGTGATGACAGAAGAGTGAAAATATAGCAAAGGACTTTAGGTAGGAAATGAAGAAGGTGAAAAGCCATTCCTTCCCCACAGAGATGCTGTGGAGTGCAAGTGAATACATGTAAAAGACTGTCAGATAACTTGATTGAAGAGTATCGTGATGGTTTGACCAACACACACTCAAGCCTACTCACAAGGCAAAGTTTGCATTAGACCTGTCCTGGGAAAAGCAGTATTTTTAGGACAAAACCTCTCATACAGGAGCTTCTCGACTACCCCACTGAATGCCAAAAAAGAGAAAAACCCCCAGACATTTCCATCCAGATCACTTTGCACAGAATATTTTTGTTTCAAAAATTCCCATCAGCTCCTCCCATTCCATACCAGAAAATGTAGCAGTCTCTTTAAAAAGTGGCAAGAACAGGTCCAGAGCTACTCCCAGTGGGCACCTTAGAGGTGTATGTTAATCAGATCCCAGTTCTTTAAGCACCAGTGATAAAGCCCTCCCTTGCCTCCCACGGAGCACCAGAACGACCCGGCACCCATGGCAGCAGCCTGCCATGTCTTCCTTGCAGAGGTAGTGAATGACTCAATGAACAAGATTTCCGTGAACAGACACCTCAAGAGATGGCTGCGTTCCACCTGAGGGCAATAAGAGGACATGCCAAGGCAAACACATTCCAGATGACTTGCAACACAGTGTGAAATTTCACCCTATCATAAATAACACAGTAAATGTGAATGCTGGATTTCGCAAGGTGTTGGTCAGACACATCCTTTTCCCTAAGGAGCAGACGTAGAGCAAACCTAGCATCCTTACCCCTGAAAGGCAGACTGGAGGAATTCCTGCTGTGAGGATGACTATGTTGCCAATGATTCCACATGCTGTTTGCTTGGGTAAAGGAAGAAGCTTCAAAAGCTGCGTACTCGGGCAGCCAGGGCGCACACAGCCAGTGAATTACATAAATACCAGCAGCTCCTGGGAAGACAATGAACAAAGGTGCACTCCTTCCCCTTTCCTGATGTGACCTTTTTGCTGTGTTCAAGCCATCTGCAGTACAATACCTCGATTCCACCATAATTTGAGGCCATACCCTTCCACACGTGTAAAAGCCAACCCACTTTTTATGCTGAAAGCAGACTTTCTGGTTGTGTCTCCACTATATTAGTTAATGCCAGGCTTATGCAACCAAGCTGGAGCAGGCATCATCTAAGAGGAGAGAAATGCTTCCGAAGTGTGACCACAGGGTCTTTTCACAGACAGGAGATGATGCAGACAGGTGTCAAACTGGAGACAGTATGTGCAGTTTGTCACCTTTCCAGAAAGATGCTCTTCCAGAGGCACACAGACATGGTCACTCATTTCAACAGCACTACCTCTTGAGTTGAGCAGTGCTAAGGAGGTGGGACTCACCTCACTAACCTTAGCAGTCTAAAGGGGATGTCTGAGATAGTAATCTTAAACTCTTTCTGCAGTAAGTGAAAGCAGACAGGCATCCCCAGAGGGCAATGTGTATGAGGTCAGTGAAGTAGATCACCCTCTGGAAGTGTCCATCCACTAGACACAGAACTTAGAGTCAGTGGCTTAGGCTAAATATTAAACTTTAGACAGATAAGAGAGACATAAAAATGAGCAGGTAGCTCAGGCTCATGGCTCATAGGTGTGATCCATGTTTGTGTATTACATCATGGACTCCTTCACATTCCCAGTCTTATTACACGGAGAGTAAATCTTTCTTAACATATATCTCATTTTCTATGCCTTTTAAGCTCCATGTCAAAACACTCCTAAGAGCTGACAGGTTCTTGTTCAGGGCTTGCTCCTACTTTTCATGCTTGTGTTTTCCCTGCCCATGGACAGCATATTCTGAAGTGCCTCTTATTTCCATGTCTCCTGGGATCACTGAAGTTTCTTTCTTCTGCTTTCTCATTCTTCTTTACCTTCCATTCCTGTTGCAGTCTCTGCATCCCCAAGCTTCCATGTTGCTCTTAGGGAGTATCAAAGTGTGAGCAGACCCATTCCTCCACCACAGTGCAGAGTTTGGGAACTCACAGTAAATTCAGTTCCCAAAACCAGGTTTTTCCCATCCTTGGAAAGCCTTGGTGCCCTGTTGCAGTATGAAAATGTGTTCAGATCCAAGATCAGCCAAAGTGCAGGAAGCCAAACTGCCGCAGGAGATGGGAGCCACCAGCAATTAACGCAGGAAAGGCTGGGAGTGAGGAGCAGTTGTGGCTCTCTGGGGCTGCTGGGGTGCAGAGCTTGGCCAGAGCTGTAAGGTCTCAGTTTTAGGGGATTGGATGATGGCTCTGGGAAAAGCAGGGGATGCTCGGGATCTGCAAAAGATGTGTGACTCTACCTGCCACAGAGGGAAGTTTGCTGGCTTCTGCAACACCCAGCACTGAGCAGAAGTTGCACATTAGGACTCTGGACCTTTACTGATGCAAAATATGGGCATTTCTAACAAGTAGTTTTTGTGAAGTTGTGGCTAAAAGAGCAGCTTCAGACGCAGCCTGCTCTTTGTGAAATAGCAAAAGAATTGGACATAAAATGCTCCAGTGTTAGTCCTTTCCCCGAGAAGAGGTGGTGGGGCCACATCTTTGCGTGGAGTCACAGAATCATAGAATAATTTAGGTTGGAAAAGACCTTGAAGATCATTGAGTCCAACCATAAACCCAGCACTGCCAAGTCCACCACTAAACCATGTCCCTAAGCGCCACATCTACTCATCTTTTAAATACCTCCAGGGATGGTGATTCCACCACTTCCCTGGGCAGCCTGTTCCAATGCCTGACAACACTTTCAGTAAATAATTTTTTTCCTAATATCCAATCTAAACCTCCCCTGGCACAACTTGAGGCCATTTCCTCTTGTCCTATTGCTTGTTACTTGGCAAAAAAGACCAACACCCACCTCTCTGTGACCTCCGTTCAGGTAATTGTAGAGAGCAATAAGGTCTCCCCTCAGCCTCCTTTTCTCCAGGCTAAACAACCCCAGTTCCCTGAGCCACTCCTCATAAGACTTGTGGTTCACCAGCTTCACTGTCCTTCTTTGGACATGCTCCAGCACCTCAATGTCCTTCTTGTAGTGAGGGGCCCAAAAGTGAACACAGAATTTGAGATGCCTCACCAGTGCTGAGTAGAGGGGCATATTTACTTCCCTATTCCTGCTGGCCACACCATTGCTGATATAAACAGGATGCTGTTGGCCTTCTTGGCCACCTGGGCACACTGCTGGGCTCATATTCAACTGGCTGTCAACCAGCACCCCCAGGTCACTTTCCTCTGGACAGCTTTCCAGCCACTCTGCCGCAAGCCTGTGGCATTGCCTGGGGTTGTTGTGACCCAAGTGCAGGACCCAGCACTTGGCCCTGTTGAATCTCATGCAGTTGGCCTCAGCCCATTGATTCAACCTTTCCAGGTCCCTCTGTAGATCCTTTCTAGCTTCAGGCAGATCAACACTCCTGCCCAACGAGGTGTCATCTGCAAACTTACTGAGGATCCCCTTGTCCAGATCATTGATAAAAATCATGGGAGCTTCAAACTTCTCCCTGTATCTGTCTTCCAGCGCAGGGAGCTGGGTACCCAAAGAATAACTGGTCTTACGACTAAAGACTGAGGCAAAGAAGGCATTAAGTACCTCAGCCTTTTCCTCATCCTTTGTCACTGTGTTTCGCCCCGCATCCCTTTTCAAGGACAGTTAGCAAAGCTAACACCTAACAGCTCAGTAAAGCAGAGCTAACAGTCAGGATGGTCTCTGACTTGATCCTGCCTTATTCAAACTGGTTAAGAGAACTGGCCTGGGATCTGCATAGTTCTGTCAACGGTTTTGTCCAATTTAGCTGAATGATGCCTCTTCCAAATTTCTCATTTGAATAGGAAAAAAATAAAAGGGAGCAGGCAGTTACCAGAGTTCCCAGTCTGTATGATCTCAGCAGTTTTTGCAAGGTACCTTCAAGACTACTCTTTGTACCTTTAACAGACCAACAATGTATATTAACCCTGGTCATAACATCTTTGGCAGAGTCCTGGCTACTGGTCTGAAAAGGTTCACTGAAATAGTCAGCTCCCTCCAGTCATTTTGAGCTTCAGAAAGAAAAGAGGCTTTTCCAGGGAGAAGAAATTAGCTCTGTTTGTGAAATCAGCTGTCCATATGTCCATACCCTTCTCATGCCCCTTTTCATACATGTTTCAAGTTTCAGACAATGAACATACCACATGAGTGGGTGAACTAGTAGCTCTCTTTTTTGATAGCTAAGATTGCTGTTCTTCCCAGGTCAGACAGGCTAGGTCCAACCATTTTTTTTGCTTGCATTACCCGTCTGCCACATTTCAGCTTGTTCAGGGAGATAAGGCATGCAATGTAGCCTTGAAAAGTGCCATTTCCTCTTACAAGTGAAATAATAATTGCTGTTTGCTTTCCTGTGACTGATCTGATTGTGAACTCCGAGTTGCATAAATCTTAACAGTGTAGACGCTGATCGAGTGATGTCGCTGTAAAACAGCATTAGTTGAGATTGTGTGCAGAGTTGTCAAGTCATTTTCTGCTCTGGAGTTTCCAGGTGAACAGATACCAATAGATTTTTTAAAAAATACATATTAAAAAAATCCTTGTTTTCATTGAACTTTGTTGTATTCACTAGTAAGTCATATTCCCCAAGAGACCACAGTCTGTTATTAACTTCATTAACAGCTAAATTCACTATTCAGGAGCCATGTGTACTGGTACTTGTAAGTGGTCAGAACTGAAGGAACAGCCAGCATCTAACAAGTTGTTCATTGTGCCACGTCTGTTCTAGGAAAAAGGAAGAGAAGACCTCACAGTACAGATGTCCTTTTAAAAAAATATTTTATTACATTAATATGCCAAGCATTTTTTCCAGAAGAGGGCGCAAAATTTAACTCCAGCAATACAAAAGAACTACGTGGCTGCCAGCCTGTATTTGTGCACGCTGAAAACTTTCCAGACTGTTTCTATATCCATTTGTAAATATGAGATTCAACATTAAGGGTTGCAAAAATCCCATCCTGTGACATTTATAATATAGATGACTACATAGGAATCTGTCAGTCTTGGTTCCTTTTACAGACAGTGAAATGAAACAGGCACTTAAAGGACACAAAGTTAGAGAGAATCCTACTTCTTGCATTTGCCAGGTAATGCTCTGCAGTGACAATCTGGGACAGGGCTACCCATACTGTACCTACTGCCAAACACCATTTGTCATATTACATCATATTAATTGCAAATTTAAGTGAACTTATGCAAAGTTCCGATTATGTCATTCATGAGGCTGTTACCAATGTTGCAGCAGTGACCAGGATGAAGGGCTCCTTGCAGAGACACTAAAGAAGTAGTGATGAAAGTAGCTGTCAAGGCAGGGGAGAGGAAGAGGAGTGTCGCTGTGGTTAGATCGCACTGTTACTTTTCCCAGCTGTTGCATAGATCAATAGCTCTGTTTATTCACATGTCATCACTCCCTGTTACTATTTCACATGGCTGTTGTCAGCGCTCTTTAAATGGCACAGATTGGCACATCCTGAGGAGGGGTTGAAAGCCTGAAGTATGCCCTTCTTCCTCATAACTGTTCACATGAAAACGAACAAGTGTGGATCATTATTCAAAATAATGACTCAATTCAGATATGCACATGCTGTGTAGATTGTATCACCTCCTCTAGATACGATACAATCTTCGAACACGGTCCTTCTGTGATTTATGTATTCACAAAGACTTGCTTTCAGAGTTGCTTTCAGCAGCCCTGCCCTTGAGAATATATATACAAGCAGTCATCACACAAAACCACTTCTGTTAAGATATCTCTGCATACTCAGGTGCAAAGTGAGCGTCACATTGCTAGCCATGGTCCAGCCAAATGGGGAAGCAACACTGTGTGCCCTCCTCTTGTCTTAGTCTACAAAGGTGGGAAAGATTTTGCATTTCTTTGGGGTTTTTCATCTGAAGCCTGCTTCCCAGGCACAAACGCATTTAAATGCTACCCCTGCTCTCAGCAAAGATCAATCACTAACCATTATGTAGTAGTATTGTCTTAGTTTAAGAAGCAACAAAAGCAGGAGAAATTAGTAAGTTTTATAATACACAAGGCAAAGTCAACCCTTACTATCACAATTTAGAGATCCTTCCTGAAATGGGCATCAGAAAACAGTCTGGGAGCTGGAGAAACAGTATTCACAGCTGCTTCACACCTACATTAAAATACTCTGGTATTGATACAACAAAGTAAATCCCTCACTGAGTTGCCTCTTATGATGTTGATCCCTCACTGATCCCAAAATAATAATAAAACCTACCAGGATAAGGCTCATAATGAAGAAAGAACCACTGGCAAGCAGTTTTGGATATTAAGTATTGAGTGAGTTGATAATGAGTAGAAATCATTCAAATATGACCATAAGATGCCAGGATGCACAATGTAGAAATAACTGTGCAAGCCAGCGGGCTGGCTGTCCTGAAGGCAGGCACGAGGCAGAGTAGGGCTACAGCAAATTTACATGAGCTGGCAACTTTTAACACAAAATCTGGCAAGCTCTACTGATGAGTACAAATTACTTCAACACTACATGCACGACAGAGTGATTACACAGGGCGACCATCAAAGCTCTAGGTACTCCCAAGCTAACAAATACATTGGGACAGTAAAGCTAAAGTAACTGAAGGTGATGGGACTCTAAAGTGAAAATCCTTTCATTGCAACAGTACAGAGCATGCCTACAGAAATGCTTAACACTATCCTTATTGCCCACTGCAGTATCAGGAAAGGCTTGAGATAGCTTATCTAGCCAGGCATCAGTGCTGTCATAAAAGAAAAAAAAAAATTAAATCTGCATCAAGTGCTGGAAACCAACAGGGAAAGAACCTCAGAAACACCTCTCCTTTCCAGGCTGCTGCAGCCCTATTGAAAACAAGCTGAGATTACTCAAGTACCTTACTTCCCCATTACAAAAATCCCAGCTGTTGCACAAACAAACCAAGCCAGAATGTCATACCTCCTTGTAACCCACTGCTTGAGTGGAGCCAATGAAAGGAAACGACCCGCGATTCACAGCTGGCTCATTTAGGAAATCTTCTTGAATGGATTAAACACACTAAAGCAAGTTCTTACCAAGGGCACAAATGGTGCAGACGAAGGGTGGGGAAAGGTATGGAAAGCAACATCCTAATGAAATCAATGTCTTGATAGTTGTTTTTAGACCAGGGTTTTTTACAAAGGAAATACGTCTCTGTTTTCCAAATAAATCTAGATGATTCCTGATAAGGCTAATGAATTGCTGTAATTATGACATGCCCATCCCAGTTCTAGGAAGGAAAAATCCTAGGGATATACAGATGATGATATATAGATGATGTAGAAAGTAGGAATATCTAATGCAGAAGAAATTCTGTGAATAAAGAGAAGCCCTGTGATCAGACATTATCTGTGATCCCTAGTTGTAGATTTCTGTAAGGAAAAAGAAAATAACATTTTTATTGGCAAAGGGTGTGTGTGGGGGGTGTTGTATTACTCTAGTCTCTTCTACTTATCCTAAGGTTTTCTTCTGTCTTGCTATTTTATGTATTGGCTTCATCACTTTGTAGTGGTGATGCTTACTTATTGAGCTGTATAGGCATTTAATTTTGTTAAGAAAAGATGAAAAAGTGGTTGGTGGTCTTGTTCACTAATGATTTTGCTCTTATATCAAGGAAATAGCAGTTTTTATAAAAGCCTGATCTCTCTTTCCCATTCTTAGACATAATATAAGCCAGGGATATAAAAAAGTATTTGTATCACATTCTTTCAATATGTAAAAACATATATAAAGGTGTGCTTGTTTGCTTTGTTCTAAGATAAGAGAGATTTTCTTTGTGAAAGACAAGTGGTATTTCAGTCCATTTGATAACCTGCAGAGCAAATTCTGCTCAGAGGGATGTGCACCCTAGTTTAATGGCTTAATTTTATTTTCTCATGTATATGAATATATTCAATGATGCATGTTCCACATAAAGGCTGAGGATAACTTCTCCGCATGATGACTATGTGGCATGAATTGTTCCCCTGAGGACAGCTACAGGTTTTGATGTTCCCAAGGGAGAGCTTCCTCCACTCAGTTTAAAGTTCAGAAGTTCAAAGGCACTTCTCATTAGAAATTAACCATGACACTTCAAAAATGAGAAGGGAATGACCTACTCCACGCCTGAAGAACTTGGCAGGGGCCCTTCTCCCCAGCCAACAGACACCAGCATGCCAAGAAGTGCCTTGCTGAAAAGGGGTTGAGTTCAGGGGCAGCGCAAACAGGACAGTGAGCTCTTACAGTCTTCCTTGGAAAATGCAGCCCCTTGGCTTCTCCAAGCCTTCTTTGGAGAACAAGGTCTACAACATGAGCTGCAATGGGCTTTATTTACAGCTGTCTGTATTGCACAAACCACATGGTAGATATCTAGCTGACTATCCAGATGGGTGCCCACCCTTGGGGCATCATTCTATCTCCAGAGAGTTCAAGCAAATCTTTAACTTTCCTGTCTTTCTGGTGTGGTGTAGAAACCCCTAAGCTGACAGATGGAGGTAGCAGGTTAATCACTGAAACACAGCTGGGCAGAGAGCCTGTCAGCTGCTGGGCATGTGTTCAAGGATGCCGCTACTCCCTGCCAAAAGCCAAGAAAGACACTAGTGCCTGTGCAGTTCGCCGGGCAACTGGGCAGCTTCTGCATGAGACACTGGCCTGTGGGAGCCACTGGGCAAGGCGTGAGAGGGGCAGAAGGATGAGGGCTCAAAACTTGAGGATGCCCATTTGCTGAGCCATTCATGCTGTGACTCGGGATGAGAGGAGGCAGCCAGTGTGTACGGGTGGGTGAGAGGCCTGGAAGAGCCCAGGACAATATTGGACTGGTGGAGTGGGCGAGGAGATGCTGCTCAGTCAGTGCTCCAGGAGTAAGGCTTGCTGGAAAAAGATGAGAAATAACTTTTGTTGAACACATGGGAGGACTGCAACTTCCCTTTGTTTTAACTGTGGCTTTTCCTTTCTATACTTCAAACTCTGTCCTCAAAACCAATAATATTTATTTCATTTCTCTGGTCAGTCTATATAGAGCTGGGGGGGGTAACAGCTGCCTGAGGCTGGTGGCCTTTGGCCAGCATACCCCCAGAAGCAGTGGCATGAAATAGAGCTGCTGTGGGGCTATGCAGAGAGATGCCACCAGCAGGTGAGAGGGACTCATGCCTTGGGTCATGCTTAAGCAAACCTCAGCCTATGAAGGTGTCCGGTGCTGCGGCTTGTGCTGCCAGAGCTAGAAAACAGTTATGGCAGGTTTGGGTAAAACCTCCTGCAAAGTACAGGCAGCAGAGGGGCTTGGAGCAACCTCCAGGGCTTGACAAGGATCCCAGTTGGAGGTTAGCTCCTGTTTGGGATGGGAGGCAAAATGAAACTAGTTCAGGTTCAGGCATGTGATCCCAAAATCAATATTGTCCCAGCTCAGGGCATGTGACGTGTCACTGGAAAGTGCCTGGTGAGGACAATGGCTGGCACAAGGCTGCAGCTCCACAAGGCTCTAGTGCACACAGGCACCTATAACCTAACGCCTACACCTAAGGCAGTCCGTCTAGGTTTCCTTTACAGGCAAGAAAATCCCTCACATAAATCAGCACATCTTCCAGAGGTGCGCTGTATTTAATGGGACTGGAGGGGGAAGGGCAGGATTTATGACTGGGAATTTAATTTCATGCATGATTGTGTTTTGCATTTAATACTAAAGTAGCAGTATTTTTCATTAACAGTATATCCAGCAACAACACAAACACTTCCTTCAGTTGAATTTTAACATTTGTGTCAGGTTCTTTAACGGATGCAGCAAACCTGTAGCTTTTGCATGCTGAGTTATGTCCTCTCTCTTACCAAATCAGGTTTTTCCCGTATGTACATAGAAAAGTTAACACTTCCCAGCATACCACCTGAAAAAAATCACTCTGGGTCATCTTTCCAAATAAACCCTTAATCCTCAGACATCATTGAAAGCAATTTTTGTCAACAGTGCACCATCCTGCAGAAAAACAAAGAGCAGTCACTACAATAAGCACTGGTGTCTCAGTCACTGTTTGGTACCTGTTGGCACTTTTATTTTGCTGGTATTTGTCAAGCAATTTACAATGAAAAGCCACCACTTTGTCCCAGGGAGACTTCTGAAATTCATTAATTGGCTGTTGGAATGTTTTCTGATTCCTACCTACATATAACATAACTACAATGGAAAGAAAGGGGGGGCGGGGAGGGGGGAAAGAAACTAATTTTCCCAGAGCTGGCACAAGTAAACAGATTGCTTCATTATCCCATTTTCTTCCATTTTGCAACTTTGCTTACTGAAAAAATGTGCAGTGCGATACTTGAATACACATAAAAGCCTTACCACCAAAATCAGAAACATTGATCATGTGCATGAGGCACCATTCAGTGCTGCAAGCTTTCCTTACAAACTGGACTTAAGTCAAAACTGTTTCAAAATTTCTCCTTTTCTAAAAGCTGAAATCAATTTCTGACATGAAAGAAAGACCTTACACAGTTTTAACGCTAAATTCTCAAAAGTGATTCTGGCCTTCTTCACCTGGCTTGCAGCTAAAATGAACTTAAAAGCTAGAATGAACACCTGAATGAGGGACAGAAATAGCCAGCTGAGAAAAGACACTTGAGCAAAGAGAAAAACAGACAAACACAGTGCACACCTAAATCTCTATCACCAGTGGCAAATGCTTTATTTCTTTACAAGGGCACGTAGGGGAAGAAAAATACTTTCAGTATGGGAACGTGAACGCATTAACATAACAGGCAGAGAACATGGTGTCCTGCCCTTGGCGAATGTCTTGTTGGCTACTCTGGACTGTGACCCAGCAAAAATAAGCAGTCCAAATGAATTTTCGTCTAGGTAATAGACTGCTTCATTTACTGCCTGCAGTAGACACTGGCATCGTTTTCTCGAGAGTCAGCATGGGGGCACCACATTGCACTGAGGAATAGGAAGATGACGTGCCACACACAAATTGCACACAAAATGAGCAGGAGCACCACTTGGTACACTAAAAAGATTCTGAGTACATTTGATTTATGTGATTTTTAACAAGGCAGTGCTCTCAGAGGATGGGAAGACAGGGGGAACGTTGGCATGTACGTTTTTAAGGGGTTTTTTCTCCTCAGATCTCATTACTGTCAGTTTTGATTGTGGTTCCCTAAGCTCAGCATATGTAAATTTGATTTGGAATCTGTCCTCTGTATACAAGAACGTCTGCTTCTGCAGGCAGCCCCCCTTTTCACTGGAGGGTTTTACCCACCTTTGTCAAATCAGTGCATCTACCACTTCTATTTCAAATACACACACCACTTTAGAAACGAAATGAAAACAGCGGGATCAAAAGAAGCAGTATTGCTGATGGAGCAAATGCACATTAATTTGAACCTCAGTTTATCTATTTTTTTGAACCTGTATTGATTTAAAAAAAAATCACATATTATTTCCTTATTCCCTTTGTCTCCCTTTGTTTCTGAGTTGCTTGAGCATGTTGATCTAAGTCAGCTTTTAACTCCACTTTGTCACCGTGACCTTTTTTGATCCCAGCCCATTTGCTCTCAGATTAAGTCATGCTGCAGAAACTGCTTTGCTCCAGGTTGTGGTTTTCATGCTCTCGGTTAAATGAAATCTTTCTATGCCACCAGCTGGGACAACTAGTGTCTGATAAACAGTGGGGCCGGAGATGGTAAACCACAACACCCTCTTCATGGCACAACCCCTCTCTGAGTAAATATGGGGCTGCTGTGGGAATCATGGAGGGGAACCAGAGGAGGGCATGGGAAAGAGCTTCCTTGCAGACAGAGATACTGCTGGGAAGGCATAAAACAGACCCTCACCTTCCACCTGTCTCCCCTTCCTCCTAACTGGAAACTGAGACAAATTTGGGTTGAGGGCTAGGTGCTATCCAAGCAGGGCTAGGTAAAAAGAGCGTGATGCAAATATTCACCCCTTGCCCATGATCTCCTGTGGCTTATTTCTGCCTCCTCCAGGGCCTTTGCCATGCCTGCCAGTCACCTCACACCATGTCATCTCCTCCACTTCTGCTTCCAGTTGCTATCATCCCCTTTTAGCTGAAGCATACGCTTATCAGCTTTGCTCCCTGCATCCACTCAGGAGTTAAATCCCTCTTTTCAGATGCTCCTCTCTTCTCTTCATCCCCACTCCACTGTCTCAGGAAGGGTATTCTGCTGGCAGAGCTAAAGGCCTCTGTGCCATGCGCCCCGCTTTGGGTTTTCTTTAGCATCTCCAGAGGCACCCTCAAAAAAAAAAAAAATTACCACTGGAAAAATTTCCCTATGTGTAAACAGCTGGAAAAGTAGTCAACTGTACCACTGTTATGAACTGAAAGACACATATTTGTGAAAATAAGATTTCAGCATGTGGGCGAAACAGCAGGATAGGAGGGAGCTCATGCAGTCCTGTTCTGAGTGTAACACACAATGTGTAACCATTAGTGCACCCGTGCACCACTTAGAGCTATAATCAGCCAAATGCATCTCAGTGCGACTCCAGCTGCTTCAGTGAGGTAACAAAATTTTGTGGTCGTGGAACGATTCAGATTAGAAAGTGTCCTGTTCCACTCGGTGGGTTTCGAGGGAGGTGAATCTTTTCACAGACCAAAAACTGCACGAGTGCCGTGCCTCGGCAGCAGTGGAAAAAAGGCAAATGTCCTAGAAGGACCACGTAACAAATGCTTTATGAAGAGCCTGCTACTTAGATGTTAATAGTTAGCAATTGTGAAGACTTTAACAACTGTTCTAACCAGTGAATGGAGCGAACTAAGGAAAATGGGTGGGATTTTGTAACCCTTCAACTCCTAGGAGAAAAGCGAAGAAGATGGAAAGAGATGAGAAGACAGGGCAGATACATCACCAATCTTTGTTCCAGAGAGGTCTTTTTCCAAGTGTCGTCCTGCTCTGCAGGCCCTTAGTCTCCAGTCCTCATCCACAGGTGGTGGATCGGCAAGAGGTTGATGCGCTTTCACTCCTTTTATAATGTTCTGCCCCACAGGGACCACCCTCGGGGTGGTGACACACCCTTGAGCTTTGCACCTGCACTGAACTGGAAGGTTCTGGGGGTCAGCTGCTGCCACAGTCAGACATTCCAGAATGTTCTTCTTCTAAGGGTCCAAGGCGAGGCCTGGTGGTCGGCACATGCACACAGCAGGAAATTTACAAGGGGAAGCAAGCTGGAGAGGAGCAGGCGGGGAGGGGGGAAACAGGATAACCTGACATCCCGCCTGCACTGTTCACACTTGCCTAACATGGGACTCTGTCCTGAGTTGTTTGAGACACAAGAAAGGATGCTGTGGTTCCACATACCCTTGCAGGTCACTGAAGAGTCTCTGACAGAAGGGACCTCCAGGGAACATCTAGTCCAAAACATGTCTTATCAGGTGAGCTTGTTCAGGGCCATGTTCCATTAAGTCTTGAACAACTCCACAGAGGGTGATCCCACAGCCTCTCTGGGCAGCCTGCTCCAGTGCTTCACCATCCCCATGGGGTACAATTTTTTCCTAATACCTAATGAGAATCTCCCGTGTTCCAACTCAGTCCAATTGTCCAGTTGCTGTGCTCCTTCCGGAGCATCATCTCCAGCTTCTTCAAGTCCTCCGACTGGGAGCTATTCTGGTGCCTGTAAAAGATTACAGACTCCTCATGCCCAGATCTACCAAGTGCTCAGGAAACAGCAGAGACCAGCTGTGGTACATGAGGACAGAGGACACGCTTGGTGGGAAAGTGTTCCTGCTCTGAGAACACCAAGGTCTCAACCCTGGCCTGCAGTTCATCTGCTAGTCAGGATTCAGCCTCTTAATCTTTAGGGCTAACTGCAAGGATCTCTTCTGAACACCCGCTTGCTTTGGAAAAAAAGCATTTGCTTATCTGCCTCCCATCTCAATTAAACCCTTTTAAATTCCATTAGATACAGTGATCTTTTGTTTCGCAAACACTTTCTAAAAGGCATGACACAGGGCTGCATGTTCTAAAAATCAGTCCCCAAGTTTCCCTCCTTTCCACTGTCACCTACCCCAGTTCAGCAAAACCTAATTTAATGAGGAGGCAAGTTCAGAACACAAGAGCTGCACCTGTGCTGTTGGCCAGCTGGAATGCACCTCCAGTAAAGTAGGAGATGCACTTCTTCACATTTCCTGCTCAGTTTGTTTAACAGGTTATATCTATTTTTAAAGCATTGTATTACAAACTTCCAGAGAACAACACAGGCTTTTTAAAGAAAATTAAGCTGAGGTAAAAAAAACAGAAATAATGCATTCATCTCGGTGTCAAGAAACAAAGTCTGTAATGTCATAACACACTGCACAGGATGGGAGAGGGGAAAGTTTATTGGCTTGTGGAATGCAATTTTTCACTCCTTTAAAATGCTCTGGGTTGTCACTTCCTATTAATTTTTTACTTTTTTGTTACATAATATATGAACCGCATAGCTTAAAATCATTCCTGTCCTCGCAGTTTACAAAAGACATGCTGTAATTTAATTTCATTTAATTTCTGATAGCTTAAGAAAAAAGTGGCGACCCCAGCAAGGACTGGTGATTATTAACTGATGTTCCCACTTGGATTGATTTTTTATTTTTTTTTTAGACAACACAGAAACATTCTTTCGTGTACTCTCCTTTGGAGAAGAGGATCTGGTTGCTCATTTTTCAGGCGGCACTTTTTGTTCTGCACACCGCAGAACACTGTGCAAGCCTCTTCATTTTACAGTTGTGTTAAACTCCCCTAATGCACACGCCAGTTTGAGGTGTATTCCCTAGATCTGTCACTGACAGCAGACCTGACCTTGCCTAGACCATGACGTTCTTACCAGCCTGACTCTATTTCCCACATGTCTGCCTTGCCTTTGCAATAGTCAGATTCTCAGGGAAACCCTAGCAAACAAGGAAGTTGTCCTTCAGCCTGAGAAAAATAAAGTTGGGGGTTTTTACTTTTGCACAAGTGCTCCAGGCACCCTGGAAATCATAACATGGCAGAGCCAGGAGAGAGTTGCAAGTTGCCCAACCTGTGCATAGTAAAATTACAAGAAAAATTACTCTGGGACAAAGGCATGACGACCCTAGCCTGCTTATCCTGGCTGCAGAACAAATCCTGTTGTCATCTGGTGTTTAACTTATGAGGCAATAACGATTGCTTGTGATTTTGATCCTGCAAGAGCTAAAATAATATCCTGCATTTCAGACTTGAGAGCAAAGCCGATTTTTGAAGGACTCTTCTGTACACAGGAATAAAAAATATTGTGTTAATTATAAAAGTACAACTATTGAATAATATTCCATTCTGATTCCTTAAATATATGTAGCTTAAAAATCTTGGGAGTCTGGGAAGGTACCTGCTGACTGGAAGCTAGCCAGTTTACAAGGGGGGTGAAGGAAGACCCAGGAAGACCTGTTAGTCTAACATCAGTTCCTGGGAAAACTATCGAGAAGATTATACTGGGTATTATTGAAAGGTATTTAAAGAACAATGCAATCATCAGGCACAGTCAACATGGGTTCACAAAGGGAAAGTCCTGTTCAACTAATCTGATATTCTTCCATGATAAGGTCACCCATCTGGTGAATGAAGGAAAGGCAGTGGATATAGTTGTTCTACATTTTAGTAAGGTTATTGATACTGTCCTTCATAGTATTCCTCTGGATAAGTTGTCCAAGTGTGGAATGAGTGAATTTATGGTGCACTGGGTGAAGAAATGGCTGAAGGGCAGAGCTCACAGGGTTGTAGTGAATGGGGCTACACCTGGCTGGTGACCAGTCACCTGTGGTGTTCCTCGGGGTTCAATTCTAGGGCCAGTCCCGTTCAATATATTTATCAACGATCTGGGTGCAGGAATTGAATACACCATTAACAAGTTTACAGATTATACCAACCTGTGAGGTGCTGTTGACTCTCTTGAGAGACAAGATGCCTTGCAGGGGGATTTAGATTGGAGCACTGGGCAATCATCAGCGGTATGAAATTAAACAAGTCTAAATGCCAGATTCTGCACCGAGATTAGAGTAACACTGGGCAAAAGTATAGATTGGGAGAGGAGTGGCTGGAGAGCAGCCCTGCAGAAAGGGATCTGGGGGTGCTGGTTGGCAGCAAGTTCAACACAAGTCAGCAGTGCCTTGGCAGCCAAGAAGGCAAACCACATCCTGGGGTGTTTCAAACAGCATGGCCAGCCAGTCAAAAGATGTGGTTATCCCGCTGTATTCAGTGTTGGTGTGGCCTCACTGTGAATGCTGTGTGCAGTTCTGGGCCCCACAATTTAAGGATGTGAAAGTACTCAAATGTGTCCAGAGGAGGGCAACAAAGCTGGTGAAAGGTTGGAAGGGATGTCCTATGAGGAGCGGCTGAGGACTTTGGGCTTGTCTAGCTTGGAGAGAAGGAGGCTGAGGGACGATCTCATTGCTCTCTACAGCTCCTGAGGAGGGGAAGTGGAGAGGGAGGTGCTGAGCTCTTCTCCCTGGGATCCAGTGATACAACACATGGGAACAGTTCAATACTGCATCAGAGGAGGTTTAAACTGGACATTTCGAAGCATTTATTCACCAAGAGGGTGGTCAAGCACTGGCACAGGCTTCCTAGAGAGGTGGTCAGTGCCCAAAGCCTGTCAGTGTTTGAGAGGCATTTGGACAATGCCCATCCTTAACAACATGCTTTAACTTTTGGTCAGCTCTGAATTGGTCAGGCTCTTGGACCAGATGATCATTGTAGGTCCCTGACAACTGAAATAGTCTGTTCTAAACACTTACTAAGAATCCCCCCAAAAATGCCATTTTTATGCCCAAGAGCCAAAGAGACTTGCCACAAAAAGTAAGTTGTTTTTCTTACAAAAATGTGTGAACACCTTTCTTTCCCAGTCTGAGGGAATAAATCCACATTCATTCAAATGACCCAGCACAAAACTGTGTTAATGCAATGATCTGATCAATTTATGTACATAAAACAACAAGAATCAGTCTCATCTGTGGTGGTGTAAGCCCAAAATGACATTGTGCATGGCTGAGTATTTACCCCAGGTTGAAAAGTAAAGGAAGCTGCAAGAGATACTCTGCTCCTGTGACATTTCCTTTGTGTTGGCTGAGGATCTGCAAGGATTAGGTATCAGAAGCATTAATCTGTGAGGCTCTTGCTTGGATTTTAGATGAGAAAGATGGGAATGACTGGACTAGTAGCATAAACACCCTCAGAAGCAGCAGTGTCAGGAGTAGGAAAGAAGAGCCTTTCCCTGACACTGAAGTGAGCCTGGTTCTTATGTACTCTGAGGCCGCTTTACATAATTCTGAATAAAACAGAGGTTACAAGGGAATGAACATATAAATTAGCCCTGCTTGAAGGTGGAATTAGCTCCATCTGTCCTGAGCCAGCTGCATGGGCTCCCTGTGATGTCCCTGGCAGTAGATAAGTGCCTGCCAGAGAGACACATGGATCCGCACTTCACATGGCAACCGAAGTCCAGCTCTATTGAAAGCAGAGTGGTCTGGGACAGCACAATAGGTTACTGGAGATCACAGCCAGAGCCCACAGCAGGTTCAGCAAGGTTACCCACCTTCAGCAGGGTTACCCCCCCAACCTGCCCCTTCCACAGCCCTTCTGGGAAAGAGTGCCTATGCTTGTAAGCTCCTCTTTCTCCTCCTATTCATCCCCAGGGCTCAGACTGAGATCTAGAGGTCCCCAGGCCATGCTCCTTTCCTTCAACACTCATTCTAGCCTCCTGGTTCTAGTGTGGCAGCACACTGAAAACTTCTGATGGGACCTGGCCAAAATTTTCCCAGATACCAGTCCCTGGATTCAACAAGCTTCACATGAACCAGAGCTGCTTTATCAGCAAAAGAATGGGTGAGTTGCCCTTGCCAAAAAAACACGATGGCTCAGACTTGGACTCAAGTCTCCTCCCTCAGACTGGATTAGATCCCAGCTAGGTAGCTGCTTGGATTGACCTAGCTTTCCACCACCAAAAGAAATCTAGTCTGCAAGACTTCAAGGTGCTGTGATGGGGGAAAATATTATTTATTTTTTTTCCCCCTTCCTGCTGCCCTGCCCTACAATAAATAGATCATAATGTCATGCAGATGAGACTTGAATCTATGGTCCTGCCCTATTCCCTGACTCAGAAGCACTTCTCCGTGTCCCAAAGTGAGCTCTGGCTACTGCCCGACACCATAGCAGAATGGGGCTTACCGACATCCAGACCCTTTCTCTTGCTTTTATCCTTCATTTCCCTCCATAGGAGAGGACAGCCTGGCACAGAGGTTGAATGGGAGCTGTAGCATACCCCATGCCCAATGCTGCCATGCAAACAAGCCTACTACCTGCTTTCCTCTCTCCCCCTTCCCTGTCAATGGCTCTGTGTGCCACCTCCAAGTCGGAGGGTACCAAGGAAGCAGAGAGTGGGCAGAGAGCCGCTGCATCAGTAAACACGGCTGTGGATCCCAGTTTATCCTGCTGGGGCATTAACAGATCAACAAACAGCCTGTTCCCATTGATCTCTGACACACATCCAAGGGTACACCTAACTCTAGCTGGTTTTCTTTTTTTTTTTTTTTTAAATATCTATAAGGTGGTTGCATCCGGGTTTATGTCCACATGGCAAAACCAAAGAGCATTCATCGTAAGAATAATGATGTAAATGTGGCTTCTTATCCTCCAGTGATTGCCCGTCTGGCAAAAGGGTTTAGAAAATGTAACAATAGTTTTGAAATAAATAGGAGGAAAGTAAAGACCGGCTGTTTACTTTCCACATCAATGGCAAATTTACTACTGATGTGGAAAGTAAACAGCTTCAAACAAGAGGAGAAGCCGCGGTGGATAACGTTACTCCTGTGAGCTGCAGGCTCGAATGGCAATGCATTAAGACTGAGGTAGAAAATCCTAAGTTCATCGCCTCACGTTGCAAAACCAGCTATTAAAAGCTGTATCGTCTGTGGCCAGATAATAACTGGAGGCCAGCTGAAATTCAGAGGATTAAAACAACCTTGCTGTGTATTTCAAAAGCTTATCTCCTTGTAGGAATACGGAGTGCTCGATATGGCCGGCACACCTGTATTCTACAAGCAATGCTCAAAACTACCCTCCCTGACAAGGCTATTTTTGGGGGTTAGCGGGATGTCTGCAGGCAGAAAGCGATGCAGAACTGAGGAAACGCTAAGGAAGCATTTGCCAAGTTGCTGCCACCCTCTCTCTCTCTCTCTCTCTCTCCCATGCCCTGCAGCGCCCACCTGCAGGGGAAGGAGACAAGAAAGCCCTAACTGCAGGTGTCGTCGCTGTTGGTTTGCTTTCGGGTCTGTTTTCCACCGCTACCCCGGGAATGCCCCCGCTCCCCCACCCGGGACCGGGGACCGCACCGGAGCCGTCCTCCCCTCCTTCCCCTCCCGACGCCAACACTAGAGCTCGGCCGTGGGGACCCCGCAGAAGGGCTGGGCGGGGCGGGAGCGGCCCCGGGGGCGCCAGAAGCTCCCTCCGCTGATTGGGGCTGCGAGGGCCGGGGCGGCCGCTGCCCAGCTCAGCTCCGCCCCTCCCGCCGCCGGGGCTCCGCCGCTGCCGGGCTGCCGCCGCCGCCGCGGCTCCGCGCCGCCCGCCCGTCTGCCCGCGGCCGCCTGCCTGCCCGCTGCCTGCCCGCTGCCCGCTGCCTGCCTGCTGCCGGGCCCATGGCGAGCACGTCGGCGGAGATCATCGCCTTCCTGCTGACCATCTCGGGCTGGGTGCTGGTCTCCTCCACGCTGCCCACCGACTACTGGAAGGTGTCCACCATCGACGGCACGGTCATCACCACCGCCACCTTCTGGGCCAACCTCTGGAAGACCTGCGTGACCGACTCCACCGGCGTCTCCAACTGCAAGGACTTCCCATCCATGCTGGCGCTGGACGGTCAGGCTTCCACCGACCCCATCCACACCCCCGGACCGCTTGCGGGAGCCGGGGGCCTCGGGGGGCTCTTCCTGGGCGCATCCGAAGCGGCGGGGGCGGGGGACGCGGCGCCTCGGCACAGCTTGCGGGCAGCGGGGGTGTCAGGGCACTCCGAGGGGGTCCCGGGGACCCCGGCGGGGGCGGCTCCCACGCGGGATCGTGGGCAAGTCCCTTCCTGTCCCCTAGCAGTGGCAGAGCGCTGCGTGTGCACTCCCGTGGAACTGTTTTATTTTTCCCTAAAACCCGCCGATTAAGGTTATATTTGGTGCCTAAGTTCCCGTTTCAGCTTCTCTCGCTACCTGCCTTTTTTTTTTTTTCCCCTCGTCGGGAGGTTCCGTGCGTGTGGATTTGACACAGGAGGAATGCAGGGACATTTTTCTTGCCGATTTATTTTCCGACTGTCGTGACATTCCTCTTTTTTATACTTTTGCCAGCCGTGCGACGGTCAGTGGAGAAGAACAAGCCTTTACGTCATTTTGTTTTAAATTAATGTCCCCTTGCTTCTTTTTTGCTAAGCGGTTATTAACTCGGCTGTAATTGCTTCATTGATAAATGACAGTGTGAGAGCTCGGGGCAGTAAGGGATGCAAAGGTATGCAGAGGTGATGCATAGCTCGGATGAGTTTTAGGGCAGTGCTGTGTTGAAGCGAAGCTGATGGATTTGCTGTCGTGCCTGAAACCAAAGTCTGAGTTGGTGCTGCGATGCTCCCCTGGTTAAGGGGAAACATTTTTGCCCTTTCAGGAAGCCCTACTGGGAAACTGGGTCTCTGCAGGAAACTTATGCTTTAACTTTTAGTCCACCCTGATTAGTGTGGATTTTCTACTGTGGTAGAAAGAGGGGAAGCATTGGTTTGTAGCCTCTGCAGTGACTGTAAAGAAAGGAAGGTGTGGGGAACGGACAGGAGGACAGGTTTTTTAATGATGGCACCTTTTCCAAGCTTTTGTAGCCATAAATTAATAAACTATACAATGTCCCAGTGGCTTTGGTATTCCCAAAAAATCAGGTCTACCGTTCGTAGTCTGGCCAGACACTCCCTTTTCGCTGGAGCCTGAGAGAGGATTCTGGTGTGAAAGGTTTCTTTAAAAGGAAAAGGAAGTCTGTTAATCATATCACTAACAGAGATTAATGTTATTATAACAGGGATTAATATTATCATGACGCAAATTAATACCAATATCAGAAAGCCTTTAACCCACTACCATTATGTGCAAAGGGCTAAAAGAGGTCACTATACTAAAAAGAGGTAAAACTAAAAAGAGGCAGCCCTTAAGCATCACTTTTGCAAGATGCTTCCATTGGGTGGAGAAGTACCGTTCCCCAGGCCTTTCGTTGACCCATCCCCACAGTTGCAGAGGAGTTTGCTAGTTCCCCCGGAGGGGTGGGAGAGCTGGCTGGCCTCCACTGGTGTCAGTCACCCCATGGCACAGTCTAGCAACTGAGAACGTGGTTCCCAGGCTTGGGCAGGGAGCTGTGGTCTGTGTGTAGGCGGGCAGGGAGTGATCACTGGTGCATAACCTTTCAGATCCACCAAATCTGTTGTTTAGCTGCTCTTGTAGTTCTGGGTTAATGTTTTCAGAGTAAGAAAAATGAAGTTACGAAGTGTGCAGAATTTGACACGTTTAAAATTCCAAAACGGAGGAGAAACATGACAGCAAAGTCCTTACCACCCTTCCTCCAAACTCAAGTGCGGTAAATCTTGTGCATTGGGTAACACGTTCCACTTGCCTAAGAGGCAAGTTTCTGAGGCACCTGCTGCCCAGTGAAACAGCCATCAGAGCACTAACTCATTTTGGACACAAGTGAATCCAAAATGCACATGTGGAAGGGTGTTATCCCATCCTCTTGGCAAGACTGTTCATCAGTACTGGAAGATTCTTGGCTTCAGTGTTTCTCAGTAACATCTCTGAATGCTGTGGGGCCAGATCCTGGTACCCAGACACAATGCAAATGAAAGGCAGCCTGGACAGAGAGAGAAACATAACCCCCACAGGACAGGACAAGCAAGCTAGGAGGGGCCAGAGGGGCAGCCATCACAGTCAGAGGTGCTTTCAGTAGTGAGCTTACCCCAGACTGCCCTCCTGGTGGTTACGGGATGTGCTGGGAACCCATTACCTCCTGAGAGTGAGTGTGTGTGTCCCCTTGTCACCCTAACCCTTCCCCAGAGCAGGAGTGTACTTCAGGGCTGCAGTGCGTCACACATAGTTTAGAAGGATTTGTATGTCAGCATGAAGCTGAATCTGCCTTGGCCTTCAAGTAGCCTCTCCCTGCCCTTTGCACAAACTTGCGTGGCTAAGCTGGGTCCTATTCCCTGGGGTTCTATTCCCTGTCATCTGTAACAGTGGAACTTCTTCACTCCATCCTCAGGTGGGGGACTCAAAGACACGAAAAAGGGCAGATCTGGCTTCCTATTTTCCCTAAGCACTTGTGAGCAGAAACAATAACCCCATCACGGTACATTTAGTGAGATACACTTTTGAGACTCATCTGGGCAGGGTGCTGGGCCATCTTGTCTAGACTGTGCTTTTGCCAAGAAAGGTTGGACCAGATGATCCTTGAGGTCCCTTCCAACGTGGTATTCTATGATTCTATGATCTGTGATTCTAGTGATAACATGTTGCTGTCAAAAAATTTGTAGGACAGGACTGGGAAATTACTGGAAATGTTTTTGTTGTCTCAGGGAAAGATGGCTCCGCTCCACTCCTTCCTCATGTAACTGGAAAGGATTTTCCTCACAGAGCAGTTCCTGTGCTACAAGAGCAGGTTTTTGTCAAATTGTAAACCTCTGAGTTTTGCCAGACTTCTTCTCCGGAGTGACCACTCAGATCCACCAGAGAATCAGAGGCAGAATGAGCGGATAAGAAATCGGAGTATCACTATGCCGGTTCCTGGGAGTGCAGGAGAAGGCCTTCCTTCTTTAAAAACAGCATCACAGATTGAGTCAGGAGTGATCCAGCGATGGGTCCCCTTACCTTCTTTTTGTTTTTCATCATGGAGCACTCTTGGGCTGTGTCCCTGGATTGCTGTAGGGTGGCACGTCAGCGGGGATGCCCCAATGGCTTTCAGGCCATCGCACAAGTGGCCACCAGAGAAAATTGTATGCAATGCCCTCCCACGTTTATGCATTCCTGTAGAAGGAATCAGTTTGGCCAGCCCTTGTGAAGGGTGCAGCCCCATATTCTGTATGCAAGCAAAACTGTTCTTGCTGTTTGTGGGACTTGGAATAATTTTGGGTTTACTTTTGTGCTACTGGTTGTAGGTGTAAACTTGGCAACAAACCTACTCCCCAAAAGAGGATGTATCAGTTACTGTGTTTCCAATGTTGGATCCAATGACATTTTGCATGAATAGAGCTGAACAAAAATTTATTTACGAGGTAGAAGAGGGTATTAGATCTTAACAAAATGTGCAAAATCAATGGCTATGTACTTTCAGAAGGAATTTGTGCTGTATCTGTAAGGCAACCTCTTAAACTTCCCATGGTGCAGGCTGCAAGATGCCACCAGAGGCATTTCTTCTGAAAGTGACAGTCCTCAGAATATTGCATATATTTTTTTCTGCGTGTTACATGATATGACTATATGAATTCTTCTTAACTCTTTGTGAGCACGAAAGGCAAGCGTGAGAGCAGTGAGGCAAGAAAGACAAAGCTCTAACAAGATTAATTTGAATGCAAGACAAAACACATTTTAAAAAAAAAACACAACAGACCACCTTGAAATAGATTTTCTTGGAATGCTGCTAAACATGACTTTATGAGTAGTGGATGTTTGTCTGCTTTGTCTGTTCAAAGGATATGGCTTTTTGTTGCTTGAGAACTTCATTTTTGGGGTCAATCTGTACAGGATAAGCTTCCTACAGGAGATGGTGCAAAAACATACAATAAATACTTGGAAAAGGGACAGTCTTTGGTCTTTGGTGGAAGGATGTGAAGAAATAGGCAGCTGCCCCTTACAGTTTTCTGCATTATGAGTCTTGGTAAGCAATAAAATGTTCTTGCTTTCTAGGAAGCAAAGAAGTTTAATTACTCTTACAGCCAAATGCTAGACATAGTTTTAACCTAGGGTCCAAACAATAGGAGGCTGGATTTGGTAAAGAGATTGATTTCACCCTTTCATCCTTCCTAATGCTTCAGTAGACCTAGTGGCTCTAACAGAGTCTTCTGCTCTTCCATGTTACTGGTGTAGATTGTGATTATTTTTTTTAATCTGTTTTGTTTTAAAAAAGTGTGCCAGTTGGATGATTGCTGTGGTGAACTGAAACAGGTCTCACTGTGGCTGGGCTGCTCAATTCGGTGAAATATTTAGTGAGGAAGGTTATTCATTCAGCAGAACTGAGCAGTCCTCCAGCTTATGCTGTTTATAATTGAAAATGATTTCTGGGTGAGTGAGTTAATTATTTCTTGCTGTCTCACTACCCTCTACCTATTTTAAAACTGTGTAATGACCTTCAGGAACAGCTGAATTTTAGCTGGGTGGTTCCTAGCATACGCTGGTTATTTTGGTCGGGGCGAATATTTCCTGTTTCTCTTAGGAGTTTCAGACATAAATAAAAGTTTAGAGGACCTCTAGGTGAATATGTTCATGGTTCAGCACTTTAATGTGTCAATTAGCTACTAACAGTGTCAATAAATTGGACCTGTCAAAAATAATAGCTTCCTTGCCAGTCTTTGTCTCCCACTTTACCTGTGTGCTAGAAGGTAATACATTACACAGGGCCAAAAGTAGTAAAAGTCAAGTTTTCCATGCCTGTAGCAAAACATAACAAAGCAAGACTGCTTTCTTCAGACTCGGGGTTTATGAACTAAGAACCACCTTTTGAAATCTTCATCAAGGCCTTTTCCTACTGAAATCCCTCAGGTTTTGCTTGAGTGAAGAAAAAGGAGTAAGGGGCCAATTGTATCCTGGGCTGCATCAAAAGAAGTGTGGCCAGGAGGGCGAGGAAGGTGATTCTGCCCCTCTACTCTGCTCTGCTGAGACCCCACCTGGAGTACTGTGTCCAGCTCTGGAGCCCTCAGCACAGGAAAGACATGGAGCTGTTGGAGAGGGTCCAGAGAAGGGCCATGAAGATGATCAGAGGGCTGGAGCACCTCTGCTATGAAGACAGGCTGAGAGGGATGGGGCTGTTCAGCCTGGAGAAGAGGAGGCTTCAGGGAGACCTTATAGCAGCCTTCCAGTACCTGAAGGGGCCTACGGGAAAGCTGGGAAGGGGCTTTTCACCAGAGAGGGCAGTGATAGGACAAGGGGTAATGGTTTTAAACTGAAAGAGGGGAGATTTAGGTTAGACATCAGGAAGAAATTCTTCACCATGAGGGTAGTAAGGTGCTGGAATAGGTTGCCTAGGGAAGTTGTGGAAGATTCATCCTGGAGGTGTTTAAGGCCAGGTTGGATGAGTCTTTGTGCAATCTGGTCTAGTGTGAGGTGTCCCTGCTCATAGCAGGGAGGTTGGAATCTGATGATCATTAAGGTCCCTTCCAACCTTAACCATTCTATGATTCTGTGATAGGATTTGACTCAATAGCAGAGCTGTACCTATCACCCAAGTTTCAACTTGACTGTTTGGGAGGTTGGTTTTATGTCACTGTTGAGGAAATTTTACTCTGTCCAGCTGAATGAGAAAGGTCATTGTCTTGACTGATTTTAGGTTGCCGCAGTCTGGCTATTTGCGATGAGTCACCTTAGGCTCTCTGCTGCATTTATCATGGATGGAGGAGAGGAGGTTTCTCCAAAGGGTGGCTTATCCTTTTACCATAGGAGTCTACCTTCTAGTTCAAACTTCACATACCCAATTATAACGACGGACGCTTCAACAGGCACAAATTACTGTCTTACATTCCAACATGAGAGTCATACGACAGTTACAGTTGTTTCATTGACTATTTTGTTTCTTTAGCAGATGGGCTACAGAAGCACGTTGCAAATGAAAGAAGTCTCTGTGTGTGCCAAGAGATGTAGATAAATGGCAGTAGGTTGCGTTCACAGACGTGCAGCACAGCACCTGAGTTGGGTAGGACTGATAAAGCGGGGTGTTACGTGCTACGAGTGGCTTCTTGTGCGCTGCCTGTTGCGCAAAGCTGTGAATCAGTGGGGTTTTTTTTAAACATTGTTCAAGCCCAGAGGAGTCATCCTGGAGCTAACGTGCCTCCAGCAGCAGCAAAGTGGGTGGCAGTACGGAGAGCAGAAGGTGGCCAAGCGTCAGTGGGAGCCTTCTGCAGCTCAAGGACCTGCCAGCCAGATGCAAGGTCCTCTTAAATGAATGTATCCAGTCTCTTCTTGAATCTCTGTAAACCTGCAGCATCCACTTATCCTGTGGAAGGGAGTTCCACAACTTTGCTATATGAACAAGTGTACTTTTTGTTTTAAATCTGCTGCCTTCTGTTTTCACCAGATGTCCTCTAGTTCCTGTTTTCATTTATTAATTTCCTATATATTAAAGACTTCTATGCAGGAGGGATTGTTTTTGTTTTATTTTGTTTATTTGTTATTACATAAAATTGGGTGTAATAGGCAGTGAAAATGTGGTTTAGCTCTTGACATTTCCACCCACTGGAGATCAAAGCGAAAAGAATGAATGCCCTAATAGTGGAAGTACATTTTCATTTAAAATGAGCTCCAACAACAGCTTATGAAGAAAAACATCTTGTGATGGTTATTCAGCTGTGTAAGATTGCGGTGTTCCACCCTGTAAACAGTGAAATGAGATTATCAGTGTCTTGCAATTACGAGATATTCTCTGGAGGGAGAAGAGGCCAAGCAACCTGTTGTCCTGCTGAAGGGCCCTGCCCCTGGGAGCTCCAGCTCAGCCTTAGCCATGGTGGCAGCAAAATTGGATGTGGCTGAAGCCAACCACAAGCCATTAGCCCAGGCTGAAGTATGGTAGTGATTTGTTTTATCTCAAAGGGCTATTGCTGTCCACAAAGCTGAGCATGTGTTTGACTTCCTTGCAGAATTAGGGCCTTCCTGGTGGATCCAAATCAAATCAGTGGCATGTCCAGGCAGGCCCAGGACCCCAGCCAGGGTCAATGATACCAGCCTGCTGCCAGTCGTATTGCACCTGCAACACACACGCACAAGACTGACATGTAAGGCTTGCTCCATGTGCACAGAGTGGCTCTGCATCCCATGACCATGTGGAGTTGCTCTTCAAAACATCATAGGTAGAACCTCTTGGAGATGCTGTACCCAGTGCCACAGGATTATTTTTTGCAGTTCTGAATGCCATAGTATGTTTCTTATGAGCTGGGCTCAGGTGGTGATGCCCTCTGAAGGGCATATATCACCTAGGAGAATACACTCAAGGGTAAGGTGACATTATTCTGGCCAAGGTCCAATTTGGTTTGCAGTCAAGAATGCTTAATATTGTGCAGAGGGAGAGGAGCTACAGTGAAACCCGTTGTGGTCCCAGTTCTGATGTTAGCCTTACTCTTTCTCACTGCAGGTTACATCCAAGCCTGCAGAGGACTGATGATCTCCGCTGTCTGCCTGGGCTTCTTTGGTGCCGTTTTTGGACTGGTTGGGATGAAGTGTACAAAAGTCGGAGGCTCCGATCAGACTAAAGCAAAAATAGCTTGTTTAGCTGGACTGATTTTCATACTCTCTGGTAAATATACCTTATTTCTCTAAGTCTGCATACGTGAAGTCATACCAGAGCTGCTTCTTTTCTGCAGAAATCCAGGCTCAGTTCTCCGTGACTTCATTGGCTTCAGGGTCAGGCCCAAAGGTCTTCTGCTGGCTCCACTGAATGGTTTGTCTTATGCCTTTCAGGGTTGTGCTCTATGACTAGTTGTTCCCTGTATGCAAACAGGATTACGTCTGAGTTCTTTGATCCTTCTTTTGTTGCACAAAAGTAAGTACTTTCCTATACCCATAAATCATTCAAAGAAGTAGACTTTAACTTTCATACTGCAGACCAGGGCCCTTTTAGACTGGGAGCAGGTGCTGCTCCTGTTGGGCAGAGAAGGAAAGTGGGCTGCAATTTTGTTTAATCCTGTTTTCCAACTGGAGTAACTGTGTGCTGAAATTTAATGAACGAACACCTCCCCGTGCAATGATTTCTCTTACAATCTTTGTGCCTGGGCTAGTGGTGGCTCAATAGGGTTCTGCTGCGCTTGCCGCAGAGCAGACGGGGTTAATTAGGAGTGGAGCTTGTGTTTATGTCAGAGCTACAGCAAAAGGATGCCACAAGACAGAGGTGCTCATTAGGTGTCTTGTTTGATGGGAACAGAAGAAAATTATTTCCTTAAGCTTTTGACAGAAGCTGGTTTCCGTAAGCTTCTGTAAGTGGTCAAGCACTGCACAATCTTGATTCCTCTTGAAGAGAGGTTTCTGCAGGCTCTGTGGCATTTTTGCTAATGGATTTTTAGATCCAGATGACTGAAATTTGGATCATAAACCTTATCATAACCCATGATGATACAGGCAGTAGCATAAATGCTTTGACTATACACATAATTAAATTTAAGGGAGCGAATGTTTGTAGAATTGCAGGATCCATACCAGAAGGAATGAGCATCCCTAAAAGACTCCCCTTAAAGCTGTTCTCAGGACCTACGAAGGCAGCAATTCACGAACCAGTGCTTGGATTTTGGATTGGCATCTTATCCACCAAATCTGAAAACATTGTCTGTAAATTATATCATCATAGACTTTATTTTTTTTACTTCTTATGTAGTGTAAAGTTATCTTTAAAGGCAAGGATTTCAAAGTTTCTTGGTGCTACTTCCAGAATATGTCAAGGATTGGGTATAAATTTCCCTGAGACCCAAGTAAGGTCTCAGTAAGGAACCCTGAGCCTTTTTGTTTCTTCTTGATAGAAAGAAAATAGTCTGAATCATAGACTCATAGAATCATAGATTGGTTTGAGTTGGGAGGGACGTTAAGGATTATCTAGTTCCAACCCCCCTGCATGGGCAGGGACACGTCCCACTCGATCAGGCTGCTCAGGGTGCCATCCAACCTGCCCTTGAACACTTCCAGGGATGGGTCTTCCACAACTTTCCTGGGCAACCTGTTGCAGTGTCTCAGCACCACCAAGGAATTCCTCCTAATGTCTAACCTAAATCTCCCCTCTTCCAGTTTTGATCCATTACCCCTCATCCTCTCACCACAAGCCCTTGTAAAAAGCCCCTCCCCAGCTTTCCTGCAGGCCCCCTTCATGCACTGGAAGGCTGCTATAAGGTCTCCCCAGAGCTTTCTCTTGTCCAGCTGAACAGCCCCAACTCTCTCAGCCTGTCCTCATAGGAGAGGTGCTCCAGCCCTTGGATCATCTTCGTGGCCCTTCTCTGGACTTTCTCCATGAGCTCCATGTCCTTCTTATTAACAGAATATATATTTGCAGTAGGGCTGACACTGCTTTTTGAAAGCAATTTCATATTGATTTCCTCCATAATTCTGCTATGGTTTCTGCTTTAGGACAGGATCCAAAGGCCTCCAAAAGAAACAAGGATATGAGGTACTGTGAGGAAAATGGAGCCCGCCTATATAGTCAGAAGTTAATTATTCATCAGGCTTGCTGTTCCTAGTGAAAAATACTGTGGTTGTTGCCAGAATTCCCTTTCCTACATTGTATTCCTACTCCGTTCCTCTGCAAAAGGGCAGGCAGACCTCACAGCAGAGTTGTACTGTGAGCAAATGAGAAGTCCAGTTTAAATATTGAAATAAAGGTAGTAAACCAGAAATTACCTTTCTCCTGAACAACCAGCATAGCTCAACTGCATGAACACATAATGGCGAGAACAGAGATAAAGGCAGAGAGGAAAGCCAGAAGTTGTAATTTGAGTTGCACACAGCGTAGCTCATGCAATGACCTTGTGTCAGATTAAGCTAATTATGCCATTTCACTTCTTTCTCCCTCAACCAATGTAAATTATGTTGGAGTAATGTATTTTGTTGCCTTCTCTGAACTCTTACTTTGATATGCATTGCAGAGGCATTAATTATATGCTTTGCAGGTGTATTGTGGAAATTTGGCATTGGCTCTTCACTGAGAGAGAGTGCTGCTTTGGGTTTCAGCCTTTCACATTTTGCCACACGTTTCTTTCCTGAAGTTATTTTGGCGGTGTCAAAGACAGGCTTGAGATACCATTAATGGAAAATGAATGACAGGAAATGTTTAGCATCATCCCAGCCATCAGAATTTTTCTGCAGCCTTCTGCATTTGGAAGAGGCATCCTGAATATGTAGGGGGGGCAGGAGGAATCAGAGACCTACCTAAAGCTGTTGCCCAAGAGACTTCTGGTTTGAATTGCTGTACCTAACTGAGGAGTGACAGGCATCACAGGGACACCCTAAAACCCACCTTACTTAGAAAGAAATCCTAGGCTGGACTTTCTGTCCTGATGCAATAGTTTGCATTGCCAGTTTAAACCACCTCCAAAGGAATTGCTTGACCCTCTGTAGTAACATGCACAGTCTTAGGGACAGCACGGGATGCTTTGATGCTTGCAGTCAAGATGGGTTTCATTTTTCTTCAGATACCTCTAATAGGAGAAAAGTTGTGCTTCTGTTTTGCTGTCTTGCTAACGTTGCTCTCACAGCTGTTCTTAAAAAATATTTTGTCACTTTATGACTTCTGATAAAACTCTTACAGTCTTTTATCTTTTTTGTCCCTTGCACAGTTTGAACTCCATGATGATCATTCTTACTGATGAATGGTGTTATTTTATCCAAATTATCTGACAGATTCCCCATTCTTTTTTATAGAGAACTGTTTCCCTTCAGCCTCCTTTTCTCTGAGTTGATCATGCACAATTCACTCAGGCCCTCTTTTCCTCTGAACAGCTGTTACGTTTGAACCTATTTTCATTTTCCAAGAATTGTAATAATTAGACATTCTACATGTGTTTTTCCCTTGGGTAGTTGGGCTGATTTGGTAGCTAGGTAGGTAGGTATGTCCTTTACATATGCTGACATCCAGCTACCTTCTGAAGTTAACACTGGTTTGCTGGGAAATTTACTTCATGGTCCTAATGTATGCAACAACTAGAATATTTTTCTTCTGTGCTGATACTGTACTTTCTTTCACTGACTTCTGCCTCCCTGGATTACCACAAAAAATCTGCTTTCAGCCTGCTTGATCAGTGTAGTTGAAGGTGGCTTTCCATTCTCTGCAGTTGAATTCTGGTAGCCCTCGGCTGTCACCACCTCTCAGCCTCTTCATCAGTGCCCCACTCCCTCCTGAGCTTCCAGTGATCTCTAAGCAATCTCTAATCAGATTGATTTCACTGATTGGAGACAGTGGATACACAGCCACAGGCTTCAGAGAGTGGCTGCTTTGGTTCAACCAGTTCATTTAACATTTATAAGGACAGAAGGGTGTGTTTTCCGCAAAGATTTTAATGATAAAGAGAGAAGAGAAAAACAGCAAGTGCAGAAATTTCTTCTAAAACAAAAGCCTATCTCCTCTTTTTTTTTTCTTTTTTTTTCTTTTTTTTTTTCTGAAGGTACCAGTGTATGTAAGGGCTTTGTCATATGATAAGGTTTTTTTACATAGTGGATTTTGATGGGAGGTTGGAGTTGGCTTCTTAAATGCTGAAAAGATGGATTGGATAAAATCCAGGCAGCCTTACACAGGTTGATATGCAATTGAGAATGTGAAGTTTTCCTCATAAGCACCAGTGTAAATCAGAAAGTCTTTTATCTGTTTAAAGATGTGGAGGAAAGACCAATTAGGCCAGCTCTGCAACTCATTAACCTAGTGGTGTAGTAGTCACCCCAGAAGGGTCCACATACGCAGTCTCTTTCTACATGTGATAGTAACAAATGTTGTTAAAAAACACAACCAGTCCCCAAAACAAAGGCTGGAGCCCGTATCTTCTGTCCCAACTAGTGGGCAACAGTCAGGTAGCCCTTTTCTACCTAATTAAACCAAATGTAATCTTGATTTATTTTCTGTAGAGTTGAAGAGCTTCAGGAAGGGAGATGGCAATTGGACTCCTTACCTCTTTCACCTTAGCCCCTGGCTAACCATGTAATGCTGTTAGATATCTTGTCTTTCCCACTTTCTAGGCAAATGGTCTTGGCAAGTAAGTTGTTACAGCAGCAGCCTTCCTGGGTCTTGGTCCACCTGTGTTGTCCAGCACCTCAGTGGTCTGTGCTGACTTTTGTGGGGAGCCTGACCCTGGTCCATGTAGCTTAGGGGTGCTCTGGCAGTACCCAGAGTGATGGAGGGATCCCCAGCCTGGGGCTCACCTCAGGTTGGAGTTAGTCACTTTGATTTGCCTTTACAGCTTGTTAAAGAAGCACCTTGGGTGTGATTCAGCCTACATATTTTAGAAGTGTACTTTTTTGTAATTCTTGTGTGTTGATATAATAGGATCCTAGGTGATGAGCTCTGATGCAGAGATCTGCTTCTAATCAGAGAACCCCCAGTCCTTGAACAGGCAGAAATCTACTCAGATCTTGTGAAAACCATAGCACATGGCTGGAAATGTCAGTTAGAATTATAGCTTTACAGGTTGGGCAGATTTTGAAGTCAAATGGGGCTGGGTGTAGAGTTTTCCAAGGTGAAAGGCAGCTGAGCTATTGTTTCCAGCAGTGTGTTGGGTTCCTAAGTCTCACACTGGGTATGGAGAATCTTTGGGGGAATCTGATCCTTTTCAGCAAGGTATGATAAATAAAAGCTCTCCCTAGGATGATGTGAATAGAAAGGGAAAAAGAAGCCTAGAAGTTAGAGCACTAGCAGGGTCACAAAGTGTCAGGTGCAAGCCCTCATGAAGTGTCTGGCCTCTGAGATGTAATGGCTCCATCTCTTTCTGGCAATGAATCCCCAAGTCTGAAATTACTTGGATCTGGGTGTCCATGGCATCTAGCACAGATATTCGAGGTGTGGCTTTTTCTCTCTGCGTGCCTGTTTTTTTTGTTTTGTTTTGTTTTGTTTTTTTAAAGTCTGTGCTTTACCTCTGGGTGGAATCTCAATAAAACACAGAAAAGCAAGTTTTTGTTCTCCAGCCTGTGTTTGTCCCTTTGTGACCTATCATAGAAGTCACTCTATCATTTTCTGGGTGTCGAGGCTCACTGGCAATTTTTGAATGTTTCCACAGTGTCATCTTTGTAAAGATGAGTTCTGTAGAAGAGCTTACAGGTGTTTTCAGTTGTGTATTTCAGCTGATGTTAAATAAGGATGTGTCCATGTGGAAGCAACTACGAAGTCTTTCAGTTGCACAGGCAGGTTGTCATGCAGAAGGTTTCCTTTGGCTGAGTCACCAGTGTGTACAAGAAATAAACAAACTTACTAGCAAAGGCCTGAGCAGCACAGCCACCTGACTGATAACTCTGGATGGGAACAAGGGATCCTAAGAGGATCCCAAGAGTCAGGAGGAGACAAAGGCTTCCTCAAGGAGGAACTAGAGCAGGGAAGAAGGAGTGGGAGATACACCGTCCGTCCTAATAATGAGGAATAAGAGACTCTGGAGACTGTTGGGCCTGCAGCCGAAGGCAGGTCGTCTCAAAAGTGTTTCAGAGTGGCACCTCAGGCAAAGAGCTGGGGAGTGGGGTGGACAAGTGGCAGCCGTGGCTTGCTGCTCATCTTGGAGCTCCAGAGCTCAGGTAATGGAGGCTGAGCTTGAGCAGGGGGGGAAAAAGAATCTTTTCCCCATGGTCTTCTTTTCCTTTGTTTACTACTGTTGCTTTAGAAACTTGGACTTATCCTTGTGTAGTTGGATGTCTAAAGAATCACCATCTCCTCTCAGAGTCAAACTGAGCAGTTTTTAGCTACAAACAAATGGTGGCTGCCCCAGGCAGCAGAGGGGACTGTTGCTGGTGACCTGGAGCTGTCCCCAAAGGCTCAGAGGGGAACGGTGTCTTCCAGCCTGAGTCCAGCCACAGAAAAGCTGCCAGCACACACGTGTGCATGTGTACACACATGTACATCTTCATGTGTATGCATGTATGTGCATATCTGCATCTGCACGTATCAGATACACCTGTGATACGTATATGCTTGTATTGAATATGTGTGTGTATACATATTGCAAATGCATATTCCATAGAGGTATAAAACCCTCACGTTTTAAGCAGGCTGGAATGTGGCTAGGGAGGAGAGAGATCCTGAGAGCCAGAGGGGGAAGAGTTAAGGAGAGTTGTAGGTAGCAGCTGTAGTTGCTGGCTCAGTGAAAGCCTCAGTCCAGCTTGGAAGCCAGCGGGAACAAACCTGACATTGTCCAAGGGGATGGGAACTGTGTGCTGTACGGGGGTCAGGGAATCACATAAACCCACAGGCAAGCAATCCAGGAGGAGATGTGGAAAAGCTAGGTACCCTGGCTGGCTGTGTGGGGAGATAAGCATTGCCCAAGTGACCACAGGGACAAAGTTTGTCTCTGGAGTAAGAGGGAAATAATGAGAAGAACATGGGTGAACAGCACAGCTGCTGATTTTGTGATGAATAACGTGTACGTCAATGGAAAATTGTTCAGGAAAAAATAAAATGTTGTTCTTTTGTTCTGAAAAACTGTTAAGTTAATGATCTGTTTTGTTAAACTCATTTATTAACTTCCTGTAGGTATGAATTAGGAGCAGCTTTGTTCATTGGATGGGCTGGAGCTTCACTCTGCATAATTGGTGGCAGTATATTCTGCTTCTCAATAGCTGAAAACAGTAATTCTCCAAGGTAAAACCCAAGTTATACTTACAGAAAGAAATCAGTACTACAGCATTTGTACCTACTATATGGATGTGGCTTGGTTACTTTTCCGAAACACTTTGTAGTGAGGTTCAGAAAAGGATTGTTTGGATGAAAGAAAATAATGGGATTTAAGGATAATACTCTGTCCATCATTAATGTAATTAAGAAAAGGTATTGACTCAGAACAAATACTTGTATTACATATGCTTGATAAATTTACTACAGCTGGAAAAAAAAATGCATTCACTGGTTTAGGAAAAGTGGCCAGGTCACCTTACAGATGTGAACAGACAAGTTTATTTAATCACAAATCATCTGATCAAAAGTGAGAGAGGTGAAGGATGGCAGTGGTGGCAGTGGGACCTCCAGCAGCAGAAGAGGGGTGATAATGAAGAGGTAGAGCCAGAGTAACTGTTCACACAGGATCTGCCACAGCCTCAATATTTCAGGATTGGGACCTAATTTACTGGGCTGTGAAGGAGGGATATGAGATTATATGAAAGTGGATTGCAGAGCGAGCTGCTGGAGGGGAAATGTCAAACTGAATGAGACCAAGGAAGGTGTCCCTCCCTGCCCCCTCTCCTGAAATGCATAGGTATATTCCTATACATTTCTTCTAGTTTGATATTGCTGTAATGCCTGGATACAAAGATGTTGCCTGTCTGAGGGGTGAGCTGTAAATGGTTGATTCTCTTTTCTTTTCAGGAGGGGGTATGCATATAATGGAGCCGCATCTGTGATGTCTTCTCGTACAAAGGTCCACAACAGTGTCCCAGACAAAACCCCACCAAAGCACTTTGACAAGAACGCTTATGTTTAATTGTACTGTTGGAAGATTCAAAGCGTTTTAAAAATGAGTTTGTACGTTTCCTGCAGAGTGATTCCCCCCCCCCAACCCAAATGCAATTACCACTAAGACAATGACTTTTTAAAACATTAACTTGCAGCTTTTTACATATTGACGTAAATTTTATTATATAATATTTTAAGATTGATGTTGGTATTGTAAAGTTTATACCTGGAAATCATGAGCTGATGTTGCTTTCTTGGAAAAAAAATAAATGGGTTATTTACCAACTCAGCATGTCAGTGGCTTATGGGAGTGGCATCCGACACACACACGGGATGCAGCGTGTCCCAGAATCACAGACTGGCAGGGGGTGGGAGGGACCTCTGGAGATGATCTAGTCCAACCCCGTTGCTAGGGCAGGATCCCCTAGAGCAGGTAAGTCATTGGAGCCTGAAATGGGTTGGTTACTGGACAGAAGAGCCATGCTCTGTGCAGGGTGATACCCAAAGTGTCTCAGTGTTGATTCACAGCAACACTGGAATCGCAGAGCGCCTCGTACCCGCAGCGCCAGACAACAGCAGTCGGTGGGAACCAGCAGGTTCTTACCTCCTTATCACGTTGCCCGGGTGGACAAATGTGCAACTTGGTCAATTGGGAGCCATAGGAATGAGAAGAGGGAGAGGCTGGGTGAAGTGAAAATAAGGATGGGATCTGGGGAGGCGGGAGCAGCGCAGACTAATCGGGTACTAAGAAGAGTCAGGACCAATTGTTTTATGAGAACAGTCCCTCGTGAGCGTCTTGCACAGCCCAAGAAGGATGCATGGGAAGCAGAATGCACATGGGATGGTGAGTGCTTGTGCATGTGGCCCCAAGAGAAAAGGTTGAGGGAGGCTATGGGGAGTTTTGTGGTGGGCAAGACAAGGCTCGGAGCTGGTTCCTACATTTCCTTTGTGCCACTGGGCTCCCACCCTGCCTCAGCACTCGCCCCTCCTGGTGACAAGTCCATGAGGCAGAGTGTGGGACACCTTTGCTTCCAGAATGGCTCCATGCCACCAGGTTACAAAAGGGAAGGGAAAAGCACAGGCAATACCAGCTGGCCTGCTCTGCTTATGATGTTCCCAAAGCAATTCTATTTTAGATAATCCTGAATTATTTACAACAGTTCAAAAATTCAGCTAGTACTTTTTTTTTAATTAGCTGTCCATAGAAAAGTGATATGGGACTATTTGTGCAATGACTGAATAAAATGAGATCAGAGATTATGAATAACCACAAAACGCTTTCTAGACCAAGACCCTAAAATTAGACACAAGCTCAGATCTGTCTTGAGGTTTAGACTGATGGACCCTTGGGGTTCCATATTTTGGGACAAAGGTGTAAATATAAAAAAAAATGAACAGTCCTGTTTATTAATGGCACATCATGATAGAAAAGGTTTTGTACCTGCTGCCATCTGAAGTACATCAGAACTACAGAGGTTCTTTTTATTTTACCTTATTTTTGTATTTCATTCACGTCAAAACACCATTATGTTTTTTTAAGAAGGCAGCCAATAATAGACAAAACAAAATATGAAATTGCTTGCTCAATGGCAGGTCAGTACTTTGCTCACCTTAGCCTCAAGCTTGACTTTTTTTTCCCATTTTTGTGCTTTTATGTAAACTAAGACTCGACTCTATTAAAAAAACCCCAAGCTTCTCAAAATCCGAGGCAATTAACAACAACTAGATTTACAGCTGAGGCCTTTTTGTCTTTTCATTTGGTGTTTATTGCAAACCACGTTAGAAACGTAACATTTTAAGACATGGAAATATTTTATTTAAAATGTTCATAATTTTATATAAATTTATGATAAAATACAAGAAAATGTGCATTTGAAAATTTTATAAAGTAATACTCTGGAGTAAATTCTGTTGATTGGTTAACAGGCTTTCATTCAAGACCAGTTTCAATCTTTAATGTAAACATTAGAGGCGAAATCTTCACCTCAGTGAAATCAGAGACTTTTACCATTGAGGTCACTAGAAAGCAGCATTAACTCTCAGTTTCCAAACAGACATGGCCAGTAGTGTGCGTATCAATGTTCTTGTTTCAAGAACAGGACTAAAAGACAGGAGCTCTGTAAACAGTATTGCTTGTTACTACATGACCGGTATGAAAAATGAATATGAAATATTTGAAGTTTTCAATGACATTTTCAACCCCAACAGAACCCAAAAGCCTCCCCCCATCAGGAACGTGGCCATTATATATCCGAACAATCACTCCAATCTGTTACAGTGACTAAGCTGCTTGTTTTATCAGCTTCATGAAGGCCTGTTAAAATAACAACAACAAAAATTAGCAATTCATAATATTTTGGGGGCTATTTTTTACTTTTTATTTATCTACGGGATAAAATCTCATGCTATGTGAGAAAACACCTGCGGACTTCAGGAAGTCCAGAATTTCAACCAGTAAAGAAATCTGAAGTGTTGATAATATGAAGGCTGTCTCTGACACAGAATAAAATGCACAGTACAGTGTCAACATTACTTTCTCTTTAAAAATAACCTGAAATATCTTTATATAACTGACACAGCTTTAACATTTAAGTATATTGAAATGTTAGGGCTAGAAACGACGATGTAAGTTCTGTGTAAGATCGAGGCTATTGCCTTACCAGTAGCTCAAATATTTACCTCGGCCTGGTAGGTCACTTACATATCTTGGAACAAACCTAAAGTTTGATTATTATTCTCAAGACAATGCAAGAAAATTTCCCTCCTCCCTTAAATTTGGGAAAGGATTAAAAAAAAGAAATCCCAGGAGATTAATTCTTAAGACAAGGTTGAAGCCTGATAGTACTGTATGTTTTAAGATCTCAAATTCTTGGCATCTCAGTGCATTTATGTGTGTGTGTTGTTTACACATATGTTATAAATATGATATAGGACATAAAATCAACACAGTTTTTTCCTACTAGTTCTTTTCTTACAAAATACCATGTATTGAATGACAATGTGTAACACAGTATACTTCAGTTCTCCTCTAGGTGTGTCAGGCACTTAAGGCTTATAATGTATAAGCATGAAGAAGTTACCTTCCTCCTTTGGTACACTCATTTTTGGAAGACCCCATGCTTGTGCCACAGGTGCAGCATGTGACTCATTTTTCTGTACTGTCAGTGCCTTCTGGCCTTTATCATCTTTCATCAAGACAAAGTCTTCTACTGATGATATATCCCAGTCGCCATCTTCAACTTCCATGAACTGACAGGGAAAAGAAAAAGCATTAATTTTTCCTGTCCATTAAAATTGTGCTGACATCTTCTATAAACACAGCAACGGAGAACTGCTGAAGAAAAATGCCCTGGCACATGGCCCTTATGACATCTATCACCACAGTCTTAAATTCCACATAATTCAATTACCTAAATTATATTAGTTCACTATTATAGTTCTAAAACTAAAAGTCTGGGTTTGTTGTTCATTTGGGTTTTTTAAGTCAGGAACTGCCAAAGTTAAAGAGTGCTGCCAGTTTTGCAACTGGCAGAAAACTGTGTTTTCAGGTATTACTTGTTTAACTCAAAATAAGGATTGTCTTTTCTGGGATATTAGCTGTTCCAATGGGAATGAAAGTCCTTTAAGTATTAGGATGTATATTATTTACCCAATGAGATGGAAAGTCCTTCAAGTATTAGGACGCATATTACTTACGTGAACATAATAAAGACATGATGTTATCACGCACGTTGGCATTTTAGTTTGCTATATAAGCATTCTGTATTCACACTAGAAAAAATTAATACTGTAATTAAAGCCTTTTAGTTTAAAACTGATTTATTTAAAGATAAAATTAAATAAAGAAAATAAAAAAACCCATATGGTGCTTGAAGTTAAAATATGTATTCCTCTTAAGACTCGCTGTCAGCACATACATTTTCGATTAAGTGGTGGATCTGCATAATGAGTTCCCAAAAGGAGAGTCAAGTCAAACAGATGAACCTGAAAGCAGCGAATCCATAGTCTCTCTTATCTCATCTGCCTGAGAACCAAGTATCCCCATTCAGCTTTTGAAAGAAGAACTACAGCATTTCCCTATTTGTCAATTAGATGCAGTTCATTATTAGCTTAATTGTGGAAAACCAAGGAAGGTTTCTCATCAAGCTAAAACCTTATTTCACAGAAGCCTCTCAGTATTACATGCTCAAGATTTAGAAGGTGCTTCTACTGCACAGAAGAATGATTCAGCTGCTATTAGAAAACAATGCAAGGTATGTACATACTAGAGAAAAATCAATATGGACATGTCACGTGTCTTGGAAGGAGGGAAGGGGCTGCAGTAATGCTCTATCTTGCTACATATTTCAATGTTAACACTGCAAACTGTTTTTCAGAAACTGACAGATCTGCTCACTGTGCTGTATTATTAACATACCAGGATTCAACATTTTGCTGTTTTAAATTATCTGCATTTGGAGGGTGTGGTAATGGGAAAGTCAGTCACATATGTTGAGAAATGTTGGAGGAAGAGTTTCCTCAAACATCCACTAAATCCCAAGTGATTTTTCAAGTACAGAATACAGAGAAAAACAGAACTCAGTTTTGATCTAGTGTAAATATCCAGCACCAATCAAAACTGCTAAGCAGTTTTATAACTCAAAGACTTTTTCCAAACAAATACCATAATGCATACAATATCTGGTGTACAATTGATAAACTCTGAACTGAGGGGAAGACTGAGACCTGATGAGCCTGAGGGTTAAAGAATAAGTTGTGTTAGTATTCTGATTGTGAACATATGCCATACTCAACAGACAGACATCAGTGGTATGCCTGCTGTAGTTTGAAAACAGTGTATGATTGTAAATCATGCAGCAAAACAAAGGCCATACTTGGAAATGGAATTTGTCCCCTCATTAAAGTGTAGTTAAGAGTTCCATATCAGATAAAGCTCTAGAAATAAAAATATTTTAAAATATTAGATAAGCAAATTCATTTTTTCCTCCACCAAAGCAAGATAATAGGAAAGCAAGTAAAGAAGGGCTCTCTCTATGCTGCTAGAATAGGAGATAAAAATGATAGCAATTGTGTCCAAACTTCAGGCCAGCTGTAGTGATCAAAAGCAGTCCATGGTATAAGCTGATAAGCAGTGTGGATGAAGGGGTCACTTGCCACAGCTCACTCACTAGCACTTTTCCATGTATCAGTGCAGACGTACCCAAAAAGAGTCCTTAGCTGTGATTCCAAAACTATCTTTGAGTATTAAGCTCTTCACTGCATCAAGATGGTTTCAGTATGAAAAAAAAAAAAAAAGAGATACATATCTAGTTCAATTACTTAATGAAATAATAATGGCTATTAAAAGTGATACCTTCAGTTCTTGCACCTCTTCTTTTTTAATAAAGGCCTGGGCAACATTAATCCCTCCAGTTGGTTTGTTCTTATTCCCGTGGTTAGAAAGACTCTTTCCAACTTGTTCTGTCAGTTTTTGAATAACTGTTCCTAAAATTCATAACAACATATATTGACACTTTCCATTCAGAATACGGGGCTTTACCCTCTAAAAATCTTCCACAATGTAAAAATTAATAAAAAAAAGACTCTCTGAGGCAGAGATTGTCTCTTTTTCTGAATTTATATAAAACAGCATCGTCACAGGATCATAGAATGGTTTGGGTTGGAACCATTCAGTTCTACAGACCATTCAGTTATCAGAACTGACACCTCTAAGTACTATATTAATACCAACACATTAGGAAAAACATAGAATCACAGAATGACTTAGGTTGGAAAAGACCTTCAAGATCACCAAGTCCAACCTTTAACCCTACTCTACCAAGTCCAGCACTAAGCCATATTCCCAAGCATCACATCTAGACTACTTTTAAACACATCCAGGGATGGTGACTCAACCACCTCCCTGGGCAGCCTGATCCAATGTCTGACAACCTTTCAGTGAAAAAGTTCTTCCTATTGTCTAGTCCAAACCTCCCCTGACACAGCTTGAGGTCATCTCCTCTTGTTCTATCACCAGTTACTTGTGAGAAGAGACCAGCCCCTCTGTATTTACAACATCCTTTCAGGTAGTTGTAGAGGTGATGAGGTCTCCCCTCAGCCTCCTTTTCTTCAGACTAAATAGCCCCAGTTCCCTCAGCTGCTCCTCGTAAGGCTTGTTGTCAAACGTGCACACGAAGTGCACACAGATACACATACACTGGAGACTAGTCTGCCTTAATCATGTTTGCTAACACAGAAATATTATAAAGAAATGCAAAGTCATGGACGGCTGTTACAACATGCATATACAAAAGTAGTGAAAACACCTTTTGAAGTTTTGGCAGGTGTTCCAGTTTCTTCAAACTCGCTTTCCTCTGACCCATCCATATCACTTTTGCCAGAAACCTTCTGAAAAGCACTGACTTTGCTGCTTGGTGTTTTTGACTGCTTTTGCAATAATGCCGGTGATATGTAAGACTGCTTGATATCATCTTCATCTGCTTCTTCCTCTGAACTAAATGGTGGAGTTCTAAAGCAAAAACACACATAACAGAAGAACTTACTGGGTTTCAGTGACTGCATTGCTATATACATATTTAAGCTTCCTTGTATTTTCCTTCTCAATAACATCCATTCTTCTTAGGTGAAAAAAAACAGGAGCTCCCATAAATTTTAACTACCCATAGAACTATTTAAAAGAAATCCTGCTGCTAAGTAAACTCAGAAAGTTATCACAAAATGATCTCTTATATAGATAGACATGATTGTTTCCATCTATGCAACTATCTTTACAAAACAACAGATCAATATATAACAAGTCTTGCCAGGCAAGCAAAGACAGGCTTTCATGGATCAGCAGGGAGAGCAAAGTTCAGGGTCAAGCAACCTGCATCACAGGAAGTCTGTTCTGATATTCTGTTAGATTAAAGTAATTTAGGAATTTTTAAGTGCAGGAAACTACAAAGTAATGTGCCTGGTGTGACTGGAATACTGTGTTTAGTTTTGGTCAGAGGAAGAAAATACCAATAAACTGAAAATACCAAGATCACCAAAGTCTTGAAATGCTTTTAACTGGCTCTGAAAAAGCATCTGAGAACAAAACTAAAGGAAGTGATACTATCTGATTTTATCGAATGTCCCTCTCTGGTTTACAATAGGAATACATCTGCTGGAAGGACAACATGCTATCTTTCAGGCATTGTAATAACAGACTCAAATGGAATAATACTCTAAAAAAAAGATGAACTATGCAGTCCAGAAACTGTTTATCATTTCAGCTTAGTAATAGCTTTTGCATAGCGAGCATGTGAACACTCAAGTCAAAAATATAAGGGAACAAAACATACGTGACACTAGATGTCTTTCTGGAAACTCCATTTCCATAAAGGTTCTTGGATCTGAAAATAAGACAAGTTATTTCAAGGCTGACAATCAACGAAGTTCATGTAAGAGTAACGTGAATTCTTTGCTTGATTCTTCCCGTATTAGCAGGAATTGTTCACATGAGTCACAAAACCCCAAACCCCTAGGATTGTTACCTGAGGTATGAGGACTATGAGAACAGCATCTCTTACTTTGGTGTAGATGTATTTTCAGCGTGGGGTATTCTTTGTTCAGCTGGGCGGACAGCTGTTGAAGACCGTTTTGCTAGTTTTCGTGGTGTGGCAGATGAGAAACTTCCCAGTTGACTGAACATCTGTTTATCTACAAGAAAAGTTACCTATCTCATTATTAGAAACAATGTTTGGTATCTTTTATATCTCATTTCCCAAATTACAGATGTCTCTGCTGCAGATTATAATTTTACCAAAAAAGAAGAAAAAAAAAAAAAGGAACAGTTCAGAGTTACCATGTATCTTGCCAATATAGGAGCTAAGATTTCTGCAGTAGAACACAACGTCAAGATCCCTTTAAAGGAAACTGTTCAGTTAGCCCTAACTATGTAGGCTATTTATGTGAAAAATTATGAAACCAGCTACAAAGAAATGTTTCCAAATAAAACTTTCTGTAGCAGTTTTAAAACGTAAGAAAACAAAACAAAAACAAAAACAAAAAAAAAAAGGTTTTTTAACCTTCTGAAGGAAGCTGAGGACAGGAAACAGGTCTATTACAAGATGCTGCTTTCTCTTCAACCCTAAAGCTAACTTGGCGTTCAAGATGCTTTCGAATTTCCTGAATGTCAGGCTCTTGCTTCTGTTTGCATTCTCTAGCAGACTCAATAGCACGCAAAATTTTATTTAAGCGATCATTTGGGATACCACGAACATCCTAAGGAAACAAACAGTATTGTAAACACAGGGGCTATTATTTCTGGGATTTACATCCTACAACCGTATACGCTGTTTTAAACTCCAAATATCACAAAGCTTGTAGAAAAATCACAAAGGTTGGTAACGTTGCTCACAGGTGTAGCCATGCCCTCCACAGCCCTGATTGGATGGACATCCCCCTCAGGTTAATGAGTTACGTTGATTCATATCATGTGGAAATTTAGCTTTGGATTTAATAGGTTGAGGATTGTTGTACAGGAGTGAAGGAGAACAGCAAAACAAGCGGGACCAAGATTACCCCTCTTTTAAATAACTCAAAATAATCTTACTGCTTTAATTCCCAAGGATTCCAGCTTCTCCTCCAGGATTTGCTCCAACTTAGCTCGTAATTCTTTAAGTAAAGAAGGATAAATATTCAAAGCCTTCATTAAATACTGGTTATTTCTACCTTTTTTATCATCACCTTTCTCAATTTCTGAAATAAGAATGGAAAAATACATTCAAGAGACATTTGAAAAATCCACAGTACATGAGACAACTAACAACTGCACTGAAGCATGCATTTTTTAGAAACATCACAGACATGGATCTGCACTTTTTATCTACAAAGAGTTGTATTCTTTCTAAAATCTTGGGCTAGCTTACTGAAGTCAGCTCACTTGGAATCTACTTCTCAGCACCTCGTACTCACCATCACAAGTATCTTTTATTTTTCCTTTAACTGAGTATTTAACAACAGAGATCTCTACTTGTAGAACTGTACTTTGAAAGTACTGAAGAAGGAAGACTATCTTCTGATAATTAAATTCTCTAAAAGTGGTAGTTCAAATATACTCTGAACTCTAGCAGGAATTACAACAGGAATATGAGAAACTTGTTCTCAAGAAAAACGTCAAACATAATAATATTCTCTGATAAAAAACACCTACTGAAATCAAACCTTTGGAAAGTTGTAACACTTTCAGAAGTCTTGGCAGAGACAAAACCTTAGTCTGAGGCAGACTGTTTCACAGAATATACATGATGGATAATAATTATCTTCGAAACTCTTCCAAGGACAAAGTTCAGTGTTGTGTTTTCTTCTATGCAGGTTTATGACATCATACATACTTAAAAGCAGACAAAGAAGTTTCTATCTCTTTCCCTTGCTTTAAGTCTCAGTAATTACATGAACTCTTATGCAAGAAATAAAGAATCATCTAGACAGACTCTTCCACCTGAAGATTGACATTTAAGTTAGGCCAAAGTATTACAGAGTCATACAAGAGAGCAAAACATACCCATTTGGAATCTGCCTACGAAGTGTCTCTAGCAAGACAAAGTTTTACTGAGTGCCACTTAGACCAAGTGAACTCATAATCTGTGGGACCCTGGTAGCTGCTTCTGTCTGACAGTGGTCAGCAAAGCTGGGGCCACAGCACATCCCAGGAAAGCATGCTGTAAACCCCACTCCCAACTTGGCCCCCTGAAATGAAAGGTAAATCTTGGGCAGGAGTTTGTCACTTTCCAGAATGCCTCACAGGGCAGCAGAGTCATTTGCCAGCCCTCAGACAAGAGTATAAATGAGAGAATAATTCTATATTGTGAATTTCAAATGTTTTCTTTAAAAAAACAAACAAAAAAAAATGCCACTTTTCTATTTTTAAATAATGATTGCTTAAAAAGCAGCTCCATTTAGTTTTCATTTTTCTTTAAGAGAAAGATAAACATCCTGAAGAGGATGCAAAAAAGCCCTAAGTTACACAGATTATATTTAGGTTGTTTTGAGGAGTGGGTTCCGATGGATCCTGGAAAGACATATAGGTAATGAAAACTATATAGGTATGGTCCAGCTACTATACTAACAGATCTGTGTTGTAGAGGACAGAATCTGGCTGAAATCTTATCAGGCTTTGGGAACTGTGTGGTCAACTCAGTCCCTGACAGAGGTGGGATTCAAAGCGATTTGGCTGGAGAGCTGAGTCCTAAGAGAGGCAAACTGCTTGTTGGTGCTACAGTTATCAGACTACCTCCAGTCAGGAAAAGGTGCATTGTGCAGTATGAAATCCTCCCACAAAGCCAGACCTGAAACATTTTAAAGTGGAAGGCTAAAAGGAGCCTTCTGAAAATCCTGTCCCTTCCAGATGTTAATCCTTACAGTAAAATAGATCCATCTAAAAGCATTTTAAAATTCATGATTACTGTATACTAATATGGGCAACAAGACTATCCAGCATTATCTTAATTAATGATAATATTAATTCTTGCTAATTAACTCAAGCCAAATCCTCTTTGCTAGCAAACTATTTAAGGATCCATTTTCTTATTCATTTTTTGTTTTTTAAGAAAACCCTAATTACTAGATTTGACAGCTTCGGAGACAAGCGACTTTAAGTCTGATCCACTGTCTCAGCTTCTAGATAATCCTATGAAATAACCTGCCAAGTCAAGAATTTTCACACTCTCCCTTACAAACGGCTGTCAGGGAAAACAAAAGAATCTTGGTCTATCTTTTCAGACTGCATTCTTTCTCTCCTTTGTACTGCAGGCCATGCCTTTAGACACAGCAGAAGAATAAAAGACAATCCATCAAGAGAGAAGATGGAAAGCAAGAGAAATAGCAGAAAGAACGGCAAAAATGTGAACAGTCTTTATTTCAGTTTGGTCAGAGTCACTGCATTTTCCCTGGGGAAACCACTCACTTACGTGCAGATGTATTCAAATGACAATTTTGTCTTTGAAACAGCATAATTCCTTCAAATTTAAATGCATTGGCTATAAGGTTCAAGACTGGTCTTGAGTTTTGCATGTAGTACAGATTATTATGCTATTCAGCTATTTGGTGTTTCATCTAAAGTACTGTCAGCCTTCTTCAGAAGAATACCATGCAGGATGAACCACAGGAAATGTGGCTGTCTCCAAGTTTTTCTTAGGTGAAGCAGAAGAAGAGCTGCCAACACTGGGCTACGTAACTTCATTCAGAATTGCACAACCCTGGCTGGAGCTGTGGCTGCGTAGAGGCAGGTATAATTTAGATTACTTGCAAAAGTATCTTTGGTACATCTATGAGAGCAATCAGCTCCAACCTCCACTACCAACTTCCTCCTTCTATCTGAATTCTTTACCCTCTTACGCAGTTCAAGTGAGCGTACATTGCAATAGCGTCAATACCAAGAATTTCCTAGTGAGGGGCTATTCCCCATCAAACATTTTTGCTCTGCTTATCTCTAGTGCCTTTAGACGTATGGAATATCCCTGCTTCAAAGAGTTAACCAGATTTCCATAAAAAACACTGAACTTCCATAAGGAAATCACAATTACAAGCACCCATAGCAAACAGGAGACTGACACGAACAAGGAACGTTCCCACCCAAATCACATAGGCATACTCAGATAATATGAAAAACACTGTAGGTATCAAATAATATTTACATTTTTATTGTCAAGAAAGACATGCCTCTGTATTTTGAGCTGAATCAACCATTACCTTTTTCCTCTTCTGAAAGCTCCTCTATGGGCTCCAGCATATGCACCAAGGGTGCCTGCTCTAATAACGAGGAAGAACAGGAACACCAGACAGGACAGAAGAAGGTCAAGGTACAGAGTGGGAAAGTTAAGCAAAAAAACACACTGATGTAAATTTTCCTAATTGCTGACAACCTGCTTAACAATCACAAATCCAATGCTATGTTGTAAGCACTTCATGGTTGTAAGTACTGCCTTGGTGGTACCTTTTGTAGAAAAGACCCTAATACCACAGTCACTTCAGGAGTGATTCAGTTGCCCAAACATGGTTGTCTAGTGTCATCTCAGATACATCAGAGTTTTAAGCCATAGACATAGCTGGTATGTCACACAACTATAGGAAAAGCCATGCCCTTCTGGAATGGCACCCAGAGGCCAGGTGAGGTGTTTAGAGGCATCTACAATGACAAGGCCACCTGGGGTTAAGTAAATGAATACTGTCATTCATCTCCTGTAAGCAGCATTTCAATTTTTAAACTTACATTAAAATATTGTTTATGTGCAATTTGATGCTAAACGTTTACAAAAGAGAAGTGAAATGGGCAGACATATAAATCCTAAAAAAGGTAAGGAAAAAATGTTAACTTACCATTCCAGAGAATTAAGTACTGAGCCCATATGTGCGAGCCATAGATAAATTATATATATGACAATTTCCAATATAACCAATTTAAAAAATCTTCAATCACTCCAACATAGTGACATTCAGCATTATCATGTGCTTTAAAGACATCATGAAATGTTCTCTGCTGAAAACAGCTTCCTCAACATGTTGAAATTATCATTCCATAAGCTATACGGTACAATTTGCTTTATATAAATGAAGCCAAAGTACAGTTTATTTACAACCTTACAGACTTCAGATACAAGATGCATGAAAATGCTTATATGTAGACTAATAAAAATTCAGGGTTTTAAAATGTTAAGATTCACCTTCCGTAATAAATTTATTTCAATGAAAACTAGAATTTTAGTTTCTTCTAGGATTTATGATAAAAACAGAGATGTGTAAACTGTACTTTCAGCATTTAACTACTGGCAGTATAGGAGAAAATTTATTGGCCAATATTTTGGGCCAACATACAGTGCTGTAAATCCTTGGGTATGGTAGCTGCTCTCTTCATGCTTTCCATACTTGTGGTTATATTCAGCCTCTCACCTACTTTTCCAAGCAGGTTACTAGCCTCAAGATTTGTTCCTATATATTTGGTACTAAAATAAGTTCTAAAAATATGCTTTTTATACCATCACAAGATGCTAACAAGATGCAGATATCAATCAAAATATTTTATGGAATCACTTGAAAGCAAAACTCTGAGAAACTGATTGACAAACAGGCATCTGGTCTTCCAGTCACTAAGGCTTTAAAATTTAGCAGTGGCCAAAGCATTCCTGGGCACTGGATCATTAATCTTCCACACTATTGTTCCTGGCATACAGTTGCCCTGCACCAACCAACATTCTCCAAAACAATATTGGTTCCAGCACAGTTTGGGATCATTCCTAAAAGCCTGTAGTGAGCCCATTTTAGAGGATAGAGCCTGAAAGACAGATGAGATATTCTGGGAGTTTAATTTAGCTGTACAGGCATCAAGGCCTCCAAGTTTCTTGGCTGGACCTACTAGACAGTAAACCAGCTGCTGTTTAATTGCATTTAATCTATACTCGTTTTACCTGTACTTTACTCCAATGCAATCTGCTTAAAAGAGCTGACTCATCTCTGCACAAGCCCTTGTCAAGTTATTTAAGAGGAAAAATCCAGTTCCCACAACTCAGACCTGAAAATAGTCTGCGTATCTGGCATAAAGTACATGCTTCTCTTTCTCAGTTTACTAGAAACAGAGGGAGTTAAAAATAAGAAAAATAATAGTTGGAAGAGCAAACCCAAAATACATTACTTGCTATGTGTAATATTGTTGTTCACTGCATGACGACAGAGATTGAATGCTAAGACGTGGGCGAGTGCAACACTTGGAAACACCAACGTCTCAATGTAAGCAGGCCTCTTCTTTTTCTTCACATACACTTATTCCAAGAGACGTTTATCAAACAACATGTTGGAATCCAATGTCAGAAAAGCAGCTTGGTTCACCACTCCTCTGGTTTACAGACAGGTGTGGAGATCACCTCCCTAAGGAGCCCTCTCCTTATGCCTACCAGAGATGTGCTGCTTCTAGCCGTCTGATCAGATGCCTCTGCTCTTATCTTAGTGCACATCCTTGAAATCAGCAGCATCTAAATATTATCGAGCTTATTTTCAGGAATCAAGTCCAACTACCCAGTTAAACCTCAAATCTGTACAAAGCAGTCTTTGCTAACTTTGTATCTAAAACAATCCTGCTGATGTAGACTGAAATTCTAACTACTCTGAATTATTATAATTATTGTATTCTCTAGTTCATCAGAACTTTTTGCCCCAAATCTCACCAAGCCACAGTGTTAGCCTTAAACAAGTACAAACTTCTAAAGTAAGTAGAGCCAGTTACCTTCCTCTCTCTTATCAGCCCTAAATCTAGTTCAGCTGACTCAAGTGGGCACTACTCTACATCAACATCTTCCAACATCTTACCTTGCTGGCCAGGATCTCACTCCTAACTTTCATTGTAGCTTAAGTGTTGAGCCTAGACAGATGGCCATCTGCCCTTTTGGACTCACACCTAGATATAAATTACTTGCTCCAAGTCACTTCTGTTCCTCATTCCAAATGAACATCCAAACTGTCCTTGCCTTACTGGAAGGGTATCCCAAGAGGCTGAAGCAAGCCAGGAGGCATGCTGGACTCCTGCAGATCACTTGCTTTGGACTACCAGAGTACTGGTAGAACTGGAGATTTTATCAGTCTTGCAGTGCAGATGCAACCTCAATAATACTTTGTTCATTGACACAACATGAACCCTGGCTATCATCTCCACCCTTTCCTTGGCTATGAAATACAGATAAATTTCCACTTCATACTTAAGCCTTTTCAGTCAGACTCTGCAGCTGCTACCTTGCTTAACTGATCCTTCTTAACTCAGCTGTAACCCTCATTTGCCAATCAATGTCTGCCTAAGTCTAATCCTAATGCAAGCTCAGTGATCCCTGTAAAACCTTGGCTCAACAATGACCAGATCTCTTGGGGTGATACCAGCCCTTTGCAGCCCCTGAGACCCTGCAGTAAATCAAATTCTGCTGCTGGCATGAACCACCTTAACTCCAAACTTAATTCATATGGTCCTCCTCAACAGTCCCACCCCTGACCCTGACCAAACAGTATTATTGCTAAATCCTATACCTAGCCCAATGGTAAATTCTAGACATGTCCTCACTGTATGTCATCAGCCAGCCTCAGTCCCAAACCTAACCCTAGCTTTATGCTCAGAGTAACAGTTCTTGTCAGCCTCAGGCTTCAACCTAGCTAAATGACAGATACCAACACCAGTCTTAATGAGGGCTGGTTGTATTCACATTTTACTGGCCTGAATCCAGCCACATTAATACTAGCCATCATTAATCATAGAATCATCAAGGTTGGGAAAGACCTTCAAGATCATCAAGTCCAACCGTCCATCCTACAACCCCTAACCACTAAACCATCTCCTGAAGCACCACATCTACCCATTTTTGAATGCCTCCAGGGATGGTGCCTCCACCACTTCCCTAGGCAGCCTGTTCAAGTGCCTCACCACTTTTCCTGTGAAGAAATTTTTCTTAATATCCAATCTGAACCTCCTCAGGCACAATTTGACCCAGCTGGCAGCCGATCACAAGTGTGTTCCCCAGGTGTTCCCCAGGGCTCAGCAGTGGGGCTGCTCCTGTTCAAAATCTTCATTGATGATTTGGATGAGGGGATAGAGTGCACCCTCAGTAAGTTTGCAGATGACACTAAATTGGGTGGGAGTGTAAATCTGCTTGATGGTAGGGAGGCTCTGCAGAGGGATGTGCACAGGCTGGACGATGGGCCGAGGCCAATTGTATGAGTTTCAATGAGACCAAATGTCTGGTCCTGCACTTTGGCCACAACAACCCCCAGTAGTGCTACAGGCTTGGGGAGGAGTGGCTGGAGAGCTGCCCAGCAGAGAGGGACCTGGGGGTGTTGATTGACAGACGGCTGAACATGAGCCAGCAGTGTGCCCAGGTGGCCAGCTAGTCACCTTAAGATGACCTCCACAACAATGTGTCTGTCATCCTACATCTTCCAAAGTATCTTTTCTGCCAGCTAATGTGTGTGGAGAGATAGATGCTATGTATCAAAAGTACAGGTTGATTTCATTTCTTCAGTGGATAATTACACTACTGAAAAATTATGTGCCTGGCATACTTTAAGAAGTCATTAAATATCACTTTTAAACAATATTTGAGCCAATTTCTACGCAGGTGGAATAGGAAAATATATCTAACAATAATGAATTCAGGCTGTGTGTATTTCAAGCATATCATGTATTATTTGGCTGTTCTTACCTACTACTACAATATTCTGACAGTACTATTGGAAAAGAAGTTTTCTGGCCAATTATCTAAGGGAGAAATCCTGTCATTTACTCTGAAATATGAAATGCTAAAGTATTTTTAGCCTGAAGAGAAGTGTTACAATTACCTAGAGTATCCCCTACAGTAAACACTTGAAATATTAAAACGAAGGATGAAATATAAAATTTGTTTGCTGTAAACTGCTGCACTTCTTCAGGATGTACGGAATGTAAGCCATGGCTACAGTCATTATCTACTCCTTTAATTTATACTCAAATTTCCAAAGTTTTTGGAAGAGATGCCAGACTTAATGTGTGATACCTGTAATTTTGACCATCATCTTTGAATCTATGCACTTCATATATTTTTCTCCTGACTAAACAACAGGAAGTCATATACTGCACATAAGCAGCACAAATACTAATTTTAAATCAATATTCTTAAATATGATAAATTTTTTACACTTACCTGAGGCCTCTAAGTTAGGAGCTTAGTCACCTCACACTCCTTCTACAGTCAAGGAAGAGACACAGGCAACTTCAAAGAGCAATTCAGATCTTAGCTCAGCTGAACCAAACTCTGAAGGTGCCCCATGCTCCGTTAACTGTTTAGGAAGACTCCTTTGACTAAATTTTCCACAGATGCTTCAGTTATGTCCCTAACAATAGCTGAGCCTTAGTTTGTACCATGTTTGAAGACTGAATCACAGGTTTTAATGGACAATCTAATTAGTATCTTTGCTTTTTAATTATCTTTAATTCCACCTACTATTATTGACCTAATAATATTAAATACTGAGCAAGAATCAACATTTCAAGATTAATATAGCAGCCCAAGTCTCATTTTAAAATATGATTTTTAAAGAATCATCATTAATTCATTGTCTTTTTGTGAGACTTTAGTAATCTTTGAGGGCGAGGCAAGTTGTATCTGCACAAAACCCTGCAGCTAGCTCAGAAACTGAGAGAAGAATGGTCAGCCAGGATGGCATTCAAGGCAGATTATTAACTCTCCCAAGACATCAGGAATGTAACACGAAAGCAACAGAATAACACAGTTATTCCACTATTTTACACCTAAGATACTTCATTTGTAATTAGGGTATCTTTTCATAGTGCAGATTTAAGATGTGCAGAACTAATCTTAGGATGCAAAAGCTTCCACAAGATTTTAAAAAGTGTACTTAAGTTCACGTAAGAGAGCCTTTCCCAAAATTAATTTTCTTTCAGACAGAAAAAAAAGAAAAAGAAGATATTCCATATGCAGATAATAGTTTGGTAGGAAAACTACAGCTCTGTGGTTGCAGAGAAGCTCTGTGCTAAATAAATGTGTGTACAGAAGTTACAGTAAGCACTTTCATTTTCATGATGGCACAAGATGTAGCCATGATGACTTAATTCAGTATGTAAATCAATCCCTTGAGGAGCCGTGAAAATGCTGGGAATGGCACTGTAATTTCTGCTGACCTTTATATCCATAAATTAGGTAGGGTAAGTTTAAAAAAACTCCAGAAGGGAAGAAAGGGGACAGACAGAGAGACCTGCAGAGATAAATAAAATAATCATCAGCAAAGGAATCGGAAGGAAACACCTTCTTTGAGGTTTCATAATAAACTCATAGTGATTCTTTTGTATATCAACGGCAGGAACAGCCTTTTCTATCTTGAGAAGTTTCATAAGGTGTCACAAACTTCATATTTGAAGCAGCAAGAAATCAGGAAAGATCTGAATGAGCTGATATCAATTGTCAGACTACAGAAAATACTGATGTTCACAGAACTGTTTTCCTCCTCACTCTAAATGAAAGTAAATGTACTGAGAAAGCACTGCTTGACAAGCTTGGTGTGTAAGCCCTTACAACAATATACTTCATAAAACTAGTTTCTCAAATCCAGGGCAATAGCTAAGCTACTTGCTGTGAGACCTCTTAGCTAGAACCAGCACTGCTGTGTTGGTGCAATGAAGCTGCTTTGAATGAAAAATATTTGGATTATTTAAAATACTGTTATTAATAATCTACGCTTAATCTATTACTACTTTTCTCCACACAACATTTCATCTATATAGTTTCACTTAAAAAGCTTCAGGCAATGAAATTCTAGCTTGCATGGGTTAGTAAGAAATCTCTATATTATTTAAAATTCTACTATATAATAGAAATCTCTTTTCCTTAGTATAATAATTCTTGACACAACACATATTTTGAAATCAACACTTCATATTCCTCAGTTTTTCACTCCTCATCAAGTTATCTAAAGTGTGTTGTATACTGCTCCTTTTCCTCATAGGCCTTTTCAGAATTTTTTAAATGTTAAATTGTTTAAATGTTAAACTAAGAGAAATAATAATAAAAATTATTATTTAATTATAGTTCAATAACGCAATTCATGATTTTAACGTTTAAATATTTTACTTGCTCAAAGTTTGTTTTTCCTATTACTTTCCTACTTGAAATGAAAGTAAAGAATTAATTGATCACAGAATATTGGTACAGTAACAACTCTCTCATTACTTTGCAAGGTGAGAAAAAAGTGAAAACTATTTTCACAAAGCACCAAACACCATAAATGGAGGTTTTTCACTTCCCCCCTCTTCAAAGCTGTATCACAATGCCATAAGTTAAGATAACTAAACAATGATCTATATGTAGCTACAGATATACTCTGGAAATACTATCTAGATGGGATGACTGTCTACTTTAATTGTGTCTTCTGTATATTTCCTCCTCGACATTTCAAGTCACACGAAAAATACAATTTCAAGACTTATAAACAAACATCTCCACATTTTTCTATATGCAAATTCCATTATGTGCCTATCCAGGATATTCAAATATCAGAAAATAAGCATATTGTCCAGATTAAAATATTATTTCCAATTAGTTTCTTTTACCTTTTAGTGGTCCCATACTATACATATTCTCAAGTTATTTTGGTTTTTATTGGTTATTGTCAATAGTGCATCTTTACAATTACTTCATGGGATTTTCAATGCTGACACACAGCAAAGCAATTCAAATTACACTCTTTCAATACAAATACTTAGCTGTGATTTGACAAAGCACACGTTTGAGAAGACATAGTGTGACATTTGAAAATACTGGCTCTGGACCTATCAAAAACTTACCATGCATCACTGATAGGCTTGGTTTAGATTCTTCAAGACGCTCTACAGTAGTGTTCACTAAAATAGTAAAAAGTGAAAAATAATGTAAATGTATTATACCAAAAAATAGCAGACATATATAAATTCATAAATGTTGCAATATTTATTAATACTTATAATCACAGAATTTTGGGAATATTATTGTAAACAGTTTACAAAGTAAAAACTGGTCCTTCACAACATAAAAGCATGTCTCTAGATATACCTAACATTTTTAATACTTCTAGCACACAGAATCACCAAGGCTGGAAAAGACTTTCAAGATCATCAAGTCCAGCCCATGACCAACACCACCACATCGGCTAGACCATGGCACTAAGTGCCACATCCAGCCTTTCCTTGAACACATCCAGGGATGGTGCCTCCACCACTTCCCTGGGAAGTCCATTCCAATGTCTAATCACCCTCTCTGTGAGGAAGTACTTTGTAACATCCAACCTAAACCTCCCCTGGTGCAGCTTCAGGCTCTGCCCTCTTGTCTTGTCGTTAGTTTCCTGAGAAAAGAGCCCAGCCCCACCTGACTGCAACCTCCCTTCAGGTAGTGGAAGAGAGTGATAAGGTCCCCCCTGAGTCTCCTCTTCTCCAGGCTAAACAACCCCAGCTCCCTCAGCCTATCCCTAGAAGACTTTCCCTCTAGTCCTTTCACCAGCCTCGTTGCTCTCCTCTGGTCCCACTCCAGCACCTCAATATCCTTCTTGAAGTGAGGGGCCCAGAACTGGACACAGTACTCGAGCTGAGGCCTCACCAGTGCTGAGTACAGGGGGAGAATTACATCCCTACTCCTGCTGGCCACACTATTCCTGATAGAAGCCAGGATGCCATTGGCCTTCCGGGCCACCTGGGCACACTGCTGGCTCCTGTTCAACCAGTTGTCAACCAGTACTCCCAGGTCCCTCTCTGCTGGGCCGCTCTCCAGCCACTCTTCCCCCAGCCTGTAGCGCTGCCTGGGGTTATTGTGGCCAAAGTGCAGGACTCAAGAAAAACTAGGAAAAGAAACTAGTAATTAAGTTGTCACTAGCTGGAACGTGAAGCTGCACTAGTCTAATCATCTCTCTGGACACGTCTGTGTGCTGTCTTTGTGTCCCAGGGAAGAAGCTTTGGCCCAAAGCTACTTAGTCAAGTCTAGCCTAATCAACACTTGTATTCCCAGAAGAGGATCCGCTGCATCCACACTTCATATCAATTAGTGAAAACCCTATATAGAACATTATACTGGATGGAGTGAATTATCACTTCAATTCTACACTCCTCAGATCATCTTGGGGGCTAGGGGCAAATTCCCTTGCTGTCATGGTCTGTGCTTCAGCGTGGCTGAACAGGACCAGCTCCAGCTGAGAAGCCACAGAGCCAAAGTATTACCATTCTCTCCTCACAACCTACTCCCTCCTGTTAGGTTCAGCATCAAGCCAATGTCCTGCTAATAAAGCAAGATGGTCTCCAAACTGGGATCAGAATTAAACCAGCTGTCACCATCTATTGTAACAAACCTATTTCAAGTCACTGCAACTGCAGCATCAACTATACTCGTGTTTGTGGTGGTGGACTGCATCCCAAAACACTATTTTTAGATTCAGCTGTTTGTAACAGACTTCAGATGTTAGGGAATTCCAGAGATAAAAATACAAGAGTTCTCAAAATTCTTTGAGCATCTGTGCCTTGACTGAAAAATTAGTCAATTCTGTCTACTCTTTCAGTATTTTCCCTTTTTTGAGTGCCACAGCCTAAGAAGAATCAAGCATGAAATAAATAATTAAAATTACACCTCATATAGCAAAGCCAAAAGTTGTTTACATAATACAAAATACAGCTGCTTTATTCACAACTCTTCGCTACTGAAGCAATCAACTTTGTACATTACAAGTCCTTACAACTGCAAAACATGAAGTCTGAAAATCAATATAAAGTCATGGAAACAGTATTATAGGTAGGCACCTTGTGAAACACGAATTGCCAGTACTGATTTTATTTCAATATTTAGTTAGTACAGTCGATGTATGTGTTTTTTAATGATTTTTAACATTTGTTTAAGCCAAGCTGCTGAAATCAGGAACTAAATCTGCTTTTTCTTACATTTTGTACTTACAATCACGTGGTTTCATGCTTGCAACTGATCTTGTGGACAATTCTTTTATCTAAAGAGAAAAGACATACATTAATAGATATAAATTCAAATGCTCAACATCTAGAAATACGTATTTAGTACAAAATACTTAGTTTCAGTACTATTCCATGACAAAAATTACTGTTTACAATTTGGGGAGACAAATACTACTTTTGTGGAACTCTATTCTACTGCCTAATGTGTATTTCATTGATGCTTAAAGAATGCTGAAGACTTATTTCAGTTTGTTGTCTTATGTGAATTCAGGCCTTGTACACGCTGCTATGACCAGCTGTAACATAAAATAAGAGTGGGCTTATGGGCCACTTCAGCTCTTACAGTTTAAATACTTTTTGCTTCAGTAATTCACGTTCAGTTTTGCAAGTGCAGCTCCACTCCAGGGAAACACTTAATTACACGTTGATTTTTTATGTACGAACAGTTCTGCCTGCTCAACAGTTTTGTCTATTTGACACCTAAGTCATGCATAGAACAAAACTGAAAGCGTGGAGGAAGCAAGCTGGCTGTAATTCGATCTAAAGAAAACAGGAACCTTGTGAATCCAGTATCATTAAAACAGTGTCCTACACTCCAATTCCCAAAAGGGAAGCTAAGCCTAAACCATATGGACACACAGTCCATGTCAGCTGGAGCTGGCACAAGATACTGAACCCTAGCCCTTTTGTATTTATCAGTTAGGACATAACCAGCAGTGCCTTAATTCGCTGTGCATTCAGTTTGGCTTCTACAGCAGTGTTAGCTATTTCTCAAGCCCTTCCAGTTCCCAGGTATTAAGAAGGTAGTTCTTCACAACTGCATTTCACAAACACCAAACTTGGATCCCTCTGAACCTATTTTAAATCCGTGGCCATGCTGGTTTGTTTAAACAGTCACTTTACTCCAAGTAATTTGTCTAGGATTAAGACCTCCTCTATTGCTCTAGCTATCAAATTTGTTAAGATGGAGATGTAAAAGCTGTTCTTTGTCTCTTTAATTCTTTAAACACTTGGGTAAAGGTTTAAAATTGATCTCAAGAAAAGTGTGTCGATCAGATACTGCTTTGTAAAGAAAGATAATCTAACAGAGGGATGGATAGTAAGGACTACATCATCATGTCATAAGTCTGAACACCACATCAACAAAGGAAATAGATTGTCACCCACTCATCACCTCAGAAAAATCTATAGTTATACCAGTGATATAGTTGTACCAGTGATAGGACAAGGGGTAATGGGTGTAAATTGGAGCATAGGAGGTTCAAGGTGAATATCAGAAAAAACTTTTTTACTGTGAGAGTGACAGAGCACTGGCACAGGCTGCCCAGGGAGGTTGTGGAGTCTCCTTCACTGGAGACATTCAAAACCCGCCTGGATGCGTTCCTGTGTGATGTGCTCTAGGTGACCCTGCTCTGGCAGGGGGGGTTGGACTAGATGATCTTTCGAGGTCCCTTCCAACCCCTAGGATTCTATGATTCTATGATTCTATGATTCTATGATTATGTTTAAACAAATGCACGTTTTAGCAAAAAACCCTACTCATTTCCAAACAAATAATTTAATTAATTCTCACAATTAGAAACATGATACTCCATTTCTAGTGTGAGAAGTCATGTATTTTCAAATTTCAAACACTGTATCTCATTACGATTATTTTGTGGCAGATTAAATCCTGTTCACTATCAGAAATTTTTCATCTATAGAGGTCTTTGGTTACTGTGACCTGGTAATCTTTTAACATTGTGTTGAACTTATTAAAAACATATAGTTTATTAATCCTTTCCTTCTAAATCATGCTTTAATTTAAGCCCGGGTTTACATTCCTGTGTCTGTTTTCCAGATCTATTCTTATTTCTCAACATAGTTTACAAAGTGTAACCACAATACTCCAGTAACACTCCTACCAATTGGGAATATTGACTATGCAACCAGAGATACAGCAAAGACCAAAGCTAGTAAAATGTTTCTCTGTGTCCTGTTGTCTCTGAAATACAAAGTGCTTCGCAAAACAGACCTGCTTCTTTTGAGTAATAATCAGATGATTCTGCTCCTGAAGCCTCTGCCCCAGTTCATCTATCCTCTTGTCAAAGGTGTTAGTTTTATTCTGTTCTTCTCTCACTGACCATTTAAGCTTCTCAATCTGTGACAGTAGCTAGAAAGCAACCAGAAGAAAAGTACTTTAATATTATATAAAATATTTTAATGCTATAAAGTTTAAATAAGCTAGTGTCTTCAGTGATTTCATCGGGACTTGCATATACTACAAAACAGTTGCCTGGATAACTTTTTATTTACACAGGGAAGACTACCTAAATGTCAATACAAAGAAAGGGACATGCAAACACATTGCTGAGATTGCCTAAAAATAGATTTGCAGGAAAAAGCATACAACTCTATAAAAATGTTTTGGTTATAAATAGTGTCAAATAACGGTATTTTAAGGAGATGAGGTTTGAATTTGCATGATAAACCTAATATATTAGCTCTGATTGTAGAAGAAAGGAAACAGTATTTTAGGGGCACCATCCCAAAAGTAATACTTACATTACTCCTCCCTTATTCTATTCTTGAATTGTGTGTGGGGGTATCATTAACTACATCCTTTTGGGGGAATGTTCCATGGTTCCTCTCCACTGCTTTCTTGCCAGAGGAGGAGAAGCATTGGTCAGACCACTATGATCTGCTCAGTTCTTACACGGTCACGCAGATGAAAGTAAAATGACAGGAAAAGAAGCAAGAGAAACAAAGCAGGGGAGATATTAAAGAGAAATGTAGACATAAAAAAAAATCTGAGGAACAAAGCTTTGCATAGTAAAATATATAAACTGATGCAAAATAAAATGTCATGGTGTTTTTTCCTGGAAAAGCTGAACAGATTCCGAGTTAGAAAGCTACAACAGAAAAAGCAGCAGAGAAGTGACAGAAAAGAGAAAAAAAGATTGAGACAAATGCCACAGGTCCATGGTAGCAGAAAGTACAGGGTAGATGAAATCTCCATTTTGGCAAGTTGTATCTCAACCACCCAGCATATCCACAGAACGCGGGAACACTGTGTAATGCAGTGCTCATAGAATTAGCTGCGAGCTCTTCAAAACAGAGATACGGTTTCAGGTGTCTGTCAGATTTTTAAAGATAAATTCCATTTCAACTCTGGCCCTAACTGACAAGTCAAGGCCCTAGAGTAACAGAAATACAGAGACATTAAATGCATCCAAGAGAACACCATTATAAACTCTTGAGATCTAGGCTTTCTGATCTAACAGTTGTATGACAGCGTATCAAGAACTAATGCAAGGGTAAGAAAATAAGTCTCCTTCTAGTTTAAGTGGTTTGTTGTGCCACTTACCAGGGATTTTTCTGTCTTGTGCTCATGATGAAGGGCTTGCATTCTAGACGTCCATTTACTTTCCTGTATAAAGGAAAGCAATATTAGTTCTTGTTAATAACATTAATATTTAGTTCGACATACACAGCATAAATACTGAAAAGATTATTAGTGATATGAAACTTGAGTAACCCCATATCTAAGACCTCAAACTGCCATTGGCATGTTTAATACATCCAAGTGTGATTTTCTTAACAATCATGCTAGAAACTACCTATTTGCTCCTTGATTTGTATTTATTGTGACTCTGAGCGAGAAATACACAACTATTTTGCTACATCTCTGTGTATTAACAATAAGGGTAGTAAGAACAGGGTTTTCCCCCCCCCCCAAATAATGTAATTTCAAACAATCGTTAACAGTGTATTTTGTGCAATGACGATTAAAAACAGTATTAATAAGTGAGTTCTAGAGTGAACACAATTTTCTTTGATGAAATAAAAAACAAAGTAAAATTAGAGCCTTCTAGAATTGAACTGCAATCATACTTGGTTAAGCTTAATATATTTAATAATATAGAATAAGAGAATATCAGAACATAGTATTTTTTTATAAAGGATAAGGGAAATAATTCCTTGATTTCCATTAAAGAGCTTGTACTAAAAATAACAGTAAATCTTTAACAAACAGATATTTTAGACATTGAGAAGGATGAGAATTTTACTTATGGATTTAGAATCATACTCAGAGATGTATAGAATGGAAAAAAAACCACAAACACCAAACACACAAGTAGTCTTTCAAAGGCAATACATGAAGTTACAGTGTTACCTGTTTTTCAAGAAGTTTAACCATATTGTGATAATCCTGAGGACTCTGAGGTTTCTCTTCTGTAAATTCTGGGCTATCTTTCAGCGTCCCTAAATTGGATTTTTGTTGCATATTGGACTTCTGTAATTCTAACAGTTGCTAAAAGGCAGGGGGGAAAAAAATGGAGACTTGAATATGTACACAGATTTTGTTTTATAAAACCATTATTTAATACAAAATGTACTCTAAACATAACTACGTAGAGATTGCGTCAGACACTTCTCACATTTCTCATATGTTCAGCATTTATCAAATTGTATGTAATAATTAATATATACATCTAACATAAATATACCTTGCAAATGTACACAGGAACTAGCAGCTACAAAATCTAAACTGCTCTAGTAATGCCATGCAATTTTCATTCTAGTCAAAATTCTGGAAAGCATTTCCAGAGGACGTATTGAGAACACATGCAGTTCTGCTGTCAGGACTATAATGCCGAGGTTAGTCCTCTCTGTGCCATTTATAACAATATTAATACAAGGTTACCTAAAAGACAGCAATAATAAAAATATCTACTAATCTGTAAACAGGACTCAAAAGTTGAGGGGTAAGAGAAAGCTGACATAGTTGCTAACGGCATAATTGAAGGCTATTAAAAAAAATTAACTGCAATTATATTCATAAAGTACCAGTATACAAAGATACAATTACGGCTATCATCCCTCCATTATTTTTAAAGTTTTGTAAGAAGATCTCTAAGATGACAACATCACATTTCATACATGGGAAGTTCACTACCACCCACTCTAACAGATACATACCTTAAAATGTTGGAAAGTTCAAATCACTTACATTTTCTAATGTTGAATTTCTTGAAGATAACTCCTTAAACTCTTTCATAAACATCTCTTTCACTTTTTCTATTTCATCAGCCAATTTCTCTTTTTCCTCCTCTTTCCATTTATGAAATGATTGTAGAATTTCTTCTTCTTTTGATTTTTGCTGTTCACATTCCTGAAATTATTTTGAAAACATATTTATTATTTTTCTCCACATGCAATAGTACTTCAAGCACCAAAACTATGTGTGGGAAGCAGTTACTTTCAATGGGCAACACTGTGACTTCAAAAAACATGAAAAAACACCAGTTTCCAAAGAATTCTGGGGTAGCAAACTATGAGTTTTGTTAGTAAAACAAGTGTGCTTCAAGAAGTTTTGTTAGTTAGGTGTTTTTCATTGAGTAACACACGAATGACCTTACTTGGTCGTATCAAAGATTAACCTAGTTCAGCATCCTGTTTCTTACAGGATGCTCAGTGTCTAAGTGGGAAAGGATTGTAACAGGGCAAACAAACATGCACATTCTCCTTAATCCTCTGCAAGTTGTCAGCTGTTTTCAGCTCAGACTTCCTCACCCTGATACAGTTTTGTAAACTTAGTTACACTCGATGCATTGCTCCTCATATACTTTTGAAGTTGTCCCTTGTGGCTGTTTTAGCTTTTAGCAACTGCATCATCTTCTGCCAATGAGCTCCAAAGACCTACTGCAAGTTGCAAGCAGAGCCAAGTGCTCCCTTTTCGGTTTGAACCTGGCTTCTGCTAGGTTAATTTGATGGATGTTAGATCCTGAACTGGGAAAGTGAATGAATGATTGATACCTATTCACTCTTCGTAACTCATGACTTTCTCAGTCTGTATTTGGAATAGCTGAGCATACTAAACAGAATCACAGAACTGTCAGAGTTGGAAGGGACCTCCAGAGACCATCTAGTCCAACTCTCCTGCTAAAGCAGGATCCCCTAGAGCACATCACTCAGGACTGCATCCAGGAGGGTTTTGAATATAATCAGAGGACTCCACAGCCTCCCTGGGCAGCCTGTTCTAGGGCTCTGTCACCCTCATAGTAAAGTTTTTCCTCATATTTAAATGGAACGTCCTACCTTCCAGCTTGTGCCCATTGCCCCTCGTCCTGTCACTGGGAACTACTGAAAAGAATCTGGCTCCATCCTCCTTGCACCCACCCTTTAGATACTAATGGGCATTTTAAGGTCTCCCCTCAGCCTTCTCTTCTCCAGGCTAAAGAGTCCCAGCTCTCTCGGCCTTTCCTCCAATCATCTTTGTTGCCCTCTGCTGGACTCTCTCCAGTAGTTCCCTGTCTGTCTTGAACTGCGGAGCCCAGAACTGGATGCAGTATTCCAGATGTGGCCTCACCAGGGCAGAGCAGAAGGGGAGAATGACCTCTCTCGACCTGCTGGCCACACTCTTCCTTATGCACCCCAGGATTCCACTGGCCCTCTTGGTGACAAGGGCACATTGCTGGCTCATGGACAATTTACAATTTATCTACCAGGTCTCCCAGATCCTTCTCCTCAGAACTGCTTTCCAGCAGGTCCATCCCTAACCTATACTGGTGCATGGCAGTTCTTCCTCTCCAGGTGCAGGACCCTACACTTGCCCTTGTTGAACCTCATTAGGTTTCTCTCTGCCCAGCTCTCCAACCTGTCCAGGTCACTCTGGATGGCAGCACAGCCCTCTGGAGTGTCAGCCACCCCTCCCAGTTTGGTATCATCAGCAAACTTGCTGAGGATACACTCTGTCCCCTCGACCAGATCACTGATGAATATGTTGAACAAGACCAGACTGAATATTGACCCGAGGGACACCACTGGTTACATGCCTCCAACTCAAGCCTGCTCCATTGATCACAACCAGCTCTCCATCCACCTCACTGTCCACTCATCTAGCCCATATCTCCTGAGTCTCCTCATTGAGTTTTTCAGACAATGCTCATTTGTTTTTCAGATAATGCCGAGTTTCAGCATTGTCTGAAAAAGCCACAACAGCATTGAGGGAGTGGAGGGTGAGACACTGATGTCTGTGAAGACCTTGCAGATTGAGTTCAACTGTAACCTAGCACTGCCAAGTCCACCACTAAACTATATCCCTAAGTGCCACATCTACACGTCTTTTAAATACCCCCAGGATATTTAATTCTTTCATATCCTTTTGAGATTAAGGGATTAGATTTACACACAGTATTTAGGCTCTGGCTTACACAGTGATTTTTCAGAATAATTTGTAATATCTGATTTGCTTTGCTGGCTGCTACTAACCACTGGGCTGACATTTCCTGTAAAGATCGTGACACAACTTAAAAGATCTTGCCCTTCAGTAATGAAACTCGACTCAGAACCCACGATTTTGTAGATGATGTTAGAAATATTTTTTTCCCCATATACATTTACCCCATACACTTTATCTCTTAAATTACATTTACCATTCCATTACTTAATCACTCATTCTTGTATAGCCCTCAACTTGTTCAAAGTCCTGCATTTCAGTGTCCAGAATATACACACTTTTTAGGCAACCCCTACATCTTCCCATCACAGCATTCACTCCAAATTTGTTCTCTAACTGTAACAAGCAATCATTGGACATCTATGAGGAACAGGATCTTCTCTATCTTTCCACCTCAAAGGAGCAGAAGGGACCAAGATCTAGAAGGATGACAGTTTTTATTAAAATTCCCTCCAGTAGTGGTTCTCCTACAAATAAAACCACAGGGGAAAGATCTTCCGATCTTTCAATCAAAAGACAACAACATAATGATACCTGAACTGACAATGGATGTCAGTCACAGAAGAGAAACTGCAACCAGTCACACTTTACATTTCTATTGTCCCTGACATACCAGAAAAACACAGCAGCTTTGGAAGCTTCTTGTTGTCTAAAACAACAGGCTGCAGCTTCAGGACATTTCAGGTAGTGCTCTTGTAGTCTTAGCTAAGACAACTGAACTCAAAATAGGCACAAAAACCCCCTATGCTGCACTATTAGAAATACTACTACTAGTAATAGTTCCATTGCATAAGAAAAACAATCCTTAAGAGGCAGGAGAAATATGTTACAGATGTACCTCTCAAAACTGAGGCACAGAATGAATTAGTAGAATACTTAGCATGTCCACATAAGGCCAAGACTCATTATTCTGACTCTGCTTGCACTGCTAGGGCAAACTCTACCCATACCCCAGGTACCTGGTCAGCCAGTTACTTTTAAAAATAGAAAAAAACAGGCAGCTGAATGGTCCTGGGAAAAGGGAACAGGAGGACCAAAGAACAAAGAGTTTGAAGTTGTGTACAGGAACATAAACACTGCATGTTTTACAGAAGACCAGCTTTTCCTCCAAAAACAAGGACGAAAATAATTTACAGCAGTGTTTTGTTGATTCCCTTTAAATTAAAAATGTAGTGTTTCTTTCCAAACTTAATGGTTACTTTTACGTTTGAAGGTCCTCAAACTCCACTAAAAAGTTCTGCATATTGGATAATAACCTTATTAAGATAAGGTTCTCACAGGTTACGTTAAAAATCACAAAACCCAGCTTTTGAATGTAGTACAGGGCAAACTGCAATACCAAGATGAACTTCTACATGAATCATTAGAAGTATCTTGTCTCTTATGCCAAGAATTCAATCCTTAGTGAATCACTCCCCTGCCTTAAAAATATTTCCATCCCTATTTCAATTGCAAATTAACTGACTGTATTTACTTAAGCAGAAATGAGAACTGAGATGATCTGAAATTATCAAGTTTTTTAAAAAAACAAAACCAGGTCATTCAGAGACATTTTTTCTCTTTATGAAGTAGTAAGCACTACCATGAGACTCAATATCACCCTAAATAAAGTCTTGCATGTGATCACAAACAGATACTGCTTTTACATCATTCCGTTTTAAGGTTTTTTTATTCAGACAGCAGTAGCTAAGATTACTTTCTGCTTTGGCTCTCTGAGCAAACAAATTCTAAACATTTAAAGACCAACATGCAAGGTCTAGATTGCTTTGTTTCTTCTCAATGTCTCCTCCTTGACTGCTTTACACCACTGTTAGACAGCAAAATTCTTCACAGCAAAGAATAGATCTTACTCTGTTTATCATCACAGTTTGTATTTCACAACGGCAAGGCAATTTTATCTGCTTCAGTAACAGGCCACCCATCTTATGAACTCGCAAGTGCTAACAGAGGTGTTGTCTTAAGTATTCATTTAAAGCATGTCTAGAACAAAAGTAAGCAAAAAGCAGATGTTCAAAACTGGGGGGAAGAGAGGGAGGGAGGGAGATGGTCTAATGCCCAAGCACCATACTTGCCAGGCAGACAAGCTGTAGATACATTTTTGTTCTGTTCCAGTTACAAAATGAGTGAACAGTTGAAAGTACTAACTCTTTTGAGAGGTCCCTATTACTTAGTACATATTACCTTAGAAAACCTGACCATATTAGCTTGTTGTTCAGCCTCTAACTGGGACTTGGTGAGCTGCAACTGCTCCTTCAGTTTATCAACCTCATCCTGCAATTTGTCTGTCTTTGCCTTCTTCTTCTGTTCTGTTTGAAAGAAACACAGATTTAAAGAACATTTGCTGTAATGGAAATATGATACTTCGTGCAAATACGTTTCTATAGTGTTTCAATAATATCTTCAGGAAGTGTGGCTCTCATAGACCATTTCCCTTCACACTACTGTGATTCTCCAAAGATGCTTTTAAATAGGTATGTTCTCTGGACTGCTAACATGATCCTCAAAGACTCAAAAATACCAATATTACTAGCATGTGAAATAGTTTATGAAATATTTACAACAAAAAGTATTTTATTACCTCATTTCAAAGGAATCTAAGCAACACAGGCTCAAAAAAGGATGTATGAAGGACAAAGTGAACCGCAATTATTCAGTTCTGTTAGGTTTAATTTATTCTAAATAACTTTTGTAAATAGTCCATTTGGAATAAAACTCATTATTTATTTGGAATGAGTCAGAGGGAACATCACTGTACAAAAACATGTTAAAATATGCAAAAATTATACCACACCTTCACCTTGAAATATTTTCTCAATTTACCAAGGATTTACTAGCCCATCATCTGGGAATCTGAGCACAATGCAGGACATTTCAGAAATAATTGCACAGAGATGTCTCTCATACAGCCATGGCAAAAGAATTATTTGTGTGATAATTAGTTTAACTGGTTCTGCAACATCTTCCAGTATAATATTTATCAAGTGTAAAGTGCACAAGAGCTTCCTTCTTCCTCCAATATATTAATGCTTCCTTAGATGCTTACTCAGACCCCTCTCACTGCTTCTGCTGTTTTATTTGCCTGACAAACTACAGCTCAGACCCTGCTAGATTCTTCCCACTCTTTCCAAATGCCTCTTTTTCTTAACTCATTTCTAATAGCTACCATTTATCAAGACTTGTTAGTCCTTATCAATAAATCATAAGCATGCAGTCTTGACTGGAAGGACAGAATTTAAAGATGAACTTTGAGAGCACTGTGCTTCAAACTCAACATTTTTCAATGAAGATAGACATAAGTATGTAAGTTAGTGGCATAGCAACTGAGATCATCATAGATACATGAAGTTGTATTATTATTGACAGTTTATGAAGTTAGATTATGACTGACAGTTTATTTTCCTCACTATATTTTACAATAAGTTTAGTTCAGGAGAGCCTGATCCTAGTCAAACTGATTTCAGGTGAGCTGGATTCTTTCTGTACTGGTAATTCATATATATTCACAAAATGTCCCTTCCTTAGCATAACTTGTTCATTTTACCCACACCTTCGTAACACACATATAATGAGAAACTGTACTCTGCCCTCTGCTACTGACTACACTATTCAGCAGGAATGCTAATTTGAAAAGGTACTGTAAATATGACATACAATTTTTTGGTAATAATTTTCTAGAAACTGTACATACGTCACCCAATACATTTTGTCAGTGTCACTTGCATTCACACAAATTGGTATCTGCCACCTAAAAATGGAACGTGAAAATCATTCATCCCAGCTACACAAAATCATGGACTGCCCATCCTCACTATATCTACACTTTTCCAAATTATTTATCTTTCTTTTTTATAACATTAAAGCACATACCAATCTGAGACTCTTCTGGATGGCGCCTCTGCATGTGGCCTTGTAAAAAGAAATAGGTCATAAAAGCCTTTTCACAAAACTGACACTACAAAAAACAGATAAAAACATTTTAGTTATTATTAGTAATATCTGTTTGGTAAGCATAGTGGTTAAGGTTTTTAACAAGTTGTTACATTTTTTCAAACAACAAAAGACGGTAACTTTAATAAATTCCATCTCACGAGAATAATGAATAAAATTCCTATGGGAACACATTTCTGTAAAGTTATTTAATGCACTTGTGTTATTTAATGTCTCGCAGTGATGGTCATAGGCAAGTATCTCCCTGTGTTAGGCTCTGTACAAACTCTGAACAGAAAGCATCTGACCAATCAAGTTCAAATTCACACACAAACCACAGAGAACAGATTAATATAATAGGTAGGTACAGAAGTATAAGAAAAAAGTAAGACAACACTATTCAGCAAAATACACGCTGAGTCCAGCCAACTAGCAGGTCAGGTATTCTTAAAGCTCTTGTATCACAGTAAAGGAGAGCACCAGAGAGTCAGGAAAAAAAACCAAAGAAACCCCAACAAAATGAGTTTGAGTATATGTAAGTCAGTTGTAAGATGACAATACTAAAAGAACTACAGATACTTAAAAAACTCAAGCATTTCAACCAAAGTAAGGCAACAGTACACAATTCTGTAAGAAAAGGTACATATATACATTAGTATGCTACCTAGCAACCTTCTGAAGCATACAGCTGTTAAAATTACTCCTCGTAGAATTTATGTATTATTTTTAAGTAATATTTTTAAGTCAAATCTGGATCCTACCATTTTAAAATACTTTTTTTGTTCACGTTCAAAGTACATTTCACTAATGTTCAGAATATTAATAACAGAGGGGTAAGTACAAGGACAGAAGCCACATCTGAGGCTGAGAGAGTTGGGGCTGTTCAGCCTGGAGAAGAGAAGGCTCTGGGGAGACCTTATAGTGGCCTTCCAGTAACTGAAGGGGCTACAGGAAAGCTGGGGAGGGGCTTTTTACAAAGACATGTAGTGACAAGATGAGGGGGAATGGTTTCAAACTGGAAAGCAGAGACCTAGGTTAGACATTAGGAAGAAATTCTTCACTACGAAGGTGGTGAGACACTGGCACAGGTTGCCCAGGGAATTTTTGGCTGCCCCCTCCCTGGGTGTCCAAGGCCAGGTTGGACAAGGCTTTGAGCAACCTGGTCTAGTGGGAGGTCTATCGGCTCATGGCAGGGAGGGTTGGAACTAGATCATCTTTAAGGTCCCTTCCAACACAAACCATTCTGGGATTCTACGAACTACACATTTTGCAACATACTGGTAAGACCGTGAATCAAAGCCTCTAATAACTTCAGGCAGGGTTGCTCTTTACCTTCCTCATACTTTTTCCAAATTAATGTATTTTAACAAACCTCTAATACTCAGCTAAGTCCTTTTCCCTTACCAGTGTGAGACAACTGTAAGAGGCTGACTTAACATATTTGAAATCTTGTCAGCATAATCAAATCCCCAGATTTCATCTAACATTTAAAATACTGCCACTGATAGTTAGGTATCTTATTAAATATATATGTCAGACAACCCTAAAACCATGAATTATTAAGACAAATTTTGTTGGACAAATGCAAAAAAGGTGCTAACATAAAAACAAAATAAAGAGATACACAACCAAGAGGAGCTCACAGTGTAACAGATTGCACATGATTTATGGAATGAAATTGGCTGTGAAATAATGTTATCCATTCAAGCACAAACTTCATGTCAGTTTGACTTTCTGGTAGTGGAAGAAAGCTCTTACTGCAGGACACAGAATTAGCACAGGGAATATTTAGGTTCTGAATTATATAGTATTATTCTTCCAACTACTTTTCACGGTGTTAGACACAATGTGCACATTATGCCTACATTGTGCATGAGAATATAAGATTAAAAATTGTTATTTAAAATTAAATTTATGCTTCTCAGATGAAGATATTGACCAATGAGTCTTAAATGCATGACTTGTAGGTACCGATACCATTTAATAGTAGTATTTCATGGTTGAACTTACATTGGTGGTGGGTTAAAGGCATTAAATCTGAATTCCAAAAAATGGTTTCATTAGATATAAAGTGTGCCTCCAGTAAAAAAGGCAAACTGTTTGCTAAACACCCAAGACTTTAAGGGGACAAAAACTGAACTGCCTTTTCAGGAACATCAGCAAAAATAGCTGGCACTGCAGATCAGTCACAATCATGGCACAGATAAGTAATACACAACTAATTGCTTACTGATCACATTGCTGCCCTGCATTTACAAACCCTAGGAAGCTTCATTTCTCTGGCATTCACATTCAGAATCCTGAAAACACTGTTGAAACTGTAGGAACAGAACTGTTCAACATCACTCCCTGAACTACCTTTTCCCACGTGAACCTAAGTTGTAGAGACAAGAATTTATTGACAGAGAGGAAAAAAGGGGGGAGGGCAGACGTTTACTTTATGCAAAATTTAAAATGGCAAATAGCTTTCCATCTCTGCTTTATTGCAAATGCCACTGAACAGACCATTAGTAGTAAGTCAAGATCTCTACCACGTTCATCAGCTTCCACTGAGACAGTTGTATCCTACAAATATTTCAGGAAAACTTGGTAATAGTTAACTGGCAATCACAGTATGAGAACTACTTAACTTTACACATTAAATTACGCATGCAATCAGTTTTCTCTTGCAACACAGAACAAACTGCTCTGTAAACTGCATAAAGGCTTTTTAAAACAATCCAACACCAGCAGCTTGTCCTTAAGACCAACTCTCAAAATGAACGCATTGAGAGAAAGTTCCCATACCGTATGTATACAGCTCTACTCTGGGGGCATAAGGTATCTTTTCCCTCACAGAAACACTTGAGTCAACTTAGCTGATGTCTTAAAAAATTAAACTTTGCCAGCCTGCTGAAATTGGTATTATATTGTCGGATAAGACTGTACATACTATAAGAAAACTTGCTTTGGTTCTCTATTGCAACTATTCCATGATTAAGGAGAATTTCAACAATCAGGACTACTAGTATCCCAAGAATTAAAAGAAAAAGGAAGAAAATTATAACCTTAAACATATAGACACAAAAGAGCTAGCCTGAAATAATGCCAAGCCTGTGGTTCAGCACACAGGCAACATTTGATGCTGCAGTCTGCATTCTGGAAACCTGCTGAAAAACGTTGAAGCTGAAAAATATTCAAATCAAACTAATACACCCAAACAAAAAAAGCACCACCTTCCAAAAATTCAGAATGCCATGACACAGAGAGTCAGAACAACAATGTACTAAGGCTCTTAGGGAAGACCCCTATGGAACAGATTGCTGTGGAGTTAGGGATAAGCTACTTCATTGAGGCTCATTACCATCATGCCTCAGTCACTTGTGAGTCACACATGCAAACAGAAATCCTGTGCCTGGAGAATGTTACTGCAGGAAAGTGACACCTCACAGACAGGTAAGTTACTGCTTAGCACCAGTTCTGATGTACTTGCCCTGTGCGTTTTTTGACCGCATAGTTGATACCCAAGGAAAGACAGCATCAAAAAACCTGTAACATGTTTGTCACAGGTTTCGTAGGTGTGTATTATCTGACACTTCAGATGTATCAAAAGCACGATCATGGAACACTTGTTAGTAAAAAGAGGATTTGTTAAAGAGGATGTAGCACTCTCCCAAATATCTGTGAAACACAGATTAGGAGCAAAGCACCTGCAATCAATGCACTACCTTTTTGTTAGGTCACTGGTCCCTGCAGCTGCAGCCTTTCACCCTGCGAGTGACTGCCCATGCCTGATGGTGGGTAACCAGGCTGCCAGGATCTCTCTCCCCTCACCTGGTGGTAGGTGGCTCGGGCTTCCAGCATCATCTGTTGCTGGGTGCTGATCATCTTCTTCCTCCGGTGGCACTCCTCCTTAAGTGCCTTGATCTCCTGTGAGCGCTGGGCCACCTCCTTGCCGAGCTGGTCGCGCTGGGCCTGGGCTGTCCGCAGGGCCTCCTCCAAGCTGCTGAGCTGGGCGCTGAGGTACTCCTGGGAGTGCAGCAGGTACTCGGTGCAGAGCTGGGCCAGGCGCAGCAGCTTGAGCACCAGCGGGTCGACGGGATACTGGCAGTGGGGGCAGCGCTCCCTCTCGGCGCTGCAGAAGGTGACGTGCTCCAGGTGCTCCTGCAAGGCCGCCACATCCCCCTCCCGCGACACACGGTCCACGTCCACGGCGCTCAGCCGCCGCCAGTCCGGGGCCTCATGGCGGCCGCGGAACTGGAAGGCGGGGAACGAAGCGGGCCCTGCGTCGGCCCCGGCTCCCCCCTCCGCCGGCGGGTAGTAGGCACGTTTGGTGAAGGGCTGCGGGAGAGAAACACGCTTCAGCCCGAGCCGCCACCCATCCCCACCACCCACTCTCCCAGCGCTCACCATGCTCGGTCGGGCTCTGTCCCTCGGGCTCCGCTGGGCGCCGGCGTCCTCCGCGTCGCTATAGCAGCCCCGGCCTGCGCGCAGGGGAGGCGGCAGTGAGGCCCGGCTGCACCGCCCCGGGCCCGCCCCGCCACCTCCCACACCCCGCCACCTCCCACACCCCGCCACCTCCCGCACCCCGCCACCTCCCGCACCCCGCCCTGCCCCGTTCGGCCCGGCCCGCCGGCGGCGGCAGCAGCCCGGGCCAGGCTGCGGGCGAGCTGGCTGACCCCGCGCCGCCCAGGTGTCCTGCTCCGGGGACTCGGCTCCCTGCCCGGCGCAAATCCCGTCCACTTCCTAGTCGCGGTACCTTCTTCCCCTTGATACCTCCACAGTCTCCTGGCAGCGTCATGCTCATTAGCCCTCTCCCGCGGGTCCCAGCCCTCCTCCTGCCTAGGAAGCCGTGCGCTCTTACCAATACATTCTTTACCATCGTCACATTACATCTACAAATACATCCTCTGCTACGTATCCTTTACATACGTAGACCCTTACCACAGCTACACAGCGTAAGTTTCCTCTCTCCACCACAGAATACATGGCACCCTACAGACCCATTTCGCTTCACTACATCAACGTGCCTCCCCAGCCAGCACCCTGTCCCCTCTTTCGTCCTGCTCCTGACTCACAAACCTTTCTCACTCTACCAGGACGTTACACTCCTCCACCTCCACACTGTTGTACACCCTTCTCCAGCCCTTCTCACCTCCCACATGTGGTGAGACCTCTCATCTCCCCACCATCACAGAATCACAGAATGGTTTGGGTTGGAAGGGACCTTAAAAATAACCTAGCTTTAACCCATCAGCATATTGGGCGGTATGTAATTTCTCTGTACAGCTGCTTCACGCTGCTGCACCCCTGTGGGCATCAGCTGGTAGCTCCATGCAATCCCTCCAGTGCAACTCCATACCCTCCCAACTGCCCTAACAACCTCCTGCAAGGGGCTTTTCACACCCCTTCCTCACACTAACACAGTCCCACACCCTTTCCATGCCGCTTCCACATGCTCTCCTCCCTGGTCACACCAATATACCTCTGCCTGGTATCACCACGCACCAGACCACCGCTTACAACCATACAAGCTCTCCATGTCTGCCTGTCACTCCTGCCTCACTCCACAAACCCAAACACTGAATCCCCACAAAGCATCTCGTGGCTTGCGTACATCACCTACTTTACCATCCTATGCTGAAAATACTTCTCTTCAAATGCAATCAACAACTGGCACTTATCTCCCTGCTCCACCACGATTCCTAGTACTCCCCAGCTAAGTGTTCCCGTTTCTCAGCTTCTGCTCAGTTGCTTCAGACATTGTCCCCAGGCACGAACATCCTTCTCCTCCATCATACAAAATTATCCTACTCCTTTGCTCACCCTTACTACTATTCTCCAAAAACTTGCTCTTCCTGTTACCATTTCTTAATATTTCGGTCCCCTAACACTGCCCCTGCCTTAGCACCATGTTCCATGTTTATGCCTTCCTGACTTTCTGGGAAGGTATAAAGTTTCTCAGGTAGGCTTCAGGTAGTCTTTTTCAGGTAGTCTTCAGTTTCTCATCCTCCTGGTCATTCGTAGATACATACCTCTCTGAGAACATTCATACAATAAATACTTGATCGTACGCTCCATTCCATAGGTTACTCTACATTATGTATCATAGACTTGCAGAAACATTGTTCACAAGGGACGTATGGCGATTATCTAGTCCAACTCTCTGCTCCACACCAGGCTATCACCAACAGCAGTTCACATCACCTGTGGCTTTTAAGATGAACAAGCAGTCCATGAACCCTCTGGGCAACCTGTTGCATGGCTGTGCTCTTGCCCTGATGAATAAGTTTTTCCTAATACCTCACCAAGTATTTGCTACTACCAAGAAAAAATCATAGAATGGTTAGAGTTAGAAGGGACCTTAAATATCATCGAGTTCCAACCCCCCTGCATGAGCAGGGACACCTCCCACTAGACCAGGTTGCTCAGAGCCCTGTCCAACCTGGGCTTGAATGTCACCAGGGATGGAGCCTCCACAACTTCTCTGGGCAACCTGTTCCAGTGTCTCACTACCCTCACACTAAAGAATTTCCTTCTGATCTCTAACCTAAATCTCTCCTCCTGCAGTTTCAAACCATTACCCATTGTCCTATCACTATGTGCTCTTGTATAAAGCCCCTCCCCAGATTTTCTGTAGGCCCCCTGCAGGTACTGGAAGGCCGCTATGAGGTCCCCCCGGAGCCTTCTCCACGCTGAACAACCCTGACTCCCTCAGCCTGTCTTCATAAGAGAGGTGCTCCAGCCCTTGGATCATGTTTGTGGCCCTCCTCTGGACACGCTCCAGCAGGTCCACATCTTTCTTGTGCTGGGGACTCCAGAGCTGGACACAGTATTCCAGGTGAGGTCTCACCAGGGCAGAGTAGAGGGGCAGAATCTCCTCTCTTGATCTGCTGGCCACACTTCTTTTGATGCAGCCCAGGATGCAGTTGGCCCTCTGGGCTGCAGTTGCACATTGGTGGCTCATGTCCAGCTTTGGATCCACTAGTACCGCCAGGTCTTTTTCCACAGGGCTGCTCTCTAGCATGTCTTCTCCCAGCCTGTATTGATGTCTCTGGTTGCCCTGGCTCAGGTGCAGGACCCTCCACTTGGCCTTGTTGAACCTCATGAGGTTCACTTGGGTCCACTTCTCCAGCTTGTCCAGGTCCCTCTGGATGGCATCCTGTCCCTCTGGCATATTGACAGCACCGCCCAGCTTGGTCCTGATTGCAGCTATTCTTCAAGTAACTGTAGGCCACTACTAGAGTGCCCCTTTGCTTTCTCTTCACCACACTAAACGTGCCCAGCCCCCTCAACCTCTTCTTGTAGATCCTGTGCTGTAGACCCCTAATAAACTTGTCAGCCCTCTTCTGTGTCCTTTCAATTTCTCCACATCCTTCAGGCTCCCCCTTATATTTTCTTCCATTCATCTCCTAGGAACTTGCAATGAACCTCACCGCTCATCTGCGTTTTTAGCATTGCCCTTTCCAAAATAAGTGGTAACGTGTCTACTATTAATCACAACGAACATCTACTCCCATGCAAATCCAATGCTGTTTAACATCTTTGTCAGAAACATGGACAGTGGGATCGAGTGCACCCTCAGCAAGTTTGCTGATGACACCAAGCTGTGTGGTGCGGTTAACACGCTGGAGGGAAGGGATGCCATCCAGAGGGACCTTGACAGGCTTGAGAGGTGGGCCCATGCCAACCTCATGAAGTTCAACAAGGCCAAGTGCAAGGTCCTGCACCTGGGTTGGGGCAACCCCAAGCAGAAATACAGGCTGGGTGAGAATGGATTGAGAACAGCCTTGAGGAGAAGGACCTGGGGGTGTTGCCAGATGAAAAGCTGAACATGAGTCACCAATGTGCACTTGCAGCCCAGAAATCCAACCCCATCCTGGGCTGCATCTAAAGAAGCATGGCCAGCAGGTCAAAGGAGGTGATCCTGCCCCTCTACTCCACACTCATGAGACTCCACCTGGAGTACTGTGTCCAATTCTGGAGCCCTCAACACAGGAAGGACATAGAGCTCTTGGAGCAAGTCCACAGGAGGACCACGAAGATGATCCGAGGGCTGGAGCACCTCTCCTATGAAGACAGGCTGAGAGAGTTGGGGCTGTTCAGCCTGGAGAAGAGAAGGCTCCGAGGAGACCTTATAACAGCCTTCCAGCATCTGAAAGGGGCCTACAGGAAAGCTGGGGGGGGGGGCTTTCTATCAGGGTATGTGGTGATAGGACAAGGGGTAATGGTTTTAAATTGGAAGAGGGTAGATTTAGGTTAGACATTAGGAAGAAATTCTTTACTGTTAAGGTGGTGAGGCATTGGAAGACGTTGCCCAGGGAGGTTGTGGATGCTCCCCTCCCTGGAGGTGTTCAAGGCCAGGCTGGACAGGGCTTTGTGCAACCTGGTCTAGTGGCAGATGTCCCTGCCCTTGCAGAGGGGTTGGAACTACATGATCTTCTAGGTCCCTTCCATCCCAAAACATTCTATGATTCTATGATTAAATACCAACAATGTTCTAATATGCACTAGTGCAAAGACCATTTTCCTCATGAACTACAAGCTCTTAGTTTTATGTAGGTTTTGATGTTGGTTGTTGTGCAAAAAAACCACATTTTTCCCACATATGTGAATTAATATAACAAAATACACTGGATCTTCCTACAAACCTGGCCTCATTTAATGCCCCTCATCTTAGCAGGCATAGGTAGAATAGAATAGACTATTTCCATTGGAAGGGACCTACAAGGATCATCTAGTCCAACTGCCTGATCAATTGAAGGTTCACCAAGTTAAAACACGTTGTTAAGGGCATTGTCCAAATACCTCTCAAACACTGACAGGCTTAGGACACTGACCACCTCTCTAGGAAGCCTGTTCCAATGTCTGATGACCCTCTCAGTAAAGACATGCTTCCTAATGTCCAGTCTAAACCTCCTCTGATGCAGTATTGAACTGTTCCCATGTGTTGTATCACTGGATCCCAGGGAGAAGAGCTCAGCACCTCCCTCTCCACTTCCCCTCCTCAGAAGCTGTAGAGAGCAATGAGGTCATCCCTCAGCCTCCTTCTCTCCAAACTAGACAAGCCCAAAGTCCTCAGCCGCTCCTCATAGGACACTCCTTCCAACCTTTCACCAGCTTTGTTGCCCTCCTCTGGACACATTTGAGTACCTTCACATCCTTCTTAAATTGTGGGGCCCAGAACTGCACACAGCATTCACAGTGAGGCCACACCAACACTGAGTACAGCAGGATAATCACCTCTTTTGACCAGCTGGTTATGGTGTGTTCGATGCACCTCAGTACATACCCCCAGGCTACGGTCAGGGCAACCCCTGGGATGCTTCTCTGTGGTGCCCTCCATAAGCTCTGCTCTCCATATGCACGCATTAAGCATCAAGAGGTGAGCAGGCTGCCCATCACCATTCCTCCTACAGGAAATTCAGGCACGTAGTGGACTCACATTCCAAAAGGATGGACCTCCCATGGGAAAAAACGGGGGTCTGGTGCTGAACACCTGCAGCAGAGGGGTCTTCCTTGCAGCCAGCAGACTCAACATGCACCCCAGAACACCAATGCCTGTCTATTCATACCCAGAGAACTACCAGGATTTCTCTCTTGCTTTGTCCACCTTCAGAAAAGTTACACCCTTTGGTCTTCCCCACTTCTGTGAAAAGGCTGAAAACCAACCATTCCAAGAACATATCTAGGCCCAGCACAGGATTTAATCAACCTATAAAATTAATTTCAATGTACTGAAAGTTTGAATGCAGGACAGTGAGACCTCCTGCCTTGTGGTTCAAGCCACCTTGGAAGGCAATCTTCCAAAATACTCAGCACTACAACTTGCTTTTTAGACCTTTAACCTTAAGCCTACTGGCCACACTTTACTACAATACCTAAGGTTCAGTACATCTTCCATTCAGATTCTTCCATCACTTACCATGACATTATTATTTTTTTTTAATTTAGAAAGATGCTGTGTGGTGTTTGTAACTTCGCAGTCTTCTCCTGTAAGGGTGACATTTTTAACATCTCGTTTTCCACGAACAGAGCCTCCAGCAATCGCTGCCTTTCAAGAAATGTATTTAATATTTTTTATATGTATGAATATAGATCTGCCTGGTTTACCACTGAACTTTGCGCTGCTCTGTCTCCTGAAGTATTAAGAAAATATACCACTAATCTCCTTTAGAGCTATTTCTAGTACACTGCAGACTCGGTTCCATTTATAGGGTATAAATACAATTTTATTTGTAAGCAGCTGGATTCTTTAAAAATGCTCAAATACTAATGACTGTCCAAAATATTGACGCCTCAAATTCATTTTAACACCCTGAAAACTTGTATTTGGATACTCTTCCTAGTCAAAAGAACTGTTAAGTCGTACATAATGAAATCTACCTCCCAAAGATCTACTCTATTTGACATAGGGTAAATCTATTTACATAGAAAACATGTGAATTTTGTAAACTACCAATTTGTGTGTCAAGCAGGATCCTGAAGAAGCACACATGCAATAGGACCCTTCAACTCACAGACACATGGGTTTAATAAAAAAACGCATTACTTAAAGCCACCGAAACTAACCCAAACCTGTGGATACACTTATTTTCCTCGACTGAGGTATTTAGTTAGGAATATCCACATGGACTTTCATGCTGCTCCAACTAAACCTGCTTTAACTGAATGTGACCTGGCAGTGGTGCATCACTGAGCTGAGGAGAGGCACAAGCTGCCCAGGTATCTCAACGGAGGCAGAAAGTCAGGAAAAAAAGTCATCAAAAAGGGCAGTCTCAGGCCCTACAGGTTTCCATCACTCTTTTTTCTGTCAGAGGTACTCGATCCTTGGAGCTGTGCCCAAGCAGAAGTTAGGGTTTTCCCTCGGTTGGCGGTGGCTCTGCTGTAGCTCGAGGGTAGTGGGCTGCGGAGGAGGCCTGCCCCCCGGACACCCCTGCCCACCGGGGCGGGGGGTGCAAGCAATAGGGCCGTTTCACGCCGGCTGCGCCCGCAGGCCAGGCCCGGGCCCGGCGGGCAGGGAGCGGGGCGCTCGTAGGGGTGCGGCGGGAGCCGGCCGAGCAGGGCCAGGCCTGCGAGAGGCCCTAAACCAGGCTCCATCTCCCAGCCAAAACCTCCAGCTCCACTCCAGAGAGCGGCCTCCCCCTCCCCGCTCCCTCCCGCCTTTCCCAGAGGAGAGGCCCCACCGACCGCTTCCCTCCCCTCACTCCCCAGCGCCCCAACGGCTGCCCAGCCCCTGGCGGGGGAAAGGGAGGGGGTGAAGAAGCGGGGAGCCGCTCAGCTCACCTCAGGCTGTTGCTCCGCGGGGGTGGAGGGTTGGCGGTGAGGCGCTCCGCGCAGCGCGGTTCCCCGTCTCCGGGCGCGATGGGGTGGCGGGGCTGCGGCTGCTCCCCGCCCCCGGCCCGGGCGGTTACTGGTGCATGCAGCTGAGGGAGGCAGCTCTTCTTCTCCTCCTCGCCTCCCGCGGACCCATCCCCTTGCGCCTCCCGCTGCCCCGAGGCTGCGGAGGATGAGGCGAGCTAGGGCAGCGGCAGCGGGGGGAAGGGGCGCGGGGTGCTTGGGGCCGAGGCAGGCGCTGAGGGGCGCAGGCGAGGGCTCCCCTGCTCCTCGCCGACCCTCAGCTCTTGAAACCTGCCCGGCAGATCCTGATGCCGCGGCGGGATGTCCTTTTTCTGGACAAAGCTAGCTCAGAAGAGGCGTTCCGGTCCTCTCCGGCCACAAGCGCGCCGGTGCGAGACACCGCTGCCCCCCGGAGCTGAAGAAGGGACCTTGGCAGACTGCAGTGGGTGTGATGGTAACTCCCATGGTGCTGCGGAGGCTCTTTCATTAGTGTTTTCGTGAAGTGAGCAAGAAGACGCCAAGCTCCAGTGCGAGGGTCAGGCGGGAGTGTGCTTTTCTGAAGGTAGCTTTAAAAAAATAACTAATCGTTTGTATGCTTCAGTTTTTAAAGTCCTAAGGGTTACTCAGCTTGCTCCAGGGTGTTCTATCCAGAGGATCAGGCTAGAACTAGTCTGCATGAAAACCTGAACATGCATAAAATGTGAATGTAAGGTCCTTAGTACTGACTTTTCTTCTGCAGATCTGCTCTTGTTCGGTTATTAAAGCAGACATATGGGGATATCAAGGCTTTAGTGTAGTAAACCTTAATTAACACTAATAATGAAGAAAGGACTCTGAAAACTAGCCATGTGACAGTCACAGCCTCTATGGGTAAGGCCTAGAGGCAAATATGCAATATGAGTTGATAAGCTCATTATGTGAGCAGCTGGAGTGCTCACTTAGAAAGCACTATGTCTAAGTGCAGTCCCTTCTGTGCACAACAAGTTACATACCCCTGCCCTTCTTAAAATGCCCTAACAGCAACACCATAGTCTGTTCAGCATGCGTTCTAAGGATGTCTCACTGAAGCTTTTTTTAATGTCAAAGTAAATGCTAACTGGGTGAGAAATTGTTGGAGATTCTCATTAGTTGATGAGGGGAGGTGTGTATGAACTATACAAAAACACTTGGATCTTGGTCACTTATTCTAGTTTCTTTCTAGTGTAAAATACAGAAGCAGCCCTTGGAACAAGAGCTAGAACCAAGTTTTCTATTCTGTGAGGTTAGGGCCATCACTCTCTCTGCTAGACCGAGTCTCATTCTTTTCCTCTTACTTCCTTTCAGAGCTTGATTAATCTTTAATTACTTGCTGCAAGTGGTACAGCCTAACTTGGCCAGAGTGGGTATTCTTTAACCCACATTAATGCCTGGTTCCTCCCTCTTCATTTCATATAGCTTGGTAACAAAAGTACTCTCCTAAAACATGCATGGATTTACTAGGAGAGGACCAAGAGCATTTTAGCTTTTCCTGATCCGCATGAGTTAAGGCAGGAGGTTTAGGACAGCCAGCAGTCTGGCTGGAGCAGACAGGTGATTACTGTTCATGGCACAAACAGGCAGTGGTGTGCAATTGCCATAAATCGAACGTGCACCTACATCTGCCAGGAAGGTTTCAGCCCAGCCACACAGGTGATGTACCCTCTGAATTTCTGCCTTGACAGATGGTAAACTTCATCCACTGGCTGTCTTCTGAGGTTCAGTAATTGTCACATTTAACAGAGATACTGTGAGAACATGTGGGATACATTCCTCTGGTGAACTATCTTAAGGTATGTCCAGCTTGTACACACCAGGAAGCACTGAAAAAGACTCAGCAGTTCACTTCTTGAAGACATAATGCTTTGGACATTTTCAGACAAGGTGGTGTATTTTTTTCTTTAGGTGACTAGGAGACAGTGAAATACTAGCTTCTCCAGTTAGTTACTGACTTTTTTACAGTAACAGCTGACAGCTGAATGGGAATTTTAGGAATCTAAATTTGCCCTGAGGGACTTAAGACTTTCCAAAGTCCTAACTCAAAGCTTTTTCTTCCCATTCCCTGTCTATTGTTTTATTCCCAGCTTCTTCTACCCAGTCACACCTCGAAGTTTACACGCTTTTCCTATTGTACCATGTATGTCTTATTATTGTGCACTAACGCATTATTTTCCACATGCCAGGCTGCTGCAGGGAATGTTTTAAATAAAGATCATTCCCTGTTTGTGGTCCAAGTTTATCAAATAATGTTAAGTCTATGTTACTACTTAACATACTTAACTACTTAACAGACTACTCACTCTGGCAGAGTCCTCTAGAGATTGTCTGTGTGCATGATGGTTTTATGAAACTATTATGAAACTATGATCTGTCATTCTATGAGGATTTTCCATGTTCTGTTAATACAGTGCAATGATGAATATGTGGGTTCTTTTTTTTTATTTCAGGGAAAAGGAGTAGGGAAGAACTGAGGTTTCTAGGCAGTAGAAAGATTTTTATGGAAAGCTAGTGAGAAGAATTAAGGAAGAATTAAGATGGGATGAGTAAAGTGAGTTAAAATGTGAGAAGTAAACCTAGGATATTGATTGGAGCAAGGTATTTGTGAGGCTTATAGAGGATACCTGCAACTGGAGAACACAAAAATATGAGGTTATTTTGATGGCAGGGTGAAATAGGATGGCATCTTGGCCATGGCTATTTGGGAAACATCCTGGGCAGCAGGGGTGTCAGGGCACTGTGTGGGCCAGCTGCTCCCCAGGGGGTGTTGGGGCAGGACCTGGCATCCAGGATCCATCTCACCCCCTAGATAAAAGCAGGACAGTGGGAGGCACTAGAACACCCCCAGCCCCAGGCATCAGGCATGTCCGGGGGACAGGGATTTGCCAAGGCTCAGTGGGGCCCACAGCCAGGCAGGGCAGGGCTGTGGGGAGCTGGAGATTGGGCCCTTCTGCAGTGTTGCTGGTGCAGGGGCTGACAGCCCTGGGGACTGACCTGGGGTCCTGAGCCCTGGGCAGGTGGCAGAAGGCTGGGCAGGGACAGCCAGGCCTGGTGGTGCTCTTGGGGCCCTGATGCCTCTGGGCCTTAAGTGAAAAAATGATCTGCGTGTTTTGTGGAATGGAGGAGGATACAATACATGTTCTACAAGATGTTTTCATATGAGAGAGCAATGGAAAAACTGTCTTGGGAACTGAGAAACAGACTCTTCAGTAATCTTTCTGCTACAGCACTCTGAGTGACGCATACCAGTAATCATTAACTCTGGTGGAAAGTTGACTTGAGTAGCACAGTACAGGTATAATAGTAAGTCTAGCCAGATTCTCAGTTTATTTAATCTTTTCCTTCCTGCCAACTCCCTCCACGGCACATTTTTCAGTTTTAATACCTATAATACTTCCACCCATTCAATCTTTCCATCACTTAGTTTACCTGAGGCAATAATTTAAATACATATTTTAATCATAGGAAAATAAAGCATTTAAAAGTAAAGAGAGGTAGGATGAGCCACTATCATGTCTCCCCTGTGCCACCTCCTTCATTTCAACATACACCACCAGCTGTCATTAAGCAATTTGAAGAGACACTGCCCCATGTAGTTTAACAAATTTCATTTTGAAGTTTAGGTACTTCAGACTCTTCTCCAAGTAAATTTTCTTTTCTTCAAATAAAACAGTTTCTCTTAAAGGTTTGTCTTCACGTAACAAGTCTAGCTGGATTTTACTGAGGTGGCAATACAGTTCATTTATCGAAAAATGATCAGAGGTGATCATCAATTATTACAAAGATGATCAGAGAACTGGAGCACCTCCCCTATGAAGATAGGCTGAGGAAGTTGGGGTTGTTTAGCCTAGAGAAGAGGAGGCTCTGGGGTGACCTTATAGCAGCTTTCCAGTATCTGAAGGGGGCCTACAAGAAAGCTGGGGTAGGGCTTTTACACGGGTGTGTAGTGAGAGGACAAGGGACAATGGTTTGAAACTTAAAGAGGGGAAATTCAGGCTAGACATTAGGAAGAAGTTCTTCCCTGTGAGGATGGTGAGATGCTGGAACAGGTTGCCCAGGGAGGTTGTGGATGCCCCTCCCTGGAGGTGTTCAAGGCCAGATTGGATGAGGCCTTAAGCAACCTGGTCTAGTGGGAAGTGTCCCTGCCCATGCAGGGGGGTTGGAACTAGATGATCTTTAAGGTCCCTTCCAACCCTAGCCATTCTATGATTCTATTCTATGATCTTCCTTTCTCCCAGACATGGAAGGAATTAAACTTAACTCTAAAATGTCTGCAAACATGCTGTGAGTTTAATCTATTTTACACATGGGAATTATTGTCATAGCATCCTACCTGTCTCATTTGTGGTGAACACCTACGTCACATGCTGAGAACGGCATCGTGAAGCTTCCTCATGTATTCTTGGGTGAGTATAACCTGAAATTGCTGTCTCATTTCTGATGACGTTTTGTCTTCCCGTTAACTTCTTTCCCAGTATGTAATAAAGGTAATTGCAGGTACCATAGTTTTAGCACAGGGATACTTTCTTGATCATTCAAACCCCTTTCTTGATCTGTCATAATTTACATACAGCCAAGACTTTCAGGGCACACACTATGTACCTCTGTGCCATGAGGAAGGCTGCAGGCAGAACCTCAGGCTGTGGCCACTCCTTTGCCAAATGGAGTTTGACCAGGAGCCTTTGTAGATGCTTAGCAGAGCAACTCAAGTGATTTCAGCCTGGCTCACTGTCTGCTGTGACTAAACACTCCACATACCCCTGAGCCCTGTTGAGTTTAGCATGCTGAAACAGGAATCGTATCTGCACTGCTCCCAGGTGGTCTGCAGCTCCAGGCAGGGTAGATATCCCTCTTCCAACCAGAGCTCCACTCAGCCAAGCTCAGGTCTGCGTTTGGGAAAACGTCCACTGTCCATCATCTGACATGTAGCATTTAACTTTTTTTGTATTTAGAAACCGTTGATATAATTGGAGCAGTAGGAAGGTCACTGAACACTGGAACCAAATCAAGGACTTTGTTCTTAACACTTAGCAAACTCTAGGTGAATTTTTAATCTAATCATGTTTGTGGGCAAGAAATAAACTGTATGGAAAAGGAAAATTAATGACAACCTCTCAGAACCTCTGTCACAAAGCATAGAAGGGCATTTTGTTTCCCATTTCCTTTGTTTTTTTCCAAATGTTGTCAAACCTGATACTCAAAAATCTACAGACTGTGTGCCTCTTCAGGACTTCTTAGAGTCCTGGATTCAGCAAAACTCTAATTTCTGAAAACAAGGACTAGTTACAATAGTATCTAGTTACAATAGTAACAATGAAGAGTTAACCAACAGACCAGCCACTCTGCAGGATGTACACAAGCTCTTTGTTGTCTTCCTTAGGTTGCAGATGGCTGTGCTGAATGGCAAGAAGGATGAGCTGGAGCAAACCTGTGAGTGTGAAGAGAAGCAATGTATATATATGGATGATCTCCGCTTGGCCTCTGGATATCTGGTCCTACAAGAGATGCAGGATGCCTTGGTTCCTCAGGCCATTGTTACTGCACCAGCAAGGCCAATTCTGTTGCCTTTTGCACTGTTACCAGGTAGAGGATAAACCAAGTCTGTTAATTCTGAGGTGGGTGTGTAAAAGAAGATGCTAGAAGGCACCCATAGCAATCGCTTACATGCTTGTAGAAATGTGCATCTGGGGTAGTGTCTTGCTGAATGGCTTGAATAATTGGTTAAGAGATGCAAGAAACTTTCACTTACAAAGGAAGAATATGTAGGTGTCTGCTAGAGGTGAGGTTGCACACATACACACTCTAACTTCTAGTCTAAATTTACAGAAGTTTGAGCTTTGCTGACCTTGGTGCTTTTGGCAGGACATAAGATAGGAATGAACACCTCCAGTGATGGCACAGTACTTTATCAGTGATATTTTTCACAGTTTTTAAAATAAAAGAAACAAACACCTTGCAGTTATCATGTAGGTTTGAAACTCAGAGTGGAGCTGTGAAAAATATTTGTAGTAAATGATAGGTAAATGATAGGTAAACCAAAAACAATCTCAGGGAAAGCAAAACTAGTTATGAAAATATGAATTTCCTAAATTGCTTCAATCAGTAAGAGGAGAGTTCATGAATGTTAACATTTTCCATATATTTTCAAAACAGAATGCTTCATTTCAGAAATATAACAGTATTTTTATGTCTGAAGCAAATTCTTTTGACTGTCAGTGTAGCATTTTAATTGAAAAATGTTCTATGCCTTAAAATTTAAAATAAATGTTAAAACTTATTGCCAAGCATACCACGGTCCTCCCTGGACCCAGTGAGTTTTCACATCTAACCCAGACATCTTACTGTATTTGAGAAGGTTTCTCAGTTAATAAATAGAAGCTACAGGTGTGATTTATCTCCAACGTATGTCACCTACTCAGCTCGCCGTCTCGATTAGAAGCAATTAGTAGCTTCAAGAGTCATTCCCTGCCAGTTGCCGCCCTCTGCTGTTACTATATGCGTAGCCAGCAGTAAATCGGAGAAAATTCCTGTTTTCTCTTTTTAGGACTTTGAACATCAGTGTAGTCTTTGCCATCCACCTTTTCACTCCAAAACTCAATACGGCTGAATAAACTTGTTTCTGATACCAGTCTAATTCTGATAAACCCCTTTGAAAGACTTTTTGTATGACAGCTGTATTGCTTTGCTATTTTTCAAATTCCAGAATATAATGTTGGCATGTCATGTACATTTGTTCTTTCAAGTCTTCCTCCTCTTCTGCTTCTGAAATGGCACAAGGGAATATGTGTTAAATAACTTCTTCTCCTAGGTTTATACTTAATATCTAAATAATATCCGTTTGGGGATCTACAATAATCAAGAATGGTCCTTCATGGTTGATGGTCTCTTTCAAGACTTACTGTGTAATTCTGTGTACCTGGTGGCATTTCTAGCACTGAGTGACAACGATAAATGCTTTCTCTTTGAACAGGTAATTTTGTAGTGTTGGCATGACTTTATGTTACTGCGTCAGCCTGAAATATTGACCTTGGCTCAGTATTTCAAGGCCAAAGTTAAGGACCAAGGGCTTGTCAAGCATCTACTCAAAATTACACTTGATGCTTTAATTGTACTACTTTCATCTTGCTTTAAGGGATTTGATGCTTCAATCTTTATGCTTGGTATTCCAGCATGAAGTACTGAGTTTTCTTCGCAATGTTTTCCCCTAATCTTGTTACTAACAGTCTATTAAGCATATAATAATCCTTACAATTATTTTATTTATCTTAGAGGTGGAGATGTAAATTCCCTTTCATATTAATTTTATCTGGCTTGGGTCTAACACTTTTTCTTTATATAAAATCAAAGGAATTCATTTAATGTAACAGTGATTGCATTCTGCTTAGTTCAGTTTCAGGCTTTCAAGTTTTGTCTTACCCAGAGTGGTACCGAGTTGTGACGTTCTTCCTCATGCTGACATACTTAGAAAGTAATCAATTATTTATTTCACATCTATCACTTCTTATATTATTTCAGGTTCTCATTTCTGAATTATCTTCTGCAGATCAAATTTCAAGGTGCTACACTTGCAGCATCATCTTCCAAATGAAACGTCGAAGAGGGATAACTTATTTTCTTTTTTTTCAGTGTGGTATTTAAAGAAAGCCTGTAAATCATATAATCTACGGCAAGAAAGGTAATGTGAGAGTACCTGCAGAATGAAACAGTCATTTCTGTGGTTGCCAAATCAGCCTTCAGAGGCCATTTTTTTTTTACTTTCTCAGCAGATTTCCCTTGAGAACAAGATTTATTTTACAGTTTGAGTAGTTCAGTGATAGTGACTTCTAACCATTAAGCAACCATCACACCACAAAAGGCGGCCCTGCATACTGACAATGTTAAACTCACTCTATTAGCACCAACACCAGCGACTTCACCCCTCATGTTGCCCCAGGCAAGCAGCCCGCATCCTCCCCCAGGCATGCCAGCACCCGCAGAGCACCCTCGGAGGGGCTAAACCCAGACCTGGCACAAAGCCCTCCTCACCCCAGGAGAAGCCTGGCTGCAGTAGGAAGGGGTAGGCCAAAAGACACGAGATAAAATACCGGAGAAGATGGGGACACTCAGGGTTTATCTTTCTGCGGAAGGCCTGGGGCCGAACGCCTAAGGCTGTTGTCCTGAAAGCAGAGACGTCACCCAGTGTGCAGTAAGCCGACCCACACACAGAGTCGAGATACTTGATTTCCAGTTCTGTGCAGAGAAGGGAGCCAGGTGGTGTTCCACATAGCTTCCTGAAACACAGGGGCTACTTTTATACACAAAAACATGTAAACTAACTTTATCTCTAATTATATTCTATCACTTGTACACACGTCGGGTTAACTAGTTCTTCAGTTCCATTTGAAGGGACAGTGCTTAAAAATTTCATCACACATGCTCAAAGAGTACGGGTTTTTTTTTCAGTAGGGGTCCCTCTAGCAGCTATGGGTGGGTATTTTAGTATAATAGTGCGTTAATGTGCTAACACCATGTTAATAAGGTAAGTCCACTTAGCCAGTTTTCTACCTAGCTGTAACCTAGCTCAAGGCTGTAACTATTCTCATAATGTGAGGCAATTTGAGAGATAAAGAGATCCCGAGATAAATTTCGGGAGTACTCCCTTTCATCCGTCTCACAGGCCTGTTTCTCAAGGACGGGTTGTTGACTACTAGGGATGTGTTTTTCCCTAATTCGCGCTTTTTGTTCTTTCCCCATGTCGCGGACCGAGATAGGTAAGACCGCGACCCACTCCCCTTCAAAAGGGGATCGAGGGCTGAGGACTATACCCTATCACAGTCGCAAACAATGTCGCTGGATTAAAGGCCATTATACAGTCTGTCTCTCATACCCCAAAAGTTTCCTTATTTCAATTAATAACAGACATCAAGCCGGATCAATAACCCCGCGCGGCCATCTCCACTGCCGGCACCCCGCTGAGGCCGGTATCATCGCTCCGTGATTCTGCGCATGCGCGGCAGCGGGACCGCCCCCCTCCGCCCTCTCGCGCAGGCTCAGTGGTGGCCCCGCCCGCGTGCTGCGCAGGCGCAGAGGCGCGTCAGCCCCTCTTCTCCCCTCCCCTCTGCCCTCCCCCCCATCAGCCTTCGGGCGCGCGCTCGCCGCTTCCACGTTCCGCGAGCGCGGGGGGCGGGCACGCGCACGGCGCGGCCAATCAGAGGCGCCCACGACCCAGCCCGGAGAAGTTGGAGGCGTCGACCCCAGGGCGCCGGTACTGTCGCGGCGGGTGTTGGGGGGCGGCAGCGGTGGCCATGGTGTCTCCCGCGGCCTCCGCCGGCCGCCTGGGCTCCGCGCTTCCCTTCCTGCTCGTGCTGTTCGACCTACAGTACCAGGGTGAGGGGCGGTGCCTTGCTGCCGGGGGCTTGTGAGGGGGAGCTGGCGGGGGGTAGGTGGTGGGAGCGCTGTTAGGGCCCGGCCGGGATGTGTGTGGCGGAGGGGGGAGGGGGGTTGCCGCTTCCCTCCGCGGCCCGCTGGGGCATGGAGCAGGCAAGCCTGAGGCGGTGCTGCTGCTAGGCCCACCGTGGGGTGACTGCTTGTTCTCCCTCCTTCCGGGTTCTCGTCAGCGGTCGCGCTGGTGTTGGGGTGTCCACCTGGGCTGTGGGGCCGCCGGTGTAGCCGGGCCGAGCTGTCGGGGAGAGCGGAGCAGACCCGAAGGGGCTGTGGCCTGAGTGGGCCTGAGCCAGCCAGAGGCTGGCCTTGCCGGGCCGAGGGCAGGCCCAGGGGCCGGCACCTCCATGGCGGCGGGGCAGCCCCCACGGGACACCCTGAGGGGAAAATATTTCTGGAAAGGGTGTGAGGAAAGAGGTACACGACTGCCAGCTCATCAGGGCTCTTGCGGAGGGTGTGTAATGAGGGCACCGTCACAGCTTGTAACCTGTTCGGTTTTATCTGAGTTCCTGGCGGTGCTGTTCAAAGTAGCTTGCTTCGTTTTCCTTGGGCTGCTGACAGGGTGCCAGCTACTGAGAGGTCTTGAATATGTGGTGACCTCGAGCGCAGCTGTGTGACAGCATTGGCCTCTTCGGAAGCGGCCTTGAATTTCCCACTTTTATATGATTTCTGCGGAGTTTCCTAGTTCGGGGGCTTTTTCAGTGGCCCTCCTCAGCCACAGCTATTATTAGTGCCAGATCTATAAACTCGTTGAGGCTTTTGACACTTGTGTTGCATTTGTTTATGTTCGGTTTTGTTGGTTTATTGTTGTTGATTTTGTTTTGGTTTTTTTCCCCTCTCTTCATTGGCATTTGAAATTCATCAGAGAAATTTATTTGCACTTTGTGTGCCCTGTTTGCTTTCAGAGTACACTGTCAGCAACACCTGTATGGTCCAATTTATGTTCACAGGCTTCTGTTAAATGTATAACTTGATTATACAATTGTGCACATAGACAGAATTTCACCAGAGCAGTGTTCTTTAACTGGCAGATTGAAGTGGAACTGAAGCTGTCAATAGAGTAACTCCATAGACTGCACTTGACATAAGAAATTCTGTCAATGTACTAAACTAATGAGTACTTCAGCTGGCCAAGAGGCAGCAGGAACATACTGTGGTAAAGATGCTCTGTAGTATAGGGCTATACACTGTAGTGTTGAATTGCTTTATTGGATCTGTATTCTGATGGTGTTAAAGGAAAAACAATAATTGTGGTCAAAGTGTATGTGTGTGTATATATATGTGTGTATATATATATTCCCCCCCCAGATTATGGCAGTGATGCTCCTGCTGAGGATTCTTTATTTGGAGTTGCCAGTCTATTTCAAGGATATGACTATGTAGACTTGCCAAAGCCACATTTCCTAATGTAGGGTGTATTTTCTTAACTTCAGTTAATAAAGATGTACAGTAGAGTAATAGAATTAAAAGTTATGATTCTGGATCTCACTTACTGAACTTACTAACCTCTGAGTTCATGAGTTCATTTTCCAGAGTGTGTATTTAGGTAATTTGGGGGGTTTACATTATTTACGTATCTAGATTTTCGCCCCTGCCCCCCTGTATTGCTGGTCTTTGAACTCAAAGGTGTTTGTTTTTACATTTAAATTTGCATCTTGCTGCCTTGATATTAGAAGCCTGTGTTGTGCCATCTGATTCACGAATCAGTGCAACAATCAGCCTGTACTAACTTTGTATCTTACAGCTGCTGTCTGTGAATGCTGATTTATACCTGGCTAGTAAATAAGTTCAGTAAAAGGTTTTTGAATACTTTGTGATGTGTTGGGTTGCAGTTCAGCCCTACTGTTGTCTTTCCAGAATTATTGCTTTCCAAATGCCCCAACTTGTGCTGAATAAGATCCCATTGGACACAGATCACCTCCTGGGAAGATTCATCCTTCATGGCTATTTGTCCACACTAATCACAACAAAAACAGGCAACTGAGGATAGAGGAGTATTGTTCCTCCTCCCCCTCTCCTTCCTAGTAGTAAAATAAAGGAAATGTAGTAAAAAGAAGAAAGGGGGTTTGAGTATACACAGCTTAGTTTGTTCTTGTCAGACCACTAGCCTTAAGTGTTTCACCCCCACCCTCCACACAGTATGTTTCTGTCCTGAGTTTGGGAGGGTTTTTTTCTTGCCTCAAATAGCAAAGGATACTTGGGGGGAGGTGGGAAGGTGTGTCTTTTTGGTTTGACAGTCTTAGTAATATTTATCCATTTTGCAAAAGGAGGGAGTAAAAACTTGATGGATGGAAGTTACACATGGCTTAACTGGATGCTCTGAGGTTTCTTGTGAGCCTTTGCGTATTGCTCCTGAAACTGTGGTTGCTTGTCCGCTTCTTTGTTCAGTCTTGTCCTTGAAAAACACACCTGCAAACACACAAAAGCAAAGCCCAAACCTGTTTAACATCAAACTTAAGACTTATTATGCTAAATACGGGGTCATTCTGATAAAAAAATTATCCAAAAGCAAGATCTGCTACTTGCATAACAAGACAATCATAAGCTCTCTCATGTGTTAATTACAATGATCTAAACTTTTTTTTTTTTTTAAATTAATGACATGCATGTTTGTTCTTTGGAGCAATTCTGTTTCTGGTACACAGTCAGAACTAATTCTGTTTTATTTCATAGTCCACTTACCCAGCCTGGGCATAGGATTTTTAAAAAAAGTAGATGGAGTTTCTACAGGGGAAAAAGAGGAATGTGTAGGCAATTGTAAAATCTTAAAACTGTTTTAAATTTGGAAGACTTTCTTACACTTTTTACACTGTGGATGTGACTGATTGTATGAGGATATAGTTGAAGTTTGTATACTTAGGTACCCACATATTAGGACCAGCTATTCTTAATAAAACAAGAATCCTACCAGGAAGTTATAATTTACTTGATGTGTTTGTTTTTAACTGGAAAAACTGGTTAGCTGCACCTGCTTGTCTTTGTTGTGCTTTCTGATTTACTTCCTTTGAGCTATCTGGGCTGGTACCAGTTCTTATCTGGGAGTAGGTTTGGAGTTTGGTTTTGCTGGTTTTGGTTTGGTGTTTTTTGGTTGTTTTTCTTTGTTTGTGTTAAACTCTCTCACTCTTGTATCATTGCCAGGGCTCCTGATTCTGACTGCATTCAGAGTATCTGCCTTGATTTGATAGCTGAGGCTCTTGTCTGTGGTCATCTGAGGTAACTGGTGAATAGAGAACAATCAGGCAGGCTTTAGAACTAATTTGCCAATTAAAATACCTCACAGTTTTAAAAATTAATAGTATCCTTGCATATCTCATGCATAAATTTAATTTCTTGCTGGAGCATACAAAGCTTCTTCAGGTGTAGTTCTGGGCCCTTGATATCCAGCTCACTAGTGACTGTCTGTTGGAAGGAGCTCTGTGGGGTTGGTTTTTTTCCTCTGCTTGAACTTTATAGTCCTTATGCTCATTCCCAAAGAGTGACTAGGTACCCAAACAGGTTAAACAGAGATCTAGTCCTTAGACTCGTGCTTTTGTTACCAGTTTTGAGATGTCTATTGTGGGGTGGTTTATTTAAAGAAATGGTTTGCCTGCAGCCAAAAAAATTAATAAGCAATATATTCATAAGAATAAGTAGTCCAGCTATCAGATCAGTGTACAGCGTTCCTGAATAGTTATGGTAAATGTCACTTTTCATCATGGTTCTACTGACTATATAGGCTCCTGCTGTAGAGTCCCACATCAATTTATGATGTTCAGCAATTTGCATAGCCATGTTTTAATATATGCCTATTCTAATTAGTCTTGTTCTGCAGGGACCCTACAGTCCTTTATAGTTTGTGTCAATTATCTATATGTATTGCTTTTGCTTTTCTTAACTTCCCTGTTTACCATTATTGGTCACCTTTCTTATTTCCTTTACTTATTATCTTGAGTATTTTCAAGGAAAAAATGTCTCCCCTGTTTAAAGTATTATATAACTGCAAAACTGTACTGAACATAACATATGTGAAAGACACAGAGTAGTACAGGTACATCCTAATTGTGGAAAATCTATTCCTGGAACAGTCCTGATGTGACTAAATGTGAAACAGGGACACTCCTTTAGATTATTGAGATGATTGAGACTGCAAAAATTGAATGCCATGTTTAGGTGGATGGAAGGTTCATCTGAGAGTAATTTACAGCCCACTTCTAGGACACCACTCCAAACTGACAAATTTTGAAAGATTTCAGATATTCCTATGGGGGAAAGATGGGAACGATAAAGTTTGGGAATTTTTTGCTTGTTTATCTCATGTTAAATATTTCAGTCTGTTTATGGTTTGAGAAATGGTTTGTTGCTGGTATACTTCCAAAGCCAGGGAAATCTGTGGTGGTTTTTTTTGTTGTTGTTTCTTGTCTTGTTTTTTTTTTTTCTACAATGCTTGCCCTATCATTTTAGAGGACATGGACCTACTCAGTGGTCAAAGTTAGATTTAAGCTAGAGAAGAAGCAAAATGACGAAGAGTATAAATTTTTCTGAAAATTGGGCATTCACATAAAAGCTATCTTGAAGTAGAATACTGTGTGTGAAAAAATTACTGTGAAGATATACTTCTCCACTGTCAATGGAGCTATTTATGTTTTAATCAGAGCTGTACATACCTAGAATGGATTTTCAAATGCATCATTTAATAAGATTCCCAAATTGACAACATGATAAGTAATTACTATTTTAACATCACCAATTTAGACAAAAATTACTGATGGGAAAGCTGGGGTTTATTTCCATTAATTAAAAAAAGGGAATTTGTTTACTGTCTGTTCTAAGGCGAACAACAGAATTGAAGCCCTTGAATCCAGTTTGCTGAAACATTATCAATCTTTTAGCAGATAGTTGTTTTTTCTGGTGGTTACAGAGGGCATTTTTTTCATTTAAGTATAGACAGCTTATTATTTTTTCTTAATATGGGATTAAAAGAATTATAAGCAGTATTACTGAGTAGGGAAGGCAAATGAGAGCTGCTAGTTCTAAAATCTTGATGCCTTGGTGATCAGAAATTATTTTTCTTTCAGCAGAAATACTTCGTTGTTTAAGCACTTTTCAGTGGAGAAGTTTTGGTATACTTTCAGTCTGTGTAGTGTAGCATTTTTATTCAGACTCTTAAGAAACAACCTCAGTGGTGCTGCATTTTCCTATTTAAGATTAATTCAAGTTCCTGTCTGAATTAGTTTAATACAAAACCTGAGTGAATTGAATCAGTGCCTAGTAGTTGTGGTTCACAGTTTTTTAATGTGATGTATTTAGTCAGGATTCTAGTATATAACCTTGCCTAAATTTATGCATAGGGTATGCTCTTAGTAAAATAAAAATGTTTCTAGTATGAAAGTTTTAATAGTCATAAACTGCAAAGTTGTAGTGAAATTCTGTCTTGATTTGAAGTATGCTGGAAGCAGTACAAATGAAAAACCTCTGTTGCTGAATTGATGTATGTACAGCATGGATTTGCACTTAGCCGTTCATTTATTCTCAACAATAGTCTTTCCCTGTTGGTTGAGTAGCAGCAATTTATTAGCTTTAAACGAAAACTGGCATTGTGAAAGCATACCAATTTAATATGTTTTTCTTACTACTGGTTAAATGAAAAGAGTGAGAATTTTAATTGTTGATTTAAAAAAGTGCTCTGGAAACAGTTTGCCTTGGAAATTATAACGATGTGACAGAAGTGCAGTAGATGATAAGCCAATCTCTGCAGTAGCCAACAGTTCTTGCTTGAGTGCTAAGTTATCAGTAGGATCATGAAATTTAACTTGCAGCCTTTTTATATTTGCTATGTATACATCATGAGTGTTTTCCCAGATTATTTTAAAATTGAAAGTTCACACAGAAATACATTTTGTCAAACTTTTTATAGTTGGTGTATGAAGCTTGATCTGCGAAAGTAAGTTACAGAATGGGTAGACAGGATTAGAAATACATATTTGGTGCCCTCTCACAATGCAGTGCTTTACAGTGTTTATGTATTTACTTTGACATCCATTTAGGGGCAGGGAAGATAACGCTACATGTTTGTTAGGCTGCAGGTTGTCGTAGTATGAGAAGATGTGACTTCTGCCTCTATATCAGTAACTGTTATATAGATTGTATTATCACTGTATGCATTTGGTATAATCAAACCGGTCATTCAAAGCTGGTCATTGATGTTTTGCTTTTTCTTTAAGGAGCTGAGTGTGGAATAAATGCAGAAGTAGAAAAACAGCTTGAAATGGGAAAGAAGTTATTGGCTGCTGGACAGCTAGCAGATGCTTTGTCTCACTTTCATGCAGCTATAGGTACGTATCCCAGAAAAGTGACTCTTGCACTGAAATACCTTTGGGTGAGGGATTTTTCTATTGTTTGCTTCATTAAGTATACTACTTGAATTGCATTCCATGAGTCACAGAAGTTAGGGAATCTTTATGTAGCATTTTGGATGGGAGCCAAAAGACACGCAGTAGAATATTTATGCTTTGGCTTTGTTAAATTAATTGCATGATATGTGAGTACAAAGTCACTGTTCTGTAAGATAGCTGGACGGAAGCAATTATAATTGACTGTGGTATCGTTTGATGAGGTACTATCAGTATCTAATCCCATCAGATTAGGTTTTACCTTTATGAAGTTTTTTGAATAATGCCTTTGAAAGGTGGAGTTTATTCATACTTTCTTTCTCCAGCACTGTAAAAAATCCAATATTTGAAATAGTCTCTCTTTTGAGATACTAAACTGATAGTGAAGAGAATGTTAACTGGCCCACTCTTACGTTTAACTAGTGAGTGAGTTCTTGTTTTGGTATTCTGCGTTTTCAACAAACTGAGGAGTTAAGTGTTTGCTTCTATACATTTTAAAGCAACTTTGCTGATTAAAATCCTTGAAGTGTAGAGACAGCACCAGTAAAGAGCAGTGTCCATAAACACTACAGTTTCTCAGTTGCATGGGTTTGTTTTTTTTAATTGTTGGTCTTCCTTGTCATGTGTGTAAGTGTGTCATTCTGTCCATGAGAAGGAAAATAGCAATGTGTTGTACAGTAATGAGTCGTACTATTGAGACTTTCCAATTTATGCCTTGGTCTAATAGTGATATGCAAATGAAATACCTGCTGATTCTGAGCTATTAATGTTTTCGATGAGTTCTCCCAAGATCATCTTCCTGTATATAAAGGGGGGCAACTTCCCCTTTTTTTCTGCTATGGAAACTCCTCTTTCCACCAAGAGGCTGGCTGTTAATCCTTCTGCCTTGTCTGTCGCTGCCAAAGCATTCCTGTGGCATCTGAGTGGAATTAGTGTTACAAGGTGGTTTATTCCTTTATTATTAATTCATAAGCTTTAATTTGGATTTGGTGAAAAGTCCAGTTCGGTCTGTGGCCATGCAAATACTGCTGTTAATGCAAAGGCAGCAGCAGTATGAAGTGGGATGAGCAGTGAGGTGCCTGCGTGGAGTGAAACCCTCTGCTTTGCCAGCAGTGGTGAAGCTTGTAGAACTAGGGTGTGACCACCTCCATGAGACCTTGATGGGATTCTTAGTTGGATGTTGATTTAAGCCTGATGGCCTGCACTTTCATCAGACTTCCCTTTCTTTGTGTTTTGCCTTTTTTAAAGATTTTAAGCACGGTTTGCCTACTGTGTTTCTAGAGGAGGGGAGAAGAAATTTCTCTAATGCTTTTTTGCCTGTACTGCATCCTTGTAGACCGTGAGGTAAATAGATCTTTTCCTCTTGCTTCAGCCCGCGTATTTTTCTGTTTTCTAAGCATCTAAAAGAAAAGAAAGCTACTGTCTATTTTTCTGTGTCTTCAGTTAAATTTTCAACTCTTCTAGAATCATAGAATAGTTAAGGTTGGAAGGGATGTTAAAGATCATCAGATTCCAAGCTCCTTGCTATGAGCAGGGACACCTCACACTAGACCAGATTGCACAAAGCCTCATCCATCCTGGCCTTAAAAACCTCTAGAGAGGGGGCTTTCACAGCCTCCCAGGGCAACCTATTCCAGTGCCTTACTACCCCCATGGTGAAGAATTTCTTCCTGATGTCTAACCTAAATCTCCCCTCTTTCAGTTTAAAACCATTACCCCTTGTCCAATCACTGCCCTCTCCAGTGAAAAGCCCCTCCCCAGCTTTCCTGTAGGCCCCTTCAGGTACTGGAAGGCTGCTGTAAAGTCCCCTTGGAGCCTTCTCTTCTCCAGGCTGAACAGCCCAAACTTCTTCAGCCTGTCTTCATAGCAGAGGTGCTCCAGCTGAGGTGCTCCAGCCCTTTGATCATCTTTGTGGCCCTTCTCTGGACCCTCTCCAACAGCTCCGTCTTTCCTGTGATGAGAGCTCCAGAGCTGTACACAGTACTCCAGTTGCTTTCTCAGCAGAGCAGAGTAGAGGGGCACAGAATCATCAAGGTTGGAAAAGACCTTCAAGATCATCAAGTCCAACCATCCACCCTACAACCCTAACCACTAAAACATCTCCTGAAACACCATGTCTGCCTATTTTTTGAACACCTCCAGGGACAGTGCCTCTACCACCTCCCTGAGCAGCCTGTTCCAATACCTCACCACTCTTTCTGTGAAGAAATTTTTCATGATATCCAATCTGAACCTCCCCTGGTGCAACTTGACCCCTTTTCCTCTTGTCCTATCGCTGGTCACCAGGGAGAAGAGGCCAACACACACCTCACTACAACCTCCTCTTAGGTAGTTGTAGAGAGCAATGAGGTCTCCCCTCAGCCTCCTCTTCTCCAGGCTGAAAAGCCCCAGCTCCCTCAGCCTCTCCTCATAAGGCCGGTTCTCAAGACCCCTAATCAGCTTGATTGCCCTTCCTTGCACCCTGTCCAGCACCTCAGTGTCCTTATACTGCGGTGCCCAAAACTGCACACAGTGCTCAAGGTGCGGCCTCACCAAGGCTGAGTAGAGAGGCAAGATCACCTCCTTGGTCCTGCTGGTCACACTATTCCTCATGCAGGCCAGGATGGTGTTGGCCGTCTTGGCCACCCGGGCACACTGCTGGCTCATGTCCAGCTGGCTGTCAGTCAGCATCCCCAGGTCCCTCTCTGCTGTGCAGCTCTCCAGCCACTCCTCCCCAGGCCTGTAGTGCTGCTGGGGGTTGTTGTGGCCACCGTGCAGGACCCGACATTTGGCCTTAGTGAAACTCATGCCATTGGCCTCGGCCCATTGGTGAAGCCAGTCTAGATCCCTCTGCAGAGCCTCCCTGCCCTCAAGCAGATTGACACTTCCACCCGACTTAATGTCATCTACAAAGTCACTGAGGGTGCATTCTATCCCTTCATCCAAGTCATTAATAAAGATGTTGAACAGGAGCAGCCCCAGCACTGAGCCCTGGGGAACACCACTCCTGACAGGCCGCCAACTGTATTTAAATCCGTTCAGCACAACTCTTTGGACCTGGCCGTCCAACCAGTTTTTTATCCATTGAAGCATGTGCACATCCAAGCCTCAAGCAGCCAGCCTCTCTAGGAGAATGCTGTGGGAAACTTTGTCAAAGGCCTTGCTAAAGTCAAGGTAGACGACATCCACAGCACTTCCCTTGTCCAGTTGGTGGGTGGTGGGTCACCTTGTCATAGGAGATCAGGTTAGTCAAACAGGACCTGCACTTAATGAACCTATGCTGACTGGGCCTAATCACCTGGTTGTTCTGCATGTGCTCCATCAGCTTCCCTGGTACTGAAGTCAGACTAACAGGCCTGTAATTTCCCAGGTCATCCTTCCGTCCCTTTCTTGTTTATGGGGGTAACATTGGCTATTTCCAGTCTGCTAGTACCTCTCCAGTCAGCCAGGACTGCTGGTAAATGATAGAAAGTGGCTTGGTGAGCACCCCTGCCAGCTCTTTCAGCACTCTTGGGTGGATCCCATCTGGGCCCATAGATTTGTGCCCATCTGTGTGGTGTAGCAGGTCACTGAACATCTGGATTGTGGGGGGATTGCTCTGCTCCTGGTCCCTGTCCCCTAGTTTAGGGAGTTTGATTCCCTCAACATAACTGGTCCTGCTGCTAAACACTGGGGCAAAAAAGTCATTTAGCACCTCAGCCTTTTTCTTGTCATAGAATCATAGAATGGCTAGGGTTGGAAGGGACCTTGGAGATGATTTAAATTCAACCCCCCTAGTTGGAGCAGGGACACCCTCCACTAGATCAGGTTGCTCAGAGCCCCATCTAACCTGGCCTTGAAAACTGCCAGGCATGGGGCTTCCACCACTTCTCTGGTCAACCTGTTCCAGTGTCTCACCACCCTGACACTAAAGAATTTCTTCCTAATGTCTAATCGAAATCTCCTCTCTTCCAGTTTAAACCTGTTACTCCTTGTCCTATCACTACATGCCCTTGTAAAAAGTCCCTCCTCAGCTTTCTTGTAGGCCCCCTTCAGATACTGGAAGGCTGCTGTGAGGTCTCCCTGAAGCCTTCTCTAGGCTGAACAACCTCAGCTTAGCCAGCTGCTCTTCATAGGAGAGGTGCTCCAGCCCTTTGATCATTTTTGTGGCTCTCCTCTGGACTTGCTCCAGGAGCTCTATATCCTTCTTATGATGGGGGCTCCAGAGAAATGGACACTACTTCAGATGAGGTCTCATGAGAGTAGAGTAGAGGGGGAGTACTACTTCTTTAGACTGGCTGGCCGCACTTCTTCTGATGCAGCCCAGGACACAGTTGGCTTTCTGGGCTGCAAGCGCACATTGCTGGCTCATGCTGAGCTTCTGGTCCACCATCACACCCAAGTCCTCCTCAAGGCTGTTCTCAATCCATACTTCTCCCAGTCTCTATTTGTGCATGGGATTGCCCCAACCCAGGTGGAGAACCTTGCACTTGGCCTCATTGAACTTCATGCAGTTTGCACAAGTTCACTTCTCAAGCTGGTCAAGGTCCATCTGGATGGCATCCCTTCCCTTCAGTGTGTTGACTTCACCACATAGTTTGGTGTCGTCAGCAAACTTGCTGAGGGTGCACTCAATTCCACTGCCCATGTCACCGAAAAAGATGTTAAACAGCACTGGTCTGAGTACTGATCCTTGAGGAACACCACTTTTCACTGGTCTCCACTTGGACACTGAGCCATTGATCACAACTCTTAGGGTGTGACCATCCACCCAGTTCCATATCCAACGAGTGGTCCATCCATTGAATCCATATCGTACCAGTGTAGTTATCAGAATGTAATGCGGGACAGTTGTCGAATGCTTTTTTTTGTCTACGGAGGTGGTGACCCCATCATAAAAGGTCACTAAATTAGTCAGGCAGGACTTGCCTTTTGTGAAGCTGTGTTGGCTGTCACCAATCACCTCTTTAATATCTGCATGCCTTAGCAGAGCCTTCAGGAGGATCTGCTCCATGATCTTGCCAGGCACAGAGGTGAGACTGACTGGCCTGTAGTTCCCTGGGTGGTCTTTTTTTCCCTTTTTGAAAATGGGCATTATGTTCCCCTTTTCCTGTCATCAGGAACTTCGCCAGACTGCTAAGACTTTTCAAGTATGATGGACAGAGGCTTTTCATCTTCATCTGCCAGCTCTTTCAGAACCCGTGGATGAATCCCATCAGGTCTCATGGACTTGTGCACCTTCAAGTCCTTTAGGTGGTCTCGGACCTGGTCTTCATCTACAGTCAGGTGGTTTTCCTTTGGCTTCTGCAACTTGGGAGTCGTGAAGGGAGCCCTTGCCAGTGAAGAATGAGGCAAAATAGTCATTGGGCACCTCAGTCTTCTCAATGTCCTGAATGACCAGGTCTCCAGTCTCCTTCTGGAGTGGGCCCATGTTTTCCCTAGTCTTCCTCTTTTCGTTGACATACCTATGAAAACTTTTCTTATTGTCCTTAACCTCCCTGGCCAGATCCAATTCTCCCTGTGCTTTGGCTTTCCTAACCTGATCTCTTGCTTCTCTCTCAAGTTTTCTGTACTGCTCCTGAGATACCTGTCCCTGTTTCCAGCCTCTGTAAGTTTTCGTTTTGCATTTAATTGTGTCCAGGAGCTCCTTGCTTATCCATGCAGGCATTCTGGCCCTCCTGCCTGCCTTCCTTTTCATTAGGACATATTGTTCCTGGGCATGGAGGAGGTGATCCTTGAATATGGACCAGCTTTCTCGGGCACGCTTCCCCTCCAGGGCTTTGTCCCATGACACCCTACCAAGCAGATCCCTGAGGTGACCGAAGCCCACTCTTCTGAAATCAAGGGTAGCAAGCTTGCTTCACACCCTCCTCGCTCTCCTAAGGATCTTGAATTCAACCATGTCATGGTCACTGCAGCCTAGTCTCCCATTAAGTTTGAAGTCACCCACCAGCCTGTGTGTGTTGGTGAGAACAGGGTCCAGCATAGCACCTTTTCTTGTTGGTTCCTCTACCATTTGAAGGAGGAAGCTGTCATCAGTACACTCCAGGAACTTCATGGGTTGCCAGTGCTTTGCTGTGTTGTACTTCCAGCAGATGTCAGGGTGGTTGAAATCCCCCATGAGGACCAGGGCTTGCAAGTGTGAAGCTGCTCCTGTTTGTCTAAGGAGGGCCTCATCCGCTCAGTCACCTTGGTTGGGTGGTCTGTAGCAGATCCCCATTATGATATCCCCTACCCCCAACTTCCCCTTAATCATGACCCGTAAGGTCTCAGTCTGCACCTCTTCCACCCCTAGGCAGAGCTCCATGGACTCCAGCTGGTCACTGATGTAGAGGGCAACACCCCCTCCTCTTTTACCTTGCCTGTCCTTCCTAAACAGTTTATACCCAGCTATCCCCACACTCCAGTCATAGGAGTCATGCCACCATGTCTCAGTGATGCCAATAACATCATAGCCCTGCAGGCATGCAGTCATCTGCAGCTCCTCTTGTTTGTTCCCCATGCTTTGTGCATTTGTATAGAAGCATTTAAGATGGGCCCCCTTCAAAGCATTCCTGCTGGCAGGGATCACATTTCGCTGTTCAGATGCATTCCCTCTGGCCTGTGATTTTTCTTCAGGACCAGGGCATTTGTTGCTGGCTTTGTCGTCAATGTGGTGGTGGTGGGATGGATTGAGGATCCCTTTGCCTGTCTCCTGAAGTTTTGCCCCACCATCCCACTGCTCACCATTGTCAACCCTGGCTTTGACCCCCACCCCCTTCCAAGCTAGTTTAAAGCTCTGTCAACAAGCCCTGCTACCTCCTGTGCTAGAACTCTTTTTCCTCTCTCAGAAAGATGCATACCATCCCATTTTAGCATCCCAGGTGTTGGATAAGTCATTCCATGATCAAAGAATCCAAAGTTTTTCTTCTTACACCACTCAGAGCCATGCATTGACCTGATGGATTTGTCTAGTTTTATTTAGTATCATCCCTTATTAATGGGAGGATTGAGAAGATCATTCATGAGAATCACTTCCCTGGCCCTGCTGGCCATGCTTCTTTTGATACACCCCAGGATGTGGTTGGTCTTCTGGGCTCCAGCACACACTAGTGTCTCATGTCAAGCTTCTCATCTACTACCCCCCCAAGTCCTTTTCCTCGGAACTGCTCTCTAGCCATTCTCCCCCTCAGCATGTATTTGTGCCTGGGGTTGCGCTGACCCTGATGCAGGACCTTATCTTCAATCCCATCCAGTTGATGGCTTATTCCTTCTCTCTGGGTAAATGTCAAATACTGTTTGTTACTGTTAATGGGGAACTGAGGCAAAACCATGTTCTCACTGTCAGAAAGATCATCCATCATCTGGTGCTGGAACATGCATATGCTTTCTGGGTTAGCTCTTTCCTATTTTTCATCCTTTGTGTATTAATAAAGTTCCATAATTTCAGCTATTGATTTGTGTCTATACATTTATTTGTATGCAGTACAACTTAGTGGTTCCTCTTTTTCAAGGTAGTAACATTTGTATTTTCTTGATGTCCATAATACTGGCATACAGGCATGGACGGTTATTAAATTCCAGTGCTGGATGTTAGCATTTCCACAGCCAAGACATTGTAGAGGAAGAGTGGAGATACCTTTTCCAGTGAGAACTGATCTAGTGTTTTGGTAGTGGAAATGGCCAGCTATGAAGCTCAGTTACTTGACCATAAGATTTTTGGCTGTTATTTGTTCCATTTATTTGAAAGTTCAACTTTAACCTTTAATGAGGTGAGGGAAAAAATACTTGTTTTGTTCCTCAGATATAGATATTCTTGCAGGGGCAGTTTTCCAGTACAAAGCTGAAAACCGTGTACATATTTCAGCTTCAGTACTCTTGATGATTTGGCTTTTACTGTGTTTCTTTAATCTTTATTGTGAAATAATCAAACTGTATAGAAAATATTGCTTGGATCATCTTAGAAATATGTTTTATCGATAAATACCAAATTTTCCAGTGGCTTAAAACTCAGGTAATATATTTTTAGTCACCACAGTTTCACTGTACCCAAAGTTGCAGTTGCTTTGAGAGGGTATTGAGATTACTGTTTGTTCACTTGCAGACGGAGACTCTGATAACTACATTGCTTATTACAGAAGAGCAACAGTGTACTTAGCCATGGGCAAATCTAAAGCAGCGATTCGTGATTTAAGTAAAGTGGTTGAATTAAAGCAGGACTTCACATCAGTAAGTATTACTGGAATTGAAAATTGTTCAAGCGTAAAAAAGACCTGCCTCGAAGAAGGTTGGTTTTTTCAGATTTTATTGAACAGAAACAGAAAATACATTCTCACTCAGAAGGCTTTAAATAGAGTAAAATAATAGCAGTGGTGTATGTGCTTGAATTTGCAACTATGATGCATACAGCCTAGCCAGTTATTCTAACAACTAGTAGTATTTTTTTAAGTTCATGTTCTGCATGGGTGTGTGCTAAACGCTTCCCTTCTCTCACTAGTGGTTGTTCTCTCAGTCACCAGGGCTATGCCCTCTGAGAGCAAGTGGAGGAAGAGAGTACCCAGATGCCTCTGTTTTTCTTCAGTCTTAATCACCATTTGATTTGAGGCATCTCTTCTCCACAGGAACTGTTGTGATCTCATGGTCTTCCTATGGGATTGTTGCTCGTTCTGATTTACTTACCTCTTGCTCACTTCTGCTTACCATATGTGGAGACTGCCTTGCTAGCTGGGGACTTATGCTGGAGTCCTCTCCATCTGGTGCTCATGTCTCCCTTTTGCACAGGCAGTGGCATGTCCTGCATAGCTTACAGTTGAGAAGCAAATATTAAATTCATTGCTGTATGAAAATATTCTTATGAATCAAAATATTCTAAGTCATTAACTTGTCTTTTTACATAGCTTCTCTTATTCTGAAAGTTTAGTGAAATAAGCAAATGTGGGGGTTTATTATTCGTTATTTCTGATAATTTCTTCAAATCTATAAGCAGTTATAATCAGAAAAATGATGTAAGGGAAATAATCACTTTGTTTTATGCAACTCTTCAAATGAGTTATTTCTGTGAATTGCAGCTGCTCTTAAAAACTAGCTTCTTTTTGTCCCTCAGTTCTGGTGCAGAGTGAACCTTTACTGTCAAAGAAGCCTCATAAGAACGTTGTCAAATTGACAAGACAAAGAATGGGTGTTGTGATCTCTGTTTCAGCTTGTTAACTGTAGTTTCTTGTTGCTAAAGGAAACTGAAGCTTATTTTCATACTTTGCTGAATTCCAATTTGTAAATCAAAATAAATTCGTGTGTTTCGTTTCAGGCAAGATTACAGCGGGGACATTTACTGCTCAAGCAAGGAAAATTTGATGAAGCAGAGGATGACTTTAAAAATGTGGTAAGTTGGAAGCCTAAGTTGAGCTACATCACTGTTTTTGAGGTTGAGTTCTGAGCCAAGGTCTCCTTTCAACTCTGGTGCTCTGGAGCATGTGTGTAGGGGTACCAGAGTTTCTTTCCTGTTCTTTAAAGGTATTGTAGCTAAGCTACCTTGTATGAATAAATGACTGATAAAGTTGTGGTGCAGTGATGAAGATGTAATTGGCAGGGTTTGCACGAAGCAGCACAGCACTTTGAAAAGATTCTTATTTTGTGTGTGGCACTTCGTGATCTCTGCTCAATGATGCCTGTACTAGGGTACAATCTTCTTTCAGAAAGAAAGGGTAAGCGACATGAGACTCAAAAGTACATAATTGACCCCTGTTTTGCATCTCTATTGTGTTCACCCTGGGATATCACTAGGGGCCTCATGGATCGACCTTTGAATGTTCCTATCTCCACTGATTGGAGAAGGATCCTAGGCTCTTAATTTAGGCACTGGGTTGTTGAAATTGGTGCCATTCAGTGGCACACATCTGTGGGTCTTCTCATCTGCAGAGGAGTTCTCAGTCTTTCATGAATGCATAACAGTACTTTCTCTCCATGAGCAGGACGTTCTCAGAGTTTCCATACAAACACAGTTGGCTAGTACCCCCTGAAACGCATTTGAATGGTTTGTAATTTCAGTGAATATTTTGTGCATTATGGCTTTACACTGGAAAAATAAACTGATCTAACCCCCAGAACAAAATTTCTCGGAGAATATGTGAAATTCCATTCCCTCTCTGTTGCATAAACTTTCTGTAAGAATTAATCGTATTTATTCTCATGCTTACTCTTCAGGTTTTGTTAATTTGAACAGTTTGTATGTCCCTTGTGCCAAAATAAAGAGAAGCAAGTGTAGTTGATGCTGTTGTGTTGGCTTTCTTTGGAGAGTGTGATGGAGAAAGCAGTTCTGCATTGCAGATTACAGATGTTTAATGGAAAGCTTAATAGTGAATATGTATGATAAAAACAGTAGTTACACTTCACAGTCTGTAGGGCAGCTGGGAGGAGTGGCTCTTGGCAGGTATAAATGCACCAGACAGTCCTTGTGTTTGCAGCAAAGCCACTGTAGCTTCTTCTGAAATTCGTGTAGCAATGGCTCCCCTGGCTGCTGCTGCTTCCTCAGGAAGTTTCTTAGAAATGTGTGGTCTGCAGTTGCAAGTCTGATTGCAGTGCAGTCCTGTTGTTTGCAAATGTAGAATGTTGTTCAGCTCTGATTAACTGAGGACATAGTTGCTGCAATAGCAATTATGTGATGTCAGTGTTGATTCTGAGTTTGTGTATGCATCTCTTTGCAGTTACTGTTTCTTGGAATATTGCTTAATACTGCATATGGAAATGCTTTTCCAATCAACTGTCAAGTAGATTGCCTTGTTTCCAAACCAGCTCCAAAAATTCAGTCAGTCGAATAGTTTCAGTCTGCAGTCAAGTTTTAAATCTGAAGTAGAACAGAGTTTCTTTTTGGGAGGTGAATTCTTTAGGACCATACTGGTCCTAAATCTTACTTCCAGTTTCTTGGTTCTGTGAACAATATTGCCTGTGTACTTGGAGAGTATGGCAAGCAGTGTCTTTTGAAGAGCACAATTTTCAGTTAAATACAGTATATTCAAGCAAAATAAGCCAATATTAAAGTAATCCCTTGTAATAGGTTAAAATATTCATATGGGAGGGGTTTAAGTTATCCTTGAAATACCTAGTTTACTTTGGCTGTATGTTTGCATCTAAATATGAAATTGCATTTAGTTTCAATACGAGAGGAAGCCAGAGTGACAATACTGTGAAACATACTGACATTCTGGGTTTCTCTGCGCTTTTTCTGTGTATGAGAGGAGGGGAGAGAAGGAGGAAGGCTGTTAGGGATTGAATATCTTTCCAAATTATTTCAAGACTTGCATCCAGACTCTTAACTTTGCTACCAAAAGCAACAGGGGAGAAGGTAAATAGCCACTAGGAAGCTTTGACTTATATTCAAAGTTGGTTGTAAAGAAACTAGAATGACTAAGTTGTACCTTTGAATGACAAAGTTTCTTCTGCTACTAGGGCAGATATGGCCCAAAGAAATGCCAGTGGGATCTCAATAGCTTTTGGGCTAGAATTTAGGCTAGACTTGGATACCTAAAATTGCATGTTTTACATGTGAACAGAGTACGTACTCTATGATTCTGCTCTTTAGCTGAATAAATGTAGTTCAGGATATGAGCAGCCCTCTAGCCCCTCACTTTGGCTGGATTATCAGCTGACTAGAATGCTCTTGATTCTGGGTAAGCATGTAGCACATTGGCAAACTTTGGTGTCCAAATCTGGACTTAAATTGGAGACAATTTGAGTCTGCAGAGGGTCTGTATCATAGGGAAATGAGGCTGTCAAATATGAGTTTTTACCTTCAGTGTTAAAGTTTTCCCTGAGGAAATAGTTGTGTAGATGAGATGGGCTTTTCTTCTGGTAAAGTCAGCCTTCTTTGAAGTAGATTGTATGCCCTTGAATGATAGTGTGTTACCTCTTGTGTGATTTCACACAAGAGATTGTTTTTTGTTTATCAGGTGTTGACTTCAAGGAAATAGATCAGATTTTATAATATTCCGCACTTCAGAGTTGGAGAAACCAGGTCAGGGAGTGAAAACTGAGGAGAGTAATTGTACTTGGACTCCAACTCAAGGTCAGATGTGTAGGTGTGAGGTGGTTTGTAGCTTTCTGTATGATGCTTGTATTGAGTCAGTGTCACTGACGTGACATTGCAAGGTGACCGATGAAATGAGCTGTCTGTAAAGCGCTGTTTTCTCTTTGCATATTCCAGAAGTCTGTCAAATCCTAGTGGAGGCTCTGAAAAGCTTTTTTATATTCTCATCCCTCCTCTACTCTTTCTTGGAGTCATGCTTCTTGAAAGGGATCTCAGCTTGTTTAGCAGATGGAATCATTTTTGAGGAAGAGAGAGAGTAAGAAAAATTGAGACCATCTAAACAGAATGGAGGTTGACAGGTAAACTTTCCCTGCTTGTAACAGCAGCAGGTTTGTGTAGAGCTTAAAAGAATTATTGAAACTATTCTTTACATATAATAGTAAAGCTATCCCTTAGTGTATGCATGTGGAGAGAAAAAAAAAGTTCATGCCCTTAAAATCTTTCTACACAGTTTTATAATACATGGGAAAAGTTTTTCTGAGTGCCTTAAACCTGTAAGCCAAAGTTATATGATTACCAAGCAGAGCAGTTTCTCTGTTTGGATGTTTCTACCCACTGTGGGACATTGTTACTGGCTGTCTTGTCAGGCAGGAAGTTCCAGTGTGAAAGCAGGCAGTGGGCATGCCTGGCTGGAAAGGATGGAAATACCCCTTTCAGGAACAGAGCCTCTAGAGACCCCAGCCTTCATGCCTTATTTTTAGATCTAAAAAAAACCATTTTTTCTTACTCTGGACTTCCCTGTTGGCTGAAATTAATCACTAGGTTTGGATAGAGGGTGTGATTCAGACTTGAGCCTTGACATGTTAAGCAGTACTGCACTTTGAGACCTCTCCTTTTGACCAACAGATGCACCAAGCTGATGAAGCTTCTTACATGGTCCAGTTTTTAAAATCTGTTTAGCAATACAGAATTGCAACTCATTAATCTTAGAAGTTCTTCAGCTTTTTCCTTCAACTCAGCTACTACTTTGGAAACCTAGGACCTAAAGGGTAATAAAACTTCCAACATGTGTCAATGGGGGGTCTAATTCTTGTGTTCAGAGTGCTCGGGATGGAAGGACTAAGCAGATGTCCTTAGGTGAGTTACGAAAGTAATTGTTCACAGTATGTGAATAGTATTTATTTCTGTGCTCAAACTTTGGGTGAGTGTTTGCATGCTTTAATATGAAGCTCCTTCCACTTCAGTTAGTAGTTTCTGAACAGCAGAAGTCAACAAGACAGAGCTGTGGACACATGAACAGTGATGTCTAAGACCTTAGTCCATGAAAGCCCTGGAATACTTAATGTATCTTCAAGCACATGATTTTTAGTAAAATTAAAAGGAATATTGGTATACTTTAGTTGGTGGAAGGCATTCTGAAAAGATGACAAAAGCGATTCAAGTCCTGGCAGCCCTTTGTATATGCCTTGTAATCCTGTTTGTGACCCTGCTTGTGTCCTAGAGAAAATGACAAGTGTTTTGAGCTGCTGAATTCTATAGAAGGCATAAAAATAGATCGGAACTTCTGCCCAGCCTGTTGAAAAGTGTGGAAAGGACCAAAGTGTCTTCTGATACTTTTTTCTTTTTTAGACTGACTGTAATGTTCACAGTTGCAATAAATACTGTAAATATGCAATTCTGTCTCCCTTGAAAGCATAAACACTGGAAACTGAAGGTGCTGCTGCCAGCCCCACTAGATGTCAGCCAAGACCAAGTGACTGAGCACTGTATGTCTGCAAATCCTTGTTTTCTAGTCTAGATAAGCCCTTAGCTATTGCAGAATACACTGGACAATAGTTTTCCATGGCTGGCTTGTATGTGTAATAATACTATTTAGGATGTAGGTGGAGCAGACTACCTTATGGCACTGTAAGTTGATCTAAGTTACTAGGCAAGCTTGGATTGGGTATTGAAGCTCTCTTAACCAGATCAAAGCCACATGAGATTGTTCTTTATCCCAGAAGCTACAGATGATCACAGTACCAGTTTGGAAACAAAAGGTATTAAAATATTTCCTTGTTTTCTTCCCATCTAACATCATTGTTGTGTTACCTAATACATTGCTTTGCCAATGCAGAGCTTTCTTGAGTATATGGACATATCTATCCTACACAACACAAATCATAAAGGTTCCTTCAGTTCCCTTCAGTGTTTTTCACAAGCCTAATCAATTTATTTTGTGTATTTACCAGTGTGAAAAACAAGAAAATAAAACAGCTTTAGAAGGTGTAGATGTACGTCTATGTTAGTGGCAGTGGACCTCTGTAAGCAAGGCAGAGAAATGTATCAGTATTATATATCTATAACATTTTGGGGTTTTTAACAATATTTTGTTGTTTAAACAACAGTATGTAAGAGTTTCTCACATTAATAGTGTCTGTAATACATATGAAGATACTCAAATACTACAGGTGAATTACCTGTATATCTTTAATCTGTACTCTTTGAGAGTATGTATGTTGAGTTGTTGTGTTTTTTCTTAAAGTAGCTGTAACTGTTCTTCATTAGGATTTCTGTACTAAATGCCCAACCTTTTCCTGTATTGTTAATGGGCCATTACATAGGAACATGTATGACTGTGTAGCTGGAAAGCAGGGCAGGTTGTCATAAGCTATTGAATTAGCTTTGCTGTGTTTTGTAGCTTGTCCCTATACTTCAGAAAAAAAGATCACGAAGCAAAAAGCCCTTACTAAACTTAAGAGACAGGATGTGCTTGCTCCATGTTCATGAATGATCTCCAGGGTTTTCTCCAGTAAGTGTTCTGTGTTTGGGGATCCCTCTTGTTTTAGCATGGTAATGGATAATATTGTAAAGCTTTGTTAAATAAAAAGCGCATTGCTGATCCAAAAAGCATAATTGTAAGAAACATTTAGGTGCAACACATTGAAAGATATTAATTAATTCAGACTGGTACATGGTGTCTTCAGGATAGCAGCATCCAACATAAAATGCAAATGGATCCTGCGGAGGTTAACATCGGGCTTGCTTCAGTTTGTTGTTGCTGCTGATACACCATTTTGGCTGTGTTGATGGCCTCTTAATAACATTATTTTCCTGAAGTAGTGCTGCACTGTATTTTTCATGTAGCCTTACGTGTGGCTGGTGTAACTTCTCTGTGTGGTTAGAAAGGTCATGTTGCTGGACTTGTGAAATACAGTATAGTACAGCAGGTGTGTGTGTGGGGGGAGGCATTATGTTGCTTCTTGAAAACCAGCATGAATTGTTCAGCTTGTTGAAGTGCTTTTCCATCAGAAAACTTTTAAATACTTGATGTTGGACTGCAAATGTGAGGCAGCCATTCAAAGGCTGCCTACTTTGAATAGAAATTATATAAGCTGTTTCTACATGCAAAAAAAAAAACATAAAATGCTGGGTTTCATGAAGTGAAATGCTAATCGCTTTTTTTGTTGTCCTAGGTGCAGCAAAGTTATGCTGCAAAGTTTTGAGGCAAGTCCTTGAGATAAAGTTCTGGAAGAAGCCAGCTTCCTCACTGAGGGTAATGGGAAGAAAGATAAGATATACGTGCAAGTGCTTTTAAAGCTGGACTTGATAAATTGAGTGGGGATGATGATTTTGTTCCCTTTAACCTTGCTCACTTGGGGTGAGAAAAGTGGGGATTTGCTTACTCTGAGGTGTGTTTCTCCCCTCTACTGAGACTAGGCTATAAAATAAAGCAGCGCCTATAGCAGTAATCTGTGGTAGAGAATTACTTGCAGTAACAAAGCCATTCCTGTATCCTGGCCTTTTTTTCCTGTAAAGGAATTAGGTTCAGGTTTGGCAGGGAGGAGGTTGATAGTGAATGAAAGTTGCTATAACAGCTAGCTCTTGTTGCTGCAACTTAAACTGCAACTAATGTATTGTTCTAATCCAGAGACAGCAAAGTATACTGTGCTGAGAACACATTTCACCAGTAGCAGTGTGCTTGTTGAGCAGACCTGAGAGAGCACAGCTTCTGACTTTAAACTTTAAGGCCATTGCTGAAAGTTTGCCTTCGACCTGTACTAAATTCAGCTGAAGGGTTTCTTAGTATTTTGGTCCTTTCTTAGAAATCTAGGACACTTAGTGCTTTGTTGTTCTGATTTGTCACCCCCAAGCTTACTGCTTCACAGGAAAAGGAGGAATAATTAAAATGTGATTTGTTGTGATGTGACAGTCCTCTGATCACAGAGCAAAAAAAATGGGGAAGTAAGCCAAAATGAGAGTATCAGACTAGTGCATCACATTTCCAGCTTTCTTCTGGGAGCTGAATGAGCTTTTAGTTAACATTAGTGATTAAAGCCTTATGGCAGTACACTTATTATTTATTAAGAACTTCTCAGTGTATATTTTAATCATACTGTAGCACACAAAACACCTGATGGCTTTAGTTTGAATGACAGCTTGAAAAGTTTCCCTTTCTTTGTTAACTGAATAGTTTGTACTACCTAAAATTATGTAGAATGTGTCACTAATGGTCTTTATTACTATTGGACTTGTCTATATGATTGTAACACTGCTTTTCATATTTTATTGCCATTTTGCTCCAAATGTATTACAGGAAACATATAGTATGTCTAAAGAGTGCAGTATTACTGTGAGACAAGTTTAAATGAAAGCATAAAACTTGTGCGTAGCAAAAGCTCTTTATTTTTAAGTGAGAAAAATGCTGGGAAATTGAGGGAGAAAATTAAACAAGTCAACTGGAACTATAGAGAACTTTAAAATTACAGGTGCAGAAATTTGCCTCTTCTACAAACTCCAGATTTGGGGAAGAAAAAGGATGCACAACATCAGGGGTTCATAGGCAGAGTTTCTGTTCTAACCAGAGCAAAAGTGTTTTGAGACATATATTAGGAATTAGCCTACAAAGAAGAAAACTCTTTGATCACACTCCTCTCGTCTTGCAGAAAGTCAGTGTAGGGCATAAAGGAGAATTTTCAGATCTAAGTACAACTTGATTTTTGCCAGAGTAAAATGAAACAACTGCATAAGGTTAAAAAATACGTTAAATAAAGAATCTGAGACAGAGGTGGGACCTGTGCATGTTTTTGATGTTGAATTTAGGCTTTTTCCTTTCATATACTTAAGTGTTGGAACCAGGGGAAATTTTGTTAAAGGAGTACTGAGGGTTGATGTTGTTGAATTACATTAGAGACTTAAGCACAAAATATGAGTGTTTAAAGAACTTACTGATGAGAAAAAGGGAAGGGGTCTCTTTGAGATAAAGGAGGAAAGAAAAGGCACTGGATGACTTTGAACCCAGTAAGTTTAGAGAGGGGTTTAAAAAAAAAAGTATTTTTAGACAAAACTTTAGACTTTTTTAAAAGGACATATGAAGCAAAGTACATAAATTCCCAGCTGAGCCTTTCTCCCATCTTAACTTGCTGCTGTAGTGATGCTTTCTGGGTAAAATGCAAGAAAAACAGCTTTACAGTAATACTATCTGAGACATACTGCATTTGTTTCAGTCATGAATTTATAAATAAGTGAGATGCTTAAAGTGAGATGTGATTATGCCAAGTGCATTTATTTTCTACTGATGCTGGGGAATCCAGTGTTTAATAACTGTCTGCAGAGAGGAATTAACCAGGCTACAATTGAGAGGTCCATGACTTCCAGGGGGTGACAGAGGAACAATGATTGTTGTGTATGATGTGTCTAATGGTAAATGATCAAGCATGATGAGAGCTGTGGACGTTGTCTATCTGGACTTTGGTAAGACCTTTGGCACAGTCTCCCACAGCGTTCTCCTGGAGAAGCTGGCAGCACATGGCACAGACAGGTACACTCCCTGCTGGGTAAAAAACTGGCTGGCTGGCCAAGCCCAGAGAGTTGTAGTGAATGGGGTTGGATCCAGTTGGCGGCTGGTTATCAGTGGTGTCCCCCAGGGCTCAGTTTTGGGTCCAGTCTTGTTCCATATCTTTATTAATGACCTAGATGAGGGGACTGAGTCCTTCCTAAGTAAGTTTGCAGATGACACTAAACTGGGTGGAAGAGTCAATTTGTTTGAGGGTAGGAAGGCTCTGCAGAGAGACCTGGACAGGCTGGATCGATGCGCCAAGGCCAATTGTATGAGGTTTAACAAGGCCAAGTGCCGGGTCCTGCACTTTGGTCACAACAACCCCATGCAAAGCTACAGGCTTGGGGAGGAGTGGTTGGAAAGCTGCATGGTGGAGAAGGACCTGGGGGCGCTGGTTGACAGCCGACTTAACATGAGCCAGCAGTGTGCCCAGGTGGCCAAGAAGGCCAATGGCATCCTGGCCTACATCAGGAATAGTGTGGCCAGCAGGAGTAGAGAGGTGATCATGCCCCTGTACTCGGCATTGGTGAGGCCACACCTTGAATACTGTGTGCAGTTCTGGGCCTCTCACTACAAAAAGAATGTCGAGTTGCTGGAGTGTGTCCAGAGAAGAGCTACCAAGCTGGTGAAAGGTTTGGAGAATAAGTCCTATGAGGAGAGGCTGAGCGAACTGGGATTGTTTAGTTTGAAGAAGAGGAGGCTGAGGGGAGACCTCATTGCTCTCTACAACTACCTGAAAGGAGGTTGTAGGGAGGTGGGAGTTGGTGTCTTCTTTCCATAGAATAATGACAGGACGAGAGGAAATGGCCTGAAGTTGCACCAGGGGAGGTTCCGACCAGATATTAGAAAGAATTTCTTCAGTGAAAGAGTGGTTGGACAGTGGAACAGGCTGCCCAAGGAGGTGGTGGAGTCACCATCCCTGGAAGTGTTTAAAAGAAATATAGATGTGGTGCTTAGGGACATGATTTAAGCACTGAATGGGTAGATTAGATTATGGTAGGTGGATTTAGGTTATGGTTTGACTTGTTGATCTTCAAGGTTCTTTTCAGCTAGGATGATTCTATGACATGGGAGGAATTAGATTTCTCTGACTTCTGACAACTCGTATTGAAGGTAAAAATTATTTTTCAGAAGTTTGGAGTTGGAAACGTTTCCAGCTTTTAAAACTTAATTTTGCTTTGTTTGCAGCTTTAGTCAGTTCTCCATGATAAGATTATTAATAGGACAAAAAGAGATCCTTGAACAAGCATTTCAGTCTCTCTTCAATATTTGCAGCTCAAATCCAATCCCAGCAATAATGAGGAGAAAGAAGCCCAGACTCAGCTGACAAAATCTGATGAGCTACAGCGCCTGCATTCACAAGCGTTATCTGCCTACCAGCAAGAGGATTACAAAGTTGCTATTTATCTTCTTGATGAAATCTTGGCAGTAAGTGTTAAGTAAAATGGTACTGTGAAGGGGAGGTAAGAGCTCCTGTCTGACATCTTGTGTATTTTTGCTTAATAACTTCTTCACTGATGTGAAAACACTTGGTGTAATTGGCTCAGTTTTGCTGAGCACCATCAGTCTCTAATGAACTTGCAGAGTGGAGAATGCTGAGCACTAGCTGCAAGGAAGTCAAAATAATAGATTGTAGTTAGGGTTAAAGACACAACTTCAGCCAAACTTCTGTTGTGAGTAATTTTCTTGCGTTTACGCTCCCCTTTTCCACAGGCCAGTGTTCTTGGGGAATCTGGGAAAAAAGTTGTTCTCAAATCAATGAAGTTTTGCCAGATATAGGAGACATAGGGTTTTTTAATCTAGATTTTGTTGTTGTCTATATGCAGGTGTTTTGTATGTATTTAATAAGAAACTTGATAAGCATTAGATCCTCACTCTAAAGTAGGTCTTGAGAAAATGAAGTAAGAAAAGAGAAGAAGTATCACAAAGTTTAAAATGTACATAGCACAGCTATTTAGACTTTCCTCTTGTTCCTTAGATACCTGTCTTTGTTGAATCTTAGTAGCGATAGTCTGATAGTATAAGTGTAATCAGTTAACTCAATCAGTTAACTGTGTAGACTTTTAACATACAAATTAGCAGTGTTGACTTGGAGTTTACCACACTCTAGCTATTGGTGAAGAAACTGCTGAAGTGTGAGAGTTTGTTTACAGGGAGGGAATGTGGAAAAGCAGAAAAGCCTCATTCTCTAAAATGGTGATTTACAAATAAGTTATAAGACCCAGAATAAATTATCTAAAACTATTGATGGTAGGCAGTTCCTTTTAAATAAGTGTTCTTGTCATACTCTGACATTGTTACTTCTGTATAGATATTTAAAATCCAGATACTAAGGTCAAATCTTGTGTGGCTGAATCTTACCCTCAGGCTTTTTTATGAAGGACAACTGACAGCTTGGTCCTTGCTGTTCACAGGGCCTATTCTTTTGGGAGGATATAATAATTTATGATTCTGATATCCTTCCCTGGAGGCTCAACAGACTGTCCCAGTTTAAGCAGTGCCAGTACATTTAATTCATCTCCCCACGTGAGCTCTTTGAATCACTTACAAATTTTTTAGGCCTTTATTTTCTCTTTGGGCAGGTGCATCGCAGCAACCACCAGGAAGCAGTGATGCTAATTTAACGTGCTCAGCATGCAGCTTGAACCTTATGCTATTGCAGTTGGCAAAGTGAAATTATATGGGATTTTTCTTTTATTGGGGAGGAAAAGAAGTAAAGTCTTATGGACCAAAACCAAGCTTTAATTTTGATTTCTCAAGGTTTGTGTTTGGGATGCAGAGCTGCGGGAACTTCGAGCTGAGTGTTATATAAAGGAAGGGGAGCCAAGCAAAGCCATTAGTGACTTGAAAGCTGCTGCAAAATTAAAGAATGATAACACTGAAGCCTTCTATAAAATCAGCAGAATATATTATCAGCTGGGGGACCATGAATTATCACTCAGGTAATTTTACTGTCTGCTATAATTATAACTGAGACAGAAAATATGGTGATGCAGGTCATGATAAACTGAAATATTTGTGTTGTCTGGTGTTGGGATAGAGTAGCAACTCTGGTCTGGATCTGATAAAGGAAGCTTCTCTCTAGAAGCTAAGAACTGGCAGTGAAGGCACCATTCTTGGCAGACCAGCCATCTGTGGTTCCTAGCATCTCGTTTACTTAAATAGAAGCCATAGTGCAGGTCTGTCAGAGTTACATATGTTTACTGTCTCAATTGTATTTCTCCATCATAGAAGAATGTGCTGCTCTAAACTTGCTTTGGTGGAGCCTTTTTTTTAACCTTGTGAAGTCTACAATGCAAACAAAAAATGTATGCATTTAGTCTTAGGGCTGGATTTTTATTTTCAAGAGTCAAAACAAACAGTTACAAGTTTAAGAACAGGTAAAAAGTACAGGAGCATCCAACTATGAGGAGCTGGGGATCCAGAGCTGTCAATCTTTCATTCTTGCAGACTGTGTCCAGTATTTTGGATTTTTTTTTTATAATGTCCTAGCCTTTTATTCATATGCAGTTAAGTGTTATTCCCATACAGCCCTAGTCAGTCCTGCAGATAACTGCCCTTGCCCAATTTGGACTGTTAAATTCATACTCTGTGCTCAGCTGAACAGATGGTACAGTCCTTCTTTTTGCACAGAAGTGGTTTCTGTGCAGCTCATCATCTCAGATGTGCTACCTGCATCTCCAGACTCCTTCCATTATGGTTTCTGCCACAGAATCTCTTTTGTAAGAGGCGAAGGGAACCGAAAAAGCCTGAGTTAATTTTCTTGGTGGTGTAGGACAAAGGCTGGTGGATGAAAACTGCCTGTGATTGTAACTGCAAAAATTCATTTTATAGCTGGGCAAAATAAATGTCAGATAAGTGTTTGTTTTGCATTAGGGATCCCCTTTCCAGAGGATATTACACCTCTGAAGCTTATAGGTCACTTCTGTGGTGACTTTTGGTAGCGGATTTCAAGAATTGGTGGGTTTTATTTCTCTGAAATCCACACATGGACTTGCTCTTTTAATAACCAAATCTCAAGATGTTTCTAATTACAATGGAGGGAGCGGTTGAAGAACAGAATGCTACCAGAATTAAGATATAAGCCTCTTTTTTTTTTTTTTTTTTTTTTTTTTTTTTTTCCCAGAAAGTGTTTTATACCTCTTGGACTTGCTGGGTGATTAATCTTGTCCTTCCCTTAGATTCTTCACTCTACCTTTACAGGCTTAATGATTTTCTAATAATAGGAAATTTTGTCTGTGCTTAGGAACAAAATAAGGTTTTAATGATCTCTTTTTGAAGATAACACCTTGATAATACTGTGATTTCTCCATATGATACAAAACTTTTACTCCTTCATATGATTCCGTTCTGGGGTGTTTTTTAAAGACTTTTTACTGCTAGTCGGGTTCTGATTTAACAGTCTTCACAGTGAAAGGTCAGGCTCAGACTTGGCTGATATTCTGTGAAAGGAGGTGTGGGTCTTAGCTAAGTTTTGTCTGTTTCAGGCAATACAAAATATACTTCTGTATAGGTGTTTTGTAATACTGCTGAGTTAAATATATAGGAAAATGGCAAACAATTGTATCTGATGACTGCTGAAGACAACTTCTTTCCCAGGGTATATTTTCCTTCTGCTGTTTAGTCAGTTTTTAATGCAGCACTTCTCAATTTTTACATATTTGGCAGTAAATAATTAAAACCAAACAAATATCTCTTTCAGAGCATACAGACTTCTTTGTCTCACTTTAAATTCATTTTTGGATGAAGGGAGAGGTTATGTAAAGAAGTCAACTGTTCTGGACAGATGATAGATGCTGCATTATGTCTCTTAAGTGTTTCTAAGTGAAATCTCATAATGTGTGGTGCTTTTTTTTTCCCCCCTCCCTACCTCCCTGTGAAAAGTGAAGTCCGGGAGTGTCTGAAACTGGACCAAGACCATAAGCAATGCTTCTCCCTTTATAAGCAAGTAAAGAAACTCAATAAGCAGATCGAGTCGGCAGAGGAATTCATCAGAGAAGGCAGGTAAGTTCACTGCTGTATCAAAAAAAAAAAAAATTAAAAAAATCACTACCGAGGCACTAACTTATTCTTGATTGAGGAGTTGATTAAGTGATGTTTTTTGCATCCGTTGGTTGAAGTGCATAACTGAGCAGAGCTCTCAAATTACAATTAAAATAAATATTGACTCACATAGTGACAATCCTATTATGATTCCTCCTGATGCCATGGTCTTCTCTTTCCATACTGAACTTATTTGTGGAGTAGGTAGTAAGACCAAGATAGGAGTAATATTTTTCAGCCTTCAATATGTTATTACTCAGGACTGGTGAGGCCACACCTACAGTACTGGGCTCTCCAGTGCAAGAGAGATGAAGCTACTGAGCAAAGTGCCACCAAGATGAGGAAGGGACTGAAGCCTCTCTCTCCCGTGAGGAAAAGCTGAGGTAGCTGGGACTGTTCCCCCTGAGCCACCTTTGCAGCAGAGTGATCTCATCAAAGTATATATAGCTTCCCACCACCCTCTAATTTCTACTGGTGCAAGTTCCCCAGAGAAGCTGTGGAGTCTTCCCACTTTGCAGATATTCAAAATCCATCTGGGTATGGTCCAGGGCAACCCTGCTTTAGGTGGCTCTGCTTGAAAAGGGATTGGGACTGGATTACCTCCAGAAGTCCCTTCCAACTATTCTGTGGTTAAAGGACCACATCTTCAGACTGAAACCACCTAGTAACTCTGCAGTTTCTTGATAGCCCATCAGCCAGATCCACTTTTTCTTCTTTTATGTGCCCTGTGAAATGACAGACAGTGCCTCTGTATTCTTCAGCTTCTTGCTTTTATTTCAGTTCTGCATGTTCCCAAGCACATGACACCCAACTCTAAAGACCCCTAACAAGTGATTAAACATCATCAAGGCAGCTTTCTAAAATTAAGTACATCAGGAATGTGAATCAGCACACTGAAGACAGTTTTACTAAGTTAGCAGTCTGTTTGAACTCTGCACTTTAGTTTTCTATTTAATCCTGTGTCAGCACATTTTCAGGAGATCTTCTGAGAGCTTTAATTTCTCCTAGCTTGTAGCAACATGTGGGTTCAATCACATGCTTGCATTTTTTGGTGAATGTTCCAATCCATTTCTTACTCAAATCATGGAACTTCAGTATCTTTGAAACCTTCACAGGAAAAATACATTGTGCTGTGTGACTTGTGGAAAGGGAGGAAGGGAGAAAACTGCCCAGTTCAAGCAGGCGTGAAGAACTTTTTTCCTTTTTGTACCAAGAAGTGCAGATAGCGCGGTGCTCACATCAAGACTCCAGACTTGGTCCATCTCAGATATCGTAGAGGGAGATGCTTTTTTTTCCCAAGTACAGAGTGGCATGTTGGACAGGAGGCAAATCTAGAGGATGTTGTATGTGCATGCTACAAGATGGTACTTGTCATCTTCTGCAAACTGCCAGGCATAGTGCCTGCTCTTGTGTCCCATAGCACAGATAAAGGGATGGGGATTTAAGTTTTCATACTGTTACCTCACATCACAGCTTTAAAACTATTAAAGTTAAGGTACATTGCTAGAAGGATGTGAAAAATCTGTGATTTTTAGAATTTGTAAATAAATCACAACACCCTGAAATAGTTATGACATTTCATGATATTGTGCTTATCTTTGATTTATACAGGTACGAAGATGCCATCAATAAATACGAATCTGTAATGAAAACTGAGACAGAAGTCCCAATTTATGCTACTCGTGCCAAAGAGAGAATCTGCCACTGTTTATCAAAGGTAATTCTGCTTCTATCTCCCTCTGCAAATTTCTTTAAAGCAAACAAAAACAACCAAAATATCCACAACTACATTAATTTTGTTTTACTTTCTCCTCTGTAGAATCAGCAGGCTACAGGAGCCATAAAAGTTTGTTCACAAGTTCTGCAACTGGAACCAACCAACGTGAATGCCCTGAAAGACAGAGCAGAAGCTTATTTGCTGGAAGACCAGTATGAAGAAGGTACAGTTGTATGCAGTTTGCACATTCTTCTTTTAGTAAGCATTTAAAATGCAGTTAGTGTCTCAAAAATTTTTAATGTGCACTTTCATTCTACACTATGCTGTTATCCCTAATCAGCACTGGTTGTTGCAGATTTACAAAAATATCTGCTGGTAATTTTTGTCTTGATTAGTGTAAATGGAATGTACTTGTTTTATCCACAGCAGAGTTGTCTTTACAACAGTGGTCTATGTTCAGGAAGTTTTATAAGACTGTACAGCTTACTCAACTTAAACTCATTTTAGATAGTCAGCAATGTCAGCCAATTGCATTTAGAGATAAAACGTGTTTATAATTAGTGGTCTAAATCCATTTTAGAAACTTCCATTTTAATGTGTTTAGATGGCAGCATGAAACAATACTGTTCTATCCCCTACCATACGTTGAGGGCAGAGGAAGGTAACAGCCATTGCTTCACCCCCATGTGTCTCCAGGTGCTGCTAAGAGCAGTAAACTGATACTACTCCTGAGGCTGCATTTTCCATATGGGATTTCCATAAGATGCATACTGGTACATGGTCCCATCTACAGCCTTGGAAAGAAGGAACTGAGTAGTGGATGTTTCTGAGTACACTGTTACGTTGTTACCTAGCTTCTTTAAGAGGACTAAGTGCTCATGTGCTATTAAAAAAAAAATCTGTAATTTATTGAATCTCACTTCTCACTCTCTGCTTCCACAAGAATGCAGGCTTAAGAAGGAATTCAGACAGTCTGTCTGTTCACCCCTGTGCTCAGTCATACAGCAGTTTTTGAAGTATTGGGCTGTTTCAGTCAAATGTGATGAGGGAAAGAAATTGTAGGTTTTAGATCTGCAGAAGAAGAGTTTCATTAATTTTCATACTCATAGAATTTTCCTTTTCTGTATTTTGGTACTGGATCTTTCACTTTACAACTGAACAAAAAAAATCTTTTCTATTTAAACATTCATGAAGGCAGCTGTTCTCATTAATAGCATGCTCAGATTTTTTCTTTTCGAGAAATTAATCACTGAGAGATGATACTGCTACCTCCTGAAGTTCACTTTAAAAAATGAGAGAGCTATTTTGTTCTTTCTTTAGGCCCCCTTGACTCGAATTAAATGGTATAAAGAGGACTGGTGTGGTTTCAGGCAGTCCTCTTCATCAGCCCTGCAGACTTTGTGCCTCTGAAGTGATCTAATCCTAATCCCTCTTTGCTGAGGCTGGCAAGCCTGCTTCCTCCTTGTAAGAAAAAGAGCATTTCAGAGAACCAGTGACCTTTGTACAAAGGGTTGCTTAAAAAAAACCACAACAAAGTGTAAGGAAAAATTGTCTTCCTTTTTTTCTTAGGATAATGGTTTTACACCTTTTGACTGTTTAGAACTGCAGTGTCAACCTAAAAGTAAGGCTCAGGAAGATTTCACAGTGATGAGGCCCCTTTGAGCAGATTACCTATCTTTTTCTGTACTTCAGTAAAGTGGAACTCTTGCAAGTTAGAGGGGAAAAAAATTTTTATAACAGGGTCTGGCACAAATGCACAGAGCCAGCTTTGTGCTAGAGCAAATGCCTTCCTGTGATGGGATGTCAGCAAACGCAGAGAGGACACACCTGGGATCTGGGCTGGAGCCTGCTGGGCTTGGCCTAGCCTGGTTCTGAGCGGACAACCACACTAGAGTGGAACTGTACTCCTCCAAATCCCTGTTGTTTAGCACAGGGCTCAGTGCTGGGGCTGCTCCTGTTCAATGTCTTTATTGATGACTTGGATGAAGGGATAGAATGCACCCTCAGTGACTTTGTAGATGACATTAAGTCGGGTGGAAGTGTCGATCTGCTTGAGGGCAGGGAGGCTCTGCAGAGGGATCTAGACTGGCTTCACCAATGGGCTGAGGCCAGTTGTATGAGTTTCAATAAGGCCAAATGTCGGGTCCTGCAGGGTGGCCACAACAACCCCCAGCAGCACTGCAGGCCTGGGGAGGAGTGGCTGGAGAGCTGCCCAGCAGAGAGGTACCTGGGGGTGTTGATTGACAAGCCAGCTGAACATGAGCCAGCAGTGTGCCTGGGTGGCCAAGACGGCCAACACATCCTGGCCTGCATGAGGAATAATGTGACCAGCAGGACCAAGGAGGTGATCCTGCCTCTCTACTCAGCCTTGGTGAGGCCGCACCTTGAGCACTGTGTGCAGTTTTGGGCATCGCAGTATAAGAAGGACGTTGAGGTGCTGGAGAGGGTGCAGGGAAGGGCAATGGAGCTGATTAGGGCCTTGAGAACTGGCCCTATATGAGGAGAGGCTGAGGGAGCTGGGGCTGTTCGGCCTGGAGAAGAGGAGGCTGAGGGGAGACCTCATTGCTCTCTCCAACTACCCGAGAGGAGGTTGTGGTGAGGTGTGTGTTGGCCTCTTCTCCCTGGTGACCAGCGATAGGACAAGAGGAAATGGGGTTAAGCTGCACCAGGGGAGGTTCAGCTTGGATATTAGAAAAAATTTATTCACAGAAAGAGTGGTGAGGCACTGGAACAGCATTGCTAGCTCTCCAGCAGCATCTTGGTCAGCTGGAGGAAGTGCCATGAATTTTCCTCTTGTTAGTTTTTCAGCCCCCAGCGTGCCTGTGAATGCAGTGTTAGTGGTGGGTGGCAGCTGTATTTAACAGAAGCATTCTATTCATTTCAGTTCCATGCTTTTTTTCTTCAATTAATTCAGTTTCCTAGTTGTCTAAGTCACCTAAGTTTCATTGTGGTTACACCTTCACCTTTGGATATAGAAGCACCCTTCAGTTCTGTACCTTGGCTACATGTTGACTGCAGCATATTTCCCTCTCTTAGGAGGAAGTCCTGTACATGGAAAGAAGTCAAGTTGTACTCCAGTAATTGGCATTTAGTTGCCACCTGTATGGCTCATAGATCTGTAATTTCCATGATTGATTTTCATATGAGGAACTTCATGCTAGCCACCATTCCAACTATTCCTTGGAAGAATCATCTTATTCTCACGTTTAAGAGAAAAATAGCTCATGAAGCTTTGGATCTGATCCCTTCTACAGGAACAGTATTGTTTTATTTCAGCTTCAGTAGGGTTTGTTTTGTTTTGTTTTGTTTTTTCCCCTCCTTCCTCCCTCCCACTGCAATTCTATGGGCTGGAACAGGTCTATTTCTTACAAAATATTTATTATTACTTGGAATTCAGGAACACACAGTTCCATATGAAGTTTAGTCATCAGCTACTCTTAAAAAATGAAAGGATTGATTAATATCTTTGCTCTTATGGATTTTTAGTTAATGCATCAATTTCAGTGTTACAGGAAGATATGTTAAGGTTGTGGAGGTGGTGGTGAGGTGGGTGTTTGCCTCTTCTCCCTAGTGAGCAGCGATAGGACAAGAGGAAATGGGGTCAAGCTGCACCAGGGGAGGTTCAGGTTGGATATAATGAAAAATTTTTTCAGAGAAAGAGTGGTGAGGCACTGGAACAGGCTGCCCAGTGAGGTGATGGAGGCACTGTCCCTGGAGGTGTTCAAAAAAGGGGTAGACGTGGTGTTTCATAGGATGGTTGGACTTAGTGGTTAGCAGTTGTAGGGTCTAATCTGACCTTGACAATTCTGTGATTCTATATCCCCTGCCTTCCTCCAGCCCTTGACAGTAATGAAATGGTTGTAGTTACGCTCTGCCTTCCAGGAGAGTCTCCATGAACGCTATTACAGTCCATTAATGTTAGTCTGCCTGAAGGTGTCTTTACTTATCCTTCAATTTTAACTGCTATAAAATGATGGCTGATTTCTCTCTGCTGTAGAGAACAGTAGAGCAGTTAAAATTCTAGTCTCCTGTTTAAAGGAAGAAACTGGTTCTCATTCTTCCCTCAAGAAAATTTCAAGCTGGAAGCACCTATTTTCCTGTTTAAAGGCAGGAAATTTCAAAGTCCTTGCAATTCAGAACTTTGGTATGTATAGTAGAGTTCTGATTCCCGTCAGATCATTTTAATTACTCTATAATTACATGGGATCCAGGGCTTTTCTACAGAGTCAGATGTGTAATGACTTCCTTTCTGGCTTACCTCATAAGTACAGGAGTCTGTCTGTCTAAAGTATACAGCACAAGTTTTGTCAAAGAAAAAAAATACAACAAACCCTTGCTGTATCAGAATTGTTCATGACATACTTTTGTTTTTTTTTTCCCTACCCTACTATAGGAGACAGTCCCTATTTCAGCAAGAGCATAACTGGTTCAGTTGTTCCTCTAGGAGAGTTGGCATAGACATAGGTTGTCTGTATTTACTTGTGTTTAATAGGAAATTAATGCTCCATATGGTGTAGTGGTCAATCTTGGTCACTGTTTTAAGGATGTGGGCAAGATAGGAAAGCCAGCTGAGGTGTTTAGAGACATGATGTGGTTACTGTTGGAGAGATTGTTAAGACTTTTATTGAAACCAGAGTTAGATTTTACTGAAATATTTACAATGACAGTGATACTGGAAACTGGTTGTTCCTGTCCTGTTGTGGGACAGGATGAAATACCAGGCCAGTAAGAAGCAACGGTGATTCTTGCGTTGGTTTGTGAGGTACTAGAGCTTTTAGAAATAGCAACTGAGAAGAATTGATTAAATATCTCACTTGACATGCTGTGAATTAGTACTAAGACTCCTGGTTCCACAGCGAGCTTCTTGGGGTTATGAAGCTGTTACCCTGCTTCCTCCTCCTTCCAACCCTCACCCCTCAGGTGGGGAGAGCAGTTAGCTCCCTCAAAGAGGAAGATTCCTACACTGGAGAGTACCAGAAAAGCTGAAGTCTCTTCCAACATTGTCAGGTGTGCTGGGTTCATTCTCTCTGCTGCGTGAAGCACTAAAAAACATACCTTCCCATATGCTTAATACTTGCAGCCTTTAAATAAGGTAGTAAATGTGAAAAAAGAGAAATCTAGTAGTGTCATTGCAAATACTTGACCCCTGAGCAGCTTGGTGCATGCTATAGGTGATGTGGTGCTCAGTGAAACTGATCTGCATTTGGCAGGACATTGTGATGGGACCTCCTATTATTACATGAAACAGATTAAATACACTGGTGCTTAAAATTACTGGAGTGGTAAAGCAACATAATGAAATCAGTTTTGACAGCATGTATTGGGCACGCACATTAGTGTACACTCTTTTTTGTTGTTTTTCTAATGACTGGACAAATTATCCAGCATTTGTACCAGAAGCCAAGATGCTTTGTTCAAGCAGCAAATTACAGTGTCCAGTGACGTGAAAATGCATACAAGTTTTGTTTTGTTTGTAATAACACATGAAATGGTTGGGGCACTGGAAATACTTTTTGGATTATTTTTTTCAAGAACCAAAACAAGATTGCAGTGGTATCAGATGTCTGGGTGATAAAAATTCATTAGCACTTCCTGCTGTCTTGCTCAGAAACAGCGAAAAACAAATCTAACACCTGCTGAGAAATAGCATCTGCTTGGAAATAATCTGATGTAAGTACTTTGTCTAACTTGAGAAGCCTAGGAGACTTGGATCTGCAAATGAGACTTTAAGGATTATAACAGTGAAAGAACAGTCTCATTAAAGACTTCAGCAGTTGCTTCCCTTGACAAATCTTGATATCAAAGAATATTTAAACTTGATGTCTGAAGCATTTAGTTACCACTTAATAATAGAAGAAATGTAGACCTATAATTTCTTAAAAATTCATTAATACATTACAGTACGTCTCTTGCTTTCACTCCTGAGAAGTGCAGCTCTTGAAATAAAGCAAGAACATGCCTTTGGAAAAGACACAACTTAAAATACAACTGTCTGCACATTATGCAGAGGCATAAAAGGCAAATATTTGTCTTTCATTAACCGTTTGAATTTACCAGTAATCTGGAATCCATCTTTATTGGCATTAAAGAGGAAGAGGCATTATATCATGTTGATTCAGTGCAGACTGTGGAAGAAGAAGGAATATTAATTTACAGACTGTATAATATAATGCCTCTTTCAGTTGAGCAGCAAAGTATGGGACTGACATGGTGCAGCGAGCTCTTCACATACTGGTCACTGAAACTTGCTTCTTAATTACCCTTCTTGCAGTCCTTAATGCTTTTGATATTTGTCCATGTGACTGTTGCAACATCTAGAGAGTGTTCTGACCTGCTGCTAGTAGCCTTCCTTCTTCCTTTTCAAAAAGTGTGATAAACCTAGAGAAAGAAAATTACCTGCATAATATGTGAAAATGCATCTCCTCTACTCCAAGGTTTTCTAATTTCAAAAGAAAAACATGGCAAGTTGAAATAAAAGTTTTCCTGTTTATATATGGTAATAGCAAAACTTCAGCCTCAGTGAGTGGTTGAGTTCTTTAAACTGAAATCTGCAAAGAGTTTTGTCATCTTTTTTTCATTCACTTTTTTTATAAAAGCTATTAAAGACTACGAGACTGCTCAAGCCAATAGTGAAAATGACCAGCAGATTCGGGAGGGGCTAGAACGTGCCCAGAGGATGCTGAAGCAATCACAGAAGAGGGATTACTATAAAATCTTAGGAGTAAAAAGGTGAGATATTAATATCTGATATGATGCTATGAAAGTTGGCTATTAAACCAGTACATCTACGGCTTAAATTTGTTCTGCTGTTAGTTTTCGTTCCTTCATCTTGCTACCTTCACTTTCCTGCTGTACTGGGTTAGCAGTGTTCAGCTTTTAAGTAGCATTTGTTTTCAATTCCTTTAGAAAGAGTGAAAAAAACAAAACTGGGAAGGAAGAGATTAAATCTCTTGGCAAGAGATTCTTAGTATAGATTATAAATAGTCAGGTGAATGAATTGTGGAAGAAATGAGGCCTGGAAAGCAACAAAAAATAAAATTGTGGCTCATAGTATGCTAGCTTGGAAGAATTTGAAAGGACTGATTGAGAGATGTTTAAAATACTCCTACCATCAACCTTGAGAAACTAACAACTTCTCTTTCTAACGAGGACCAAGCAAATGTCCAGTTCTGAGCTAGTATTGGTCATCCTTCCAATCATGAACTAATTAGATCTCTACTCTTTGTTACTCACCTGATTGTAAATTCTACAGACTGGGAACTGTATCCTGCATAGTAGCTGCCATTACCATCTTTCCAAGGAAAGTAAATGGGTGGTGAAGGGAAGAGTGAGTAATCTTTGTTTAAAGTTGGAACCTGCTTACTCTGGTTTTTGTGTGAAGAATCTTCATGGCCACTTGCAGAAGGGTAACTAGCATCTCATAATTTTTCCAATGGCCTTAACTGATGTCTCAGTGTTTAAAATTAACCTGTAGATTCACTTGTGTGGCATATGAACAGTTGGAACATTTTAAGTTATCTGTAATTTTATCCATCCAGAAGTGCTCGAAAGCAAGAAATCATAAAAGCTTACAGAAAGCTGGCATCCCAGTGGCACCCTGATAACTTCCAGAGTGAGGAAGAAAAGAAGAAAGCTGAGAAAAAATTCATTGACATAGCGGCTGCTAAAGAAGTCCTTACTGACCCAGGTAATTGGTTTCCTTATGCAGTGGCTTTGTTTTTTTAATTACTTTTTACAGTAATGTAAAAATGCAGCAAGTCATAACAAGCACTATAGCTTCCCTTTTCCCCTTTCTCCCCTTATCCATCTTGAGAAAGCAATGCAGTACCTTGTATCCAGTCTGTTGCATGAAGTCAGGATGTAAACCTGAAATTACTGTGTTGCAGTGACTTCAAACAACAGTCAAATTAAAACTATTATTCCAAAGGTCTCTTTTTAGAATACCATCTTGCAGAGGTTTCTAGGATTGCTTAACTCCAGATATACTTACTTTAAGGATGTGGGTGTCTCCTTCTGCCTTAAGTTGTATTGCAAATTACATTTAGATTCACAGCACATGAAGTGCTCCAGAGAGGCCCTCAAAATCGGTCTTTGTTGTGTGTGATAAAGTGCAGATGCACCATGCAGGCAGATGCTCTGCAAACAGAGCATATTCTTGAGAGCTGGGGACTGAGTTCTTGGTTCCTGTCAGCCTGAGGGAGAGAGGATACTCTCACTGCTGGTCTGTGGCCAGGCTCCTGGGGCCAGCCAGTGGTGTGGTGACTAGGAGATTGGACGTCTGCCTCACCAAGAGGATGAACAGAAGGGCTCTGAACAATTTAGTCTCAAGAATGTAATAAAAAAAGTGGCGGTGCAGTTATCTCACCTTCATTAAAACTAAATAAAAAGGCAAGCAAACCCAAACAACCAAAAAAAAGTCAACCCAACACAAAAAACCCAAAAGTTTCTGTTAAGTTTTTGTCTTTAAACTGTTCCTGTATGGTCACTGGAAAGAGAGCAGCATGTAAAAGATGTAGATATCAAAGTTCCTGTTTTTATCCTCAACTGTTCAGGATCATCTAAGTGATAATTAGGCAGATGTGCTCAGACTTTCTTGGGGGAGGGAGGGATCAGAGTGTGAACTGCATTACAAGCCCTCTGGTCAGAAAAGCTTTTTCTGTGTTAATGTGATCTTTGTTCATAATTATGAACACAATTTAGGAGAATGATATACTGGAAGCATTTGAGATGCTGTTTGCACTGTCAACATCTCCAGGACAAGTTTCTGCTTTCCCCTTGACACTGCTTCTTTCCATGTTTACTATTCCTGTCAAACCAACTGGACAAGAAAAATAACACCAGTCGTATTTGGCTTTTGTAGTGCCATTTGTATAGGTTTCTGTCTCTTCTTACTGCAGTGACATACTCTTCTGTGATCCAGGTATTTTTCCCAGGTCACTTTCTGGCTCTAATAACCATGTTGGTTATGTAAAAAAATCATAGAATGCCTGTGGACCTCTGAATCTCTGAGCTTTGATGTGCAAGCTTATTATCAGAGGGCTCTGGTGTGCTTTGAGGCCATCTTCCTCATTCCTCCCCCAGCCAGTCTCATCATTCCCCCCTAACTAACTCCTTTGCTTCCCTTCTCTGCCTTGATAAAATGGGTGTCCTGAAAAAGTGCCAGGTGATCAAAACCCTTGTGGTTGCAGGCTGCTTGGAAGTTATAAATGGGTGTAAGTAACAGAGGAGTGGTGTAGCCTGTGGCTTGTCTCTGGGTCTTGGGGAAGGCTTTCAACTTTGTCCCTGCTGGTCAAAACTATTTAGAGAACATGTTTTTGTCCTCCAAACTGCTGTCCCCTAGACACATCTCTGCCAGAATGGCATGTGGAGAACATTGAAAATGTTTGGGGCTCTGCATGCTGACCTTCATTCTGTTGCTGAATGACAGTATTGGAATTTAGTGGTTGTGAAGAACTGGCAGGGTACAGTATGGTCTGTCCTCAGACCATCTCAAGTGAGCACAGCTATGAGAGAACAGCTACAATAAACTCATCAAGGACAAAATGTTCCGATTATTTGTGGCATACAGTTGGTCAAAGTGCAACTATCCTGTCTCTGTTGAAATTCATACCTGTCTTATTGGACAGCCAGGTGCTGTCTTCCCTTGTTTTAAACTAAATGACATGTTTGATGTTTTTTCTTAAGGTGTTTTCATGGAGTTGGTCTCTTCTTTGCCAGTCTTCTGGACTGCTTTGTAAAAACTCAAGAGTAATTGGGTTCTACAGATGCTGCCATTACAAGCAATAATTGCAGCTCTCTGAGCTGGGGGGGTTCTGAATTGGTCATTGGTCATCAAAGATGCTTGATTTTCCTGCCCTAACTACTGTGCTATGATTCCAACCTGGTTTTGTTTCCTTCAGAAATGAGACGGAAGTTTGATTCGGGAGAGGACCCACTGGATGCAGAGAGTCAGCAGGGCGGGGGCAACCCTTTCCACAGGAACTGGAACACATGGCAAGGATTCAACCCCTTTGGTTCTGGAGGAGGACCATTTACATTCAAATTCCACTTCAGTTAGAGCCAAGACTGTTTCTGGTGGCTGCTGCTGTTTTTTACTTAATTCGTTGAAAATAAAAAGTCTATCAGTTCAGGACCCAAAATCTTAATTTCTAATGTTGTCCTTAATCCAGAGTCTTACTGCACTAGAAGCAAGCTCCTTCTTTCTTCTAGGATTCAGAGAGTTTGCTTTATGGTCAACTTGACAAGCTCATACTAGTTGGGGGGATTTATTACTGCCTATGTATTTGTTGTGGATATCCAGGACCTGTTTATTCCTATGGATGGAAAAAACAGTAAGAGGCTACTTAGGACAACAGCCTAAATTTAAGGACTCAAGTATATGCTTAAAGGCAAAAATGCATGTAAATACTTTTCTGAATCAGGGCCTAATAAACATGGAAAGGGTAGTTAAAATAGTCTCTGCATTAACAAATTGTTAGTCATTGTGCTCAGCAGGATGATCCATCTCTCAGTATTCTTAAGAAGAAACCCTATTGACCACCTGCTGTGTTCCTGTCAGCTGTGCCATAGGTGGGGTGAGGAGGCTGCCCACTGACTGACTCTGAACAATCGCCCTGAAAGAAGATCACTTGTAACTAGTTGTTTTTGAAAATGTCTACTCACTTCATTCCTTAACCTGAAATGAATGGGGATGATGTCCTTGGCCGTAACTGTCAAATATGACAGTAAAAAAAACCAACAAACACACAACTGATATTTTTCGAAAAGACTTTTTTTCAGAATGTGATTTGGGATGTTGAGGTATCATTTTTGAGTAGTTTGCACTTTAACCAAGTTATCTGCTTGAGATTTGAGCAAAAAAATCCATGTGATGTTTCCCCAACTATGCAGCAATTTGTTACTTCTCTGTACATAAGCTCAGAAGTGATGGGGGCCCTGAGGTGAGTGAACTGCAGACTGTTAAACCCAGTGATAGACTTCATTTCTGCAGGTGATGCAACAGTGAGTTGATACCACGTGACACTGTTGGAAGTAATGTAATGTGTTGTGTAACAGCCAGGACTGCAGAAAACAACTGCCTGTGTGCAAAAGGAGGGACTAACTTCCCATTAGCCGAAAGTCTGGTTTATTTTTCCCATATGCCCGTAACTAAAACTGGTTTAATGTCCTGATCAACCTGTGTGAATGCCATGGGAGGTATTGCCAAGACTGTACCTGCTGGGAGTGAATACTCTTCTCTTTCTGTAACCGAATACATCATAATTACTGATGAGTTTCAGCAGCCATTTTCTTAGAAGGCAACACTTAGTTCATCAGTGTTTCCTTGATTGGCTTTTAACTGGAAAACAATAATCAGCGGATAGGAATCTTCTCTCACTTCAAGTCATGGCATTTGAAAGCATAAGCAGCCTCAGTGGAACCAATGGCATTGGTGAATAAGGCCTTCAGTCTGACAGTGGGTTTGTTGTTACTCTAACCAGAGTTGCTATTGGAGCATAACCCTTGTCTCCTACTTTACAGACATCATTGTGAGGCCATGTGGCTTTGAAAAATGTTTTTCAACAGCAATGTAAAGGTCAGTGTTTGTTCAGCTGAAATTTATCTTCAAGCTGAAGAGTGTACGTGGTGGTTTCTAAGAGTTTGTGGTACAAAAACACCCCAGCAGCCTGTTACAAACTCTGGTGTCAGATATTTTCCAAGTTGAATGGCTTCCTAGAAATTTGACTTCTGCTTTTGACCTGTTTGGCAGCTTTTTGTTCAAACTCTGTAGAAGATGCTCAGGATGCTGTTCACGCCGTTCTAGGCTAGCAAGGTTCTCGCAGGACCTCCAGGGCTCAGACATGGGAACTTGCTGCACAATAAACAACCTGTCAGGCCGTGGCGTCAGCCGATGCAGCCAGCTCTGTGCATCTGCTCTCTGCTCACAGTAAGGAGGAGATGGGTAGGTAGCTGTCACACACAGGGGCCTCCCTTGGCTGTTGTCAGCCCTCTGTCCCCTGGAGTGACCTGGACACAGCCCTGCTGGCTGCAGGCTGGGTGACGGCTCTGTGGATGGATGGCTGCACATGGTTGTGTGTGAGCCATTGCTCTGCATAGACCTTTATATTGCCTTGTTCACTACAGAAGGGGCTGTTTTTAAATTAATATTGAATGACCAGTGTAAGCAATGTCTCGTGGTCAGTCTTGGGAAGTCACAATAAACACCATGGATCAGCCATGTTTGTGTGCTAGGGAAGTGCTAGAAATGAAAGATCTCTGAAAGCATCACCCTTGTTCAGCTCTTTTGTTCTCGTCCTTTCCCCTTCTCTCTTCTAAAAGCTATAGCTGAGAAAATTGTTTCCTGGTTTTTAATTTAATTTTTTTTAAGGGAAGGGATAAAGTGGCCTCTCGTAAGTAAATTATTCATACAAGACACTGATGTTAGAGCAGCGTGTAGTTGTTCCTTTAAGGCAATGGACAGTTCTGCTGTACACTGGAAGGGGTCAGGAACAAAAAGGATAATGTTCATTTTGAGAATGAACAGCAAAGGGACAATTAGCATTAAGAAAAAAAAAAGGGCTTGAGTGTAGTCAGTAGAAGAAGGAAGATGATTAATGCACAAGTGCTTCTCATAGATTCCTTCTGTGGAAAACAGTGTCTTGAAAACAAAAACAAGTGACAATGGAGAGTAGGGCTTTCTGATATTAAGCAGCTGCTGATTACCAAAATTGCCATCCCTCCAGTGCTGTTTTTAAGGGAGCAGATGCTGGCTTTTAGCTCTAAGGTACTTCTGAAAATACAGAAGGACAAAGTTGTGCTAAAGAGAGAGAGAGCATTTAGATTCCAAGGGTCTCCAGATATGGTAATGTGTGTCCTGATGTGACTTGGGGAAAATGAAGCTCTGGGAACACACTGAGCGTTAATGGTGCAAGCAAATGTGTGGGGAAGCAGAGTTCACCTTTTTATTTATTAGTGGGTGTCTGTAGTGCAATAATGTTCAATAACTGAACATTGAAATAAATGTCTTGATATTTTGTAAACCCTGAGATGTGCATGAAGCATTGTTGCAATAATTGGCCTATATGTAGATGCAAACTTGCTCTGTTGAGTTCTCTCCATTTTAATAAACTAGTTTCCAACTTGTTTTAAAATGAAGGTGGGGGGGGTGCATATTTTACTTGATACATGCTTAATACTGATGTATTAATAAATCAGTATTAAAACAGATTCAAAGTGAACTATAAACTTAACAAGCTCACACTTGTGACATAGGCAGAAAATGTGTCAGCTTAAACTTTTTCTTTTTTTAAAATAAAGCTTCTTATTGATTCAGTTTTCAGACCAGTGCTTGGAATAAGAATTATTCTTCTGTTTAGGGCTCTGATTTGTAGGAGCTTTGCTGGAAACAAGCCAGTATAGCATAGCAGGTTAGTTGTATTTAAAAGTGCCTTATTGTAAGGTATCGTTTGTTTGCTCTGTAATACACACTTTTATCCATAGAAAAATAAAAAAACCCAGGAGAATTTGGTTTTTTTTTTTTGCCCTCAGCAAATCTCAAAGTAGCAGTTTTATGTTTTTAGGAAGGGTAAGTAAAACTAGCCAGAGATTTATCAAATGTTTCAAATTATAAAATGTCTTTATATAAAATGGTAAATCTAAAAAGCAAGAACTGTTTTTTCTAGAACTGTGGGAAGTATTTTATGGTATTTTTCACAATAAAGGTATTTATGATGATGAGAAAGCACCACAGTGTATTTGTCTGCCCTTCTTTCCTCATCCTGCTCTCCAAGTCTCTGTTGGAGCTGTGCAGAAATGCAGTAAAAGGCTGCCAGAATGCTGGCTTGGGTTTCAAAACTTAAAATTTCTTAAGCAGTTATTGCGGAAGTTGTCAGGCTTTGACAAGTCGGGTTCAGATTGAAGCAGCTTTCAGCTACTTCTCAGTTTCAAAGTTTTCTAGCTGGTTCCTGCCTGTGGGCACAGCCCTCTTGTTGCAGGAGTGCAGGGAGGTGGTGAATGGAGCGTAGGGGTCACTGCCTGACAAACTGTCCCAGACGGATACCTGGTTCTGTGCCAGGGGGCAGGATCAAATAGCAGCCAGTCTGTCGGGATACAGGCCTGTCCCAGGAAAGTCTCTGGGTTCTTGGTTGCTGGTGACACCGAGGGGAGGAATCCCCCTCTGCCCTTTCTCCTCAGGCTGCGACTTCTGGCCAGCCAGCAGCTCTGGGGAGAGAAGGTGGATGGCTGAGGGCATGTGGGCTGTGTAAGAGGAGGGTGTAATCTAAGTGTGATTTCTAGGCAATTAAGAAAACTACTTCTAAAGACAGTAAACTGTTTTTTTTTGTTTATTATAATTATCTTTAATCCAGTAAATGTTCCAGTGGTTCTGACAGAAAGTACCAGAACAGCTCAGGAGTTGTTGAGCCTGCAGGAGTTACTTGGGCAGCATCTCTTTCAGCTGGACTTCAAGGCCAGCTGAGGGAACAAGAGGCAGGAACTATTCTGCAAAGGCCAAGGCTGTAGGAGGCTGCAGCAGAAGCTGGATTGTGGCCCTCTGTGCAGAGCATGCCCTCCAAGTGCACCAGCAGAGCCTGAACTCATCAGTGACTTCTGAAGAAAGCATTGGTTCATACACATGCCACAAGGCACTGATGAGGGCTCCATCTGCTCACCAATGGAACCCCTGTGCAGCATCGTGAGGAATGAAGTAGACTCATATCTGTGGTGTGTATAAAGATGACAATCGTACCTGAGGTTATCCTAAGCATGTCCACACATAAAAATGACAATGTGAACCCAGCTCCTTATTGGTTATAAAACCCTGTGGGTTATTTTCTTCTGCTCTTCCTTAGGAACTGTTGATTTAAGGAGTTCCTGATTGGAAGCATTTTATTGTACATGCTGAGGTGTGTGTATATACAGTGGTGAAGGGTGTGGATGCACACACACAGCTGGTGAGAGCAAAGGTGTCCAAGTTTACATTACAAGGCTTGCAGCTGCCAGCTGTGTGACAGTGCACACAGGCAACAGAAGGTGAGATGATATTGGGGGGGGGGGTCAGGTGGTAGAAGCAAGGGCTGCTTCAAGAGACCAGGTTTTATGAGAGGTTCCTTAGTGTGGGCTTCCAGTGTGTGTCTTTGGAACCCTGTGGCCTACCTGTCAGCTAGAAACCCTTCAGACTTTCTTGACCTTAGAAAAAGCACAACTGAGAGGTGCAGTTATGGTCCAGGAGAGATTCTTGGAAACTCCACTTGGCAAGGATTGGGGGAAGGCAATGCAGCAGGAGTGCAGGGTTGGTTGTGATGTGGTTGTGTGGTTGGGCTTTTTTTCTTCAGGTTTACAGCTGTAAGCAGAGTATCCACCTACTGAGAAGAGGGACGCACAGTGTGCAGACAGGAGAAGCTACAGGTAGAGTCACAGCAGAGCAGCTCTTTCTCAGGGTTTGTAAACGTTGCCAAGTTCTGGCAGTTCCCAGAACACTTGAGAGAAGTGTGTATCTTGCATCATCTTCCTAAATGTGAAGACTTTTTCTACAGGTGAAACCTATTTGCCTGTTCCTGTAACTGCAAGACTTAATGTGCTTTAGAGGACAGCTATAGGATAGCTCATGTTAAGGGTGGTAAAGGTTGAAAACATGGTGTTACTACACAGCAGGTCCATGTGCCCCATCATAGAGTGACAGTGTGTCTCATGCATTTGAATGAGCAGCTAAAACTACAAGCCTTGATAAACACCACTGCTAAAAGGTGTTGTATACATACACAGGGACAAAGAACACATTTCAGAGATGATGCATTATACTAAAGGAGGACTGAGTCAACTTGACCCTGTGTCATCAGTCAAATACCTGGATGTGGAAGTTGAAAACAGCATCAATATGACAAGTCAACTGAATGGAACACTGGCTGAAAGCTGGCTTCTCAGAACTGAACTTGGGGGAAAAAAAACTATTACCCCCCCAAAAGTGCCTTTAACTCTTGGACCCTCCTTAAGGGAGAAGTTGTGGATGCTTCTCATTCACCTGGATTATTCTGTGCTGAAAGGACAGTTTCGTTTCAAGAAGTCCAACGTCAGCTCAGGATGCAGTTTGTACTACCAGAGTCTCTACCACAACCCTTTCACAGCATGCAAGTCTGGCTGCTCACTGTGCCAGGCAGTGTCTGCATACTGCTCAGTCCTAGTGCTTGGCTCTGGGAAACTGACCTTCAGTACAGTATCTTTGGAGATGAAGCACCTCAAAGAGGTAAATAAGAGACCAAGCACTTTCAGGCCTGCAATTCTATTTTATCCATCTGTATAAAACCGTTAACTCTTGCAAAGGAAAAAAATAATCTGCTAACAAAAGGTCAGCAACCATGTAACTAATCCTATAATTTCTCTTTTTTCCTGCATGTCTTTAGTTTCTTTTGTTTTTTTAAAAAGAGCAACATTTATTGATTCTGTTTTTAAGTCATGAATATACATAAAATACTTACCAGCCATCTGTTTTATAGCTTTTTATAGCTGTCAGAGTCCAAAATCTGGTCCAGAGTGACACACCAATGACTAACCAGAGCAAGCTATTGATGTGACATCCTTTTCATGACTGCTGGCCATGTGTGATGAGAAGCTGCCAGAATGCTTCATTCAACAGAGGATTCAAAGGTAAAAGAACCAAGAGCTCCATCAGCAGAGAGATGAAGGTTCAGCAATACTGATGGTGGCTGTAACTGTGAGACTCCTGCCTTTGGCAAAGGAATTCACAAACCAAACAGACTTTCAACATGCAGCTGGGTGAAAGGTGTCAGAAGGAGCTGCTGTGACTGATGTCTGGCATTCACAATGAAATCACAACTAATGTGTGATGGCTTGAGCCTGTCCTCTCATGGGATACCCTCACGGTGAGCACACTCTCAAAGGCAGTGGGAGTTCTAAGGTTCTCAACCCCTCTGCTTTGCAGGGATTTGAATCCATGCATCATGAGAGTGAATCTGAATGCGACTCAGCAGAAGGTGTGGGGGAAAAAAAAAAAAAAATTCACCAAATCAATGCAAAAGTGTAAGCAAAGGGAGTAGCTTAGAGGGCTCCTGCCCCCTGAGGGAGCCCTTCCTTGAGAAGAGCAGGGCAGGGATGCCCACTGCTGCAGGGCCCCTTTCTTCAGTCTCTGTTACGGTCACCAGAGCCAAGGCTTGAAGTGTGTCAGGAGCTGACACTACAAGGTGGTGTACAAGGGGCACTCCACTCATGGCAACAAGAGTCAATCTGTCACTCTGAAAGTAGCTGCTAAAGAAATAAATACTAAGGTAAAACAAGGCATGCTGGACAGCAGCCCCCTGTCATGCTGGGAAGCAGGTTATCTCATACATGGCACATGATTACACCAGTTGAGGATTTGAGCTAACATAATAAAAGATAGTGTTACCTGTCAACAAATGTTTCAGTACTTGCACTCCAGTTTTCTTGTGGATGCTTAAATCCAGACTTGGAAAGAAGGAATAAATAATAATGACATAAGCAGGAAGGAAGAAACCATCTATCTAGCTTGGAAAGGTAAAGTCTCTGTGTGAAGCCAAGCACTTGATTTAGGAAAAAGGTTAAAAGGAATCTTAATGAGAAGTATTTTCAATTATAAAGCTCTGGTACGTCAACAATACTGCAGGAATGTCTGGGTTTGGTCATTTGCTATTAAACTTACTAGTTGACATTACAAAGAATAAGACCTAGAAAGACAATGCCATAGTAATATGAAAATAAATTGTATAAACTTCATTTGAAGAGTTCAAATGTTACTTTGCTTAATTACTGATTTAACCAGGTTTTGGTAACACTCCTATAATCCAGGATGGTTTTCCTTCCCTTTCACAGGGCAGAGCACACAGATTGGAAACTAGGAGTAAGCGTCCTCTGCATCTCCCAGTTCTCACCCTGCAGCAGATTCCTAGTTTTGACCATTGCTGTTGCTTCCCAGCACAAACACTTGATTCAGATGAAAGACATTTGAGAACTTGCTGCAATTTTTTTTGCCTTGAGTCTATTAACCAAGCATTTAATGGTCACTGTATTATACAATATAGGAGAACAGAAAATAATTTTCTCCAGTGGTGCCTTTAATACTTTGCACAAAATATACAGTCTGTTGCTTTAGTACTAAAAAATACAATATGCTAATGAATCAAAGTGCTTTAAAGAGAGCTTTGAAGAGTAGTTAATATATTTGTCAGGCCTCTTTGTTTTATAAACCTATTATCACTTCAAAAAAGTTTTCCTTCAAAATGTTACTGGGCAGGAAAAAGGCTGTAAACATTTTTTACAAGTACATACAACACTAGGAAATGACATTAAACCATTTAAATCTTCAAAATATGTCCCACAAATTACACTTCTAAGAAATTATATTCCAAGTATTTAAGTAATCTTAAGCAAATAGTATTTTAAGAATAATTTATTTTTTAAAGCCTGTAGAAGTAAGCCAGTTTTTGAAAGAATGGGATGCTACAGATTAAATGAACAAGAAATCAGTGCATATATTATCACTTTCTATATGGCATAACAGAAATTTCCTGCATAATAACAATAATTAAAGAGAACTAAGGCTTCTTAAAGAGCCTTTTACTTCTGGCTTAAAAAAAAAAAAAGGTTTCCAATGTATGCTTCAGGAATGATATTCCAAGACAGATGAATTTGAAATGCTGCTGCAGGTAAAGCATCAGGGTGGAAGTATAAAACTAAAAAAAACCAAAACCAAACCAAAAACAAACAAGCAATAAGCAGTTGACTAAATCTTTTTCTCTGATACGGAGTATCAGTTGTTTCCTCATTACACATTGGATTTATAGTAATGGTGCATGTACATCTATCTGCTAACTGTATTATAAACCAGTCTCTTTGGTCTAAAAATACCAACTTCTTAAAAAAATATGTTCAAATAGGTTCAACCTGCTGCTTGAACTCCTGAAGTAATGATGTCAGAGAACAAGCCCAACAAAACAGATACTGAAGTAAAATGGGATAGCTCACGAGACAAGACGTTAGTATTAACTGATTATTGCTGTTGGGTTACAGAGGAAACACTTTGTTGGGTACCTAACACAAAGAAAATGCCCACAAACAACATAAACGTGTAAAAAATCTTCCATGTCTCATTAGTAAGACTTGAAAAATGGCAGCAAAACATGATTTTTAAACACTTGCTCTGGCAGTATGGAATTTTTAAAGCTACACCTGAGGACAATGACAGGGCATGAAAAATATGCTTAATTTCTCTTGTTCAGTTATTTTCTGGTATGGAAATATTAAGCAACTCATTGTGGTCACCCACCTCGTGCAAATTACCTTCTCTTTTATAATTTCAGCCATTTAGACTGAAAGACTGCAGGGAGTTGTCCTCGTAAGAGTTCATGGTTATACCCAATCTGCTTTGAAACCAGCACAGCCTAAACAACAGTATGTATTTAAGGCACTAGATTTCAGTTTAACAAACTAATTCCCTATTTTCAAATACACGTGTTGCAAGAACTTTTCACTGCTAATTTTTGTGAGCTCAAATTATCAGTAGCCCATCACAGAAATAGTTTTGTGAGTACATATTTAGAAAATTACAGGAGACACCACACTGATACTAAAACTTTCTCAAGTACTTTATTATTTCAAATTCTAAACAGAATGATGATAATCACAACTGAGTGGAAGCAGCTTTCAGGTGCTAACCTTCTGATACAATGTATGCTGGTTGGAAAATGACCTTAACCAAAAAACGTAATGGAATTGTATGACATACTATATATAAGTGACCAAAAGGAGTCTAAGGATCAAAAAGTGATTCTTTTAAATGAGTAAGACTGCAGCAACCTGCATAGTGACTGAGAAATGACACTTCTTGCTTCAGTAAGCTTCAAAGTTGACTCAGATTTGTGTGGTCTAAATTACACAAGCTGCTTTTTTATGTAGTGTCTTTCCTACACTGAGATTTCTTCTTGAGACATTTCTCCAGGGACAAAACTATGGATGTATAACCACAATCCTTTCTATTTAAATGCATTAGCTTAATGCAGGTAATATGCACAAACCAGTGTTCATCTACGTCTTGAATGTCTGTGTCCTCCTCCAGGCTGAGACAATCTATCTTTGAAGAGTTGAACAAACACATTTTTCTTTCTATTCCAAAATCCTCTGGGCAAACCATCTTTTATTGGAGGAACAGAAAACCAAATAAATTAGGATAGCCACTCTACACTGGTTTAAAAAAACAACAAAATTGAGTACCTGTAGATTTCTCTCTTCTGTTCTCTTTAAATAACACTGGTTAATAAAATATTTGACTTCACATTAAAGAATGTACCAAATAGTGCCAATCTAGCAGTTGTAACTTCCATTCAGCCTCTGGCAGAGGACCATTGAGCTGTCAGCACGGCTGTTCACAGGCTGTGCTAAAGTTCATCGTGCTGAAGACCTGTAACCAAAGAGAAAAAAAAATATATATAAAAAACAGTTATATAAAGACTTAATGACTAGTTTTGTAAAATGTGGAGAAAGCCCCTTACTTTCTATCTGCTACTCAGTTCAGCAACATGAGCTTCATTTTTAGAGCCTCACTAAAAGTTAACTATGAGCTTTCACAAATGAAACTACTAAGAATTCTTTATAGCCAAAAGTGAAATTGTTCCTTGGCTCAAGACTTACATATTTATCTGTTAAACTTTTTCTTTAACTGTGAGTGCTGAGATCACCATTTCTTTGGTTTCACATTACTGCAAGAAGCCAAGTCTCACTGGAAGTCCTGTAAGAGTGTTTTGGGTTTTTTTCTAATGCTATTCAACTCACTCAGTAAAAAAAAAAAAGGTAAAGAATTAAATCAAAATCTATTTGTAAACTAAAACACCATTTAGTCTGGTGTGAAAAGGCCCTGCATAGGTAAGCCCAGAGTGAGAGATGCAGAGACAAATTAGTAGAGACTCAGTTACCTAATGTTTAACAGACATTAGCTTTAGATTCTTTAAGTGAGGTCTAAGTTAATGTGCTTTCTTTAGTATTTGTGGCTCAAATGATGGGGTACAGTTAGTTGTGTTTGAGGTCCAAGAATAGGACATCACTACATTTTCTCTTAGATTCTGGCATGAAACAAAATATTTTATCCTCTTGGTGTAACTCCTTTGTGAAGAAGCATCACATGACTCTTAAAAACACACACAATTTCTTTAAGAGCAGGAAAAAGGACACAAATACAATATTGTGCCTACTGACCCCAAACTTAATTTCAACTGTATTAATATTTATTTTTTTTTAAAGCTAACAGATGAATATGCATGTAAATTACCTTTTTTGAAGAATGATGTTAGATTTTTCTTCTCTGTTTCAATTTGTTGTATTAATTTTCGTATCTCAGAGTCATAGTCAACCCATTCTGGAACTATCCGGGCAGCAGCTTTTAATTTTGGTTCTTTGGTTTGGGGATTGTTGCACTGAAAAGTTCAAAACAAACTAGATGTAAAAACGAAGCAAATGTGAAAATACCACCTCTCCAAGGACCTTAACTAAAATAATATTGTCAGCATTTAAAATTTCATTGTAGGACAATGTGTAAGGTCAGTTACCTTGATGTTAATAACAAAAAGAAAAACCCAACACACAAAACAAATTGTAAATAAACCCTGTTTAAATAACTCAAAACATTTTACTGTAAATACTTTTATTTTTCCATGTGCTCCTGACTATATGGCCAGCAGAGACAGGGCCAGCACAAGACTACTAAGATAGATAAAAGATACTCATCAGCATGATGGAATGGAATCTTGATAAGGCTTTTACTGAGTTTGTGATGCTCCCCCTAGTGTTGTCTAGAAAATTGATTGATTACTTTCCATAACATAAATGGAAGTCACAATAAAAAGTGATACATCATAATGGGGATTGAGAGAAAGTCTAGTAACTTAGTATCAATCTTTCTTGAGCAGAGAGCACCCATCTTTAGTGCACAAAACCCCCTTGTTTTAACAACTGTAAAGACACAAACAAAACAAGTGTAATTGCATACTGACTATCTGCCCCAGATTCCAACTCTTTTTTTTTTCCTTCAGATTTATGTCTCTAAAGTATCACTTTCGGGGGGGGGTGGTGTCAGAAAATGAGAATGGGGGAAAAAATGGTATGGGGGCAATATGGACAGAGAAGAACACTTTCTGTGCTTCAGTTCCTGAAAACAGACACTTCCTCCTCTCTAAACATGGAGAGTCTCCTCAGCATTACACTTTTTAAGCTGTGCTTGATCTCCTGTTTATAGAGGTGAAATGGACTGAGAAAACCATGATAGCACTTCAGAGTTCCACTGACCTGGCGGAATATGGAAACAGGATAAAGAAAATACATACACAGGTGTGCAACCCACCCAATCCTGTCCAGTTCCAGGGAGTGACGTTTAATTTTGGGGTACAGCTTTCAGCTTTAATATTTGCACATTTGGTACAGAGCAAGTGAGAGAGGTCTCAGAGGAAAGGAGAAAAGTTGCTGTGTTTTAGGAGAAGAAAAGTTGTGTTCCAGTGCATTCCAGCAAGGCTGCCTCCATGCCCTCACATACACGTATCTCAAAAGCCACAGAAATTACAGCAAAGTTTTTAACCTATAAGACTAATTTAACTCAAAATCAACTCACCAAGTCTATTGTTTTAGCCTTTTTCTTGGATTCATCATCACACCAGGTTTCGCACCAAAGCCATTCCTGAGGGAGAGACTTAATGGCTACTTGATGAATCATATTATTGGGAAGATCCTGTGCAAATTTTGTAAAATCTTACATTAGTGTTGAATGTAATGTAAGTGGTTATCAAGCAAATACTTACAAGCAGAGTATCTTTGCCTAATATTATTTCTGCAAATCGTTCTTTGTTTCCTTCTTACATTTCCCTTTAAGTGCTCACCTAGTTCTTCTTCAAGTAGATTCAAAATTTGGTCATGATCATTTGGATGGCCAATTCCACCTCTCATTTCTCAAGCAATTTTTTTCTTGTACTGCTTTCTGTCCTTCCTTAGCTGGGTGCAAATTGGAGCATAGGAGGTTCAAGGTGAATATCCGAAAAAACTTTTTTACTGTGAGAGTGACAGAGCACTGGAACAGGCTGCCCAGAGAGGTTGTGGAGTCTCCTTCACTGGAGACATTCAAAACCCACCTGGACAAGTTCCTGTGTGATGTGCTCTAGGTGACCCTGCTCTGGCAGGGGGGGTTGGACTAGATGATCTTTCGAGGTCCCTTCCAACCCCTAGGATTCTATGAGTCTATGATTAGCTTGACAGAAGCAGCACTACTGTTTGATTTGGTGGGTCAGAGACTGCATGTTATACTGTAAGCAGCATTAGACTGTGTGGAATTATTAGAGCAAAACTCAACCATCTTTCCATTCCTCAAATCTGAAAAAAAGGCAAGCTCCAAAGCCACTAGTCTAAATTTAGACTTCTAGGAAGACAGATCCCAGAAACATGAATGTGAAAGGGAAAAGGCATTAAACTGATATTCTGACTATCTTCCTACTTACAAGATGATGATTATTAAAAAAAAAAAATCTTGATTATATAGTTAAGTACTCTCATCATGAAAACTCTGAACCAGGATCTTGCTGAAGGTAGGAAACAGCATTTACAAATGAGAAAAGCCTCAGGTGGCCATGCAGTGCAAGTACTCTGGCCAGAGTTAAAAATAACTGGTGAAATTGGTAGATCAATCATAAGCTCCTTCACATGTACAGCCCCTACATTGTATTTAAAAAAATTAATGTCAGTACTCAAATAAGTATTAATCACATCTTATTTGGCCAATTCACGTTGCTAAATAGCTGGATTATGAAAGGCATATAATTCAATTCAAATAGAGACATTAGTACAAGACAATTACATCAAATATAAGTATGCTGAGAGTCAATACATTAAACTTTAAATTAAAGGCTTTATTTTTTTTTTATTTTTCTATGAATTTTTAGAAGATAAAATAAATGGCTTATCACCCTCTCTATTTCAAGAGAAAAAATGGTTAGTTCTTTTTTGTGGCTCTCTGACTTCCTAAATTCGACAATCCCTGAGTTGGGAATTTACAAACTGTTATATGGAGTAGAAAGACAACTGCTAGTTCCAGGATTTCAAGTAAATAGAAGAATAAAAAAAATCTAAATGTTTCTTATCCTTTCAGAAGATTTATCCTCGGAAACACTAAAATACATCTAGAAACATCAAAGAGGAAGTATTTGTGAATCAGAAAAATAAATGAGCAAGGGTAAGGCCAGATTGTTTTTACAGTCAGTGTCAAAATTCTATTTAATTCAAAATATGTAAATGTAAGCTGGTGAAATGAAAGTCCTCTAGAGTTTCACAAATAACATTTAAAAGTTGTTCTTCCATTTAATTTACAATACAACTGCTTTCACATTTAGTCAGGTAACCTACACAATTTTAAAGTGGGACTCCTCTACAGCTGCATTTAGAAATATAAAAAATGTTGCCTCTTTGTAAAAGAATTGTCTTAATAAAAGAAGAAGAAAGGAATGTAAGAGCAAGATGGTTAATTATCTATTTTTTAATGATTTGCTATTAGTACAAATCTATGTCAAGTATTTATTTTTTCATCTCTACATAGATATTTCCATTGGAAAGTACAGTTAAATACACTGTACTCAAAGTCTAGTTTTTATCATGTGTAAATTTTCTCCCTGGGATTTATTTACTTACTCTCCTTGGCATTTAAAATTACTTTTTTCCCCACTCTATCTACTTCTACTTGTGGTTTATATTAGCATAACCTTAACTAGCACCCAGGAAGGCAGCAATGGTGGCAGATGAGTAAAGAGCTGAGATTGCTTCTTTTTTGAGAAGGGCAGTGAGCACTCCAGTCACGTATTTAAAATAAAAATTAAAATAATTATCATAATGCTTCCTTTTCAGTAGATAAAAGCTTGCCAGTGTTCTTGTAAATACACTGCACTGTAGTTTGTCTTTCTAGGAATGTTGCTGTATTTGGTGTAAGTAGTAGCCATAAAGATAGAAAGTGATTCCTATCAATAGAGTCAGAAAGCAGATTACTATGAAAATATTACTTGGATTTATTTTGGGAAGTGAAATATTTCAAATTCCACTCTACAAAGATATAGCTACCTTAATGTCTGCTCTCAGCACTGATGTGCTGAGGGAAGAGTAGGTGACACTGAAGTGGCTTTTGATTTGATCTAACAGGCTTTGAACAGATATATATGTTATCATTAATTAATGCTGTAATTGAAAATATAATAATATTAAAAGTGAAAGGTATAATTTATTAATATTTTAAGAACATTAGATTAAACTAACTACTATTTCTAAAAAGCAGCATTATGGTGGAAGCCCTGAAACCAGCTTCTGAATCTTAAAGGTCTTTCTGAAAGACACCTTGGTACCTATGGCTAAGACTATGTTTGAAAACCATACAGCTCTGCCACATCAGGGCCCTCTACGTGTGTGATACAGGGCTAACAATTCCTTCTACTGTCCAGAAAAGAGAGGGAAAATCTGACTGCTGCTGTCATATCAGTCTTTTGCTCTTAACAGTTACAGTTTAAGGCTGCTCCAACACCCTCTGTCCAGTCTAGATCGAGTTGGTAGGGTAGCTGTATTTCTACTTTTCTTTGTTCAGTATCATAAGAACTGCTGCCTTCAGCTTTTAGTTTTATTTCTGGAAAAAACACAAATGGCAATCATGTACATACAGGAGAGAGAGAAACTCACTTGCAGAGTAAGGGGGTGGAATGCAGGCACTGAGAGAGGTGGGCTTTGCTACTACAGGATCCCTGTGCTGCTACAGGCAGGTAAAACCCTTCGGTGCTTCAGAAATTCCACAAGGAAAACTACAAAACCAGGGGTAATCTCACTTATGAAGCCTCCCGAAGTTCACCCCAACACAGACATAAATAAAAAGTATGATTTACTCAGGCAGAAATCAGATTAGCTGTATTATCAATCTTCTGCTCAGTTAAAGAACCTCTACGACAGAAGAAAATAGTACATTGAAGTACCTTCTTGTACATCTGGATCTACTTACATGCTTGTGACTTGCACCCTGACTTGTCCCACCTAGCTTTAAAATTTGGTGGAATTATATAAATGAAGACTACAGTCACCTCAGGGTGACCATGTACAGCAGCCACTGGAGTGCATTAGCAGCTAGCTCACAAAAAGTAAATTTACATTAATAATGGAAAAAAAGAAGAAAGGAAAAAGTTCTTGCTAAATAGGAATATAATTATGATTATCAGAATATAGTATTATCTCTAGAAAAACACGAATGCACATAGAACAAGTACAAATTAAGGACAGCAGTCCTCTATGATGGTTTTTTCCTCATTTTTTTCATATTAAACAGTTCTTGAAGTCCTCACCATTTAGCATTCAGGTTTCTGCACTGTGCTCTTACGCACACCTGAAAATGGGCTCCAACAGCAGTAAAGGGCAGAAGGTTTTAGAATTGGGTAACCTTGAGATACAAAATCATTCCATGCATAGTAAGAAAGAGAAAGGCAATAAAACCCAAATTGCTTAAAGCCAGACATACCTGATCTAGATTTGACAGACTGTTGGGATCTTGACTAAGAGCCTGGTACTGGCCTCGAAGCCTGTCGCCTGCTGCAATCTTTCTGAACTTCTTAAGATCCACAACATATAAGGCACTACAAAGATAAGAATGAGAATGAAGAGGTGTGGAGTTTCACCTTCTTTTTGATAACGTTAATACAAATAACAAGAAACCCAGACCTGCTTCCATCCTAGAGGAATATTGTTTTAATGAAGGGGCTGAAGCTACAAGAGAAAAGTGAAATCAGGATGTCATCAGAATTCACGCCCTGTTCATCTCTTACTAAGGATGACTATAGGGCAACTGCTTTTGAATGCCTCAGTCATCAATACCAAGACCCAGATTTTAATCAAATTCACAAAGTGCACAAAAATCTTTAAAGGAGTTATCCTACCTAATATGGTATTTCCTTTTCCCAAGATGTGATGCCCAGTATCCCGATTTCCAGAAACGGTATCCATCCATTTCTTTACGGCTGTCACAGAAAGGTGTGTACCCATAGGGAGCTCCATGTAAATCGAGATCTCTGAGTTCTTTTAGGTCACTTCTCACAATCTAAATAAAAACGTATTTATTTTTATAGCTTAATACTGTTTTTAAGGTGTGCATATGAGGGTAGTTATCACAGCAAGCTTCCCAAACTGTCGTTTTAATTAAGACACGACGACATTGGAGTACAGACAAAGGATTCCAATGGAATTATATTTACCACATAATTGTTCAAGGGAAAAAAAAGTGTTCATTCTGTGACCATTTGTGATACACACTTCATAAGAAAATTAAATAAAACAAGTATTTATAATTCATAGACCAGTATTTCTGGCTACCCAATATTAAATACCTTCATGCAAGAACAGAACCTTCAAAATCTACTGAGATTACTAAAATCTAACTACTAAAAAAAATCCTTACTCTTTGTTACATAACTTGGGCACTCCAAAATTATTACATCATCTGAAGAAACTTTATATCTACTAGTAAAATACTTTTAAAGATGTGTTATAAAATGTCCTTTATTTACAAATTAATCATTCTTCCACCAAGCCCCAATGACCTAATTTATCAGTGGTAAAAAGCTGTTTCACAGTACAGAGAAATCCCTACAGTACTTAGGACAACCAGCATTGCTACTGTCTCCAGATGAAATGGCACAAAGTTGCAGTCTGCATTGCTACATCTAAATCTAATTTATTCTCAACCTTTGGAAAAGAACCAAAATACCTAATATTCATTTCTGAGGTTTTTAATAAGCTTTTGATAGACTCTTTAACGTCCCTTCTGTTTGACACAGCATCTCTTTCAGTATATTATACAATATTCATTTCTGAGTGAAAGACTGCACACAAATTTAAGAAAAACAGAGACAGGATTAATCTGGAGAAATTTCATCCATCTAGAAGTTGTTCAGATGGTCTAAACTATTCACCTCAGACTCTTTCCACAGGTGAGAAGCCCTCCCACAATCGGTCCAGAGACTGAATCCCTCAAATAGGCCTCAGATGAAATGCACCTTTGAGATCACACACACCTCCCCAGGTGCCTCTCTCTCTCTCCACAGGCAATTTAGGGCAACTCAGTGTGGTAAGACTTAATTTCTACACAGCTAAAGACAAATGAAATGATTGCATTGCATGTTCTGCAAGATCACTGGTTCTGCTCATACAACTGGCCACAGAGAATGAAAAGGGATCCATTCAAGCCAAAATGAATTCCTCATACATTTATATATAGCACTATTTTTTCCTCACCTGGTCAGCATCGACAAATATTATTTTATCCACAGCCAAAGGGAAAAGAACATCCAAAAAAAGAATTTTGTAGCCCCAGATAATTCTTTGTTTTTCTGTCTGTTGATAAAGCCAGCGGGGCCACTTATACTGTACTAACTCATACTTGAAACCATACTTGTTAGCCATGTGAGGAATCACATCCTAGAGGAAGAAGCAAAAAAACTGTTAGTTGCACATATATGTGGCTCCAAAGGAAAAAGAGGGAATGTTGCAACGCAGCTGCAGCACTGTTGGCCTTCCTGACTACATGATTTATTATTTCAAAATGTTTCTTTAAGCTCTAGCAGTATTGTCAGCTACACAAGCATAAAAAAAGCATTTCTTTCAAGATCTTGGAGACTAGCAGAAGAGAAGAAGTTACAATATACCACTGGGCTCTGGGTTACAGAAAGGAAGAACCTTACACATGAGACTTCTAAACTATTGGTATTTAATGCACTTGGAAATAATTTCCAACTGTGAAAATTTTGCTTGAATTGTATAATGACTCTATTTTAATTAAAAAAAAAAAATTACAATTTTAAAGAAAAAATAATAACAGGAAGATGTTTCCCCTACCTTAAATGTTGGGGAGAGATAGTTCTTCAGAAACCAAAATTTAACTGGGGTTTTTGTATGACGTAGGACAGAAAGCATCATGATTCTGTGGAAATATAAGTCTATAATAAACAAACAAATACACACAGGTCACTAAATTTCAACTGCACCTAAAAGGTGCTCAAACTTTTCAAGTATAATTTTCTTTAACCCAGTCTAAGCAGAAATGTATGTCTATTTCTAACTAAAAGCTTTAAAAAGCATCTGTTCAAGACTGCCTTGAGAGGGCCTTAGTTGATCCAAATTGGTTAAGCAGTATTAGAAGGAACAATTTCAAAAGTAGATCCGTTAACAAGTTTTCTTCTAAGAGAAGTGCCTGACAAAATCAGAACAATGATTAATACTTTCTATTAACTTGTCTATTGAGATAACTTATTTTAGAAATAGACTGGTTGATTTTAATAGGTTGCTGAAAAGAAAAACAGTGGGAAAGACCATAGTTCAGGTTGAGATCCTCTTCAGAAAACCCCTGATAACTGTAGGAATCACGATTCTGGGTTTAATTGTTTTCAATTTGTTTGGTGTTTGGAAAAAAACAGTCTTTCCCTTTATGAAGGTTGTTGTAGGTTGAAGTAAAGAAATGGAGATGTTCAAACTGCACCAGCCTACTAAGAATTAAAAAACAATACATACCAAATACTACTTTCCAAATAAATACGCATGAAAGAATGGTGAAATTCCATTTTAGAATAGGAAAATCACTAAATCTGACACCTGTAGAAAAGTATTGAAATCAGAAAAGTAACAGAAGTGGCTGTGAATAGATAGGGGATACTGTAGGAATTCCTAAAAAGCAATCACTGCTTGTTGGATGAACAGTGAGATAAGTAAGGCCATATGTCCATGTAGTAGTATCCATATTTTTAAATGAAACATAAATAGATAAAACTCTAATGAAGTCCCTTTGTTCTCAAACAGACATGAATTTAGTCCTCACTGTATACAACTTTGCTACGTGTTGACAATTTATTCTTTATAGTTTGTCAAAAAAGTCAGTTTCTTTAAGCTGCTTAGTTTTAGGATGAATGTTTAGAGTAGTGTTATGGAATTCTTGTTTCCCTTTTACCTTTCCTTACCTTAAAAAACGTTCATATAAATGGCCCGAAGCCACTGAAAAAATGTTAAGAGTATCACTTTTCATTTCCTCCTCTTCTGTTGCAATTTCTTCTGAAAATCTAAGAAAAAAAAACCCCCCAAGTTATTATAAAGTCAACATTCAACAGGAAAAAAATACTAACGCATTCCCATTACGCTTGTAAGGACCCAGAAGTAAGAAAATACACAAAAGAAATAGTCATCCTAGAGTAACTGAACACTTGCTTACATTCTGCTCCCACTGCACAGGCCTATGATACCAAAACCTTTTAGGAGCAACACCCTGTAGATCCAGTCACTCAGAGCAAATGATGGCACAACTGCAGTCTGCAGTATTTTTAATCAAACAGAACCCAAATTTGGCAAGAAATCCATATTTAATTAAAAAAAAATAAATCAGAAATACACACAGCCAAAATACCTTGAGAATTTGTTATTTTAAATAACTATATATTTTTGAGGGGAGGGATGTCTCATAACCCCATGGGTGGTTGAGCTGAATATATAAGATACAGAGTGCGGGTTGGACTAGATGACCTTTAAAGGTCCCTGCCAACCCAAACTATTCTATGATCTATGATTCTATGAACACAATATAAAGATGGCCTCACCAGGCCAAGCCACATATTTAGCCCAGTACCTTACCAACAGTAAATTACAGGGCTAAGAAGTAGCAGCCCTTCCCAGAATACTCTCATAACATTCAGTGGTCTGGGGTGAGGGGAATTCCTGCAGGCTTTTCATACTCGCTGAATTCTTCCTTAAATTCATCCAGTTACTCTCCCTGTAAGATACCTCCTCACTCTGAGGTATGTTGTCCAGAGGTTTTCTGTTTCTGTTGCACAGCATTCTTTGCTTGCTTTGAATGCCAAAGTCTACCAGGATTGGGTTTTTTAATCATTCATGCCTTCCAGCACACATAGGTAGGGGATGGAGTCTCCCTCAGAGCACTGCTTCACAGATCTGGGAGCTGCAAAGCCTGCCTGAGCCAAATTGGTTACAGTTTAGCTTGGTATTGTTAGAGATTAATCTCAATAGTCTTTTTTGAGGTGAGTAATTCCTCACACATTTAGATTGTCTGAGTCACTCCTATTAATTTTTCTTCTGGTTGGATCCCTTTTAAAAGTATACTTTAAAAAGTATAAAAATAACTAAACCTGATAATCTTTAAGGACAAATGAGGTAAGTGTCAGATCTCCAATATATTTAAAAGAATTTGTATCATTCCACTAATACAAAGCTGAAATCTCAGAGGACTGCAACATGTGCAAGTGGCATGAACAATCTTTTGAGAAACCCACATTCTTTTCATGCAGCAATGGTAAGAAGAGATAGCACAGTCATACCTGATCAGGACTATAGCAAATGCAAAAGAAAGGAACATCAGTGGAGTGGCACTGACTGCATGGTGTGGCAGAGACAAAAACCCCCCAACTAGCACTGAGTTCTCATGGGATAACTAGACTGCAGTCTACAGTGCCAAGCAGCCTGTCTTCTTTCTTTCTGACTTTTTGTCCCATTTCTTATACTTAGTGGTAGCAGGACTGAAAGAATGTCAAGCTCTTTATAATGCAACCACCACCACACACAACTACAAAGACAGATGTGAAATAAGCAAACCAGGTTTTGATGCAAGGATCTTAAAAATACTGATTATGCAAAGCTTTACGGAAGACAAAGACCTTCCAAACTGAACAAGCTGCTTTGAAGATGGCTGGGTTAACCTGTAAGGTCACCTGGGAAAAGCAGTCAATTGTAGAAGGGCAGTGCAGTTATGAAAGGACTTGTGCGAGGTCGTATGCACACATGCCCCACTTCACAGTACTTTTCATTCTGGGACATCAAAGAGGAAAGATACTTGACAAGTTCCTAGATAGCAAGAAGCTGACAGACAAACAGCAAGACTGAAATCATGCCACAACCTTGAATAAACAGTAAGAGCAAATGAACTTTATTGGGTGAGGGGCTTCGACGGCCCAGCCAAGCTCTGAGCCCAATGCACGCTGATGAAACGACCCACTGTGAAAAAAGGCTAGACCTGGTGGATAATGAGATCTCTGGCCTTGTAACCCTCTTAGAGGGAGCTAAGATTGACCACCGCAGATACATCCTTTGATACAGCCAATCAGAAGCAGGAAGCTTCAAGTCAATGAAAAATTCCGTCAGCTAACATCATTCTGCAAAGGAGGCCACCTTTGTCCAGAAATGTGGCTCCACTTCCCTGACCTGTGGCTTCAGGAAGAAATTTTTGAGAGTTGTAGAATCGTAGTCTGAAACTTTCGGAATCTAGTTAATATTGCAATGGTTAACTCATCTCTGGATAAATGGTAATAAACACAAAATCAGCAATAGCGACTCAATAAACAGTTACAAGTCTCAGCTTGACAGGGTGCTGAGCCATCTCATAAACTGCAGTATTACCTAAAAAGGTTGGACCAGATGATCCTTGAGGTCCCTTCCAACCTGGCATTCTACGATTCTGTAATAAAATGTTCAGGTACTTGAGATACAAGAGACCTTGTCAGAAGAGATGATAAAGCTGAAACAGAAACCAGTCCTGGATCCATCAAGAAATATGCGTGCTGAAGATTAACCAGGGTCAACTGTTTACTACATAAAGTAGAACTGCTATTCCTTATCTTCTTTAACAGCCTTTGGGACAGACAGCCATTGCCAAGGCTGCTGAAAATGGAAGAAGTCTTGAAGCAGTTGTTTGGGGCCAGCAAGTGTTTAGGGTACCAAGAAAATAATGATGAAAAAGACATACTCCTTAAATCAGTTCATACTGACATTATCACTTTCTCACTAGCTGAACTATAGGCCAAAGATGCTCTCCTGAGCAATGGAGGAATCAGACTTGACCTGGACAGTTAATCTTGAATACTTATTACATACAAAGGTGCTGCAATTTCTTTTTTTCTTTCAGGGCAAAGAGATCTATGATTACTTGGATTAAGCTGTTTAGACAGTCAAGTAATTAGCCCTGAATTGGTTATTTCAGGAGGCATTACCTTCAGTTCTTTGCCTTTGCAATTATACAGCCATGACAGCTCAGCCCTTCCTAGCATACTGCAGAAACAAAACCTGTGCTGCAGATCAGACTTCCCAGGAGCAAACATGAGTGTCTCTTGCAAAGGGGATGGAGTCCAGCGTGGAAATGATGTATTCCAAATTAATCCCCGCCCCACCCCCCCCCCCCCAACAGCCTCGAAGATCTGGAAGAGAAATTATTATCACCTTGAAAGAGTGGATTAATTTATGGTGTTGCCAGCATTACAGATTGAAGACCCAAGCTCCTTCTTCTTTGACATTAAGAAATCAAATCACTGGGAATTCAGTAAGTACTTTTGCCAGCACCCCAATTTTCACACTTGAGAACATTATCTTTTTGAGATGTTTCTTATGAAAAAGGTGTCTGAAATGTTACAAGGAGAGAATGCTCACAGAGCACCCAGGGCAGTGTTTCTAAAACACAGTGGTCAAAGGTTATCCAACTGAACTGCGCTTGAAAGGACAATTAACATGTCTTGGAAACTGATACAACACCCTATGTTCTGATCCACAGCACAGATGTACTAGTCTAATTAAATAAAACCCTACAATTATTTTTCTAAGCTAAGATGAAACATCTTTTTTTGCCCTTATCTCATTCTCAAAAATGATATAACAATTTCATAGGAATTTGTATCTTATTAATAAAAAAGAAACAGAAATTTTTAAAAAACAGCCTGAAGCACACACCATCCACAGACAACATAAACGTGAGCAACATTAGGAGCAACTGAAAACAAAATTTTACAATGGTATACAGCAAATTAGAAATACTACAATGTTATTAGCTCCAAAATTAAGGCTTCAGATGTTTATTACAGTTCTTTATAGAGCCCAAACTTTAAAATAAAAGGTATTTGATTGACAAATACAAAACCACTTCCTGAGGTTTTGTAAATTACATCTAGCAACAGAGGAGAAGCACCACAGCCTGCTTTTTGATGTTCAATTTGATACACCTGAGTGCCACATTACTGGCTGAGAATGGCACATTGAGGTTGATTCCCTGCCACAAGAAACTAGAAGTAATGCCAATGGAGAAAATGAGCAGGCACTAGAAATGCAAAGGATGGATTAAAAAGGAAATAAATAATAAGATGTACAAGATATTATAGCTTGTTTCCCCCCCCCTTTTATTTACATTATAAATCCCTTGGGGAGCCTTTTTTACATATTTGTATCACCATCAAGTAAGAAACCTACTTGCTATGAGTAATAGTAAACATATTCTGGCATGGTTAAAGTGTAAGCAAATGATGCATTACCTTGTAACTGATTCCTGATTTCCTTTTTTTCCTGTTGTTCCATCACTAAGGAGATCTTCATTAATTTTATCAGGCTTTTTCTGTACCTAGTCATTAAAATAAATGTGTTTCCGTAATTTGAGAAGTTAGTTGACAACAATTACTACTTAAATTGTGATAACTGACCATGGTGTACTTACTGTTTGGAGCTGGACTAACATCTTATCAATTCCTATTTCAGCAAAATACTGAACTGCATTAAACTGAACAGTAAAAATGTCATTTCATACTGTTAAATTATGTACAGAACTTATTGCAATAAGAAGCAATGAATTATTGAAAATTAAATGGCGGTTAATAAATCAAACAGCATGTTCAAGCCCTCTGCACTTCTTACGCAAACAGTAACTACAAGTGTGGGGAATGGTATCTCATTTTCTTCCCTCATGAGTTTGTGATCCAGCCATTAGCTGGCAGAAGAAGGGTAGCAGAGGGTTGCACTATGCATGGAACTTACCTGAAGGGAAGCTGTGATTCTCAGAAGACCTTCACAAGGAGAAAGTGACAAATCTTGTCACCAAAGCATTTCTGCTGTCTTACCCAGATGCTTAATAAAGGCTCCAAATTTATTTTGTTTGCTGACCTTAATTTCCTTGACTAAAGGAAACCTAATCGGTTTTGAAACCCAAATAGCTTCTAAAACACTAAATGTTCGAGCTTACTCAGGTCTAACCATATTAATTTCACATGTTGACACGGTCCAGCTAACGCTTACAGATTTCTGCTCACACTAAATCATGTGTCTTTTTAGCTAATGCTTCTGAAGCCAGACACTACTGCAGTGATTCTACAGCTCAGCTGAATGATAGCTGTATTCTAGTCACAAGCTCAATACTTACCACCTTTCGCATAGAATAATTTTCATATTTTGACCCAAATGGCACCTTTTACCCTTTCTCTGTGGTTTAAAGGCAGGCTCATCGTGCTGCAGTAAGTTACACATTTTCTCCAGGTTCTGGAAACTTTCAATTACAGGACCAGGGAATAGACTCATATATATGGTTTTAAAGATTCCTTTTGTACTTCTGTTTACATCGTTCTCCTTCCCAATGTCTAAAATTAGGTGTACAAAGGACACCTACACAACATGTTATTTACAAAACAGTGGAAAACGTAATACTATGAGGTTCTTTCTCCTTAATCTAACTCATGCTTCCTTATATCTTTTTTTATACATCTTAAGAATGAAAGTAACAATTTCATTTAGCCAAATTTGGTAGCTTAGGGTGGAATTCAACATACCTAATTTTAACTTCTACTTTGGTATCTGGACTTGCTGTAAAACCCCTCCGCAGTTACAGGAGTGAACTGGTTGTCTCAAGAGTCATCCCCTTGGTTTAAATGCACATGGGAACTGGGATGAGCAGTCCTTTGGACTGTCCTCCTCTTTCTACTAAGCAGAGAGGAAGTTTAAGGCACCTAGCCTACACCCTGGACACCTTCAGCTAGATGAGATAAATCCTATCTATGTTATGTACATGTCTGTATTATTTTAACAGCTATTTAACAATCTCCCATGCACTTAGTGTAACCTGATTGGATCAAATTAACTACATTAATTTTCAAATCCTTCTCTATTTAATTATACCAAAACTAAATTATGTATTTCAGTAGACATCTTCCAATTAAATATAGCCTAAGACATGTAAGCATTAATCATATCTCATTTCAGGAAATACTTCAGGCAAAAAAAAAGGTCTCTCTCTACATACTTGGACTTTGATAATTTTGCTTCTGAAGTTGTTTAATACCACGATAACATCTGTCAGGTCAGCTACAGAATCTGTTCCTTCATGGCTGTGAGGAAGAAAAAAAACCATGCAAATGTAGTGGATCATTAAAACATGAATTATTGCTTGTATTTTGTTAGAGTATATGTGTAGTATTGCTAATGTTTACAGAAATGAAATGTCTTCACTTGCACCTAATATCTTAATTCAAAAACTTTGAGTTTTATCAATCACTAGACATTATACACCGTGGTAGCCCTCACTTTTTAACTCGGATTTTTACAGGAAATTTTATCAACCAATGAAAAAAATGCAGCAATCTATAGCTGAATATGTTATGATGTAAAATACAGGTATGTATTCCATTCATATATTAAACTACTGTTTACTTCTCAAACAGAGAAAACATCTTAGAAATTGCTTTGTGACAGCATTAAATGTACTTTTATAATTAACCATCTTTAAAAAGTCTACGGAAAACTTCATCCCAGTGCTGAGATAGTAAAGATTGGCCTTCATCTGCTTGGCTTTGGTTACTGTAGCCCTAACAGTATTATGTTAACAGCATTATGTGCTTTCCTCTTGCTAAAGCTAGGTATACAAAAAATTGGTTTAAGAAAGTAACCTGCTACCTCTTGGGTTTTGTTTTTGTTTTTTTTTTTTTTTTTTTTTTCTCCTAGAAAAATAAATATTTAAATATTTTTAAAATATGTTTCATACTATTATCTAAAAATTACAACATTTTATATAGTTATTTGAATTTTCTATCTAAAACATTTATGTAAAAAGTGCCTATAATTACTAAGTTTCACAGAGATGGCTGGTTCTTGCATAAAACAATGTTCAGGATTATCTTGACTTTTCTACTCCCTGATTTAGTTTCATTTTCAGACTTTTACAATATTGCATATATCTGAACATTCGGCCAAGAACTGTCTTCTTATCAAAAGGATACAGAGCACTCAAGATAAAAGGGCACAAATCTCCACTTTCAATAAAGTGTGTAATTAAAAACCACTAAAATAGTAAAACTAGAGTCAAACACAAATGGCTGATACCAGAAATTGCAGCAGCTAGCACAGTGTTCCCATTTTTACCCTCAGTCTTTACATAATCAACATTTTCTGTTAGTCACTCAGCTCAAAACCTCTATATTATGAACGCCATAGCTAGCTCCACAGCTCTGCTGTAGATTATTTTCCACAGTCTTTACAATGGTCTCAAAGAGTTTGTTTTGGCTGTAAGTAACAATAGCATCACTTTGTCTCTTAATCTCACCCATGGATCCCTCACTGTCAGCTCCATTGTTACTGAGTGCCAACTGTTTTACTCTGCACAGTGCTCAGTGTGATGAATTTCGGTCCCAGTATGAGCAACATACTGAAAATAATGCCAGTCACTATTAATTATCTTGGACATTTAACGCTGGTCTCAAGATCTAATTGATCTGTTTCTCCATTCACATCTTTGTATACTTCCTACTATTACACTATGGTGTAGCACCTTTTCCTGACAGACTGCTCCATTTCAATTCCCAGTCATCCAACAATATGCTCAATGGCTACTTACAGACTAGGATATTAACTTGTTTTTAGATGGGAATCTCTCTGAAAGAAAACTGAGTCCATCACATTGTTCTCTAATTTTAAATCAGTGTGCTGAATCTTACACAGGTCCCTCTTGTCCTTTCTCTCTCTGTGCATAGAATATTCAGCATTTGTAATTTTATTCATGTTACTGATGCTCCTAGCAAACTTGTTTTAGAATTTAGAATTGTTTTAGGATTGTTGTTGAATCATCAAGGTTGGAAAAGACCTTCAAGATCATCAAGTCCAAACATCCGTCCTACAACCCCATACCACTTAAACCATCTCCTGAAACACCACATCCACCTGTTTTTTTTAACACCTCCAGGGATGGTGCCTCCATCACCTCACTGGGCAGCCTGTTCCAGTGCTTCACCACTCTTTCTGTGAAGAAATTTTTCATTATATCCAACCTGAACTTCCCCTGATGCAACTTGACCCCATTTCCTCTTGTCCTATCGCTGCTCACTAGGGAGAAGAGGCAAACACCCACCTCACCACCACAACCTTAACGTATCTTCCTGTAGCACTGAAATTGATGCATTAACTAAAAAGCCATAACAGCAAAGATGTTAATCAATCCTTTCATTTTTTTTACAGTAGCTGAGGACTAAACTTCATCTGGAACTGTGTGTTCCTGAACTCCAAGTAATAATAAATATTTTATAAGAAATAGACCTGTTCCAGCCCACAGAATTGCAGTGGGAGGGAGGAAGGAGGGGAAAAAAAAAAAACAAACAAAAAAACCCCTACTGAAGCTGAAATAAAACAATACTATTCCTGTAGAAGGGATCAGATCCAAAGCTTCATGAGCTATTTTTCTCTTAAACGTGAGAATAAGATGATTCTTCCAAGGAATAGTTGGAATGGTGGCTAGCATAAAGTTCCTCATATGAAAATCAATCATGGAAATTACAGATCTATGAGCCATACAGGTGGCAACTAAATGCCAATTACTGGAGTACAACTTGACTTCTTTCCATGTACAGGACTTCCTCCTAAGAGAGGGAAATATGCTGCAGTCAACATGTAGCCAAGGTACAGAACTGAAGGGTGCTTCTATATCCAAAGGTGAAGGTGTAACCACAATGAAACTTAGGTGACTTAAACAACTAGGAAACTGAATTAATTGAAGAAAAAAAAGCATGGAACTGAAATGAATAGAATGCTTCTGTTAAATACAGCTGCCACCCACCACTAACACTGCATTCACAGGCACCCTGGGGGCTGAAAAACTAACAAGAGGAAAATTCATGGCACTTCCTCCAGCTGACCAAGATGCTGCTGGAGAGCTAGCAATGCTCTAGTGGACATATTCTTGGACTCGCATCGTAAGTATGTCGGGAACGCCAAAATATTAATCAACAAACCCATGAGCGACATTTCAACAGAATTTGGTGCAAGCAGTTGCATGATAACACTAACCATGCATGGAACTGACAGGGCAAGTGTTTGGTAGCTTTAAGAGACTTTGCTAGCATCAAGTCTAGCTGATCAGCCTAGGCTTATTAACATATCCAAATGCCTTCAAGAACACACGGAGCAATCAAACAACAGCTCACACTACCAGGACGGAAGTTAGCTGTTAAAAACTTTAAATCATCGTTTGCTTCTTTTTCTACTTTTTCATGCTATCTTTGCTCATTTTCCTTCAGCACTTTCAGATCTTCTCAAAATACATTGCACTTTCAGATTATTTTAAAATATATTTCAAAAAGATGGATTAAAACTTACGAAAAAACCTGATAAATTTCTTCAGATCTTCCTTTGCGCAATCTCAGTGTCCAAGCACCTGGATTTGCTTTCAGCTGGAAATACCCCTACGAAAAAAAAGGCAAGACAGGCACTTTTTCTGTCAGCATTTCAGGATCAACCATGTAGGTAAACAAAAATCAATTATCCAGCATTAGGTACTGCAGCCAACCTTAGTAACCATTACCTACTCTCATACTAGCCCTAAAAGTAACAGGGCAGTGATGCAATCAACTGCCACCTTTGCTGTATGTCAAGATTAATGTCTTTAATGCTCCATTTGTTTATAGCTGAATTTAAATTGTACACAAAATCTCCACCTAGCACAGTAAGTAAGTGAGTGGTAAAAAAATAAATTATTAAACCGACTGTAAACTGAAAAGCTTCTTTGAAAGTTGTAAATTTTGTCTGGAACAACTTTTCAAGTCAACACAGCTCCTTCCCAGTTTAGGAACGCTGCATACACCATCATTGCACGAAAGCCAGACAAAGCAAGCTTTGGAATATGAAGTTTCATCATGCTGTTCAGACAGATTTTTTACACAAGTATTGAATACAAAGTTCACAGTTTATTAAGCATTTTATTCCTTGCGATACAGTATTTACAGAGAAAAGCAGATAGGTAACTGATCTTATCAAAATCCTCCCCTATCAAATTACCTTAGCCAATTAAAAAAAAGATCTTTCACTTCAGAAGTCACAAGATCATCTGCTCTACAGCTCTATTCGTTACTGCTAAAACGAATAACAATTACTTTGGATGACCAGAGGAATTCTCAGGTCTGGACTTGTCCCAGATAGGCTTTAAGCATTTCACTGAAGGATCTAAAACAGAAGACTTATTTTGCCTGCATCATTGCGTAATAAAGTTGGTTATTTTAATCAGAATGTGATTCATACTTTTCATTTGTCAGTGGAATCTCCATCTGATTATAACTACCTCCTACCATCTACTTAAGGCAATTAGGCTCTTGGTTCAGGCACTTCAGATAAAAGTCTAAAATGAAGCTATATCCAAATCCTATACTGGATCAGACAGGGAGACGGGAAAAGCTCAGCAAATCAGAGATGCACATTTTTGTAGACAGTCTCAACTCCAGGAAGTTCCCATTGCTTTTGGTGTAACTAAGCTGGCAACACAGAGCAACGGATTTAAAGAACAAGAAGCTCATAAAGAATTCTCAGGAAGGTTGTGCAATTGTGTTATGGTTTAACTGGCCGCAGCAGGGTGTTGGACATCCCTAAGAGGAACTAGAGATAGGGCCTTCAGGACCCTGAAGGACCCAGGAGGGTCGAAACAGAGAGAGGTCAGTATTCCCTCCCACTTCCTGCCATACTATAAGTGCCAGGAGAACCAGAAGCTGAGCTCCTTTTCCTTCCTGAGCCTTCTTCATTGCTGCTGCTCGGAGCTTCCTCAGCTCGCCACGTGGCCTCCAGAATCCAGCTCCATCTAGTGCTAGGAGGAGCTGTGGACCCCTCTCCTGAAGTGGCCTTGCTAGAAGAGACTCTCACTCCCCTATTCCTGCCATCAGCAAGATCAGTTTTGTATATATTTGTATCTAAGTCTATAGATCTGTTCTTTCCCCCACGTGTTACTCCCTTTTCTGTGTTACAGTAAATTTGTTCATTTCAATTTGCAATCCTTAAGTCTCTCTTCCTTACTGCCCTGTCGTCTTTTCTTGGGAGGGTGGAGGGTAATAGAGAGCAATTCTGCCTTCTGGTTTGTGGTTTTCCCTGACTATTAAACCAGGACAAATTGTGATGATTATTTCTGTACTAATACTTACCAGGTTGGCCATCACAATAGTATCAACCATGACAGGATTATTCTTTGTTCCCAGAGTGAACTGTAACCCTCGAGGAGGTTGTCCAGTTGACACATCAAAGCAATGTCCTTCAAGCAATATATATTCTAGTTCATATTCTGCTATAACTGCCCCTTTTATCTGTGGAAGGAACAAGAGGAAAGATCACTGTCTGGAGGGTCCTCCTCTCCATTGACTGTTGAGCAAGCTGAGGAATCTCAGCTTTTGTAAGGTAAATCCCAACCTTTATTTTCACAACGTACCTTCCAAATACGCAGCTTCAGTCAAACAAACACCCTCAATATTTTGCATAAGCTTAGTGACTGAAACACAACTACTGACTTTGAAGCTGAGAGATTAAAAATATAATTAAAAGATTGTGAACTAAAGCGTCAAATATCTTTTCAACAACTTAGTAAACAGCCATATATTCAGGTGTATTTGAAGATTTACCTAGGTTAATCTTATTACTAACAAAAAGATAAGAAAAACAGACAAGTAGAAAGCTAACATATGGAATCCTTTAATTGCTTTATTTTATCTCAAAAAATAGTATTTCTGCAAAGCTCATAGCAGATAAACAGCAGATAAATTGCTTTTACTTATACTCTGCGTTCTAATTTTTTCCTGTTTAATTTCTTTGTTTGAAGACTTGTTTTTTTTAAAGTAAGAGAGAATGCAAAAAAAAAGGTAAAGTACTGACTAAATAATCAGTTACTACAGAAAATATTTCTGGAAAACAGACATGACAATTCTGACCAATTTCCATTTTCTTCTTGAGGTAGAAGGTCCAACACAAGTTTCATAACTTTTACAAACTATTACTTACATCCTGTAGGTGAATGTTATCTAGATCACAGGAACTGTTTACTGCTTCAACCAACCAGCTTTCAGGAGTGATCATGTTTAGAGTCAAAAAAGGTGATTCTGGCAATTCAAGGAATTTTGCCACAGGTTCAGAAGGAAGCTGCTTGTTGATCCCATAAGTTAATTCTGGTTCCAGAACAAAACGATAGAAACTGTTGAAAAAGTGTTCAAAAAATCCACATTTACTGAAGCATGAAGTTCCAAACATGAAGTTCTTACAAAACATTTTAAAATACAGCAAATGTTCACCAAATTAATGATGTTTGGAGGCACAGTACCTCCCCCTTCTTTTGGAATGCTGTCAGACAATACCTACAGCATCTCAGATCGGCTGGTAGGTAAACACAGATTGTTCCACTTTTTATAATTCTTTGCCACAAAAAAACATAGTTCTCATTAACATTCTAAATGGCTGGCAAGGTGAATACCAAAGAGGTGCATCTAAACATCTTGACTGTGAACTGCCTTGAGTTCCTAGAATCTATCACTAAACTAAGCAGAATAACTAATCCCTGCTGGAAGAAGAGAGTCTTTGGGAACAGCTCCTGACACTAGCAGCAAAGACAGAGAGCAAAGGAAAGGAGAGGTGTCTCTATTCCCCTCCAGCTCTTACCCCATTTATTCCAAAGGTAAAAAAAGTCCATCGCAATAACAAAATAATGATGATTTTCTTCCTTTTTCTTCTGATGTAAAGAACAAAATGAGAAGAATCAGAACAGAGAAAGAGCAGCACTGAAGATGGAGAGTGAAAGCAGCAAGCAATGAGTGCTTGCTTCATACAGGAAAAAAACACAACAAAACAAGCCTGTGCCCATCAGGAATGCAATTTTCCCACAAACTATTTTGGGCCAATATACGAATGCATTTCATATGGAACCACTGCTGCAAGAAAAATCCAACCTGTCTGCAGGGCAGATGTCAGGACACTTTTTCCTCACACCTCTCCCAAGCACTGGGAAAAAAAATAGGCACTAACACCTGCAAAGAGCCTAGCTGTGAAAGCAATCGTTACAACGTTAATAGAAGATACTCAGAAGATTGATGATTAAGACACTCTCTTGCAGTATAAAAGGTGTGAATTCAATGCCCCTCAAACGAATAGGAGTTAAGGACTCCTGTTCAGCAGGCACGTGATTAATTCTTTAGTCTGCTGGCTACAGGGCAGGCACTACCACCAGCCTCTCTCATAATAGGGTTATAGGCAAAATATCTGCCAAAGGTATGTCAGTACTTAAACATTTCTCTTAGAGGGAAAGGAATCCTCTCTAGAGCATTTACTTCAGTGTAAATGTCTGTAACTGAATTAGTGAACCCTGGTCTTCACAGCTAAAAGAAGCTTCTATTTAAGGGTATAATATAATACTCTTAGCAAATTATAACAAGATCTCAAATGCAGACTGTACATTTTCTCAGATTAATTTCATTTTTAAGTGTACTTCCAATCTCTAAATTCATTACACAGACAGTGGGGCTGTAAGAAGTGACCAAATTAGTGACAATTTCCCCCTGCAGGTTTTAACAGGTGAGAAAGACTCTTCACACATTTCTCCACGGACTGTTCTCGAGAGATGCATTTGAAGGACTAGATCACTTCCCTGTGATTCCATGCTTGACACCTTTGAATTAAGAATTTTTTGTTAGACAAGTGCAAACTGCATAGGTAACGTTCAACTTACCTTCAAAGAAAGTAACTACTGCAACAAAAGTATCCGGAAAAACAAACCAGTGTTTATTTTTTAAGGGAATATATGCTGTTAAGGCTGTTTTTCCCAACTGAGTGAGAATGTGTACTTGTAAGAAAAGATATAAACTACTTACCTCTTCAGTGGCACTTCTGACAGCTTAGATCTGCAGTTCAAAAACAACCTGAGTTTCACATTGATAATGTCTTTGAGTACCTACAGGAAAAAAAAAATCTGTAAAAAACAGTTCTTGGTAATCACCAAACTTTGAAAATAAGCCATTTATTCTTGTGACATCCTGTAATTTCTCAAGCTTCGTTAGAAATCTCAAACATTTTAAAGTTCTAAATATATCTGCATACTAAGGGATGTTGTCAGATAATCCAAATAAATATTCGACCTTTTCTAAAACTGCATGATTTAGCACATGATATTCTTGATAGTCAAAATGTTAAGGTTTTCCCCTTATGAAGCAGATTTTTAAAGGGCAGCTATCCCCATTTTCCCGTGGTTGAGTAAGTTATATTATCAGCTTATATTGTGTTCCCTAGAATATTTTAAAGCACTTGAAAGTCCGTAAGTACAACACATGCCTTTTATTCCATACCTAAACTTAAAACAATGACTTTCACTCTTATTAAAATACTTGTATACAGTAAATTGCTGAATATAGTAAAGCTCAGAGAATTATTTTAATACTTAATTACTTAATTTTAAATGTCAGCAATAGATTGATGATGTGTTAAACTAGTCATCCAACTTCAAAACATTACAGTAGGTTAATATTTTTCTACATCTTTCTCAGTTTCTTCACCTGTTCATTTTTAAAATACTAATTTTCTGGATGCTGTTATACAGGAACCATAATATTAAGACAGTTATTTTTTTCTTATTTTGTAAGCAATATATTCGTTTAAAGTTATGAAATTTATTAATTTCTTTAAAGCAGTCTTAAAAACCAAGTTATCTTGATTTCTGTGGTTTCTGATCCAAAGCATTTATTTGAAAGCACAATGCATCTGTGTCTACCTTTATGGATATTATTAGCAAAGCTAGTAAGGTACTAAAACTGAGTTAAAAACACTGATACCACTAAGGCTAAAATCTGAAATTGCTATAATGGCAAGTAAATTGGGAACAAAGCAAGACGATGGTCAGACTTAAATCTCTCTTTACTTACAAGCATTTTGTTTCCTCGGTTCAACCCATGGCTGCACATATTCCTTACTATAGTGCTACAACTTTATATAGTCCTAGGGACTTGTCTGCTCCTAGTTTCTCATTCTCATCCTTTGTGCCATCAGAGAACTGTCACTGAACAATTACTGATCAAAAAATAAAGACTACCAAATGGCATAAGGATGGGAACAACTGAAGACGCACGAAACAAGAACCCAACTGCACTGGAAGCATAAGAAGGGGAACTATTATGTGACATGAGTTAAAGATTACCAAAATCAAAATTACTCAAGTATTTATCAATCATTCAGAATAAAAAATATTTGTAACTAGTGCTAGCTGGTCTCATCTCCTAAAACCTACCCAGAATTTTCATCATTAAAAAATTTTTTTCAAATAAAGATGTTGCATCCAAAATTATGTCAACCTTCAAACAAGATAAAAACCTCATCCCATTAGTAAGAAGGATACTTCAGCAATCTGCATTAATAGGTGGTTATGTGTAGAATTAAATTATCTTGAAAAAGGCTTGAGGTATCATCCCAATTCATCAGCTGTCCATGACATATAGTATAGTATCATAGCCAAAAGAACAATGCCATTCTTTATTAACATTTCAAAGGAATTTAAATAGGAAATTACAAAGAAGACAAGAATGCATTATTTCTGTGTTTTCCAACAATGCTACTTCTGGAATACTGAATTTGGTTCTGTTATTTGGGGCTTATGAGGACACCAAAAGCCAGGGCATTCATGTCAACACACGAAAACGCTTCTGAGATTGGAAAGTCTCTTTTATAGCAAGGTACTTGAAGAGTTCAGTCTGTTTCCTTTAAATCAAAAAATCCAAAGAAGAACATGGAAATTCAGTTCAGGGAGTATTTAATACTGTAAAAAATGGCTGAATTACTTCAGTTTAGTGGGCTTGAATATTATTTCAGAGCAAGTTTTATTTCGCATGTGAAGTTGCTCTGCAAAACTCTTGCTGTAAGTTAACACAACTCATCTGAAAAGCATTAACTCACTAAGCCACAATTATTCCACCAACCACTTCAAATTGTTTGTGAACATCACCATAATATGAAGCATCTACAATGAAAACAAGCTCTTGTAATAGAACCTTCAACAGAACTGGCAAAATGATGAGAAGATGACTGCTTATGGCATGAAGCTAAATAAAAGTCTGCAATTCCAAGTCTGAGTTTAACAGGTTTATCAGCCACTATAAAAACTCCATAGGAGCTGTGGTCTATACTCAACCACTTTATACCATTTAAATTATTAGTAGATTAAAAAAAATCATTTCTACTTCAAATGCTAATTGATAAAACAAAGTCCTATGACCTATGTTATATAGGAAATTGGACTAGATTATCAAAAGGGGCTCCTTCAGAGACCCCTATCACTCTAGAGATGGTTTCTCCCTGAAGATAAATTGAACAAAGAAAAAAAGGCAAAAGATAATTGACAGGAAAAAAGGAAAATGTTTCATTTTTCTCTGCACATTTTTGAGTTCTCTGGCAGTTATGGAAACAAGAATAAAAAAATAGATGATCCTAAGAGTTACATAGTCCTGGAGTAAAGCAGTTAGGCTAGGGGATATGTAGTTTGTTCAGTGGCATCATGTGCAGGTTTTGGTGAAACATGAGGGAAAAAACCCCACCTCTTCAATTTTGTCCTCATTTTTAGAAGAAGGAATTTCTGCTTTTTTCACATCACCTTAGGGACCACCTTCATAACCTTAGGACTAGTTAGCTGTGCCATCTGTTCTGCTGAGAACTGATGTGGTCCAACCCTGGTCAAATTATGGCTAGTATTTAAAGATCTACTGTAGACAGTGACTGTTGCCTTGTCTGGAAATACTAAATGCTGAAGCATCTGACAAAACTTTTTGAAAAAGGGAAAACATGGGTTATATGGAAACTTCTACCTGCCTCCCTCTGGAGAGGATATAGAGCAGTTCTTATTCTACAATCCAGCATATATTTTAGAAACAGATAAAAGCCTTAGCTCTGCTCTCATTCCTGCTGACTCACCATTTGCCTCAGTCATTAAATTGCCACTTTCTCAGAGTAAGCAATAAAGTTTAGATTGCAGTTTACCTCATACCTAAGGTTACACCTTCTCAATTTCAATTCAATTCAATATGAGTAACTTTCTGTTCATACTTTAAAAAAAAAATTACCCAAATTTCTTTGAGTGACACAAAGTAATATAATAGCATGCTTTCAACCAGTGTAAAAAAACAAACTGTAACTTGGACATATTCAATGTGGACTGGGACAAGAAGCTTGGACTTTTGGGGGTGGTTACTACACAAATTTTGCACTGTGAGTAGCTACCATCCAGTGTACTGGGCACCGATCCAATTACATTATTCAAAAAAAGATCCTTTAAATATAAATATATTCAAGTGCTTAAACTTTAAGATATTTCAATATTCTATATAAGGCAAGATAATCAGAAAGGTATCCACTTAGGAATTTTGAGTTTGGGGCTTGCTGTACATGTATACGTGTTTTGTCTCTACACCAGGAGGTGGTGGCTTTCCAGATAATTAATATATTCTTCATTTTTAATTTTAAGCTTATTTTTCATTTTAAAAAGAAAAAAATATTCTTCATCTACATTAAAATACTTCTGATTTATTTTCAACAGCATTTCATTGTTGCCTCCTAAGGGTAAGCTTCTTGAATTAGACTATAACTCCTATGATTCCAGTAAGATCTGTGATGGCAGAACAGCTTGGTACACCATGGGAGTCATGTGCCAAGTCACGCTTTAGGGAAGTTGATCCTCAGGGAGCCTCTTGCCCTAGGAAGAATGGAGGCTTCTGATCTGAGCTCCAAGGTCCTTGATGCAACCTGGGGGCATTCAAGCTCAGTTTGGATGGGGCTCTGAGCAACCTGGTCTAGTGGGAGGTGTCCCTGCTCATGCAGGGGAGTTAGAACTCGATGATCTTTAAGGTCCCTTCCAACCCTAATCATTCTATGATTCTATAATATGAACTTCTGGCTGAATGGAGAGAGTTTCCAGTCAATTCCAAAATAAAAATATTTTCATTTGGTAATACCAAGGTTTCAATTTAACTGAGAATGGTGAAATGAAAGATCTGGTTCTAGAGAAAAGCTAGTATTTCAGAGTACTGGAATAGCACATTTTCTATTATAGATATAGATTCACTATTAAGAGTGAGTGGATGCTTCAATGTTTGATACAAAAGGCATGAAAGGGTATGAAAATGGGAGGGGAAAAAGGAATTAAAAGAAGAATTTATGAAACTTTCATAATTACTGCAGAGAAAATGATAAAACAGGATGCAGCAAAAATCAAGTTACAGGTTTCAGAATTGTATCAGACCATAAACAGAAGACAAAATTTACATTTTTATGGGAAACTATAAAGGAACCTGAGGTAGAGTGATATTCTGCAGCTAGTGGAGAAAGAAAATAATTTTAGGACCTACATTTTTAGGACAGTTTCTCTTTAGATGGTCAGTAGCTACACACAATGGAATACTTCTAGATATACTTAGTAGCATTAATCAACTGAGAACTACCTTGCCAAGAGCTGAAAGGTTTATGGTCCAGTCTTCTTATGATATTACAGGTCAGGTTTAGACCACCTCCATTAGGTACCCTGGAAAGCTAAGGTGATTTGGTTTAATGGAAAGAAGCATATGCCTCTTAAGATTTTGAGATGGGACATCCCTTCCCTCTATATAAGACAGACAATCTCTTTCTTTTTTTCTATTGACTATAAAGAGCATTTATGGACTCACTTTTAAGAGGACTGGTTCACAGGGCATCTGAATTGTAATTGCAAATAAGGTACTTACAATGATGAATTTGCTAATTTTTTATTATTAATTTAAATAACCAAAGTGTATATATTTAAAATACCTAAATTTTGTTTACCCCTTTACTATACTATACATGGAAATTAGAAAAAGTTTAGCAAAAACTGAACTACAAATGTGCACATTAAAAGAAATGACCACCATCTTACCATCAATAAATGAGCCATCTTCTGTGCTTCTCTTGTCAATGGATCCACAATAGCAATAACATCATAGAATGGTTCATTCTCTCGAGGATCGACTTTTACTACGCTGTTAAAAAAATTAGTAAGTGACATGAAAGCTCTAAACAGAATTTGTAGAAATAACAAACATCTTTAGTCACGAATTTGTAATATCAGAAGCACTTTAGATTTTACTGCTCACAAAGACGTTTCCGTCATTTCAAGTGGGGATATTGATATTATTATAGCAATGATATTATTGCTCCCTGTGATATTATTAGGAGAGCTAAACATGAACAGCAATTAAAAATTCAGCATTAATCTACATAGGTCCACATTGGTTACTGATAATTTACACGCCCCATAACAAAATTAATAAAATAAAACACACTGCATTTTTTTTTTTGTATGGCCTTTTTGACACTGGTCTACAATTTCCTTCATCAGTATCTAGAATCAGCCGATTTGACAAGTGTAAGACACAATTTTAAAAAAAACAGTGGGGAAAAAGGCAACTAAGAAGCGTGAAACTTGACAGGATGGATTGGCTTGATGCATTCCAGACAACAATTTAGTTTAATAAACTTGATTAGACCAAGTCAAGGAAGCCCTAGTTAAAGTAATCTAGATCTACAGGAAGGAAACAGCAGTAAACCTCACTTAAAAAAAAACAATCATATGCTGTAAATACATAAATTGGACTATCTGATTTTTTTTTCCCACAAAAAAAACCCCACCTAAAATGTGAGTACTGTTAGTGAGTCAAACTCCCTTCAATATGGTAGTAGCACAGTGACTGTTATTAGTATAACTCTGGAAAGGTATTAGCCACTTAAAACAAGCTACTACTGATTTCACACATCTTCTCAACAGCCCCATAGGCACAGCACACTAGAGCACCTCTACCAATAAAAAACAAGTAGCGACTTGGAAATCACATGACAACAATTTTTATTTTTACCATGGTTCTTATGTTATGTCCTTTCAAAAAATGTACCCGTTTGCTCCAGAAAGTTCGCCCCAGCTAAATTTATATTAAAATCAGCTACTGTTAGTGTTCCATTACAAAGAGGACAGGAATCCCAGATGCACATCTTGACATTTTAGGTCTCATTCATTAACGACAACAAAAGAGGATGCGCTTAGGGCATGTCCACTTTCTAAATCTAGGATTAGAATCACAAGAAGCCAACATAGAAGTACATTAATGTCACTAATATGAGCTGGCCAAGCATAGATCTGTTAGCTGATGACAGCCTGTTCAGTTTTTCTTAAGGAATTAGGTGCAAATGAACCCTATTAATCTGCATTTTAATGTAATCTAGTTGTATTAGCTGTGCATTTAGCTGTGGACAAGAATGACACTGCTAAGCCACAAACTGTTACACAGGTATAAACACATGTATACTAGCCTTGACAATACTACTCAAGATACACACACAGAAAAAGGTGTGCAGGAGTCTTCCACATTCATGAAAATCAGTGGGGGGCTTCTTTTAGCTCTCATCTGTGAAACATTTTAGTAAATGTATGAACTCCAAGTTTTCTAACTCCAGATCACCACTTCTATTCACACCAATTGAATACATCTCTTTTCAGCAAAGGATAAGGCTGGAAAATCATTAGATATAACAAACAGATTTTTTAAGAAAGAGGTAAAGATACATTCCACTAAGGCAGATTAACATGTTCATACAGCCACAGAATCAACAACTTCTTTCAAAACTGGAATGCTTACTGAAGGTTCTGAAGACCTTATGTAGTCATCAGTACATTCTAATATGACAGTACTGTAAGTGCATTATCATGACAGAACTTACCTGTGCTGTTCTTTGAGTAATTCAGCATCTTGCCTCGTCTCTGTTTTAGGCAGAGATGACAGTAGGGCATCTATTTTCATAATCAAATCACTGCCGCTATATTAAACAAGGAACATATAATTTGTTTTTAATTAGAAAAGGAGGAAAAAATTCACAGTTCAATGTATGTCTGTCCACATATGGGATATTTAAAAAGCCCACATCACAAACCTGGACTCTTTAAAACAATTATGACCTCAAGATGTGTAGCTTTGAGTAAAACCTTTAGCACAACAATGCCCAAGATCCACTTACTACCTTAGAGCTTGTGAACTGTACATGCTTCTTAATTTTAAGTGATGCAGAATTAGCAGAATTACCATTCAGCCCCACCATTTGCATGGCACAATCTGCTAACATTTATAGCTCTTTATTCCTTTTTTTTTTCCCTTCATTTTTTTTGGTCCCTTTGTGACATCTAGGAACAGACATAAATAAGTTTCAAGTTTACTTGCCCACACCTTTTAACTTCTTTAGGATTTCTTACTGAAATTTCCTTAGAAACCTTAGTAGTTCTATTTCCTTGTCACTAAGTTTTAATATTTGATTAAAAGTGTTTTGCCTCTCACTATTTATCTCCTTGATAGTTCTAGCTCTTCTTGTTTTTCTGGTAGTTACTCTTTCGGTTGTGCCAGTCCTTACAGATAACAGAAATGATCCACAATGAAAATCAATACTTATTGTAAAAATAATATTGTTTTTGCTGTCTTTTGTACACAAACTGGATCAGATTAAAAGCTGGCTAGAACTCATCTTTACACTTCTTCAATTAACAGGTGTGTGAGTGCTGTCCAGCAGGGTGTCAGAGCATAACTTCTGCCCATGTCTCTCTACAGGCTCCTTTTCTAACCAGTTCCTAAAGACAACACAGTTGTTTACTTCAAATACCAATACTCAGATATTACTGTGCTTTTAAGATGCTCTGGTTTTTGTAAAGCTTATTATTATTATTATTATTATTTTTAAGTAAATAAAAGCTAGTAGGAATTGTTTACAGTTCCATGTACTCATCATGTGGTTGTAAGCATAGTGAAAGCAGATAAAGTATTTGGAGTTATTTAGCATAGCTGCCCACGTGTTACATGCAAGCTGGAGATGACATGATTCTTTGGACATGCAGTGATCTCTTATGCCTTAGAGTCATCACACATATGACTAACAATAAGAGGGTGCACATCTCTTGAATAACACAGGGTGCATTTTTTTCTGCTCTGTTCTGTAACAAGGTACCAAAGAGGCTGTCAGCAGCAAGGTAAATGACATGTAGTTGAAACTCAACAGTTTATACAGTGGAAACCATGTTAAATAGCATAATTTGCCAAGCCTAAAGGTGAGTCAAAGTTTAGCAGATGTGACGTTTCTTCTAGAAGACAGGGCAAGGATTTGAATACTTAAGTATACTAAGTCTTCTGGGGAAATGCTAAAAAAACGAAATGAGGGATGGTTAAACCTGTCTAGATAGAGGTACTCATATGCTAAGTAAGAAGATAGCAAATATACAGCGTGCAAACAACAAGCACTGAAAGTGCATCTAGAGTGTATATATATGAGTATATAGTATGAAGAGTGCTATCAGTGTGTGTGTATATATATATATGAACCTTTGCTCATGTTTCCCATGCAAAAGGCAATTTGTCACAGGCAATAAACAAGGCAGTATATCATAAAGCCTCAAAACGCAGAGGAATTTTACCTTTTACTACTGTTTCCCATCTCTTTGACAACAGCTTTAATCTTCTCTGCTGAGGTACTGTATGTTATTTTCTCCAACAATTTAAAGTCTTCGGTATAGAATTCATTTTGATCTAAAGGACCCAGTATCTTATATAGAGAAAAAATGTTACTAAGCATAGAGCATCCCTATAATGTTTCTTCTGTAAGCAAAAATATACTAGTATTTTAAATGAATACACTATATTACATGTAACCCCCCCACCCTATAGACACCAATATTCTTAACTATATAGTACTAAGCTGTATAGTAACTATGGAGGATGAGGTTTTTACACTTATGTAATCACTGATAATTATCAATCACAAAGAGCAGCTGCAATGGAAATATCCATGATATTTTCATTATACATACCTATGTAAAGGAGTACACTACTTAGAAATAACAAATCTAAGGTTAAGAAAAAGCTCTGTTAGGTACATTATTTTAAACTGAAACTCATATTATGATCTGCCTGCTGCATTCTTAAGTTGTTTAATTCTGTGAACACTGTATCTTAACTTCTCAAGGCTTCTTAGATGAAGCAGAATGGTTGAAGGGAAGAAAAGAGGAAAAGATAATAAATGCAGAATATCCAGAGACAGAACTGCTATGTTGTTTTGGTGTCTGAAGGAAAAACAAAGTGCTTTCAGGTCCCAGAAAACAGGATGTTGTTTGGATTTCCTACTCAGTCTGCCAGGCTAAATTGACACAAGCCAACTTGAAGAGCCTACAGGGCTCCCAGCACGTAGAATGTCATTATGTAAGTTTGGTGCTGAATGCCTCTCTTCCGAAATTCAACTGCTTCCTAGAAACGAGGGGTTATCTAAAACAATTCCACTTTTGCATTTTTATTAATATTAATGATGCATGAGATAAAGAAAACCATGGTGTGATCATGAAATACTATGCTCATTTTGTAGGATTCATAACTTGAAAAAAAGTCAAAAACAAAACTTCAGTGCTGAAATAGCAAGGATAGAAATGAAATATCCCACATCTTTTGCAGAAGTAATCTGTTAAAGTCAAAACACACATATACATTATCACATTTATCTGAATATTTTTAAGAAATGTATTTCCTCCAAACTTAAAACATTATTTGAGCTTTTTTAGGCGTGGAAAACAGTAATTACCATTTATAAAATAACATTGTATTTAATTGGGGGGGCAGGGTGATACAAAAAAGCCAACAATTATTTTGTGCTTCATCAACAAAAACACTTTCTGTCGGTTCATTAGTGGTGTTTCTGTTGTATCTCGGAAGCAATTTAGGATGCACAAGAGTAACTAAGAACACAATTTAAAGAGAGTTTCCAGTAATGAGATGCCAATATAGTATCTCCATTTCTTTCTAATGGTGGAGCAATACATAGAAAACAGAAAAGAGTTAACTCAAAGATTAGTTTGTATAAATTGTATTTGTAATGTAAGGTATTGATTGTCATTAATAAGTACTAAATACTGAACCAAGTATTTTTTTTTTTATCCTAGTTCATCTACAGCCACACTGTAATTAAGGCTGTTGGTTTCAGAATATACATACAAGAAACTGAAACAACAAAATTGCTATAGTTTAAAAAACACTAATTTTATTTGAACTATAGAACAACTTGATGTTTATAAACAATATGGGTTTTTAGGGCTTGAAATACTACCCTAGTCAATGTAATTTAGTTTTTTATTATATATGCATTAGTTTATCCTATTGCCAATGTGTAAAATATAGGTAACTTCATGAACATAATCTATTCTTAAATAGCATTACAAATATATAAAATATTAACCTATTTAGAGAATTTTGTCAGATTAACTCTTAAACAGTTGTGGGAACAACAATCATATGTAGTAGCTTCAATGGAATGGAGCTAATAAACATATTAGGAGTAAAAGACAATAAATAACAAGGCAAACATTCATAGCATTCTTTAACAACAGGCTGAATAAGTGAGAAATCAATATAATGCATTTTCTTTACTTTGAAACTAAAGTTACAGGAAGCAAAAAATACCTACAAAAAGACTGAGAGATTACTTCATTTTTTTCTTACCCTGCCATTGCTCATAACAGCCATTTGCCCAGGAAGCAGCTTAAGAACCTCCTGGCAGAACATCTGGTGGCTTTTAATTAAATCCAGTCCTAAAGTGTTGTACTTCTTCTCAAAAGTATTGTCATCCATTCCCTAAAGCAAAGGTAAAGCATGAGATGGTGGAATGAAACACTAAATATAAAGTCTGTAAAAGCTGAGATAATCAAAGATTTTCCTGGTGAACAGGAATCAAAAGAAAACAACCACCCCAGCTTCAATGCAAGCTGGTGATTGTTGGTGTGGAGCCATGGTCTCCCAACCAGCTCGTGCAGTTTTTACCCTTGGGCAACTATGAATAACCATGAGAGGAAAGCTGAGCCTGAGGATAAACACTTTTTCTACAACCTAGCACAGAGCTGCACGAAAACAAAAAAATTCTGTGTTAACAACTGAACTGTATTCTTACTTTTAGGAAAACGGTGTAAAAAATCCATAACACTTTAAAAACCTAACAGTCGTTTTCATGTGGTCATTTGGTACTGCTTAAACATGTTTTGGGGAAGCCAACATCATCCAGTAAGAAACATAACAAATCCATGTGCAAAGTGGGAAGAAAATGCTAGAACTTTGGCCTGCTTACAATGGCACTGTGCCTCACCTGTCAAAGTTACCCTGCTATAGTAAACTCCATGGATATGTATTTCTTCATTAGAAATACAAAGACCAAAAAACCAGATTAGTTCAGATATAATTATTATAACAAAAAAAATTAGTCACATGCATAGCCTGATTAATTAGCTACCTTTACTTCTTTCAACATTTGTTAGACAATTAAATATAAGCATGACCCAAACCAGCAAATTCATTTTCCAATATGGTGCCAGAGAGTTCTTAGTCTTCGAAATCTTCCTATTTAAAATAGTACAATTTACAGCTCCTTCTCAAACAAAAACTGTAGTTTGCAGCTGTTGTTTGATAACTCAGCTCCAATCTATGCATGAACTTTGAGATCAGCAACACTTATATTTTAAACCAATGAATTTTCATAGAAACACACCAGAAAATATTGGCCAGAAGTATACAATGCTCATTAACCTCAACCACTTCAGTCTGTACTTATTACTGCTTACAACCACAATAGCAAGGTAAAATCAGTTACTTCTGAAGTCTTAATTGTTGAAAAACATTAATACTTTAACACATTCATAATTTTAATTAAGAGAGAGCTATAAAAAATCCCCAATCCACCATTAAAAACTAAACTATTTTGGTCTCAATAATCCAGTATCTGTACTCTGTGTTTCTCAGTACTGCCTTATTTTCTTCCGTTATGTTGAAGAAATTCTCTGTTCTTCCATCACATAAAAATTGTCAAAAATCCAATTTCTGCTTGAGCAGAAACTGCATAAGGGTTATAAACTACATAGCATTTAGCCAAATGCTGTTACTCTCAACATCTCCTTACAATAAAATATATGTAAAATGAAAAAGAACGTAGTTTAATTTTGTTGCACTCACTGGGATGAGAAATTTAGAAATTTTAGTTCCAGCAGCAAGGGATTTTGCTGTCTCTTCTTTACTGAGTTTACTTAGGAAACTTTTTAAGTTGCTGTTGTTCTGCGTTAGAAAAGCAGTCAAAATTCCTCTTGCAATGGCTGTGTTATCCTCCTTTATTTTTGATGAAGGGTTGTTCAAAATCCCAACTCGTGTATGACTGCTTGTTTTCTGCAAAGAAAAAAACAGAATAATACACAATTTTACAATTCCATCTGTTGTTACCTAATGTATTCATATCTATTATAACTCTGAAATGCCCTTGAGTATTTAATTACTTGCAGCAATTTGTCTTTAGAAAACCTACATCAATGCCTAATTCAGAACTTCAAATAGGAATAAAAATGTTACTAGTAAAGATTTACCCACTCTGCAATATATATTTAAAATAAAGATTATTTTTTTAATAGAACAATTGCCTTTGAGCATTCTGCAGAAGTGTATTTTTAACAAAGGACAAACACAAGCGTTCACACAAGACTTTAGAACTTGTTTTGTTATGTTTTTCTATTTTTCAGAAACTGTCAAACTAAGCATAAAATAAATACAAGAAAATGTATCCACTTATCACTTTATTCTTAATCAGCAGGAAAATGTTTCACTTGCTAAAATCAGTGATGCCAGTTAAATTTTTGAGAGAGATGATTCTAAAGTATAATCAAATAGCATCACTAACCAGCAGAGGTAAACAGACTATTGCAGTAAAGAAAACAAAAATGAGAAATGAAATCACTGGTATTCAACATATTTAAACAGCAAACTTTAAATTGCAGCCTCTGAGAAAAGCTTTGTTAGAACACTTATTTGTAAAGTTTGCAAATGTATACTTAAACTGTTCCTGAGGAGCGTGCTCTTGCTGCAAAGATGACTGAGACTCTGCTTGGTACTTCTGAGGCTGCACTTGGACTGCTGTGCCTGGTTTTGGTCCCCCCAGTGCAGTAAGGCTGTTGAGATGCTGGAGAGGCTTCAGCAAAAGGCTACCAAGATAGTCAGTAGGGCAAAGAGGAGGCTACAGAGAACCCTAACTGCAACCAATAACTCCTGAAGGGAGAGTGACAAACATGACAGGGCCAAACTCTTCCTGGTAGCAGCAAAGAGTATAACAAGAGGTAATGGTCACAAATCTTGCCCTGGCAAGAAAAACTACACTAAGAAGGCAGTGCAACACCAAAGCAAATTATTGAGAGAGGGGACTGAGTCACCTCCTCGGAGATTTTCAAGACTCCATCAGACAAACCTTACAGCTGACCTGATCTAATGATGGAAATAATCCTACTTTGAGTGGGCAGCTGAACTAGATGACCTCCAGAAGTCTCCTCCAGCTAAGACATCTCTAAGTTGTTTTTTTTTTTTAATATTAGCTGAAATAGTTGAAAGCAATTTTCCTTTGGCTGCTTCCCCTTCCAGATTCTCGCACACTTTTCTTCAAATGCCAACGGCAAGTCATGTGCAACAGGTGTCTGTGCCAGTTCTGCACCTATCAGAAAATCTACTAGACCCTGACTTGACAGACAAAAAGGGACTAGAAAGGAATTGAGAATCTCCCAATGGAATTTAAAAAATAGGTTTTTGTATTTTTGTCACGAAACTCAGAATTCACTAGACTAAGTAGCATATAGAACCATAGAATGTCTTGGGTTGGAAGAGACATCTAGAAGTCATCTAGTCCAACCCCCCTACAATAAAGCAGGGTCATTTCCATCTAGACCAGATTGCTCAAAGCCCCATCAAGCCTGACCTGCAATGTCTCCAGGAATGGGGCCTCCACCACCTCTCTAGGCTACCTGTTCCAGTGATCCACCACCCTCATATTAAAGAGCTTCTTCACAAAGTCCAACCTAAATCTACCTTCTTCTAGCTTAAAACCATTACCCCTTGTCCTATCGCTACATGCCTTTGTGAACAGGTCTTCCCCAGCCTTCTTATAAGCCCCTTTCATGTATTGTAAGTTCACTGTAAGGTCCCCACTCCAGAGCCTTCTCTTCTTCAGGCTGAACAACCCTGACTCCCTCAGGCTGTCTTCATAAGAGAGGTGCTCCAGCCCTCTGATCATTTTTGTGGCCCTCCTCTGGACATGCTCCAACAGGTCCACATCCTTCTTGTGTTGGGGGCGCTAGAGCTGGACTCAGTACTCCAGGTGAAGTCTCACCAGGGCAGAGTAGAGGAGCAGAATCACCTCTCTTGATCTGCTGGCCACACTTCTTTGAATGCAGCCCAGAATGTGGTTGGCCTTCTGGACTGCAGTTCCACGTTAGGTGCAGCTTTTGATTCAGTAGTACCCCCAGGTCTTTTTCCACAGGGCTGCTCTCTAGCATGTCTTCCCCCAGCCTGTATTGATGTCTCTGGTTGCCCCAGCCCAGGTGCAGGACTCTGCACTTGGTCTTGTTGAACCTCATGAGGTTCACCTGGGCCAATTCTCCAGCTTGTCCAGGTCCCTCTGGATGGCATCCTGTCCCTCTCATATATCAACTGCACTGCCCAGTTTGGTGTCATTGGCAAACTTGCTGAGGGTGCTCTCAATGCCACTGTCATTATCATTGATGAAGATATTAAACAACATTAGTCCCAGTACAGATCCCTGAGGGACACCAATTGTCACCGTTTTCCTTCCTGACATTGAGCCACTGACCACTCCTCTCTGGATGCAACCATCCAGCCAGTTCCTTATCCACTGAACTCATCACTCATCAAATCCATATCTCTTCAACTTCGAGAGAAGAATCTTGTGGGGGACCGTGTCGAAGGCCTTGGAAAAGTCTAGATCAATTACATCCATAGGTCTTCCCTTGTCCACTGATGCAGTCACTCCATTGTGGAAAGCCACCTGGTTGGTCAGGCAGAATTTGTGCCTAGTAAAGCCATGCACACCTCCCTGTCATTCATGTGTCTTAGCACGTCTACTAGGGGGGATCTATTACATGATCTTCCCAGGTGCAGAAGTGAGGCAGTTCGGTAAGGTCAGTAGATCCCAGAGTCCTCCTTTCTACCCTTTTAAAAAAGGGCCATAATGTTCCCTTTCTTCCAGCCACCTGGGACTTCACCTGACTGCCATGACTTTTCAAATATCTTGGAAAGTGGCTTGGCAACTGCATCAGCCAATACCTTCAGGACTCTGGGATGCATCTGATCAGATCCCATGCACTTGTGTATGTTCAGGTTCCTCAGGTGGTCACAAACCTTGTCTTCACTTACAGTGGGAGGGACTTTGTCTCCCTGGTCTCCGTCCTGTGGGCCATCAACTTGAGAGCCGTAAGAAGAGGGGTTACCAGTGAAGACTGAGGCAAAAAAGTTGAAAAGTTGTTGAGAATCTCAGCTTTCTTCTTATCTGTTGTTACTAGTTCACCACTATTGCTCATCAGGGGGAGTACGCTTATCTTTAACCTTCCTTTCTGGTTTACATACCTGTAGAAGCCCTTCTTGTTTTTCTTTATATCCCTTGCCAAGTTCAGCTCCAGCTGCACCTTGGCTGTCCTGACCTTGTCCCTACACAACCGGGCAATGTCACTATACTCTTCCCAGGAAACCTGGCCCCACTTCCACTGCCTGTGTAGTTCCATCTTGCCTTTTAGTTAGGAAAGCATCCTTAAAGATCTGCCAGCTCTATTCTGCTCCCTTGTCCCTGAGGGCTGTTTCCCATGGGGTCCTACTTACTAACTCCTTGAAGAGCTGGAAGGTTGCTTTCGTAAAATTTAGAGTCCTGACTATGTTTTTTTTTAACTGCCTCATACTCCTTAGGACAGTGCAGCCCAGGCTGCCTCCAACTTTGACATCCCTGATGAGTTCACTTGCATTTGTGACCATCAGGTCCAATAACACATCCCTTTGGGTAGGGCTGTCAATTTCTTGTCTTAATAAGTTGTCATCAAGGCACTCCAGGAGTCTCCTGGATTGCCTACAGCTTGCCATGCTACTTTTTCAACAGACGTTTCATCCCTCAGCAGGATGAGAGCCTGTGATCGCAGTGTCTCCTCAAGCTGGAGTGAGAAGGCTTCATTGATAGGCTCCACTTCAAACTCTTCACGCTGAATCTACTTCTTTACATAGAGGGCAACATCTCCACCCCTTCTTCCCCTCCTGTCCCTTCGGAACAGCTTGTAGCCATTGAAAGCCACACTCCAGTCAAAGGATTCACCCCACCAAGTTTCTGTAATTGCCACTATGTCATAGCTTTCCTGTAGCATAGTAGCTTCCAACTCCTCCTGCTTGTTGCCCATGCTGTGTGCATTGGTGTAGAAGCATTTCAGCTGGGCTGCTGGTCATGTCACCATCTTAGAGGGACTCCCCTTTATTCCCCCGAGTCACTTCGTGGATGCTACCCTGCTGTCTCTTATTACCTCAGGAGCCCCTGGCTCACCTCTCTAAGCCTTTGCCTGTGCTGCAGTGTCCACAGCAAGTCTCAGTGCAACGGCTTGAAGGCCCTTACTATCACCCCATCCTTCCAACCCTGGTGTGTCTTCCTACCACTTGTCACAGACAATCTTGATATCATTATCACCCTCCCCCTTGGCATCTAGTTTAAAGCCCTGTGAATCAGCCCTGCAATCCCTTGGGCAAAGACCCTCTTCCGCCTTTGAGAAAGGTGTCTCCCGTTTGATGCCAGCATTCCTGGTGCCATGTAGGCCTTCCCATTATCAAAAAAACCCACAAAATTATGCTGGTGACACCAGCCATGGAGCCATGTGTTGAGAGATAATAAGGTTTATCTAAATCAAATCTATCATTTAGAACAAAGATAACCAATTAAACTGCTGTTTCATACAATATCCAACAGAATTCATTCAGAATGGCTTTTTCTAAAGACTCTCCTCGCTAACACAGAGACTTGCCCAGACAGTTCTCACTTTGTAGCTGGGAGCTAATGCATATTTTCCCCGCTGAAGGTGGGAAAAAGTGAAACTACAGAGGGAATACATGAATACATCTGTCAAGCTTGGGTCACAGATCTAGCAGTCAGATAAATGAAATGTTTTTCTGTAACAAGGACCTGTACTGCATATTCCTTTTTGCAGTTTTTAAAGCCAGCACTTTTTAAGACATCTTTGGTATCACATGCTCCCTGCAACATACCAGTTTCATAATTCCCTTAGCATGATTTGTGTTTCATTTCTGATTAGTAAATCTAGATGTTTTCACAATTTCTATGTAATTACTCTTCTAACCTCTCCAGAACGGAGGCATTTCTGTCATTTATATTCACATGACATTTACTTGTATACTTTAAATGCTATTATTAATACTGAAGAACTCAAAAATAAGAAAATTCATAAATGTGGATGATCCTCCTGGCATATTAAAATGCAAAAAAAATTAAATCTGTCTCAGAAGCACACAAACAGTATGTGAAAAAATGATCACTTCATGGCCACAGCTATGCCACATGATACAGGAGAACACTTCATCATATCAGCAAGCATCCTAACTTCTATCTTAACTATCCTAACTTCTCTGGCTCAGGTAACATGCTAGGCTACCTCATGGGAGAAGGTCTGTAATTGGGAAGAAATTCACCCTTTTAACACAATGTCAGTTTGTCTCCTGTATCAGGAGTCCATGAACCAAATGATCATTTACAGGCCCGTAAGATGCCAGTGCTGCAGGAGAGTAAAGCAAAATGAAAGCACAGTCTTGTAAGTCTGCACCTGACCCAGAAGAAAATATTGTTTCACCTTTATTCAAGAGTATAATTTTTGAATGTGCACAGTGTTGCTAAGAGCATATTAATTATTTTAATAAAAACTACTCACCAGGTGTTTCAAGGCATTAGAAAGCAGTAGTCTCCCAGCTGGCTTACCAAAATCAGCAATAATCCAGATAGTAACAGCATATAATGCATCTTCATCTGAAATTTAAAGACAATTCTTCTTTACATTCTGGAGGATCTTCTCACAAGTAATGAAGAATTAATTAATTCTGTTAGAGATTTTGAAGTTTATACGTATATTTGCTGACCTAACTGTAAGACTAATCTTTGCCACAGCAGAATCTTTTGCCCTCTGAATTAAAATAAAATTTTTATGAGGTAATTCATCATGTTACTGTAAGACAGTTACCGTTATTGTTTTGGCAAAACAAGACTTGCTTTACCAGAGGTTTCTTGTGAACATTTGATGGAAGCTGGTCATATACCCAGAAATGAAAAGAACTGAGTAGTTACAAGAATACATGAGCTGGGCCATTCACTTTCCCCAGCAGCAGAGGGAGAGTACTTCAGCCAAAGGCAGGACAAAGCTAACCATTTGTGGACACAAATGGGAAAATACCAAACACAGTCCAAAGAAAGTAAACTACTCTATACGTGTATGCAGAAAATTTCCCTTTTTCCTGGTCTATAGCCTCCTATTCTTTATTCTTCATAGAATGACAGTGATACATGAAAAATTCTGCAAAATTATCTGTAGAAGAATACCAGTCTACTCAGATATATCATATATCTCCTAGAAGGTAACATGTATAGACAAGAATGTTACCAGGTTCTGGTGAGATTCTAGGAAGAGGTTATTACTGAGTGTTGCTGCTGTCTAGAGAAACACACTGAGGAAGAGATTTGAAATGTAGCTTAAAGGTTAATGGTTTTACACAAAAGATGTGAATGAGCCTACAGAAGTAAGCTTAGAGACTGAAAGAAAGCCAGTCATCATTTGACTGGGATGCCCCTGTAGTTGTAGACAGATAATCAAATAAAGTAAAATAATATTCTACAGAAATGTAAATATATGGCATTTCTTTCTGATAACGAAATAAAAACTGTATTAATACTGCATAAAAATTACTGAAATAATAGTACTTTGTTAATATGATTATTCTGTCCCTTGACAGACTGATGTAAATGAGCAGGTGTTAACTGTCTACCCCTAGAAGTTCAGGCTATTGCAAAATCCCATGCTGTATTAGGCCCCCACTGTTGTATCTGTAATTCCCTCTAACTGCAAGAGAAAGTACTTGCATATGAAATAAGAATATTTTACATTAGAAAATATTTTAAATGTACAGAAAAAAGTGAGTTTTAGAAAGATAAAATGTATACATGAGTGATAATCCATCAGAGTATTTTTATTTTCTACAGAAAGACAAAGCTTTGGATATCAAAATTAAACAGTCTAACTAGAGGAAAAATAAAGATATGCTGAATGCTAATAATTAAGGAATAAAATCAAATTTTCCTCAAATTGTAGAAATGTCTAAATTTGATATAGATATCACAAAGACTATACATTCTTCACTTGATAATGCTGCAACTAAGTCACTTGAAAACTGGATATGATCTTTTTAATATCCTCAAGTAAAACCATATTATGGGAACTGAGTCTTTACTTTGAAGCTGCAGAAGTCTTGCAAAGCTTTTTAACTTCATGTCTGTAAAACAAAAAGCAACTAGCCATGACATCCACCCCATTTCAAAACTACACAATCTAAAATAACTATCCTATTAATTACAATTCATGTTTATAATATTAGGATGTGATTTGGTCCAAAAAGATATCTCAATATTGGAAAATGTATTTATTTACCTGGGAGCCTCAGGATACTTATTTACTTAAGATATTTTACTAGCAACAATTTGTAATACACAACCCATACAGAAAATGAACATACCCTTTTTTGTTAAATACTTCATGTTGTCTGAAATTACAGCACTTTTATCCTGTGAGTCCAAAAAGGAGAAAGTAGAGAAGTCTTCCGCATCAAATGGAACTGCAAAATGTAAAGCACAACGTGTAAGACTTAAAAAAAGGAAAATCAAAACAACAGCCAATCCAAGCAAAGTAGTTACCAGATCTGGATCCAAAATGTATGTATCTTCTTTCTGGTCCAAGAATAATGGGGTTTATACGGGAAACTACATTGTGCTGATCCATAAGAAAATCCATAGCATTTATATGATCATGTAACAAACCCTGAAGAGAAAAATATTACATCTGTATGTTCATAGCTTCAAGACAAAGACTGAGTATTTGTACAATCTTTCAACTGAGATTCAAGCTTCTATATAAACCAAGTTATAGGTAATGTCAAGTAAAAAATGTATAAATATCACACAGATATTATTTCAAAATACCAGATACATGTTTTCAATGAACAGAAGCAGTACATTCCCAGTATTTGGTTGAAAAAATTCCATATAATTACCATATGTTTAGTTGATCCTTCAATCTTCTATAATCTAAATATACTGCTTCAAAACCATGACCACAAATTGAAGTAACAATTCAATTTCAGTTGTGATATTATTAATTTCAAGCCATCACATTATAAAAAAATGTAACATATAAACATGACTCAAACGATTCACTGCCATATATTTCATCTTACATTCATTCAGAAATGTTAAACATACCATGAACACTGCCCTCTGGAAGAACCCGGTGGCATCAATAATCCTCTGAAGAATAACTGTCTCTAACTCTGCAGCATCCATCTCTTCTCTGTTAAAGGGCACGCCATTAAACAGAGCTTGAGGCAATGGACCCAGGCCAGTCTTTTTATAAAAGGTTGCTCCTGTCTGATCATATCAGAAATATCACAGGATTAAATATACTGTGGCAGACTGTAGCAAAAAATGAAACTAATATCAAGAGGCAATGAACTCGAATCTCCAAGCACTGTTCACTGTCACAGCTTCTCACGAGTAGCAGGGGCAAAATGGGAAATGTTTGGAAACCAGGAGCCCTGGGACTCATTTATATGGTGTTTTTACATGCTGCTTTATCATTTTGTTGAGAAATGTAACTACGTTTTGCTTAACGTTCTTAGCAAAAAATATTAAGCAAATAACATTGGAGATGGACCTTAAAATAGTCATAGTTTTAGGTGGATCAACCTAGACCTTTTCCCAAAAGACAGCACTCCCAAAAAACCTCACAAGGCTTTTGTGTTCTGAAGCCAAGCCTTGTTTGGTAAGAAAGCAGAACAGGTTAGTTTTTCCTCAAACAGAGAAAATGCAGCGAGACAAACAGAAGTAATGTATTGTAAGTAATTCCCTCTTCCTATTCTGCTTCCTTTGATGTTTTCTTTCACTGTCTCTTTCTGGTTGGTTACAACCTCTAGGGTAGTATTTATGCATCCATCTTTCTGTCATCTCACTGCCTCCTCCCTGATCTTCATCACAGTCTCGTTGTCCCTGGTTGTACAGGGGGCTTCCTCCTTGTGCCTGTCTCTCTATTTTTCTTCCTTTAGTATTTGCTAAGGCAAGCTCCCTTCCCCTAAGCATATCCAGCTGTTTCCAGGGCAGATTCAAACTGCCCTTCTACATAAAGCTTCCCTACAACTTGGTGAGCAACAAGCAGGATAAGGTGAACAGCACTTTTTTTTTGGCCGTCCAAATGCACCTTTTTAAAGGAACATAATATATGTTATAAAACAAATTTTAAAAGGAAATTTAAAAAATGGATGGCATTTGTCAGAAACAAGATTGTATAGATGGGGTGGCTGAAGATATATGAAGAAAAATGGCATTTTTCTATATATTTTAGCAGAAAATGGCATACATTATCAATTGTAGATTAAAATGTCTTCTCTATAGCATTTAAATCAAAATCCATAGCTGTCTTTCCCAAAGAAAATTTTAACAGGAAAGCATAATTAAAGGAAACTATGATTCACCTAGAAAGACAGGCTTCAGCTCCTCACCCCACAGACAGAGGTGAACAATTTCTGCAGTGTGAGAGAGAGAGACCTCTTGATATGCTTACTAGAAAAAAGACTTGTGTTCCTGACTGCAGCAGGGAATAGTGAATTTTACTAGTGAGAATAGTAATGCAGAAACCCTTTCAACATTTCCACTAATGACTGAAAGGTGATTGAAGAAAAATTTGCTTCCAAGATACTGTATTCCCTGGCTTCAACATTAGCTTAGCAAATGCAATACCTTGTGTATCACAATACTTCTTGCCACTTGGCTCTCAAACATACCTTCCTCCCTTCATCATATTCTGAATGAACACCTAGTATACTCTCAACATCAGCATGTGGGTATTCACTCCTAAGAAGATCTTTCACATGTTTTACTGTTAGAACATTTCCATCTTTCACTTCATGGTACATCTGTAAAAATTGTAACAGAAAGAAATTTTAAAAGTTTAATAAATTGTCAATCATAATTTAATAAAATTGCTAAAAGTAAATAAACAATGAAGTAAATGTAACCTTTTTATAGTGCCCTAGTAAATTTTCTATCACTATACTTCTACTTTTATTGTCATATTGCAGTCTTTTCATTGCTTTAGTAATTATCACCATTGCATACACGTACTTTTTCAGAGCACTGTTCTGATTAATCTATTATTATACCTTTAGTCTAAATCTGAAGTGGCAAAGGAAATATGCGTACGTGAGCTGAATGTGAAAGGTTTTTCACCACTGACTAGAGATGGAATCTAAATTCTTACTATAAACTACTTAACCAGGTGGTTTACTGAATCTATATAGGATGAATCCAAGTCTGAATTAGTCAGTGATGCTTTTTCCTACAGTGATAAATAGCATTGGTAAGGAAAAATTATTTCATAGCATAAGATTTTATTACTTTCATCAAACACAGAAAAGAAACTTGAAGTGAAAATTATTCAACCCATTTCTTTTCAAATGTGGAGCAATACATTTCCCTTTATACCTCTGAATATCTCAAATGTGTTTCATTAATTCTATTGTTGTTATCTTTTAATTATATTTATCAACCTCTTCTTTTTACATTATGAAACAAAGTAAATAGTGGAATGCCACATTTTAAAAAGCACACTGTAAACTGATATTTTTGTGATCTGGTCATGGATAATAGTCATCCATGCATGTCAGCTCCTAACACTTTGGGATTTCTATTTCTCTTCCAAGGTACTCCTAGTTACTTCAGTTCCTTTCATCTTAAGCTCTCTGAGTTTGTCCATGATGTTAGCTTCTAGACACTGAACAAAACAGCAGAAAACAAAAGGGTTATGTACTAATACCATATTCTCTGATATAATTTTGCCTGCAGAGTCTTCAGACAGACTGCTCTCTTTATTTCTTTCCACTCATCTCTTATCTCTGAAATTCTTGTCTTTACATGAATCTGCATTCTTTAACACAGAAAACCTGTCTCATATACACACCTGGAATATTTCTGTATTCTACACCCATGAACAGCTCAAGCATGACCAAAAAAGAACTTGTATCGCTCCCCTTCACTTTCTACATAAAAGAACAGCCAAGGGTTTTTCAAAGCTTATAGGACTGCCAAAGTGATATTAAAATGTCTGTAATCCAAGAGATACAGAACACAAAAACAGGCATCACATTAACACAAATAAAGAATAATTTTTCACAAGGAAATACTAAAAGCTGTAAGGCATGCAACTACCTTTTTATATTCTTAAAGAAAGCCTGTGGATTGGTAAAATGACAAAAGCAAGTTGGTTTCTAGAGGCAGAAAGTATTTCTGCAAATCATTCTATAGTGTATTAAAGCTGTATGTTAATACTTGCATGTAAACTAAATGCAAATGTTTTGTGTTGTCACAAGGTAGCAAAATCTTAACTACATAGAAAAGTAATACAAAAAGGTGATTTCTTGTGAGAGAACTAACATTCATTATCGAGGTGAAGGCTTGAGAGATGTCAGATTCCTCTGCAATGTAATTAAAAGTTCTCCAAAAAGCTATTCCAGCATTTTCATTCCCATCAATTTCTTCTTCTGTACTTAAAACAAAAACAAATCCAATTCTAGAAACAAACAAAAAGAGATCACACACTTTAAAACAGTATCAGTTTCACATACATTCTAATACCGGCATAGAAGAACAAGACCTTTCTATTCAAGTAATCTGTCCAGCACGTAGGGATAAAAACACCTGCACCTAGGTGCTGTTGCCATGATAGTGTGTGGTGACACTGAGGACACCAGCCATGGACACCAGCCTCTTCATCAGATCTCCTAGATTATGCGTAGATTCTCAACTATGTACTAACTTTGGATATGCCTTTTCTACCATATAAGCTGACAGTAATTAAGATTTCTGAGAGTCGTTAGGATTTCCTCACAGCCCTTTCTCTCCTTGCCTGTCTGAAGGTTATTGTATTCTTTACATTCAAATGTGTGAAGGCCAGAAAATTACTCGAAGTACCTGGCTGCTCTGTTCTTTTCATTATACCTAGGCAGCTCCTGGTGGCTTGTTGCAGACAGACTCACCTAAATGGACATGAAGTCTGACCCAGTTTTGCTGCTCTTATACTGTTATGTATCAAAAAATCAGGTTCCAGGCTATATTTTCCTCAAGGACTGAAGCAGTATTGTCCCCTAGGTAGTGCCAGCAGTGAAAAAACACACAGATAACTAGTATCTGTCCTCCATTACTTTTTTTGTCATTGAATGACAAAAAAAAAAAGCAAAGAAAAAGAGAACAGTGATCAGAACTAGTAAAATTTCACAGGAAAATGAGAAAAAGCTGTAAGTTATTGAGGAAACAAAGCCGTTTCACAGGAAGATTTTAAATATTCAACACGGAATTCATCTTGCTGAACCTTGGATCTCATTTGAACACTTTTTCTTCTATTAAGCTGTGGAAATAACAGGCACTTCTGAGAGTAATTCATTTTTCTTCAAGTAGGCATCTCAGGTCAATGAGATTCTTACTCAGAAGTGTCTCTCTCAAATCACGACTAGTTCAGACTCCAACTACTTTTTAGAAATTCAAAACTCGAGGATAATCTCGCTTTGGTCTTTAAGTATTAATAGAAAACCAAAATTAAGTAAAACATCCTCAACTGAAAGAACTAAATTAAAAAAATGCCCTCAAATCTTGTTTTACTTAGAATATTTTGCTTAGAATGCAACTTCACGTGGGCATCCAGAGGGACTACTGGGCAACATGATTTTTAACATACTTTTGCAGTTCATTTTCCACACATTCAGGTATGTTATGCCTTGCAACCTACTTGCTTAAGAGTACTTAATACAGGAGTATTAACAAAAGCAGGTAACCAATGGGTCTTATTAGAACGTTGCTGCATTGGACTTCATTTGAATTCACATCTTTGCCTAGAAGAATAGAAGATGAAGAAAAAAGGAAAGCAATCTTATTTTAAGCCTTTTCTTCAAGGCTTTCAATTTTCCTTACCTAAGTGGTACATTATGATGATAGAATAATTCTGCCAGTTTCATATAATCACCTGTATCTTCTTGGACAGGATCAACAAAAAGTACCTAAGAAGAGAAAACATATTATACAGCTAGTATTTATTCTTTATGTCTGTTTTTATTTTTTTTTCCCAGACACAAAATCTAAGATAAGAACAGACATTTCCAAAGGAGGTGTGTGCCCTGACTCAATTTCTTAGAGCATTCATTCTAAGAAAAAATTAAGAGTATAAATGAAGATAACTTCAGAATTTATGAATGTGGAACAAATACTGAAAACAGGATTTAACCATTTATTGAACTTCAAACCAAGTGGTATCCCTACTCTACTCTGAAAGACTCTGTGCGAGTATTTTCATTAATGAACTTGAACTTAATTAAAAATGATCTAATGCTGATTTTTCTATTACTTCTTTCAACTAACTATTCAATTGTGAAAACCAAACTAAAATAAACAAACAGAATATACCAACTTAAAACTTTAATTAAATAATGGAGCGTTGAGGAATAATTCTTCCTTCCAGTCTCATGCATCTTTATATTCACCCTTACAGTTATTGTAGCTTGATCTTTCCAGCATGCACAGAATCTAAAACTGGGATCTGTCTGCACAGGTAGATTATTTTAATTATGACATTGGCACCTTATTTATTAAGTTTTGCACAGCAACTCCCCTGCTGAAATGCAGCAGAATAATTTTCAAAATTTTAAACACTCCCTCCCACTCAGATTATACTTAAATGATACGTTGTGGGTTTCTATAATGTAGATGTTACACGTCTCTGCCAGTACTTGACTTTGAATACCTAATGCAATCTACTTCATATTATCTGCATCTGATGCCTCATTATAAACATACATTTTTTTCTTACATATCACTTGTATTTTGGTTGTCTTTTTACAAACAACTTCCTGGCACTTAGAGTGACTACATCAGTGGACAAGGGAAGAGCTACAAACATCTACCTGTAAGGCCTTTGACATGGTCCCCCACAACGTCCTTCTCTCTAAACTGGAGAGAGATATGGATTTGATGGATGGACTGTTAGATGGATAAGGAATTTTCTGGATGGTCACATCCAGAAGGCAGTGGTCAATGGCTCAATATCAGGATTAGATCAGTGACAAACTGTGTCCTTTCAGGGTCCATACTGGGACCAGTGGTGTTTCATATCTTCATCAGTTACACCAACAGTGGAACCAAGGGCACCTTCAGCAAGTTTGCAGATGACACCAAGCTGCGTGGTGCGGTTGACATGTCTGAGGGAGAGGGTGGCATTCAGAGGGACTTGGACAAGCTTGAAAAGTAGGCCCATGTGAACCTCATGAGGTTCAACAAGGCCAAGTTCAAGGTCCTGCAGCTGGGTTGGAGCAAACTCGGTATCAATACAGGCTGGGGGATGAAGGGATCAAGAGCCAACCTGCAGAGAAAGACTTGGGGGTATTGGTGGATGAAAAGTTGGAGAAAAAGCTGAACACAAGCTGGCAATGTGTGCTCACAGCCCAGAAAGCCAAACATTTCCTGGGCTGCATCAAAAGAAGGGTGGCCAGTAGGTGAAGGAAGGTGATACTCCCCCTCTACTCTGCACTCGTGAGACCCCACCTGGAATACTGTGTCCAGTTCTGGAGTCCTCAGTACTGGAAAGATTTGCAACTGCTGGAGTGGGTCCAGAGGAAGGCCACAAAAACTATCACAGGGCTGGAACACCTCTCCTATGAGGCAAAGGCTAGGCTGAAAGAGTTGGGGTTGTTTAGCCTGGAGAAAAGGAGTCTCCAAAGGGACCTCACTGCAGCCTCTCAATACTAAAAAGGGGCTTAAAAGACAGATGGAGAGAGGCTTTTTACCAGTAGTGGTGACACAGTAGTGACAGAACAAGAGGTAACAGTTTTAAACCAAAAGAGGGTAGATTTAGATCGGATATGAAGAAATCAGGGTGTTGAGACACTACAGATGTCACAGGGAAACAGGTTGCCCAGGGAAGTTGTGGAGGCCCCATGATTGGAAGCATTCAAGGTGAGATTGGATGGGGCTTTGAGCAACCTGATCTAGTTGAAGGTGTCTGTGCCCACTGCAGAAGGGTTGGACTAGGTCCTTTCTAACCCAAACCATTCTGTGATTCATACAATTACCTTTTGTAATTTAAGTTTCAATTAAAACAAGAAGTAGCTATTCTCTTAACTTATTAAGTGATACAGAAAGCTGTGTACAAAGGAAAAATTATGCTACAAGACTTTCATAATTAGTATGCTTTATAACATAAATCTTTTTGTACCTTAATTCACCATCTCTAAAACAAGGACATTTATCATTACCTTCTCTCAGTAGTGTACTATGAAGAACATTCTTTGATAGCAGTGAATTATCTACAGGTAACACGGAAAGGAATGGAAAAGCTCCTGAAAAAACTGCCCAAGTCCACTTTCAGAAATCAGACAAATAATCACATATGACTCATTAGACAAAGATTTTCACTACTACTACCAGACCCACATAGAAAACATGAAATTCTAATCTATCTCAACAATGAATAAAGAACATGTATTTTTCAATAAATTGTCTGTCCACATATTAATACACATACTATGCAAAAAAATGAAGCTCTTAACACTTACCAAATTATATAAATTGCGTCTAATCTGCTGTATAACTCCAGGAAATGTGGGTTTTAGCAGCTCCTGATAGCTTGCAGGCCATGTGCTATAGCTGTGATCATGTTCTATATTATTAACCCACTAAAACAAAAAAAGGCAGCCATTTAAAAAATGCATTTTAAAACATATGGAAAGCCTGGAAAGAGAAAAATGTTCTATCTTCTCTTTGAAATAGCAACAGAAAATAGCTTCTGTAATGCATATATTTTTTCCTTTTCAGTCAAACTGTCTGGGGTGTTTATTTGTAGTATATAATAAAACTAATAAGGGATGGAAAAGGAAAAAAGACAATTTGTACTCTGTATCAGAATGTGAATAAAACAATTTTTTCAAGTGTGGAAACTACTTTCACAACATAAAGGCATAATAGCATATCACACAGATGTTTGTCACACAGCATAATCATCTTGTAAGATAAATACAATATTTATTTATAACCTGCAGCAGCACTTTAGCCATATCAAAACAACTAGTTAATGTATGGCAAATTTGTTCTTCTACTGTTTTCTGTGCAAGCCTGAATACACTTGGCAAACAAAAGAGTGAAATATGGCTCTTTCAGGTGAAAAAAAAAAAATCAGTATTTTATTACCTTTTCCACTGGTATAGAAACTTTGCAATGAAGACTGTATAAATTTTGAAGATGGGAAAAAAGCAGAGTCATTGGACAATTGAAAACAAATGTTTCTATTTGTCTACAATTCTCTTATTATACTTGTAAAGTACATTCAGCAGTCTTGCATAACACAAAGATACAATGTAGCTAGATTAATTGCTGTAAAGTAAAAATTCTATAGCTGTGAGTGTGCAACGACTCTTAGATGCATTAATCATTTCTTTTAAACATCCTACATCTTAAAATTTTAATAAGGCATAGGGTAGAGAAAATTACTCCTAAAATACATTTAAGATAGCACCCTCCAAAATATTTTAAACTGCTTATTGGTAAGTTTTATGCCTAATATTTCACTTACACTACAAAAAAATAAAGACAGTTTCATACATTATGAAATATGTAAAATTTAAATTGTTCAATTACTCACTATTATTGAAGAGTGACGAATATCGAGTGCGTAACTGTCATCTGTAGGATGTATATGCAACCTCATAAATTTACTCAGGATCTCCTGTTTGATTCCAAGTTCATGAAGGCCATGCATCACTTTTCCATCCAGTTTAAGAGTCTCTAAGATACTTTTTCAGGAAGACAAAATGCATAATGTCTACACAGAACTCTTGTCATGACATAAAAAGAAAAAAATGTTTCAAAGACTATTAACATGAGGAGTATTTTTAGTATGAAAAATTATTTTTATATTCTCCTGCAGTCAAATATTTAAAATAAAATCAATTAATAACACCACAGTCTCCAACTTAGTTTAAAACAGAATGGCACCAGATTATACAACTTTTTTTTCATTCACATTTATTTTATACAAAGGAATTTTATCCATCTTTAGTAAGACGTGGCAGGACAGCAGGGTGGAAGGTTGTCTGTTGCATTGTCTTAGCTGAGCAGAAACCCAAGCAGGGGTAACCTAAAAGGAAGCTTTACAAGTGCAACAAATGATGGAGACAGACGAGCTCTAAATCTGCATCATGGAAGAACCCTAAAAACAGCACAGAGGAAACCCACAGCTACACCTCTAAAATAAGACTTTCCCAAAGACCCAACAGGATTCTGGAGCATTTACTGCAATCTGAAAATTCAGTATGACAATGGAAATAAACCTGAAGTACTCACCAGCAGAACACAGCAGGCAAGATTTTACAAATGGTTTTACTTTTATCTTGCTTTATTTTGAGTTTTCACTATTCTGAGAAGTTTCTTCTAAAATATATTGAAAGTAAATCTAGCAGTAGCATTAAAAAGTGCTATCAATATTTGCATCGTTACCAAAAAAGATGCAAGTGACTCCATCTCAAAACTCTGGCTAAGGAAAAAATTAAGTAAAAATCACAAGTATTAATGCTAAATGCAAGAAAGTTTAAGAATTTCCTGGGAGGAGAAAAGACGACATTTTGAGTTAAAAAATAGAAAACAAAACATTGTGGATTCTGACAAACCATAGGAACATCAAAAAACCTCAGCCATAGCATCAGTACATTTACTGAGTCTGCAGGCCACCAAAGACGATTCTGAATTAGTCGTATCTGTCCTGCTGTTGACAACATACAGAAGAATGCAAGGGAAAATATTTACAGGTTACCAGGGCTTGTATAAAAGGGACAAGTCGCACTCAAAATAATTATACTATGATTACACAAACTGGAAAAAAATTTCTTACACCAAAAAGCATTTTAGTTCTGCCTTAACAGAACTTCTTACAAAAAGGTGGCCGGACACAGACTCACAAACATGCAGAAAATAACCCAAAGCATTGTGCATCTCAACTTAATGCCAGCAAATTTTTTGTAATTTTTAAGAGATAGGGATATGAAAGCACTTAATTTACTTTTTATAAAGTGCTTTTCCCACCTTTTTATATGTTGGATTCCCATATATGTAAGTTGGACTCCTTCCACTTCCAAATTGATTTTACATGGCAAGTCATAAAATTCTAAGCAAATTAGAAAACATATTCCAAGACAAAAAAAGCTGTTTTCAACTACTTACACAATGTTCATATTCAAAGGAAAACCATTGTAAACCAGTATACGTTCTACTGGAGCTCTTTCTGGTCCCCAAAATGCAAGAGATGAGATTACCTATCACTGTGAGCACAACTTTCCCAGTACTATTGGTAATTCTGGCATCTTCAAACAAAATGTACCATCTTACCTAAAAGGATCATGAAAATCCAGGTCAATATGAAGGCCATTTAGAAACAAACGTGCTTCTCCAGGTTGGATTCCAAGTGTTTCATGAAAATGCTAAAAAGTAAAGAGTACTGCTAACTCATTTAGGTATATGTCAACACTAACACACATATGTAAGTGTGTATATATACATATTTATATACATATATACACATAAAACTAAGTAATTCTGAAAAACAGACACATCAAATCTCTTCCACCTAATTTATTATTTTAGCTGAGTGTTGTTGGCAAAATTATTGACTTGTAAAAGTGTTACGTAACACCCTTTCAATGTACAAATACAACTTAATATAGCTGATATCTCCTCTTCCAAACAGGCTACGATGTCCCTACCTGTGCAAGGTAAAGACAAGGACATATTCTCAGTGTTTGCCAACAGAAAGTGAAAATACACACAGATACAGAAATATGGCTTGTAAGTGTTTGAAAAATTACTCCCACATATCCATTAAAGAAACAAAGACTTTGAATGTGTCCTTCAGCTTTCTCAACACCTTCTTTCACAGTTCCAAAAAAACGTGTAGATGCAATTGTTATGGGGTATTAGGAAAGACAGACAAGAAACATACAATCCCATCAAACAAAGGGACCTTGGAAAAAACATAGACCAGAAAGGGATAGCACAGCATATCCTTGCTCTGCAAGGAAAAAAAAAATCCACAGTAAACAAATAGAAGAGGAAGTATTTAGGAAGTAAAGTATGCTTTATTTTATTTCAGAGAGCTGTGAGGCATCACACTGTTTAATCTATGGCAGCTATAGCCAGATAAGTAACATGAGCAACAGCAGTAGTTTATTCCAACTCACCCCATGAGGAGCAGTCAGATTTCCAGATCTGTCTTAATTCCCAACAGAGGAATGGAAAGCACGAAAAATATGCAGGAAAAAAAAAAAAGCAAGCTAAGAAAGATATTTTTTTCCCCATTTAGCTCCCACTTGCTGAACAAAATAAGTGTGAACAGAAACCTTTGCTCTTGGAACAAAAGCACACTTAGAGCAAGCAACTCAGGCTGCTTATATTACACCCTTATAAGCCTGACTCTGAACAAACGAGAGAAAAAAAAAAGGGAAACACTGGAAGAGATTATTTTTTCAAGTAGTGTGGTTACTTTCAGACAGTTAGATGTAAGTAAACTCAAAGCTAACTGGTTGGTGTCATTAGAAGTGCAACCCCTCATGAATAGGACAGTTTATCTGAAGCTCCATTTCCCCAACCTAAAGCAGAATGGAAATACATAATGACACCAAATAACAGCAGATAAAAGGCAGGGCTCTCCATGAAGGAAAAATGCAGCTGTGATAAGCCTGAGCCTAACACAGAAATAATTTTTATGGAAGTCCAAAACCTGCCCTTGACCTTGTAAAACAGCTTTTGAATTTGTAAATTTAATTTATTATAATAATGTGACCTGACCTTTGTAGAGTGTTTTTTGTATGTAGATTTAAAAAAGAGTAATGTAATTACCGATGCATTATAAAGTATCTAAATGTATATATTCAAGCTCAGACATACTGTGAAGAATATTATGGATTTGGGAAGGGCCTGCATCCCACTCATGCTAAAAAAAAACACTAAAGAATTTTTGAAAAATTTAGTTAGTTATTCTCTTTCATGAAAATTTTAGTAGGCACTTACAAAATGGATATCAGTAGGCTTTGAAAAATGAGGAGCATAAATGTACAGCAGTAAGTTTCCTGTGGTCAGATATGGAAAAAGATAATTTAATTTAATTACTTTCTTAATTAATAAAACTCACTTCATTCTCATTCATATACGCCTATAAATTACAGAAATGTGGAGTTTTTTGTATGTCGCAAAACTTGGTACAGAATAAGGTCTTCTGTCTTCTTTACAACTAACTGCTGCTTTGAATTACTCTGGCACCAGCGCAGGGCTTCATATTTATCTTTGTTAAACCTCATGCAACCATTAAAACAAAAACTAGAAGTAGCAGCTGGTGTCTGACATTTGTATTTTTCCTACCACAGCTTCACACAGAATTACATGCCCTCCCAAGGTCTCACTCTACACATCCCTTCTAAGCAGCCAAAATTCACAGCTGCCTGACAGTGACAAGTGGCCTTGCAGCAGGTGAAATTTCTGATCATTTTACCTACACCAAGTTTGATCCTGAGACACAAGGAAAACAAGCAGATGTGACAAAATTAAACACAGTGATGAGACTACTCTGCACCAGGCAGAGATGCACAGAAAGTCCAAGGCATACCTGGTATTTTTCTGTAGTTGGCAAATCCAACTTGGATTGCAGTTTTAACACCAGCGTTGTGCCATGAAGTACTGCGGCCGCAGAAAAATCTCCCTTAATGCCACTGGACTCAAGGAGCAAACAGTAGATATAAAGAGAAATACAGTCTGAAGACATTTTATCAGCAGGGCCTTCAGGGCTCTTGCACAAATCTTGTGAGATCAGCTAGAAAAGGCCCCCTCCCTGAAGCACTGAAATCAGCATTTAGGGTAAGTCCTACTGAAAGCTTACTGGTCTTTGCTGTGAGCCCAGATACTCATGTAAACACAGATCCTGAGAAAGACTGCAACTGGCTGATGAAGGTCATAAAAGTATTAACACTAACAAAAATGAATGCAAGAACAATGAAAAAAGTTATCAGCCACTGGGTACCGAAATGGAAATCTAAAAGTTTTTCAAATCCTTCGGTACTGCAGTAGTAAAAGAACTGAGCTGTATCAGAGTCGAGACTCATCATACAATTTTGATGGTGGGCACTTGATTGTTCAGAAGAGCATCCCTTTGCCAAAACAACTTTGATGGAAGGAATATTTGGACATCCAAGACCAGAATTTAACGCTGATAATACTTATACAGTATTTTCTTGCTAAACTGTCAGCAAAATATTGCACTGGAAATTAAAATAAGTGTTTAATGAGATTTTATTTTTTCTTTTATCTATAGCAGTTCTTTGTCGATTGCTTAGTTAGGCATCAATTCATTAGACCTAAGTCATCACATGTCTTTCAACTTTTAATACTTTTATTTCCTCTCATTGCATTTCCTATTCAACTTTCATTATCTTGAGAGGGAATCATCCAGTTACACACAGCATGAGATCATATCTCTCCTGCTGCTAGATGGATGTACTGCAGTTCAAGAACGCACATGCCAATTTATTGTGCTCTAGCATCAGAGTTCAGGAAGTTTCCCTAGTTTTATTCAACATACTTTAGCTTTTAGCTGTCTAAAGGCCTGTAGCCTTTAGACTACAGGTAAGATGGAGTATGAAATTTAACCTTAGTGCAATAGGTACCTAATATCCTCTTACAGTTTATGCATTTAATACAGTAATGGAATCACAGGAGTGATTCAGCCAGCCAACTGCATACATTTCCAGTGCCATTTGTGTCAAGATAAGGCATCTTGGACTGGAAACTACAGGTCAGGCAGAAGGAAACGGATGTCCCAGTGGACACATCTTCCAGACCTGAGTTCTGGCAGAACACAGCCAGATCTTGGATAGCCTACAGAGTCTCCAATGATATCAGAAATTCAGGTTTAGGCAACTCAATCATGGCCCACAAAGCAACCACTGAATGAGTCAAATTGTTTTGATGTCCAATGACTACATCTTCCTTGTCCTAACAAGGGTTTAGATGCCATGTAGAAATGCCTACATGCAGACATCTTCATTTCAAAAAAAATCTTAGTTCCTTTTCCTAATACTTATATTTAGTAATAATAACCATTTTAATTCCTGATATAGCTTTTTTGGTGGGTTTTATTTGCAGTTTGAGGTAGAGCAGTGGTTTTTGATTAAGCAATTGGTTTTGATTTTTGTGTTAACAGAGCTGCAATTTGAGAAAGACATTGTAAAGACTTCATCAAGAAACGAGGCATGTCCTGATACCAACACTCATACTCTGGAGAAACTATCATCATCAAGGCTTTGTTTTGCTTTACCCTGACTGTAACCCTAACAACAAAGAGATACAGGAAAACGTGTATCCCAGCTGTATACAGAAAGCAATGAAGCAGGGTACAAATACTGATCTGGTTCCTCTTGAGTGAAAACTATGGGACCTTTCCCCAGTGCAAGAAACAAGATGCCTGCATATTGCTGAGCCCACTCTAAGATGTCCCTGGAAACCCAAGAAGCAAACATGCACTCTGCACACAAGGAAGCTGAAGGGCTCCAGAAGGTGAACTGCTGGGATATGTGAAATGTATTCTCAATACACCAGTCCCACACACAATCACCGATGGACAAAAAAGCCCTATACAGTTGTTTCCCTAACTGTTTACAAGGACATAACACTTGAACCTGTCACTATTTGGGCAGGAAATACTCAAGGCTGGAAAGCTTTACATTAGTTCTGCATAGTGGAGAACTCCAACGTTCATGTGACATTTTTGCTACAATGGAGATAACAAGCTTTTTTTTGAGAAGGCAGCATCAGTGCAGAGACATTGTCCACTTTCACTATTTTGAAAGGTGGAAGAAACTGGAAGGGCATTCACCTGGAGATATTAGTCTTGCCAAGGCAAGAGGAAAAGGCCTGAATGGATACAATGCAGAATGATATATGGAAGTGTTGCAGAAGCACAGGAGTGCCATAAGTAAAAAATAAATCCCTTTCACTATGGATGTTGGTCAGTCTTAACACCATAGGAAAATTTATGTTCCGAGGATCAAGATTAAGGGCAGGTCATTTCATGTGACCAGTCCTAAAAGCACAATGGCTAAGGTTTAATTTTAACTTGAAAAAAAACCCAAACTCTGAACTGAAACAGGAAACAAAAGAGATGTAATGGATGCGACAAACACAAAGTAGCATCGCAGGATACTGATCTCAGATCAGTCAAAATCACAAGAATAATGACTCCTCATGTGACACAAGGCACGAAAGATGCAGTGCATCAAGGATGAAAATAAAACCACTGTCTGCCATACACAACACAACATTCAAGATCAAAGCCAGAAAGCCCTGACCATAATCTAAGCAGCAAGCTTAAATTCAACACCAAAGCTCTAGAAAAATTAACTGATATCTATTTTGCTTCCGCAAAAGGCAATTTATGACTGAACACAACACTCTAAAAATTGTTTGTCCTTGCCTAATTCTGTAAAATCAAAAGAGGGAAAGGAAAAAGTACCAAGAACAGCAGAAAGTGAAAAAACTGAATTGAGTATTTCAATGTTAACGTATTTAGCAAAAAAATACTTAGAGCAAATAGCTCTTTTTCTCTGATAGGAACCATGTGAAAGTTGCTACACTACTAAAGATCTCCAAAAGCAGTAATATGATAGTTACTCAAATGTCCACTTGAAGAAATAAAAACAAACCTTCTGATTTTCTGCTATTTCATTTCGCACTTTGTTGTCTACAGGCACTCTGGTCAGTGATCTGTGAAAAGAAAATATTGGTATAATACAACCACTATTTTTAAAAAAATGCATTAAACAAGGTGAAATATGTATTTTGATACCATATCCAATGCACTGTAATTGAATAATGCTTTAATTAAGACTGAAAGAGAAGAGTAGTGCAGTGTCATAAATATTTTCTTTCAAAACAAGTATTTTGTTCTTACTCTAGTAAACCCAGGTTTCAAATTTATGCAAGGTTTTGTTGAAGTAATATTATCAGCCTATTTTTAATACTCTCAGTCTTTCCTCTTGTTTTTATTCTGGAAAATAGTGTATATTATTAAAAAGTCGTTTGATCATTTCAATTATCACCTAAACAAATGCTGTATTTGTATATGTTAAGTTGATGTTACTAACTCCACGCTACTTGATATCACAGCACAGGCAGCCCAGGATACAACTTGATGTTTTGGCCAAAGGCAAGGCAAGTATGCAAAGAATGGCCACTTCAAAATCAGCTGAGATTAGAAAACAGAGCTAGAGATGGAGACCCTTGAAAATGTCAACTATTCACAGACAGTCAAAATTTTAGCTTCATTAGTCATTCTGCCTTTAGAAGATAATCCATTGATTTGTCTTTTTTACCTTTCAAGAGTGTTGTGTAAGACTATTTTAACTTTCTCTGCCACAATGTATTGTATGTGAGGTTCATAACAACTAGGGTATTTCTTAAAATATTCCCAGAGGAAAATTAATTTCTCCATGTTTTAAGAAACCCTAAACCATATTAACCTAAATCTGATTCTCCCGATAAATGCCACAATAAATACTGTAGCTGCCTACTTAAATACTTTATTTTCAAAACATGATTTTATATGTTTTAGCAAATCTGTATGGAGCTTTAAGAAAAACTGGAGTAATCTTAAACTTGAAAGCTACCTAAACAAACTGAGAATGATCCTACTAAGCCAACTTCAAACCTTATGGATAATAAAATGGTTATTATATAAATCCTCACCTCCCCCAAAAAGAGAAACTGATTTACAATAATCAATTCCACATTTTTCACAATATGTCAGAAGTAAGACATTAAAAAAAGTTTACTTTAGCAAATATTCAAGCTTTCCAGGCAATCAAAGAAACTACTTCAAACAATATGATTTCCAAGCTTTGTTTATAAATTTTACACAATTCATTACAGCTGAATAACCTTCTTTCCATTAATTCTCTCAAATATTCTGCCATACTGTTTTTGTCCCTATGAATCCCTTCTGGACCACATGATGAAAGGGCAATAGAGGATCAAAAAGGAGATGTATTTACACCAACCCATCCTTGGTGGGCTTTCCTTGGGCTTTCCTGAAAAGAGGAAGATGTAACTCAAACTGTGACACAAAGACAGCACTAAAAAAATGTCAGAGTGGTTCAAATGTATTATTATCAACAGTCATTGGAGTATGAGCTTAATAACTTGCTTACTATTGTTCAACTAAGCTAAACTTGTTCTCACAAAGCTTTTATAATCAAACTGCTAGGTACGTTCTATGCACATAAAGAACATACTAAGTGTATTCAATACTGAGTAAATATATCTTATACTGTACTCTTTTCTTGTTGACTAGTTTTGAAATAAAAATTGTAAAACAAAAAGCAAGAAACTATTTCTGTTGAAAAAGAAACAATGCTGATGAAAATTTTAAAAATATTAAAAAAAACCTAAGTACAAAGGAAGGAGTATCTGAAGAAAACTTAAATTTGGAAGAACAGAGGAAAAGGATTAGGAAAAAACATAATTATGTTAGAAATCTCAAAAGCTGACTATGTAGCCCACTGCTTTAGAGGGCCTTCTACCAGCAACAGACAGAAATGAGGAACAATACAGAACTTTTATCATTAAGAATATCTGTAATTGATGAGAATTATTACTGAGAATTAACTTAGCCAATGAGCAAAACAGCTACTTAACTGAAGGACTCCATAGCAAGGTGGAAATTTAACGTGTGGCAGCACTACTATTCTGACTTCACAGCAGTAGTTTTAGAGTTCTGAAGTAAAACAATAGTTTAGGGAAAAAACCCTCCGATTTTTATCTTGCTAAACTCAACATAAAATCATAGGATGGTTAAGGTTGGAAGGGACTTTAAAGATCATCAGGTTCCAACCTCACTGCGATGAGAAGGGACACCTCCTACTAGACCAGGTTGCACAAAGACTCATCCAACCTGGCCTTGAACACTTCCAAGGAGGGGCCTTCTACAACCTCCCTGGGCAACCTATTCCAGTGCCTTACTACCCTCATGGTGAAGAATTTCTTCCTGATGTCTAACCTAAATCTCCCCTCTTTCAGTTTAAAACCATTACCCCTTGTCCTGTCACTGCCCTCTCTGGTGAAAAGCCCCTCCCCAGCTTTCCTGTAGGCCCCTTCAGGTACTGGAAGGCTGCTATAAGGTCTCCCAGGAGCCTTCTCTTCTCCAAGCTGAAATGCCCCAACTCTCTCAGCCTGTCATATGTAGTAGTAGTAGGGCCTGCAAGTCTCAGAATCAATGCTTCATTCTGCATACACAGGTGATAAAAACTGCACAGATAAAAAGAACAACCTAAATCTTTCCAAATAGCTTAGAGCAGTAAGGCAGCAACAAGAAATTATTATGACTACAACAAAAAGGTGGAAAGGAGAAGACCAAGCTGGCCCAACATTAGCAAGGAAGTAAAATACGTACCAGCAAAAGGTAAGCTTTACTGACTGACAGTTGTTTTGGGTTTTTTTTTTGTAAAAAGAAAGCAAAAAATTAACGAATTGTTAACCAGCTCCTTGTCTATGCAAGGCAGTTGACAATGCAGCATTCTAGCAAGATTTTAAGCAAAAAGTGTGATGGTGGATCCTTGAGAAGCTTACCCCAGGAATTTGATGTAACTAGTGGAAAAGTACCTGTGAAATACATCTGAGTTCACTCATTTGTTCACTTCGTTGAGAGCTTCAGTGTTTTGTGTGTGTTTTTCTAAGTATTAAGGACTCACTAAAGAGAAACACTTTACTATCTTAAAGTAAATGGGTATTATTCAGTCTACATGATGTAGTCAAGTTCTTATATGAACTTAGGTTGTAGTATTTTCTATCATATAACTTTATGCATCTTTATTCTTACCTAGAACATGTAGCTATTCAGTACTGCATATCAGGGGAAAAAAGGAAACTTTCCACATGCTCATAATGTTAACATTCACAAATTAGAAATTAATAGCAAGAAATAGAGTATTATAGTTCTTATTATTGCATTCTTAAATAGCAGATAATTATGACACATATACAATGAAGCAAAGATGAAAAATACCTCATAAAATTAATTATCAAAATGTCACCATGACATATATCACTGTCTACATCTGCTGACATTTTCTAACATCTTCCTCAGACTAACCTTTTAAGCTGGAAATACTGAGATGCAAACATGCAGGTTATAAACTAAGAATTAAAACAAGCTTCCAGAGGAATGGTATATTCATTTGTTACGATCTAAGAAACCCCTCCATTTTTAAGGAACATGCAATATTTAATTTTTGTTTTCATAACTATAGTTCTAAAAATTTTATACAGCCTTTTCAAACAAAAATATGCGTAATTTAAAAATGTTGTTTTCCTATCTAAACTGTGTGAAATTTAAACAATTTAAAAATACTACTATTACAATGATCAGTTACCTATCTAAAGCAATTATGCAATATCCTTTAATTTCCTGTTTATTCTAGGGTTTTTTTCCCATACTAGTATTTTTAACTCAGCAGGTTAAGCATGATTGGCTTATTAAGGAGATATATTTTTTGCATTGTTTTTACACAATATTCTTTTGATTTAAGTTGGTTGTCATTGCAGACCTACTAACTTTAAATTATTTAAATATTTTAATCTAACAATAACATGCAAGGTTAGCATATTAGAACAATGAGGAACTGCAATTCCCCTTTTAATAATTCTAAAGTCCTTTACACTTTTACCCATAAAAATAAAATGTAGGTAAATGTTGGTAAATTGTGCTCTAATGCCACAAGTAGACGGTGGGAGTTGGAGTGGGATGTAACAGTTTAATGACTTTTAAAATAAATTATTTAAATGTCACATAGCATACTTCAAACTGACTTTTTCTTGTCCTTTAAAGAACACTGGCCTTGCAGTTCAACATGATGTGTATTTCCACTGTCTTCTAATGGAAAGCTGCATTTTCTGATTGCTAATCTAAGTGTAGACTTGTATCTTACTCTTTCATAATAATTATGTTTCAGGCATTTAAAAAAGCTATTTTTCTTCCTTGAAATAAGATGGTACAAAGGTAGTTTTTCCATTATAGTGTAGATTTTCCCTCTAATCAGACATGACAATGAAACTCTGTGATAATTAAACAAGAATTGTAAAACATGAAAGCACACTGTGTTAAGAATCCTATTTAACATCATATTTAATTCAGTAATTCAAGCAAACATTACTGTTAGGATTACGTGAAGAACTTCTAAATATGAAGAAAAGCATTTCTCAAATACAATATAATTGGCTTACAGGAAGAGCAATTGTTAATATTAATACACAGGAAAATATTATTCATTTATTTAACATTTATCTTGATCTTTTATCAAGTAATCTGTAATGGGAGACAGATCTTCCCCAGCAAGAAGATTAACATACAGTAACCAGGGTCCAACCTTGTCAGCAATATTGTGCTTAGAACTAAGGTGGGTGAATCCCCTACAAAATTTAGCAATAGAATTTCACCTCTTCCTACTGTGAGTAGATCTCTTCATAATTCAACAGAATTTTCCACCTGGGAAGTTATCACACCAGTAAAAGTCAGAAGGACTAGGCATTCAACCTTAGGTACCCAAAGGATTAGGATGCCTTTATGGCATCTCCTGCATCAGACAGGAAATATTTAAGAGAGTGATCATGAGCTTTCCCAGGAATTATTTTCTACTCAATGAAATTCTCTGGAATCTATCTAGCAAGCTGTAAAACATGAATATCTGACTGCAGGATTTCAATATAAATCTGTATTACTACCATTAAATTCAAATGCAGACATTGAAACAGTATTTGATAAACTTAAGTAGCCTACCTGGCTCTTATTGGGAAGTTCTGAGCTATGTCTTTCATTACTTTTAAGGCATCATAAACAGGGGTAGACATAATTCGAGCAGCTGCTTGAAAGCTAAGATCTAGGAAAAAAAAAAAAAAAAATCACTGGAAATAAAACTCTCAATCAATAGTGCCTACAATCAGAAAACTTCCATATACGCACTCTCACTATTAATGTTTTTTATGTTTAAATTATACGTTGTTAAGGATTATGAAGTAACATAATTAAGGTCAAAAAAACCTGCACTTAAAAGTTGGAAATACCAAATCCAGCCTTTCCTTCAGAATTTTGCTCAGATGTTTTGAGGTTATACATTGTACCTGTAATTGCTAAGTTCACAACACACTGAAAAAACCCCAGATAATGAATCTCATGGTATTATGCCAGTATCACAAGGGTATCGTGCTCAAACCCAGATACACACCAACCCACAAACACCCATAACTGCAGTAAAGAGTAAGATCTTGCCAGCACCAGACTTCACAAGATTTTCAGAGAACAGCTATGCTAAATGTAGAAGGCTGTGTGGTGCATGTGAGGTGTACAATTTTTCAGAGTAGCAGCAATTCACAGGAAGTAAAAATGGAGACTCATGAAAGAAAGGCCAATCTGCTGCTAGACTTCAGCTCTCCTGAAGTGTATAGCAAAATTTTTAGAAGTATCTCATTTTTCTATATGGTTTTTCCCAGAATGAAGTAAATTTTCCGTATGTGAGCACAGTTTACAACTTATTTGCCTATCTACTGGAAAAATAGTGATGCCATTCAGTTAGCCTTCACTGGTGCCTAACTTGGATGTGACAAGTCTTGGCACATGAGACTGAGGAAAATCCAAGTTTGGTACCAATAGGGTATGGCAATAATATACATGCTTCCATGTACCCACTTTGGATAGTCTGCCTAACTGCCTCAGGGCAATGATGTTTTTTCCTCATCATCTGCTTGTTAAGGTATTTGAGCAGAAACTGAAATTATTCCGTTTCAGGAAAACTGATGCCACATATCGTAAAAAGTGATAGGCAGAAAGTCATAGGGGACTACTGCCTAGTAGAATTTTACACCCTATTTTTGAAGCAATTAGGAATTAAAATTTTAAAAAGGGCTGAAGAAAAATGAATAGGACCCAGCCTGATAAGGTACACCTTGGCTGGAAAAAAAGGTGGTCTGAGAGGTGGAATGTTAACTTGGTATTTCTTAATACTTTAAACAAAAAGTATAAAGAGACGACTGTTTTCAAAAAGATTGTTTCAAAACCCTTTCAACAGCCACATAAGCTGTGATCAAGTGAAGCAATCCCCAATTGCTTGTTACTACAGACAGTGATGCTCTTACTTGCTGTGCACTTAGGACATACACTTACAATCCTTCATAAATTGTTAATCAATTCCATTTTATGCGGGACAGTTAGACTACAAGTATTCAAATCCCACTGAGGCAAACTGACATGTCTTTTTACTTTCTTTGTTGTCTCTGGTCAGGGACTATCACTTACAGATCTCCTCTTGTAGCACCCTAACACAGCTGAGAGAGCAGTGTAGGGCACCTTGGGGAAAAGATGATCCTGAGCCTAAAGCAGATCTCAAAGTATGCTTTGAAAGCTAACAAAGCACTAGAGATCAGAAGTCTGTTCACAGAGATAGAAGAATGAGTTATTAAGGGGAATACCACATTGGTACCCTCTACATAATTTTTCACTATGAATAATAAACCTAATTACTTACTGAAAACACAAAGATTACTTGAAAGATTACTCTTGAATGGCATTTAGGGTCATTTATAAATAGAAATATGCCCTCTGGCTGAAGGAGTTTTGATTAAATTTAGTTACATTTTTACTTGGAAGTTATTAAATGGAAATCAGAGAGTAGCTCAGCCATTAACTCAGCCACTATAACTAGTCATTCAGAATGAACTAGAGAAAACACTCAGTCATATCAGGAGTAACAGTATCAAAACAATGGCACCATACAAAAAGGGGGCTGAAGACCCCTTCTGGAAAGGCACTGAATGTTCTTATCACAAGGCAGTCCCAGTCTTCCTGGCACTGAACAAACAGCATCCCAACGCTTAACTACTTCCAAGACTGTGTGAACTGGTTGGTTGGGGAGCAGCACCAATTTCATGTTTTAATCTATAGCCATGACACCGCAGAAAAGACCACCACTAAACAGAGACCTTGTACTGGCTTTTGAAGGTAGACACTAAGGGGATCAAAGCTTTACAGCTGGCTCTGCTTGAACATCAGCAGAGTGGCATTCAATCATGCAAAAAAACACTTAAAAGTCAAAGAATTTTCTTTTTATTTGCACAGTAGATTTCTCAGGAGAACTGAAATGCAATGCTTTTCAATTTTTTTAAATTTTGGACCAAGATAAAACCTGCAGCTGAAGGGGAGTTAACTGATAAAAGACTGCAGGTGAACTACAATCATCTCCAATAGCTAATTTCAGACTGGATACTGCCAGCAAGCTCCGTAACAGGCAAGGTCTCAAGAGGAAACTGAAGTTCAGATGATTGCTCAGTCTCCTCCACTGCACTTGTGCAAGGGCAAATCAGTTTTGATCAGGTTGTCCCCTAAAACTGAAGAATGTAACAGGCAAAATTTCATTGCCTAAACTTAAGTGTCGTGACATTTTAGGGGCCTATTTTAGGGTGATCTGTAATTCCATTAATGCTACAGAATGTCCTGCAGGTCTGAAGCACAGAGGCTGTTTAGAAATCAACTTCTATATATTTGTTCTCATTTTCCACAGTACAGCTTTTAAAAGCATGTTCTTCCATTTAATATCATAATGTATCAATGTGAACTCCAGTACACTGATAAAGGCTAGAATTTCTAAATTAAAAAGCCTTTGCCTGTTGATACATCAACATAAAGGAAAGTTGAAGACTACTGCATTAAGTCAGACAAATGCAATACATACCCTGTAGCTCCCAAACCTTTAGTGGTTCCATGTTGTTAGTAGTTTCAATTAGATGTTTTTTAAACTCTTTCAGATTATTTTTCAGATTAGGATGCATCCGTCTGCAATGAAACATTTTTTTTTTTTTAAAAAAGGCAAAATCAGTGACATCCATCGATGTCTGCTTTTATCTTCACAGCTAATGCTGTATCTTTAGGGTAACAAGCAAGTATTAAAATTTTAATTAATTCTTAAAACGAAAACGAGGATTTGAGAAGAGGTGGTATCTGAGGACTAAAACCAGGAAGAAGTTCAATTGTTTTACAGTGATCTGTCTCAAACCCAGTCACATAAATTTTAATGGAACAAATGAAATCAAAGATTAAATGGTATTAACACACAATACAGGTAACTGCATGGTTAGTTTACTACAGCATAATGTATACCTAACTGAATTATAGATCAACTGTAACTGGACAGAGAGTCTGTTGTGATACAGGCAAGACCAAGAACATCTTTTTATATATCAACATTGCTGACAAATTCAAGCTACTGGGCACACAAATCAAGACTCAGACCTGAAGAACAGCATGGTGCCCAAAAGTTTAGCTTTTTTTTTTTAAATATAATTGGGCCAGGAAGTTTTGAGGGCAAAGACTTCAGCCTGCTACAAGCCACCCTCAGACATTAAGCAATTCCCATAAGATTTCTACAGATTCTTCTAGTAGAAGTATTGAACAAGAAGCAAAAAGTAGCTAAAAACAGAAATCTAAAACATTGAGACTTAGAGTTCTGTAATAATTTATATTTTATTTTAGATAGTAAGAAGTTTCACAAGTAATTCCTCCCTCCTCATTTTTTAGCTGTTGGATGATATTAAGCATTGTTCTTTACAGAAAAATATCATTCATAAAGACTCTTGTTCTGGAATGAAAATGTAGTCCAGGTTTGTCCAAGAAAGCATGCTCGGCTGAAAATGGAAGCAAAGACAGAAAATTCCTTTTTTTCTTACTTGTAACATAAACCTAGAAATTACAAACATATTTGTACTCTTAGAAATCCCTCTATGAAGTAGCAAATTCTTAACTTCGAGCTCTTCAATTACTGTATTTACTGTGTTCTTTGCAAATTTACCTTTTTTTTTTTCTGTTCAATTCTTCTGTGAATGAAGGATAACCAGCAAATAAGACCTAGCTTCAAGCCACAACAAAGATCTACAACTGATGCCAGGTCCCGCATTCCTCTTGTTTACTTATGCTGAAGGGAGGCACAAAATCAAACACACACAAAGCCAACTGAAGAAAGCTACCCTTCTCTAGCTAGGAGGTGGGACTGAATTACGTTAACTTGAAAAAACAAATAGCTATATTTCTAAGATTTTATGTCTTCTGCTTACATTCGCAACTACTTCACAACTGAGAAAAATATAACCTTTGACACAGCTATCATTGAGGGACAATTGACATACTGCTGAAAAATCTCTTTCATCACAAGTATGAAAGGAGAAAAAAAAAAATCAGTCTAGAAACAATGTCCAAAAGTCTGAGAAATTATGACAGCTTCAAAAATTAGTCAGAGTGCAACATCAAGAACCTAGCACAGTCCAAGAAGAAAAAAGCTCCGATAAAGATATGACAGAAGCATTTGATATTACCTGCTGTGAAAGGTCTCTAATACATAGGTGAAACAATAAACGAGCCTACAGATCTGGATGCACTTCTATCTCAATGTGTTTACTTAAAAAAAAAACAACAGGGGATGAGGTCTCACAATCTTGGATAGCATTAGCAGCTCTGAACTCTGAGAAGACATACAGCTTGGTGAGAATATCTGCAAACAAGTTCACTTTTTGTTTTAAATAATGTGAGAGAGAATGACACTGGAGAAGACTCACTCTTGAGTTTCTTGTTGAAGAAAAAAAACCTCAGAATTTATAATTCACTGTATTCACTGTTACACGAAAAGGGAAGCACTTTTGATGACTGTAACCATGAAACAAATCCACCAAAGAAGGACTGGAAGGAGCCCTTGATAGGGTAGCACCTAATGCCATCTAACCGACTGTAACTTAGAGATAAGAGTTCCTGCTAGAACAGAACTCAAATTCACAAACTCCAAAATAAGAACACATCTATAATAAGAATATTTTCCAAGAAATATCACTCTAAGAAGTGAATGACTATCCATCTTAAGAACACCTTATGTAGCTACAACACATGGGTTTGGATCTGTTCTGCTACTACTTGCATTTTGAAAAACATTTTAATTATCTGAAAACAGAAGAAGCAGCAACAATCTACTGTAGATACAAACATGAAAACATGGTGTTCTAAGTTTCTGACTGTTGCCCAGACAGAATTTTTGTACTTTAAAAACAGTTGACTGTATATATTCTAAGAGAATCAGAAAATTAAATGCATTAAATTGAAATTAACAGAATAAAAAACTGTTGCATCTTTACATTCACAAGACATACACAAATAAATTAATCAGAATTTTCAGCTGTGGCAAATAAAGAAATTGCCAACACAAACCTCTCTCCTTTGATAATTTTTGGTTTTTTGTTTGGTTTCTTTTAATTTTTGGTTCCATTCCAGAAACCAATGCTGAAGTTTATTTATAGCTTATATCAACTCACTTTAATTTGCCAAAGATAAATCCTTGGACATCACTTTCCTCATCCTCCTCCTCCTCCTCTTCTTTTGTCTCATTTGCTCCTGAACACACAGCACATGTAGACAATAGAAATCAAAGTTACAGATGTATTATGTTCTTATGAATTACAAAACAGTTAACAGAAACATACAATCAGAAAGTTGTTGTTCTCAGATGTAATTTCAAGTAGATTTATACTTACGCATTCATATTTTGGCATCAGAATGAATCACTTCACAGAACTTGACAACATTCAAATTAATTTTTAAATGTAATTCATCCAATGGTTACATTTTTTATGTAAATGAAATTGATATGGTTAAATAGTTCACTTCCCAAAACAGCCATTTCTCACTTTGATAAGGTATAACCTTACCACCAACTGCTATGAAATTTATGTTTGAAAAGCATGATGACTTCAAAGTGCTTGAATCTCCATCTAGCATTTAATGTAAGTCAGAGATCAGTTTCTTTCCCTTAAAAAAATTAAACCGTTTTTGACATGACTTAAAGGCTATTAAATCTTAGTCTTACCAAGAAGAGTTAACTAACTTACTTTATATCTTGTAAATATTCACACAAAGTAATTTATCTGTGTCAGAATGCTATAGCTACTACTTTGTGTGGTAAATGTCTCATTTCAACAAGTGGCAACATACAATGGTACCAAATTCTATGATACAGCACATCTTTCCTACAGAAGATTGTGAAATTATTTCCACATAAATTAATAAAAAAACCATCACCCCTGAAACACTGATGTGCAGATACTGTAGTAATTAGCATATTAGAAATGGCCAGACAAGTATTTGAAGAACTAAAGTTAAACTATCTTATAGTTCTTGAAAGGAAGAAGACTGGGTTACTTTTTGAAGAACCACAGAAAAGAATTGGAGGTTAGGTAATTAACTACATCCTAAGCACAGCTGTTTACAAATGCTCACATGTATTTCCAAGTCTTAGCTCCTAATGCCTAAGACTTCCTTCTGTAAAAAGAAATTAAGTATAAACTTCAAAACTTTAGTGACTTTCTAACTGAAGCTTAAAACAATTTCAAGAGTATCTCCAATAAAATATAAAGAAAATAAAAGGCCCACATACCTTTAACTTGTGTGTCATCTACTGCTTTATATTCTGTGCTCTTTATTGCAAGTTCTACGCCATATCCAGACAAATACATTTTTCTGGAACTTGGTTTCTGTTTTATGAAATTATTTTAACAGAACAAAAACCGTAACTTAAAATACTGTATTTATGGGAGATTAACGACATCTAATACTGTAACTTTAAAATGCTATGACAGTCATAACTTGAATTCATCTTTCAATTTCTGATCCAAAGCACAAAATGCTACACCGAACAAATTACAAGAGACATGGAAGGCATATTGACAGTCCATTAAGAGGGTGTGTAACAGAAAGTAGGGTCTTCCTTTATCTCCTGCAGACCACAGAAAGGCTGTGGTCAATTTTGAAATTGTAGTCCCTTCAAATTGTATTAGAAGGACTAGAACAGGCAGAGCTCGTAGGAACCGACAGAACAATTGATGCCTTACAATTCACATTTCTAACTGTTATTCTGTTCATTTGTCATTTTGCCAGACTTTCAGCATGTTAGCAGGATATTCTCTATTTCATCATCAGACTGATCCTTTTAAAAAGTTTCAACGAAAGATTTAATCACTTTCTGCAAGGAGAATTAAGAAAATGTATTAAAGTATCACTCCTAAAAACAGGTTGCAACTTACTGAAAACAAAAGTATTTCTAGCTTTGGACTGGAAGTTTAACAGTCACTAGTAATTGCTCAGAGCACACTTATTTCTGAAAATGTACCTTTCTTTACCAAAATTTATGAAAATTCCTTTTCTGAAATGCAATTTGCACATGCACAGCAGCAAGTTCTTGAAAGCCTTTCAGCTTTAGCTTGCAATTTCAGAGAGTCATTCTGTATTGAGAATCCTCCAGCTCACAACTGAAAGACCAATAGGGCTGGAGGTCTTCTTTGTTGGTCCTCTAAGCAAACCTCAATACATAGAAAGCACTTCACTCTCAAAGCAGTCTTGGTGGTACTGGCAAAATAATGTCAGCAAAATTACTGTACCTCTTATGCTCTCAATACTCCCTCTTCTGGCATTTAATGTAAAAAAGGAGGGAGAATCTGTCTCGGCAGGAGCCAAATAAGAAAACTGGAGGTTGTAAGGAAGAAAAGGAAAGAGCAGTTTGAAGAGAGGAAAAGTGCAGGAAAGAAGGCAACAGGCATGTGGGAGGACCACGGTGCATCAACTGGTCAGAGCAAGGAGACTGTAGGTATTTAATTGAAATGCAAGTGCATAAAAGGACACAACATTCAGTACAAACCATATCCCACACAACTTAGAATTTAAGACTGGTTTCCTCATATTCCCTATTTCATTACTGTGAGCAAACAACTCAAAGTTATCTGCAAACTAAGGATCTAATCTCCCTGAAATACCTGGTCTATACAAATGACAGCAACCTCTCACCCCATCAGATTGCTCTTGCATTAGCCACACTATTTAAGAGCTGCACTTTGAATATAAAATACAAAAGCCTTCCAATAACCAAAACTGTGGACAACTTGGTTCTATTTGTCTAGTTTTGTTTCAGGCAGAAAAGTAAGTTAAGAAAAGCATTCAGAAACATCATGTTTAAAATCCTGACACTGGAATACAAGCATCAAGGAACAGGTCAATGCTGTTGACTGTGATGGTCCACGCTGCTGTACTACAGTGAACATATAATTGAATATATTCTCAGTGTACTCTCATAATTAATTCTTTTTCAACTTTATTTTCTATTCCACTTCTTGTTTTTTCTAGTTCTTTTTACTAATACATTCAGTCTCCTGCACAAAGAGTCACCCAAGGTCTTTGTACAACATATAAAAACCAAACACACAAGCAAAAAAAGAGGTATTTCAAGATCAGTGATGCAAACAGTGCCTGCATGCAGGATTAGATAATATTTTCATGCTTTCTCAGCTTCAAAGTCTGTATTAGGTGAATCAACTTTTAAAATTAGAATACATACTGCACATGATTTAGACAAAGGCAAAAATAAATGTAGAAAATGTTTTGTCAAAAAAAAAGCAAAATAAATACAGAATAGTAACAGTTCACTGAATCAATGTTCATATGAATTGCATACCTGAACATAATGCCGGAGAACATAAACAATTTCCTCCTTTTGTGCCTTCTCAGATAAAATCTTGTGGAATTTGACAAAGTCTTTTGTACCCATTTCTGCATAAAGAACAACGACTGGGCCATCCTCTTTGAGAGTTGGGAATTTATGATCGCCCTTAAAAAGATATGGCCTGGGTCTGGTTTTAAAAACAGTAATTGTGATATAATAGATTCAGAAAATAAATTAAAACAGTGGTAGTTTTTGTGCTTCATAATTGAAAAATCTAAGAAGAGATTATATGCTGAAAGTACACAATCCATGTTAAAATCATCACAAAATAATCATGATTGCTCACAAATGAACTTACAACACCAAATTTGCAAATGAAAGTTTAAGAAACTGAAAAATCAGCATCAACCAGAAATAATTTTAATATATTTTACCAAATCACAACACTAAGAGCAAATGAAAAACAGCGCTTTGAGATTTTGTGTAACAATCAGTTACAGCTTGAAGCTTTTAATTTAAATGATGCATTACATCTATTAGAGATGTACAGAGCAACCAGTGAGGAACATGGTAGCAGAATAGAGATATTCAGTGAAGTTTAAGAAAGCTGCTAATGCACACGGAAACTAACTGGGGTTATAATTTTTTAATACCATCAAGCTCTATTAATTTAGCTAATTCTGCAAATTTTGACTGCCTACCTACCATAATCATTGAAAGCCATGACTAGAAAAATTACGCTTTCTACATTTGCAATGATTTCTCAGATGACTGCAAACATCTTTTGAATAAAACCTGAGAAAGATGGAAAAGTAACAGAGGATATGATTAAGCAATATACTCAAGGTGCTAATTATTGATGAGTACACTTCTTTTTCAAAGTTGCCTTTGCATAGTCACACTTGAAAGACCAGTAAACTCCCTCCAAACCTCTACAAGACATGTTCAAAAACTCGAATCCCATACACACCGCAGAAGTGCTTATTGAAAAGTCATACTGGAAAGCTGTGAGCAGAATACACACCACAGTTTCTGTTGTGCAATGCTTAGGAATATCTTCAGTATAAAAATCACATAATCTACACTGCAAAGGACCTTTGGAAGTCATCTGCTCCAAAACCTCACTCAAAGCAGGACCAGTTTGTATCAGACTACTCAGGGCCTTAACATCAACATCCTATGCAAGTTTGGTAGGTCTGCATTCCAAAACCACATTTGGAAGGCAAAGACAAAAAGGAGGGGCTGGCTTTGAGAATTAACTTGGGTCCATGCATCCATGCATCACAGCAATATCAGGCAAGCTCTCCCACTGTCATCACAGAACAAGGCAGACAATGTAAATGTCAACAGGGAGCCTGAAACAACTCTTGAATGGGTAAGCTCCAAGAACAGATCCAGATTTGCCCCAACGAAAACACACACATGGAAACTGACTTGTACAACTTCCTTATATCCTCATATTCAGAGAGACAAGAACTACTATAGTCTAGAGTTGAAAACCCAAATCAAGGGAGCTTCACTTGACTAGTCACCTAGGTATAGCAGAAGAAGGTTCTCAAAATGGGGCTATCAAGTGCTGCCATGACTTTCTTGAACACTGAGAGTCTCAAAGGAAGCATTTTATATATAATGAGCACGCTTCACTAAAAAATTAAGTGCTGCAGTGAAATAGCACTGCACAGGGCTACCGTAACAAGAAGAATTAGTGTTCAGCCCTTGTAAATCCAAGATAAGCCTCCATTCTCTGTCTCTCTTTGACACTGAATAGTAGTGAGAAGGAATTTATTCTCTTGCTTTTAGAACTGAAAGCTAATTAATTTCCTGCCACAAGAAAGTCTCATGAGAAGGCTGAGAGAAAAGGAACAGCAGTTGAACAGACCAAAAAAAAATTAAAAATACATGGATGCAGAGTTCAGCACCTGCTAACCAGTTACCAGGGTAGTACAGGCAACCAGATGCTTGCCTAGATAGCTGCCAAGATGGGATGCAGAAGGCATGTGTTGGAAAGAAGACAGTAGACCTGCATACTGACAAACCAACAAAGGCACTGATTGTTTTGAGCCAAATGTGACTCCCGATGTTACTGCTCTTGTTAACAACAGGCCCAGAAATCTTAGTGTTGTTTTGGAGAATTAGCAAGACAAGCAGGCCCAACCATTTAACCACTGAGGATCTTCCTTTGACACAACTGACCCAGTACTTCCAATTACAGCCACGCAATCCCTTGCAATAGGGCTGAAAGTGGAACAGACCAAATCACAGCAGCTGCTGCATTCAGACTCTTTGGGCTTTTCTGAGTCCAAAGTGCCCAAGACTTCCTGGATCTCAAGCTGAGCTGATGGATCTGCACAAAATCATGCTGCAGCCTCTTCTTTCTCTTACAGTGACATGTGAAACTATCATCCCTAAAGACAGAACATTTCTAGTGTCCTCATCTAATATGGGCAACGTACATCTGAAAGCCTAGCCAACATTGGGCTAGTTTAAGTGGAAGAATCATGACAGACAGAAGACAGAAAATGAAACACAATGGAAAATAATTTGAAATAACGAAGGAAGCAATAAAACGACAAGAAAATCTCTTTTCATAAAAGCCACAAAGAAAAAGAATGAGTGGTTTAGAGGAACCAACAGTGCACACTGTACTACCTATCATTTTTTCACCATATAGAAAAGAAAGAACAGGAGCACGGCCTTATCTGTATCACCCAGGCTAAACATCTCCAGCACAACTGAAAAGCATCTGCCACCCAGACTACAGCTGGAAACAACAGTGGAAACAATCACCTGAAGGTGAACATGTTTTTCTCAGTCCAGCTCCAGGAACTCTAAATATTTGAGTGATGCAACCACTTTTGGGGTGGGGACGAGAGGAAATTTATCAAGATTTTGTCCCTGCAGCTCTGAAGGTTGCAATGTGACTGGTGCACACAAAACTTATCAAACCACAAAAACAATTTAATAGAAAGAATTTCAGTTTTGTTGTGAGTTCTTAATGATTTCTAGAAGTCTAACTCCTTCAATTTGGAAATCTTCAGCAACTTGTTTAGTATTGCAGTTTTCCAGAATCTGGTAAATTTGGGGGATAGTATTTCCAGAGAGATGAATGTGCTGAATCCAGCTGACTGCTTTGAAAGAAAATTATAATCACACATTGTGATAAAATGTTAAGGTCTCCTGATGCCTTAATATATGACCAAAAGTATTAAACACAATTTTAAAAGCCAAAATTTAGTACAAATAATTTATGTTTTAGAGACATTTGTTAGGCAGAATGGAACAGTTAAAAATGGGACATAACAAAATAGACAGTGAAGTATTTTAGCAAAATCCTTGGCTATTGAGTAAGTAAAAGACAATGATTTAGTAAATTTTAATTGTATCAATGGAATTAATACCATAAATCATACACAAAGAACACAAAATTGCTTTCAGAAGTAATCGTCCCCAAAGAGACAAATTTATAGGTTTTCAGGTGTTTTTTTTTCCAGTTTGTATTTGATAGAAAGAAAAATCCAAGAAATATGCACTACTAAATAATCTTTCATCTCTCAGTATCTCCATGAAGTGGCTGAGGGTGTGGACACTAAAGTGTATTATGGTGACCTTGACCATTGCAGGAAAAAATCCAAAAATGTTACATACAAGTCTTGAAAAAAATTTGTTTTAAATAGAGATTAAACATTTTGCTTTAATTATTTTGTTGTTATTTGCTATTTTCATAGGTTCTACATATTTTATTTCACAGCCCAAATTATTTCTAGACTGTTCATTTCCAAGGACAAAGCCTGCAGAAAGGCTTGATGGGAGCAAAGTCCAGCAGAAGGTGAGGAAAGGTGATGCATGCTGAGGTAGACTCCTCTTCCACTCCTATGCCAAGCCCTTACAAGTCACAAAAACTGAAAAGCAGTGGCACTGACTGTGTAGGAAGGTCTGTCTTAGATCCATTAAATGGTAATTAAAAAGGTGGTTAGAGGAGCAAAGCTCTATGATTTAATTTTAAAACATTTTGATTAAAGACTGATGAATACTCATAACAGTAAGTGTTTAAAATATTTCAGAACCAAAAGCAACTCTCTTAAAATAATTTATACTTTAAATGAGTATGTCTTTAACTATCCAGTAAACAGGGATTCATGGACTTGGCATTATCAAGTAAGCAGAACACAAAATTTCAAAATACTACAAACATATATGCAATAATACATCTTCCTCTTTAGTAATCTATTTCCCCCCCCTCTTAAAACAGATCATTACATTTACCTCTTAGTAGCCTTCTTCAGCAGCTTTTTTATTTCATTAGTCTTACAGGTGTGCTTCTCATGGATAACCACAAATGCACTGCAGCCTTCTGGTGGAGGTTCATCAGCTGCAATCTAATATTTCAACAATTATACTCAACCAGAATGCTCTGATTGCACTTCAACTTAAAACTCACATCCCTTTGATTAAAATAACTCAACAGCTGCCATTGAGTTGTGTTTCTAATTAAGCCCATTCAAAATTGGGTACATGTGAAAGAAGTAATGGAAAATATTAGAAGATTAAGACCTTATAACCTTTCTGAAATGTAGTCTATCAAATACAGTCATACTCCAGAAAATGTAAGTCCATTTATGTTCTGTAAAGACAGGGCTGACAAATTCCTCCACAAGCTGAAATCACAGCCTGCACTCTGAGATATTTTTAATTTTAGTCACTATCAGCAATCATGGTAATGTACAAAGATTTGACTGCTAATCAATAATTCCTAAACAATTAGTGTCAATTTTTGGTTCTCTCTCCTTCTCACCACTCCCCCTGCTATTTTTTTAAACTCTATTCAGCTGTTCCCATGTAAAATGGGAATCATATGACTGCATGTCAATGACTCTGGAATCACAAGCTGAAAGATAAAAATGAAAATATACGAGTCTGAGATTATGATATTCCTCCAGAGAACATTTGCAAAAAACCTAACTTTATTACAGCTTATTAATTTCCAGAAACGTGGATTTCTCATTTTATCTTGAATGTGGCATTGCTAAAAGGAAGAGGAGCAGTTTTAGGCTAGAGGCACCACGGATTTATGTCATTCCACTTTTTCTTCAAAAAGCAGGTATTTGATTATTCTATCTTTCCACCTTTCAAATACTAAAATAATGAGAGAGGTGAGAAGTCCATTAAATTACTAATATAAATTAGTTGAAGCTACATGAAATTTCTTACTTTGGGAATGTCTGTATTCCCATAGGATTATTTAAAGCAATGCAATAAACCCACACAGCCTGAGCTTTAAAAATTAACAGTTCCAAATATTCTACCCTGAAAATAATGCTATCCATACAATTAAAACATGAATATTTGTTCCTATCAATATAACCAGCTTATAAAGTATCACCTTTATCAATGGAACATGTTTGATTTCAAATAATGTCAGCATATATTTTACTGAACTGTAAAAATGAGCATTCATTCTTTACCCTGCAGCCAAAATACCAAATAAGATAATGTATCAAATATATCAGATATTATAGTCACCTGCTGAAACATCTGAACAGTGGGAGAATATGCCCGTATGGAAAGTGCAAACTTCAATAGATTGATTTGCAAATTGGATAAAAACTGGCCTGCTTTCTTCAAGATTAAATTGTAATAGGAATGCTCTGAATCTGTTGAAGAAAAATAAAAAAACAAGAAGATAAAGTATTAGTATTTAGCCATAAATGCAGCATCTACCTGTGCTACGTAACAGGCACATACTATGTTAGCAATGCTTGGCAGTTCAAAAGTCTTGAAAGTTATCCACCAATAATTGTTTCCTTTACTACCAATCCTAAAGACCTAATGCAATATAAATACAACAAAAGTGAGTGTAACAGCACTAATTAACATCTAAATTTTCAGCAGTACAAAAATCCACTAAAGACAATAATGTCTCTCTGCAGACCCATAAAGTCTTGAATAGAGTTTATTCATTAATTTCTATTTGTCAAGCTTATGCTAGCTTTTTAATGTAAACTTTGAAGGTTACTTATTTTCAGTCAGCATCATTTTACATTAATTTCCTCACATTAGTCTTGGAACACTTCAACAATGCAACTTAAATATTTTCTAAAGGTGACATTCTTTGTGCTCCTCTCACATATCCTATTTATTCCTTAAAGATACATGATAAAGAAGAGTACGAGAATGGATTCAACATGTGAAGTGGCTTCCCCCCTCCCAGCATATCTCCCCTTCTCAAGGCTAAAATTAGGACTTCAAGTAAGAAAGAAGGTGGATGGAAACTGGGAATGACAGAAGCAATAATAAAGAACATTGATTGGAAATAATTAACCTTAATTTCTTCTTCTAAGGGCATATTCAAGTGAATATTATCATGCTGTCTTTGGACTGTGAGGCACAGAAGCCTAATTGGAAAGATGTTTTAATATTGTTTTATCAAGTTGTGAAAAAGACTTGTATCTGTTTAAGGAATAATGCTTACCAAAATTTTAAATCAGCCTGTATACACTGTACTATATTATCTTCTTGAACACAAACAAATCAGTCAGAGAAGCAAAGCTGTGATCATACCAAGCACTGTGTACCATCCCTGTACCAAAGCTTACTGTTCCACAGGAGGAACAGCTGAAATACATGTGAAGCAGTTCAGAATTGCCAATTTATGGACCAAAATAAATGCTAACAAAAATCTATATAGTTAGCATGTATTTTACTCACATTGATAGACACTACCTGGAAACTGCAGTGGATCGAGATCTCTTTCACATGTAATTCAAATATTCTCCTATAAAGGTGAAAATTTGCAGCAAAGGGAAAGTGAGTTGCAGGGAGGAACCATTCTAGCTGGACAGTTTGCATTTATCTGTGTTCTTAGGTCAATACCTTATTTTAAAGGTGCTCTTGCTGTCGAAGTGGAATGATCGTCCCAGTAGGAAACCCTTTTAGGGGTCCAAAGTGGCACCAAATTTTTACAGAGTGTGAAAATCACCTTCCATGACTTAACCTGCCAGATTTTACCTGCCTCAGCTGCAGTAAATCTCAGAAGTACTCATACCAAATGAGTGCAGCGATCAAAATGCCATTCCCTCACCGCGGCCTAGATTCCAGCAAAGCATTAGCCGTAGTTTTGGAAATATCCATTAACTGCTCCCAGTAGCTCTGTATGCAATTTTAATAAATAAGCATTTCCTATCCTTTCGCTTTCCTCTTTACAACCCCTAACGTTCTTTTGTTCTTACAGCCTCTAGGATCTCCATTCTACCTTTTCCTCCTTCTTAAAACTCATTACTTTGGCTGAGTTTGCAGTAATTCACTAGAAAAGAAATAAACACAAGATTACAAAAGGTCATGATCTGCATTTCCAGAAAGCTGCCTTCCCGTAAGTTGTATATGATCATTACTGTCTAACATTAAATCCAGTGGACAAAAACTCCCCATCTTCTATGCTTTCTAAACCTACACATAGACCTGGCAGAACTCAAATGAGATACGTTTGGCTTCACATGTTCCAAGCAGTGGATATAAAAAATCTGGAAGTGGCAAATACTTCCAGATTGAAATATCTTTCCAATAAATAGACTTCCAAATTTTCTTCCAATTACCTCCACAAAAATAAAAATTTAATCTGAAATTTCTGCCTCTCCACTCAGCCCCAAATAGCATTCTATTGAAGACAAGAAAGTTATTAAATATACAATCTAAAGATACCACCTCAATAAAATATTTTTACCACAAGTCTTTAAATTCTTTGGCTTACAAATTCCAGCTGTGCTTTCACTGCTATATATAAACCAGCTGCCATTTTTGTTCTGGAAGATTATTAAGACAACAATGATTTTAATGAGTAAAAAGATAATTTGTCACGTGCCTTCCAAAATGATTGTATAACATATTGACAAGGTTACATTTATCAAATCGTGCATCCACCACTCCTACTACTTAATCTTATATTACCACTACTGGCTTCATTCAGACTACAACTGTACTTCAAGCTTCAGCCAGATAAATTAATTCACAGCAAATGCTACATGATGCACCTAATGCAAACACATTTTTTAAGTTTATTACATACAGAACTGTGGTTTTATTTTTGCAAATTGTTTTTACAATGATATTTGCTCTTTGAAACATGGTAACTAATTGTCCTTTCAGGCTCATTTTAACACTGCACTCTATGCAAAAGAATAGAAGTCATAATTAATTTCTTAGGGTGTTACAGGCGACCATGGAGAAACAGATGCTTCTGGCCATAAAATACTGCATGATAGCATATTACCACTGAATTCATTAACGAAGTTGATTTAAAAATGAATATGAGACAAAATTAATAGGACACAGCTCCAGATTTCAGATATCTGAATGCATGTGTAGGAGCTACGTACCTGTAAACTTCCATTCTAGCCAAGAGAGACATAAGCTAGCAGCCAACAAAACCTGCAAAGCTATTTAGCTCACTTTAAAGATGCCTAAATTCATCCGCTGAATAGCTCATTGAAATTTACTATCCACAATCTATAGCAGTATCTGACATCACAGGTAGATTAAATATAATTAAAGGGAGACGACCAGGGTAGTCACAAAAGGAAAGTAAAGGTCTATGCCACAGCTGCTCAGATCTCATGCACACACAGCACAACAAAATTAATCTGAATAGACGGTGGTGGCCCATAGGAGAATTCAAAGTACGGAAGCACAGGAGGTAGGGAGAGTAATCATCAGGGACATATTTAGTCAGAAGACCACAGGGTGCTGGGATCACTGTTTTGAGGGATGGCAGTATGGGGATTGTTCCAACAGCAAAGGTGTGTATACCCGTATCTACAGGTCAGCTAAGGAATTAGAGATCCCAGGTAAACATCAAATCAAGCCAGTCAAATCCCTATGACATTCAAGCAAGATGCCAGTAGAGAGAGAATACTTTATTTTATTGCATTATTCTTATATAAATGCCATGCTTGTGAAACTGATTCCTCTTGAATCTTTAAGGCTGATACACACAAAAAATACCTCTCTAATTTACTTGTGAATAATGTGTAGTCTTCTAGATTACAACAAATAATTTGCCTGATTGTTGTTGATATGTAATACACTCACATTTTTTTCAGAGAAAATAGATTTCCTATTAATATGTTTGGGTGGGTTTGGTTGGTTTTTTTAAGATATATTTAAGAGGCTGCTGAAAATTCTATATATAAAGTGAACCACTTGGGAAGACAGTAAACACTCAAGTTATAATTAGTCAGCAGGGAACTGGCTACTTACCTTCACCCCGTGTTCCTAAATTAACCTTTTGAGATATATTTGAAATAAAAGCCACAGCAAGTTTAAAATGCAATCTTCAGTGTTTTGTAATTGTGTTGGTTTTAATATGAAATTTCTGCAGCTTTGATTTCTGCATAACACACATGCAGCCCAAAACAGCATCATCTGCATTTCCAAATCTTCCACAAGCCTGGCAGTAAGTCTGTTGCATATTTAGTAGCCATACACAATGTTACCCATGCTACCTGAAGCCCTCACTCTAATTTAATACAGTGTAACCCAGCATTACCTTTTTAATGTTTTTCACAGCCTATCTTCTCAATGATGCCCAAGCTCATACGAGTTCTCATTAAAGAAAATGTTAAAACAACCACATACATCATGAGATGAAATGCTCCACCAAATTCCACACACATTGTTCCTACCAAATAAATTAAATTGCTACAGATATCATAGCTAAACAGACCATTACTAGACCTAAATTGCTAAGGCTGAATATTTTAAATGAGCAAGTTAGTGACAGATGTTGATTTGATTATTCTAAATTTAAAATAACCAGGTTTGAGAACTGATAAGTAACAGATTGGAAATAATCCAAGTGATGATTTAAAAGAAAAAAAAAAGCCACATATTTGATTTCTTAAGTTGACTTTTAGATTTCATACTTGTAATTCTTCTGAAACATTCAACAGTAGGTTGGGATACAAATCTATCATCCAGTTCTCCTATAAACCCAGTTTTTCAACTTCAAATGTAGTAATTATTTACCTTCTATGACGTTTCTATTTAAAAACAACAGTTTTTTAATTTCCCAGGTATCCATCCCATCTACTCTAGATACCTTACAGAGCAAAACCAGAAGTCAGTCAGTCACCTCAGCCCACCCTTTTAAAGCCAGACCCTTTAATCTGTTCAAGTAATTAATCCTACCTCAGCTTTAACACATCATGAACATCCCTCTATATCAATGTGTTTTGACATTCAACAGCTAAGATGGAACCCACACCATCCAGAGAATCAGCTTCTCCTCAGAGGTATGCTATTACCACACCAGGATTTCAGCACCACTACTCTTCACTTTAGCTGACTACATTATTGTAGATGTCTAGTGCAGACTTCCCTACTGAAAGTGGCTTATCTGTGTCACTAATATATCTTACTAAAGCTTCAAATTCCTTGGAAAGCTGGTCCAAGCTAGCAGACAAGGGATGGCTTATAAAAAACCCTGACACATCATCTAATACATCAGTCTTGTCTCAAGGCAATATCAGCTGCATCTAAACCCCTCACAGGAAAAAAAAGAATAATTCAAGTAAAAAATGACTTCTGGAGGTCACTCCCAGAGCAGCTCTAATTTCGGTGCTAGATTATGCTGCTCACAGGCTTGTGCAGCAGTTATGAGTATCTCCAAGAACAAAGATTCCACAGCCTCCTGAGGCAGCCTATTCCAGTGTTTCCCCAACCCCATGGCAGAAGCATTTTTCCTAGTACCTAACGAAAATTTCCATGCTTCAACTTGTACTGTTTTGTTTTTTTTCGTTATTACTGTGTACGTTCAGGAAGGGTCTGGTTCCACCTTGTCTATACCTTTCCATTAGGAAGCTGGAAATACAAGGTCTCTCCTAACTCCTCTCTTCCTCAGGTTGAATAAAACCCAGTTCTCTAAGCCCTTCCTCAGAAGTCTGGTCCAGCTCCCTAACTGTTGTGGTGATCCACTCCTAGACTTGCTCCTGTATGTCTTGTCTTTCCTTTAATGGGGTGCCTGGGCCAAGCACTCCACAGGCAGTCTTACAAGTGCCACAACCAGTGGAATAACCACTTTTCCTGACCTGCCAGCTGCACTCCTCTATCTCATCTACAGCATTTTTCACATAAAAAGGATTCATTTCTATCATCCCGCTGCCTCTATGATCTTTTTACAATCTGTTACCTTTTGACCTAACACTCCATTTACCTGGTCTCTTCTAGTGGTAGTGCGAGGTCCTCACGCTTGTGCCTAAAGAACTGTATTGTTCTGAAGAGCACATTCAAACAGCCTTACCTTATTTTGAAGCTTTCTGCACCATGTTTATGTATTAACCTACCAAGTAGGTTAATATATATCAACCTGTGGTAAAGCCTGGTAGGCTTCCAAATTTTTCATTGCCATGGTCATTTCTAGTAAACTGCTCTCTGAGGCATCTTCTGGGGTTCTCAGGATTTTATGCTTTGTTTGCTGGATTTTATGCTTTGTTCTTCTCTCCAAACTTCTAACAACTTAATATTGTTCTGCCTAACCATGCAAGGTTTTTTTAATCCTATTTTGAGAGCAATAAACATTTATTCTAATACATAAGTATTGCTGCTAGAAAAAAGAATCTATACCATCTGCGAGTATTAAACCTTGTCAGTTTTCAAACTTTTTTCCTAAGTTAGCATTCTCATTTGTTATTTCTGTGACTCTCTCCCCTACAAACATCCATCTTGCACAAAATACAAAATCTGAATAACCTATAAGCTCTTGCTGAGTCATGTAAGAAGGGAAGTTTCTTTGATCTTTACATTTCTGTCCTACACTGTAACTGTATTTGAGTCCATCTTGTCTTCCTTGCTTTTAAAACTCCTCTATAGGTTGATCTTTCAGGGGGAAATACGCTGTAACTTTCTGAAAGAAAACTACCTAGCAAGGAATAGTGGAAGAGTTTAGACTTTACCTCACTGGAACTAGTTAATGTGTTAAACTGATATTTAAAAGTTGAATACAGTGCAATATCATATATTAAAACTAGCATGCTGTTTAACTTACCTCTTTGCTTATATACCGTTAATTCTCGTACAGTTTCCAAGAACTGCCAAAACTTCTCATTACCATCTTCTGCAATAAATTCACTGTTTAAAAATAAAAATGAATTGTCCATAGGTTGACCTTGTCCAGAGATGTACCACAGTAAATATCTTCAATTGTTTAAAACAACAAATACCCGGCAACAACCAAGTGTTAAGTATTCAATGACCATCTAACATCTCTGTAGCATAAGACATTGAATAGTGGTATATTTTGGTTAAAAGACATTTTGAACAAATATACCCATCTGAACTCAACAATCAGAGCTGCAAATCAAGCAGACTAGTCTCCGATCCAGAAATAAACACAACTTTTCACTTTATTTTTCCACTGGTATACCAACGTACAGTTACAAATAAAATCAATTCAGCACATAAACTTTATTTAACAATGGCTAAATATACAAATAAGAACACAGACTCTTTCAGGTTATAGGTTTTAATTAAATTACAGGCTTCTACCGATGACAATGTCTACTCTGCTATGCAGGGGAGGGCCGCAATTGCTGGAACACTTTCTAAGGCGGGTTAATCCTTACAAAGCATAGAAGATATGGTTTGCTTTATGCCAAATACCATTCTTCCTTTACTGGTGACACTTTTTAGTTTTGTGCTTTTTTATGGGAACATCAGTTGTTTTTTTCCCTCCCTTACATGTGCCAAAAAGATCTACTCTCGCTACCATGAGCATATTGTTTTCTAATCTTTACTTTGGAAGTTTGTCACTCCTTTGATTACAGAAGCTTGCAATTCTCCCTTGCATGGGAGTTCTTCAAACAGCAGCAAATAAGTTAAAAACAAACAAACAAAAAAACCCAACAAAAAACCACCCCAAAATATTTGTACTAAACTGGCAGTGGAGCCACAAACATACAATACCAGAAAACTTTTTCACTTCATATTTTGAAGTTATGGTTACAAGTTAACAATACTTTTTTTAAAAGGTATGTTTTACAACTACAGCTTCACATCTTTAGTGATATACTTACTTTATACATAATTATTTCATTCACGAGTGAAAGTAAACTAATTGGGGTGAGATAATAAATACTATTATTCAGTCAAACATATGGATTGTGTAGATTGGCCCATTAGATCTCCTCAACCTAACCTGCAAAACGTCTAAGTCGGTTAATATTAAGGAATTTAAATAGCACACTTAAAACATGGGAAAGCCTATCAGCCCTAGCCATAACGTTTCCAAAAGGATAAAGCAGTTAAACCTTATACCAAAACAGCACTCTAACACAGCCCCTGATAGAGGAAGAGAGGAGAGAAACACAGCCATCCCCTTCTGACAGCCCAGCTTCCCTCTCATCAGAAGAAAGGAGCCCCTCCTCCTCCTGCCCCCTCAGCGAGGCGCCCCTGTCCCCCAGGAGACAGCCCAGGGTAGGCACTGCCGCTGCTCCCCTTCCCCGGCCTAACGGCCCCGCGCGGCGGCCGAGGAAGGCGGTAGGGGCGGGAGGAGGAGGCTGCACGCACCTCGCCTCCAGCAGCAGCGGGGTCGCCGGCCACTTCGCCGCCAGGCGGGCCGTCACGGCCTGAGAGGAGGCCGGAGCCCTGCGGCAGGAACACGGCTGGGCACACAGAAGGGCAAAGAGGAGGGCAGGCAGCAGCGCCCAGCCCGCCATGAGGACGGGGCGGCGGGGCACACTCCTAGCTGCTGCTACCCCGCACGGCTCCCTTCAACAGCGGCCTCGGCGTGCGCACCCCGGCCCCGCCCATACAGCCTGTTGCCCCCTTCTACTGGCTGTGCTGCGCCCTTGCCATGGAGCTATTGGTCAGCCCGGAGACCAATCAGAGGCTGATGCCGAATAAATAGCGGGGCTCTCCAGGCCCGCGCGGTGACACGCGGCGCTGGGGGCGGGGCTTGGGGCGGGCTGCTAAGGGGCTGGTGCGGCGCGCGCCCCCGCGCAAGCGCAGGAGCGGCATCAGTTCCTTCTTCATGAGGCAGGGTATAGTCACCGCCCTGGCGGGGCGGGGAGGCAGGGAGGGTTAGCCTGCGTGCGGTGGGGCGTGTGTGTTATTATTGTTTAAGTTCTAGGTTTGTTTTTCTGGGTTTTACTTGTGGGGCAGCCGTTAGGTCTGAGCAGTTAGTTCCGTTAGGTTTTGGTGGTGGTGGCGGCGGCAGCGGCTGCTCGCAGCTGAGGAGAGACAGGGCGGTGTTACCCCGGAGCCAAGAGAGCAGCCGCCGCCTTACCTGCCCATCCCCAGACCTCCAGGGGCCTCTGTACTCGATGCTGAGTCGCTGTTCTTCCTCGGCCGTCACCAGGCTAAAAACAGTAGCTAAGATCTTACTGGGTGTGAGCAGCTTAATTCAGAATATATACATATAAAATTATATAATACAAATATATATAATATAAATATATGAAATTCTTTAGTGTGAGGATGGTGAGACAGTGGCACAGGTTGCCCAGGTAGGTTGTGGCTGACCCCATCCCTGGAGGTGTTCAAGGCCAGGTTGGATGGGGCTTTGAGCAACCTGGTCTAGTGGAAGGTGTCCCTGCCCATGCAGGGGGGCTGGAAGTAGGTGATCTTTAAGGTCCCTTCCAACCCAAACCATTCTATGTTTCTATAATATGTATATTTATATTAATGTATAGTGGTTGCTGGATGGGGGAGGTACTTAATTATTTTCCTTTTTCTGGTGAAAGTTTCCAAACAAATTTCTATTTTGAGGTGTGTTGTTTCCTATGTATAGGTTTTCTTCCACAATAAACGTGAGGTTTACTGGAACTGTGCCTCTACCTAACCTTCAGGCTTGGGATTTCTGATTTATTTTTTTATCTGTTTTTAAATTCTCAGTAGTTAATTCCATTTCCTCAACAAAGCTTCTGCACTTCCTTAGTTTTTCTGCACGTGTGTGATGTTAGTTATTAATTGAAATAAGTAAGATTTGGGGAAAAAAAACAACACCCACATTTAGGGAAAAATCACAGAACATAAGGGAGAAGCAGAATAAAAATAGGCTGTAGATAACAGTGAAACAGTAAGAATTAGACAAAACCAGATTCCAGTTAGAGAAAAACATGCCCCAAGTAGTCAACAGCGTGGCCTTGAGACAGATGAAAGGGATGGAAAGGAGCACTCCCCACAACTTACTGTGGTTACAGGCTTGAGCACTGGGTGGAAAAACACTGAGTGATTGAAATTGCTGTATTAATACTAAGATACACACCCACAAGCTAGAAGGGCCCCTACTAACAACAAGCCCCTTACTCTTTGAGCATGCCTAGTGAAATTTTTAAGCATTGTCATTTTAAAGGGAAGCGAGGAATTAGTTGACCAATCATGTGTGCGAACGATAGAATAATGTTAAGAGATAAAGTTCTTTCTCATATTTTTGGGCATAAAAGTAGCACTTGTGTTTCAGGAAACTAAGCTGGCTTTGTATACCACCCTGCTTCCTTTTCTGTGCAGCACTGGATATTAAAGCAAGTATCTTGACTCTGAGTGGATTGGTTTCTTGCACACTGGGTGATGGACCCCATTTTTGGGACAACAGTATAGCAAAACTAGAAGAGGCTGGTGTGGGTGATCCTGGAGCAGTATTGTGGGATGTGAATACAGAGCAGCTGTCAGTAGTTGTTTATTGGAGGAAGAATCCTCCAGCTGCATTAAAAATAGGGAGTATTGCCTTTTCCAAAACGTGACTCATGGAAATTGATGCTGAAACCTGGAATGTCTTACTGCTGCATACACCTTAATTATTTTGCTCACAATCGTCTCCTGACTGTTTAAAGGTGCTGTGTGGATGGCAGGACCCAGTTAGGGCACTAGTCTAGGGGCCAGGTTATGGATTGTATAGGTAGGTTTATCAGTGCTTAGGTCTGGTCAGTATAATGTGTACAAACAAAAGGAATCTGTTTGCCAGGTGTTCTCAAACTATGGTATAGAAACTCTGCCCAAACAAAATGCCTGTACTTAATGTGCTGCTGGGTCTTTATCACCCAAAAGTACGATACAGAGTGTTCATCCTGGGGCCTGTGTGTTTGATTTTTTTTTTTTATTTATTCTCACAAATTTGTGCCGTTACAAGACTTCAGATGATTTTCAGATACCACTGTGACACATCAGTGATGCCAACTTTAATGTAACACAGTTGATTAAGTTAACCTTACCTAAGATTTGGTAGTGCAGCCCTCATATACCTCTGTAGAATAATGAAAACCACAGAAGTATTTATCTTGGTTCATGTGTAAGGCTGTTAGAACAAAATTCAGCATCTTTTGTATGGAGAAAGACTGTGATGTACTGTCTAAGCAGCTTTTTTCTTTCATATTGACAGTTCAGAAGCTGCTACTGCTAACAGGGATGGCATGGCCAGAGTACTGTACGGGTGAGTAAGTTTGGGCCCCTTGTGTTTCTGGGCTAATAACCCATGTGTGTCGCCAAACTCTTGCTTCCATAGGAAGTGAAGACACATAGGATTGACAGATAAAAGACCCTTCCACGGCTCCCCAGCAAAGTTGAAAATGCATTTGATGGACTTAATAGAACTCACACTACACTTGTTCTGCACAGAAGAGGCTTATAGCTGTTTTATATTGACCACCAACCAAAAAACCCCCACAACCTCAACAATGCTTCTATGGTTAAAGGAGTTACTAACAAGTTTCTTCTTGCTGTTTCTTCAGCCAAAGCTGAAATTTATTAAACACGTTCCCCATAATATACATTTACCAAGTGTTTTTCATAACTCCATGAGATACTATGTATTTGTGATGATGGATGAATCTACCTTACTCTATCAATTGCTTTTCTATATAAAGTTGCTGAGATACATTTTGGTATATATTGATATTGAAGAGGCTGCTATTGTTGTTTAAATGTGAACTCTTCAGAGCTTTTACTTGTTCCACCTTGAGCTGTGACAATTTATGATTTGCCACACAAAAAAATAAATAAAATTTGTTAGCACTGGCTATGGAAATACAACTAGTTTTGAGTTCAGTAGTAGGATAAAGCGGTAGCTCTGAATCAAAGGTCAGATAATTAGTCTTTGGTGAACTACAGAAAATAGTCAGTTTTTCTCTTGAGGAAAGAACCTTTCTGATTAAATTCAGAGATCTACATTGGACAGAAATAATCTCCTTACTGAGACATCTCTCTCTCTCTCTCCCTCCCTCCCACTTAGGATTATTGTTTTATGAGATGCCTAAAATTTAGGATCATAGATAGGCTAAATGAAATTGGAAGGACCTTATGTTGGTCTCTAGTCCAACCTGCTGCTCAGAGCAGGGTCAGCTCTGAGGTACAGTCAAGTCTTGAAATAACCAGGACTGACACCTGCACAACCTCTCTGGGCAACCTGATCCATTGCTCAAGATGCAGTTCCAATTGTTCCTCAGAAACAAATAGTGTTGTAACAGAACATTATCTTCCTTATAAAAGCTTTTTCATAGGTATCAATCTTCCCTTTGCTTTAGTAACTTACCTACCATCCAGCCACAAAGAGCCAATACACACTTTAAAAAAATCTATTTATTTATATTTGGACAAAGGCAGATTTTAATTTCTTAAGCAGTGTGCAAACCTAGAAGATGGAGAGCAGACTTAAAATTCTGCAGTAGAAATGAAGATTATGTGATTAAGTATTCCAAATACTACTTGGCCATTCTTGTACATACATTCCATATATATGTGAGAAAACCCCTTAGTTCTCTGAAACCATTTTTCAGTAGAACAGAAAAACAATTACAGAAAAAAATTAAAATTATTCATATCACAGCTGTGCAAATAAGAATTGATTATCATAGCTATTTCAGTGTGAATAGAGTGATTAATGAAGACCTCTCAGTAAGATGCAAATGTTTTATAGTATAAGTCACAGTGAGCTATATCTATTGAATAGAAACAGTAGCAATAAATGAGAGTAAGTTGAGCTTCATCAGTGTATTCAGTTAGCTGAAAATAAAACTTTACTTTTTAACACACTGGAAACAATTTTCAAGCTGGAAGGCTCCCTTTGTCCCTAACTTGAAGATAATGTAGATATGAAACACTAAAAAATATAATCAAAAAATATAGTCAAAAAAATATACCTGTTATCTGGTTATTAATTGACAGCCTCCTGAGCAATAACTGCTGGATTCTTTTTATCTTGCTGCAAGATTTGGGGCCGATCTCTTCAGAACCTGTCACTCCTATGTCAGGCAATTGAGGTGTTTCTCTGAAGAGATTAAGGGTGCTCTTCATCCATTCCAAAGAAAATAAAGACCAACCTGGGTTATTTGATGAGGATGTCTCGATATAGTGGTATTATGTAATAAACAGTGGAAAACATTTTATAGTCTGTTAGCTCTTCATTGTGATGTACAGGGTGTCGCGGACCGATATCAAAGGCTATCAGATGTCGGGATGGGGGACAAGCAGGTTAAATAAAAATTGATGCAGAAGTAACATAAGCCTGGTTTCAACAGGTCACAGAGCCTGCTCAGTGGCAACTTTCAGAATTTATGCTGCTTTGCTATGCCTACACATGCAGCTGTAGTGACAGTAAATAGCTCTTTTCTAGTATGCTGCTCTTTCCAGCTTTCATTAAAAAAAGAAAAGAAACTAAAGCAACATTTTGCTTTGTAAAATAAACATAGAAGTTACAAATATTTATTTAAAATTACCCCCCTCAGAAATATAAAGAATACACTTCCTGCGCCACATCAATAAGCTTCCTACAAATCTCTGGATGTGTCAGTAGCATGTAGCAGAGAACAGGAAAGTTTGGCTGTAGTGGGGAATGCAACTCCATTTGGATACACCAGCTCAAGTTCATAAGCAATTCCACTGTTCTGCTGTGCCAACAGGACAGCGTGATTGTATTGTTTTCTGGACTGTACTGGTTCCTACCATCCCAAATCTGAGCAACTCACTGTCCCAATAGAGAAAAAGAACATTTTTTCTTCTTTCCCTAATTGTAACCTGTGAATTGGTCTATGTACTCAGTGAAAAGAACACAGGTGAGATACTGGTGATACAAAAATTAGCCTAAAATGTATAATAAGGCTATTAAACCACCATTGTTAATTATTCAAATAATAGCCATATACTTGTATTTTAGACATGGTTTGTTACATGCAAATGTTTGGGATATTATAACTTCAGTAGATAGAATATTTATAACTAAAAAATACTAAGTAAAGTATTTTCCATTAATCCATAAGCTGATATGTACAATGAAGTGCCTCAGGACAATTCTGACCACAGAATCATCCAAAAAATACTTTAGTGTGAAGGTACAGGTTCATTCAAATGAGAAAATACAGTATTTCCCAGAACAGAGGAGTAGGATTTGACTTGTAGGCCTACCATGTATGAATCAATAAGTGCTATTGCTACATGCAAGGTGGAAAATATAGATAAAAAAGCTGTACAATTAAGTATATAAGTGATTTTTTCTCTTTAGTCAGCTCAGTGAATCGAGTTCTGAATCCTTTCCAGGATGCCTAAGGAAACATAAGTCGGAAAATTAGCCAATGAGTCCTGAATGTGCACTCAACCAAGTCACCTTTGAAAGAAGTGAGGACTGCAGAACCATGACATACTGTCTACTGAAAGCCAAATTCAGTTTTTCTTTGAAGAAACTCTTCTGTCCTTTTTAAACTGGTTGAGCATTGCAATTGTATTTTCACCCGTGCAACTTTTTATGTAGTTTTTGTGTAGCTTTTTTGCATCTTCCAGTGAAGGGGAATGCTGGGAGGCAGGGCTGTTGGACGCAGCAGCTCCTGGCTCAGGCTGAATTACAGACCCTGGCGGGAGCGAGGAACCACTGCCACACGAGGAGGCACATGCCTCTTAAGAGGTAACTTGTTCTGCAGTAACTCCCTGCTCCTGGCTGTGTGTGGAGCTGTGTTCAGGCCACAGCAGAAGCCAAGCGCCGGGATCAGCTGGCATCAGCAGGCTCACAGGCTGCGTGTGGCTGAGAAGCTGGAAGGAGAAATCTTGAGTCTTAGGGAAAAGTATCCCTCGCTTCCTAGTGCATGTCTTGCTAGTGCACCTCTAATTCAGGAAATAAAAAGCTAATGCACTTCTTAATAGGATGCTCCTCTCTACGTTATGTCGTTGTAATTCCCAGACTCTCATTCCAGAGGGCTGACGCTTCAGATTACACCCTGTCTTTCATGCAGCTGTGACTATTGACTGGACGAGAGCTGAGCAGCCCGAGGTAGCTTTGAAGCTGGTCCTGCTTTATGCACAAGTAGAACAAGCTGACCTTCAGCATGTTCTATCAACCTAAACTATTCTGTGACTCTGAAGTGTAATTTATTTTAATTAAAGCTTTGTGTAGCTAAAGCAAAACAGAACAAGTCATGCTGCTTTATTGTTTGAAATGCAATAGATTTTTTTTGTTCCAGTGGAACAAATTCCAGTGCTGTTTTTAATATTTTGCTATGTCCCTTCTCATCAGTCTATCATTTTGGTAATGTTAATAGCAAACTAGTAGAAAGGTTTCTTGGTTGTCAGGGCTCATTTCAGCTCACTTCCCAAATGTGAAAAGAATACTTATGGATTAGTCATCTAAAGCTATTCCTTCCACTAATTTATGCTGAATATCTTTAGAGGGAAGATAGAAGTATTACATTTGAATGATGCAAGTTAATATTTTATGTCCTTTTCAGTTAATATGAGTATATAAAATTTTCAATTTTTATGATTTATACACAAAGCTAATTACAATCCATTGTGAAGACAGCTTTAAAAATCAACATAAAAAATAACAGTTACACATAAATGAAAGAGAAGCAAAAAGTGCAGCCACAAGCTATTACACATATAATGAAAATGGATTTATTGCTCAAGTCTTTTATTACCTTCTATTATTAAACCATCAAGAAGGAAGGTCCCTTAAGTTTAATCCAAACTGGAAAAGACACATTCGCATGCACATATATATGATATTCCTGGCAAATATATACTAAAGGAACATTGTGAGAATTAAAGCTCTCAGAGGAAAATTAAAAATTATGATTCCCACATCTCTGAAGTCAGCATGATGTATCTGTCAATAAATCATACAATGCATACTTTAAAATGTTCCTAAACTGTGGAAAAGTCAGGAATTACAGTTTTTTTAGCACTGAAACATACACACATCAATTCAATCTTAGGTTTGTAGTAGCCTAGCACATTTATTCGGTTTTAATGGCACAAGTCACTTTAAAGTCCAAGGAAATCCCAGAAAAATAACAGGTCACTGAACACTAAAATAACAGCAAGGTTGTGATTTATATCTCTATATGAAGAGATTCAAAGATGCGTATTTCTGGAGCTTTGCACCTGTGTATTGAAGTGATTGCACATAATTAGCAATGTGATTATCAAATGTGTTTTCACATACCGCATATAATTAGACTTACAGAAACACACTACATTTAGAATATTTTAAAGTAGATAAACTTTGAGGGCAAAAATGAAGTGTTATTAACAAAGTGCAAATTGTTTAACCCCTACCGTGCTAGCTTCTGCTAATGGCATCTCCTGTGTCCTTCTGCTGGTAGAGCGATTCCCAGCCATACAAGCTTCCTGCAATGGTGAGGAGGTGAGAGCTGGTGGGATGTGCTATGCAGGCTTTTTCACACCTCTCTGGTGCTGCTGGAATAGTGATGTGCCATTCCAGAATATGGGACACTGAAGACACAGGAAGAAAGAAAAAGAAGGCTACAGGATTAATGCTAGGTGCATAAGGTTGTGGTGCACTCTTTGTAATATATTTGCCACTAAAATAAAAGGGTTATGCATCTAGGCAGATATTTGGCTAACTTCTAAGATTATACATGGGCATATATGTTAATCATATATAACTAATACCTCATTTTAAACTAAGGGAAAATTATGTTTATCTATTAGTTTGTAATAAAGGTAGGTTTCTAGTTGGAAACCATGTCTTTATTTCAGTTTTGTATTATTCTTCGATTATGACTTCCTAGATCAAGTGAAGTACACTGCTGGTACTGGTTATTCACATATGTTAAACTGCTGTTCATACTAGAATTTTGATAACTCTGCCAGTTATCATAAACAATTTACTATATTATATTAGACTGATATACTTAGGCCTCCCAAAAGGATTAAGATTAGAAATACATCTACTTTATGATACTAAAGAATGAAACATGAGATTCTGCCTGCTGGAAGCCCTAGCAAAGTTTTGCAGAAGAGTCTTTGTACGATTCTTCCTTCCAAGGGAAGTCAGTAAGTAACTAAGTAAGCAAACTCCAAGTAAGCTCCCATTGTCTTAAATTTTTTTCTATAAGCTTGGGGTTCTCAAACACTTTATTAAAGGAATGCAATTATAAAATCTCTGGACAACTTGTATGCTACTGTTTCTCAGGAACTGGGACAGGGGATGATAATTATGTGAAAAACATCTGTATTTAAAGAAAATTGTTTTACAGCAAATGAATTTTTATGTTATACAGTAAAATATTTTTATGCTCGTTAATTCTCAGTTATGCTTGCATATAGCCATGGATGAGTGTGAAGGGCTGGTAATTGTTTTACAGATCAAATTCTTATATTTCACTCACCATCAGTTGTCTGCAACCCAAAGTGTGATTACAGTGATGTGGACCCCCCTCTGTCTTCTCTTAGCAGTGCAATTCTTCCTCTGTGTCAGCCTTTCTTTTGCCACAAAATGATATACAATGTTGGTAGTTTGCAGGCATATGCTTCTCCTCACTAAACCATTTCAACTTCAGGTGCCCTTAGACCTCTGGGCCAAACAAGCTGCTTTGACCAACCTGTATTTTGATCTCCTTTTCTGCCAGCTAGAGAATTATTCCCTCATTTTTTTGCCAATTCTTGATCCAAACAAATACTCCAGCAATCTTCACCACAACTCTCCCTCTGAATTTACAGTTTATTAATCTCAAACCTGTCACAGTGTGGGATGATTTTTCTTCCCTCTTTTATTTCTTACCTAGTAATTGGTCTGTTGCAGACAGACTGCAAGGCCAACAGATCCTTCCCTCTGCTGAGGGTTAGAGGAACAGTTCATACATTTGCTGCCTCAATTTGCTATAATAGGTTAAAATTCCTGGTTCTTATGGTAATTACAGTTCCTAGCATACTTTAATCCAAGATCATAAGATAAATCAGTGCTGGAGTCAGATGTCTCTAACCAAGGTTTCAAAATGAGTATGAGTATCTAACCTGTCACCTACAGTAATAGTGACTTTTCTGTACTGTGACTTTTCTAGGTTGGCCAGTTTTGAAGTAAAAAGAGTAATTCCACTGCAGCCCCACCTATGAAATAACTTGCATACCTTAATTATTACACCTGAATTCATCTCAGCATTTTCCAGAAATCCAACTGAACTTTTAACTGATGACAGGACTGGTATTTCACTGATCTTGGTAGAATAATTTAGAGAATAAATATTACCATTTGTACATTTCACAAATACACAAAAAGGCAACATTAAATCTTTGCATGGCTGTATGTTAGGGAAGAATCACTGATTATGTGCCTTTAGATGCTTATAGAATGATAGGTAAGTAAGAAAAAGTTAAGAAAAATCCCCTAACAGGAGTTGGAGTCCTTCTCAAACAGGGCTGAATTGTTCTAAAAACTCCTGTAGCAGCACATTAAAAAAGTGCAGTTCTTGAATTCAAACTTGAAAGCACCCAGGTCAGCTTGCTGAAATGAATCCAAGAAAGGTCTAGTAAAGAAATAGTGGCACCTCAGAAAGCGGTAACACTTCTGAACTTGCTGTGATTTTCAGTAAGGAGTTGGAGGTCAGTTATAAAAGAAAGGTTCAGCCTTGCAGACAGCTGTGAAAGCTAGATAGGGGTGTGGGAAGTTGAGCCTGATCTCCCATTTGCAATGCTTTTCTCCGTTTTCCATCTGTATCCCACAGAGATCAGATGAAAGAGATGAAAAAGTCTGAGATCAAATACTACAGAAATTATTTTTTCCATCTTGGAGAGGGAAACTTTTTGTAAGATTTTTTGTTGTTGCTACTGGAGCTTTTTGCTTTTGCTTTTTTGTTTTTGTTTTTTTAACATCACATCCCAAACACTGAAAAGATTAAGAAAAAAGGAGGTAAGGGAGGCCTAGTTGATTCTTTCTAATATTACTTCAGATTTATTTATCAGAAGACACTAAATTTTCTAGCTTTCATACAAAGTTGTGATGGGGATTTGGATCAAGCTATATCGTATCTATCCATAGCACATCTAAAAGTCAGTCCTGAAGAAAAAGACAAGATATAGCCTGAACAACTTCGAAAATCTTAATAATTTCACTCCTAGACAGTAGCAGAGGTGCTCAAGATAAACTGATAGTGAGATAAATTATATTTGATGGGGACTTCCAGATTAGGACCACCTGAAAGGAAGCAAAACGTTTTTGTGTGATGGTAGTAGGAAGAAAATGTTTCTGTGATACGTATCACCAGGTGGCAGTGTTACACAGTCTTGCAATTCCTATACTGCTAGAAGAGAAAGTTTTGCGGTCTTGGGAGGAGCAGGGATATTTGCTAGGTTTTGCCATGCAGAAGGAAACGTACCAACTGCAGGAGACACAGATCTCTCTCTGCATTGATCTCCCTGATCAGAGTCAATCCTTGGAGGAAACTGCAGTCTGAGAACTTGGGCGTTGACTTGGACACCTCCATCTTTAAAAAGGGAGTTTACTGCCTGCTGTCAAACTGTGCTTTACTGGGGAAAACAAAAGACTATATGCAAATTCAGTAGCGATATCCTTCACGTGGATTGCCAGTGCCTGACTCTGTAGCATTTCTGCTTGAACCTAAATTTGGAACAATAAATGTGGATGTGGTACAGATGACATGCCTATGATCTGTAGTAAGTCCACAAAAGCTATTCTACACTCTAGAGTTTGCATCATAAATGTTGCAAGATTCAGAAGGCTAAGGGCTGGAAGGAATGAATGTGTGTAAGTAGGTCTAAGTTCTGTGCACAGGAGAGAAGTGGGAGAGAAATTTACTGTGTCGTTCCTGCTAAATGCTTTCCTCAGGCTGTCTTCATGTTGCAGATTCCAGTTGTAGAGAGCATTAACGAACAACCCTAGTTTAAGGATTTTTGGGATCACAGGAAAACACCTTGCATTTCATAGTCTTTGCTTTCTCCCTTTGGTGCAGAGCCAGCATTTAATGCTAGTCATTTGATATTGTATCTTTCAATATCTAGAATATTTGTAACTTCACTTGAAGTATCTTCCCACTCACCAACTCTGTCTGGGCATATTGTAAAGCTTCACGCATCCTTTGAATAGCAACAGCAACCAGAGGCCCTGGCTGATTTGCAGGTACTGGTCATGCTTTGCATTCTTCTTGCTACAGTTCCAATTATAGCTGGACACCAGCAAGACTTGCCGCTGCTTGTCCCTACTGCCACCCCATGCTTGAGGCAGCAGACTCCACTAAGCCCCATATGTGGCCCTACGTGCCAGAGATTTTCTTTGCTAGCTAATGTACTCTAACTTCAGCCTGAGTTTTGTAGTGGAACTTGGCTACATCACAGTACAAAAGGCAAGAAAGAACACAATTTTTTTCCCTTAGGTTAAAAACTAAATGCTCAGTGGTGTTGTCTGCATTAGTAAATTAAACATATTCAGGAACTTTCTTGGATACCGAGGCCAAATAACACGATGTAGTCTGACCTACACTGAAGATGTAATCTTGGCCACTGAGTGCTGGTTGGAAATTATTTATTGAACAGTTTGACTCCCAAACTATGTCCAAGAGTTGTTTGCAAGAGTGCTATGTGCATGTCCACACATGGTTGGAGCATTTTCATAGAACCATAGAATAGTTTGAGTTGGAAGGGACATTAAAGATCATCTCATTCCAATCCCCCTGCATGGGCAGGGACACCTCCCACTAGATCAGGCTGCTCAGGGCCCCATCCAACCTGGTCTTGAAGACTTCCAGGGATGGGGCATCCACAACTTCCCTGGGCAACCTGTTCCAGTGTCTCACCACCCTCACACTAAAGAATTTCTTTCTAATGTCTAACCTAAATCTCCTCTCTTTCAGTTTTGATCCATTACCTCTTGTCCTCTCACTACAAGCCCTTGGAAAAAGTCCCTCCCCTGCTTTCCTGTAGGCTCTCTTCATGCACTGTAAGACCACTATAAGGTCTCCCTGGAGCCTTCCCTTCTCCAGGCTGAACAGCCCCAACTCTCAGCCTGTCCTCACAGGAGATGTACTCCAACCCTCAGATCATCCTCATGGCCCTTCTCTGGACTTTCTCCTTGAGCTCCATGTCCTTCTTATGTTGGGGGCTCCAGAATTAGACACAGTACTCCAGGTGGGGTCTCACCAGAGCTGAGTAGAGGGGCAGGATCCACTCCCTTGACCTGCTGGCCACTCTTCTTTTGATGCAGCCCAGGTCACGGTTGGATTTCTGGGCTGCAAACACACATTGTTGGCTCATATTGAGTGTCTCGTCCACCATCACTCCCAAGTCCTTCTCCTCCGGCCTGTTTTCTCCACCCAGCTTGTGTTTGTTCTTGGGATTGCCCCAACCCAGGTCCAGGACCTTGCACTTGGCCTGGCTACACTTCATGCAGTTTGCACGAGCTCACTTCTCAAGCCTGTCAAGGTCCCTCTGGATGGCATCCTTTCCCTCCAGCATGTCGACCTCACCACAAACATCGGTGTTGTTGGCAAACTTGCTGGTGGTGCACTCTATTTTTTCATTCTTTACTCTGCTAGATGTCCACATTGCAAAGCCCAGGAATGATCCCTGATATAAGAGAAAAAGATGACCAAGTTTACATGGTAGAAAGGAGGTATACCTATAAATAGTCAGTTTTGGCACTGATCTAAAAATTCTAGCTCAAAGTTTTCAGAAATGTTACTTTTTGGCAGGGAAACTATCTTCCCAACAACTGTAACAAACAAACAAAAAAGGTAATGTTTCAGTGAGCAGTTACATGGTTTTAAACAAAAGAAAAATTACTAGAATGCTGCAAGTTATTTAAGATGTTCCAGTTGTCCTAGGTCAGCATCTAACACAGGTGGAATTATGACTATTCGAAGCAGAATATAGCTGATCCTTTCTCTCATAAGGAGAACATGCAGCAAGATGTAAAGAATGACTTGCTGAAGCCACTTCATATGGATTGGCACATAGGAGACATTGACTGAAAGCACTGCTTCTAGATTGTCTGACTCAAGGAAATAACAGGGGGTCACATGTTTAACACAGCTATTGCCTTCAGAAAAAAGAATGGCAAGCAGAAGTGAAAATTATCAAGCCTCATAATGAATTGCAGCTTTACAAGAAGATGGACCAGAGACGGTATAATTCATAACTTTTTAAAAAGGAGGAACACAGCACTTAATGTGCCATTGAAATAGAAGGTTCAGTAAATGCACATACTAAAATCTAATCTGACAAAAAAATAAGGGCAGTTTATAGTATAAACCTTGGAACAGATTAATCCCAGAGAGATGACTGAAGTTAGCACGAGTTTATTAATTTAACAATTTGTATCCTGGAAACACTTGGGACTTGCTGCAGAATGGAAAATTGGTTTATTGGAAATCTCAACTGGCTACAAGTGTTGAAACAGCTCAGGTCAAGCAGTGATAAATAATTTAAAGAAACCAATGTGAGGTAGGTGTCACTTTAATTTTACATTAACAGATCTATTAGATGTTAACCTTGTCAGACAGGTAATTGCTAAATGAAATAATACTTTTGTACCTTTGCTTCATAATATAATTTGCTTACTCAGGCATTTTGTACAACCCCCGATGTTGGCACTGACACACTTTCATATGCCCACTGCTTCAGAGTAGCACATATTCTATTGACCTTTAAAATAAATAGTAAGTATGTCAACTTTTATTTTTAGCAACTCAGAAAATGTGATGAGTGTTACTTCAGAATAGGCAAGAAGGGACATACTGTGTTGGAATGTTAAAATACTTTTTTGTGCACATTTTCTCATGTCAGTGCATCTCTGGTAGAACTGACAATAGAGCTGGCACATAAATTTTAGCAGGTGAAGGTATTCTACTTGAATTATTGTTATGGGGAATAGGTAATTTCAGGATTATTTTATGTGAATGCTTGGTGAGCTCTGAGCTGTATGCTGACAGCATAGACTCTTGGAGATTTATGATGTTAGAAATAAAAGAATCGTAAGTCTTACTTGTAATTGTTTTATTTTGAAATCAACAGAAAATACACTAATTTTGTAAGAGTATATCAAAACTAGCTTGTCACTGACTTTAGATTTTCCTTGTAGTTAAACTCTCATTGGAGATTTACACACGAGTTACATTTGAAATGGAAAATATTGGGATTGAACGGTGTTAGCAATTTTTAGGGCTTCCTATTGAACCCAGTAGTGTTCCCATTAAATCAATGGCACCACAGCTGTGTTCAAAATTACCCTTATCATCGCTTCATTGACGCTAATGAGTTACAGCCATTGACTTCTAAAGAAACTAATTGATTTTATTAAAGCTTAATCCCACAGGACCTTGCACAGTAACATGGTCCTCTGTAAAGACAACAGAAAATGCCACCAAATGAAAATGTTCTCTGTGTAGGGACACTGAGCCCCTACTGAGTCTCGTGAGACCCAGATTCACTCTGGAGACCCCAACTGCTCTTCAAACTCGGGCCACGTTCAGTGTAACTTGGGGTGTGACTGCACACCCCATATGCAATTGGGAAGAATGGGGTGATGGTTGGATGTGCAGTGGGTGGTAACTCTACCTAAAATATAGTCCACAAAACATCATTAAGAACATTAAAATTCATAATAAAGCCTCTCTTTGAAAGCTGCATAAACACATTGATTCATGTGTGCCTGCAAGTACTTCTAGTTAGTTTTAGAAAATGGAAAGCTTTTTAAAAGTCAAGTTTTTAATCTAAACCTCATTATAAATATTTTTACTTTGCTTTTACGTCCTTTCTGTCCAGTAAAAAATAATTTTTACCAGTCTTCATAAATCAGTAACTGTCTTTAGTAAATTTAAATAAAAAACAATTTTAAATTTAACTGAAATTGACAATTTCTCTGTTTAGAAATCCTTTTCGTGGACATGAAGATACAGTGTCAATAACCTGGTGTTTCATTAGAAAAATCTTAATTATAATAGCATTTCTGTATCTTACTAAAAGCATTATGAGAGGTACTTCAGTCTAAATCCTTCAGCAGTGCTTGTATTCCAAGTACAAAACCTTTATTCCACACAAGCCTTACTAGTGATATTCTTTTACTGAAACAAGGCTATATTTAATGTTGCTTTTTTTTTTATGGTTGCTTGTTAGATAATGAATAAGCTGAGACGAAAACAAAATGCTTCTGAATCTTAGGAATATAAATATTTACATTTCTCTGGCTTCCTGTCACCTAGATGAACCAGGTTAAAGAGGCAACCTGATTAAATCCACACTTGGGAGGCACAGGGAGTCTGAGAGCAGGTGAGCACGGTGGTGGGCAAAGAAGTGGAGAGCCTAAGAGAGCAGATGGATGCTCTGCTTCTCTTGCTGGCAAAGAACATGGTGATTTTCCAAAACAAAAATATAATTTTCCACTTCAGTAAGAGTGAGTGGATGCACGCCTCTTGTCATTATGGGAAGAAGATTGAATAGGTTTGTTTGACACCAGACCGACATTTTTTTCTGCCAGAGGATGGAGGGATCAGGCTTCCAGCACTGTGGTGTGTGGTTGTACAAGGGTGAGTTTTCCGTACGAAGTTTCACTGAAGATAAAAGTGCATCTCTTTTGCAAGACCCCAAAATTGTCTCCTCTCAAACTTTTACCAGTGTACGAGCTCAACAGTGCTGTGGGACCTTGGAAATGTGTATGTGTGTGCAGTATGTTTGTGTCTTTGAAGTCAGGTGGTGTATGCTGTTGTTCTTGTGGTAGCAACTTTTGGAACATCTCACAACATTCCGAGTTTTAACTCCATTTGTTTAGACCGTTTTCTGGTAATTGCTATTATTTCTGGTAACTGCTTTTATTTCTGGTAAGCTTTAATGGGAGCTGATACTCTCTTCCAAGAGTCCCAGTACTCTTACTTTCTACATAAAAATCTTCAGCCTAAAATACATTGGTCTATTTTTTTAATTTCTGAAGTTAAATGGTCCCTCGGGAAAGCCCTACTCTTCTGATATCTGCCTTCCAGAGGTGAAGTTGTCTTAAGAGTTGAACAAGAAAGTTGCTTTAGCATTGTCAGATATCTAATTAATCCCTCGATAAATAAAGACCTTCTGTAATTAAATAACTGAGATGTGCAATCAGTTCTAACATGAAATGCTTTCCATATTGATCAATTATAATCCAGGAACTGCATGAGGCTTATATTTCGATATGAAATGTTGGTAACAGACTTTTAAAAATATAGAGAATTTAGTGCAGACAGAAGTTTTTTTTTGACAAAACATTTCTCAGCTAGGTATGACCCATAACCTAAAGATTTTAATGTCTAGTAAAGAAAAGCATTTTAAATGAGGAAAACAACACAGTTTCAAACTGAGGACTTTTGTAAATATGCAAAGTGACTTGAAAAATGAACTTCTGAAAAGTTATGATGAAGTAGCTGGCGGGGAATCTGCAATTAATTAGCTAATCTGCGGCGTGAGCAAGGTTGTCCAACCTAGCTGTGTGAAATACTTCAACACCGGTTATAAACACGGGCTCGAAACCGCAAACGGTACAGGGCACACGCCCCCCAGAGCAAAAAAATAACGGGATATTAGGGAGTTTCAAAGGAAATAAATGCAGTTATTTATTTCCGTCTCACTTACCTGGCGCCGGGGCGTCAGCACTGCCACGCCAGCCCCGCTGTGCCCACCGCACCTCACTGGGGAGCGGAGCGGGCGGGGAGCGGGCGGGGACCGGCCCGGCGCCGCGCCACTCTGCCGCGCCGCCTCCCGCTAGCGGCCACCAGAACCCCCTCTCACCTGCCGGAGCCCCCTTGTCAATCTGATTGGCTGCCGCCAGCTCCGCCCCCGCTGTCTCATTGGCTGCTCCCGCCTCCCTCCTACCCGCGCGCTATCGGTCGCCGTCCGATACCTGGAGGTGAGCGAGGAGCGACTCCCACTACCCCCGTTAACTCGCCACCCGCTCTCATTGGCGGTTGAGCCGGCGTGCTAGGCCCCTCCATTGGCTGCTCCGGCAGCCGGCTTTGTCCCGATTGGCTGGTGGGCAGGGACCGCCCCGCCGGGGGCCGAGCGGTGTGTTTGGGCTGGAGAGTTGCTGGCGGAACGGACTCGGGCGCCGCCGCTGCTGCTACTGCTGCTGCCGCCCGGCTGCGCGTGCTGGGCACGGCGCGAGGCGCTCCCGCCACGCCGCTTCCTCTTCGCCTCAGTCGCGGGGAGCGGCCGCGGGATGGCCACCTCGGGCGGGCTGGAGCGCGGCGCGCTGGGCTGAGCGGCGAGGAGCGAGCCACGACCGCCTGCGAGGACCATGCCGTCGGGAAAGGAGCCGGGAGCCCCTCGGCTGCGGGATCCGGCTGGCGCGGCCGCCCTGTCAGCTCCCGGCAGCGCCTGAACCCCGCGCTGCGCTGCCCCCGCGCATCGCCATGGACGAGCGCTTCAACAGGTGGCTGCTGCCGCCGCTGCTGGCGCTGCTCTTCTTGCTCATCGTCTACCAGTACGTGTCGCCCGCCTGCCCGGGCGCCGCCTGCCCCCGCCGCCCGGCGGCCTTCGCCGCCCGCCGCGGGGGGGACCCGGCGGAGGGCGAGGAGGAGGAGGTAGCGGCGGCGGCAGCGCTACCGCGGCTGGTGGCCAAGTTCCCGTTCGCGCGGGGGGGGAGCTGTGCCGGCGGGTGCGGTTCGACATGCGGGGCCGCGACGTGATCGTCTTTCTCCACATCCAGAAGACGGGCGGCACCACCTTCGGGCGACACCTGGTGCGCAACATCCGTCTGGAGCAGCCCTGCTACTGCCGGGCCGGGCAGAAAAAGTGCGCCTGCCACCGCCCGGGCGGCGACAAGGACACCTGGCTCTTCTCCCGCTTCTCCACCGGCTGGAGCTGCGGGCTGCACGCCGACTGGACCGAGCTCACCAGCTGCGTGCCCGCAGCCATGGAGCGCCGCGGCTGCGCCGGCAACCGCACCCTCAGGTCAGTTTGGCGGCGGGGTCGAGGACGCGGGGTGGTGGGGCGGTCCCCGAGGGTGCCGGCCCTCGCCTGTGTGAAGGTCTCGCCTGTGTGGCTCCTTTCCGACCGGCTCGAACTCCGATTCCGCCTTTTCCAGCTCGGTGGGAAGGCTCCCTGTGCGTGCTTCCCGCTCTCCGGCAGTTTGGGCAAGCATCGTCCGCTGCCGTCGTCATTAAGAAGAAAACGGGGGAAAGAAAAATCTAAAACAAAAAAAATCTTGTTTCGCAGAGGAGGTTCTAGTTTAGGCTGTTCCCCATCCCCGTTTGTTACCTATAATGTATTCGCTTTGCTTCAAATTTGTGCTGATTCCACGTAGCGCGTATGCAGCTGCCTTTTGGGCAGGCTAGCGCCAGAGAAACTTAACTCCACTCGGTTTTGAGCAAGTTTCTTTTATCTATTTGTCTTCTTGAAACTTGTTCTTAACGCAACACTCCTGCATAAGAAGAGTGCCTTTGCAGAATCTAATGGATCGCTGCAGCTGCTGAATGGTGTAACTAGCAGAGTCTGAAGTATCCAGAGGCCCTTGAACTCTCTTGTGTTTCTGTTGGTTCTTTGCCTCCGTCGTGTAGTGATCGCTTGCTATATGTGGACACTGAAAGTCAGGAGGTGGTGGATGCCGGGCTTTGTACCGGGAACGCAGTACTAGCAACAATCACACTGTTAGTGTTCATTTGATGACCTGATGACAGTGCAAAACTTGGGAATTTTGTGTGTATGCTGCCACTCTGCATGTTGTCTTCTGTTGTTGTCTTGTGTTGTGCTCTTGTTTGGTTGCAAAAGGTCTTTGTTTTTAAAATGGAAGACTTGTCAGTAATATCTCTCAGTATGAGATATCTGTAGGTGGTTCAGTAAGTTTTGGGCTTTGTTCTGATGTATTTACCATTAAATCAAATTCCAGGCTAATATTAGATACTGCGTTTTTTTTGTATGATAGATTCTGAACATGTGAATTAAGAAGTTATGAGCTGAATTCTATCTTAAACCTTTGCACTGCAGTGATTGCAACTTCCACATCTGTAAAGTATGTAGGAAGTATGTAAAGTATGTAGGAAGTATGTAGGAACAAAACCTTGTTTTGGTTATATATATATGTATGTATATATAGTTTTCCAGATAACCTATGTTCTTTCATTTTACTATCCCTCTCAATTTTATGAGTCAACAGACTTTAAATTTTCAGTAGGACCACTTGCATATTGTGTTTTGCGTCATGTCATTTAAAAACATGTAAAGTCCATGACATATGTGGACCCATTTTCACAGGGCCTATTCATCAAGACACTGGAGTTGATTATTGTTGCTGTTGAACAATTTGAAGATTATTTGATGTGAGCATCAAAGGCCCTCCCATACTTCAAAGTTAGGCCCATTTGGCATGACTCCACTTAGGGTAATTTCAGTTTATTGTTGATGGTTGTGGACTTGGACTGTACTCGCAGAAAACTGTTCAGGTGATGAATACAATTTTGTGAAAACTACGTAAATGAAGATAAAGTGTATATACTTGTGTGCTAATGGAAGAGAAATGCTGTGAATGACTTCAAGGACAAAAGAACTTGGTGGTAACTGTACAGCTCTAAGGGATATTCAATAATTCTTCTCCTCTCTCCTGAAGAATATTAGTAGGTAAATAACTGAGCGTTAAATTGACTTTTAAAGATTACAAATGGGCAGTAAAATTGGAGTAGTGGCTTCAGTACCTTTACATAAGATACTAAAATGTTAAACTTTGAGTTGAATTGCAAAGCAGGTAATAGTGGTTATTCGGTAGGTAATTAGTAACTATTTTGATTGAAGAAAGACATGTAGTGACATTTCACCGTTATAGCCGAATAGTGTTTTCTTGCGTTTTTTTGTTTACTTAGTGAATGATTGGGTTAGTGTGACATCACACTTCTTGATTCGTCTTTCCTTAAGTGAGGGAAGTGCTGTGAATTGTCTAGTACTTGTTCCTTCTTGTATTATATCCTGTGCTGGGCAGACACCTTGTCATTTTCCCTTTTGTTTTCTCTTTATGATCATGTAGCTTGACTTCAGTTCTTCAAGGAGCTTTAAAATTAATCAGATGACCCTGAAATATGATTGTCTCTGCTGTGGATGTCTTTGCTCCTGGTAAAGTTGAAATCAAGCCTAAAATACTTTGCTGGAGGACTGTAGTAGTTGAAGGAAGCATCCAAGTATTTTTTAAATGTCTGAAGAGAGAACTGAGAATGAGGGAACTGTATGCCTAAAATAGGCAAGAAACTAGCATAAGAGTCTAACGTAAGCATACTGATTATTTTTAAGTCATCCCTTAAAGCTTTTGAATATATTTGAGACATTGGACTTCCTTGAATAGCTCAGCTTTTCTACCTTCCAGCTATGGAGTCAGAAAATTAATCTAAATTGGTTAAATACCTGACAATGAATTTTCTTTGTGGCTAGGAGGGCAGCAGGACAAACCATATTATGAATTTGGTGCTTGATCTCTTGTGCCACGTGTTTGATACAGTGAGGATGATAAGTGTATTTTGGATATTTTTTTTTGTTTGTTTCTCCACAGGGTGTTAATAATCAGTTCTTTCAGATCTCTATATATGTAGCCTGTCTTTTACTACATATAATAAGGGGAATAAGCAATTTAGAGTGTAAATCTCCACATTCTGAACATTTTCTTCGTAGAAGGCTGGTAATAGTGTAATGTAAGTAAGGATTAAACAACTGGTTCTCAGAAATATTTTCTTTGCTGTTTTGTTATGAGTAAGTTACATTAAGTCCTGCCGTTTAATTCAGGTCGTTAGAAATGGCCATGAAGAAACTATGAAAAGAATTCATGGGGAAATGGGCTTGGTGGTGGGGAAAGGAGCGAGTAGATGATGGTTCTAAGGGTCTTAGAAGAGTATGGGGCATTACCTCACCCTGGGTTCTGTGTCTTTCATGGGCAGTGTGTTTAAAGATGTTTTACTTCCAAAATCTTATCAGGGTTTTGAAGAGACTTTATCTCAGATTTCCTGTTTCTGATGTTGGAGTTCTGAAGTCTTGGGTTTCAGGGAGGAATGCAGGCCAGAAATTGCTGCTGTGCCCCAGCAATTTGAGCTTTTTTAGCCCCAAGTGCCAGCTCTAGTTTTGATGTCACTGGACCTTTACTTCTGCGTGACTTAATGGTATGTAGTGTCCTGTGACCTTGTCCCAGCACAGGTATTTCAGTAGGTAAAGTTGTTTGTTGTTAATGTATTGGATGCTATTGTGAAGTTGAACTATCTTTTTTTGTTAAGAATCAAAGTTATTCTTTTGAATTACTTTAAATAAAACCCAACAAACCAAACCAGCAACTTTAGACTTTATTTCTTCAAACATTTGCATATGTTTTAATTTTCATGTTGCAAGATGTTCTGTTGAATTACCTGCTTAAGTGTTTCCAGAGATAGGCTATAATTTTTTGTACTAAGGTTTATCTTGCACTTTTACATAAGTTGCTGTCTGGATAGTGAGGATATTGAGAAGGGTATGCAGCTGACGGTGTTTTGAATTCTTTTTAGTGGAGTTTTCAGCTCAACATTGCAAATAATTAGTATTATTAAAGCAATGGGACTTTTCCCTTGAAGATGCAGTTAGGTTCACATGGAAGTTCTTGCATCAGTAACATAGCCCCCCATACATTTAAGAGAAGACTTAGTGCCATACCTTGTGTCTACAACTTGAGTTATGTACTCTGCCTTACAAAAATGTCTGTAGCAGCAGAAAGTAACTGAGACTGGTGTGGATTTTTTTTTTTTATTTTTTTTTTGAGCAACAGTGTTTTTGCTTTGCCCTCGGTATTCTTGCTTTGCCCTCTCTAAAAGTCATTGAAGTTGTTGGTGCTTGTGTTTAGCTCCATCTCTGGAACTTGGCTTTACTTCACAGGTGCCAAGAAGCTGAGACTATGGAGCCTTAGCCAGCGTTGCCTGAGGAAAGGAAGGGAAGAGAACTGTTGTTAGATGTCTAACCTGGGTGCCAGGGAAGAGCTGGTCTCAAGTCTGAGTGAGTGACGTTAAGCTGCCTCTGTAGATGAGAGCAAAACAGATAGTACAGGCAGTCCTTTGGAGGGCCTAAGACATCTCTGAGACCTGCTGAATTGTCTTCTGGAGGGGCAGTTCTTCCTTTCACTGATTACAGGGGAAAACTGGAATGGCTAACTGGGACTTGATGTCTAAAACTAGATGAGAAGAATTCTGCATCTAGCTTTGAAGAGACATTGCCCGAACTGTCTGCCTCTGTTAGGTGTGGGCTATGTATGAGGGGTTGAGAGGGGACCTTAGAAGTCCTAATCAGGGTGCATTTTCTCCCTTGCTGGTGGCTACAATATAATTAATAATTATTAATGATTATTTATTACAAGTTTGATTAAACTAGGAAGGTAATCTTTTAAACTACACACTTGAAAGAACTGTGCATTGAAAGTGTTGTCTAATTTTCTGATATGAAACTGTGAAATCAGTCTAATTCTGTAAACCCCATGAGCTTTATTATCAGTGCAGTTTAGCCTTTGAAACTATTGATTTTCATTAATTTGCTTCCATTATACTCTTGATTTCTTCATGTCTGTTTAACTTACCGTGTGCTCTGTTATTCTATGGCAGTATAAATCAGCAGTAAATCCATGAGTCATGGAATTGGGAAGGTTGAATAGAAGAAGCTATCGGTAGGATTTCTTTTTCTTCTTATGCAGTCCTTTATTTGACTATTGAGTGTTTTTTAAAGCTCTAGCAGTAATGGAGTGTAAGATGGACTCTGTTCTTTGCAGCCATGGTAACTATGATCATCATAAAAATTTAAGAGTATTAATCAAAATTAAGACTATGCTGAAGGTAGTGGGGAGAAGAGAATGAAAAGTCACAAATGTTTAAACTGAAGAAAAGCTGGTATCTTCTACTGGAATGCATGTTAAAGCCAGTAAGCACTGTATATTTTTTTATAAATGTAAGGAACACAGATTAAACAATTTCCTGAGCTGCTGCTACAGACAGTGTGTTTTTTTTCCTTCCTTAACTGTCTTCAGTGTTGAATGTGTTAAAAGAAACTTGGTAATCTGCTCAAGGGTTTCATTGTCATTACTATGGGAAAGCTGTATTGTCTGACCCCCAGTTCGTAGTGTGAATCTCACTGACTTCAATTTTAAGCCCATTACATCTTCTGTCTTTTGAGAAACTGAGAACAAATTGATTCCCTTTCCTCTGCAATATCCTACTAGGTACTTTGGTTCTTAGGAAGTTCTCTTTCAACCCTTCCTTCTAAAAAGTAGCCAAATCCAACTCATTCTCTATTTATTTTTGGCCATTTGTAATGTGCCTCCTCTTTGGATTTGTGTCAGTTGTTTTCTTGAAATGTGATGCTTCAGTGGGGGAACAGTATTTCACCTATACCTGTAGTACAAAGTGAAGCAAAAAAGATCACTTTGCTTATTTTGAAAGTCGTGCTTGTGGTTGTACATTTCAGTGCTGTTTGCCTGTATTGCAGTTGCCTGACATCGACTGTTCAGCTTGGGATTTAGACACTATTAATTTTCTTAAAGACTACTACTTATACTTCCCATTGTCTTTTTATATGAGTTTTGTGCTCATCCCTGCTGGATTTCATTCCTCTTCTGTCAGTTTTTTTAATTTGAAAAATTGATTTAAATTTTAATTTTATCCTTCCTAGCTTTTAATCATTGGCATATTTAATAACTGTGTTTTGTATTCAGCATCCATGTTGTTGATGCAAACATTGAATAGAATGAAATCCCTTTGTAATAAACCTTTTGTTTGATATAACTCTCAGAATTGCTTTCCAGGGAGTTCTACCCCTGCCACATCATATTTTTTCTAGGCTATGGGTTTTTTCTGGCTTATGACACTAATTGGAATTGTTGTCTGAAGTCATACTATGTAAGTATTTTTTTTTTTTGTTAAAAAAGCATTTCCTTCCTTCTGTTCCTGTTCAAAGTCAATTACTCTATTTTAGAGGGAAATTAGACTGATGTGCTCTAACTTGATTGAAATAGTAATGCTGTCTGCATTCTATGTGTTTAAAGATGACTTGTCTTAGAATTTGTGGCAACAACTAGCAATTTTCCTTAACTACTGTTTGCACTGTACTTGTCTTCTGGGAGATTTCCCCTACCCAGAGTAGAAGACACATGATTGATGGCGATAGAACTTTTCAGTATAAGGGTTGTCACAGCTTTGGAAAACTTTCGATCCAAAGATAAGTGTTGTCTTCAGACTTTTGAAGCTGCTGCAGTAGATCTCAGCAGGTTGCTTTGCCAGGGACTACAAAAAAGACTAGAACTCATGTTTACTGCTAATTGCTAGTATTGGTAAAACAGTGGTTAGCACTAATTCAATTGGGAATTGATTGCTCTTACTCACCTGCCATTGTGAATTGCAGATAACTGTGAAACTTAGTAAGTTTGGAGACAGGGGTTACATGTTATGAAAATAATCACCTGAGCAGCAGTTATTCCATTTGCCTGGAAGAGACCTTAGTGATTTACCCAAGCAAGTTTGCTTGCTCCTTTCATGCAGACCTTGTTGCCTCCTTTTTAATCTAGTTTATTATATCATGTTGTGGTGGGTTTTTGGCTTCTTCTGATACTGCATTCTGGAAGATAGGCTGTTAAGTAAGATCTTCTTTAAAATGAAGGAGCTATTCTCTTCTTTGTGCAGGGGCCAGGCTGACAAACCCTGGGGGAGGAAAGAGTGAAAGTGTGAGTAGCATTACCGAGGGCTGTACAGTGTTATAAGACATAGCAGCTGTTCTAACTCTCTAATGTTATTGAAATGCTTTTTAATTTCTTTTATCTAGCTATCTAATTTAGAGTAATTTCCAATCCACTTGAACAGGATATTGATTAAAATAAATTCTTATGTAGCTTTGGTATATGTAATGGTTTGAAATGAAATGGTTCAAGTTACTGCATGAGTGGGAAAAGTTGCTGTGTAATGCCATTACACTGATAGAGATTAAAACTGTAGGGATAAAGTTGTGAGCTTACTCTTCATATTTTTGAGAATACTTCATGGAATAAGAAAAAAATCTCTGTCAGCTCAGCTCTAGTAATCACAAAGAAGCTCCATGAAAAGTGAAGAGAGCTGTTTGAACTGACTGATTTGTCCCTTCAGGTATGTTGGCAGTTTTCATACTTTGCCTTGTAAGTCAGCAAGAGTAAAGCATTTCCTCCCAGAGTTGGATGCAGCCATGGTAGTGAATTGATCTAATCATGTAAAGACTCTGCAGGTCGCTGTGCAGAATGAGTCCTGATGAAGCAAGGGAACCTGTATTCTTCAGTGTATTTAGGACTGCTTTCCATTTGCTGCCTGTTCTCTGGAAGTACTTATAACCCAAACTTATAGTGCAAAACTATGTTGGGTGTCTTAATGTTCCTGGTTGCCTTAGAAGGTAACTTACAGTCTCTTTGAGGTTCTGTTATTGCTGAACAATGTTTTTAAATACCATGTAGGAGGCTGATTTTATGAATTAAGGGTATAATTTGGACTGCCTGTATGATAAAATTATTCAGCCCTGAAAAATGATTAATTTAGGGGGAAAAAGATTAACAACAGAGCTATTTTGGGGTTTTGTTCAAGATGGCATGGATCTTTCAGAACAAATTCTAGAGCGGCAAAATCAATAAGTCTTGAAATATGTGTGGTCTATTGCATGATCGGTGCTTGAGATCTCAATATGTATTGACTAAAAAGTATAAAATGGGTTCTTGCAAGGATAGGGCCTTTTATCATCAAGGTCTGAGTACTTTGGTTCTGCAATGAAGCTTACTGTTAGGTGGCCTCATGTATAGTTCTATAAAGATTTGGAGTTTGGCCCACAGCTTAGTCTTCTTAGAAAAAGGGAGAGCGAGATTGGGTTTTAATTAAATATTTAAACTTAATGTCCTAAACATCTGATTTTCTTCAAAAATTAGTAATCTGTTAGAAAATGATTGAGCTAAAGTGGATTTTAGACATAATGGATATATTGCATTAATACAGTTATCTATCAGTTGTAAAATTGTATTAATGCAGGTTGAAATTTTTTGAATTTCAAATTGAAATTGAATGCAGGTTTGTCCCTCAGGGGTCAGTATTGTCCCTCAGAGGTCCATACTGGGACCTGTGTTATTTAATATCTTCATCAATGATATTGACAGTGGCATTGAGAGCACCCTCAGCAAGATTGCCAATGACACCAAGCTGGGTGGTGCAGTTGATATGCCAGAGGGAAGGGATGCTGTCCAGAGGGACCTGGACAAGCTGGAGAAGTGGGCCCAAGTGAACCTCATGAGGTTCAACAAGGCCAAGTGCAGGGTCCTGCACCTGGGCCAGGGCAACCAGAAATATCAATACAGGCTGGGGGAAGACATGCTAGAGAGCAGCCCTGTGGAAAAAGACCTGGGGGTACTAGTGGATCCAAAGCTGGACATGAGCCACCAATGTGCAACTGCAGCCCAGAGGGTCAACCGCATCCTGGGCCGTATTAAAAGTGTGGCCAGCAGATCAAGAGAGGTGATTCTGCCCCTCTGCTCTGCCCTGTTGAAACCTCACCTGGAATACTGTGTCCAGCTCTGGAGCCCCCAACACAAGAAAGACGTGGACCTACTGGACCTTCCAACTCTAACCATTCTATGATTCTATGAAATGTGGCTCTGAGTGTGTACAGAGTGATAGAGATGCCCCAACATGTTGGCTTAGTGGTGGGGAAACTTTGAATGCCACATGAAGAATAATGCTGGGATGAGGAAAGCAATGACTGGATGCAGCTTCAATTTCCAAAGTCTAAATAGTGAAGGGCTGGTGAAACAAACCAAGATATTCATAATTGATTTGAGAGTATGCCTCCCAACTCTGTCAAGGAACTTGACATGGAACTCTGTGGTTCCTGGTGCCGTTTGATACTGGAAGGAAATGGCCTCTTCACGATATTGAAGCATGTGTTGGAGCTGACCTGTCTGAGACCACTTACTTTCTGCAAACAAGTAAACTTGAAAGTGAGGTGAGTGAAAGAAGGGGGCATGCTTCACAAAATATGAATAAAAAAAAATAAATATTTTTTTCTAGTTCTCATCTGAAGTCTAATAACTGCAATGGAAAGAGCTTTCTGACTTACAGGTTTCCATTTATAAGACTTGGGCACATTAAGCTTTTAAATATATGTTAAATTTTACAGGCAGTAATGTAAGGGAAATGCTTTTTGTTTTTGTTTTTTAACCGAGTAGCCTATTTCTAATTTGTTTCTTGAGTTGGCTTTTGTTTAAGTAGTAAAGACATTTGCATCTCAGTGTTTGTGTATTATACAATTGCATGTGGCTACTTGCAATTTTTGACTTTATTTCTATGTATCCTTGCACACAGGCTATGGCTGAGAATGTAGGGGTGGGTGGAATAGCAACTGATGGTGTTTGCTTGAGAAACTCCTCAGAGTAAGAGGGGAAAGAAGAGAAACAGCGTAGGAATAATCTGTGAGCCCAAAGTGAGAGAGAGCCAAGCCTGGAAGACAGCAGAACACAGCATGGTGCAGAAATAACGCTACAGTCTTGCAGGGTGAAGGAAGGATCAAAAATTATGCAATTTGAAAGTATATTTTTTTCCAAACAAAACTTGGTTTAGGGTTTAAAGCTCCCTGTATGTTCTTTTACACTTGCTGGAAGAGAAAGATGTGGACATAGTGAGAAACTTCAAGTACTAGCTAGTTTGAGCTCCTGTCCTATATAGGTCTTTTTTTTTGGCATAGGTTTCTCAAGTTAGTTAAGTGTTGTAATAAGAGATCCAAATGTAAAATTAAGCATATTCAGCTCCTACAGTGTAAATCCTCAGTATCACAGTTGTCATGTAATATTTTCATCCTTTGACTAGACTTTAATTTTTAGTGATAGGTGTAGGACCATTTTTTTTCCAAGAAGCTTCAAATGTGAGTGAGGAGTAACTTCTGTAACTGAAAAAACTGTTTCTGTGCCAGAAAAGCCTCTGTCACGTTGAAGGTGTATCTTTTCTGTTGCTGACTTAACAAGGTTCAGATTAGTAGGTTTATGAAGTATTTTGTTATTCTCTACTACTAGTCATTTGGATTTATTACAGAATCATGTAGGTAGGAAGGGACCTCTGGCAGTCACATAGCTCAAACCCATGCTCAAACGTCATTCTAACTAGAGCAGGTTGCTCTGGGCCCTTTGCCCAGAAATTTTACTAACTCCAAGGATGGAGATGCCACAGTGTCTCTGAAATGACCTCTTCCAGTGTTCGACCACCCCCATGGAAAAAGAGCTTTTCTTGTCACCTAGCTCTACATGAAATTTCCCATTTTCAAAACTGTGTTAATTTCTTCCTGTCTTATCACTTTGTACATCCAAAAAGAGTATGGTTATGACTTCTCTATTCACTCCCACATGAAAATGGAGTAGAGTAGTATGGTCTGTCTGGTTCCTGCCTTGTCCCGCGGCAGAAGAAACGTGGCTCACTGTGCTACCCTTTGTGTCATATGTCCCAGCCCCTTGATGATCTTGGGAGCCCTCTGCTGACAGTCCCTATTATAAAAAGTTCAGTCTTTTACTGGTAAGCCCAAAATTGGACACATCACTCCAGATGTTGTCTGAACAGTGATAAATGGGGAAGCGGGGAGAAAGCACTTCCCTCACCCTGCTGGCTAGCTCCTGCTAGCATGGCCCGATACTTGGTTAGCCTGCTTAGCTTGCAAAGTGTGCACTGTTGGCAGTTAATCAACACAGTGTCCACCAGGAACCCCAGGTCCTTTTCTGCAGATCTGTGTCCTAGCCACTCAGTTCCCAGCCTGTCTTGTTGGGTGTTTTTATCTCACCTCAAGGGCAAGTTTTTTCTTTTACTTTGAGTCATAGAATGCTTTAGGTTGGAAGGGACCTTAAAGATCTTATAGTTCCACTTATAGATCCTTATAGATGAAGGTTCTCAGAACCCCATCCAGCGTGGCCTTGAACACTTCCAGGGAGTGGGTATCTACAGCTTCCCTGGGTAACCTGTTCCAGTGTCTCATCTGTTGAGTGTCTCACCACCACTTGCCATGGTTGGTCTTCATGAGGTTCCCATCAACATGGTTCTCATGCCTCTTGAGGTTGCTCTTAATATAGGTTCAGAATCTGTAATTATTAAATAAAGGAAGAATAGATGCAATGATTTGTTGTTGTTGTTGTTAGGACTATTACATTAGCTTGTTGAAAGAAACAACTTATTACCAGCAATAACTTCTTTAACGTGTTATGATATGTCCATTGAGTCAGATGTGAAGCTGGCCTCAAGCACGTGTTGTAAATGTGTTCCTTTGTACATTTCTTTTAAGATTGGGATGGTATGTTTCTCTGGTGACAGGGAGGGGCCACTTTTTCTTATTAAGCTGAGCTTAGTAGATAAAGTAGAACTTGAATAGCAATTCAGTAAATAAGAGGTGGTCACATATTTGTCTTTTTTTTGTTGCTGTTAATACTTGGACTCCTGGTGTTGTGTAATATTTATACAGTTTCAGGGTATGTTGAGTCAAGCATTTCTGTTCAAATTTTTTTTTATCCAGAAAGCTAACACTTCTATAGTTTTCCATACTCACATTGCAGACAGTGTTTTTCAGAGCTCTTTACCTTCTGTCTGCAGTGATAACATTCTTTATTAAACCGTTCACAGTTAAATTATAGTGTAAAATCTTAATTGTCATGTGTTAACATGAAATGATTTCCCAGAGTTTACAGTGAAAGACCATAACTGTTTTGCCTTTCTTTTTCCTGTTCCAACATTGAGTTACTGGATTGAACTTTCAATATAGGTAAGGTTCTTTTGTGCAAGGTTCAAAAGTTCTGTATAAAATCTTCTGTAGGCAAATACAGAATCCACAAATGAGGAACAAATATACATGCAAACAACCAGTGTTTATACCTTTACCTTTCTTTTAAGTGGACTGTAAATGCTTAAAAACACTAAGTACGAAAAATTCAGAAGGTATGATCTTCAAAACTCTTTTAAATCAGTCTACTTATTAGGCTCCTGGGGAGAAATCTCAATTTCTGTGTGTGTATTTATTACTACTTAACTTTTTTTTGGTAAAGGTTTAAAGTTCCTGTTTGCTTTTAAAACCTGAAAATACCAGTTGAAATGGTTTCCTGCGAAGTAGAGGATTTAGCTGCCTAAATGAAAGGAGTAACTGAAAACAGCTTTCCTAAAAAGTCTGGGTCCTCAGTAGAACAGAACTTGGAGCAGAGTCATATTTTGATCTCCAGTCTCCTTCATCTGTTGCCCAAAGCTGATGGGTCAGTGAGCATGTAAATGTATTTTGGGTTTTGCAGCACTGTCTCTGACTTTGGCAGATTATTTTGTATTAGAGTGCATCTCTTTTGATTAAATTGCCACATATTTCACAATGGGATAAAGAATCCCATTGTGTGATATGGGTCAGCAGGAAGCATCTAAACAGCTGCTCAGCATTGCTATAGAGTAAAAGTAAAACTGATGGACTGCACCTGACAAACAGATCAACTGGGAACCTTAAGTGTGGCCACAGAAAACTGCAGCTTTGATTAGGAGTGCAGTGGAAAAGGTAGATGTTTATCATTCTTTTTTCATGCTCTGCTACTTATATTTCAGTCTGTTATCAGGTGTTTCCAAAGAAAATATTAAAAATAAACACAAAACATAAAAATCCAGTGAATTGAGAAGCATTCATAGCAAGAGGTCATTGTAGTTGCATTGATATCTTAAACAAAATTACAATTTGTGTGTAATTTCATGAACTAAATTTGGTACTGTACTACTAGAGGATTTTCACTTTGTTCCATATATGTAGGTAACGGAAGAGCTTAAAAAGGCCATGTGGAGAAAGGGAAATTTCTTTTCCACAATCATATTTCTGGGTTTTTTTTGTGTGTAAAGATGCTTCCTATTTCTTGTATTATCCAGGTTACATCCTACGCTTTTGATTTACCTTCTCGTCAACCTGATGTTGCCCATTGTCCCACATCACTGTCCTTCCTATCTTGCCAGCTCTTTTGCTTTTGTTTTATTTGCTTTCCTTGTGTGACTCTCCTCCCCTTTGCATTGTACCTGCTTGCTTTGCATACAGAATGACCTGGTTGGAGTAGTGCTCATCTCTGCTTGGCTTGTTCGGCAAGCTGCAGGCTGGAATTGTTTGGCTCTGTTGAGCTTGTATGCCTTGCTGAAGGTCAAAGGGGCTTTTGGATTTTTAGCTGTTTGACCTTGCAAGGTCTAACAGAGCTGACTACTTTAATATGTCCTAACTGCTTTGTTTCATTGTTCCCTCTGTTCCTAGGTGTACACAAAAACTGGTAAGGTAAAATAACTGTTCTCTTCCCCCTACCTGAAAAGACGGGATAGAAAAGAAACGTTTCTGTGTAACTCCTCTGTGTTCCCTTAAGCTGCTGCTTAGAGGGCTTTTATATTTTTTTTCCTTTAATTTGTATTCAGTTTCTCTTAGGACAAAGTATTAAACGATTGCAAGTTGTCTTTATAGAGCATGCCTTGATCTTTTGCTTTTATGATGTGTTGGAGAAAAAGGTTTTTCAGATTAGTATTGGCAGAAAAATGTTGTGCTTTACCATCAGCTGTTAGTCAGCAGTACTGAAACCCAGTTCTGCAGGGTGAGCCACAGGTTTCATCCTGAGGAGGGGAGTCCTTCCCAGCAGGTGAAGGAAGGTAGATAGGTCCTGGTGTTGTCCCATGCTACAGGGGGAAAGAAGGAATGTTGCTAACGATTTTGTAACCTGGAGAAAAAGGGTGATCGTTTGATGGGACTAGAAAGATACTAAGTAAAGAGAATTTAGGTACAAGCAGGGGGGGAGATACCGCTGGGGTGCACAGAGGTGAAAGTGATTTCATGGTAGAAGCAAAAAGCAAGCAGATCCAATTAGAACATCTCTTTTGCACCAAAACACAGTAATGCACATAGTTCTATCAAGTCAATTTTCAGCAAGTGTTTTGGCTCTGCAGTGGCTTGTTCAGTCTCAGTAGTAAAATTTTAAATTCTTCTAAATTTTTGAGAGCTAATTTTATGCAGTTGGCTTATGCTTTCTTGTTATATTTTAATAGAGATTTGCTTGCTTTTTGCTTCTTGAATTCACGTCTACTATCTGAATTCTAATTTTTTTTTTTCCTTCTCTACAATTATGGGTTAGAAGTTAAGAGAAACAGCAGCACGTCAAAAATGGTAAGCGTCTAATTCCAGGACCTGGAGCCTCAAAAGCAATGTGGTAAATAAATGCATAGAAGCTGACTTTATGATGTGGTTGTTCTCCTCCCCTTCTTTCTCTTTGGAGCCCTTTCATTCTCTTCTGGCCTCTTAGTTGTATTGCTGATCATTCTGGTGGCTGCATACTAGTGTCAGTGGCTGCAAGAATTATTGTTTTGTAAATAAATTGCTAAACACAGTTAGTGAGTGTGGAGCAGTTAGTCTGCAAATCTGAAGATGGAGGAATGTTTTCTTATGGGGTTCTGAGCATTGTGTGCGGGATTTGGTTCAAAGTGTTACTGTCAAACAGTTGTTCTGTAAATTATATTTAAATCTCTTACAGGATCAAACACTTTTACCTCTGAAAATCCTCCTTTGGAGGTTTTGTTTTTTAGAGAAAACTACTTAAAATGAAAAAGCATTTTGAAGACAATTTATAAAAATAAAATCCTTGCAGGTGGCATGGGAACTACGTGAAGATGCCATGTGGGAGTCTTTGAGAAAATACATGTACCTATCAAAGATAATAAGTCCAAAAAGAAACTGGTGTGACATAGGTAAACAGCGGGGGAAGAGAGGTAGTTACACAAAGCAGTTTTCACTGTTTTTTGAAAGGTCGAGTTTTATCTGTAAGAGCAAAGTACAAAGTTTCATCAGTTCTGGCAGGATAAGGTAAAAATGCTGTACGGCTAAGAAGGATGTTTGAGCAACAATTTGCAGAAGGTATAAAAATCAATCTTTTTGAAACACACTGGGAGTGATAGACCAGTTAGAGAACACATAGGGCTAATAGATGATCTCTTCTTCTATGATGATTGGAAATAAAGCTCTATTGAAAGAGAAGCTACTGTTTTATCTCTTGCATCTGTGTTCACCTTTGAGCATTGAAGAAGTTCTGATCTGGAACCTTTAATTATGTAGGATGTATCAAGAGATCTCTCTTCAAACTGAAGTGTTGGTAGAAGCAATTATGGAACAAGTTTAAGAAAAACAAAGGCAAAAAAAAAAAAAGGCATAAACCGGATAGTATTTAAAGGTGCCTGTTGTCCAAACTAGATGGTAGTTAAAGAAGCTCAGGAATTAAACCAAACTACTACATATGGGTATGACCACCTGCTTAGAACTTCGTATTTGGAAAATGTGAAAGTAATTCTCAAAAAATACCTCTATTACTTACCAGTAAGCTTAACACCTGCACTGGGAAAATGAGGAGAAACTTACAGGGAAGAGAATTAGTGGAAAGTTACCTAATACCACACAGTGGGAGGTCCATGTGGCTTTTGCAATAGGAAATCTTGCCTGAATAATCTTATAGGATTCCAAGACCATGTTCATAAGGGAAATGTGGTGGTTGTAGTCTGCTTGGGTTGCCAAGGATATTCAACAAGGCTTTCCATCAAAAGCTCTATGGGAGCCTAAGCTGCTATAAAATGAGAAGAAGGGTCTTGTCGTGGGTGGATAAATAGTCTTCCTCTGTTTTATTTTTAATGTTAATTTTTTAAATTTTCTGAAATGCTGACAAATAAAGGTAAAGGGATATTGTCTGGAAAGAAGATAAATACTGAGATACTGATACTATGAATTGTGAAGAAAAAGCTGACTGAGGACTTGCAGGAACACCTTTAGGTAAGTAAGTACTAAAATGGCAATTGGCTTTCTTTGGTGGTAAACATGTAGTGATACATGCAGACCATTCTAGGTTTACTTAGACATTTTGGTCTCCAAGTTGACATTATAATTGTTTTCACGAAGCACAACAAGGAGTATTAATGGAACTACAGGCTGGTGAGTTTCATCTTCATCCCTGGGAAAGTGGTTGAGCAAATTTCACTGGAAGCCATTTCCAGTTGTGTGAAGAATCAGAAGGGGACTGGGAACAGCCAGCACAAAGCTATGAGGGGCAAACCATGCCTGACCAACACAATTACCTTCCAGGATGAGAGAGGACTGGCTGTGCAGATGAAGAGCAAGCAGTGGATGTTGTTCACATTGACCACAGCAAGGACTTCACCACACTCTCCCACCGTGTTAGTTGAGGCACACTAGTGAGATATGGACTAGGTAATGGAGTGCTATAGTGAGCTGCCTGTTGGGCTGCAGGTGGGGGTGAGGGGTGGTACAAAACCCAGCTGGTAGCTGGTTACCTGTGGTGTCACTCAGGAACTGGCAGTGGGGCCAGTGCTGTGTTAAAGGTCTGTATTAATGACCTGGATGGTGATGGGACAGAGTCTGGTCTCAGCTGGTTCATGGGCAACCCGATATTGAGGATAAGAGTTGATTTCCAAGTGGGAGTCTGTAGACAATCAGATCCACACTCTTTCTGGATGCATACTGTGATAGGACACGAGGAAAAGACAAGATGGAAAATGGGAAATTTCCACTAGGTGACAAGAAAAGCTCTTTTCCCATGGGTGTGGTCAAATGCTGTAAGAAGTTGTTCAGAAACACTGTAGCATCTCCATCCTTGGAATTACTCAAAATTTCTGGGCAAAGAGCCTGGAGCAACCTGCTCTAGTTAGACTGACTTTTGAGCAGGAGTTTGAGCTAAATGACTGCCGGAGGTCTCTCCTAACCTTAATTACTTTATTAATCAGATGCTTTATGTTCAGGGAATGGCTTCTTGACTGGCTAGGATAAATACCACTGGTTGCTGAGGAAGCTGGAATTATTTGATGTAAACTCTAGGAGTAGGTAACCAAGGAGTGTCAGATAAATGGGGAAGTATCAGGTTCAAAGTAAGGAGGTGAGCCTTCCCACTGTGCACGCTAAAAGTTAATCTGGATTCTAGTAACAACAGTAGATCTGTCAAGAAGTCTGTCAACAGCCTTTAAATACACTATTTCAGGAAGTCCCAAGCTACAAATTTTTGAAGGTAGAAGAGTATTCAGGGTAAAACAGATGTTGCCCTTAGTTGGTTAAGTTCTTTTATTAATCAGCACTTGCCTCGCAGAAGCAAGTATACTGGACCTTTGGTCTGGGCCAGTAGGTTTGTTAGGAGTTTGCTAATTCCAGTCCCTCAATGGAGGGAAGTCTACTACAGCTCCATGTCCCCAGGTCCAACCAATAGTGTGTCTGAGCATGTATCCCCGTGGGCACCTGCAAAAATCCATGTATAATATGTGCACGGCCAGTCATAGAATGCAGTGCAGACAGACAGCACAGCACTCATGCAAACATAAACAGTACCAATGACTTTATCCTGGTCCTCTCTCTGGTTGATCATGATAGAAGTCCATTAGTGGGCAATTTATATACACAACATGGATCCTTCCAGTAGCTGGCTTTAGACACTGTCCAGGAGCTGGCCCCTGGACCCCCAGTCTCCCCAGCTGCTGGTACCTGGGTGGATGAGTCCCTACAGTCTATAGCCATGTGCCAGTTGTTGGTGCAGACCTCTTTGCATACACCAACACAGACACACACCTCCCATCTGACCCCCAGACCACATGGTCTCTCCAGTAGTAGGCCTAGGTCTCCTGGCCCCTCTGGTAGCTAGCTCTTCCAGTTGTCTCAGACACACACCCATACAAATATTTCTCTCATTTGACCACCAGACCCTATGACTTCTCTAGCAGTTGGTCTAGCTGAATCTCCTTGTCCCTCCAGTAGCCAACTCCTTCAGTTGTCTTGCTCACAGAGAAACACCATAGACTTAGGGCTCCTTTGGTACCTGGCTCCCCAGTCACTTAACCTACTCATTGGCTAGTTTGTCTTGATACTTGTGAGTGATCACACACTGACAAACGTATCCTTGGTCACTCCAGTTGCTGACACAACAGACATGTGGGACCTATGACTAGTGGTATTGCTCCAGTTCCTGAATGAGGATTGATTCTTCCCTTCTCATCTGAGATGAACACATTCTCACATGCACTACTAACCAGCTTCTAAGTGCATTCAGTGGGCTGTATCTTCAAATTCAAAGGCTGCACATGATGTAACCATATGTATCTTTGCATAATTTTTTATTATCTCAAACCTTTTCCTGGTCACAATCTTGGGAGAGAATTGCAAATGAAGAACTAAAAAATTATTTTTAGGTCTGATGATAGAGGGTGTTTGTTTTTTTTTGCATCGGTAGCTCACTTTAAATTTAGGTCTTCTAGATCTGAAACTGCTGGGAGGATGATCTCTTCAATAAGAAGTGCAGCAGCAGTATCTTACTGAAAAAGAGTAAGTGGGCTTAGCCTTTTTCTTCTGTTTGATTCAGAACAGATTAATGGCCTACGCACGTTTCCAACATGATAATGCTCTCAGTTACTGTTGATGCTTACATGACTGCATTGCAAAGAAGTAACTGCAAGTTGTGTAGAAGTTCATACTGTAAACTAACTAGCTTTACCTACTACTGCAGCAGTGGTGGGAAGCCGAGGGTTTCAGTGGGGCTTTGCAGTATAGTGCTTATGCTGGTTGTAAATTAAGGTTTCTTCTCTTAGCTGAGTGTTGTTTGTCCTGCTGCTGTACCTTTAACTCTTTTCTTATTTTGTTGCTGGGCTTTTTTTTTTTTTTTTTTTTTGTATTGCTGGTGATGTGGCTTTAATTTAATTATGTGTGTATTTTACACTGAAACCAGGATGTTATACTTGATAGTCCAAAACCTGAGTGAAATTCAATCTTATAAAATTGAAGCCTAGGATGACCACACAGTGGTTCTTTTTAAAAAAAACAACTCCACCCATTCATATAAAGGAAATAATTTTAACCACTGGTTGATTGATTTATTTTATTTATTCCTTATGATTTTGAAGAGTGGGTTAGGTGTGGGAAAAGGTGACAAATATACATTGTGAGAAGATGCTAATCAGAAATACCTGGGCTTGAAGACTTCGGGGAAAAAGAAACAACAGGTAAGGATTATGGCATGGATAGAATTATGGAAGGTGTTTCAAGACAAGAATTCTGAATTTGATATAGGAGTTAAAGAACTTGGAAGGGATAGAGGAGGTAGTGTGATCAGTATATCTGAAGTTCATTTTATGAACACACTTGAAGTTTATGGAAAGGCTGAGAAAGAGTGTGACAAGTTAAATGAGTGAATAAATAATATATTTTTAATATATAGTGGGTTTTTTTTTGTTTATTATTTGGGATGAAAGGAGGTTTTCTAGGCACCATGAATGAGGAAGCTTACTTCTTGGGTGCAGCAATTCTGCTCTATCAATAAAAAGTTCCCTACCCTGCCGCAATTTGTGATTGATGTGGGGCATGGGATACAAATACAGAATTTAACTGGTATAATATAATTTCATTTTCTCATAGGGTTTGGGTCTGATGTTGATAATCTACACTGAGAGAGGCTGTGTGTTCCTTCTCTGCAAGATCTTTCAAATGCCTCTCAAGTGTAGGATGACATGACATCGCTAGCCATGTGATGTAGAGATTTGTTACTCACTAGCTCATTGCAAGTATGCCCTAGATGTTCTGTGTGGCCAGAGCAAGGAGTAGACAGGCAGAGGAAGTACAAACTCCTGGCTTTGCTTAAATGCAGGATGTCTAGGGGACCCTTGTTTTAGGAGTGCATGAAGGAGGACTGGTGGAGAAAGAAAAAGGATGTGGGATGCACTGCATTCTGAACATAAGTGGATTGCAGGGGTGGAATCAGAGCAGGTGGGGGTAAGGCTGTGGGTGTTACTGAAAGACTGGGACCTTTCAGAACTGAAATGAGTGGGGAGGAGTAGCAGAGCATATGTGGCTCTCTAGGGAAGTGGAACAAAGACCACTGGTGGTTTTAAGAGGAGTTTTGAAAACTGGCTACAATTCAGTGTAATTATTTAAACAGGCAATTCAGTCCAAATTGAGCTGCCATCCATAGAACACAGAGGTAGAGTAGAAGTCTATTGGTCTTTCCAGCTTTTAAAACCTGCAGTAGGTGAGCCTAATGTTTTCTGTCTTCAAAAATAACTCAAACCCTTCGACTTTTAGCAGTTGCCTATCTAAAACTTGTACATTAAGAGGATTATTTTAGGACAGTGCTCATTTTGAGAATCATTGATAGAGAAACAGTTTGTAAATAACAGCAGCAAAATCCTTGTACCTTTTCAGAATATATGCAAACTCTTGAGGGAAGGAGACAAGAAGTTTCTGCATGCCCTAATTCTTTCATGCCTTACAGGTACTTGGTTTGTCACATCAGTTTCAAGTTTCTTGGCCGTATAGCACTCAAACTCAGACTTATGCAGGCACTTGCACTCCAATAGGTGGATTATAAATCCATTGAATCAAAATAATCATCATGGAATACAATAAACTTTGTGTGAAATTTCTGTGAGCTGCATATATATGCACCTTTTAATCCTTTCCATAATGAAAAGGCATTTTTGGCTTGATGAGATGTCAGTATGAAAAGTACTTGCACATAAAAAGATGTGCTTAGATACATCTGCTATGGTAAATCCCATTCAGCTGAAGTTCTGAATCTGCAAATTCTGACAGCTTTTTATTCATTGGTACAGCCGTTAGCATAGGCACATATGGTAGTGATGCTTATAAATATTACCTGTGATTTCTTAAATATGTATAAAGCAAATAAATCCTTTACCTTTATTTGGCACTTTTAAGAAAAATTACACTGGCTCTTGAAATTGTAATTTTAAATCTTCAGTTACAGGGCTTTTTTTAAAATGATGCTGATTTTTTATTTTTCAGAAATGCAGTGTGATCTCTTAGGACCCTGAATCAGATAGTACATGTAGGTGGAATTGCTTCCTCTATACATCCCCATCTCTATCTTTATATAGAGCATGCCAAAAGAGACTGAACATTCAATCCTTGAAATAAAGACTTTATTAGAACACAACAAGTCTGACCAGGTTAAAAGTATGAAAACCTCAGGAGGGAGAGTTAGTTATAAGACTATAAAACAAATCACTGCTTCCTTCACATGTCATTCAAGTGCGTTGGTTTTTCCCTACTCCTTCTTTCAAACCCCACTTATTCTTCCCTCTTCAGTGGCTGCTCAGCTTGAGAGTATCTCCATTTTCCATCTTGAGACTTTTTTTTTCCTTAAAATCCCTGAGAATATCTCCTTTTCAATCACTTTTGAGGCTTGACTGTCATTCTGCTTTCTGAAGCTGTCAAGAACACTGTCAGTCTTGGCTGCCCTGTAGCTTCCCTACTTGCCATCTGTCCCTCTGTGTCACTTGTGTGCTCCTTTTCTATATTTTTAATGGCTAAGAGTGCTCAGTGTTTAGGGAGGAGGTCTCTCTTCTTCCCTAGCCACCTTTATTCTCCACCAACTCATTCCCTAAAACTGCTGGTTTTGTCTTTCTTTTTCACATGACATTCTGTGAATTGCAAAGAGGTTTATGGTGTTCTGTAAAATTTAAACTCATGAAGTAATGAAGATACTGAATTCTGTAAAGCATGAAGATGAGTTCATATCTTCTTAGATTAACATTAAATGTGGGTTTACCATGCTCCTGTTCTCTTGTGCGCTTGCCCACAGGCGTTTGTATCATTTACACTGGTTACACACAGGAAAACAGTGTTTGTTTACTCTCAGTATTTCCCCAGAGGCTTCACATTTTTTTTTACAGCTACTAGGTGACTTTTTTCTTGGTAACTTTGATCAAAGCAGTCAGGTCTTTTATTCAGATTACGTCAGCTCATATTCTTTTGCACCTCTTAAGTTCTTACCTTAATGATTGTTTTAGATGTAAATAGCAATGGTGTAATGAAAATACAACACTTTTTTTATTCAATGGCAATGGAAACAAACTTTGTACCTGCAGTTGATGGTATTAATATCTAATGCTTCCACTGATAGAAACAATTTCTATTCTACTAAATTTCTTGAGGAATCAAATCTACAATTAACTTAGTGGGTGTAAAATTAATTACATCATACCTCATTTAAAAAGTACGTGCACACTGTATTGTGGAACTTGAGGCTTCATTTGTTTTTAAACTTGGGAATGATTGTATTCTCACAGATTAGTCTTGTTCTAGGTTATCTGATGTTCAGTTTTGAAGAAGACATACCTAGACATCATCCTGGTGGAAGGAAGACTGCCAATTACCAAGGTATTTTGTCATACCTATCTTAGCATAGTTACTTGCTTTGCGTATCTGTGAAGGATTTAGAAAGATCCAGTTCAGTCCCGTTACACAATTCAGCTTTATAACTTTCAGAAAAGAAGGAACAATATTACCTATTGTGAAAAGATAAATCAATGGACAGTTGTTGCATACATAGTGGAACAGCTATCCTGTATCTCTCACAGTGCTTTGTAACACCAGCCCAACAATGGCAACACCCAGGTTTACCCCCCCTGTTCTTAATCAGAGAAGTGTTCAGGAAAAGATTATGGTTGTATATGAGTACATTACAAAACCACAGGTCATTCTCAAGAAGGACTGCAACATAAATCCCTACTGGAACAGAGTAAATGTATCTAGATGTTTACTGGTGCACTGCTAATGTATTTTAAGATGGCAGAACTACTCAACAGGGTTGTATTTCAATGCTGACAAGTCGAGAAGAACATGAATTCTGATTTATATGGAATTAAGGGCCATTCAAGTTTATAGAGATGTGTAAATGAAACTCTCTGAAGTTCATCTGCTCTAATTTAGCAAATGCTAAATATGTCTGTCTGTTATTGCCTAGCCTGTAGGCAAAGCTATTCCCCCGGCACACACACAGTGTGTTATTTACAATTGCATAAGCATCCCTGCTGCATGCCTTTGCCAATCAGTCACATATGTTGTGCAGTCCTATTAAACAATATATCCTACATTTTCATCTTCTGGCTATTGGGAAATGGTTTCCTCAAAAGAGAGTTTTGTTTTGTTTTTAAAAAGTACTTCTTACATAGAATCGTAGAATCATAGGATGGTTAAGGTTGGAAGGGACCTTAAAGATCATCAGGTTCCAAACTTCCTGCTATGAGCAGGGACACCTCCCACTAGAGCAGGCTGCACAAAGCCTCATCCAACCTGGCCTTACCTCCAGGGAGAGGGCTTCCACAACCTCCCTGGGCAACCTATTCCAGCACCTTACTACCCTCATGGTGAAGAATTTCTTCCTGATGTCTAACCTAAATCTCCCCTCTTTCAGTGTAAAACCATTACCCTTTGTCCTATCACTGTCCTCTCTGGTGAAAAGCTCCTCTCCAGCTTTCCTGCAGGCTCCCTTCAAGTACTAGAAGGCTGCTATGAGGTCTCCCTGGAGCCTTCTCCTCTCCAGGCTAAATAACCCAAACTCCCTCAGTGTGTCTTCATAACAGGGGTGCTCCAGCCCTTTGATCATCTTCGTGGCCCTTCTCTGGACCCTCTCCAACAGGTCTATGTCTTTCCTGTGCTGAGGGCTCCAGAGCTGTACACAGTACTCCAGGTGCGGTCTCACCAGAGCAGAGTAGAGGGGCAGAATCACCTCCCTGGCCCCACTGGCCACACTTCTTTTGATGCAGCCCAGGATGCAGTTGGCTCTCTGGGCTCCAGTGCACACTTGCAACTCATGTTGAGCTTCTCATCTACTACCACCCCATGGTCCTTCTCCTCAGGACTGCTCTCCAGCCATTCTTTCCCCAGCCTGTATTTGTGCCTGGGGTTGCGCCGACCCAGGTGCAGGACTTTGCACTTGGCCTTGTTGAACTTCATGAGGTTGGCACGGGCCCACCTCTCCAGCCTATCAAGTTCCCTCTGGATAGCAACCCTTCCCTCTAGGGTGTCTACTGTTCCACACAGCTTGGTATCGTCAGCAAACTTGCTGAGGATACACTTAATCCCCCTGTCCATGTCTCCAACAAAGACGTTGAACAGCACTGGTCCCAGTACAGACCCCTGAGGAACACCACTCATCACTTGCCTCCACTTGGACACTGAACCATTGACCACAAATGTCTGGGTTCAGCTACCCAGCCAATTACCTATCCACCGAGTGGTCCATCTGTCAAATCCATGCCTTGTCAGTTTGGAGACCAGGATGTTGTGTGGGACAGTGTCAAATGCCTTGTACAAAACCAGGTAGATAACATCAGTTGCTCTGCCATTATCCACCATCTCTGTAGCCTTGTCGTAGAAGGCCACTAAATTGGCCAGGCATGATTTGCCCTTAGTGAAGCCATGTTGGCTGCCACCAAACACCTCCTTATTTTCCATGTGCCTTAGCAGATTTTCCAGGAGAATCTGTTCTACGATCTTGCCAGGCAGAGAAGTGAGACTGACCGGCCTGTAGTTCCCTGGGTCTTCCTTTTCCCCATTTTAAAAATAGGGGCCATGTTACCTTTTTTCCAATCAGCGGGAACCTCACCAGACCACCATGACCTCTTAAATAGGATGGACATGGGCTTAGCAACTGCATCCGCAACTCCCTTAGGACCTGTGCACGGACCCCATCAGGTCCCATAGACTTGTGCACCTTCAGGTTCTTTAGATGGTCACAAACCTGTTCTTCCCCTAAAGTGGGGGGTGCTTTGTTCTCCCAGTCTCTGCTTTCACCTGCTGTGGCCTTTGCGATGAGGCTGGAGCACTTGCCAGAGAAGACTGATGCAAAGAAGTCATTGAGAACCTCAGCCTTCTCAATATCCTGCGTAGCTAGGTCTCCTGTTTCCTTTAGGAGAGGGCCTACATTTTCTTGGTTGTCCTTTCCTCCTTTGCAATGGCAGCTGTCCCTAATTTCTAAGCAAGAATGATGACACAGGACCACTCCCAGAATAAAGGAATTTACCAAAATGTTGAACCTTATGCTACGAGCTCATAAGGCCACAGCACTTTCTAAGAGGACACCTACGACGTCAAGATATGCCCTTCACCTTCACAATAACTACTTAAATCCACACAGCAAGGTATGAACTCTTTCTCTGAAGCTGGGACCAGCATTGCTACTAATGTTAACCTGCAAAAAGTGCTGCTAATACAACAGAAAGGGGCATATGAATTTTTTGTAGCAGTTTCAGCTGTCATATATTGTCAGAGAACTTGTGCCATTTGCAGCACTGACAGTCACAAGCCAAAGCATGACAGAAAACAGGGCATAATATAAGGACTTGCCTGCTGTGGTTTAAGGCCTGTCCCGAGTGTCAGGGGGTGTCCCTGAAGGACCAAGCAGAAACAGAGGCTCACAAAGATGCTAGCCAGCAGGCACACAGCAGGTACAGTGGCTGTCCATGTTCCAAGCACAGCCCAATAGACATCTCTATCCAAGCAGAGGTGAGTGCACGTAGGAGTAGGTGCATGCTGATGTGTATACACTCATAGTTAGTACGTGTGTGCCAAGGCTGATGCAAGTAAGAGTGGTCAAGCACAAAGAAAAGAAAAACCCCCCCCACACCAAGCCAGAGCTAACACAGACATTTTTAACAGGGCTCTGAAAAGTGGACTGTGTAACAAGTGTGTTCTGTTTCTGGGGTTTCAGTAACAATTTACCATCTTCCAATATCAGTTTCATTCAAATACTTCACGTAGGCATTAATGCCATTTGTTTGAACATTCCATCGATGCACACCATCTTGTGGCATTGTTCTGCATCTGTGTATACTCGGTGCTAAACATACTCCATGTTAGTCATAAAATAACACCCAGATAACGTTGAGGGAAAGGAAGTTTGCTTATCCTATCAGAAAAAGGAACCCTTGATACCTAACTGACCTTCATGTAGTGCAGAGCAAGTGACAGATGCAGTTCACTGTGCCCTTCTCATCTTTGTAGCAGAGTAGAGGGGCAGAATCACCTCCCTGGCCCCACTGGCCACACTTCTTTTGATGCAGCCCAGGATGCAGTTGGCTCTCTGGGCTCCAGTGCACACTTGCAACTCATGTTGAGCTTCTCATCTACTACCACCCCATGGTCCTTCTCCTCAGGACTGCTCTCTAGCCATTCTCCCCCCAGCCTGTACTTGTGCCTGGGGTTGCACTGACCCAGGTGCAGGACCTTGCACTTGGCCTTGTTGGATTCATGAGGTTGACACTGGCCATTGCTTGCTTCTGTTTATCTCAGTGTTTCAGACTACTTGACTCAAATGCTTCATCTGGAACAAATCACACTAACTAAACTTCAAATTTATGCTATGAAGATTCAAGGGCTACCCTGAGTTCTCCACGAGTTATACCAGTGGAAGAAAACTCTTCTTAAAAAAAGCAATTTAGAGGTTTGCTGTTACTTTGTTTCCTTGATACAATATGAGGTATACTCACCTTCTAAGAGAAATCTTCATAAAGTAAGCAAAAAATAATTTGCCTGTTAGTCAAAATAACTTGCTTCTTACTTTCAAGGCAAGATCTATTTATTCCTCTCTTCTTAAAACCCTCAGCTGACTACTTCAAAGGTATTACAGAACCATGGGCTTCAGATTATTTGATAAGTTTTCCACAACTTTATCCTCTCAAATAGGATGTAAAAGGAATGAGGAGCAGCTTATTTAAACCTGTGCTTTGTTGACCAGCCACTTTGTGTCCTGGTTTGAGCCAGGGTGAAGTGAACTTTTTCTTTCAGTGAACTTTTTTAGCAGCACCAGTGGACTGATAATGACCAAGGTCCCTTCTGACTGTCTGCAGCCTCCCCCCCTACGGGGGAGCAGATTAGACCGAAGGCAGGATCAGCAAATCAGAATATTCCCTTCTCATAATATTTTCTCTATTTGGCTTTCAGTAGCGGTTAATACATCATGGAAGTCAAGCCTTTCTTTTTCCTTTTCCACCCACTTTTCTGCTTACTGTTGCTTCTATCGCCCTCTCTTTGTCTCTCTCTCTTTGTTTTTTCCCATTTTTCTTCACAGCTGACATCCAAGGACCCCGTCCTATGCATGTCCTATGCAGCTGGGATACTACTACTTAGTGTATCTGTTCTTGTTATTGTTCTGTGATTTATTGATAAGAATATAGCCATAATCAGCTGTGTAATAACCTATTTAGTGATAACAGAGGTCGTGATATTGATCAGTATAGGGATACTGTATGTGTGCAGTGTGAATGTGCATGTGGATAGGAAGGTCTATGTTGGTAATGGCAGACTCGGTTTTGCCTTTCCACTCCCACTCAGGCTGAATATCCCAGCTCTTGATCTAAACAGCAGAGTTTCACTGGGGATGCTTCTGTTGAATGCTTATAGGGTCCTGTGGATGCATAGTGAGGTGTTGTTCCACTCACTGCCAGTCCCTCACAGGCAGTGCTGCTGCTGCCACTGCTGATGCTGCCGCCACTGCTGCTGCTACAAAAGCAGCTGCTTCTGCAAAAATTAAGTCCACTGCCATTCGATTCAAACGAGTAAAAGTTAATCCTGTGACCAGAGGCAAAGTAAAGGCAAAAGATCCTTATATCCGCTCCCGTCTGAAATATCCAGAGTTTCTTCAAGCAACATCAGAAGATGTAATTGAGGAAGCAGACGATTCTAAAACAGATGATGGAGCAGGCCCTTCTAAAGCCGATGATGGAACAGGCCCTTCTTAAGTAAATAAACAGGCAGGCCCCTCTCAAGCAGATGGAGGAGCAGGCCCTTCTCAAGCAGATCAGGATGATGACCTGCTACAGCCTTTCTCCCTAAAAGAATTGCGTCTCATGAGAAAGGACTTTATCCGCAATGAAAATGAGGGGCTTCTTTCCTGGCTGCTCCGATGTTTTGATGGTGGAGCTGACACCTACACCCTGGATGAAAGAGAAGCCAGACAGTTGGGATCCCTGGCTAAAGATGCTGGTATTGATAGAGCAATTGCTGATAAGACAGGAAATATCACCCTGTGGAGCGTCCTTCTTTCAGCCATACGGAGCAGATACCCCCATAAGGGCGTCATTGACCCATGCTGATGCAAAGCGCCCACTCTTGAAAGAGCCATCACATATTTGAGAGAATTAGCAGTGCGAGAAGTGATCTATGATGACCAAGGGTTTCTAAATCCTGATGATGTCGTGTGCGACACGGCCATGTTCCGGAAGTTTGCGCAGGCGGTACCAGCAACACATGCCCATATATTCTCCTTCATGGGATGTTTTGATGAATTCAATACACCAATGGTGCGTGAATTGGCTTTCAAAGCACGACAGTATGGAGATATGTTTTCTGATTATCATCAGTTCCACACCTCAGCCATTGAAAAGGTGACTGACAGAAGGAATCTGGACAGATGGGCAGGTAAACCCCAGTCTCTTCCTATACCCCAGTATCTCCCTAAGGACAATTGGGCTCGTGTTGCAGCCATCAAGAGAAGATGCCCTGCTATGAGACAGCAGCGAGAGAGACGGGACTCACTTTGACGTCACCTGTGGTTCCTCTTGCATGATTATTACAAAGAGGATATGAGAACCTGGGATAATAAACCCACTGATATTCTCCAGCTACATGTACAAGAGCTGCTAGGTAGAAAAGGTGCAGTAGATGGTTCTTCCTGGAAAAAGGCAGCTCCGATTTCCAGCAACCAGTCCTTCAACCAAGGTGGTGCATCGACCTCTAATGGTCAGTATTAGAGGTGCCCTGCCTCCAGCCAGGGGGAGGAGAGGGACAACCGAATTTATTGGACTGCGTGGATTCTTTGGCCTGGCACATTGGAACCACAAAGGTATACAGCCTTGGTTGACACTGGTGCACAGGGCACCTTAATGCCATCGGATCACAAGAGGACAGAGTCCGTTACTATTTCTGGAGTGACAGGAGGATCTAAAGAACTGACCATTGTTGAACCTGATATAAGCCTCCCTGGTAATAAGTGGCAGAAGTGCCCTGTTGTGACTGGTCCAGATGCTCCCTGCATCCTTGGAATAGACTATCTCAAAAGAGGATAATTCCAGGACCCAAAAGAGTATTGTTGGGCCTTTGGTATAGCAGCTGTAGAGACTGAGAACGTAGAACGACTGCATACCTTTTCTGGCCTTTCAGCTGACCCTTCCCTAGTGGGGTTGCTGAAGGTTGAAGACCAACAGGTGCCAATTGCCACTTCAACAGTGCACAGACGACAGTATCACACCAACAGAGACTCTGTGATTCCCATCCATAAGCTGATTCAACAACTGGAGAGCCAGGGTGTGATCAGCAGGACTCACTCACCCTTCAACAGTCCTATCTGGCCAGTGCAGAAGCCTGATGGCAAGTGGAGGCTGACAGTGGACTATTGTGGCCTGAATGAGGTTACACCACCACTCAGTGCTGCTGTGCCGGACATGCTAGAACTTCAGTATGAGCTGGAGTCGAAAGCAGCAAAGTGGTATGCCAGTATTGACATCACTCATGCCTTTTTCTCTATTCCTATTGCACCAGAGTGCAGGCCACAGTTTGCTTTCACCTGGAGGGGAATCCAATCCACCTGGAATCAACTGCCCCAGGGGTGGAAACACAGCTCAACCATTTGCCATGGACTGATACACACTGCACTGGAGAAGGGTGAAGCTGCAGAACACCTGCAGTACATCGATGACATCATCTTGTGGGGCAACACGCCAGAGGAAGTCTTTGAGAAACGTAAAAAGATAATCCAGATTCTTTTGAGAGCTGGTTTTGTTGTCAAAAGGAGCAAGGTCAAAGGACCTTCATGAGAAATTAAGTTCCTGGGAATTAGTTGGCAAGATGGATGTCACCAAATTCCAATGGATGTGATTAACAAAATAGCAGCTATGGCCCCACCGACCAACAAAAAGAACACTCAAAACCTTTTAGGAGCAATCAGTTTCCGGAGGATGCATATTCCTGAATATAGTCACATCGTGCAACCTCTTTACAAGGTGACCTGGAAGAAAAATGACTTTGAGTGGGGTGCCAACCAACAGGATGCTTTTGAGAAGATTGAAGAAGAGATTGTGCATGTGGTGGCCCTTGGACCAATTCGAACAGGTCCAGACATCAAAAATATACTCTACACTGGAGCCCGGGCACAATGGTCCTACATGGAGCCTCTGGCAGAAGGCACCAAGGGAAACTCGTGGTCGTCCCCTGGGATTTTGGAGTAGGAGCTACAGAGGTTCCGAGGCCAATTACACCATAACTGAAAAGGAAATACTGGCAGCATATGAAGGAGTTAGAGCTGCTTCGGAAGTGATGGGTACTGAGGCACAGCTCCTCCTGGCGCCCCAATTACCGGTACTGCACTGGATGTTCATGAGTAATGCTCCTCCTGTGCATCATGCCACTGATGCTACCTGGAGTAAATGGATTGCTTTAATCACCCAGCAGGCTAGGATAGGGAACCCAAGTCGTCCTGGGATCGTGGAAGCTATTACAGACTGGCCAGAAGGCACACATTTTGAAATGCCACCTCAAGAAGTGGTGAAACGAGCCGAAGAAGCCCCACCATATAATCAACTGCCTGAGGCTCAAAAACAATATGCTCTGTTCACTGATGGCTCCTGCCATCTTGTAGGAATCGGTTGGAGGTGGAAAGCTGCCGTATGGAATCCTACACGGCTTGTTGCAGAAGCAGATGAAGGAGAAGGAGAATCAAGTCAGTTTGCAGAAGTAAAAGCCATCCGGCTGGCTTTAGATGTTGCTGAACGAGAAGGGTGGCCAAGACTCTATCTCTACACTGACTCATGGATGGTAGCAAATGCCTTGTGGGGTTGGCTAAAACAGTGGCAGCAGAACAACTGCCAGCGAAAGAGTAAGCCAATATGGGTGGCTGACCTATGGAAAGACACTTTGATATTGACAGTGTTGGGGGGATGTTGAAATTACAGATTTGTGCCAGTCTGTGTTTTAAGCTAATTGTTTTCGCAAGGGACTAGATAGCAACTGGCAGTGATGACCTGCTGCCAGCACTTCAGTAAAACGAATAGTGGCTCATAATTCACTGACTTGCAGGTGATACTAGCAGCAAGATAATCTTTGAATAAGAGTGTGTGTGTTTAAGAATATGAGGGACCTGTGGTCTCAACTTTATTGGTTTAAAATCTATTGGAATTTTTCCAAAACTCCTGCAATTATGAGTACTTCAAAATAACCCCAGAGCAAACTTTTTAAATATAGTCCTAATTGCACCAAGTTCTACTGCCCTCCCTCTAGTTAGGAAAGTTTCCCTAAGTGACAAATACGGTGAACAGGCAGGGATATTTGTCCGTTTTCTCATGTGGGAAAATAAGCATAGTGCTAATCTGTTCAAGAGTGCTAAAAATTTCAGCTGCTTCCTCTCAGTATTCCAGCTTTAAAATAAGATGGGTTTTTCAGTTGTTCTGTTTTGTATTTTGATGTTGTTGTTGTTTGTTTTTTTTAACCTGACATTTTTTAAAACGTGGAACAGTGTTCTTCTAGAACGACATAGCTGCAAGTCCATGTGAAATCCTTATCCTTTTATGACAATTTTTTTAATGTGAATCACTGATTTTTCAGTGGAAGGTTTGCAGGCTACTACTCAAAGGTCTAGTTGATTTACAATAGCAGTGATTATTTTCTTGTTAGAGTAAACTGTAGAAAATGTGTTTAATCTATTTAGTAAGCTAGCTATCAGATCACTTTTTTTCTGTTCTCTGTTGCTGAACATTGTTTTTGGAATAGAGCAGGAAATAAATCAGTGTTGAGATATGAGCTAAAGGCATAGCTTTTCTTTAGTTTTAAAGATTATAAAAAACAAAATATTGAACTGGGTTTTGGTTTTTTTTTGTTTTTATGTGGAGTTCATGGCAATCTAATCTTTTGACAACAAAGACTAGCATTACAGTTTCAAGAGCTAATAATTTTCAGTACAAATGTTTCTAGAAATGAGCAGATATCTTCAGATTTGCACTGAGGTCAGGAAGATGATTTTGTTGAAGACTGAAAGTGAGAAATAATAGTTATGGCACTTAAAAACCAGTAGTGTTTTGCATAGTTCCTGAAATGTTCAGCCCTTTGGTTTTTTTATTACTTATTTATCCTTGTTTGGCGTTACTAAGGAAGCGAGCTTCATAATATATGTGCTCTTTGACTGTAAGTGGCAATTATGCTTTGGATTTGTAAGTATAAAAGGCATTAAATATATTTTGTTTATACGTGGAATTAATATGGTGTACTTGGTCATTGATGATGGTCTGTCATGCATAACTTTTTAAAGTGTGAACACAGCTGAGGGATTGAGAGAGGACAGCAGAATATACTTTGGAGGAACACGGAGGCAGTCACTTAACACAAGAGAAGAAAATAAATTACAGAAGCACCAAGTAAGGAGTAAAACTCTAATGTATGAAATATAACCCAAGCTTGTAATAGCTTGAGGAACTTTTTTTAAAGTAACATTTTTTCAAAGTAACTAGAGATTGTGGGTGCCTGACTTCAAATGCAGACTCCATTTGCAGAGCTGAAGACAGGAATCAGTTATATAAATACTGTTGTTGAGAGGCTTTTTAAGTGGCTTTAAGATATTCCACCTAGTCTGCTAGTTGATGCTTCTAGTTCCCTTAGGGTACACTAAGCACTTGCAGCTGGCTAGTAGATGAAACGGAGATGCAGATTTTTCCAGAAGACCTGCAGTACTTGTTTTCCTTTAATGCTTGATCATTATGATAGTGTGAATGTTTGCACATATAAATTACTTAAAGTCTCTACATTCAAACAAGAGCGCTAATAAAATACTTTTCTAATAGGTTACATTTGGGGATATTTAAAACTGAAGGATAAAATGTTGATTAAAATAGAATGGAATAGTACGGTGTTCAGTATTTTGATGTCTCCCACCTGCTTGCATAGTAAAAAAAATGAGTGATACGAGATCATTGGAGAAGTTGCTAAATTCATTTGTTGATATATTTTGATGGTAGAAAGGCAGCAGTGCTAATTATAAGCACAGACAATGTGAAGTTGACATAAAACACTTAAGGAATCTCATAACTAAGGTGATGGGTTTGTCTTTAATTTACTCCTTTGTCCCCTTGTGCATGGGCAGCATGATACAACCTCCAGTTGCATAATCAGTTGGGCATTTCTTTTGCCCCACAATCCTGCCTCATTCAATGAAGAGGGCAGATACCTACTTTCTCAGGCTGGTTGGTTGTTGTGAGTCTCGGGCTCTCTTTACTGTAGGCTACTAAGTCTGTATTACAATATTAATTCCTGTGTTGACTTTTTTGTGGTGCTCATTGCTGTAATATTTTGGTACCTCAAAAAAAACTAATAAAATTCAACATCCTTTTGAGGTCAAGGGATGATCTGGAAAAGACAAGCATATAGAATCACAAAATAGTTTACATTGGAAGGAGCATTTAAAGGCCATCTGGTTCAGCTCTCATGCCGTGGGCAGGGATATCTTTCATTAGATCAGGTAGTTCAAAGCCTCATCCAACCTGACCTTGAACACTTCCGATGATGGGCCTTCCACGACTTCTCTAGGTGACTTGTTCCCCTCTGACACCTGTGATGTCTCACCACCCTCATTTCTTTATATCCAAATAAATCTACCTCTTAGTTTAAAACTGTTATCCCTTGTTCTGTCACTACAGTGTCAATACTACTGGCAAAAAGCCTATTTCTATCTAACTTATAAGCTCCTTTTCAGTACTGAAAAGCTGTGATGAGGTGTCCCTGGAGCCTTCCCTTCTCCAGACTGAACAAACCCAGCTCTCAGCCTTTCTTCATAGGATAGGTGCTCCAGCCCTCTGACCATTTTCATGGCCCTCTGCTGGACCTGCACTAATAGGTCCATGTCTTGTGCTGGAGACTGGGGACCACAGAGCTGGACACAGCACTCCAGGTGGGGTCTCATGAGAGCAGAGCAGAGGGCAAGAGTCACCTCCCTTGACCTGCTGGCCACATTTCCTTTTATGCAGCCTAGGAGACAACTGGCTTTCTGGGCTGCAAGCATGTGTTGCTGGCTCGTGTCCAATTTTTCATCTACCAATATCCCCAAGTCCTTTTCCGCAGGGCTGCTCTCAATCCAACATGAAGGTTTAAAAGGAAAAATATTATGTTTTAGTGTTTGATCCTTTACTTTGCAGCGTCTGGCCTAGGCTGGCACAGAGTACAATTTTATTAGCTGCTTGGAGACTTGCCAGACTTGTCGCAGCATCTGGCTTTTTAAGATGCTGTTTTTGATTGCCTCTATAGTTGCAGACTCACAGGGAGAGGTAGTGTCTTGCCTGAAGAAGACTACAATTAAACCACAGACAGAAGGAGATAAAAAGAGTAAAGGTAAGTAAGTAAAAGAGCTTATGAACAGGGAGGCAAGAGAAGAGGAAAGCATCCCATTCCATGTTCAGGACTTCTGGCCCTGTTCAACTCTGTTTTATCCTTAGGGTGGATCTTTCCTAATCAACGACCAAGGCAAAAGCTCTCTGAAGATTATAGAGGATGCCCCTAAAGTATGGGTGCACAGAGAGTCAGATTTAGGCATATACAAGAAAACTTACTGGTGAAAATCAGATATTAGTAATCTTAATAAAGCTTCTCATTAATTTTACATTGAAACAAACTTATTTTGTCCAGATTTTATCCCTTATCAGATCACTTTTTCCAGCATGCAGCTGTGAACATGGTGTGTGGACTAGCTTTTGGGAGCAACAATAGTAGAAAGACGTGAAGAGGAATTATATGTTGACATTCCCCTCTCATATCAGTAGGGAAGGAAACCATGATAGGTCAAGTTCAATGACTTAGTGATTGAGGCTGAAGAATAGTTGGTTCTAAGTGCACAGCTGTAAGTAGTGCACCTTCTATTTCTCTGGTAGTGGGTGGTGGTGTCTAGACAGCATGCTCAATAGGGAAGCTGATGTGCCAGCCATCAAAAAAAAAAAAGCTGGCAAGCCAGAGTGTAATCATAGGTGCTTTGTTTCAATAAAACTTTGTTTTAATTGAAAATATCTTAAGGCGCTGTTAAATTCTAGATGCCTTCGGGACCCATTGGTCAGCTCTGATTTTTCAAACTTTGTCATGTTTGCATGAGTTCTCTTTGAGATTAGAAAAACGCGAATTCCTGACAAGCAAGTAATCTATGAAAGTTTCTGAAATTCATGAATTAAGGATTTCAAGTTTTTTCTTAGTGCAAACACATTTTTTAAAATTAATCCTCCTGTTGGGACAAAACCAACCAATCAAGTACCAAACTGGTTTCAAATAATTTTTTTGCCTTACACTAATTCCTGTACATCTGTCTCTCAATTTATTGGTCTGCTGGTCTTCCTCAAAGTATCCTCTAAGCCTAATACAGATAGTAAGCAAGATAAATTTTAGCCTTATTAGTGAAAGCTTGACAAAGCTTATTAGCAAACAATAATGGGGTAAGACAGGAGTCATTTAGCCATACTGTATAACCTGTTTTTCCTCTAATGATAAAATACTGAGAGAACTTCAGTGGCTTGGGAAAGTTTGCGTTTAAGATGTTTGGGCCCAAATTAATAAACACATATAACCTGGAGTTAAAAGATTCCCATTAATGTTTCATTGCCAAATCAGAAACGTGAGCTGGTTGTTCTGGACTTAATTTCTTGGATACTTTGTGCCAGGTTTGATTGTATACTCTTAAAATACTGCCACTAACTACTTTAAGGGAGTGAACATAATCAGTGTTAGACTAAATGAGTAACCACTGCAAATGGATGCTTTAGTAAATACTGGATCTGTACCTTGCTTGAAAGACCTTTCTATATATCCCATATCTATATAACCCATCCTTTGTGATGCGTTTACCTCTAGTTGGGCTGTTCTCAAGGTAACTTTAAACCAAAATAGATGTTCTTTCAAGAATTGGTAGGAAGTCCTATGTTTTTGCATTGTCAGCAACAGAAGCAAGTTGGATAAAAAATTTAATCAAAATGTCTATGAATCTTGACTTTATCTCACATGTATCTAGGAAATATGCAAAAGAGAAGAGTTTAGTAGCCTTAAGTATTCTGAGAAGTTGGAAAAATATTTCTTATATATGTGAAGCTGTTAAATGTGTAATTCTTGAAATAGACCAGCATAGAAATTTAAAATTAAGATTAAATTTCATGGTTGTTCTTTGCTTCCAGATAACTAGGTTGAGAGCCTTTTTCTCCAGTCAGACAAACTGACTTGAATGTAGTGAGTCATTGTCCTGTTCAAATTACTACTTCAAAATCTTCTTTATCTTTCAAGTTGTTATTCTGTTACCTCCCTCTTCCCCATACCGGGAGGAGGAGTTTGCTCTCTTGCCACTCTTCATGTTTTAGCCCCTTGTTGCCTGTCGTGATGCAAACAGTCTTACTAAGACTATGCTGTTTGTAAGAGTGAAGAAAAGTGTGAAAAGCAGCCTTTTTCAAAGCTGGAAGGTATTCCAGCTTTGGATGGCTTGCTGTTACTTGAAAGATAATCTGTTGTCATATTTAATTCATAGAAAATCTTCCATCTCTCAGCTCTTCTGCATTTTAAAGACTTATATTTCTTAGTTTTATACTTCACCAGCAAGAGTGCTTTCTTTTTGGCAGTTCTTATGAGATTCTTATCTTTCTTTGATTAGGAGTTGCATGAATAACAGCATGCAATTTATTTCTTGTCTGATAGAAATGTTGTTAGTAATCACTCACAACATCAAGTCATCTTGTATTTATACCATTTTCTTATTCCTCTGAGAGTATCATCACGAAATTATTATGGAAAGGCTTATCATTAGATAAAAACGTTTTCAAACATATATTGTAGAAAATACTTTTTAATGCCATTACAACACTTCAAGAAAGAAGGAAGCTTTCTATTACAAGTAAATCTGACAGGGAAGTAACCCATAGCTTCTTTAAAGCAAATCTCCAGCTGTAAACTTCCCTGGAGGTTTTCTGAAGATTTCAGTATAACTTTAAAAGAAGAAAACACCTGTTTCAGTTTTCATAGTATGCTTTCTGTGGCTTAAATAATTACTGGTTGTAGTGTTCTGAGAAAAAGCAGAGTAACTTAGGTATATAGCTTAGACTTTGCTCCTTTTGAAATCAGCCGCTAAAAAGTGACTAGACAAAGTCATGGAAGGAAAACTCGTTGAGATCTGTACAAAGGTGCCAGAAGTGCTCAAGGCACTTCTGTGGTGGAATCACTGGGTGCTGATTTAGTTTAACTTTATAAAACTATATTTGAGAGAGTCTTTCTTTGCATAAAATGCATAGGAAAGCAATTTGACCAAATAGTCTTTTGGATTTATAAGGCAGATGTTCATAGTCCACTTGCAGAAACAAAAAACTCAGTCTTTTGCCTTTATGTTTTAGACACTACTATGTTGTGAATTACAATTAAAATAATAGAACATGATTGTATTAGCAGTCGTCCTTGTATCAGTAGTGAAATCAATTCCTGGTGGAACTGACATTACTGAATGGAATTGTTTTTTTCAAAACCATCTTAGTGGGAAGTGAATTGATTCAGTGGGCAATAAATTGGGAACAGTTTAATAGTTAAGAAATGTGTTTGGAATTAAGGCTAAGAAGGTATTCCAGATGTTTTGTCTGTTTTATTTTTTTATGTAGCTGTTGTATTTCTGTCACTTTTGTATCCTGCTGAAGGCTGAAACAAAATTTGAGCTAGTGTTTTTTGAGTGGCTTTGATTCAGTATAATACTAATCAAAACACCTTGGCTACTCTTTAGCTCTTATGGGTACAAAATGCAGATTCTGGTTGCCAATGTAGTGAATGGGTGGTCTGTTACTTTTCTTACACCTTAAGGCTGATAAAAGCCATTGAGATTACATAATGTGGGCAAACTTTGAAGTAATCTGTGTACACTGTAACTAATGGAGGAAGAAACCACAAAGTTGCAAATAGATGTGACTTGCATACTCTCTCCATTATTTGAAATTTTTATCTTAATTTTGGATATATTAATGTTTACGTATTTATAAAGAAATTACTGAAATTTTGTCTGCTCTAGACAATATGGTTTTCTTATGTTCATTCTGTGATTTGCTTTTTAAGACCTTATCATGTGGGTGTTTTTCAGTATTACTGAATTATCTTGGGCTCTGAGCAAAACGATATAGTGGAAAATGTCCCTGGCCATGGCAGGGGGGCTGAACTAGATCATCTTCGATGTGCCTTCCAACCCAAACCATTCTCTGGTTCTGTGACTAGGTTTGGAGGGTCCTCTGAAGATCATCTGCCCAAGAGGTCTGTATTGGATTTGTATGGCAAGGTAAGGGGGGCTGCAGGGGTGGCTTCTGTGAGAACCTGCTAGAAGCTTCCCCCATGTGTGATAGAGCCAGTGCCAGCTGGCTCCAAGGCTCCAGACCTGCTGCTGGGCAAGACTGAGCCCACCAGTGACAGTGGTAGCACCTCTGTTATGAAGACAAAAAGGAAACCTGTGCAGCAGCAGCCGGGGAGAGGAGTGAGAATACGTGAGAGCAACAACTCTGCAGACACCCAGGTCAGTGAAGAAGGAGCAGGGGGATGTGCTGCAGGTGCTGGAGTGGAAGTTCCCCTGCAGCCCATGGTGAAGACCATGGTGAGACAGTCTGTCCCCCTGCAGCCCATGGAGGTCCATGGTGGAGCAGATATCCACCTGCAGCCTGTGAAGGACCCCATGCTAGAGCAGGTGGATGCCTGAAGGAGAATGTGACCCTGTTGGGGGACCCACACCGGAGCAGGCTCCAGGCAGGACCCATGGCACAGTGGAGAGAGGAACCCAGCCTGGAGCAAGTTTACTGGCAAGACTTGTGACCCCGTGGGGGAGCCATGCTGGAACAGTCTGTTCCTGCAGGCCTGCACTCCATGTAAGGGATCCACACTGGAGCAGTTGGTGAAGAGCTGCACTCCATGGGAAGGACCCACATTGAAGAAGTTCATGGAGGTCTGTCTCCTGTGGGAGGGACCGCACACTGGAACACGGGGAAAGAGTGAGGAGTCCTCCCCCTGAGGAGGAAAGAGTGGCAGAGAAAAGGTTTGATGAACTGACCTCAACCACCATTCCCTGTGCCTCTGTGCTGCTTGGGGGCAAGAAGGTATAGAAATAGGGAGTGATTTTGGTATTCTGATTTCAGTGGTAATAAATTAAATTAGTTATTCCCCAAGTCGAATCTGTTTTGCCTGTGACAGTAATTGCTGGCTGATCTTTCCCTGTTCTTATCTTGACCCACAAGCCTTTCATTGTGTTTTTTCTCCCTGGTCCAGCTGAGGAGTGGAGGGAAGGAGTTTGGTGGGCACTTGTTGTCCAGTCAGGATTGACCTACCACCGGGTCCCAGACAGAAAACTTGTTACAAGTTTAGAATTTTTATGGTATTTCTCAAGAGTAGCCAGTTCATATAGGTTGGCTTGGGTTGTTCTCTGGTGCCTGTGTCTACCTCTGAAGCTTTTTGGTGTGCGATTAATTATTTTTATAACATTCACTTACGTGCAAAGATGAATTCTTTGAGGACTTTTCATGTCTAGTCATCTGAGGTACATACAATTACTTTTGTGAAGGTACTGGCCTGTGTGCTTCTGTGTCCGATTTAGTACAGTATCTTGAAGTAGATTGAAAAATATGGTAAGAATTACCTCCTGACTCTTCAGAAAACAAAAAGCACCCTCAATGAAATGAACCCAAGCCTCCTCTCTACCTAATTGGTTACAAATAAAAAAAACCTTGACCCTCCCAAAGTAATATTTTTTGCATCTGAATTTCAGTATTACTTTCCTCATCTAGAATGAGTGGTGAAAAAACTATTTTAGAAAATCAAAGATTTGTCTAAATCATTATAATAAGTATTCCCTATGTAAGAAAGTGAAGTTACCACCCTGAATAACAGAAGAGTAAAGCTTAGTTTTTTTTGTGATAAAAGGTGTTAATATCTGCTCTGAATCTGCCATGGATAAGTTATGAAAAAAACTATGTGCCATTTAAAAACGTTTAGTTGGAACATCATTGAAATGTAGCAGGCTTTTATTTGAAGGGTATAATAAATTAATTTTATGTATAAGCATATGGAGATGAAGATTAGTCAAAGCCCTTTGTGCCCACATCTGTTTATTATCGTAGACATCTCTCAAACTGTTGCCTAATTAATACATCAGTTCTACAAGGTGTTAATTCAGATCCTTGAAATGCTAAAGATGTTGTTACAGGAGTCTTCGGAAAGATCTCATTGTTTTACCTGTCCTGTAGTAAAATACCCATCCCAGGAGAAGCTTTTCTAGTTTTATCCTGAACTGTTTTCATATATTGGGATGCTAGATCAAATAAAACTGTTGGAATGCTATAGTTTTGTTGTGTTTACTTCCAGTTTGAAATAAATTTTGGTGGACTGGTTCCCCAGTGCAGTAAATGTCAGTATAACTGTACCTGTTAACTCCCCTCTCGTTTGTGGTAGCCTGTGGTGATGGCAATGTGCAGGAAAAACATTCAGTTTATCCTTAGCATGAGCTCAAGGCACTGGTAGTGTGAAAAGGAAAAGTCAACACTTTGCTCCTTTGTTTAGACTTCTTAGTCTTAGCTGAGGGCTAACGACCTGGTTTGTAGCCATGTGAAGAGTTCGGATAACTAGTCACTACTTGCAGGACCAATATAACTGTTTCATTACTATACAACTGTGGTTACTTTTGATGACTAGGAGGAAAAGGTTTTTCCACCAAAGCAAAACTCTCATAAGAACTTAATGGCACTTAGAGGTGTTCTGTTTGCTTGCCCTGCTCAGTGTGTTTTTGACTTTCCTGGGTATGGTGACCTGTATGCTTTCCTAAAACTTAAACTGCGTTCTTTTGTTTTCTTTTTCTTCCTCTCATCTTAATGTGAACTAATAAAGACATACACTATCTTCTCTCATTTATTTCTCTTACAGAAATACTTGAATTCCCAAATCTGGGTTATCCGAGTGTGAATGAAAAATAGGGCAGAAAAAATAGATTGTTTCCTTGCACACATGCAAACCTCAGGGTGGCAAATGATACAAAAAGAGAGAAGCACTGTTGGTTGCATAGCTTCTGTACACACCAGGCCTGGTAGGGCTTGCTTGGTCAAAAGCAATGCATCTGAATCCAGGTGAGAAATCTGTCTTAACACTAGCTTGAGAATTTCTGTGTTGCCTCAGTGAGCAGTATCACTGACACTAATTTTTTTCACTATGCTTTTGTATGCCTAATACACAAAATTTGCTCTGCCTAATTTATGTAGGTTTTATATTATACATGGATTTGTTTTTCTAGGTTCTCACTTCTCTTTCCAGTCTGGAAATCTGTCTGTGCTTGTGACTTCTAAACAACAAGATGCCTTCACTTCCAGTACACCTTTAGTTATTCACAACTGCTTCTGGAAAGCCCTGTCTTGCAGAGAAAAGATCCTTAATTTTTAAAATTAAGGAAGCTAATGAAGGGGTTATTATGGGACTAGCTACATAGTACAAGATGCCTTCCTTACTATTTTATCTTTAAAAATGGTTGTGCTGTGTTTAAGCCCATTATGATATCTTTACAGTCTCAGAGGAGATCTTGTAGGCGTTCACATAGATGGTAATCCTGTGAGCCGCTTTAAAATGCGTATGAAACTACAGCAGAAAACTTGAAGCTAGGATAAAGTGGCATTCTCTCAAAAAAGTCCTGTGTTCTTCTCCCTCATCTCAGTTCCTGTGCCAATTCTTGTTTCTCTCGCCCCTACATCCCCCAACTTTTCAAACCTTTTGTAGCTGACTTGGAGATTATCTCAATTAAAATTAGCTAAATTTTTCTTCATGCGGCTGCATATAAGGGAAAGAAGACAGTGTGAGGGTAACAGCTGGGTCTAGGAGGGCTGAGCCCATCCTCTGGCTCCTTCTGCCAGCTTGATTAGTGCAGTGGGTTACAATCAATCAGTTGAGCTTAGTAGCTGTAGAAATATTCTATACATCAATACAGATGCAGCTTTAGATCACATAGATCAAATTTGGTATGAAATTGTTTGTCATATTTTAGCATTTGCTGTCACAATCTGCAGTTAGGATTCACCAGTTTTCACCAGTGACATTTTCAAGCAGGGTAGAAGCATGGAAGCGTACAGTCCTAAGGAGTCAAACAGCATTAGAGAAGTCTCCCATACTTGAAAATTTCTGACTAATCTCTTCCTTCACCATGAAGAAATAGACTTAAAATGTCAAGGGGAAAAAATAAAGGCTACAATCCTTTACCCCACAGAATAGAAAGGTTGAGTTGTTTTTGGAGGGTTGTGTTTAATTGGAGGCATTGTAAATCAACTTGGATACCAGAAAAATGTCTGATTTACTTTATGCCCAAAGATTTTTGCAGTCTCTTCTTTGTTGTTTCTGCCCCCTCCCCACTTTTTTCCACCTCCTCTTTTCTCTTTGTGGTTGCAATTTGCAGAATTTTTTCCCTGGTTTTCTATGCCACTGTCTTGCACTTCTCACTGTCTTTTTTCTGTTTTTCTGTCATGTTCCTATCTCACCCATATTTCCTGTTTTAATCCTGTTACTTCCCTGCTCCTTCTGTCTCCATGTATCTCCCACTCACCCAAGCATCAATCCCACCGCCCATTGACAGGGTTTGAAAAGCCTACCAGGCTAAAGACTAGATGCAGATGATATTTAAATAGGAAGCTGTGCTGTCTAGAGGCAATGCTTGAGTGAGACAACAAAAAAACCCAAACCCAACCTCTTCTCATGGCTTTCAGTAAGGAAGGACCTTGTGCAATTTCAGACTCTCCTATCTTCTGGCTAATAAGTGTCTAATGAAATGTGTGTCCCTTTTTCGCTCATAAACAAGAGGTGATTTTTTTTGTAGTGTTTTTTTTGGCTTTCTATACTTGGTTGGGCTCATACTTCTGTGCTGGTCATCCCCTTTTTACTCCTGCCAGGGCCATTGTTGGCAAATATGTTTTGTCTTCCCCCTCTTCATTAGATCTTCTAGACAAATGGGGACTTTCTGTGAATTTTGTTACTGCCCTCAGAGCTCTGACAATGGAAGATGCTTCTCTGTTGTTTTGCACTCATGTTGCTGTTGTTACTATGCACTTTAATTATATTTCAAGATTGCTACCTCCGTGAAAAAGAAAAGATTCCCAGGACTTGTAGGAAGTGGTCAAGTGTGCCAAGGCATGGGCATGGAGCACCTCAGCTCCATGGGTACAAGTAAAGTGAGTGGTGAAGCTTTTGGGTGGGCTCCCAAGTTGGTGGGAAGGGAAGGCGGCCTCAGGTTGGGGGTTTTTGGGAGGCATGTGCCCCAGAGCTGCCAGTGATCAGGAGGAGGGTTTCAAGGGCAGCTGGAGAGGTTTGGTGTGGGGATTTGAGGGTCACTGTAGCTCCCAGGCTTTCAGGGAGGTCTCAAAGGTGATGAGATGGGGGACCTGGATTTGAGAGGCCTCTGGGGCAGCAGAGTGGTGTCAGGACAGCCTCAGCCCTCATGTTACCTGCTGGTAGGGTAACCTCTTCCAGAACCAGCCTGTGTGTGGTGTCAGGGGTGGTCCCCGTGCACATTGGTGGACTCTGTCCTTGGAAATGTTCACAAGTGGACACTGCCTAGCGCCATCTGATCAGGCTGGCTTTGGGCAGGTGTTTGGAGGTAGGTGACCCCCAGAGGTCCCATGCAACCAAGATTTTTTTGTGATTCGGTGATGTACAAAACAGACTTGCTGGATAGTTTGTATTTTTAGAAGCCTTTTGCAGATTTGAGAGCTTTCTAATGTCACATACACAACTTGGTTTATGGATGTTTGCAAATTATGTCATTGTTGGCAAGATACAGTCTAGTGTAGAGAAAAGCATACAGAAAAATAAGATTTGCCATGCTGTTTAAAATCTCCTGGTTTGTCTAGATGACAGCTACCTACACCTTTAAAAGAAAAAAACACTGAACAACCAAACAGCAAAACTAGCAAAAAGAAAAACCCCAAAAATCAAACAAAAAAGGCAAAGGACTCTCTAGGCTCAGTGTGGGATATGATTGTGCTCTCTATTCCTCAATTCTGTTTTGCCAGAAGCAATTGGGCACCTATATTTCATTAACTGTGATAAGTCCATTAATGTTAGTCCCTTCTGAGTTGTAATGTTGACTAATTTTGGCAATGATTGCTGAAGTCTTATACAGCATGTAATGGTTTTTACTGTTTGCCACTTATTTTGTTGACTTTTTGTTGGCTTATTTTACTGACTGCCCTCTTCTGCATTGAGAACAGATGGGTATCTATTAGCGATCCACACACATACCACAGAGGCTTGCAACTTTTCAATAAAATAATAGATTGTCCTTGCTTGCTCTTATTTCTTTTATGGAAACCACTGTAATTCTTTTCAGTATCTCTGTATTACATCTGTTGTGTGGCATTTCTTTGAGTTCACTCTGATGTCAGGATTTTTTTAAATTTATGGTATGTAGTATTATAAAGGAGGCTCACTGATTCATTACGTAATGTGCATCCCCTGTTATTCTCCAGTCCTTTATTTTTGTTTGTTTTGTACAACAACTGCACTTTCAGTTTCACTGAGCCATTCATATGGGAGCAGAAGTCCCTTTCCTTGTTAGGTTGCTGTGAATTTATAATCTTTGGTAGGCTATAAAAAGCTTAAATTTTCACTTCAAGAAGCCTTCAGTACTGTCAGAAAGAATTAAGAAGTAGGAATGTCTTAACCATTTGGATGTCATTTGTCTTGATAGTTGCTTTCTGGAGATAGTTAAGATTAATATATAGGCACACTGTATCAGAACTAATGCCTGTTTTCATAATTCGTGACTGAACAGGGACTCTCCTAAATATGTTGCAATGTGTTTTTGACTGTCATTGTATGCTCTGTGCATAGGAGAAGTAATCCAAAATCAAGAAAGAAGAAGCATGACATTCATAACAGAACAGAGATCCACATCTGGTTCTTTGATAATGGAAATTTTGTCATAAAGCATAAAAACCCTGAAGTTGTTTAATTTTTAGTTCAGTATAGTTACTCCTTGGAATCTACACTCCATCTCCTTCCCACACATATGCCTCATTCCTTTCCAGATATGCTAATGGCTGGAGGGGGTGGCAGAGAGGACCAAAAGTGACAGTAACATAAGTTTGAGCATTTATATGTGGTAATAAGAAACTACAGACTTATTATTGTCAAAGTAACTTGGAACTTACTTTGTATTCAGCAGTCTTGAACATTCATCTATTGTGTTTTGTCTAGGGATTTTGCTTCTCTTAAGTAGGAGTTTGAGTGCCAAAAATAGAATACAGTATTTATTTTTAAAAAGAGCAAAAATAATAAATTCGGCCCAATAGGGGCCATGAAGAGAAGACCTGTAAGGTAAGATAATTCTAATGCCTTATTTTAGATGTCTGGTTCCCCTTCTTCCCCCCTTCTCCAAAGATGTTTGCAAAAGTTCTTCATCCTAGTCCAAATCCTGGAACAGTAAGGGAAAGTGTTTGTTAGAGACTGTTCACAGATTATTTACAAAAAGCTGACAGGAGCAAGCCAGGAAGGGCTGTAACAGTGCCACTTGAACAAAAGGCCTTTTAAGTAGATGCAAGTGAACTGACTTTCAGATGCTCCTTTTGATGTTTGATTAAAAATGCCTGCACAATATTTGATTTTTCTGGAAGGCTGTTTTCATTAAATGCATTTCTTAACATTGTGACTTATTCTACTATTCTGGAAGTCTAATTTATTTAATTGCATGTCTATCAGATCCTGGGTTGCGTGTGTGCCTTAAAGTGCTTTTCAGCAAATAAGGCTGTAATTGTATTTCAGAGATAGCAGTTGAAGTAACAAATGTTGTCTTTACATCCATATTGAAACCTAATATGTATTGATTAAATTGAGAAGCTGCTGTAAAATTACTTTGTCTTATTAACTGTGCTGTTCACTGCATGCAAAATGTTCATCAAAGTTAAATGATGGTGTGAACCTAAACGGAAATACCTTAAGATATAAAATTGCACCTATGCTTTTTATTAGTGAATGAAGCCAAGCCTTCATTTATTTACATTTGTAGAAAAAGTTAACAAGTAGAGGGATCAGTGCACTTCTGTCTATCTTAAGGTTTGTCATGTATGCATTCCTGCCACCTGTCTTCTCTTTTTTGTCTCGTATTAAATGGCTTAGGTTTTTCAAAATAATGTTAGACTTAAAAATCAGTCTTTTCCTCTTCCACAATTTTGTCCTTAGTAATCTGTTTACTTTTTAGAATTTTTTTTTCACAATTCCTCTTGTTTTCTTACATGGTATCTGTAACACTCCTGCTAAGACTACACTAAGAACACTGTATTTTTTTGTTTGTGAAATTGCCTTTACCTCGTCTTTCAAAAGTCTCCTTAAAATTATACTATAGTAATTCCATTGTTTCTCATCAGAAATACGTTTTCATACTTCTGTGTGTGGAGCTGTGTGTGTATAGGGGTTGTAATGTCCACTTCAAGATACTTGTTCTTTGTGTGAAAGTTTTCCTGCCTCCTCCTCTTCAGCCAAATCCTTAATTACAAAGGAGCTAGGCAGTGAGTGGAACCAGTTGAACAAAATAAAATGCAAAAAATCTGCCTCTTCAGCTCCTGCAGAAGAGGTTGCTACTGGCAAAACTGGGTTACCATTTTAGTAATTCATAGTTCCATTTGTGTCCGACTCTGGTGCAACTTCACAGTTTTATTAGAAGACATGCTCCTTTTTAATACATTGTTTAAGCTTTCTAGAACAGATTTTAGTTAGGATAGCTTCTACCATAGGTTTTAATAATTTTAAATATAATTTTAGATTGGTTAGTTTAAAAGAATAGTAGAAACAAATTTTAGATATGAATTTATTCACCAATTTTTTTGCAGATTGGACAGTACAAGCATTTAAATACAACCAAGGATGCTGATGTGAACTCTAGGAAGAAATACCTAAGAAAGACTTGTTTTATACAGCAACTTAGCCTGTCATGGAATAGTGACGGTAACTTTTTGCTTAACAACTGTCTGTCAGGGTATATATACTACTATTGCAGGAAGGTGCTAAAATGCATTTGATATGAGTCTGGGCAGTACCTTGTGCTGATGCTTTTGATGTTTGCAGCTGAAAGGGAAATTCAGGTGTTTTTGAACCGACTCTGTGCTCTGCATCTTGTGCAGAGCATGAACACAATAGAGTAATGAAAGGTTTCAGTTTAGTGATTTGAATATTCTAGGTGAAGTAATTGCAGGCAGTGAGCCTGCAGGATGAAAGTTGATCAGGAGGTACGTAGACCAACAGAGAGGTATTGCAAATTTTGTGGAGCAACAATGCCATGTTGAAAGAGTATTTGTTAATTGACCGTTGTGTTTAAGGAGGAAAAATATGCCTAGTTTAAGATAGAGAATTTTTCTTTCATTTGTACGTGTTGACTAAATGAGAACTCATTATTCAGGTTTAACAGCTAGTAATTGCATTGACTGCTCTAAGTGTTACTGAATCAGCACTGGAACACTTAAAGTTATTTATACAGATTTACTGTTAGTAACTTTTCCATGAATAACTATGCCATTCAAAACTTACCCTATTAAGGGGCCTTCATTTGTATCATCAGTAGTGAGAATGCTGCCTCCTTCTCCCTTTAGTGATCTTGTAAGCACTTTTACTTCATTTATACCGATATCTGCTTCATTTGCCACTGTTGAATAGTAAAATTATCTAGTTTTAGTAAAGTGGCTTTTATAACAGCTTGTGCATAAATATTTTGGTGGCTAATGGTTTTTGAGGAGATGAGAATGTTGTAAATTCACTAATCGGAATGAGCTAATAGCTCTCTACTCCTGGGAAGTTAATCTTTTATTGATATTTTGTAAAATTTTAAAAAGTGATTTTATTGAAAAATGTTAAACTCTGTGCAGCTTTTTTCATTTAGTTGCAAAGCCTAAGTGCCTTCCAAATATTAACTACTTGATTATTCATTAATAGTCATCAAAAACTCATCTCTGTAAGAGTGTATCGACTGATCTAGTGAAGTGTTTACTGTTTTTCATCTCTGTGACTGTCCTGTAGAGTAAAATAGCTGTATTCATTTTAACAAACCCACTTGGTATTAAAAGCAGTATCAAGATATTTATAAATACAGCAGTAAGACTGCTGGTTGCTTGTTGTTTTTTTTTTTTTCTGTCTGGCCTAAGAATTCTGGGAAACAATAAAAAACACCAGACTGTTTTTTAAAATGTGTTCATGCTGATGGTACCTGTATGAAAATTGTCCTTGCCTCCTCTGGATGCACAGGAGTTTCTGGGAGGGAATATAATCACTATATTCAATATTAGGCAGAGTCTGTGGCTATTTGCAAACATCTGCAGTTTTCTCTGAAGCGAATATTCAGGCAGCCATTGTGCACAAAGTTTCCTAAACTAGTACCTTGGCTTTGACTTCTCAGACGTGAATTTTTGTATAAGGTGGTAGACCCCTTTGCAATGCCACGTGGCACTTAGGCCAGATCCTCATTTTTTTTGCCTAAACTTGGGTCGGGTGTGGGTTTGGTTGCATTTGTAATGTCCAGCTGTCTGCTGGGAGCGTGAAGTGGTCAAGGGGAAGGTAGAACTCTGAGTCAAGCAAGATGACCAGATTAGATGATTGTGGACACTTAAATCCTGATGCATAACCAAATAAACATCCAAGAACTGAGAAATTTGAGTGTTTTCCACCTTCTGTTGGATCCTAACTGAGGGAGTGAGACTGATAGCTTCTCTGACATGCTTTGAAAGAATCAGTTTTAATCCCAAAAGCACAGGGCAGAGCAGCAGTCTGGTCAATGCCTGGCACTCTGCTTCAATCATTCTTTGTGTGGCTGCTACAATTAACCACAAGATGGTGCAGTAAAATGAATTGCAACTTCTGTGTAATCTTGCTTCTGATCCACTAATGCAGGAATATTCAGCAATCTGTGATGGGGAAAAAAATTCAAAAGAAAGTTTGTAAAGAAGAAGTCTGGAGGTAATAATGCCCCACTTTTACTAACTGTTCTGAGTGGTACTTAATGCAGACATGCTCTTTCCACTGAAAAGTGATTAAGAAGAATAGCAAAATTATAAAACTAAATAGTGGATTCCTGTTTAAGCATCAAATATTATTGGCATTGAACTCTGTCACTTTTGTAGATGAAGTGTGTGTAGTGGAAGGTGTCCTTGCCCATGGCAGGGGCGTTGAAACTAGATAATCTTCAAGGTCACTTCCAACCCAAGCCAGTCTATGATTGTATGAATATTTAAGATAGAGTTATCCATGATTAAGGTGGAAGTGATTGTGATACAGACATTTTTTCTTCTAGCTTCTAAATCTCAGACTCTCTTCCTGTATCTTTATGGTCCTTGAATTTTTTGTTTATGTAATGTGTGAAACTGTTCTTTACTGTGCATTTCCCTTATGAATTGCTCTTTGTTACGTTACACATGGATGTATGCAAGACTGGAAACAGGGCAGCTGATTCTTGGCCCAGCTGACATACAGGAGTGCCCTCTTGCAGTACCACCTGAGGACAAGTGTATCTGGATGTCATGGTAGTATATGATCCCAGTGGTGTCTTCTCCCTCAGTCTTCAGTAGCTTTATTACTAGAATAACGTTAGGACTCTCTTGTATTATTTTCTTTTTTTTTTCTTTTTTTCAGAGGATATGTTACCCTCCTCTGTCTAAATGTGCCTTAGCCAGATTGTCATAAAATCAAAGCATCACACCCCTCAATGCTTCTTTTAGACTCTGTTTTAATTCCTTTACAGATAGCCACAGAAAGCTGCATGTTCTGCCTTAATGCATTTTCTCTGTTGTACTCTACGCCTGTCTTGGTCCTTCTCAGTAAGACAGGGAAGTTCAGAGACAGCTATCAGTACCTGTTTTTTCTCACAGTGCACCAGAAGAGATTCAAACTCTAACTTGGATGGGTCATTTTTTGGGGGTAAAATACTATTCATCTGGTGTCTGCAAAACTTATGAGAACTGAGTCAGTACAACATCCTTGGCATTGAACAGAGATTAACCACTCTTGCCTCCCTTCTGCAGACCACCACTCCAGCACTGCAGACTGGAACTATCTCTGCATCAGAGCCAGGCAAAGTTGTGTGTTGGGTGTATGTGTAACCTGATGCTGGTCTGGGAAGAAATGAATATGTTTCTCTTCAGAACAGTTAGAAGCCTCTTCTTGTAAGAGTGGTTGGTAGAGTTAGTCCAGTCTCCAGGTCAGCTTCATCTGGTACTACTTACAATGCTTTGGAGCTGTTGAATGAAGCTTTGTTTATTGTTGTTTTTCTTTGTAGTTCCCTATCTGATGGCAAGAGTGGCCATGAACAGATCTCTGAAGAGTGGATATGAGTGTACAGAACGCTTTGTCACTTGCTAGGACTACTTACATTCTTGAACATGAGTCTATCTCTTTGAATCTAGTCCTAGCGCTAAATATCTTAAAGCATTAAGACTTATTTGGCTTACAAGACCTGTCCAGCTTGGAACAGCTGTTGTGAGGGAGAAGGAATATTTGACTCCTAATACTCTTTGCCCCTCCACCAAGATTTTACAATGGTGTTAGACAACCTGCCTTTTGTGGCAAAACTTGCAGAAGAGGAAAACTGCATTTCTTTCTGAAGTTAAAAAAAATAATAATCCTGAAAAAATAATCTGAGCAATTTCATAGGCTCCCAGTGCCTGTCTGGCATTTGTGTTTGTGCTAAACATGCAAAATGACAAGTCAAAAGAGTTTTTTCTAGTTTTTCTCTAAAGAGAGAGAGTATGTACCACCATGGAGTTGTGTCATTTTAATTTGTTTGACTTGTTCCCACTGTTGAAATCCTGATAGAGGTTTTCAAACCTAAGTCGATTTGTCAGATACTGGTATCTACTAGAAAGGTGCTTCATAGTTGAAGGATACTTGGAAGTTCTGCACCAGGTGGCTGACCTGGCTGTTTTCATGCTGTATTTCTGCAGATATTAATAATTATCAATGCATCCCATGTTTCTTACATGTCTTTTTCAGCTTGTGATAAATGTAACAGTACTTGCGTTTTTCTTCTTGCTATGCATCCTGATTGCTTTAGAATTTGTTTTTTTGGCTAAAGTTTCTTTAGAATACACAGTTCTGGGGAAATTTTAGCCAACTGTATCCTTACATTTCCGTTTAACAGTGACATTTTCTTGGTGTTCTCATTGTTATTTTGTAGAAAAAAAAAGATTTTTAGAGTCATTAAGACTGGCAGTGCTCCTAGTTGTATAGTTTCATCAAGGAAATAGCTCTATAATTTGACCTGATTTTTAGAATGATGCCTGAATGTTCCATTATGTTGTGACCAGAGAAGAATACTTTCCTGTGACATTCAGCTGAATTTACTGTTATTTTTTCTCGTGTCTCTGCTCTGTATTTATGTGGCTGTTCTCATTGCAGTATAGAAGTGTGTATTTTTCTATCGTGTGCAATATTTTTTTTCTCTATTGAGTTATCCAAATCTGACAGAAGCGTGGCTGCCTGAAGTCATGTTCTTCTGTTATCATACCCATGGTACATTCATTTCTAGACAAGTTGATGTGTCAGCCTGGAAGATGTGGCAACTGTGGTGACTGATCCCTGCCTCGTGGTCTGCAACATGAAAGCAGAATGATCTAATGTCAAGCTTGTTTCTGTGGAGTAGACACCTAGTGGAGAATATACTGATTTTTGACAGGTAGATATCAAGAATAGAATATTTTTCTATACTCCAGAGGGAACTTTACTGTGGATCTGAAGAAAATACAATAAACCATTCCTCTCTGCTGTCTTGCAAGAGGAAGCCCCCGAGGAGATGGGTAATTGGATCCAAGAAACATCAGAAATTATTTTCAGCGCACACTTGTTTTTAGCACAACAGACTTGATAAAAGAAGGGAAGACAACTAGTTTCCAAAGGGCCAGGGTTTGAGTAGTTGTGGCATGGATCTTGAAACTCCTTTGAAACTTGCTGTAGGTAGGATGTGCTTTGTCCCTTTCAATTTCCATGCTGCTGGAAATGTTTCCAAGAAGATGTGTTTTGAGAGTGGGAAGGAGCCTTCCAGTTGGATTGCTGCTTGCCACGCAGCAGCAGGCTGTCAGCAGGTTGTCAGCTGCACAAGCGGCGTGTAGCCCTGTGGTGTCTCAGGGAGGAAGCTCTGTTCTCTCAGAAGTCAGCTCACGCCTGTGCTGGAGTGCAGTGAGCTTGCAGTGACAGACCTGCCGGAGTCTCACCGATGCTTGTGCTCACCTACCTGACTGTGTCATCACCACTCTGGCTGGTGCTTGAGCTGCAAGCCTGTTCTCTACATCGTACCTGTCGTGGGAGAGCTAGGTAAGAACTAAGAGAGCAGCTCCCTCACAGCAAGAGAGTTGTGTTTTAATAGTAAGTGTAGCTGCAAGTCTTTATGAATTAATTGCTAAGTGGAACAAATTGGTTTAGGGTTACCGAGGACTCGGTAGAAAAATAGGAAAAATGTAAAACTGCTTTGGCTTCACAGCAGACGACCAGTGTGTTATTTTATCTGCTATCATTGCTAGATGGAAAACAAACTTGTATTTGCCAACCGTGAGCCATGTATCAAAGACTTCCACAGTGTAACAAATCACTGCATAAGCATATGATGTCTCTTAGCCTTAACAAGTCATCTTGTAATTAGATTTATGTAAATATATGGGGTCTTTTAGCCTTAACAGGACAGTCTGTAATTAGATTTATGTAAAAGAGAAGAAACACTGGTTTTGTGTTTTGCTTTGTTTAGAAAGCAAGGCTTTCTATACAAATGTGGCGCTCTGTTCCAAGTACTGTGCTGCCTCTAGACTAATTAATCATTTCCATGCTGGAGAGTGATCATCAAGGAATGACCTATAGCTTTGAAACTTACTTGTGTATGTTGCTGAATAATTAAAACTTAAAATCAGCATTTTCTTTCAGTTGCTGAGTACTGTGGCTTTGATCAAACTCTATGAATGCAAATTGAGCAACTTGCCATGTTAATAATGTACTACTGCTACTTTATTGCAACATCTGTACTTGTCTGACTATAACTAGAGAGGTGCCAACACATTAACTCAATACACTTTCTACCTGAAATACCAATGTAATTAGGATCATTTATCAAAATGACACTTGTTTCATAAGGCCAAATCAAATTGATTACTGTTGTTTCTGCTGCATTTGTGCCACCATTAAGAGCAATGCTTTCAGAAACAAAGGTGTATAAATACATATCTTGCATTTCATGGAACTGTACTGCTAGAGGAAGCCCAAACATTCCAGAAGTATTGACATCTGTAAAAGAAAACACAAAAATGGAACCAATGCAGTTGCTTAGTCTCTGTTATCTTACCTATTTGCCCTTAGGAGATGGGAAATAGGGAAAAATTGTCCACGTTTTACAGATGGGGATTTGAGAATCAGAGAGACCAGGGCTCGAAGTTCCAAATGTGTTTAACTGGCTTTTGATGAGAGTAGGAGTTAAGTACCTATTTATCTTCCAAGGTTCTGGACTTCGGTGACTTGAAGATCAACTGAAGTCAAACTAAGTATTTCATGTTTCAGGGAAGTACTATTCAAATAACAAAACCATTTTAAGATTTGAACAGCAAAAGTACTAATTTATTTTAAAACAGACTACTTCTCTGGTGTATGAATGAAGACTATGCTTAGTAGCCATGTTTCTTTACAGTGAAATCTGTTTGGATCCTCTTCTAGATATGCTAATGTCATGTGCTATGAGCTCAAAACCTTTTGAATATTATTGTCTGAACACCATCTGTGACTTGGCTTCCATGTCTTTAGGCTTGTTGTGTTTAAGAGTATGAAGTCAGAGTGATCCTATCAGCCCTCCATTTCACTTAGTAACTAAAACTTGAACTTTAAAAAGTGGGTAGGATCAGCTGGGGAAGTCTGAGTGGTTAAGAAAATCTAACAGAGAAAGCAGAGCTTTGCCATTCTGGATAAGGTAATTTTTCCTCTTTAAAGGTGAGGAGCTCAGTGGTGGACTTAAGTCTCATGAGTTTTGCTTACCAAATTTTGGTAAAGGTGTGGAAAGCAATAGATAAGATTTCATCCGTATGACCTCTACTAAGCTCTTCAAATGGGATATTCATTAGATAACCATGGGAAGAATGGCTTAGAGGAGAGGAATGCAAGTCAGGTCCAAAATCGGTTTGCAAACTGTATCCAGCACAGTTTTCAGTATTCCACTTTCACAGGGCATTGCTGCATAGTTCTGAGGCTTATCTGCTTGAAGACAGGAGTAGCTGGTGTATAACTGATACAGACATTTGTGACAGAATTGAGAGCATTTGCTGGGATTCTGAAGGGATGGTTTCAGAATTCCAAGGGAACTTTGTAGTTTGGAGAATTGGTCTGAAGTAAGTGAGTGGCTGAGTGCAGGGTTGGTTCTCACTATTCCCTGCGTAAGCTGCTAGCATGAACCCCTCAGATGAAACATGGGAAAAACTTACTTCCTTTCCAGTTCTGCAGAAGAAGGCTGTATCTGATCATAAGTTGAAGGTAATTCAGTGGTGTAAATCAGCTGTTTTGATGGAAGGCAGGTTATACTGTGCTGTATAAAGAGGACCATTGTCTGCAGGCATGCTGCCCATGAAGTAAAGTTTCTGCTTTGTTCAGCATTGGTATAACCTTTGCTTTATTCTGCCCCATTTTGGGCACCCTATTTCAGGAGATGTAAGTATCAGGTAACCACAGCACAGGAGTGGAATAAGAATACTCAGGATCTGGAGTATGTGACTTCCAAAGGAGAAATGAAGAGTAGAGATAATTGATCCTAACCTATAAAAATGTGTATATTTGAATAAATATTTATATGTATATGTTTTAATACTGTTTTTATACTCTTTTTTCCTCTAAGCCATTATTTCTATGCTTACCTGGTGAATATCCTATTTCAAGAGCTTACTGAGCTGATGTGCATGACATACAGAGTCGATTTTTTGTGTTTTTACTAATTTTTGGTAAGGAAAAGTCAGGAAACTCAAGTCCCACCTCTGAAATGGACTCTTTCCCATCACAGACATCATCTTTAAAGAGAAAACATTACCTTATTCAGAAAAATGTGTAGAGTATTTGACTTTCAAATGAGAGGAGGAGAGGTAATGTATCCTAACCTATAAAAATACAACTGAGAAACAATTTGGTAATAATATTGAAGTGTAGAGAGGAAAGAATTCCATTTGTCTCTAACAGATCTGGCAACAAGTAACAATAGTAAATTGCAATAAAACCTTTTCTCTTACGGATTGGCAGATCCTTAACAGAAATAGAAGTCAACCACTGGGATGTTTTGCCTGGAGATTTGTTTCCTATAGGAATGAAGTAGAAAATGCATTTGTGGGGTTTGAGAGGTGCTTAAGGACCCTTCTGAATCTATTTGTCTGATCTTTGGATTTTATTTGACCTTCATTACCTAAAGTACTGCTTTTTGGGGCCTACCTACAGTCACTTAGAACAAACAGTAAACCATGTGTAAATAAAATCCTAGTGATTGGAAGCAAGTTTGAGCCATTCTGAGACTTCTTTAATTAGGTGTTCTGGTAGTTCTGAAGATTAATTTGTTTTATTTCAGTGGAAACTCAAATCTAGAGCTTGAGCATGTTAGATTTACATGTTTTTTTTACTTCCCCTTCACTACATGTAAAGAACTTCACAGTATAGCAAGCAGTTTTTTCTTGAAATAATAAAAAAGCAAGGACTAAAAACTGTTTGATCTTCAGTCTTTCTTTTACATTGGTGACATCGCAATTTGCCAGCATTATTTTTCATACTAAAAGAAGAGAAAATTGTTGCTACATTGGTTTTGCAACTGAAATTGAAAATATGCTTTGTTCTGGCTTATTTATTTTTAATTCTTTCTCTTCAGTTCTTTTTGCCTCTAGCAAAACATGACTTCACCCTAGAAAACTATTAGAAGAAGCAATATCCATGCTGCTTGTTTGGCCTGTTCCATCAATGCATGAATTTGCATCAGAACTGTCAGAAGATACTCTTATATTGCTCTCACATCGCTTAGCAAATTACTGTTGATAAATTTTCTGCGCTGATGTCTTGTTTACCTACTCTTTTTGCCGTGTTGCAGAGGAACTTACCCCTTTCTTTGCAGTATTGCTTTTCACATGACCAGTGACTGAAGTGTCCCCCATATCAATTGCTAAAACATCTCCAAAGAAGAGTAACCAAGCTGGTGAAGGGTCTAGAGCACAAGTCTTACAAGAAACATCTGCGGGAACTGGGGTTGTTTAGGCTGGAGAAAAGGAGGTTGAGGGGAGACCTTATCGGTCTCTACAGCTACCTGAAAGGAGGTTGTAGCCACGTGGGGGTTGGTCTCTTCTCACTAGTAATAAGTGATAAGACGAGGAAATGGACTCAAGTTGTGCCAGGGGAGGTTTAGATTACATACTAGGAGAAATTTCTTCATGGAAAGGGTTGTCAGGCACTGGAACAGGCTGCCCAGGGAAGTGGTTAAGTCACCATCCCTGAAGGTGTTTAAAAGGCATGTAGATGCAGTGCTTAGGCACCTGGTTTAGTGGTGGACTTGGCAGTGTTTGGTTTATGGCTGGACTAAATCTTAAAGGTCTTTTCCAAGATTCTGTGACTCTAGACCCACTGAGGTGTTTTTCAGTGTGAGAATTAGGACTGACTCCTGTTTCTTGAGCAACAAGAGGTGGCGTTTTGAAGCGATGACCAGCCTGACCCAGCTGCAAGTGCCCTGGTTTGAATTTTTCCATTGGTTGTGTGAGCGCTTGAAAAGACTGAGCATGTTAGACATCCACTTTGCTCCATGGGTATCCTCCAGAATGCAAATCCATCAGCACCAGAGATTTAAAATTATATGCCTGATTGAACAGAGTGACTGAAACATGAGCAATATGCTCTCTATTTTAAAGATTTGTGTTCATGTCTAGGCTGCTGTCATCATATTATGGAGTTGGATCTGGAATACCTGAAAAAGCTCGTGAGTCCCTTTCAGAGGTATTTGCTTAATGGATAAGCAGGATAAAATCTACAAATAGAAACTAAGCTTTAGTTGTGTTACTTCATGGCATGAACCCCCTGTTTACCCAAAAGCTATAAAATTTGCTATCAATCTGCATTTCAGGTACATTTGTCCTGTTATCTCTCTTCTAGTTGTCTAATTACCAGAGTCCAAAGGATGTGTGTGAGGTGACTTTTTAATGGAAAAGATTAGTGCAGGGGACTTGAGGAATAATATTTTTTTCTCCTGGCTCTGATACTGTGGGGAGAAAATGATCTGATAAAAATGCATAATCCAGAGGGCATTCGCCTCCTCAGATTTTAAAATCTCTCACAGTTTGACTCAGGATCATCAATTAAACCAGCGACAACAATGCTCTCAATCCCCTCCCCCAGGTAGGGAAAGGAGAGAGCTAACGAGGGAGACTTTTTGATTGAAAACTAAACTAGACAGCTTTAATTAAACACTAATGATAAAATATGTAGAATTATATAGAAATATGTTCATGAATGTGGAAAACCCTATTGCCTCCCCCCACCCCCAGCAACTCCCCTGGCATCTCCTGAGCTGTGAGCAGTTCTGAAATGTCCCGGAGCCCTGCTGGAGATAATGGCAGAGCAGACAGGAGCTGAGGGGAGAGTTATGAGGGTCAGGAATGCACAGGCCTAGGGGTTGATGATGATGGATGGATGGAGTCCTCCCTGGATGCTGGCCATGGACGGAAGAGAAGGGAAGAAGAAGCAGAAAGGAAGTTGTCTTCTGTGATCTCTGACCTTACACCGAGCTTACATAGATATATTGAGTGGAGTATCTGTGGCCAATTTTACTGTCCCTCTAGCTACAGATACGACTCTTCTGCCTTGGTAGCCTCTGTGGCTGCAGATTCACTGGGTAGAACAAACTGACCTTTGTGTCTCAGCAGTAACATAAACATTCCAGTGTTATCAGCCCGCTAGCTAGAAAACTTGCTGCTAATAAAAAGAGAGCTTATTGAAGGAAAAAAAAAATCAGTAAAAGGAAAATTGGCTTCATCCTGGCTCAAACCAGGACACTGTCTTTGATTTGGATTACTTTGGGGGGGGATGGGAGGTGGTGTGGTATGAAATCCAGATGTTCCTGAAGGAGGTTAAGTTAAATTGTGTTGGTAGACTGTTTTGTCGAGAGTGAATATAATAGCTTTTGACATTTTGTTTATTAACAGCGAAACCAATAAAAAATATTCTTGCTTTCCAAAAACATTTTCTAGCAAATCCCATTTTGGAGGATAGTCTCCGAGATGAAGGTTACCTGATACATTAACTATATTGTAATTTGTCATCCTCCATGATGACAAGCAGCTTCCAGAGCAGTCCTTCCCTTTTTGTCTGCCTTTTTCTATGCTAAGTGTCAAATGGAGTATTTTGTAGATTTTTTTTTTCTTTTTTAGAAATGGACTCTTCATATTAAAATATATAGCACAGAGGTAGGATTAATTTTGCTTTGTGTATAGATAGTGTGTCAGTGCAAATTCTTTGCTGCTCAAAAAATGTATCAGAAATCCATCTGGGAAAAAAAGGCAGTTGCTTGCTTCAGTGCTTTCTCATGAAAGGACATTTAGGCTTTTGCTTTCTGGTGCCAAGTGTCTTGCATTGTTTGCAGTCCATGGTCTGCGGGGCCAGGATAAGACATTTTGCTAGCAGTGAAAACTAGTAATTTATCATGAGCAGTCCTCAGAAAGTTGGGGTGACTGGTTGGCACGTAATTGATGTTGTTGAAATGTTTCTGTGAACCAAGTTGTGTGAGCATAAAACCTCTTCAGAGAGATTTTTATGTCTAAATAGAGTATTTTAATCTATTCAGTAACTACACTTGACTTTAACAGTCACTTTGAAATCTTCAGTAATATAGATTTGTGCATTGTGGTTTGAAAGCAGTGCATGAAAGAACTGTGTTAACACTGCTTTTTCTGATTATTGCACACCAGTTACAGAAGATGAAATAAAATGACATGTCATTCACTTGGCATTGGATTTTAGGTTTTGGGCCAGAAAATGCCTTTTAAAGACTTTAAGACAATCCATTCATTGAAGATGGAGATGTCTGAATGATTTTATTACTGAGTTTGTCACTGGTAAAGGTAATTTATTTATTTGTAATGCGTCAAGATGAAGTTCCCACCAAACTTGGCAGTATTACCAGTTTCCTTTGTAATTCTCTGTAAGTGAAAACGAGAAGTGCTATGTATAATAGCTACAATGGTGCTGTCCAGAGCAGTGGTTTTTAAGAACTGTTTCCAAACTGCACCGTGTTAGGGGATGTCTTCACTCTTACTGTGCTACTGTTAGTCTTTTCTTCAGAGTTGCTGAAAATAACATTGGGCTCAAGTTACGTATAAAATCTGAAGTCTTTAGTCTTCTTATCTATGAAATATACTTTATGTTATGACAGGAAGCATAACAATCTAAAGAAAAACCTACTTCCCTCTGGGGCGCTGTTTGGAAATGTTGCTCTTCCAAAGATGTTTGCGATGCAGCAGCCCCATCCTATCAGCAAATTGTCTAGTTTTGCCTTGAAAAATTTGAGCCACTAACTAGAATTTTTGCTTAGTATTTCAACCATACTGGACCATGAAAACATACTTTCTTTGAAATTTTCTGAGTTCCTTATAGAAAGCTGCATACAAATAAAGAAGAATATTCATTCATTGCTTTCAATGGCTGAATCTTCCCTTTTCTCATTTTAGGTTTGTGTAGTGCCACTGAATGTCCTACTTCCTCCCTTACTCTTTCAGAAAAACCTTCATATGTATTGCCAACAGTATGAATTTAAGGAGTGGGTGGAGAGAGACCACAACGTGTTGAAATAAACACTGTCCACTAAAACCTGAATTAACAAGAATGCCACCACAGCACTAAATCTTTATTTTCTTTGAGTCCTGATACACATATAATGTATATTTTATCCTTATTTACAAGCTAAGATTATTGGTCCATCTCCTGATGTTGCAAAGGTTGTGGAGGATAGGTAGTGTTGTTAGGAGTATATATGAGATCACAAAATGTTTACATTTGTATGACAGAGCTGCTGCATTGTAGCAGAGGTGGGTAAAATGGCAATCGCTTCATTTTGGTAAAAAGTTAAAACAGTTTAATCATATCAAGAACATCCTGTGATAGAAAATCTAGTGGCATATGTTTACTGTAATCTCCCATGAAAAGAAGTAGTTTCGATCATAACTAAAGCCATCATGCCTGAAATGACAGAGATTGGGGTAATTCACTTCCTGTGAATGTAGTTGCTGTACTAAAGTTCTAAAGTGAAATTCATGTAGTAGGAAAGTAGCTATGATGACATTCCTTCCTGCTGTGAAAGAAAGTTCATTGGGATTTCATGCAGATGGTACTTACATGATGTTATTGAAACAGTAAGAGAAAAGCTTGGGTTTGAATGTACTCTTAATTTGGGAATGACATCTAGGAACCCTGAGCCCATCCTTTTAGATCTATCTACAGTATGCATTTCACTAGAATAAATTTATTTGGAAGCATAATAAAATATTTGCTTTTAACAATGAAGAGCTATCAAGCTAGCTTGAAGAGAGGTGAACAGCATGTGCCATTTACTGTTTTGTTCCTGAAGCATGACTGCCCAGGGCTTTGATTCTGCTTGGAGTTCTACTTGTATCTTTTGGTGGGTACGTAGTCACGTCAAGAGAGGGGAAGAGCAAATAAACTCTTAAGATCATTTATTGCCACTTGAAAAAGAAGTAGTGTTGCAAAGGAGAAGTGAGTTGACAGAGGTTTTAAGGAGCGGTGGAATTTTATTCTGTCTCTAAAATTCTCTGGTGGCACTGAAAGAACCTGTTGGGGATTAACTTTGGGAACAAGTTACCTAAGCCATAAAATCTAATAAGGCAGCACTATGTTAAAAATATTTTTAAAAAATAATGGGGCCTTAAAAAATCTGACTTTTATGTAGTCTTGTCTATATTTGCTTGTAAAACAAAAAATATTTGTTACTGTGAGTAATTAGTTACATTTGTTCCTTAAATAAATTATTAGTTAAGCTGTCTTTTTAGATTGTCGTTGCAGGAATGGAGTAGCTGATAGAGCTTTCATGAGAGCTCATTAAATCTCTCTGGAGACTATAGTCTGTTTTTTTTGGAACACATTAGGAATGGGTGACTGTAATAGAGGAAGATGGTAATTGATTTTTTTAAAAAGTATTTAATGTTTTTTTCAGATTAACATTTACATGTCTCTGCGGATTTCCATTCCCCTAATTAGAACCTATGCTGAGTCAACTTTAAATAGAGAGGAGAAGGCAACAGGAGTTAGTTGCTGGTTAAAGGTTTTGGTACAGAAACTTCTGAAAAGTACATTTGTTTCCAATGAAGGATGTTGCTATTCTGCCAAAAGCTGATCCCTTTCAGTGTTTCTTGATGCCTCATTCTTGCCTTCTGCTGCAGATGTCAGTTAATGGTTGAATGTGTGTGTTGGGGGTGTTGCTTGCCTCTTGGAAGGGGTAAACATATCTGCAAAGGAAGGAGAGGCCAAGGGGGTGCAGGGGAAATCTGTAATCTGGTGCAGTTTATGAGACCATTAACCGAAGGGTTGGTTGCCATTTCTTGGAGCTGCTCTGAGTTTCTTCCCTAGATGGACCTGGAGGCTGAGCTTGTGTGCATTCAAGGTGATTCAAGGAGTTTCCATCTCTTTCCTTTGGTAGGCAGCTTTGAGGAAGTCCAGGCTTGGAACTGATGCCTGTGGTCCCCAATTACCTTCTGCTACTCTGAAGGAAACTTCAGTTCTTTGTAAATGTACTTGACACTTTACACACAATATTAATGCTTTGGAAAATCACCCCATGTTCTTGTTTTCCTTGCAAGTCATGGCAGGAGTGACAGGAATTCCTGACAGGAGTGAGGTACAGCATAAAGACAAAGGAGGGTTTGTCTCACATCATTAAACTTATCTCTTGTTAGTGTGGTTCTGTAGTTTGTGCCTCTTTGCTGTTGTTGTTAGGGTATCGTATAGAACTTACCTAAATCACCTTCAGCAGTTGCATTTTGCTAGTTGTTAGTTTGTTGGGGAAATAACTTTGGCTTAAAACTAAATCCTGTCATTTGTTGTTTAATGTCTTGATCCTTTCTTGTTTCAAGTGGTGAACTTCCAGTAGATGGCTATGAACTGTGTAAGGGTGTAGTTACCGTTTACTTTAAAAGAAACACAGCTTCCCCTCCCAAAAAAACCTTTGCTATTTATAAATTCTTCTGTACAGTTTTGAGATTTACCTTCCTACCTGGATATTTATTGAATACTTTTAAGCTTGTAAGAGGAATGTGTTTGTACACAAAAGCTTGACAGATGTGGAAAATCAGACCACTGAGCTGAGGCTGTTGTCTTTCTGTTAAAATGTAATAGTCTCTTAGAACAGTTCTCAGAGAAATGGAGAATGAAGTAGAAATGTAGTTATTAAATGGAGTAGCAAATGGAATATATTCCATTTTTATTGATTGTAAAAAGGGTGCCAGATTGTCTTTGCTCCCTTGAATTCTGGATACTGGAGGAGTGTTGTAGCTTTTGGAAAACCAGTGCAATTGGAAAGGAGTTCTATCTACTTAACCAGTCAGTGTTTGAAAAATAATTCTCTAAATTCAAAGTCAATGATAATTGAATTTAGGATTTTGTACGTTTGGCTTTGTAAAAATGAACAGTGATACACAAATCCAACTGATTAGTCATAAAAAAAATGAATGTTGTTATGCTGGCTTTTTAATGAGCTTGAATTGATAGGCAACTCATTCTTAAGTGTCCTGGTTTACATCTTTGATTAAGAAACAAGGTGTTTTGGCTTTTTTATCATGTTTTCTGCTTCTCAGGCCCAGAAGCACATGAGTTACAAAATTTCTGTATCTCACGTGTCTTGCCAAACACAGAGAAGTTTCACATAGCTCAGAGGTTTGCGCAGTTAGGTTGCAGCTACTGCCGGCTAAATTCAGCAGACCGAATTATTCTGGATAGAGACTCAAGATGGCTGTGCATCTCCCTGGGGAATGCTTTGCTTTGGTCAAAGCATTTGTTTTTTTTCAGCCTGAGCCATCAGAGAAATGCCAGCCTTGTAGCTTGGGTACCAGCTGGGAAAGAAGACAGCTTGCTGAGGGCAGACTTTTTCCGGGGAAAGCAAACAAACGAACCTCTAAATTTTATTTCAGTAACAAATTTTAGTTCCTACCTTGGCTCTAGTTTTAGATGGGTGATGGAAGCGTTGTGAATGTAGCACCTTTCCCTGTCCACTCTTCCTTCCAACCAGCTGCTCTTTCCAGTGTGCTCTGTCTAGTGTATTTAGGTTTTGTGTTGAAATTTGGTGTATATGTGGGGCAGTTCTAAGAGGAAAAAGGTTGCTTTTGGCAAGTGTAGAGTTGAAGCAGGCACACAGAGTGGTGTGTTGGTCTGATCAGAACATACAAGCATATAGGTGTATCTTGATCTGACTGTTGCCTCTACTTTTTTTGTAGCTCCAGTGTATGGTTTTCCTCTGAGAGCTATCTTTGGAGAGATGAAAGATGCAGAGAGCTCAAAGGATATGAAATTGCAGAAAGATTTAAAGTTTATATGTATTCCTGTGCAGGCTGAATGTGAGCTTGTCTTGTGGCCCTGATCACTTTACTTCACACAGGAGATGCCTTAGATGCATCGAAGTGACTCTAAGGACCAGTTTTTAACTGTCTGTAAGTCTAAAAGCGAGCACTATGTTGCACAAGTGCTTCAGGGTACATAGAAATACTTGAGTCCAGGGTGTAACAAACAGAGTTTTGTCCAGGTCATTGGAAGAAGAGGTTTTCCATTCTACATGAAACAAGCTAAATATATTGCCTTTATAAACCACCTCTCAACCCTTGTTGGCACTAAGTAGCACTTCTGAAGTACAGACAGTTTTGCTTAAGAGTTTTTTAATAAAAAACCCCCCGCAAAACCCAACCAACCTCTTTCATATTGGCATTGGAAACGTGGTGCTGCAGGAAATAGAGTAGGTGGCTGTGAGATAAATGAGTAGGTATTACAAGACCATTACTTCTGAGCTGTAGTTTCGGAAATGTATTAACTGAAAATGTTAGTTCTAGTCGGGCTTGGCGTCTGGAGAGTGCATCTGTATGTGTTTGGAAAGGTGTGTGGTATCTACCAGCAGTGTATGTCTAGGAGAAGCTATCACGGGAATCCTGCGCAGCAAACGACTGCATCCCCCACTTGTGCCCCCACAGTATGGGCAGAAGAGAAGGAAGAAATTTGTACTCAGTAGTGATAACCAGGGAAAGCCAAAAGGTTTGATGCAGCAAATGAAAATTTACACCTGAGGCCTATTTGTGTTGCACTGAAACCATAATGCTTCATTTTCCTTTTTTTTCAGATATTTGCTTGACACTTACAGCTATCTGTCACAGTAAACATCAGTTTCTGAAACTACTCTGCAATGGTAATGGTTAATCATCTTGGCTTTGAGGAAGACAAGCTCAGAAGCCTTTGTTTTATTTTTCCATTTTGGACTACAAAAAAGGGAACCTAAAGTCTTTCTTTGAGTTTGTGCTTTGTTGTGCCCTTCACCATGGCCCCTGGAGTTCTTCCAGAGTGAACGAATGAAATGGCAGATTACAAAGTAGAAAAGACTTCCCTTACCTTCGTTTCAGCAGTCTTTTATGTCTACCTTAGGAGAGAGGATGTCTGTGTGTGTACAAAGTATATCACATGGTCCTGCTTATTTCTTAGGAGGAGTGAAGGCATACATACATCTTAAAATAGGTTTGGTGACTGGAAAGAATCTTCTAATGTAGTATGAAAGCAGTAATGAGATACAGCTCACGAATGACAACAATTTCAACAATTAGTCTTTCTGATAAACTGTCACATGCTATTTTTCTTTTAAAATTGTTCTCTTATCCTTGTCTCCTTCTTCCCCATTTGTTTGGGTGAGGTTGTGTATAAGTAAATGTCCTCTGTCCCTTTTATGGTGAGGACAGCAGCAGCTGTCTCATGTTTGGTCAGCAACCTCAGGGCATGCTAAAGTAATTTTGAATTATTAGAGAAAATACTTGTTTTTTATAAGGTAAACATTTATCTTGCTATTGTAGAGATACAGGCTAGAAAGGAGATCTGTAAAGGATTTTTTCTTATTTTCCAGGAGAACCTTAGAACTATTGTTTCTTTTTAATAGTGCGTGCAACATGCCTGCATTATAACAGATGCAGAATCCAAATATATGATAAGAACTTCACTCCATGCAAATGACATTGGGGCAATTAAAAAAAAAAAATTAATCAGCAGCCATTTTTTTAGAATTTCTTCTTTTAAGGGGGAAGATGTACAGAGATTTCAAGCTTGCCTTTTCTGGTGTAATTTGAATCAACCAAGAAGTAATGGTAGAACTCTCAAAAGTAGGTTTGGTTCTTCTATTTTATTTTACGATGCGGTAATTCCCCAAGTTACAATAAAGATTGTCCCTCTCTGCCTTTCTTTTAGAAGCATCAGTGCTTTGGATCTTTCTGTTTCTTCCAGGTACTGAAAAATACTGCTTAAAATATGTAGGAACTTGATGTGTTTGTGGACTCTTATTTTTGTCAAACTTGTTTGAGGCTTGTCAGTGAGCTCAAAAGTTAGTGGAAGCAGTTATCAGTCAGTTTGTTTGTTGTTTTTTTTTTTTTCTGTAGGGAGCCAGATTATCGTATTTTTAAAATAAATGCGAAGAATGTCTATATTTAATAAGCACAATGGTTATCTTTTTGCATAACCTGGCAAAATTCAGAAAGAAGAGAACCCTTAGAAATGCATGAAGAAATATAATAGCTTAGGAATAATTGAGGACAACTTAGACTGAAGAAGCGGAGGCTATTAAAGGGAGTCTTACCTTCCAAAATTGCTTCTTTTCTTAACCTTTTAGCTATCTAATTTATGACTGGATAAACTGTCAAGCTGAACACTCTGTAAATGGTCAAGCCATTTAGTTCAGAGTACTGTTCGGTGTATTGTTACAGCTCAGAAGTATTTAGTAACTTGAAAATGATCCGTGTTCAAAGCAGCAGCCTAATTAACTCCAGTAGAGCACTAGGAATGGCAGTAGATAACTAGACGTTATTAAAAGGCTATGAAAAGTTATTGAACATAAAACTTTATTTAGAAAAAAAACCAGCATTTTTGGCTGGAACTTGCAAATTAAGGAATCCAAGTTCAGGCTGTCTCAGATGGCTTTGGGGTGGAGGAGAAAAGTAAATGAGGTAAGCTTAAAAAGAGTAAGTTATGTAAAGGGGCACAAAATTCCAGATTTGGGGGGTGGTGGGTTGGGGTGTGCCTAGTAGAGTTGTTTTTGTCGTTGCCTTGGAACACTGTTGCATTTCTGTTGGCTCTCAAGTTTGTTTCTGAATGTGAGGAAAAAAGTAAATTTTCCTCACAAAGCAAAACAGCCTTCAAGTATTTTAGAGAAATCTTTTTATAAAAGCACTGAAATTATTGAATAGTGTAATCTTCCTTTTGCTGAGTAGTCAAATCTGGTAAAGTCTGTGCAGAATATCTTTTCTTAGCTAGACTAGTTGAAGACCGGGAACTGTGTTGGTGGTTAGCATTGTAGTGAGTAACTGGGGAAAGTTCTGTTGTAAACTTCTGAGTTAAATAAAATATTAATATCTTTGAAGAAAGTAAAAAAAATATGCTAAAATCTCCTCTGCATCTGAAGGTGTTCATGATTAAAGACTTCGTCATGCTTGGAGTAATTGCTTTAATTAGCTATTAAACGTGTTTCAGGGTCAATGTGAGAACACGTTTCTCTCTCTTCCATTTGATTTAGTAGGAGCAGTTAATGATTTTGTTTTTATTATCTTTACTCTCTTCTTTAGAATTATTTACCTAACACATGGAAGGAAACAGATATTTGCTATTATAAAATCAATTTCATGCCTGACTAGGCTATCTCTTCCACCTCTGTCATTATTCTTAGTGCTTGGGGTATTATCTTAGGCTTATTTGTGTTTATACAACTAGGTGGCAGTGGGCCTTTCCAGTAATTATTTAGGGATTTTGGACCCTGAAGTGACAAACAAAAATTTTTCAAAATAGGAGATTTTAAGTATGCTTGCACATGATTGTTCATATTCATTCCTTATAGAAAAATGACTACCTGATTTTGGCTAATGTATAAAGTGCATAGATAATAAATTATTTCACCTACATCCTTCCCTTTAAGCAGAGTAAAAACAGCTCAATAAAGAAAGGGAAAATATTTGTATAGAAACTCCTGTGTAGTCAGGTAGGTAAGAGTTTTAAGTAATTGTCTGGAAAGATTTGACAACTAAAATGTTGACATTTAGCATTTACCGCATTCCGTACATTTCTAATCTCTAACTACTGTGTTCATATTTTTTTCATTTTGAGCAGATGTATCTAGTAATAATTTAGAAGATTACAGAGCAACTTTTGAATTCAAAAGGACTTCTTGAAGAGTACATACAGAGTTATTTTTCAGAATTAGATGATGTTTCCTTGTAAGTTTTTTGGTACGTTTGTCATCTATAACTCAATTAAAATATTGTGATATACAAAGGGGAAAAAATAAAGGAGATATTGCAGAGGCAAAGAACACATACCCATTTCCCACAATGACGAGCTGTTTGCGTGTCATTTTGGTGTTGGATAAGCTGAATGAGTTTGTTTAGGTAACTCCAGCTGTATGCAGGTTAATACCCTCAATGACATGGGTTTTAGCTGTGCTCTTCAAACGTTAGGTCACCTTGTGTAATATAATAGAAGAAATATCTATTAAGCATTAAATGGAAGGAATATGAAATTAATTGAGTAACTTGGTTTGAGATTAAGAATAATTTTATGAAGCCCAAATAGATAATCTTTCTAGTAGCTGTTACTGGGCTTTCTAGTTCTCAAATTGGGCCTGCTGCTTCAGTCACTCTGGGAAGCAGCCAAAGAGAGAGAGTCATGTAGAGCTGAGAGGTAACAGGAACTAAGTGTTACAGAGTTGCCTTGTGCAAACTTTGGAGATGCTGCATGTGTGTAAAGGCATCTAGATTTTATTACTATTTAACTCTTGGGCTTGGGCATTTGTTTCTGGAACTCAGTCTTTGTGCAAGGTGCTGTTCTTCAGTGGTCAGTTCATATGTCGTGACCAAAAAGATTGAGGGAGACTGTGCAATCTGAGGCTTTTGAGGTAGAAAACCAACTGTGAAGGCAAGTTGAATTTGATTTAATTCATTAATTTGATTAAATTTACTGTTACCATGTTAACCTTGCACCATGGTGGTTATTACAGTGAAGGTTTGCCTTGATGGAGTACATAATATGAAAGCTAGTTTTCATAACTGTTTTTGACTTCACATAACAGATGGTGACCCTTCAAAATCATTATATATTATTATTTTTGCAATAAATTGGGACTGGAGAGTAATTTTTTAATTAAAAAAACCCTTTTATGTATGTGCATACAATTCTGAGGACAAATGATACCTCCCTTGTTCAGGAGCTGTCCTCTAGAAACTGTTGAGGTGTGTTTAGCATGTATTCTTAGGAGTCCTGCTGGTTGTGTGACTTCCTCTTTCTGTCATTGCAGCTGCACTTTTCAAGCAGCATGTGGCAGAGGAAGAGATCCTGATTTCTGCTCTTATGAAACTTACTTTAATAGTGAGAAGTAGTTATCTTTCTGGGTTTTATTCAGTAGTTAGTTAACTTAATAGTGAAATGGTGATAGATATCTTAGCCTACTTTTTTTTTTTTTAAAGATGATAACTTGAATTATAAGATGTCATTTCATCCTAGCTGAGTAATAGCAGCCAACATCTGTATTTCCACACCAATCAGCTGTTCATGAGTAGGACTTAAACAGCAATGCAGCTCCACTGTCAGCTCTTCATTATCTGAGGCAAAGTCTGGAACACAACAAAAAGAGACTGGAAAAATCCAGCGAATTTACTTACGTAAGATGTCATAGAAAAGCTGCAAAGAGCAATCTCTGCAATCAGCTTATACTGTTACTGGGTTGTGGTTGAGTACCACTCAAGGTTGTTTCTGCAGAACAAGAAAGCAGTTGCCATTGTGCACTTTAATGTCCTGGCTTGCTGAATATGCAGCCTTATTTTTTGTCCCCCTGTGGGACTAGTACATAGGTAAGAGAAGGCTTTGTGTTGGGACCAGTTGTCTCCAAAGTGGGGTTGCATGCACAGTCCATTGGAGTACAGAAAAAAAAATAATAATCTGGTACCATTAATAAATAAAAGATTGACAGAGTGTGGACTCCTCCAGTCCTCTTGGCTGTTACACCTCTTGGTGGAACATTAGACCTCAATGTGAAAATAAGTTAACTAGAACAATAATAGTTACCTGTTCATTTTGTTTATTGAAATATGAAATTTAACAGAAGTATTCCCTTCCCTTGATATCACCTTTTTTTTTTTTTCTGAGATTTGACTTAAGTCAGGAACAGAACATCTTTTGACCTTGTGTGCAATGTGGCATTTTCAAAATCTTTATTTTAAGGACTTTAATTCAGCAAAAAATATAGGTAAGTGATCATTGTGTGTTTTCAGACTATTTAATACAATTAATGATATATTTTAATGTATCTAAGTTTACCTGTACTGAGACTTTTTAAACCCCCAGAATTTAGAATGTACTCAACTGTTTTAGTGCTTGAACTGTTGTCAAGTATTCTTTGTATCCTTTTGTATTTGGTAAGAGCTCTTTGCTCGTGATCATCCTTTTGTGTTACTTCCTCTTTATTGTGGCTATTTATTCCTGCCTTTTTGTTATCCCCAAAAGTTAAGATGTATATAGATGTATATAACTTTTATCATGCCAGTTTTCTTTTGTATAGCTCAATAGTTTGTCTTCAGTAGGAAATAAGGACCTGGCAGTGTTTCTGTGAAAGTTTCAAAAGACTGTTGCTTGTGTGTATTAGGTAAAAAGAGAGGAGAACTGAGCACATAAGTTACCTTTTAAGATAGTGTATTCCAAAGAGAATCAGGTCAGAAAAACTGATGTCAGGCAAAACGGTTTTTCTATTACTTATTTTTTTATCTAAGAAGAGTTTCTGCATAGATGTTCTTTGTAAGATGATACCTCTTTTCCTTTCACTCTTTTTTTTTTTTTTTGTTCCTGACACAATTTTTTTGTTCTCACACAATTACTGTGCTGCCTTAGCTATTCTTAGAACAATTTAAAGCTGGTAGATTTGTGGGTAGAATTAAACTTTTTTTTTTTTTTAAGAAGGTAGTGATGTATGCAACAGGTTATCTCCAAGCACAAGGCAGAAATAAATTTAAGTACTTCAATAAAATCTTTACATGCAAAGATTATTCCAAATTGAATACATTAACCAATGTTGCAAGAGTACTGGAAGTCTTGTGCATTATTTTCAGATGAGCTAAGTAAGTCTGGCTGGTGATTGAGATTACTTAGTCCAAAAGCTTATTGATTTGTTATCCATGATCCTGTTTTTTAAACCATCTAAGTAAATTCTCTGTGTAGGTCTTTATCATGTTGTATATCATAACACTCTGATTTAGAGTAGGTTATAACCAAACGGTTACAGAATTCAACAATGTATGTGTAGTACACATGGACTGAAGCTAAACAGAGAAATCTTTGTGAGAATTTGATTAAAATTAGTAACTTGGATCTGACTGATTTTGTGACAAATAGCTGCATTAGCGCTATGGGCTCATTTGAGTAGCTGCTGTCTATATGCACAGGTTTTGTTGACAGGGATCCGTATTGCATTAAAGCATCTACCTGAGTATTCTTTGAACAACTAGTTTAGTGTCATAACAATGTGGACTGTTCTAAATGATGAACAGTATACCCTAAGTCGTGGGATGTAATGAGTTAAAGGAAGCAATTTAGGAATTTCCTCAATCTAATTTTTGTATACTGAAAACTCATTTTGCAGCGGAAGCTACAAAGATGAGAAGGGCACAGTGAACTGCATCTGTCACTTGCTCTGCACTGCATGAAGGTCAGTTAGGTATCAAGGGTTCCTTTTTCTGATAGGATAAGCAAACTTCCTTTCCCTCAACGTTATCTGGGTGTTATTTTATGACTAACATGGAGTATGTTTAGCACCGAGTATACACAGATGCAGAACAATGCCACAAGATGGTGTGCATCGATGGAATGTTCAAACAAATGGCATTAATGCCTACGTGAAGTATTTGAATGAAACTGATATTGGAAGATGGTAAATTGTTACTGAAACCCCAGAAACAGAACACACTTGTTACGCAGTCCACTTTTCAGAGCCCTGTTAAAAATTTCTGTGTTAGCTCTGGCTTGGTGTGTGTGGGGTTTTTCTTTTCTTTGTGCTTGACCACTATTACTTGCATCAGCCTTGGCACACACGTACTAACTATGAGTGTATACACATCAGCATGCACCCACTCCTACGTGCACTCACCTCTGCTTGAATAGAGATGTCTATTGGGCTGTGCTTGGAACATGGACAGCCACTGTACCTGCTGTGTGCCTGCTGGCTAGCATCTTTGTGAGCCTCTGTTTCTGCTCGGTCCTTCAGGGACACCCCCTGACACTCGGGACAGGCCTTAAACCACAGCAGGCAAGTCCTTATATTATGCCCTGTTTTCTGTCATGCTTTGGCTTGTGACTGTCAGTGCTGCAAATGGCACAAGTTCTCTGACAATATATGACAGCTGAAACTGCTACAAAAAATTCATATGCCCCTTTCTGTTGTATTAGCAGCACTTTTTGCAGGTTAACATTAGTAGCAATGCTGGTCCCAGCTTCAGAGAAAGAGTTCATACTCTGGATTTAAGTAGTTATTGTGAAGGTGAAGGGCATATCTTGACGTTGTAGGTGTCCTCTTAGAAAGTGCTGTGGCCTTATGAGCTCATAGCATAAGGTTCAACATTTTGGTAAATTCCATTATTCTGGGAGTGGTCCTGTGTCATCATTCTTGCTTAGAAATTAGGGACAGCTGCCATTGCAAAGGAGGAAAGGACAACCAAGAAAATGTAGGCCCTCTCCTAAAGGAAACAGGAGACCTAGCTACGCAGGATATTGAGAAGGCTGAGGTTCTCAATGACTTCTTTGCATCAGTCTTCTCTGGCAAGTGCTCCAGCCTCATCGCAAAGGCCACAGCAGGTGAAAGCAGAGACTGGGAGAACAAAGCACCCCCCACTTTAGGGGAAGAACAGGTTTGTGACCATCTAAAGAACCTGAAGGTGCACAAGTCTATGGGACCTGATGGGGTCCGTGCACAGGTCCTAAGGGAGTTGCAGATGCAGTTGCTAAGCCCATGTCCATCCTATTTAAGAGGTCATGGTGGTCTGGTGAGGTTCCCGCTGATTGGAAAAAAGGTAACATGGCCCCTATTTTTAAAATGGGGAAAAGGAAGACCCAGGGAACTACAGGCCGGTCAGTCTCACTTCTCTGCCTGGCAAGATCGTAGAACAGATTCTCCTGGAAAATCTGCTAAGGCACATGGAAAATAAGGAGGTGTTTGGTGGCAGCCAACATGGCTTCACTAAGGGCAAATCATGCCTGGCCAATTTAGTGGCCTTCTACGACAAGGCTACAGAGATGGTGGATAATGGCAGAGCAACTGATGTTATCTACCTGGTTTTGTACAAGGCATTTGACACTGTCCCACACAACATCCTGGTCTCCAAACTGACAAGGCATGGATTTGACAGATGGACCACTCGGTGGATAGGTAATTGGCTGGGTGGCTGAACCCAGACATTTGTGGTCAATGGTTCAGTGTCCAAGTGGAGGCAAGTGATGAGTGGTGTTCCTCAGGGGTCTGTACTGGGACCAGTGCTGTTCAACGTCTTTGTTGGAGACATGGACAGGGGGATTAAGTGTATCCTCAGCAAGTTTGCTGACGATACCAAGCTGTGTGGAACAGTAGACACCCTAGAGGGAAGGGTTGCTATCCAGAGGGAACTTGATAGGCTGGAGAGGTGGGCCCGTGCCAACCTCATGAAGTTCAACAAGGCCAAGTGCAAAGTCCTGCACCTGGGTCGGCGCAACCCCAGGCACAAATACAGGCTGGGGAAAGAATGGCTGGAGAGCAGTCCTGAGGAGAAGGACCATGGGGTGGTAGTAGATGAGAAGCTCGACATGAGCCACCAGTGTGCGCTGGAGCCCAGAGAGCCAACCACATCCTGGGCTGCATCAAAAGAAGTGTGGCCAGCAGGGCCAGGGAGGTGATTCTGCCCCTCTACTCTGCTCTGGTGAGGCCACACCTGGAGTACTGTGTACAGCTCTGGAGCCCTCAGCACAGGAAGGACATGGAGCTGTTGGAGAGAGTCCAGAGACGTGCCATAAAGATGGCCAAGAAGCTGGAGCACCTCTGCTATCAAGACAGGCTGAGAGAGTTGGGACTGTTCAGTCTGGAGAGGAGAAGGCTCTGGGGAGACCTTATAGTGACCTTCCAGTACTGGAAGGGAGCCTACAGGAAAGCTGAGGAGGGGCTTTTCACCACAGAGGGCGAGGGGTAATTGTTTTAAACTGAAAGAGGGGAGATTTAGGTTAGACATCAGGAAGAAATTCTTCACCATGAGGGTAGTAAGGTGCTGGAATAGGTTGCCCAAGGAGGTTTTGGAAGCTCTCTCCCTGGAGGTGTTTAAGGCCAGGTTGGATGAGGCTTTGTGCAGCCTGCTCTAGTGTGAGATGTCCCTGCTCATAGTAGGGAGGTTGGGACCTGATGATCTTTAAGGTCCCTTCCAACCTTAACCATCCTATGATTGTCTGTATTGCATAGCTAATGGAATGATTCTCCTATCTACTCTGCGCTTTTCTGACCTAGGAATTTGCTTGCATTCTAACCTCCCTAAACATATTAAAGAAAGCACTGGCTGTTGCGTTGTTAAAGGTAATTACTTTCTATATCTTTTTCTGGAGATTTCTCTTTGAAAATGTCTTTTTAAAATAACTGGAATTTCTCAACTCTTACCATGAAACTCAACAGCTATCCTGCAGATCTTGGGATGCTGAACAGTCTGCATTCTCCAACAGCTTCACTGTATGGCTTAAATTTTCAGCATATTTTCAATACATATTTATTTTACAGGAATTAGAATTCTTAAAAGATTTTGTTCTTTTTTCTACTCTTAAGTGCCACACAGGGAGTCCGAGTTACTTTTCAAAATTTGTTCCTCTTGTTCTTTTGTATTGGAGAGGAACTGTTAACCTCTTTAAAAATGGAAAGAAGTGTGAATTCTATTACTGATATTTTTCAGCTCTGTAGGCAGTTTTGGGATTGTGTGCTTAAAATAATTGTTTTGATTCAGAACTGGTTTCTGAAGAAAAGCTTTATTTAAAATAGCTGTGTATGTATCTCCCCAAAAGATAATTCTGAACTATTTTCAATTTTTTTCTCATCTTGTAAACCATATATTATGCCAACTTTTCCCAGTTCAAACTTTTATTAACCTATTATGACAGGTTTAGTAAGATTCTCCCTCCTGCCCAAAGGGAAATTTAGAATATCCAGTTTCTGTGGAACAAATTCCCTTTCTATTTGATGGAAAATAGGAATAATATGAATTACTGTTGTGCCTTTTTAAAATTTTGTTTTCTTTCAAGAAGCATTAATAAGGATCAAGTTTTTATTGTTCTTGCACAAAAAATACATGGAAGTGTTGCCTGTGCATCAGACAGCTTACCAACATGCAGTGATAAATGAAATTCAGAGCTTGGGAGGGAGAGTAAAATGAAATTAAGTGCAAAAAATATAGAATTGTTCCCATCATTGAGGATATATAATGCTATTATATTTTGCTTCCCCTCGCTCCCCTTTCCCCTTTATGCCTCCAGCTACCTTTACTACATCAGACTTTCATTTAACTGCCTTGCTTTGTTAATGTAGAATATATTAAGATTCAAAAGTATTTCTTGCTGTGCTATTATGTTTGTGCTGCATATGATACAGGAAAAGGTACAAACTTGGGAGGCTGCACATAGATTACTGCTTTGACTCTTCCCTACCTACGCTGGAAGTTAAGGCCAAGAAATATAATTAAAGCATTGCTTTGCATATAAAGAGTTGAGATTAGTTATTTTGATGCCTTCTGAAGTTGGTCACACAGGTCGGTTATGTAATAGAGCTTATTATAAAGACTTAAGGGTAACATACAGATTTTCACAGAAATCTGAGATGGTATGATCATAGTATGTCTGCCTTCTGAATTATTCATATATAAAAGCCAAGTTTTCTTTGTCTCTTTGTTGGGCACAAGTATTTTGTTTGTCTTATTCTGAATATGGTGAATACAGTGTTGAAGGTTAGAAAAAAATTAGAGGATCTTGTCTTGTCAGAGAGTCTGAATATGGTCATTACCCCAGTGCTTTTTACTTGAAATGTGCCAGTATAATATATGAATGAGTGCACTGACTTTGAAACCAAAGTCTCCTGTTGGCAGCAGGATAGTGGCTTTCATTGTCACTGGACAAAGTCCCCAGAATACTCTCTGAGCCTGTGGTGGTTTTTGTTTTATATAGCTTGGAGAAGTTTCAGTCCAAAAAACATTGTCCAGTTGCTTTTTAAACACATGAAACTTCTCAGGTCTGTTGCAGGTGCATAAGCAAGAACATAGGATAACAAATAGTGAGCAGTGCCCTCTGTGAACTTGCCACATAGTAGCTTCATTTAATGTACCTTGGTTTTTACATTGGAAGATGCACTGAACAGTTGTTCTGTCTCCATTTTCACGCTATTCATTATCTTACAAATGATGAGTTATCTCATCTACTGGACTGAGGAGCCCAAGTGTCTTAATGATTCCCCAGATTAATCTGTTCCATGCATTTGAAGGTGATTACTGTCCCCCTCAGTAACTGTCCCATTTACGTCTTTTTTGTGATAACAGGAATCAGAAGTGTCCAGAGTATTATGTGGTTGTGTCATGAATACTAGGGCATGATGTTCTCTGCTCCTGCTGCTGAGTAGTTAGATTGTCTATAGATGGCATAGTACAGCTATGAGCAGCTTCCCATGAAGTACTGCTGGGCAATGTCTTTCCAGGGTGAGTACTGCCCATTTCTTTTTCCTTGTTTTTTTGTCTTTCATTAAGTTTTCTATCCAAGCAAGTATGTTACGCTAATGCTGTGGCAGCTTGGTGGCTTTAAGAGCTTTTTTTGGGAAGGACACTAAAAGATGACTTTCTTTTTGTTCATAGTGCCTGATGGGTTTTCTTGCTTTTTTTGCATGTGGAATCTTCTAAGGTTTGTCAGTCATGATGCTGCTTTACTAAAGCTTTGCTAAGTCTTTTGCAATATGTCTGTGTAGTCATTAATACTGTTTTTCAAAATAGTTCCTCCTGCTTTGTCTGGTGTAGTTTACAAGGCTTTCTGCTTTACTTACCCAGATCTTCTCAAAGGTTAGTGTCCCATCAGTCATGTTAGATTTTTGGTATGACAGAAGTTTTAGTTGGTAAGTGGCATTATTAGTTTTTGTGTCTGTTCCAGATTGTTCCTTAAATCATTTCAGATATGATTTATTGTCTTTTAGTTTGCCAGAAGTGTAATTTCATAATTTCAATAGGTCCCTTAGAAAAAATTGTTTCTAATAGTCTATGTTATTCTTTTTCTCAGCCACATGGTTTTCACTCCTATTTTTTCAAATTCCTTGATAGTGTGCATCAGTTTACCCTGCAGTACAGTGCTGTTCAACAGCGTTGAGATTGCCTATAAAGCTTTTCTGTTTTATAATATTTTGCAAAAGTTTCATGATTTTTAATTCTGTTTCTAGTTTAAAAATTAAACACAATGCTAGTGAACCCCTCAAATTCTGTTGCTCCTGCAGGAATGCTGAATCTAAGTACATTGTGGCAGAGTAGCCCTTCAGCAGTTTGATGAACTTGGTCGGTGTGCTAATCCAAGCCATATCAAGGTTTGCTTCTCCTTATGCTCCTCCAAATTCGAACTCTATCACAATTATTTGTTTGGACACTGTGCCCCAACCACGTGCTCACCTGCCCTGTGAAATCTTGATGTTTGCCATTGGTGGTGTTTCTTGGCCTTGCAGCTTCTGATTGCTGCTGTTGTCAGCACCTAGACCACATTGTGAGCTGTTGTCTAGTTCTTGTCCAAGCACAGAATTTCAACCTAGAATTTCTTAGGCTTCTTAAGCCCTCTTCTGCGGCTCTCTCCACTGCGTGCTCACATCAGGGGCACAGCTGTAGTTTATGTAGATCCTGGCCGGCTGCTGCCCATAGCTGATTGCCCACATCTCAAGGGCACAGCTGTAGTTTATTGAGATCAGGGCTGCTCTTGGCCTGTAGCTGGTCGTCCACAGCTGATGGCCTGCAGCCCACAGTTCCCCCTTTTTTGTATTTTCAAAAAACACAGGCTATGGTTACTGATGCAAATTCTGAAGGAGCGGGAGCCGGCAATTGGTCCGCCACTTCCCCCCGGGTCCAAAGTTCTGAGGGCCCGGGGGGCCGGCAGTTGATCCGCCATTTCCCCCCGGGTTTATGTTCCCAGCTGCTCACCTTTGCCTCACAAAGGTGTGTATTTCTTCTACGTCCAGACTAGGCTCTCCATCCGCCTTTTTCTGTGTCCGAACTAGGCTCTCAATCTGCCTTTTCTTTGTGCTTAGCTGGGTTCTGCCGCCGACTGCTCTTAGGTCCACAGTGGCCAATACCACGTCGGAGTCACCATTTGTGGTGCTCTCCACTGCGTGCTCACGTCAGGGGCACAGCTGTAGTTTATGTAGATCCTGGCCGGTGGCTGCCCATAGCTGATTGCCCACGTCTCAAGGGCACAGCTGCAGTTTATCGAGATCAGGGCTGCTCTCAGCCCGTAGCTGATTGTCCACAGCTGACGGCCCACAGCCCACACTCTTCCTATTTGTTGGTGTGGCTAAGTTCCTCATTTTAATGAATTAATGGATTTGATGGCCCATTGTTTTTAAGAGGAGTTTAGATGACAAGTGCACTTGCAGATACCTCCTTTTGCATGTCCACAGTCATGAGTAATCCTGCTCCTCCTTACCAGGTTTCCACCCTGCATCTGCTGGGGTATCACTGCAGTTGTCTACACAATGTCTTCATCTCAGCTTCCTTCCTGTCCATAAAGGAGTGTTTGCTGTGTCCAAGAGGTGTGTCCATATGGTTGCTTGTTGGTGGGGAGGACCCAGCCATGTGTTCTCTAGACCCCGCTCTTGCTCCTTTGCTTGTACATGACTCTTCAGTAGCATTCAATTAGGCTGAAAGTGTTTGGTCATCTCCCTAGATGCTCCATTTGTTGTAGTTTGCTGGTTCTTATTTTTATCCCTTGCAAATGTTTCAAAATTGGTGATGTGATACTCTTCCCCACCAACTGGCAGGTCAAAATAAATCTCACTTTCAAGCCTCACCACAACAGTTTTGTATTATTTAATAATTTAATAAGGAGTATATGTTTTAAAAATATACGCAACACCTAATGTGAGTACAGTCACATCAACATTAAAGGGTAGAGGAGTGATCTTTGCTATCAAAAGTGTGTTTTATGATAGTGTAAATAGAATTATGGGGCTTGTATCCCTAGAGATGATTTCTAAAATGATTCTGCTAATAGCACATAAGCAGTGGAGTGACAATTCTTCAATGAAATTCTGAAGGTCACTGAAGAAAAAGAATCATTAATAGCATAACTGCTAAAGCTTGGTTGCCTTTGGATTTATGCCCTTTACCTTCCAAAGAATTCTTCTTCCTTTCCTGCCTGAGCTTCTCTTCTATCATCCCTGTTTAGTATCATTTGGTGTGGCTTCTCTGAAGCCACAAACACAACACACCACCACTCCCCCACCCCAAATTTGTTTAGGTTGGATGGGACCTCTTGAGATCATAGAATGGTTTGGGTTGGAAAAGACCTTTAAAAATCATTTAGTCCAACCCTTTTCCTCAAGCAAGACTGACTAGAGCAGGTTGTCCACAACCATGTCCAGTTAGGTTTAGAGTATATACAGTGTATATATACTCAAAGATAAATATACACACATACACAGAGTGTGTTTATTTCATTAGACAGGTAATGGATAATAATTAGTCAAAAATCCTTTTTCTTCAGTAAGAGCATTATGTAGGTGTCTGTTTTCTACTCAGCTTCTAATTTTTCTAGAATTTGCAGGAACTTAATTGTTTTTGAGTCTTCAAACCCTTCATGAAATTCAGTTGAAATTGGCCAGCAAGTTTAGAAGTTAAATGTGACAAGTGAACAGATGTGGGAGTGCCTAAGCCTCATTTCCTTGGAGGCTTAGACAGTCCAGGTTAAAAATGTCTCTATTTTTGGGTTCTCTTTGCATTACAGGACTAATGTAGCATGAAGCTGCTCAACTGTGCTGGGAAGTTAAGGGCTGGAGTCTGCTGTTTAATGTGTATTGTATGCATGGTGTTACTTCTATTCAGTGATGAAAGCAGCATATGTAGAATCTGTCCTGGAAATTGTCAAAATACACCTTTCTTAAGTATTAATGATAATATTCACAGACAGTATGTTTTCTAAATCTCATTGCTGATGCAGGAATTATTTCTGTCAGAGAAGTCTTCATATTTAAATGAAATGTCTGGGGTTCCTTTGTCACTTGTGAACCTTAGTTTTCTGTTTTAGCCTTGTAAGAGTTCACTGAAGTCAGTGAGAGTGTTTCCTATCAGATTCAATATCCTGAGAGCACATCCATTACATCTCAGAGGAGGACAGAAGAGGTGGAAGTAACTTCCTAGCAAGTACATCAACTTCAGCTCAACCGAACAGCAACTCCACAAGGGGTTGTGTCTTAAACAGTAAATGAAGTTGTTAGGTAAAGCAAAAAGATTAATGTTATGACTACTAATCATCTTGTCCTTGATTTATCTTAACTCTTAATTAAAAAAAAAAACAAACAAAAACATTCCCATAATTAAGGCAGCTTCAAAGAAAGCATGGATCCAGAGACTTCATGAAGCATTGGGGTATGTTTAGGCAAAAAGTGACACTCTGTACAATATTACAACAAATAGCAGTTGTGGTAGACTCTGATGAAAGGACAACTTTTCCAGAGGATGGAAAAATACTTCTATCTCTACAGCAAATAATAGTGTAATATGCATGTAAGGTGCATCAGCTTAGACTGACACTTTTTTCTTCACATGTGGAAGACGTGGCTTAAGCTTTGAATCCTGAGCACTGCTTGGGTGGGGGACGAATATTCTATTTCCCTCACCTCAGCAGTGAAACAGGAGGAGCAGATAATGTCACTGGACATGAGTTCAGACTAAAACATCTGGTAAGGAAACCCTTCATTGCTTGCTGTGGTGAGCTATTAGATTGCTTTTTGTAGGTGAACATCATGTGACTTTCAGAGCTTTCATCAATTTTGAAATAGTTCTCAAATAATGCAGTTAGCTTTAAGAGATTACTGTTTAAGGGTGAAAAAAATAACAGGTAGTAAAGACAGTTAGATATGCATCTGCCAGAAGTGTATGCTACAAGGAAAACTGCATTTAAAAATGCTGGATTTCAGTAGTAAAAGTTTATTTACTATTGGACTCAAAGCCAGACTATGAAATGCTGTCTAGACATGGTAGGGACAGATAAATGAAGGTGACAGGGCACTGGAACAGGCTGCCCAGAGAGGTTGTGGAGTCCCCTTTTCTGGAGATATTCAAGACCTGCCTGGATGCAGTCCTAAGTAATGTGCTCTAGGGGATCCTGCTTCAGCAGGGGAGTTGGACTAGATGATCTCTAGAGGTCCCTTCCAGCTCTGATCATTCTGTGATTCTGAGAAATATCTCTTATACTTCTTGGTCAACTGTACCTTTTTATTTTTCCTCTCTTCCTTTCTTGTCTTTCTCTTCTTCCCCTTCCTCATACCCTGCTGCCCATGCTAGGTGAGTGCAAGTGAGATGAGGTTTTAAATTGGTAATTTGAAATGTATGTAATTACAAGAATGCATCTGAGTGGAATTAGGTGATAAAACTTGTTTCTGCTTTGTAACAATGTTTTAAAATGGTGATAGCCAATTAGAAATACTATTCAACTATTAACGGTAATAACAAAAGAGGAGAAATGTGGTAATTGCATTATGGTTTAGGTGTGCATTGAGTTAAGTTTAAAAAGGTATTTCAGGTACCAGAGAGAGTCTAGATGTTATTCAGTAAAATAGGTAAGTCTGCCTAAGCTTTCACATCCAGAAGGCTCCCAGCAGTGAAGACTTCTTAAGATCTACCTTGTCTCTAATTTATTCTTCATTGTGTAGTTAGTTTGGATATATCCATCCTACAGGAAACACTGCTCTTACCTAATGAAAAATTAAAACTGATTAGAGAGAATTCACACTTCCACTATGTAAGTTTTATCCACAAGGACATTTCATCCTAGATTTCTGACATCATGAAGTGGAGGTCAAAGGCTCGATCTCTGTCAGCTGACTCATCAAATTTATCTTCATTTCCATAAAATAATTTCTGAAGCTACTGGCCAACTGGTAGACTGGAAAGGAAAATAGGGTTCCCAAAGGTGCTAGATTTCCCATTCTGCGACTGTTGAAAGGAGGAAATAAAATGGCAGTTTTTCCCTTGTGGGCTTATAGAAAATTAATTGAGCGTTTATAGAAAATTAGTGTGCCTGAGTTAGAGAGGGTAGCAGTGTTACAGTTGCTTCTGAGGCAAACCGTGGGACCAGTAAACAAGCTGGTGTCCCACAAGCTGGTGTCCCACAGTCGTTACCTCAGGAAGCAGCAAGAATAGAATGTTGTAGCAAGAATGGAGAGGCACCGGCTGGGAAGTGAGAGAAGTGGAAAACAGTAAAAGTCCTGAGTCATCATGACATAGGGGTGCAACAGACCATGTGTCAGGGGGTGTGAACAGTGAGTGACAAAACATGTAGCCAATCATGTATAAGCTGAGAATGTATGTAACCAATGGGGTTTGTACTGGGGCGGGTGATTTGAAGTCAGAAAAGTATTTATTGCAGCCATTTTTAATAATAAAGGTCTTCAGTTGTGACTCTTACAGAGTTGTGTGAAGTCCATTTGTGAGGTGCCCCGACATCCCCTATTGAGGGGAGAGTTGAGCCTGTACCCTGCTCCATGTAGTGGCAGCCAGCTGGACAGTCATCATATACCTGCTAGATCCCTTATAGGATGTGTGGTGTCAGAGTGTACTGTCCAGCAGGGATGTCATAGGCTGTGTGAGAGGAAAACTAAAGAGCTGGGCTGCAGACATTCGTGGGATAGAGAAGGCACATTTACTGGAGACCAAGTTCCTTCATTTCACTGCTTGTGCTATGGCATAATTACATGAGTTGTACTTGAACTAAAGTCTTCCCAGGAATTATTTGAGATGTTGGCAACCCTTTCCATGCTGCCTTAATTCACAGTAAACTGAGAGGATTTACACCCTTGAAATCATCTGGGTGTATGACAGTCTCACACCTAATTTAAAATATTTTACTTTTGTGTTTACTTTCTAAATGCAAGGCTTGTAATATGAATTGGGTTGAAAACATTGTGTTTTCTTATACAACTCCCTTTCTCCTATGATACACAATGGTGTAGTTATTTCAGGTAAGATTTTTTTACTGTAACAGGTGGTGTACTTAAAAAAAAGCCCAGAACACTGAATAGGTGTGTTTTAATTATTTTTATGTATAAAAATATTATTAGGTTTCATTAGTAATGCAGATGTTTTGTGACCTGAACAATGAAGTCTACTGGGGGTGGGGCAAACCCCTTCAGTAGAGGATTATTCAAAGGACAAAACACTGTCCTAAAAGTAATTGATGAGGTCTTCATAATTGTCCTTCCTTTAATGTGTTTCATTTTGACTGTCCAGCACCAAAGATGGATTCTGTTACTAACACTATGTCCCCAAATGCTTTTTTTCCCCTTTTTGAACTAAAGTGATATCCCACATCATGGTTTTTTAGGTAACAAAACATACAAAAGTGATACCCCCGTGTCATGTTTTGTAGGGTTTTTTTGTGATTTTTTTCCTGTTAGCTTGTGAAAGTTTTTAGAGGTTTTGCAGGCTAGTTCTTCATGTTTGCATTTTTGAGATGATATTGTTCTGTTCCAGCTTTTCTTAATAAAATAAAAGTTACTTGCACACATAGTAGGACAAAGAATTGTATTTAATTGCATCAGAAAGCATTGATACGGTTATCAATAGATGCAAAATTAAGAAGGCAAAATAAACCTTAGAGTATTGAATATCAACTCTTATCCTTTAGGTAATTCCTTACTGGGGGAATTTCTTTGCCCCTGTTGGCTTAGGGAACAGCGGTAGCAAGGGATTTCACAACACTTGTCAACAAGTATTAAAATCATAGAAGTTGTAGCAGCTTACTCCAGTAGTGAATGTAGTGCTGCTTTATCTTTCTGAGGGATTGTTGTGCATTATGCTGAGAAAGAATTAGGTTTGAGATTCTAGGTTTGGAATTTTTTTTTAAATAATAATGTGGAATTATCTGCTACCCCATTGTAAACTGCATGACAGGATTGATGAAGCTATTCTATTATTATTACAAACATGGTATTACTGTTACTCTTTGGGGTTTTTTTCTCAAACAATGGGATTATCTGTGGGGCTGAAGTATTTTTGCAATACTTGTTCATTTCCCTTAGGGCATGTACATAATGTTAAGATATATTCAGTGGGTATCTTTAACTCATTTAACAAAGTTTGACTTAAACGTTAATAAAAATTTGTCTTCAGATTAAGTATCATATGCCATATATAATATGCTTTAATTTGCACCTTGCAATTACAGCTCTGCCTGGAAAGGGAAGGTTGATTTGATTAATCACACTTAAAGACTGTTCTAGCGAATAAAAAGGAAAATGGTTTGATTTGATTCTGGCATAATTGCTTCATTTGGATTGGCATCACCTTCCTCCAGTTATTGAGAAAAGCTGGACTGATTTCATGTAAAAGAACTGTGAAAATGATTAACCAATGCTGAAGTTGGTAACATTTAAATACAGCTTTATATGAAGAACAGTGAAAAGAGGAGAAAAAACTCATTTAACAGTACCACTACTGTAGTTCATGCTTTAGAAAAATCTTAATCCCTCAATTACTGCTGTAATCATGCAATAAGGTTGGTGCTATTACTGTCCTTGCACGTAAAATACATAAAATGAAGGGGATTCTCTAGATCCATGTATTCCCATGCAGACAAACCACAAGAACTGTTCTGCCTAATATGTAACTGAAGAGGAAATTCCAGTACATGAGGGGGCCTAGAAAAAAGCTGGGGAGGGACTTTTTATGAGGACATGTAGTGATAGGATGAGGGGTAATGGATTAAAACTGGTAGAGAGGAGATCTACTTTAGACATTAGGAAGCTGCGGAGGCCCCATCACTGGAAGTGTTCAAGACCAGGCTGGATTAGGCTTTGAGCAACCTGATCTAGTGGGAGGTGTCCCTGCCCATGCAGGGGAGTTGGAACTAGATGACCTTTAAGGTCCCTTCCAACCCAGACCATTCTGTGATTCTATGAAATATTGTCTTTTAATTTAATTTTGGCTTTAAAAGAAAGTAGTGTTTAATTTCAGAATTAATAAAATAGTTACAATCCAAATGTCTGTAAACTTCTTACATATTTTAATTTTGGAGGCTTTTCTGGATCTTTTAATACAAAAAAAAAAGGAGCCTTCTTATGCTTACACATCAGCTTGTTTTGCTGTTTGAACCCAGATTCTTCTTCATTGTTATATGCATCTCTAAGTCTGAGGAGAGCTGGTTTTGCAGGTGTGCACTGCAAGCAGGCAGCTTCAAAATGAACCCTTTGATCATGACCTCTCAGTAAAAAACAATTTGGCAGAGTTCTGGCTTCCTAAGCACCCAAAATCCACTCTGCAAGTTCTTTTGAGTACTCTGTCTTGCTGCTTAGGCTTCCTCCTTAGTAATAAAAACCTCAGCTGTGTTAATTCTGTTATGATGCACTTCTGATCCCTTACAGTGTTCTCTACATCTAACAACTGACTCAGATTTTTCAACTGAGAGGTGGTAACTTTTTAGTTTGGGACTTAATATGAATTTTCTCAACTGTATTGTATTTTTGTAGGTCTCCTGTATGTTGTGAACAACATCTGTTATCTTTTCTCCATTTTCAAACTCTTCTTATTCTAACAGTAATTTTCTTGTGTAGGCAATATGAGTGCCAGAGTCGTTCTCTTGTAATAACTTTTGGAACAGCTGCACAGTCAGCTGGTAGTTGCTGAGTGGGATATGAAAACAGCCCAGGAGCTGTGTTCCAGCCTCATGTCTCTGTGGGCTGATAGTCCAGGTCTTCAGCTGAATTTCTGTTGTGTTGTAGGAGGATTTCCTGTTGCTGTGCTACTTCAGACTTTGCTACTTTTTAGGGAATTAATTGAATTCTGGCTAGGTGTTTTTCTTTCTTGTTTCTTTCCTGAGATCACCCTTTATTTCCAAATCTTCAAGTTTTGCTGCCCAGCAAAGGAAACTTCACAGCCCTGCTCACACCTTGTGGCCCTTGCTCCTACCACCCATGGCCTCTGTTTGGCTAAGACCTGTCACCTTTGGCTGACAAATAATCAAGGAGGTGAACCTGTGAAGGGTGCTCATTTTTGGCTTGGGCACAGGTTCTGTCATGCCTGACTACATATCCTGTGTGCTGGCCTCTGTGGGGTAGAGGCAGCAAGGTGCTCGTGAAAAACTGGAGCAGATCTAACAGTGGTGGTCTCCGTTGCCTATGTGTGCATTCACAAAGTGAATGTTTGTGTCACCTGTACCAAAGCAAGACAGCCATAAGCAGTACCTGTACTGCTCATTCACACCTCGTATACTCTTGCACTGCTGCAAAACAGAGGTTTGACAGTAACTGTAGTGCAGTATGTATTGTGAATACTCCAAGCACTTTGTTGCTTTGTACTCTGCTTCACTGTCTTTAAGGTGCAGACTAATTAACTGTAATGCTAGAAGGGTTTCAATATGGCTACCTTATAACCCTAAGCTAGAAGTCAATATACTGCTCCTAATTTTATACTCCTGTTCCAGCTTTTTTAGCTTCGACAAAGACTAAGTGAACTTGAGAGTGAGGACAAGATTAAAAAGAACCTCTGGCAATAGAAAATTTTTCTCATGAAGGGAGAAAGAAATAAGCCACAGGATGCTTGTTTCAATTTTACCAATTTAACATCATGAGTACCTGTAGCCCAATAGATCTTTCTTCATGTACTTGACCTTGCAGAGGCATGAGGAAGTCTAATTACTTCTAAAGAGGAAGTTTTGACATCCAGTGGATGCATTGTCAACTACTTCAATGAAAAAAATGACTGAATTATTTCTCTGCGAAAGATTGAAGTTATTCATTATTGGGTAGTTTCAGCATGCTTTATGTCTTTTCAGTCTTGTCAACCAGTATTTTTGGCTGTGATCTGAAGTGGTGGAGTGTAACATTATTTTGGTTCCTGGTAACAACTATAAGCTTCATAATGTATGATAGCTGTCAGCAAAGACAGTGAGATATGGTGTAAATTGTTAATAAATGTGGTTTCTGAGTATCTGAAGTGGTTTACCTTACCGTGCCAAAAAAGCTGTGTATGAGCATCTCTAGGGATGGTTGGAGGAGATGTGTCTCGTGACTGTTAGGAGTCCTTGAAGTCCAGTTTGGTGAAGAGTTGCTAATGGTGGGTGGTTTGTTAAAAAAACCCAAAACAACGAAAAACAAAACCTCAGTTCTCCCGTCCCCTGCAAAAATCCAACCACAAAACAAAAAACCCCTAATCTCCAAAAAAAAAAAAGCAAACAAAAACCCCACAAACGGGAATTACAAAGGTGATTAGCCTAATTCTGCTCCTAGTGAAATTGGTCCTAAAATGGTCAACACCCATGACATGCTACCAACATTTACACAAAATAATACCAGTAGATCGAAAAACTTAGAGAAACAAATGATCTAAAAAAGAGGTGTGGGAGCAGCACATAGGTGGAGCTTAGATTGGGACAGGCAAAGAAGAAAAGGAATCTTAATGTTTTGAATTTGGTTTTCAACCACACAAGGTCACACTTGATCCCACTCCTATAGTTATGCGATTGTTAGTGAAAGGATATGAAACGTTAATTACAATAAACAAGTGAAGAACCCTGCACTGCTTTTTAGCCTTTACAACCACTTCTTGTAGGTCTTCTGAAGAGTGTGTAGACTGTTGTCAGAACTGTTGCATAGAGTCAACTGTTGGTGACAAACTAGATGTGTTGATTAGGAGATTCTAATTTGTTACTGTTGATTATAGACATAAAATGAACCAATGAGAATATGTGGTATGCTTTTGGCCTTTCAGTGTCTTTGTAAAAAATCACCACGATAAAGAAGAGCTGTTAATTGTGAATTTGCAACAGCATAGCACCAATAAAAATGTTTTATCACACTATGAAGAGTTCTAAGTTTTAGGTTCGTGCCTGAGGAGTATGTGGCTATGATGGGACAATCACAAGAAAGTGGAACCACCCCCACCTGAACCCTCAAGTGTTTTTAAAAAGGTTGTTAATTTTCTTTCATAAAAATTGATCTCTATTTATTCTCTCTACTACTTAGTAATACTGAAGAATTAATAGAAACTTTGAAAGGTGCTTGCAATATTCTTTATTCTATTGATATTCTATTCTATTCTTCTTTATCTTCCAGGTACAATCTAAAGAAATGTATAATACAGATATGGCTTAGTCACTGAATTGAAAATCAGGGGAAGTTTTGATATACCAAATTCAATTTTAGGAAGCTTTCAAACTTGGTTAGAATGACTGGGTTGAATAATTAGGTTCCCAAGTAGCATCTATAGGAGTATAAGTAATGTTAAATGTGAAGGCCATTTCATTTGAAAATAAAATGCCATGTCCAACTTCCTTGAAAAGATTTTCTTGAAGTGCCTTTGAAATCTAAATGTTATTTGCGACGTCATGTTAGTCCATTTGCACTGGGAAGTTTGCAGCTTTGCAAACAATTACTCTATTCTCTCTTCTTCACATTGTAACTGTGGACAAGGCACAGCAGTAGCCACTCTTGGACAACATCAATAGCATAAATTGCTGTTCACACTCAGTACTGAAGTCTTCAGCCTTTGTATTTTGCCTGGCTTTTTATTTCCTATTCAGTTCATTTACACTGAAATTGTGTCTGTAAAGAATAGAAAGATTTTGGGAGGCGGTTGTAAATGCAGGAGACTGTAGTTGGTTATTGAATAAGATAAATAGTATTTGCACTGAAAGTTAGTCTTCTGTCAAGCATTTTTTTTGTTAATTTGAAAGCTTTGCAACCTCACCATATTCCTGAGTAATCATCTAATGGGAACTTGGTTTATTAGGAATTTTGTTCTAAGATAACTCAGTTTTATATCTCAGTAAAATGAAGAATAAACTCAAATGTTTCCAAACATTTGGAACATGGGAAACACTCAGATTTTTTTCCTAATTCTGGTGTATTTTTTAAAATTTTGAACTTATTTCTAAACTATTTAAAGAGAAATACATCATCTTTGAAAGTTTTTGTTACAGAAAAATGTGATCTAATTAGTTCCTACCCAGGTGCTAGTTGACTATTTAAAACGATGGTCCTGTTTAACTTGTGGTAGGAATTATGTGTTTGCTTGCATACTAAGGATGAAAAAAATACCAGTATTAGGAGTAAAAGGTGTTGAATCTGTAAATATTCTTGCAAGTGATTACTGCCCGTTTGTCATTGCCATGAGTACTGATGGGTAACAGATATCAGTTCTCCAAGAAAAGTTTCCTCCTCTACTTAATTCAAGTGTTGTTATTTATGTTTGTAAGCTGTAGAACATGCATGTGTGTCTGAAAAAAGTTTGATTATTTTTTTTTCCCCTCTGAGAATTATTGAAATTTTAATTACTTCTGTGAATAATTGAAACTTCTAAATTTAACCTACAGCCCTGTATAATGACCCCATGTTTGGTAGTTCCTGGTTTGAATAATACACAAAATATTACCTGCTGTACTGAAGTCTTTCAGCTACCTAGATCCTGCTGTCCTCATTCACATGTAAGTGACAGGTATGTCACAAATTACAACACATAGATAAAATAAATATTCTAAGTACTTAAGTAATCCTGTGGAAATTCCCTCTGTATTCACTTCTCCTCTCCAGGAATCAGCAGGTAAAATATAGATGCTAATCGCAAGGGTCACAACTTTGTGAATTGGATGATAAAATATGTTAGAATTTGAAAAACTGCTAATTTTTGTCAGCAGAACCCTGGAGACTGAGTATCTCCACTACCTTAGATGAAAAAAGAAAGAGCTAGTTCACAGTTATACTCTGAATATAAGTTACCCAGTTGTCTCATTTACTTATTTGCATTTATTTGTTGGCCTGTCTTTATGGTAAGATGTTTTGAAAAATAGTTTACACATAGCTAAACAGGAACTATGTGGAATAATCTCCTTTTGGGTTGAGCAAACTTAATATGTTAATCTTGGCTTAATTAAATTTGTTCTGATGGTAGTGGTGAAAATTTTAAATGGTTCATTTGGTGCTTAATTATTGTTTAAGGGATTTAGTATACTTTCAGAAAACTCATATTGGTGTCAAGTGCAAAACCCGGTCATCTGAGTAGATGTCTTGTCTTTTCTTACCACTGCATATGGTATGAGCAACAGTAGGAGGGAAAACCTGGTGATTTGATTGCTTAGAGACAGTAAAGGTTTCTTCTATAAAGGCTTTTAATGTCATGATATGTTTTATTTCCTGTGATGTAGTGAGGGGCATAGTCACTGTTAGTGAATGCCTCAAGCTGGTGGTCTTTTATTGATCTCTTAGGAGGCTGTAGGAGATGCTAAACCTATGTCAGAGAAGAGGCTCAGAGAAGGTCATGGGTTCAGATGAAATTCACAGGGTTTTTTGATAATTTGCATTTCTCCTACTTAATGAGGGAAATATTTGGGTTTTTTTCTTTATGAAAAAGATTTCCAGTTCTAAATGAGTTTATTGTTTTTTAGGCAGCCTTGTTGATGGAGTCCTTATCTGTTCATAGAGCTGATACAGGGCAGAACCTGGTACATTGCCCACGGTACCATATTAAAAGTACATGTGAAGTAATGGGGTAATATAATAAAGTACTGTGGTGAGTAGTACACAAGTAGAGTTACACAGCTGCTCTGAAATCACCTTTGCCATGCTGCTTTTGAGAGCCTCACCCTCAGTTTGCCCATTAATCCATTTTCCCAGGGGCTTGCTCTGAACTTAGACTACTCGGGGATTCAAATATTTGTGGGGACGAAGGGGAGCAAGTGGCTGAGCCTTAGGTAAATGATTTCTAGCCTATATGGAAACAATACATACAAATACTAAACTTTCACAATTTTATTTACTTTTAAAAGATATAGTATGCATGAGCATAAGACAGTGTAAGTTGTTGTGAGTTGCATTAAGACTTACGGAGGTTGGAAACTTAATAAATTGGTTTAAACATTTGTACAGCTGCACCTCCTGCAAAAATGATTCTGCAAATGCCTTTATCCCATCCTAGGCCAACATGTCTAGTCTCCCTTACCTCATCTTCTGTCCTTATTCAGGGTCATCTAGTGTATCGGAGTGATGCACATGGTACAATTGAGATACCATCTCCACAGTGAACCTCAGAACAATTTATATTTGCTTGTATCTAGGAAAACTATCAGTTCATTTGGTGGCTCTCAGTAGGAAATGCTGCGCCTCCAGGTGTAAATAGTAAGGTCACGGTGGGGAGTTGCTTCTTGTTGAGTGAAGATGAGATTTGAATGCAAGCAGTAGGAGACAGGTTTGTATTTTCTACTAAAATTACCTTCAGGTTACACTGTGACAGGACTATAAATTGAAAAGCGACAGACCTGTCCAGCAATGCACTCCTGCTGTGTAAGGGTAGCATAGCTCATTAGTAAGACCTGTTCCTGAGTGGTAGTGGAATGAATTCAGGTCTCATTTGCTTTCATGGTGTGGTTAAGTAGTATCTTTACAATACACTTCAGTCTTGTGATCTGACTGAGAGCATTAGCAGTCACAATTATCACCCTAGGAGCAGCTGCATTACAGTTTGGCACATCCAGCTGAGAGTAATCACTGAAACTTTTATCAATAGCTTTGTACCTCCCAGGTAAATAAGTCCTCAGCACTGTTTCCAATGTTGCCTTTTGGTTGGTGCCTCCTTTTTCTCATCTTCTTCCTCAGAAAACATGTTTAAAATCTCTTTTGTCTGGAAAAGAAATCAAAGCAAAACCTGCCTCTTCAATGCTGCTTTTTTTTTTTTAACCTGGTATGCCAGTTCCTATCTATAAGATGAATACATCTATATTTATTTTCTCAAGATGTCCTTTGCAGTTAGGTCATCTATTGTTACAGTTTTCAACTAGAAATAGTTGTCTTTTCCAACTTAGATTTACAGATCTAGTAGGGCCAGTAGGCAATGTTTACTATTCATTCTTCTTACATGTTGTATTATGATACTTGATCCTTACTTCAGGATCTAATTAGTTTTCTGATGTAAACAACCGTCACTGGTGTCTCATTTAATTTTATGTAACCACCATAAAAAAAACTTATATTTTCCCATTTTTCCCCCCATCCAGTAACTTGAGTTTGGGATGGATAATATTTCAAAGTGTATTCAAGTTTCTTAATTTAATTCTAGTTGATGTGTAGTCTAAAAGTCCATAGGCAAAACTAGCAATCACAATACTTGCATAAGGGATGTTTTGATTTCTTTATCCCTCCCTGTCCACCTCTGCAGAACCCTCTTCCTTCCTTGTTCAAAGCTGAGTTAACAGTAATAGTTGCTTGAGTGTTCAAACTCATATTTTGTACCTGAACTACTTCTTCAGTAAGACCCTTGGTGCAGTGAGCTGAAAATGTTTTAAATAGTTTTGTTGGCTAAAGAGTTCTGAGTGCTCATCAACTCCCAATTTTGATCTGCTTAGATACTCTTTCTGCCTTTTCTGTCTGAAGGGAGAAGAAAATCCAAGGAAAAGTAAGAGATGTCAGGTAATCTTTGGACATAGCCTTTTGATTTTCCATTTTTCCTTCTTTGTTTTTATGACTACCATTCTGGGACCTTCTTGTCCCGTACCATGTGCAGCTGTCTTTCCCATAATACTCTCATGGAATCACTAGATCTGACTTAGACTCCAGTCTAAGGAAATCTCCCTAAGTCTCCCTTCCTTACTTATGTGTTGCAACTCTGACTTCATAGACATCTCTCTAAAAGGCTGGCTGTTGACACTTTGTCCTGAAAAATATGTCAGTTGTCTACTGAAAATCTAAATTCTGTAGATAAAAACTTTTCAATCGACCCACAGATATGAGAGAGTCCCTCTGCTGTTGAAGAGGGATGCAGTGCCGTTTTATATACTCACTTTTCTAAGTTCAAAATTTAAAAAGGTGGCAAGGTTGCTTCTCTGTTAGCGTATCTGTTGAAATATTTCAAGACCCGTATCAGATTATTTCAAGTTGGCTGCTCAGCCCTGAAGAGAATTTTTGAAGCACCCAGAAGCAGTGGAAACTGCTAAGAAAGTTGACATTTCCCTCTGAACGCTAGATTTTGCTTTTCTTATTATGGTAACTGAAGAATATCATAGAATCATAGAATGGTTTGGGTTGGAAGGGACCTTAAAGGTCATCTAGTTCTGACCCCCTTGCATGGGCAGGGACACCTCCCACTAGACCAGGTCGCTCAGAGCTCCATCCAACCTGGCCTTGAACACTTCTAGGGAGGGGGCATCCACAGCTTCTCTGGGCAACCTCTTCCAGTGTCTCTAATTTTGATCTCTAAACACACCAACCCTGCTCCTGTGAAACGTCTTTATTGTTTACAAGTAGTGTCACACATTGAATATATTTGAAATCTTACTTGAATCTTGGACCTATCTACAACTGTAATGGCTTGTAGGAATTTTTTCTTTCACCTTTAACAGCATTTGTTTTCTCTCACTTGAATCTACCAATTCACTTTAGCAATTCCATTATGAGAGTGATAGGATTGCAGAATTGCCACGGTTGGAAAAAGCCTCTAAGATCACCAAGTCCAACTGTCCATGATAGCTAGTTCTGATGTTTATTAGGACAGCTACTCGCATAGGGTGCGTGTACAGTTGCTTTGCTTTGCCTCTTGGAGATGCAGTAAAAATACATAATTAATTTTATTTACCCCAATTCAGTAATATTAGGTTACAAACATGCAAATAAGGTTTGGCTACCTTTGTTCCTCTCGTTTGGTAGTAGAAGGTAACAGATGCCCTTTCCTTTCCAACACCTACTATATTATTCCCTATGTTTGTTTTAGCAAGTATGACTTCTAAATGTGGATAGCAGGGATGCAGACACAACCCAAAATGCTAACACCAAAGTTCAAAGGCTAATCCAGAATCGTGACAATGATTTTTGATTCCTGGTATGAATAAGCTATTTTCTTTCTCTTTCCTTCTAGCATTATTTCTATACATTGGTTACCGGTAAGATGCCCAATAATTTTGCACTGTGTAAGATTTTATTTTTATCCTGTGTTTTCATTATTAATATCTAAATCTCACATGATGCTTGCTTCATTTTTCTCTTGATACAACTTTTGGTATGCATTTCTTTTTCTATATGAAGGTGCACATTCAATTGTGATGGAGAGATAATAATCTGTAACAATAAACTTTTACACTCTAAAATACCCTTAAATCTTCAACAGTTTTGTTCTCAAACCATCAGAAAAGCAAATTCATAAAATACAAAGGGTTTTACTTTCATAAGAATGGGTAAACTTTATAAGGAAATTTTTAATGTTGCAGTCATGAAATATTTGTGTGAAGTGTCCTTTTTCATGGTAGGTTTTTCTTTTTGACTAAACGCAGCATCCATTTCTATAGCTGTTTGAAGTGCTGAGATTACTTTTTTTTTTTTTGAGGGGTCATAGTACAATGTCGATTGGAGACTGATAATCCATTTTGAAGACAGAAATGCTGGTCTGACAAAATTTTAGAAACCAAGTTTAAAATAATTCTTTCTAGACATAGCATAAATACTTGAATTTTGGGGCAGTTTTCATGTGAGTGCTTCCTTGGGTATGTCCCAGCATTTGCTGAGCTGCTGCTGGGGAGTATGTCCATGTGCTGGTAGATCCCAGAGTGTTGCTGGTCAGGACCAGTTATGTTTTCCCTCAGGCCACAGGACACACACAGTGCTTCAGAACCCCTGCTTGGACAGAGTAGACCTGCAGAATGCCAGCTGTTGTCAGCCTGGTAAGCTGTGACCCACTTAAACTTGTTTTATGGGTGTATAGACATGGGTACTTGTATGATTGCATTATTTCTGTCTTACGGAGAGGTATTCCCAGATGTGGGAGGGGAAATGGGAACACAAACTTTTAGTTAGTTTGTTCTTTTTATTTGTTGCCTTTTTTAATATTACCATTCTTCCCTTGCAAACACCTTTGTTAGTTTTGCACATAAACCAGTTGGGAAAGTTAAGCTGCTGGCTGTTGCTTCAGCTGACCTTTTCCACATCTTGGAATTCTTTCCCAGACACTGGGCTCTGGAAGCTTCAAGTAGAAGTTGCCAGTCTCCAGTCTGCTCCCAAAGTAGGATAGAGAAGCACAATATGAAAGTGAAATTCATAGTGGTGTGGGAAGTAGGTGCAACCAGGAACCGACCTTTTACTTAGATAAAACTCAGTATCACAAGCTGGATTCTCTTGGAAACCAGTAGTGCTTATCTATAGGAGCAAACATTCATATTATGCAACAACTTTGAGAAGTAGATACACAGAGATAAAACAATTGCTCTCACTAGTGAAAACAAAAAATCCAAATGACCTTCCTTCTCCACTTCTAGTCTAAAAGTTGAAATTCATAATTTCATAGAATCATAGAATGGCTTCGGTTGGAAGGGACCTTAAAGGTCATCTAGTTCCAACTCCCCTGCATGGGCAGGGACACCTCCCACTAGATCAGGTTGCTCAAAGCCTAATCCAGCCTAGTCTTGAACACTTCCAGTGATGGGGCCTCTGCAGCTTCCTAATGTCTAAAGTAGATCTCCTCTCTACCAGTTTTAATCCATTACCGCCCATCCTATCACTACATGTCCTCATAAAAAGTCCCTCCCCAGCTTTTTTCTAGGCCCCTTCATGTACTGGAATTTCCTCTTCAGTGACATATTAGGCAGAACAGTGTCGCAAACCGAGATAAGAAAACTGCGACTCACTGCCCTACACAAAGGGAATCGAGGGCTGAGGACCACTCCCTGTCACACTCACAAAGGGGTTTCCTTCCCTTGGGTGCTGGGACTGAGGGGCTTCCTTCATCCGTGTGAATGTCATTGTGCTTCCAGCTGGTACTTGGATGTGGGGCGGTCAGAATTGCCTTGCAGCTACTGGTATTTTTAAGGTGCTGTGTCCAAGTGTGCTGGCATGCAGGAAACATCAGTGCTATGGCCTACTTTGCAATGCAGTAAAGCTGGCATGACTACTCTAAGCATGTTATTGTCTCCTCACCTGGGTTGCACATCACCTCTTGGTGGCATTGCAACTCTCTGGTATTTGGGACCCCAACTAGTTTTAACTCCTGTCTGTGTACCACCACTACGTGCTGTGTAGACATATCTTGGTAGCTAGTGGGGAATCAATCATCCTAACACATCTTGAACAATTTCAATAAACCCATAATGAATATTGGTTAATTGTGTTCTTTATGCCTTTCTCATAAAAGATAGCTTTTCTTATCACACTGTTTGCTCTGTATACCATTCTGAGTATAAGGCAATGTCTGAGGATAAGTAAGCAGTGAGGAGCAGTCAACTGTAAACAACAGAGCCAGAATCTCGGTAGATGTACAGAGGTAGGTGTTGCAGCCTGTCTTCTTGGAGTGTCATCTGTGTTGTAATCTGTAAAAGATGCAGCTCTCGTTGAAGTAGCAGGACTTGCACTGTGTACAAAAAGTCCTTTTGTGATGTCTGTGCTTCTAACGGAGCACAGAGCTGGGCTTGTGGGTGAATCTGTCCTTGGCTGACTCTCTTACAAATTATGTAGAGAGAAATAATGAAAATGTGTTCAATGTTTAATTTCATAGTCTCCCCTGAATTCTGTATGAATTTAGCAGACTGTGATCTGCATGTACGCTTCAAATTACCAAGGCAAATAGGAATCGCCAGGGTCACAACCTGATCCCAAAGGACACACAAGATCAGCGGAGTTCCCGATACTCAGACTGGTGCCAGAGGCTCACACCTGCTTCATAAGAGTGTGCAGGAATGAGGGTGGAGGATGGACGTGGTTTTTCTAGGCTTAAAGAAATACTTAATCCAGAGTTCAATTAAAAGTAGTAGATGGCTATTTCTCCAGTGTGAAGTCAAAGTTTAAGAATGTTTAAGAATCTGTTGTGGCAGGTACTTCAACAGATCTTCCCAGTTTCAAGCATTCATTTGGACGAGTGAAGTTCATGGCAGGAAAAAAAAAAGATGGAAAGGGTTAATAGTGTTGTTGGGTTGAGTTTTATTTGGTTTTGTTTGTTTGTTTTTGTTTTACTTTGTTTTGAAGTTTCTGTTTGTGTAAAAACACCTTTCCATGAAGTTTACCCAGGAAGATTCACCTTAGTTGGGGGATTGTCTACCGGGGGCTGTGCTAAAGGTATAAGGGTTATTGAAGAAACCTCACTAGTGAGAACTGAAACTGTGGCAACAGCACTTCATCTGAATAGGGATTCTCTTCACCAGGAAAACTAGGTAAACAGAAGGTGCAGGGGAGGGAGTTGAGTGCAGTTCTGGTTCCTGTAACAGTCACTGATCAAGTTTCAGAGGACAAGTAGAAGGTGCCATAGCTTTGGAATTTGCAGGCGGGTTTGGTTGTTCACAGGTCCATTCTTCTGTACAGAATTTTCCACAGCAGTGTGTATTCTCAGCTCGTGCAGTCTTTGTCCTGTGAAATTTAGTTTGTAAACTAATGATGGTAAAGATGGAAGCTGAAGTATGGGGTGTACGCCAGCTTTTGATCAGTCCTGAAGGTAAGTGGAGGCAGACAGGTACATCTGGGGTTGGTTGATCTGGGGATCAGTCACCAGCAGTGGCATCAGGATAGGGTCCCGTGAAGTCTCAATGGAAGACTGGAGCCAGTGGCTGTATTCAAATCTGTGAGGGTCCAGAAGTGCTCAGAAATGTACCAACATATAGCCATTTGTCACTGTAGAAGTTCAGGATGGCAGTCCCAGCTCCATGTCAGATGCCTGTACACTGCTCCACAGGTAAGGCAAGCTGCCATTTGCTGATACCACAAAAGTTGGTCCAGCCAAAAGCCAGAATTGACTGTGGCGTGGATGTGTAATCAAGCAGTGTTTGAGTTACAAGAAGCAATGAAGCCTCAGTGGTTCCAGCAGATTCAGGTGCTGAACATCAGCCTGGGGTCATGTCTGGGTTGGCTGCTCAGTCTTCAGGCCTGTGAGTATCCCCCCTGAGACAGATTAATGCTGCCTCAATTAGCTCAATAGGCTTATTCCATCTAGTTGTTGTGTAGATGTAAAACCCAAATGGTATGTAATTAGCCGGGGATCACGGTGATTTCAAAAAGAATTAACCCCCATTTATGCTTCATTCTTCCATTTTTGGCTTCTCTTCTTTTTTTTTTTTTTTTCTTCACATGTCTGAAGTACTTATTGCAAGCTAAAAAGCTGTAAAACAAAGTTAATCAAGCACAAATATTATATGCATTAATGGCTTATTGCTTTTAAAAATGGTTATTGTAGTCATTATTCACAAATGTTATATGTAGGAGTGCTGATGAACTGAAGGACTGCTTTACACTAACTCTAAACACTTTCCAATTCCACTAAGCAAAATAAGGGAAAGTACAAAAATTTCAGTTCAGTTAGCACAGGTAATTGTAACATAATCAAGATCTGCAAACTTTGTTACTGAATATCTAGTGAGGGAAAGTGGCTTGTGCTGCTGCATTTCACTTGTAACTACATACTGGTTTGTGTTATTTGCGTTTTCTTCATTTCAGTGTCTCCTTCCTGTATTCCACTTGCAGTGTTGAAACAGGGGCTATGAAAGCATATGGTAACCAGACTGACTGTACCTGAGTGAGACTGGATTCCTAGAGAGTAGGAGGTGTGACTGCTGTTGTTAGAGCAGATGGAGATCAAACAACATGGGGAAGATTTTATGTAAAAAGTTAAAGAAGGGTCTAAAGGACACATTATTTATTTTTACATAGACTTCAGTGTGCATCTAAGTTGTTTCATGATACTATGATAATAATAATGCTTTCATTTAGAAAACTGAAAAATAAATGTTGGTATATTGTGTTATTAGATTAGTATTTTGCCTTAAATAACTATATTTAACAAGAATATTACCAAATATCAGCTGTTCTCAAAGCCTCTGTTGAGAAGACTGCAAAGGTCTTTAGCTCTAACTTTTCTATCCTCCTAGGAGGAAACAGAAGCAGATGTTGGCAGAGGATGCTCAATGGGAAGAAGTAGGTGCTGCTTAAGGTCCTGTTGTTTTATGCAACTGGGCAAAGATAAGATACATCAAATTGTTTTGGTGTATGAATCTGTGTCTACTTACACTTGTTTTATTTATAGGATATTTTGGAGAGCTGAGTAAGTTGAAGCAGAGGGATTTAAGTTGAAGCAGAGGGATTTTAGTTAGGTCATTCAGTCTCTAGACTGCCAAGGAGGCAGAGGAGAAAGAGAAGTTGGGCATTGCCATTACTACTGCCACAAACAACCCCCAACCATATGAGACACTCTGCTGAAGCTGCTATTATCTTCACTTATCTCAAAGTACCACCTGTATTTCTTGTGTGCCTTAAGGTAGTTTACGCTAGGCTATTTAAGTTAATTAATTTTCTTTAGTGTATATTTAAGCAACCTGTTTAAATTACAAGCTTTCTGCTTTGAAGATACTGCTTTGTAAAAGAAAGTTCACATTTTCAGTACAGGGTTTGGCTGATTTTTCTGTTCTAGAACGTTCTCAGTATTCTTTTGGGTTACCTAGTTTCTTATTAAAGAGACAAAATAATCATTTCACTTTTGTGTATCAATGGGAAACATAAACATCGATTTAATATATGAGAATACACTGAAAGGGAGGGAAGGGTCTTTGGTAAATTGCTTCCTTAGGCCTTAATGTGTTATTTGACTGCTTCCATAAGCTATAACTGTATTATTCTGTGACATTATTAATCTATAGTTGTGGTATCAAAACACATGATGTTTCCACATTTTGGGTGTATTACAGTGGCAGTAAAAGACCTGTCAGATGGCTAGAAGTTGGCACAATTCCTACAACTACTGCTTTTAAAAAGATTGTCTTCCTGGAATAAACATTGGAGGCTATTAAACATTCCTGATACTTTAACACCATTATGGTGAGCAATACGAAGACAGCTTGCAAAACTTTTATGTTATAAAAAGAAAAAAATTACAAAGCTGATGGACTCACTTGGTTGACCAGTTCTAAGCACTGTGCGTTTATAACTCACTGTACTAAAATGTGTGTCAAAGCATGGAGAAAGTATTTTTCCTCAACACTTGGGTTTAATTTTCAGTAATGATTTTGATGCTTCTGCTCTCCTGTCTGGCCCTGGGAGTGTCTGTTTCCTTTCCAAAGGAATGGTATCCACATTGACTTCTCCATTTTGATTTTCTGTGGTTTTTTTAACCAATACCTTGTGAAAGTGATTGATTATCTGGCCTCATATGTTTGTGCCTTCTTTGCTTAAGAATAGGTCAGCTTTTATTTTGATAGGAAAAGTAGACTTACTGCCTTCTGTGCATGCACAAAGCAGAGGCACCTAGGCTTTAGTGTGAAGTTAACTCAGATTCCTTGCCAGATGTAGTCCTTAATATTTAAAGAACTTTTGGCCAAGAGTCGGAACTGTTGATGTCTGTTTTATCCAAATAGAGCTAAAACCTTTGAATATTTTCTTTAATAATCTTACTCTTTGATCAGTGACACAAGTAGTTGTGGAAATCTGGATGTGTCCAGGTGTTCTGTGCTTAGATTACAAGGCAACAAGGGATTTTGACAGGTTTGGGTAAGCATTTAAAGCTTGGAGTGAGCATCAAAACCAAACCCCTGAGGGTCTTGTCTTCCTGCCTAAACATCTGCGATGTGTGATTTCCATTGTCATACAGAATACAATGAAGAGCAAAGGAAAATGGATATTAAGCATTTTAGGTATGGAAAGATGATTTATTTCATGTGGATCACTGTGTAGGATGCCATGTAGTTGTCTGATGCAAGATCCTCTGCTGCCTTAAATTTTGTTAGCTTCATTGATGTTGATGGAAATAGGACAACATAGACCTACTGAGGGTTTGCCTGGTTTTGGTTTGTAAATTTTCCAGACATATTAGGAAGAGCTTGTGTGAAGGATCACTCTGTTGCATGTGGCCTCTGCATATTTTTACTTGTGTCTGCACACTCTGCTGTGCATATTGAGATCCAGCTGCCCCAGTGAAAGGACTCAACATTGGTTTTGAGGGTGTCACTGTTCTTATACTGGTGCAGGTGGCATAGTGGAAACCACCCCTTGGAAGAGACTGCTGAGTGCCCACGCCTTGCCCCATATGGAGTGGGCTTTTCTGAGCAGGTCCTGGAAACAACTGAAGCCCTTCTTAAGTTGAGCGGTATGTGTAGATGGTTTCATGAATGGAAGCATGGGCTGAAGGGGACTCACTGGTGGACAAAAATTATAGGGTCTGAACTGAACAGAAAGACTAAGAAACCCCTCCCTCCCCTCCCTCCCTCCCTCCATCCACAAGGGGAATTAGTCCTGTATCTCTGTTTTGGTGGCAAAGGGCAGGTTCATCTAAGGAGGTTTCAAATGCCTTCCAAACAATGTAGATAGTAATTTACAAAGATAGTATTTACCCTTTCCGTAAATTCTGAAGACTTTCTCACTCCAAAATCTGTGTCACAAGATGGTTTCTTAACTGTAAGGGCTCATTTTGTCATTCGTAGGACCTCCCTTCTAGCTCTGGAAGAAAGACAACCCCACACCTGTATGGCACCCAGTTCTTGGCTTCGCCTTCAGGTCATGTTATCCTGTCCTCAGGAAATACAGAAAATGCTTTCAGAGTGGACCTTTCCTATTTCCAAGGTCAGCCTGACCCTCCTTGCAGATACTGTAAGGGCTGTTTAGTGTATGTGGACGCATTCAGTTCTTGCCTTCCGAGGCTGACTGTGACAACCTTTCTGTTGAAGAGCTGGTTCAATAATACTGATGTTCCCATCACCACATTAAAGCTCAGAGCACTCTGGACCACATGATTGCAATTTTATATGGATTCAGTTTTACATCAGCTGACAATGTGGTGCAAGATCCCTTCTTTTCACTCAGGGGATTTGAATTCTGGAAGTGTAATAATCCACATTCAGCATACTTGGTTTTGATGTCTTCCGGTCTTGCTAAATGTTTTTGGCAGATTGTCTTGGAAATTTTTCTTTTGCATCAGAATTAGGAAAGAGGCTCTTTCTGGTGGTAATCATCTTTACCAGGAGACTGAAAGATTTGTTTTCCCTTAGCCCTTGCACCTATATCCAAAGGGAGTTAACTCTCTCTGTCCATCTTCAGCCCCTCCCTGATGCTGTGCCTGACTTTGATTTCCTGTGTTACAAAATTCAGCTGCCTCTTCTTTTCTTCAAGCCTCCTTCGGTAGAACAAGGCGCCTGGCCCTGCTTTTCACATAGACTGTGTTAGTAAAGCAATCCTCCTACTTGCCCAGGGTCAAGCCTTTTGGATATCCCTCCTATAAGTGTGTGTATGACTAAGAAACCAAGAAGTTCAGCAGTCTTCTTTCAGCAGCTATTTAATGAGATAGCAGCCTTGTCCAAGGCTACATAGAACCTGCTAAGCTGGAATTACTTCTGGTATTGAGAGCATGTCTCACAGGAGGTCAGGGCATATCAGTGGTTTTATTAATAAATTACTGTAATTCCCGATAGGAACAAAGCCATCCTTTCTCATAATCCTAGCCACTTACAGCTTTAAACTAGTTCCAGCCACCCTTGTAAGTACTAATGCTAATGTACTAAGGAGTTTTGTTCCACCTGAATAAGTTGTCTTAGTCACTGTTTCTCCAAAAGGTTTTGAGATTCATATCCCAATATGAGTTTGAATGCATCACACCTGAAGTCATCTGCAGCAAAAGGGTGCACAGAAGGAAGATGAGGGACAGTAAACAATGGAAATTAGTGAAGAATTGATATCTGAGTGTATGTTCAAGGCTTATCCTCTGTGGGTGATCGTCCTGAGATCAAGGGGGAAAATGACATGTTGCTACATTTGTGGAGCCAAAGGAAGAGCCTGGTATATGCACTTACACATGATAGATATTGTGAAAACAAGCTGCTTCCACAAGTGTCTGCAGGATCTGGATCCACTGTATGGCCAGGTATGTGAAGAATGCATCGTAAGCCACGCACTGTGGTGACTGCCTTCCCTTACGGTTCCCCAGGTTTAATTGGCTGCATAGAGGCTTACGAACAGCAGTTGCTGAGCTTTTTAGTTACATACTCAGTGTTTAATCAGAACCGAGACACCCTTCAATTCAGTGGGTAGATCAGATGTGTATCTTACTGAATTCTCACTATACTGCTTGTATATTCCACTTGTATAGAAAAGGAATGCAGGCTTGAGTACACCTTCAGCAAATAATCTTTGGAAATAAAATGGCCAAAGCATTGATCCTATTGTGAAGATTTTGTGCTGTGCTGTGGTGCTCTGTTGTTACAGAATATCAAAAAAGGCAAACTCAGAAAAAGAATCAGTTTTAGGACTTAATGCCATGAATATTGGATTAACTTCTTGAGTAGCATCACTGTAGACATGAAATATGAGCAATGTTGTTTCCTAGACACTTTTTAAAAATGTGTGTTTTCTTGCAGATGCACTTTGCAACAATGCCTTTCTTCAGGCCTCCTTGATACAGAAATTGCTATGACTAGTTTTTAACATGCCTGTTCTTGGAAGTTGGTTTTGAAGGTGAGACCTTGTTGTGTCTTAATCACTTTTCCATAGCAATATTGTAGGCTGTTACAGTCAACTTAACTGCTTTTCTGCCCTCTTTTGTACTCTGTCACCCTTACCGTTATTTACTGTACACCATGTGGGAAAAAAGGTGGAATTCAGTTTAGATTTCTATTATAACCCTTATCTAGATTGAGCTCTCTGGTTTATGGAAAGCAGAAAGAAGTTTTGCTAAATTTGAGCTGCATATTTGCCCATTCTACTTGTGAATCAGCATTGAAGTAACTCATCAGTTACTGTGAGTTATGTACAACACTTCACACAGACCTGGCTAAACAGTGCAGGTATTTATGAGCATAATTTATAAATAAGGTGATGTGTCCAGGGAGAAGCAGTCTGGATCAACACTTGTTAAGTGTTACTTTCATTTCCTGTTCTGCAACCCTCCTTGATTCAGCCTCGGGTATCTGGAGGATGGTGGTTGTGGCCAAGCGTGGTAGTGCTCCCCCAGGCAGTGCTGTGGTTCCCGTGTGGTCCAGAGCAATGCTTAAAGCAAAGGAGGTAGCAGCACTCCTCGAACAATGAGCTCTCAGTGATGGATTTGAAATGCACCTGTTCTCCCCATCAGCGAGCAGGGGCTGATCGTGCCCCTTCTCTGCCCATCCTCACTTTGGGAGCAGTAGTAGACAGGGCAGGGCTTGTGGATGGAGAGGAAGATGACAATCCCAGAGTTGTTTTTTTTTTCCCCGGTTCCTTGCGGGACATAATGTAGTATGGGATGGCAGGCTGTTTTTCAGTTGGCTAATTCTTCTTTAGTGTTTTCAGTGAATGAAAGAGTATTTTTGGGTGTGGATTTTTTAGGTAAAGTAGCTATTACCATCCTCTTACACTTCTAATAACTTGTAATTGTGCATTGGAGTACCTTTGGTGACAGGCTTATCATTAAGCAGTTACACTTTAAATAGTGTGACTTAAGTATTCTCTCACTTATTTTATTTGGTCTCCTAAAGAAAAATGAACAACCTTTTTATAATGATTAGTTTACGAAAAATAAATTGCTTGAGTTGGCTTTCCTTGCTATAGTTACTGTGTGGTACAAGGGAGAAGTTAAAGTTGAATGCTTTCATTACCTCAAATTCTGGGTCATTTCACAGGTGACAGCTATGAAATGTTAATACATGCTAAGAATACGTTTATTAACGGGACTAATGCAGATACAGGGACAAAGCTGTCTCATGTTCCACAACCATAAGGCATATTAATCTCTTTAGTTGATGGATTCTTAAATGAGCAGATTGAGTGAATAATTGGGTTGCTCTCTTAATCCTTAGTTTGAAATATGAATTAGAAATACTTTGATATTTATATTTGCATAAGAAGTAATGTCTTCTAATTGATTTATTTAATACTGTCGTACTGACATAATTGTTTAGTATGCTTGTTCTCTATGTATTGGGAAGAAATTACAGAAACAGAGGATTACAGTTTTGCTGTTTCTTACACAGCTTTCAACTGTCTAATAAGAAGGTGAGGAGGCAAAGGATACTTATGTGAAATTGTTTTATTTCCATTTTTGCTAGCTGTCACGTTTCTTGTGTGAAAGCCTGCAGCTATTGCCTGACATTGTTGCTGGGAAGACGCACAGAGATGTCATGCCTGCCTTTCTGATTGCACTTTTCACTTGTATTCATGCAGTCCTCTTACATTTATTTATGTTATAAAATTCTTAAAATGGGATGTCTGTTGATTTTTGCTATGGTGAGCAGGCACAGAGTGGAGACTGCAGACTGGATGGTGAACTGCAAGCTTGATAGTACCTTCCCTGTTTTTCTTTAGTCTTGCTGAAACTACATATTGTAAGATGCCAGAAATTACTTGTTTTGTTTTGTTTTGTTTTGTTTTGTTTTGTTTTGTTTTGTTTTGTTTTGTTTTGTTTTGTTTTGTTTTGTTTTGTTTTGTTTTGTTAGAGGCCTTTTCAGTGTCTGATTTTCCATAATAAAGAAGAATCTTGTAAAATTAGTAGTGTAAAGATATCCAGTGATCACACTGGTAGAATGAGACTTCTCACTGTATTCCCAAAACGTAAATGTTAGTACTCCTGCTTGCTAGTGGATTGTTCTGACTTTTATGTTTACGCATGCAGGGTTTAGCAAGTGAGAACATACTTTTCCCTGAAATATACTGTGTACTGATCTACAGCAATGACATTGGAAGATTCTTCTTTATACAACCTTTATACAAGTGTTGTTTTTAAAAATTGCATGTGCTGGGAGAGTTAGGAGATTCAAGCAGGCTGTGGCTTTTGTCACATTTCATGTTAGTCTTAAGGCAACCTGGTGTTTAAGTTAATGCAGTCCCTGTGTATTCAGCCTGTCCTGGTAGACAGGAGGATGACCATGAGCCAGCAATGTGCCCTTGTGGCCAAGAAGGCCAATGGCATCCTGGGGTGCATTAGAAAGGGTGTGGTTAGTAGGTCAAGAGAGGTTCTCCTCCCCCTCTATTCTGCCTTGGTGAGGCCGCATCTGGAGTATTGTGTCCAGTTCTGGGCCCCTCAGTTCAAGAAGGACAGGGAACTGCTTGAAAGAGTCCAGCGCAGAGCCACAAAGATGATTAAGGGAATGGAACATCTCCCTTATGAGGAAAGGCTGAGGGAGCTGGGTCTCTTTAGCTTGGAAAAAAGGAGGCTGAGGGGTGACCTCATCAAAGTTTACAAATATGTAAGGGGTGAGTGTCAGGGAGATGGAGTTAGGCTCTTCTCAGTGATGACCAGTGATAGGACAAGGGGTAATGGGTGCAAATTGGAGCATAGGAGGTTCAAGGTGAATATCAGAAAAAACTTCTTTACTGTGAGAGTGACAGAGCACTGGAACAGGCTGCCCAGGGAGGTTGTGGAGTCTCCTTCACTGGAGACATTCAAAACCCGCCTGGATGCGTTCCTGTGTGATGTGCTCTAGGTGACCCTGCTCTGGCAGGGGGGGTTGGACTAGATGATCTTTCGAGGTCCCTTCCAACCCCTAGGATTCTATGATTCTATGATGATTCTATGATTCTATTGTTGCTCTCTTGCTCTGCTGCACCTGGCAGGCTTAGCTTTATTTTCTTTTGTTCATTTTTGGCAGTGTTTCAGTATTTGTTTCTAATGTACTTCTTTTTTTTTCTTAATTTACTTTAAATGCTGAGCTGCTTAACATTAATTTTCAAAATGCTGTTTAATCCTATACTCAAATTTCAAAAATTTACAGGTTTCTGAACAATTAGTTCAGGCTGTCTTATTCAGGTCCAGTGCTTCTTGGAGTTCATTGTTTTCATAGTATAAAAGATTGTGCTCTTGTGTGAGAGTTGTAAGGTTGGCTGTGTCTGGTTTTCAGTTTTCCAGCTCCTATGTTTCACTCTCAGAACAGCTCTTAAATCATTTGTACTTGCTGTAAAACTGTAGGTTTTGTAGACCCGGAGCTATAGAAGTGGGGAAAAAATGAACACGTTATGGGAAAGGGGACCTTGTGCACGTATTACAGTCTCTTCTCCTATTATTGTCTGGGTAGACTGATACTAGTTGCCGTCAAGTCTTTCCTCTGTGTATTGCAGTTTTATTAGATTCTTCCTCAGAATTTGTCCTACATCAAAATTAATCTACTTCAATTTTTGTGTTTTTTCTTTAGATATGGATGGAAATGATCAGTAAAATCCAGCATAATGCTGATTATGCTTATACCATTGCACTAATATGATTTGTTCAGACTTCATAAGAGCAGGCTTTTCTTTTGATGATTTTACTACAGTGAATTTATAAGTTCATAATACTGTAAACTATTCCAGTTTCTTCTGGATCTTCTGGGACACCGAATGCTGAAGATCCATTTTTTTTTCCTGAAGTTGCTGCCATCTTAGTACCCCTCAGCCTGTTAAATTTGAGGAATAAGCCTGGCTTTGCTCTTCCTATTAATCTGTGGTACATAAGCATTCATTAATGTCTTCCTGGTAATTAGCCTCCCATTGCTCTACAAGAAAGCTAAGGATTTTCTTCTGTGGGGCTGTAGGTGATTCTTTTTTTTTTTTATGCCTTCAGTCACCAGATACAAAGACATGCTATAGAGTTTTGTTTTGTTTTGTTCTCCTTTTTTATTATTCCTAATAACTGCTGCCTATTAGCACAATTTCTCTTGATTATTTATATCCTCTGAGAAGAAAATAAGACGTAACGTGCTGTATTCTGAAACTGGACGTGGGCACCTGTGCTAAGATCACATTGTCTTTGTAAAATAAACACACAGTTGATACCATGGTCTTTCATGCAGTGGGGGTGAAGTACCAAGAGGCATTTAAGTTGCTTTGTACTGAGTTAGTAGCGGAGGTATGTAGTTGTTGCAGGGGCAGCCTAACACTGCCTGCGTGCTCCCGCAGGTTGTCAGAGGGCGGCCGTGGCAGTGGGAGCGCAGGGATCAGTTTGCAGCTTTCGATACCTTCAGTGCCTCCTGCCCACTCGCTGTGCCCTGAACTGTGTCACAGCAGGGCTGTGACAGCCAATCGATTAACGTGCGTGTGGTGATGCCAGGGAAATAGACAAACCCTTGCTTAATTGAAATACTTATTCTAGTAACATACTAAAGTGCCCGAAGTTAGTAAAGCAGTCAAGCTAAAGTAAAAGCTTCATAAAACAGTAACAAAAAATATCGCTTCCTATGACCTATTCCAGTTGCCTACTCTCTGCTTCCCACACCGTGGCTATCCAGAGGGGTCTTGCCCTTGCTTATCCATCGCAATGGGGGGGGCTGAGGGAGGCTACTTCAGCTGGGCACCCATCACTGATCAGGATGGGGTTGTGCTGACCACAGTCCAGGTGAGGGACCTATGTAGAGTTTTGTTCCAGATCCAATGATGAGGAAAAGGCTCCAGTGCTTCTGCAGAGTTATGGGTCCTTTTGGCTGATGTTCCTCCAGGTCTTTGGATGATCTTCCCCCTCTCCCATGCCAAAATTGCTCTGTCATGCCAGGTAATGTCACCAGGCTCTGCTCCTGAGCATTACGTGAGTCTCTGAATCTAATACTACTTTGAATGATTTAATCTTGTATCCCATTTTCTATTCTTGTTGGTTACTCCCTCATTTTGCTTTTGGGTACTGGTCATTGGGGTTATTTCTTCATGTTGCTTTTGGGATTATTCCATCAGTCATTGCCAGGCAAACGTTTACTCCCATCATTCATGCTTAAAGTCTATCTTAGTTCCCCCTTCCTTACAGCCAAGAGCTATAAAGAGTGCTATATGTAATTTGTCTCTGGCAGGGTGGTAGTGTCAAAGGAGGTCTGTGTGGATGCATCCACAGTTAGTTAAGTGTTTGGGGATTTTTTGGAAAGGCTTCATGGGGAAATGTAGGATACTAGATTTCCAGCAGATTGAGTGAAGGAAGGGACAAGTACCAGAAGTGGTTCTGCAAGGTTTTTAAGATTTATTGCTCTGTAGGAGTGAAAGTCTTCCAACTTTTCAGGTCTGTCCAGTCAGGACCAGACTATCACAGGTTGCTCTGATTAGATTTACAGACTCATTAAGTAGGCTGTGCATACTCAGGTCTGTTATAACTAGTATAATTTAATTTCATTAGTGAAGTGGCTATATACTTTTCAATGTCATGGGCAATGATGTTGCAGCACGTGTAAACTATAATAGATATTTTTACTGTTTTATTTTCATTAGTAGTAGATTTTCCACTTTTTGCTCTTGAAAAAATTTGCCAATCTTATTGTAGCATTTTTCAGCATGTCAGGCTCTAGGCTTAGCCTTTGGGGTTAATTATGAATGCGTGTCATGTTTGCAATTACATTAAACATAAGCAACAAAATGTTACATGAGTTAAGCTGGACAATAGCCAACTTCCTTTCAGAGAGCAGCAAAGTCAAGGAGATAAGAGCTGAAAACTAAGCTGGATATTTTATTTTCAAAACTGGGGGATATACATCTGTGTTTTGGATTTTTAAAAAACCCCTAACACAGTTTATGATAACTAAGATTAAAAAATATTTTCAGCAGTATTTAAGTATAACTTTTAAGTAAAACCATGTAACATAGTTTAGTATAGAAGCCAGGAATTATTTGTTTGCATAGTAACATTTTGTTTAAATGCAATAAATAAGGGGAAGAATAATTAATTGGAAAACCCAGGCCTTTTAATAAATTTCTGTATTATTACTTGAGTTTGAACTATCTTTACTTCTAAATGAACATTTTCTGCTTGAATTAGAAAAAAAAGAGCATTACTAATCTTTTGTCATTGATGCTTAGTAAAGTCAAAGGTATGCACCATTAATATTCTTAATAGCTCCCAAAGGAATTTTCCTAGGAAGACAGATGTATGTTTTATATAAAGTAAAAAAGAAAGAGGAAAAAAAATTCCAGAATTCTTAGGATTATTTTGATCTGTTTGGAGATCCTTTATGCATTCCCTCTTTTGTGACTCCAAAAAGTGCTGGAGGTTAAACAGGAGGTACTCTGATGGAGATAAAGCTGGAAGTCCATTTTTTGTGGAACCCTACATTTATAGTCAGCAGAGCCAGAGAAAAGAAGTGTTTTGTGTCTTGCAGGAAGATTAATTATCTTGATTGAAAACTTAAGACAAAAAGCCAGGAGGGTTTTAAATTACTGTTTTCATAAGAAGTTGGTAAGGAAGGCAAATACATACAGACTGCAACTTGGTGCATCTAGAAAAAGTGCAGTGAAGCTCCGTGTTATACAGAGAATATTTTTTTCAGTTCCTTTTTCAATTGGTAGATGTCTAGATGAGAAGCAAAAGGGGTAATGAGAAGTTGTATGTAACTGGTAGAATCATTTGAACTGAACTAGAATCACTGTATGAAGGATAGAGAGAATATCAAGTCAGGTAGCAGTTTGTTTTTAAAAGTCTTCATTACCTTTCTTAGAGTTACTGAGAATGTAACCATGGGTTTTTGAATGTGTGTGGATCGATATGCTGCCGGAAGGATCTGTTACCAACCATCAAATGCTACTACAGAAAATAAGAGTTACTTTAAGTACCTCTGTAATTCACAGTTAATAAAATGGTGGTGTTATGGGGCAACTTCAATTTAAGAGACATTTAGTGGAAGATCTGTGCCGTTGGACATAAAACAAGCTATTGTTGCTAGAAAATAGAGGATAATTTGCTAAAGCAAAAAAGTATTGCATTGAATGTATGATAAGTCAATTCCAGGTTTCATTTTGATGGATAAAGATGAACTAACCACTGGACTGGAAGCTGATGGTTGCCTAGGGACCAGTAATCCTGACCTGATTATATTTAGTATAGGCAAACAGAAGACAAGTCCAATTCACAAGCTTGTATCAAAAGGGCTGATTTCCCAGAACTGTATTTGAAATTGTCTAGGAGGAAGATACAGAGAGACAATGGTGAGTTCCTTTAAAAAGAGTAAGGAAAGGACACCGAGGAAAATATCAATAGCTAGGAAATGGAGGGAAACAGCAAGGTTTTTATTCTAAAATTCATTCGGAATAAGAGAAATGAGTACATTGTTACAGGCTCATGACTAGAGGAGGTGGAAAAAGTGTTTATTTAGAGATAAAAAAAGCAAGAATGAGAATTAAATTTCTGTCTGCATTTTGAAGTGTGTATCACAGGGTGTACTGATGAGATTGCAGAAATCCCTTATCATTTCAGATCTATTAGTAACAAAGGACACTGGTGATAAATAAATTAGACTTACAGAATGAGAACTGCTGTTACACCTGCAGCATTCCTGAAATAAGAATTTGAGCAAACCTACAAGATATTATTGCATTTGGTTATTGGACTGGTGAAAAAGCATATTATCACTCAAAAGGTTGTATCTTAGTATCTTACCTGTCCTTAACCTTACCTTCCCACCGCACTTTGGGAAAAAAAAATTGCTAAGGCAACATTGTTTGCTGAAGGATTTTATGGGATGTGCAGCACCCCCATCTTGAAGGTTTATAGCTATTCTCTGGATTAAAAAAAAAAATAATAAAAAAAAATCATAAAAAGAAATCACTGGTAGCATTTTGTTGTATCAAAAGCTTGGTCAGCTTTGAACAAATGTAGAATGTTGAGCTTTTATTCCATCAAACTACATCTTGAAAGGACTAAATTCACCAAGAAAGCTTGGAATAACTGCACCGTAGCTCTGCAGTACCTTTCAAACATAATGCATTTTAGAATCATAACTGTGTTATACCCCCAGCAACTGGGTTCTATAGGTAGACTGGAGTCAGAGGTAGAGCATGTTCTATTCTCATACAGATATTTTATGTACTGTTCTGCAATGTCTGGAATCTTGGTTTTGGCTGAGTAGTACAAACCCATCCTTAAAAATCACAGTAGCTCAAGGTGGTTGTCCCTTCACCGGTAGAAATTAAAAATGCCAAGGATCTGCCTATATCAAGTTAGTGACAGCTCATATGAGAATAATAATAGACAGGATGCCCAGTCCGGTAGGATAGTTACAATGTGAATTTCTTAGAAAAATAGAGGACAACTTCCCTGCAATTTTGCAAACAATTTAATAGGCTTTTACAAGGAAGTATTGGGAGTATCCCAGCACTTGCTGTTTGTGCTATTTTGAATGATCTATTTTTTGTGCAAATGAAATAGTGTCAGATCTGTTTGCATGTAATTGCCAATGCTAATTTTTCTTATCCTTTCCAGCCTTCAAAATTAATGCGGGGGAAGAATGCATCTATTCTTTATGTAAAGTTTTATCAAACTTGCTCAAATCTAAAATGCTGTAAGAGATCTGTGTTATTGATCATTTCCAACTAGTCTAGTAAATGGATGCAGTGCTTGATTCACCTCATGCTTATTTAAATCTTGCTTGTGTGCAGCAGTATCGGTGCATTTTAGCCCTGTTATGTTTCTATGACTAACTTGTTCATAATCTGATGATGCAATAACAGTACAATACAGCAGTGATGCAAATGACAATACAGTAAACTTAACAACAAGTTAAAAAGTTCCTCTGGCCCAAGCTGGGAAAAGGCCTCCCTTCCCCTTTCCTTCTGCAACAGGGAAGAAAGTCTTCTCTCATATATATCTCCTCTTTTTCTCTTTCTCCGGGTAGGTTATCTAATGATGGAAGCTTATTAAAGTACTTTTATTTTTGAGAGACAACGTTTTTAAAGGCTACCTGAGAAGTATGATCTGTACATAGCGATGACTTGGTTCTTACACAGTTTTAGTGCAGCATACTTACAAAGGTAACTGTGATATTTGTGATTAGAAAGGCCTAATTCTGCAATAGGGGGTAAGAATTACTTTCTTTTTAGGTTCTCATAGGAAAAACTTATGTCAGGGTGTTGCCTAATTAATACAAATCATGGCAGTTACAAGTTAACACATAGGCTTCTTTTATTGCTTTGTGTCATTCATCTTCTTTGTTCATTACATTTTTTTTGAAAATAGAATCCAAAAATACTGAGTGGACATCGGCTTGTAGAATTTCTCATCTCAAAAGCTAATGTAAACTATTGTTTTATGAATGCGTTCTTGAAACTGTGACAGGAAATTCAGTGCTAGCAAGTCATGTATTTACTCCCAAAAAGAACAAGTAAGAGTGGCAAAAAGTTTTCTGTGGGATCATTGTGGTTGGACTAGATGATCTTAAAGGTCTTTTCTAACCTAAATGATTCCATTATTCTATTCTATGTAAAATTTCAATGTTGGTTCCTGATTTATTTATTTTTTCCATTAGAGCAGTAAGCTAGATTTAGTTGAATGGTGTTGATTAGTGATCGTAGAGAAATGATCCCTAGGTTACAGGGAAATGGCTTCCAACTTCATTGGCATCACTGTCTTTGCAGACTTCATGAACTCTTTGTCTTGGTCATGGAGATTAATTTAGATGAGTTGACCTGTTGGACATGAACAGTTCATAGTTTTGTATATTTCGTTGTAGTTGAGTATGAGGATAATAATGAACAATTAACTGATCCCCACCACTTGGTACCAGTTGGTTACTCCAACATCTGTTTGCTAGCCTCCTTGCATTACAGCTACACTTGAGAGACTTCAGGGAGAAATATTTAATTATTTATGTGAAGTACATGTTAGTGATTTATCAACAAGAGATACACTTGGAAACGTCTGCCAAGCAAACTAGAGATGAGTATTCCTCCTCACAGTCCAGCATGTGCTTTGGTTCTAGGTCAATCCTGAGCCCCAGGCAGGGGGTAGGACAGATGCTCTAGTGCCACTTCAGATGGCAGGCAGCATCTTTATTAATTCATGTATATTTAACCAGGCACCTGTTGTGCATACATCTAAATCTTAATTAAGGAGCATGTCAGGGAAAGATGATCTGATTCTTCTCTCTTACTGTTATTCCAAAGCTCAGGTCCACTAATCCTTCTGATTTTATTTTTTCTTCCTGCAGTGTGTCCTTTGATGGTACCACATGTCTGTTGGCCTTCTGCCAAGTCTTGTCTGTTGAAACCTTTGGCCATCTACCCCTGCCAGTTGTTACAGTTGAGTCTTGGAGTTACTGGCCAGTTCATTATGAAAGCAAAAAGGCAGCTTGATCTCTTGCAGTCTGGACTACATGGAAAATTACTTCCATATCTTGCTAATATGAACAACAGGATACTGCATTTGCATGTAACAGAGGATTGCAACTGAGTAGAGAGTACAGATGGCTGGGTGGAATTTCTGTTGCAGTTTTGGTCTGGGTGGAACGGCCCTGGTTCATGGAAGTCCAGGCTTTAAAGTTATTATGCTGTCCAAGCTACCCCATCAAATTCCTACCTGGAATCTGTAGGAGTGGGCAAGGCAGTTGAAACTCATTTTAGCGTTCTGGGAGAGGGAGGCCACTTACGCAAAACCTACAGATATAATTTGTTCTTCTCACTTCTTGCACTTGTTTACCTTCCTTATGTTCCTTCAAATAGCATCTGTGTAGGTTTCAGTTTTGATCTCCTATAAAAACAGCTTTGTATTTTTGTATACTCTTTCACCCTGCTTTCATGCTGTTTCTGTTGAAGGACCTCAAGAGATATGTGTGAACAAGTGAACTTGGTCATGTTGTTAGGATCGTCTTCTGGTTAAGCAATATACAGTCCCTTTACGTGTAATGAGCTACCAGCATCACAGGTCATGATAAAAGGTAAAGAAAATTGTTGTGGTCTCTCCAATAACAGTGAAGCTCAGCTGTTGACTATACTTGCCAAAGGCTGAATGAGTTCATTAGAAAATCTAGATACAACAGGACAACTGCCTTTATGTCTTCCTTCCCCTATGAAAGAGAAATAGAGGACTAAGTCTCTTTCTAATCGAGTTCAGCTAACAACGTCTTACTACTTACTTCCCTTCTGTAAGTCTGAGTTGTCTCATTACTGCTGTGAGGGCTTGTGGCATTAATGTTAGCTTGCTTCTGTTCTATGAGGTTTGCAAATGTAACGAGAATTAATTTGAAGTCTTGCTATAGATAGAGGTCAGCAGCAGATTATAAAGTCACAGAAGATCTTCCATGTATGGTCATCTATTCCTGTCCCCAGTCCCAAAGCAGAATCTGTTGTATTTCCTGGCAAATTAAAAGCAGCCTAGGTAAACACCTAAAAGAGAGTTCACATCTAGAGCAATGTTGGCCTTTCTAAGATGTTGCATCATTCCTTACACTCCTCTTTTCATTTTGAAGATTCTAGTATAAGAGTATTGACTATTTTGAAAAAAAAATTAAAAAAATTAAGGAAGTCATAAGCCAAGTTTTATATTTGGAGCGCTGCAATATGTAGAATGTGTTTCAGAATTTTGACTCTGAAGGATCATCCTGCAGGTAAGGTAGGTGATCAAGTTTGTCCATTTGGTGTTAGGGTTCAGTAGGTTTTTTCACCACTACCTCAGGGTTGTCCGTTGCTGACAGCATAAATAGCAGTGATTGTTAAATTCATTGCTATTCCAGCTTTCCAGATCTTTCATTTTCTTTAAAAGAATGATACTTTCTGTTCACATTTTTTTAGTATTTTAAAATATTTTTACTAATATTTACCAATATTTAATAATAAATATTTTTATTAATGTTTTAGTATGTGTAAACTGAAAGATAAGGTGGGAAAGTAATAAGATGTTCTAAAGAAATGGTGGCAGAGTTAGGGAACTTCTCGCCTGTAGGTACTTTTACAACACTAGTGTATGTCTGTAAGCATGTCTGCAAAAGTATTTGATGCTCAGAGTGACTATCAAATCAATAAAACTTCTATTTAAAGTCGTGTCAGTTTTATACTACAAAGCTCTATTGTTTTCTGTGCTAAATTGCTTAAGAAACCGTTCCAGATTTCACCAAAGAAGCTGAATAGAAAAATTTTTCAGCAGAGTCATGCTTTTTTCTTTAGTTTTGGTTGTGAGATACGAGATTCAATTTGAGCTTGCATTATTACTTTAAACAAGTGAAGGGATAAATTCAGAAACATTGAAAAATTTTATACAGCTTGTATCAATCTGTTAACTGAAGTTAAAATAACATTAGTGTAAGCTTATCCCTGAAATTAATAGGTCCAAAAAACCACAACTGGTGGGAACTGGGGTTGATTCTGTCAGGTGTAAAATTGGCCATGAACGCCTCACTATCGATTCATCCTTTCTGTCTTACAGTTCAACTCTCTCACATTTGCAGAAAGTTACATCATTGTTCCTTTGCTAGAAAGGAGTTCAGTTCAGGAAGTTGTCCTCCCAGATAAACTACTGGTAGTCTTACACACTTTTTTCTGTAGTTTGTAGAGTTTTATAAATGTGGTTAGTAATATTTTGTCATTTTATAGGTGAACCAGGCAATTGTTTTTCCCTTCACACCTTCCCTAATCTCTGTTGCAGGGATTTGGGAAATTTGTTACTCCATTTCTATGGAAATTCAGTGGAAATTAGAGAAGTTAGAGAAACACAGTTCTTCGACACTTACCTACACACACAGGTGGATGTAATATAGGGAACAAAATGTTATCTCCAGATCAATGAGCCTTAAACCTCTGATGATCAGGTGCAGTAGGGTGCTAAAATCTACCTACTCCAAATTTAAGATGTGTAGAAAAAGAGTGAGTGATTCCTACTTCTAGCAAATCTGCACATGCACAGATGAGAGAGCTTAATGTGCTTTGAAAGTTAAATAATTTTTATTTTGAACACTTCTGCTTGTTATGCACAAAGCAGTTTTTGTAGGCATTTAAGGAAAATGCATAACAGCCCCCAAGAAGCTGGATTGATTAATGTGTGCACAAAGTTTTGTAAGATAAAGTAAGGCAAATTCCATATAGCTAAGAGCATGAGAAGCTGAATTAGATGCCATTTTACCCCATATGGAATAGTTCAGGAGGTGTGTAATTTGGAAATGTCAACTACTAAGTAACAGTTTCTAATACCTTAGAAAATACTTATAAATGGCTTCCAGTCATTATACTTTAAGATGAGATTACTACTGTGCACCTAAATGAGATGCTTATTACAGTCCCTGAGCAGCTTAATTTCAAGATACCAAAGGTCAGGGAGGCTCTAGTAATAATCTAATAACAATCGACTGCACATTTCTGGGACATTTAGCTGCATTAGAGCCTGGTTGCTGAAAGCAGAATGAATTAGTTATTACTTAACTGGCATAACTTGAAGCAGCATCAGCCATCCAATGTGACTAATTCAATGTCATGGAGTAGCCAAAAGCAGCTGTTGCTTGGACAACTGCTCTGGAACCTCACAGCACAGTCACTGTGGCTCTGAGCAGATTTGTCTGTGTCCCACCTAAGGATGTGATTAAGCTGAGACTGGGGTATCCAATGTCCTGGTTTTAGCTGATAGGAATCAGGTCATGGTTCTGGAAGTAGATGTTGAATGCATTCACTCAAGTGAAAAAAAGAATTTATTTTTTTTTGTATGGATGATGATTCTTACAGAAGCCTGAATCACTCCAAAACTTGCCTCCTAAATCTTGCCAGGATCAGACTGTGTGATGAGTGTAAATTCACTTTGAGATGTACAGATCATAGGCACTAAAAAATTGCAAAGAATTAGAATCATAGAACCACTTGGGTTGGAAAAGACCTTTAAGATCGTTGAGTCCAACCATTAACCCTACTCTACCAAGTCCAGCACTAAGCCATATTCCGAAGTGCCACATCCGTATGACTTTTAAACACATCCAGGGATGGTGACTCAACCACCTCCCTGGGCCGCCTGTTCCAATGTCTGACAACCCTTTCAGTGAAAAAGTTCTTCCTAATGTCTATTCTAAACCTATAGAATCGTAGAATTCTTATAGTATTGATAGGAAAATAGTATTCTGATCATGACACCTAATAACGGTTTCCCTGAAACACCAAATGGACATGAAGTCTCAATATCAGAGGCTTGTTTACAGTTTAATTAAAGTGAATGCACATCAATAGTGATATTATTATTATTCAGGGTCTTTTGGAATTTACTTCATATTTCCTAGAGGAATAAATGATAATTTTGGGATGACTAATTAGATGTAATGATTCTAAATATAATTTTTGAAATTCATTAATACAATTGTAAAGATGCTTCTCATTTATTTAGTGGCAATCTAGAGAAAACTCAGTTTGAAAAGGCAACTTCTGCTTTTGAGTGAGTATATTTGTCTCTTAAATTGGAGGTTAAAGTTCATGTGCCTTGGGAGGGGTAGAGGCAGCCTTGCTGTCACTGCTTGCATTCTCCCCTGCTCTGATGGTGTGGAGCTGTGTGAGATGGGAGGGGCTTGTCTCAAAGCAGGCAGTTGTGCTCCCTTGCAAGTTTCTGATGAATTAAAAATATATACAGATATCTAAATATGGAACCCACACTCCTCAGTTGGTAATTACTTCCTGACCAGAAAAGACCCAAACTGGACTCAGCAGCAGATGGGGGTGCCTGAGTCCAGCGTCCCAGTGACAGCCCACAAAAGCCTTGGAGCAGCAGATTTTCGTCTCCACTGAGAAAACAGGATTCAGGAGCAGTAGAGGGGTCAAGGACAAACCAACCCCAGTCAGAGAGGTCAGGGCAGGGCTCTCTGAGGAGCCATTTGATGCTGAGCCCCAGGGGCAGGAGCGCGGTGATTGGTCCGTTTGGGTCACCTGACCCATCCCCGCCTCCCCACAGGCTCAGCTGCTCCCCCCTGTCACTGACACAGACACAGCCCGGCAGCACCTGGGGGGGCCCGGGATGTCTCAGGTCAGTATGGCCATGGACAATTTTTACCCTGGCTCTCTCAAACCAGGACAGCTAGTGAGCTGCTAGGTTAGCTGCTATTCGTGGGATTGCCTGATTAATCCGGGCCATTTTAACCGAAGTATTTCTGTGTGGAAATTGACACTTTCTAAAAGCAGTAGCCAGTTGTTCATATTGATGCTATCTGCAGTATTAAATCCTGCTTGAGCAAGTACTTGGAGAAAGCAGGAGGATCAGTTGAAGAGCTGTGAGCAATCACAGCAATCACTGGAATACACTCATCCCCTGTCTTCCCTCCTCTTCTTTCAGGGATCATGAATTCCATTTTTCCAGTCATTGATTTCTTTGAGGCTTTGGGATCTTAGAAATAGCATCATTATGTTGTTGGGCAGGAGTATGTAGAGCTGAGTTTTGTTAGCAAACTCAACTTGGGAGTGATTTGTGACAGTCTATGGAGTTGGTATCTCTTTGTGGGTGGAGGTTACCACAAATCTGGGAGGAGGTTATGGTTGGGATTTAACAGGAATCTCTTGGACTATGTACTGTTCAACATATTCCTGAATCTGGAAAAAGGACAAGTAGTGAAAATACATAATTCTGGGCCATCAAATAATTAAAGCATTAAATTAAAACCAAAGAATTACAGAAGTATCTCATGATACTCGGTGACTGTGCAATAATGCAGCAGATGAAATTACAGCAATAAATTTGAAGTAGTACATAGGGGATAAAACTATTGCTGCTAACACGGTGATGGACTGTAAATTATCCATTAGCACTCAGAAAAGAGGACTGGAAACTATTGTGATACAAGGCTGAAAATGCTGGTGCTGTGCTTAGTACGACTGAGAACAATGTCCACAATTATTAGGAGAGGAAAAACAAAATGGAAGGTGTTTTCTAAATGTATTGCGTACTTGCATCTTGAGTACGAAACAGCTACTGTACAAGGAGAGATTAAGTAGACTAGGGCTCTCCAGTTTACAAAAGAAGTGATTGAGGAGAAACTGATTTTGTATGTATATATAAATATATTAAAAAATAAAAATAATAAATGTCTTGGAGAACACTAGACTAGGGAATATTCAGTAAAATGAACAGGACGCATCTCAAAAATCAATCTCTTTGCAAAGGACTAATTTCTTAATGTCTACCAAATGGATTGGGCAGGAGCGTAAATCAAGGACTGATAAACACAAAGATGTGTACAGATGCTGCAGCTTCAGAAATTTTTATGTCGCGGTTTGGCTCCGGGTTGGCAGTCAAACCAATAACAATAATGCTCTCAATCCTCCTGTCTCCCCCAAAGTAGGGAAAGAGTAAGAAAAAATGAGAAAGAGGCTTTCTGGGTTGAAAAGTGAAACAAATTAATTTTAATTATTAGTGATAAGGGAATTAATATATATATTTTTATTTTTTTTTAAAAAAATATATATATGAGGGCTGTGCAACACCCAGTCCCCTCCCTCCTCCCCCAGCGACTCTCACAGCAACTCTTCTCCCTGGTGACTCCCAGCTGAAGGGGGGAGTGTCCGGGCGCACGGACGGGGTCCTCAGGTGTCGGCTGGGAAGAAAATGGGAAAAAGAAAATAGCCAAAGAGAGGGTGATAGAAGCAACAGTAAGCAGAAAAGTGAGAGAAAAAGGAAACAAAAGGCTTGACTTCTGTGATGTCTTAACCTATACTGAAAACCAAATAGAGAAAATATTATGAGAAGGGAATATTCTGATTTGCTGATCCTGCCTTCAGTCTAGTCTGCTCCTCCATTGGGGTGGAGGCTGCAGACATGAGCTTCTCCACTCTTTCAGAAGTGTCCTTGGTTGTTATCAGTCCACTGGTGCTGCTAAAAAAAGTTCAATGAAAGAAAAAAAAACAAAACAGCAGAAAAAAATTCGCTTCACCCTGGCTCAAACCAGGACACTTTAAGATACAGATTGCTGACAATAGGAAGCGTTAGTTGCACACTTCCCCCACTGTTTGTAATGCTGTTTTCTGGAACATCTCCTACAGCTGCTATTAGAGAGAAGGGTTGGTTAGACTGGCATTTGGTTTTACCCAATACCTCTGACCTTACATATAGGTTAGCATTTCACCACAGGAGGTACATGTATAGAAATTACTGCCTAAATAGTCTCCTGGCAGCATTTAGGCAGAATAGATGGAGCAAATACTAATTGGATGCATCTCTGGTGGTCCTCTGTCCACACAACTCTATATGACCTGTGGTGTTGACATAGCAGAGTTGAAGGGCTGTTTATGAGGTGAGACAGTGACAAGAGGTGGACACTAATACAGTGTGTATATAAAAAAAAAAAAGCTTTGATTCTGGTGAGTAGTGGTCATGATTATTAGAAACAGTTAAAAAGGTAACTTTAGGAGCAACTTTAGAGCAGAAGGTGTTATGGTTATAGCTTTACCGTTTACTCTTTGCTTGACTTTTGCCAAGGCAAGTTCCTTGAAGTTTCTGGGGTTTAGTGTTGTTTTGCATTTTTAAAGGTTGTGTCATGTCTTCCCTATTCCAGTTGTCACCTTAGAAGAAAAGCATTTGAGGGCTCTAGTCCAATAGGAATTGGAGACTGGGGGTAGAAATTGGAGGAAAGCTGAGATATTCACCAGGATTTAAGGGGCAGATTTTCCTGAATGTAAGGGGAGACCTGAGTTTTATGGAGCTGGGTCTCCAGCCTGTCTGCCTGAATACATTGTAAAAGAAAGCTGTGGGGAAAATACAGCTTCAAAAATGGCATAGAAAGAAATCTACTAGAAGTGGAGAACTATGGAAAAAACTGCGGAAAGGAGCACAGTGCTTGTTATTTGATAGAAATGTTAAACAAGGAGGTGAAGTTCTTTGGACTTTGATTATGCTGAATTCATATTTTTCAACTTGTCTTGAAAAGATAGAATTGGAAGACCGCCTGTGGAGAGCTGTGGCTGAGTGGAAAATTTTGTATATGACATATTATATGGAAAATTATTGTTTCCTGTGGATCCTTATGGATCTTAAATAGTGATTTACTCTGTGCCCAGAAGCCTGAGGAATGGATATCCTCAGTACTTTTCCTGTAACAGCCAAGTAAATTCCTGTGACACTTTCAACAGATAGGTTGCTGTATTATCATCCAAACGTATGTGTTTTAAATGAGGAGTATTACAGGATTCAAATTTATTCAGAAAAAGATGGCACTTTGATGGTAACTTGGTGTTGTTGTGACTCTGTAACTTAAGGTCATCCATCAAAGCTATTAAAAAAAGCTTTGTTGTCATTTCACTTGTTCATACAATTCTGCAAGCACAGAAGCTGAACAGCATCCAGAGTGCAGATGAATACACTGAAGGAGACCCTTCGCTCCCTGTCGTGAGAAAAATCAGTTGTGAATCAGGGAATTCTATTTACGTTAGTTTATTGCTGATTTATATTAACTTGTAATTTCTGATTCCAGTATCAAGAAATAAAATCAACAGTTAAACTGACACTTAGACAAAGCACCTCAGCCTCCCTCCAGACACTTTTCCTTCCCCCTTCCTGATCCGCAACCCCCTGGCTGCATGTTGAGGCACCAGGCAGCACAGAGGTGTGGGGTCTGTGTGATGGTGTTTGTTAGCTTTTGCCCCTCCTAGTTTGTTACTCAGCTGCTGTGGTGTGGCTTTCTCCAGTGGCCGCAGTCCCTTTCAGGAGCTCTGCCTGCTTCAATGTGGGTTCCTCCATGGACTGCAGTCCTTTTTGAGGGGTCATACATACTCTGGTGTGAGTTTCTCCACAGGCTGTAATCCCCTCAGAAGTGTCGGGAACAGCCCTGTGCTAGTCACAGCCACTTCAACAGCAGATAAAACAGACCATCACCTACCAAAACTAGACAATTCAGAGGAACATACAGCACCTCTGCAAAAATGTACTTAAGAAAGGGCAGTAACCTCTAGGGGCAGGAGAGACACTGGAGAGAAGGAGAAACTCATACTTGGGAAACTTATGTTGAAAAACCAGTGAATTTAGGAACTGCATTGCAGGGAGAGGATGAAGAGTGGGTGTTGCATCACGCTCTTGATTTGTGCACCAAAAACCCACTAAATGCTCCTTTGAATCTACTAGCTATAGAATTTCTGATTATTTTCATCTTCTGAATATATTACATTTAATGTTATTCTCAAAGAAACAGACTCGCATGTAAAAGCAAGTATATTAACAATTGCATGAGTATCAGAACAGAGGAAGTGTTAATGCTCCAATTTTTCAATCCTTTATATTCTTCTAATTACGAAGTTTTTCCCAGCAGTATTAGTCACTGATATTTAGTGCTAATTTATCCAGGCAGTAGTGGATAATAGAAGATACAATCTTCAAATTATTTTAGCAATGTGTGTTCATAACTACCTTATGGAAGTAATTGAATAGATTAAATGGGCATGGACAGACTACGTACAAACTTAAGTTTTGTACTGAAATCTTTGAAGTGTGGTATCAGAATTTCTTCTTTAAATGTATTGCTGGATTTCTGTGTCCATTCTGAACTACATTTCTATATCAAGATTAAAATGGGATTAATGAGACTAATTTTTCATGTAGCATGTGTTAGTAGATTAAAGGAAAATATGTTAAATTTTAGTAAGTTGCACCTTGTTCTCCTTAAAGAGAACAAATCAATTCCATGCTTAAGTAGAAATAATGAAATCAGAAAACCTTCAGTGGGAAGATCAAAAAACATATCCACCAAATAGGAAGAAATTAAGAAATAGATAATGATCTGGATGTGTGCTAGGCTTCCACTCATTCACATATTCAGAAGTGAGTTATGGTGCCTTAATGATGCCAGATGGTGTAGTGCATTGTGGAAACTGGAAGGAATTAGATTAAGAAAAAAAAAATCTGGCAAGCCTATTTTTTCCAGCCTTTGGTATAATTCTGTGCTGTGAAGAGCTGAGCCAGGGTCACCTGATGTTTGCAGAGGTATAAATCAGCACGATTGGCACATTCTGTGTGACATAAATCAGACTATTTTTTAGAGTAAAATTAACAAGGTAGTTGTGAATAGGAGAATACTCTTCAAGATTTTCTTAGGTTGTTTTCCTTTACAGTAATCCATCACAAATATTTCCAGGTGCCTTTCATAATCCCACTGGTAAATTTGTGAATTACTCTGTCCAAATCAATGCATGAGCCATGGCTAAGATTATCTTTTAAAATGTCCCATGAGTAATACTGAATCACTCTGTATCATCCAGCTATTAGATAAAGGGGTTGGTATTCTTGGGTGAGAATTTATCATCATCTTCCCTGTGCCTTAGAATTTATTCAAGTCAGTAAGCTGAGGCAGAGTTTAGTCATAACCAGTCATCTGACCTTACTACATGTGGCACGAGTGCATTTACAAGTTCTTATTTCCTTTTGAAGTAGTGGAGGCAATGCACACTTTCAAATGAGATTTGAAAGTGGGGTAGTGTGTTCTCCCCTTTTCACTGTGCTAACAGTATATAACCTAGGGTATGAGGAAGATCATGACATTTCTTAGAATGGGATAGTACAAGTTAAGTGTTTTCAGGTAGTCTGTTTTCAAATAATTTTTTTTATTTGTAATTTATGCACATATGATATTTGAGGTCTGAAGTCTAGGATCTGTCATCAGTTACACTTTTTCTGCCCTAAAGGACACTGAGATTTATGTGACTACCTTTATAGCCTAGAGAAGGCACTGAAACTATTAACACTTTTAAAAATACATTCTGCATCTTTCTGTGATTACATGCTTGCAGACATTTGGGAAACAGCTTTTAAAAAAAAAAAAACAACAGAAAACTGGACACACTTGCATAGCAACTCAAAATTGTGAAAACTTAGAGTATATTCCTTTAATGTTTCTAGCACTACTGATGCTGACATCTCATCAGACTTAATTTATAAAGTAACCCTGAAGAATTAAATGGAACTAATTTGTTGCTCAGATGATTCACTGTGTTGCATATCCACTCCTGTTGTGTTTTGTTTATGTATTTTTCTGGAAGTATTAAAAAGTCTGCATTCACTGAAGGAATGACACATTTTCATCAAATACGGGTACTTAAGCCATGCAGTGTTCTATCTAATAAGCTACTCTTAGGGCCTTTGGTTTTGCAGAATAACTTTATTTCACTAGGGGATGACTTCCACGGCCTCTCGAGATGTGAAATAAACCTGGCTGGCTAATGTTTACAAATGTGTTTTTTTAATCTGCTCTGCAAGGACAGAAATTGTATTTGTATTGTGATAAAAAATGAAACGCTGGTCAAATTTTTGGCTTTTGACCTTGTTTTACTAGATATGCAGAAGCACAAATATGATCATCATTCTTTTTACTACAGAAGAAAGTTGAGAACACTCGAAGAGAACGTTCCAAGTGTCTTGTCACCAGCAAAAATCCCCATCCCATTCATGCCAGAGGGTTAGTCATGTTGAGTGAACATGCACTTGCTGTTTGCTCCTGTTCATTGTGCACTCTTGTGCGTCATTTATGTATGACAGCCGCATCCTACAGCAGATACAATCTTTTCATTTCCCCGAGCTGTTCTTTGTGGCCCTCCTTGTAGGATGTCAGGTTATCAAAGGCACATGAGAAAAAAACACCCTCTCCTCTCTGATTACAGCAACCTCTTAGATCTTTGCAAACAATCTTTAGGGCATCCCTGTGAACTAAAGTGGTGCTGTAATCACTGCTTACACATGAGGAAATAGAAGATTGTAATAATTTTTTTTTTGACTGAAGAGTTCGAGAATGTCTGGAGCTGGATATTTTTGTTTAGTATGATCTTGTTGTGGTTTTATATCAAAAGCAGTTTTAGCTGTTTTGATTTATTAAATATCGGATCAGACCTCGAGCTGTCATACTGGGTGTAGTGAAGATGCAGAAAGGCATCTACATGGAGACCAATGGGTGCCCAAACATCCTCTCTCAAGTCTACAGTGGAGAAAAGCTCTACCAGAGAGCAGTGAGCCCACCTGTCTACCTCTGATCATCTGATGTAGATACCTGACTTAAATACCTCTAACTAGTGGAGAAGAATCTGGATTTTTGTGATTATCTTTAAAGAGGAGCCTTGGTCAACATCATACAGAGGTTACACAGCATTGCTAGAGTTGGCATACAGTTCTCCAGATCAGGAGAGCAGAAACCACCCCAAACCATATGATTTGCTTGTCTTCTGGAGTCTTCTATCTGATTCATTACGTAATTTGTAACTTTTTGACAGCGGAAGTAAGGAGAGCCGTATGGCGGGTTCTGTAGACAAGTATCACTGACATTCTCAGATTAGTCTGTCCTTTATGTAATTTAATGCAGATAAGAGTACATGATCGTGTATTACATATTGCATCCTAACATATTGCTTAAGCAGGGCTTGTTGTCTCCTGATTTTTGAATGTTGGATTTGAAATTTTAACATCCTTTTCATGTTTTAACATTCTCAATGTCCGAGTTTGAAAATCTGAGTATGTTGAAACTCTGCGGATTCTCCTTTCCTTCCCCTTGATGGATCATCTGTGGTGATTGAGGTGTTTTTTTTACGGTGGACCTCTCTATCAGTCTTAGCATGAAGAGAATGTTTTTATGTATGGACTTCCCCTAGAAGATGGTGAAGAGCTAAACTGACAACAGAGTGGGGTTTGCAGTGGCAAAGTCGACAGAATATGGAGAGCTAGGTATATGTGTGTGTGGCCTAGCTAGTGGCTTGCTTTCATACTTTGCATAAACAATACCTTAAAACATACTGTCTGCTTGTGCATCATTTAGTGGTAATAAATGGTCCAACACACACATTAATGTTTTTCCAAGGTGGTAATGACTTTCCATTAACTTTTATGAACCTTTTGGCTGGTATTTGTCATAGGAATATCTCCAGTCTGTTTTGAGGTTTGTTTAAAATGTTGTCTATTGATTGGAGTGAAACTCAAATGCGTTCTCTTTCTTTTGCCCTGGGCTGTTTCTTATATTATTTCAACATCTTCTTACTTTCTTGAAGAAAAAGCTTAGATTTTAAGATCTGAGATAAAAATAGATTAGTTCCAGGTAATGTCATCCTTTGAACAAAATAAATGCCATTGTGTTACTGTGCATGGCATCTGCCTCACTGCAGTTCTGGTCTCCTGGCCTCAGAAAGGTTGTAGTAGAATTAAGTAAAGGATAGAACAGATTCTGCACACAGAAAGATTAAAAACTTGAAAAGGAGGGGTTGTAGGAATGTTTTGATAATGTTAGGAATGATTGGGAGAGGAGGAGAGAGCATAAACAAAAACTGTCATGCTCTTCTAGAAGTCCATAGTGATATTTCATCACGGGGAAGGAAAAACTTATATGTGAAGAGGCTTTAAATAAGCAAGGATTCTTCATTTTACAAAAGGAATGACTGAGGAGAAATAGGAGTGAAGTATATAAAAACATGAAAGTCATGGAGAAGGTGAAAAGGGAATAATTATTTGCTATTTCTCATAGTACAAGAGCAGGGGGTTATCCAGTGAAATGATGAAGCAATAGCTTTAAGACAAATGAAGGGAAATAGTTCTTCATGATGTGCATAATTAAATTGCAGGATTCATTGTTGCGGAGTGTTGTGGAGGCTTAAAGTCTGAATAGGTTCAAAAGCAATTAGACAAATTCATGATGGATACTTCCATCTAGGGCTCTTAAACACAATGATGAGAATTGAGAATCCCTAAACCACCATTTGTACGAAGATGAAAGGCTGCTGGGGGGTTGGGCAGAGGGAAGGAAGCATTGCTCTATGAAATAGGATGGCGTATATTTTTTCCTAAGCATCCAATGCCAGCTACTACTAGGGATGGAAGTAGTAGGGGAGGAGTGATGGCTCCCTCCTATTTGCAGTTTCCCCTCAGGTATGAGAGCTCTCATGAGTCGCAGCTCTCTCAGTCTCTCCTCACAGGAGAGATGCTTCAGTGCTTCCATCTTCTTAGTGGGCCTTTGGACTCTCTCCAGTACTGGGCCCAGTACTGCAGGTGTGGCTGTACCAGTGCTGGGTGGGAGGAGTTCATACTGTACTTTCAGTGCTCGAATTGTTGCAGAGCTCAAGGTGGGCTAAAGCAGACAGATATGAAAGTACAAAGTACATCTGACCATGTCTGGGTAAGAGTTAAGGAGCATTTCAACCCAGAGATACTGGGTTTTTTGAGGTTTATTTTGGTTGGTTGGTGTGATTTGGTGGGTTTTTCTGGTTTTTTGTTTTGGTTGTTCATGCTTTTTTTTTGTATTCAGTGTCTGTGATTTAGACCTTAGGAGAATGAATGCTTGTGCATTGCTGTTTGAGTGTTGGTGCTGTCTGAAACTCTTAGACAATCTGAATTTCACTTGATATTCTGAAGCTGTTGTTTCAAGAACATCTGTATGCTCACTGATAATGTACAGTGTATGCAAAAGTCCTTTATTTTATTTTACATACAAAATTATCTACATGTTTACAAACATCAGAGCAGTTACCAGTAGAATGAGACTGGAAAACAAAAGCAAAATTTTCAGTTACAAGATTAAACGGGGTTCTAATTGCTTTTCTTTTCCAAAATAAGAATTTGAGAAATCTAGACAGTGCTGATTTTCCCCCTGTAAAAGAAAAATAAGCATTTACCGATGTACAATGTGATCACGTAAGCTACTTTTGTGGTGGTTCAATGGATGATTCATTCTGCTGGATTAATTAGTGCTTTGCCACCTTCAAATAGAAAAGATACTGTGCAAGGAAGAACATTTAGAATAAATGTATTTGAGAAATGAATTGCATACTTGTAATTGTTTTTTGTTCTTAAAGTAGCTAAAAGGATTTTTGACATTTTTAAATGATGCAGAAGTCTGTCATTTGTATAATACTTTTTATTATTATCATGGATATTTTTCCCTAAAGGTTTTTGTGTTTTTTGTCATCATTCATCAAGTGATGAAAAGTGTTTAATATTTCTTGGAAAAAGAAAAAACAACAACTATGATTCACATTAGAGAACTTTGAAGCTATCAGAAATTGAAGTCTAAAATAATCTACTAGAGAAACAAGGTGTATGTTATTTTAACATTACATTTTTATTGCCAGCTTTTAGTGTTTTTTATACAGTATGAACCAAAAACCAAACTGCGATATGAAACTGTAACTTGGTCATTATAACTACTTAACACTTGGCTGTGGTTTTACAGTAGCACATAGTGTATGCTGTTTTTGTAACCTCTCAAAATTTAGAAATGGAATGCAAAGATACTGCAGAACTAACCTGATAACTTCAACATAAAGCCTTGATTTTCTGTCTTTAAAAACCAAGTCTCAAAAGTTACTGTAAATATAAATTCCATTCAATCAAAGAAAACAAAACTTTTTGCTTTTACAGGAAAAATTAAAATTAACTGATGGCATCTGTGGCATACTTTTTCTCTTTTCCTGCAAGCTCCCCTTGTTTAGAAGACTGGATCATTATTTCTTTTGTGGGTTTTTTTGAGGCTGGTCATACTGTGGATGTACTATCCTTTTTAACTACTGCTTGCAGAATGATAAACCCTTGATACAGAATCAAGACCTAGCAAATATGTAGCCTTAGCATGACAACTCTGAACTTAATATGCAATAAACTCTTAATGTTTTGTGCCAAGTGATTTACTACAACCAAGGCAGGAGAAAAACTCGATATAGTAAATAATACTTCTGTTGTTACCTGTCTTGCACCAGTTTTTTCCTCTAAGTTTCTTGCTTCAAGGAAAGGGATCTTCTGAGTATTAGTAAAACTATGTTCTAGCTGAATCATGATATATATGAGAAATGATTGTCCTTACATTTTGTAATATAAGAAATAAGAGTTATTAAATGTCAGCAGGTGACAGGTTCAACATAAACCTACTAAGTGTTTCACATGAATTAATGAAATGCTGAAACTTTATACCAGGGGGTGCTTCTGTATACCCAAAGTCTTCATGCGTTGAAAAAGACAAGCTGATGTAAGAAAAATCTTCTGAGGGTTATTGAACACAAAGATACCATCTCTGGCTCAGGAAATCCCTGAGCTGAAACCTCCACTGAAATTGGAAAGACATGCTAAGGAAAAAGCATTACAACTCTAGTCTATTTTTATTATCTCTCTTAGATCTCTATTCCTGCACATTGTCAGAGACAGGATAGCAGATTAAAAACTTTTGGTCTTAAACATCATCTTCCTTTGGCTAAGCAATAGCGGCATTAGATTTCAGAAGGGAAAGGGTTAGCCAGCATTATGGTTGCTAATTATTTATTTATGTGGATTTTTCACATCAATTCATGGAATTATTTTTTCCGTATCAGAAAGTTGTACATGGAACATACCCAGTGTAGAGTCCTTGGTTCTGCCTCACACACTTGCTTCAAAAGTTTCACCACTGTCGGTCTCCTTTTACTTATTTCAAATGGAGAGTTTAAAGCAAAATTTCACCTTGTTCTAAGGCTGTTTTTAATTTGTTCTTTACTACTTTTATCCATTTCTCTATGACATTTGGGTCTGCTGGGTTACTCTAAAAATACTCCTCTTTCTTGAATGCAAGTAGCTCATGAACTGTCTTCGACAGGTCTCTGTATCTTCCTATCTTGAATGAAGGGTTCTCTCATTCCTAGTTTCCCTGCTAAGCTTACAATGAGAATTGCCTCTTCCTCCATACATCCATTTTTTCTTAATCATAACCTAAGTTGAGTCTGTTCTTCTCTTTAAATAGCTAAGAGCTCAATTCCAGCACGGCTGATAGATGTGAAGTGGGACCTGGGAGGAATTCAAGTGTCGGACTCTAATTGTGTCATCCTAACCTTTGCCAGATTTCCATCAAGTCCCAAATCCATAAGCACTTTTAGCTAATGTATCTTCAGTTAAATTCCCTTGGTGCCTGAAAGTCTGCTTGTCCGTGCTTCTAGTACTACAAGCAGTCTTATCAAAGAGGTCTGTACATCATACACTGATCTAAATATTTTGGAGTGTCCTCCTCTCTGAAGAACCTTTGAGGTATGTACAGATCATCCTATATACAAGTGACAGAATGAATGGCATACATAAAATACGTTCAACCATGACTTCCTGAGAAGCAGAGACACTTCTGTAAGTGTCTCAACACAGTAGTCTCAAAAGCACAGTGCTTAGGATTCTCTCTAGTAACAAGTGATAGGATGAGAGGAAATAGCCTCAAGTTATATCCAGGGAGGTTTAGATTGGGTATTAGAAGAAACTTTGTCACTGAAACAGTTATCAAACATTGGAATAGGCTGCCCAGGGTAGTGGTTTAATCACTGTCCTTGGAGGTGTTTAAAAGACATGTAGATGTGGTGCTTAGGGACATGGTTTAGCACTGCACTTGGTAGACTTAGGTTAGTGGTTGGATTCTATGATCTTGAAAGTCTTTTTCAACCAGAACAATTCTGAAGTTCTGTGTCTTGGAGGTTTCTGTGTGTATATGTTGGGAGATAGGATATGGTGTTGGTCCTCTGTTAAACTGTCTTCGGAGTGCAGGGTAGAGAAGGTCACATCTCTCTGCACCTGCATTGACATGCACATCATCAATTCCAAATGGGCTCTATCTATCCTAAGTTTCTAATCCTGTATTTACTTATAATGCAAACAGTAAAACAAGAAGAGAAGCAAATTTCCAAAATAATTTTACTTAGGAATGTGTCATCCTGAAATTAAAGCAGTGTACTTTCTTAGTCTAAAAGACTCGATATGTGTTGCTCTCTTCCCCACAGTAAAAATAACTGTTGCATTACTTTTAGCCAAATCATAGTGTTAAATGATTATTAGGCCTGGTATTAACCACATATACTGGCTTAGGTTTATTTGTTTCTGATTGCAGCTTTTCTTTATTCTTACTTTGCTAGGGACCTCCCCTGCAGCTGATTGAATACTGATGCGGAACAATAGCCACATAAAATGCTTTCTGAACTTGGAGGAACTTTGCCTTCTGTTCTGATCTCTAGCTAACATTTCTTTTGCCTTGTTTATCTTTCCTGATAAATGAAAAACATCTCAATCACACAGGTCCTATGCAATTTCATGATGTTTGATCTCCTTTCTTAAAGAACATTTCCATAGTTCACACTTCCTGTCTTACAGCTGAAATAACGTTTAAAGCAGCATCTAACTTGAGGAATTGCTTTTTACCCAAAACCCCTTTCCTTTTTATAAATTTGATTACGTTCCTTGAAGGAGCTGCAGGACTTCAGGAACCACACATTATTCAAATGGTTGGTGAGAAGAACCAGGTCTGCAAGGCATTGAAATATTAATGAATAAAAATGTAAAACAACAGTGCTTAATTTCTTCCAAGCTGCTGTGCTTTATTACTTATTTTCAGAAGTCCTGTCTATGTACCCTTCCAGGGTCTGAGACACACAACTGAAATGCATTGGTTTTATGGGTAAACTTATCCTAAAATATATGTATTTTTTAATTTATCTAATAATATGAAAACAGCTTCTCAACAAGGAACACACATGCCAGAAATAATTTGCCTGTTACTGTGTTTGAAACTAAACAATTCAACTGTGACAGTTATTAAATAATTAATAATCTTTGCCAAGACACGTGGTAGTTCTAATAAATAGCTCCTGTGGACAAAATTGTTTGATTCAAACATTTGTTGTAAAGTTGGTTTTGAGTACTTTAGTGGAAGCTGAACATAATTTTAGCTTATTTCTATTCTACCTTAATGCTTATTTCTAATAAAATGACTTGTAACTCCACATTCTGCCAAATGTAGAGGTGACATTTAAAACAGTTTGTGTTTCATATGGATAAGCTAGATCTAAAAACAACAAAAAAAAAAGGGAAAAAAAAAAAAGGCTGTGGTAAGGCTGTTCAACTCAATAAATTCTCTTTTAGAAGTTCAAGGTAAGCTTTGTGATTCTTAATTTGGTTGGTAACCATTTCTACACCTTACTGTAATTTCAATTACACCATGTTTTTCTTTTTGAAACCTTAAGAATTTTGGGCAGGGAAAACTATTTCTGACCTTGTTATAAATACAGAGAGAGAGGAGGTACAAAAATAAGATCAGCACAATATTCTGCAAACCTCAGATCTCAGGAGGGAGGTCTGTGATGGAACCTTGGATGGAAAAGATACATTGTGAGGATGTTTCACAGGTACTGCTGTAATGAAATTACTGAATATGCTTTTGAAGTGTGTTGAGACAGGATCTCTCAAGTCAAACATGACAGTAGTTATTAGACTGATGGGTAAGCAGTGTTATCTCTGTGGATTAGAGTAAATTTCCTATAGTTTTGCAATATGGCTAGGATTTCCTAGATATCAAAGTTATTACAAAACTAAAAACTCAGACTAATTTGACTTTATGAAATTTATCTAATATGCCCTGTGTTCTTCAAGATGACATCTGTTTCAACCAAGATAAATATGAAAGGTACTTTTCTTTGAACTAGAAAATAAAATTTAGTTGCAATGAAGCCTTTTTTATACACTAAAGTCTGCTTGAGTGATACATTATTCAAAGCCACCAGGCAAGGTGCAAACTGTATCTCAGAAATGTGGTCTTAGACTCTCATTCCTGTGTACTGTGGTGGACAATTTAAGGGAATTGCTTCTTAATTACAGGTTTGTCCTTGATGACAGTGAGAAAAAATTGGTTTGGACAGTATTGATTCCAAGCACTTTGGTTCCTCTTTGGGGACATTCCCAGCCAGCAAAACATTCACTGATGGTCAGATATAACAGCTTAAGTTCACCCCATGCTTAATTTAATCAATAGGAGCCTATTTACATTGCAGAATGTTGGCCATGTTAATTTAGCTCTGGAACTATCATCATCATGTGCCTCTGGGGTAGAATAGAAAACAAATTTTGGTTAAATACGTACAAGTCAATCCAAGTCTCTTGAATGTTCCCCAGTTGTTTTTTAAAGGGGATAGTGTTTTTCGTAATACTAATTTTGGCAAGTTTCCAAAGTTTTCTATTTTAGCCATCTTTCCTTAGCTGCATGTAATAATTAACAAGAACATTTGTTTTTAGCAAGAGCTATGGGTCATGCCTTCCATATCACAGAGAGAACTGGAAACTGAGCCATCACGGGCTACCGCTGGGTTTGGGTTTGGAAGGTCTTTGATGCAAAATTTCACCTTCAGAGTATTTACCAACGTTACTCACAGATTCTGTGAGATTAGAGAGTAATACTATAACTTCTTAGAAAGACATCAAGATAAAGTGAGATTAATTGCTCTGCCCAGGGCTACCGTTCAACTCAGTCGTGCGTTCCAAAAGTAGAGCTCCACATTGGACAAGGCTGAAGTGCTTTGTGCAGGCGGTCTGTCAGTCTAATATTAAAGGTCATCTGTGTGACATATTTTCTCATAACCTGAAGTGAATTATTAAAATTCAGAATAAACAGTAATGCAGTTTAAAAAAAAAAAAACACACCAAAACCCACAAATTAATAAAGATTTGCATACTGATACATCTGATGTTCAAGCTTTTGGCTTTCAGGTTTCTTCGTTTGCTCTAAGCGTTTTCTCAGCTGTGAACTTTTTTACTTCTTACTGTAATGACTCTGTATAGAAAGTGAAACATTTTGAGATTGCATTATGGGGACTTGAAATTCCCTGATCATATTACTATTACTTTTATGTATGCTGTAGCAGCAAGTCCGTTAGCAAAACAGAGACTAGAGTGGGAGCTGGTGAAAAGGATACAGAATATGGGCAAAAGCAGGTAATACAAGACTGTAGCATAATCTATAGGTTAAGACAGTGCTTGAGCAAGGGTCTCTTAGCACCTGAGAAATCCCTTAGAGGTGAGAAAACCAGTAAGCTAATAATAATCAGAATTATAAGCATAATAATAACTAATCTTAAAATTTTCTTCTGAGACACAACATGGGAGAAAAAGGTCTGTGGTAGGTGGGGGATATTGTGAGCAGAGATTATTGTATTTTACTGCTTTGGAGTGTAACTAAAACTTGTTCTCAACAGTATTGCTGCCGTGTCCAGTGGAGCTCCCTGGACAGGTGACATGGATCACTGCCAAGAATGAAATGAACGTTGATTTGGCTGCAGTGCAGATTGCAGCACAGACGGCAAGATGTGGTAGAGGTCAGCATTTATGAGACTTCCTTCAGAACTGATTCCAGCATCTGATGTGATGAGGGAGGATATACAGAAAGCAACAGGATAAATTGCTGTTACAGGGCTGGTGCCTGTAAAAGAGAATGGTAGACTAAAATTGGTAAAAAAAAAAAAGAAAGAAAAATACTTCTTCTGTTACAGTCTTCTTCCAAATAGAGCCTTTGTAGACCAGCTGGCCATGGGGTTTGTAAATAATTTTGAAATTCATACAACAAAATGTATCTTGCATACATGTAAGCGTTAAAGAAAATAATAGAGTGGTGTCATATTCTGCTCATCTTTCATTTTTTGATAATTTAATTTCGCATTATGCATGAAATGAAAATGAACCAATTTATTTTCACATGTGATCCATTTCAGCTTTTTTTTTTTTAACTATGGAAATTAAATTAATACTCCTTTTTGGCTCTGATCTGCAAATTCAGTGTTACATCCGAGTTGTGCTTCATCTACTAGCATCACATTTAATAATAACATAACCTTGCAATTACAGAAAAGTGATATAATTTAAATAATGTGATTTTAAATTAGCTTTCTATGGCCAAAGGACTTGCTTCTCTAGGTACAAGATGCATAAATGAAACAAAAATGGTATATTTAAAATGTTCTCTAGATATAATTTTTGTAATGAAGTTTGGCATTGCAAACATAAATGAGCATAAACCAGAATTCGAATGGCACTGCATGCTTTAATGAAGCTCTTTGTTAAATGTATTTACACGTCTGTTGGTGTTGCCTCTTTTTTTCCTTATAATTCTGCTTTTTGAAAAAAATAGCCTACGCTTCTGTTTAAAATACTTGTGTACAAACAATTTGGTCTTTAATAGATTGGGGGTTTTTTTAACCTGTTAGTGGGTACAGTAGCAATCTATGATCTCTAGTGGTATTTTCAGGTATTCTGTGTTCTAGTCCAAAGTTTATGTCCTCATTTCGGAATCCCAGCTGTTGTTCAAACATCTAATATTTTTATTTTGGGGAAGCACAGGTTTGAAAACCCAACTATTCCATTTTTGTCTAACGTTAAAGTTGCTGTTCCTGCAAATATTTCTTGCTCTGAAAATGTGCAAAGTTTGGTTACAGCAGCTTGGACACTTTTTCTGTGGTGGTTCCTGATACTGTCATATGTAAAAGCCAAACCACAATTTCACATTTGTTCTAAGTAATTTCTAGTAATCGGGTGTTAGGATTCACATTTAGACAGTTGCCTTTTTAGTTACAATGTTATTTTCAATTTTTCTCTTTATCCTATTTTTCTGTGTCCTCTAAGAGGAAAAAAAAATCTGTGTGATGGAGAAGCAGCAACTCTTTGTATACTGTATTTAAAAAAAAAAAAACACCAAAAAAACCCCCAAACCAATACAGTGAAGAAAGGAAGAAGTATTCTTCTTAGAAAATTGTTTACATAAAATAGCATAGTGAGAAAATGATAAAGAATAACTGTTTGTTTAGCAGCTGGAGAACATCAGAATATAGTCTTCTATTCCCCTATGTGTTTTGGAATGCAGATTCCCTTTAAAGTAGCCTTGCCAATGTACCTTAAATATATTTTAGAATTATTTTACCATGAAATTAGTTTTTCTCCATCATTGACTTAGTTGTATCCTTCTTTTTGATCTATGCTGGGACATTAGAAGTGAAGCCGTGGCTGCACATACTATTTTAGTAGGTTTCTATAAAAATGTGTTCTGCAGTAGACCATACCCATTGAGAGTGGAGGTTATTAGCATAGCCTGGCTGCTGTGTAACTGGCTTCTCCAGCTCTCACCATGAGTCTTACTTAACTCCCACACACTGTACTTCTACCACCAGGTTGTATTTACATACTTATTAACCGGAGGAAGAGCAGAGAGAGAATTTCAATCTTGGAAAGAAGTGCAGAGCCCCAGAAGGCTCTTCAGGATGTCCTCTTGCCCCACTAGTCATTGCTCAGCCTGATTTAAACTCCAGTCTCAGGAGTTTTCTGCCCTAGTAAACAACTTGCAAAATATTCCCTGCCTTTTAGCCATATACGTTAGACAATGGAGACAAGGTTATTTTTTGCTCTTTTTTGTTGTTTTTTTTTTAAGATGAGTTAAATGAAGCACTTAGAGGAAATAGATTGGTCTGGGTAGAAAATTTTTACTTATTGATGTTTCAGTATCCTGGTTCCATTAAGGGCTTTTTTCCTTTTCACTTGCAGGTAATTCACTTTTTTCTCTTTATTATTATTTAAATCTAAAGCATTACCTGATAATAGCTGTAGAGAATTTTTTTTTTTTTTTTACTTACACAACCTGTTAAAAAACTTCTATACTAAAATCAAAATGCACTTTATTATTTTTATGAGGAAATAAATGTTACATTAGAGCAGTGGAATCTTCTGTTAAATTATTTTTCTTACATCTATATGGTATTTACTTGCCATTTTATCTTTGGATACTCTGTGGTACTTTTAGGTGGAATGTCTTTTTTTGTTGTTTGTTTGTTTTTAGCTAGTATTCCTCTGAAGTGAAGCACCACAAGTGACTTTCTATCTAAAGTAATAGCACACAAATTATACACATTTAAGGCTGCCCTAATGTGGGTTTTGTGAGAACCAAGAACTCAGAGCATAAAGGAAATATGGATAGTCTCTTAAAGGTAGTCCACAGCAGAATCTGATCCACACATCTGGGATCCTAATCTCTCATGTTCTTGCATATGCCTAACATTGTCTGAGTTTAATCACTGAACATCCATGAGGGCCAGGTTTTCCATGACTAATATTTTTAGAACAGAAAAAGAAATCTTATTATTTTTATGATGTTATATCTATTGCAGTGTAGGTAACAGCTGGGCAGCACATACAGAAATCACTGAGGTCCTCTTGTCTATGCTTCATCCACCACTGCAGGCAGAGGGACTAAAGAAATGCAGCATCTGTTTATAATAAAAACCTTGCTTCAGACAGACATGAAGAGTAGTCAAGTTTAAGTGTTTGTAACTGAAGAGAAGTATTTCTTTGAGCATCTCCAGGCAGCAAACCAGTGGTTAATTCCAAGGTACAGAAGTTGCGTGCTGTCTGAAGAAAGGGAAACTGGTTAGAGGGTGATGTTGACTTCTCTTTTTTTCATATCTATTTTTGGAACAGGAATGTAAATTGACATAAAAATAGGAGAAACATTTTTGTTATATCTTATTTATGAACAAAAATGCTATTACTGACAAAGAAATACTATTTTTCACCTGGGTTTTAGATGTCTCACTTCAGCAGGATCTCTGTACTACCATTGCATGTTTCAAGTACATCCATTTTTTTGCAGAACTGTGTTATTAGGGTGGCAGCCAGAGTCCCTCACAGGATGTGTCCGCCCATGGCTCCTCTCTGGGTGTTCACTGGCTTTTCCTCATTCCAAAGACTGGGCCATGTGCAGAAAACTAAACCTATGCATGATCCAGTGTAGGGCTGGGGTGTTGCCTGGCACATGGATTGAGAAATTTTGAAATGTGGAGGGCTGGTATCAGAGGTGTAATCTTGTTCCCTAAACTGGGCAGCCTGCCTATTAACCTGAATTTAAAGATACACATATTTGTACCCTCCTGTTGTCCAACCCTTTAATTCTTTGAACAGCGTACATGTGGCATGACTTAATAGTTCAGTAATTTCTAAAACAGATTTCCATTTTAGCACAGGCAGGGCAGTTTTGCTTTTGTCCAACAACTAAAACACAATGTGATACTATTTTAAAAAATATGCTCATTAATATTTTTAGAAAATGTGCACATGGAGCACAACATCTGGCCAGGTGCAAGGCAGGTGCTGCCTTTTGAGTACTCCTTTCTAGACACCTCTACACATCGGGTGAAGTGGTGAGCATGGGAACAGCAAAGAGCGATGGGGACCCACATGTTTGGTTGCTGTGTCCACTGCCTGGGCAGACTCAGCCTATGACTTTGCACATTCATGAAGCCTCTTTTACAGACATCAGGTGTGTCTGCCTGGGTGAATTGGCTCACAGGGTTTGGGATCCTGAATGCTCTGCTGCAATCATGTAGCGCCTGGTTTGAGCATCCAGAAACAGCAAGTGTGGATTCTTTATGTTGGGACTTCAGCTTGCTGTTTGGACAAGTATATCAATCGTGCACATAAATCAGCTCTCTACTTCCTACGTTAATTTTTCACTCCTTCAAATGAATAATCTTTCCCAAGTTGCTCAGGCCTGATTTTTCTTACTGATTTGTGGGTTCTCTGCTTTGACTTTGCCATTTGCTCCAGCAGCTCTGCAGGTCACCCTTGGATAACTGGGCTTTCAGTTTAGGCTTCAAGTTTTTTCCCCACCTGTCCTATGGAAAAAAAAAAAAGTAGCTGCAGAAGTTTCTCTGCTTTCTTCCAGAAACTTGTTTTCTGGAGTTTGTGGCCCTTGCATTTCCCCATCCTCCTTGCCTCCTGGCAAAGGGGCAGTGGGTCATATAGCACCCCAGAAACGAATGGGCTCTCCATTTACCCTCTCTAACTGAAAAGGGTTGCATCTCTGTAGGCTGAGGGATGTGTGCATTGCTACAATTCCAATTTATTAGCCGGGGTCTGCATTTATTCAAGTTGTAAGCTGGGAAGCAGGGCAGCATTTGAGATGCTTCTTTGGGCGGTCAAAATAGTCACCCAGTAAGGGTGTGCACTGTGGGGTGCCTGGCTGCTCCTGCACCCTGCTGCCAGGCCGTGGCACCCAGCCCAGACAGACAGTTCACGTTTTGGTGGCTAACAGCTTGGTCTCGTGATGCTGACATCTTGGGCATGGTTCTAAGCCAGGCATGATTATTTTAAAACCTGCAATATTCCCAGAAGTTCTCAGGTGTTAAGAAGGAAATAAAAAAAAAAACAAAACAACAACAAAAAAATGTAAACAAGGTGTAAGTTCCACGAATGAAACAGTAAAAATTATGGTAGGTCCAATTTTTATTTATTTATTTATTTTTATTTATCTTGTTCAACATCTTCATCAACGACCTAGATGAGGGTACAGAATGTACCCTCAGCAAGTTTGCTGATGACACTAAGCTGGGAGGAGTGGCTGACACACCAGAAGGCTGTGCTGCCATTCAGAGAGACTTAGACAGGCTGGAGAGCTGGGCGGAGAGAAACATGATGAAGTTCAACAAGGACAAGTGTAGAGTTTTGCATTTGGGGAAGAGAAACACCATGTATCAGTACAGGTTGGGGGCTGACCTGCTGGAGAGCAGTGTAGGTGAAAGGGACCTGGGGGTCCTGGTAGACTGGAGAATGACCATGAGCCAGCAATGTGCCCTTGTGGCCAAGAAGGCCAATGGCATCCTGGGGTGCATTAGAAAGGGTGTGGTTAGTGGGTCAAGAGAGGTTCTCCTCCCCCTCTATTCTGCTTTGGTGAGGCCGCATCTGGAGTATTGTGTCCAGTTCTGGGCCCCTCAGTTCAAGAAGGACAGGGAACTGCTTGAAAGAGTCCAGTGCAGAGCCACAAAGATGATTAAGGGAGTGGAACATCTCCCTTATGAGGAAAGGCTGAAGGAGCTGGGCCTCTTCAGCTTGGAGAAGAGGAGACTGAGGGGTGACCTCATCAATGTTTACAAATATGTAAGGGGTGAGTGTCAGGAAGATGGAGTTAAGCTTTTCTCAGTGGTGACCAGTGATAGGACAAGGGGTAATGGGTGCAAATTGGAGCATAGGAGGTTCAAGGTAAATATCAGAAAAAACTTTTTTACTGTGAGAGTGACAGAGCACTGGAACAGGCTGCCCAGGGAGGTTGTGGAGTCTCCTTTGCTAGAGACATTCAAGACCCGCCTGGACAAGTTCCTGTGTGATGTGCTCTAGGTGACCCTGCTCTGGCAGGGGGGGTTGGACTAGATGATCTTTCGAGGTCCCTTCCAACCCCTAGGATTCTATGATTCTATGATTTTATTTTTTTATTTATTTAGAAGGGTAGATGTTTATTTTTAGAGGGTCACAGAAGGGAAAGCTACTTACTAGCTTAGCTCACCTATCTTCTCATGAACATATTTTGTTACCAATACATGCTGACTACTTTCTTTGCTGGATCTTCCAGTGTGTCAGCTGCTGATGTGTATTGCAGGCAGAGTCAGCTTAAACTAGTTACAAAGGAAACAAAACATCTATGAGTACTTTAAATCATAGCTGTGTGTGCTTCTTAGCTTCACTGGATAGCCTAAGAATAGTAAGCTGTTAGTGTTATTTTGAGCCTGTCTGAACAAATTTACCTGGAAGAAATAATAATCTAGCTGGATTTTAACCAGGCAGAATGGAACACGCCACAGTATTGGAGCGCTTTGTAATAGCGTGTGAGTAATAAATGATCTGAGTAAACTTACACTGGAGGGGAGGTAACACTACTTGAGCTAACAAGCATTTGTTACTTGTTTTGAAGGTTTGTTTTCTGCTTAAACGAATCTAAGCTATGCAAGCTGGCTAAGTGAACACTTAACATGTAGAAAGGGCGTGTTTATTGAATTTAATACTAATTTGAAATATATGATTAAAAGTATTGAATGGATGATAGATGGCAGGTGAAATTCAGTTCTTGCATGTAATATTAAGGTGTGTGTTGAGGTGGTAGAAGAGGAATTACTCTAACTTTGTATGTGTGGCAGTGAGCTCTGAGCATTTTATTTCCACTGGAGAAAAAAATCTTGCAATTATTACAGGTAATTCCATAAAAAACATTGCCTCTCTGCTCAACAGTAGTCAAAGAAACAGAATATTGGGGATGATGTGGAGAATAAAGAACAAAGCAGGCAGCACTGCAGAAACCTACGACTTGTATGGTTCTGGCCCTCCATCTTGAAAAGGAATAAATAGAACTGCAGAAGTTACAATACAGAATAATAAAGACAAGAAAAAGTATGGAAGAGCTTCTGCACAAATAAATTATTAAATAAACCAGGACTTACCATGCTTGGAATGAGAGGATTAAGCAGTGGAAATAATAAGCACAAATGGAAGAGGTGAACAGCAAGTGGTACTCATTCAGGATGTTTGTCTGCCACCAGATTTTGGAGGCAGCAAATGAAGCTAACAGATGGCAGGTTCAGAACAAAGGGAAATGCTTCGTGTGTTGTGTGATATTATATGTTCCAGACGTTTACATGGCTTGAGAAAACAAAGTGAAATTGAGTAAGATGTAATAAAAATGTGTCACAAACCAGAAAAATTTCTGTCAAAATGCACAGGTACCACACCTGTGACTCAGGATGTACCTGGTGTGTGTACAGCTGGCAGCATTTCTCTAGACTGTGTCTCTGTGTGATCACTTTGTCCTTTGGCTGAAGATCCTGAGCTAAAAGATCCCTTGGTCTGACTTAACTGAGACTGCTTTTCCATTTCTTCTGCTGTATGTGGTAGGCTAGAGTTCAAAAGAGCAGTGCAGTTAAGTTCATTCAGTTGTAACAGACATCAAACAGATCTTTACACCAGCCCATCAAGGATTCTTGGCCAGAGCCTTCTCATCTCCTACTTCTGTTCATTACCAGATACGAGTCTAAGCTTCCTTTCTTTGTCCTCAATAATGTAGTATAAGAGGTTGTAAAGTATATTAGACTTTAATATTATTATTGTTGTCCATAGATTTTATGCTCTGAAAGCCTTGTGCAGACCTAAATAACATAGATACAGAAATGAGTAGTAATAGAAGTGGTCTGTGTGCAGACAAGCTTTTTATCACATAAGCTAACAAAAGAAAGGAAAACTTCAGCAAGAATGAAGGAAGGGAGAAAAAAGTCTGCTGAGATCTGAAATGAGATGGAAAGCAATTAAAGCAGAGAGGGGGAAAGGGAAGTCTGATTAAAGATAAGGAACTCTGATGATGTGACCTTTCATGCCTGCTGCATCTTCAATGGCCAATGCAGAGGGAAGAGAAGGGTTGATTTAAAGGGCAGCACAATCTGAGATTGGTTGCCACACATCAGTAAAAGAGTTCAAAAACAAGGACCAGGCAATTTTGAGTTATGGATTAAAACAAAGGAGGAACAAATTTAGATGTGAGCAACTGGTGGTGTGGTGGCCTTTGTCTTTGTCTAAGGGTTGCAGAGCTGGAGAGCTGTGACATGAGTGTCATTATGAAGACAAGCTGAGAGAGTTGGGGTTGTTCAGCCTGGAAAAGAGAAGGCTCTAGGGAGACCTTACAGCAGCCTTCCGGTACCTGAAGGGGCCTACAGGAAAGCTGGGGAGGGGCTTTTTACAAGGTAGTGATAGGACAAGGGGTAATGGCTTCAAACTGAAAGAGGGGAGATTTACATTAGATATTAAAAAAAAAAAAAAAAAATACAAAAAGGGTGGTGAGACATGGGAACAGGTTGCCCAGAGTTGTGGATGCCCCCTCCCTGGAAGTATTCAAGGCCAGATTGGATGGGGCTTTGAGCCACCTGGTCTAGTGGGAGGTGTCTCTGCCCATGCAGGGGACTGGAACTAGATGATCTTTAAAGTCCCTTCCAACCCAAACCATTCTAGGATTCTATGAAAGCTTGCAAGCTGACAGTTTCACTACAACTGAAAATGCAGCAGGGGCTTGCGAAGAGAGTATTAGAGAAGCACTAGTGAAATGGGGACAGCTGGCTGTCCGTGCTGTAGGTTTCAGACAGACAGATGTCTCTCTTCTCTATTCTATGCTAGAAGCAAAACTGCAGTTAAAGGTTGCAATTTAATGCAACTGTGGTGTCCCGATTGTTTCAGTCCTTAGGCTCCTCTGGGTGACCTGCAGGATACCAGTGAGCAGTGGTTGGTGTTTTCCTGACTGAATGGCAGAGGTGGCCAGCCTGGGGGAAAATAATGAAGCCAAACCCTATTTCACAACCATCACATTTTTTCCTCTCGACTCATAGCATGTGCTTTCTGTAGATAAACTGCCTCATGTGGGAGAGATCCATGACTCAAAAGCCAGGGTGGACCTTTTTAAGGACTCTGATTTAGTCCCTTCCTGGCACAATGGCTGCCAGTTGTCTTCAGCATCCTTAAGCTCTGCTCTGCCTTCTAGTTGGGCTGGAAGCAGGCAGGATTCCTGGGGTAATGCTACTGGCGTGACTCTGGTAACTGCACTGAGGACTGTGAGGGAGGTGTCTGCTGATGACACCTCTAAAAATGCCTTCCTTGACAGGCAAGTGCTGCCTTTCAGCCTTCAGTGAACTGCCATCAATCCTTTTTTATCCCTTCTGGCTTTCCATTAATTAACAGATTTTCAGTTGTAAATAGCTGGTTTGAAAGGATTTCTTGTGTTATCCCTGAACATCCCTATCATTCATATGAACTACTGTTCTTTTTCCTACAACTCGGAAGTTGATTATTGTGATACTAAATAATTTCTTCTGTGCAGATCCTCTTCCTGCTGTCTAAAAAAGGCTTATATTTGGGTCCTTTGACACAGTATTACCCTTCCCTGCGTTAAATCATTTCAAAACCTTTTTCAGCTTTGGGACATTCCCTGGAAAGGTCAGATTTTCCATCTCCTTTTCACACAGAAAATAGTGATCCACGCCTGGGCCAGCTAACTGTGGGGAACTGGGAACTGGAATTGGATCCTAAACATTTCTGAGAATATGGGGCCATCTGATAATGCCAAATAATCTAAGCAAAAAATAGTCAAAATGCCATGCATCTGTGCTTTTCTCATTCTCACACTGAACTAAAACCAACAAGTTTAATTGGGACAGTAAAGGGACTTGCCCATTCCCTGACTTTGAGCGGTGTCAATGGAGAAAATCAGGACTAGCTGCATTGGAGCAAAACAGTAACATATTTTTTCCAATATCCCAGATTGGGTAATGCTGCACAATAAGCATCTGTCATGGTTTATGCTGTGAGGCACTGCAGGGCTTTATGCTCTTCTTCTTATCTTATCTGTTGTAATTGTGTATTCCCATCATCTTATGTAAGGATGTAATCTCATTTTAAATATCTCTAAGCATTTTGGATAGCAGATACACATATGTCAATATCTTTTCCATATTTATATATATGGATCAACTTCCACAGTTATTATAGTTTAGAAATTATGTATGGTTTAGAAAAAAACCACAACTTTATTAATTTATTAAAATAAAAATATGTTAAAATCATAATAACTTTATTAATTCTGTCCTTCCTATCTCTCAGGTTTCTATTTCTTAAGAAACACCTTAAATACCTCTGTGTGTTTTCATTGCCCCCTTTTAAGTTTTAAATACTGTCTGCTGTAGCTTTTTGTTTTTGAGATAGATGACAAGAAGTACCAATAATTTATTCCATATTAACTTGTATTATAGCATGATAAAACCAGACTCAGAATTAGATTTTATTCATTTGCCAAGTATGACCAAGCTCTTGGTAAACATACTGTTGTAAATGGGCAGAAATTGGGTGCTGTGTTACACCAAAGTTCATGGAAAAAATGGACAACAAACTAGATAGTTTGCTGAGGAATTTTAAGTTCTTTGTTCAGAGTTTTAAAAAGTTGTTTGGAGAGCCGTTTTCAAAGTGAGCTGGAAACCCCAAACAGGTTCTGTACCAAAAACTGTGATAAGACATCGCACAAGTCTTGATCAGTTTAAGAAATCTGATGCTTCGAGGAGAGGGGACTGTTCAACCGCACCTACTAGGTGTTTTTTCCAATACCAGAGTGGTCTTACCCAGCCTTTTGCGTGTGCTTATGAGACTATTGCTGATCAGGACCAAGTACTGCTTAGTCTCTTAAGCATTTCCAGGGAATTTAGACAGCAGATATGGTAGTATTGTGGCGTTGCACACACCTTTTTCCAGCTTTAATTGCAAGCCTGATTGCACACTGCTTCTAGGAAAACAAGTTTACTGTGCCTGGCTCCTTGTTTTGCCAGGGCATGCAGCATTTAAACTCTACCTGTTGCCTTTGGCCATGAATCCTTCTGATTGCATCAAAGACCTGGGAAGGATTGCAACTTTTGAAGGAAAGGTAGTGGCAATTGCTGTGTCAAAGAGAAGAGAATCCTTAAATTAGAGCTTAAGGGTATAGAATGAAAAGAAAATACACTGCCATCAGCATCTTCAGTGCTTCTCCCTTCACTTTTCTGTTAAGTGATAATAAAAGTCCGAATTTATTTTCACTAGTCTCATTATAAAAGTCCGAATTTATTTTCACTAGTCTCATTAAAAGTCAGCAGATCTTTTTAGCATAGAAAATTGTAAAAACATCTAGTAAATTATACCCTGAAATAGGTTAATTATTAGCTTTTTATAATTAGAATAAAATACTTGTATATTTACTAGGAAAAGGTGCTATCTGGGAGTGTAGATAGGATTATTGAATATAAAGCTCCTAATTTAATTTCATCTGGTTTTCCCTTTGATCTGATTATTCTGAATGGCAAATCTGTCATCCATGTGAACACTAGGAGCATTGACTTTTACCTGATATGTATTCAATTCTAACAGGCAATAAACTTTCTTGTAAATATTTCTGCAGCATAATTTTCACCTTTGCCCTACTTAGAGCAGGTGACAATATTTTCATTTTGCACTATGCAAGATGCTTTTAATTAATTCAGTGTAGTCAACTATGAATCATTTGCTGTCCTTGAATGCCAGAATTGATGACTGTCATTACGATACTCTGAAGGACTATGAAAGAATCCAGTTAATGAAATAGCCATTTGGGCTTCCTTGTCACTCCCATTTACATTTTTGTTTCAGTAGCGGCAATAAAAGACTTTGTGGTTCACAGTTATGATCATATTTAGATCTAACAGCTCTTGTCATATGTAGTGTGTGTGGATGTACACGATACATCGTGTGAAAAAAGTTAGATAATTGTTTGAAGGAAGTAATGATCACACAGGACGGGGTTTTTCTGACAGTAGTCAAGAGCTGCTGACTGTTAAAGATTAAACTGTAGCTTACACTGGTAGTATGTGGACTAACTCTTGGACTGTTACCCAGCTATTTTCTTTCCTCAGCTTGTTTCCTGGGTACTTTTCTGAGTATGGTTTGTTCAGAAGTGTATCTTCACCTATTTGAAAATGCTCGCTGTAGTTGACAAACATTAGAGCCATGAGATGCTGTGAGCTTCTAAAATGGTAAGGGTTTTAAACTCAAGGAAAAACCACTCGTGTTCATGTCACACTTCAACTCGCATGCTTCAGAACTCTGCTTTGTGCCTAGTCTTGTGAGCACTGCAAAATACTACATTGCTAAAGCTATAGATATTTATACAACGAAATTATGAACTATGAATTAAACTCTGGGTTTTTTGAGGATGTGTTGAAGCACATTTGTTTTGGTGTCATCTTTTTTGATCTGAATTAATCTCAGATAAGTGTCTGAAAATAAGTGTCAGAAAGACAAATGTGATCTGCTTCACTAAATAATGTATTTACTTCTTTATGAGGAAAGTGTGTTTTCGTGTTGATTTTATTATTTGATTAATGACCCCAAAGTATTTGGGGAAATCATAATAACTGAAAGCCAGGAAGTCAAAAGGATTATGAAGTATGTATTTGGTCAGAAGTGTTAGTATTTAAGATAATGCATGTCGAGGCGGCGTATGGACTTCACACAACTCTATAAGAGTTATAACTGAAGACCTTTATTGTTAAAAATGGCAGCAATTTATACCCCTCTGACTCCAGATGGTCCACCCCAGTACAAACCCCGTTGGTTACACACATACACAGTTCATATATGATTGGCTACGTGTCTTGTCATTTGCTGTCCGTGTCATGATGACCCAGGGCTTTCACTTCCCAGCCGGTGCCTCTCAATTCTTGCTACAACATTCTTTTCTCACTACTTCATGAGATAACAACCGTGGGATACCTGCTTGTGGTGACACCTACTGTTTACTGGTCCCGTGGGGCAGCGGCCTGTGGGGTACCAGCCTGTGAGACACCAGCTTGTTTATTGATCCCACGGTTTGCTTCAGGGTGCCTGACAATTTGGTCAGCAGCACCTGCAACACTGCTGTTTTAATTCAGGCATATTCATTTTCCATAAATCCCATATTAATTTTGCACAAATCCCATGCTAATTTCCCATAAATCCCCACAAATGCATATAAAAATATTCTTCTTGCTGCGTTTTACTGTTAGGATGTCACATGTAACAGCAGCATGTAACTCAAATCAGACTTCTTTCAAGCTGTACCCCATGGGAGCAGATGTAAAAGAGGCTATAGTGCTTCACAATCTTCACAACTGTCTTCCAGCAGTATTTGGTGTAGGTGCTTCCATTTGGCTTTCCCATCCTCCCTGCCATTGCTTTTGGCATTAGATCCATGATACATGTTTGAAATAACAGTAGCAGAGAAGAAAAATGCGTTCTTGTCCTTGTACGCAACAGGCAAGGTACAGAGTAAAGATGCTGCAAGGCATGAAGCCCACAATGCAGAAGTAAAGAAAGACTCATCCTAACTGCTGAAAACTCTTAGTTGTTGCTTAGTTATATGTAGTATATTTATATCTGCTGAATTTAAAAAGGAGGAAGAAAATTTGAATCAAGTTTATATTTATCTGTGTTTTCTCATATGTGTGTGTTAAAAATTAGGATCCCCAAACAGAGCAGGAAAATGAGAGCTCCAAATGTGAGGATATACTGGTGTATGGGCACTTAAGCACTTAATGCTTGCCTCCAGTAAAAGTAACAGGTTGTATTTGCATCTGAAAATATTTGGGAGAAATTGTTAGGAAAACAGAAAGAACCTGCTGTAGAGGGAGCTTGCAGTCTAATGATTTTAAAAAATGGCTAATGTACTTAAAGGATAATGATTGTTCGGATGCAAGTATGTTAGTTTATGTGTATTACAGTATTAAGTGTTCTTGGTTCAGCACCCAAGGGCTTGTGCAGACATTTCTGTGGTGAACTTCTAGAAGCATTAAAGCAAATGTGTGGCGAGGAGAGAAAAACAATTTAAATTCAATAGCTGCTAGTAGTTTGAGAGGAGAATACCAAAAAAACAATGAAATAGAGCAGTACAGCCACATTCTGGGGTTAAATTCTTGGAAGTTGTTAAAAAAACCTACCCAAATGGTGAAATTTGGATATAAATAATTAAACAACTTATAACATTAACGTAATTTGAAAAGGCAGTAAATAGCAAAGGTGTATTTGAAGATGTCTCAGTTAAAATGCAGGAAACCTCAGGCTCCCTGGGAATCGTCTCGACAGAAGCGTCTCAGCTTGTGCTTGTCTCTTCTCAAACAGGCCAGTGCAATCCTCACAAACCTCCCCACCGTTCTTCTGTAATGTGTTTGATTTTGAGTGTGCTTGTGTGAAAGGTGTGGTATGTGCTCCTTTTCAGTCTGGTGAATGAAACAACAGCAGTTAGATTTATTTGTAGCTAAATATAGACGGTCTTGTGCAGTCTTGTGCTTCCTGCTGCGCACCATGCAGTGACTCAGGAGAACAGACCTGAAGAGGACTGGTGCAGTAAATACCGTCTCTTGCAGCTTCTTCTATCAAATTGGAGGCAGCTATTTTTGTAGTTTTAGGTAACTGGATGTAACTCAATTAGTGTCAGTTTTGGGAACTACAAAAGCCATCTTTGCAGATAGAAATAACCATCTGTTCTATATAAGTGTTTGTTAGTCCTGAAACTCCTGGATATAAACTGCAGATCTTAGGAGGCAATGACAATCCAGAGCAAATAATCAGGTGTACACTGGTCTTTTAAGAAAGGCAGAGATGCTGAAGCAGGAGGTCACTTGTCTCCACAGCTGAGAACTTATTTTCTGTAGTTTTTCTAGATCTGGTTTTATTGCAATACTTGGTTATCAGTTAAATTTTGTCTTTTTCTGTGGTTCTGCTAGGGCCATCATTAAGTGTGGAGCAGCTCCTTTGATTTTTTCAGCATCAGACTGGGTAATTTCAGCCTTAGAGAGCTTCTGTAACCTGCCCACTTGACAGTCTGGCTACAACACCTAAGACTTATGGGTTTGAGCGTTGCAGCACTGAAGCTTTACACATTTGGCCCTCTAGATGGAATTCACAATCTGGAGTTGTATGCCTTATTTCTGTATGTAGGGAATAGAACCTAAGTGCTTTGTGGTGGTTTTCACGGCAGGCAGCATACCAGTAATAACCAAAGCCAAATAAGAGTTCATCTCTGCAGCTGGGCTGCTTTTACTTCTGATGCAGACAGACAGAGTAGGAAGAGATGGTTGTGGCTGCAGAGCAATGATTCAGTGTGGAGCACATCTCTGAAGCCCAGTGACTGGACATTCACCAGGAAGAAAGGGGCTGTCCAGCCCATTCTGCTCTCAGGCCTGCTTGCGTAGATTCCCCTGGTTATATCCCTCTTCTTTTTGCCAATTTTAGTGTCCTAGTCCCATCTACTTACTGCCTCTGAACCCAGAATGAAGCTTTTTTGTTTTCCTGCTCAACACCAGCTTTAGCAGGAGGCATTAAAATACCTACTCTAAGTCATAATTTGGTGATCCCCATTCCCCGAAGTGGGTTGCAGCAGGTGATGAACTGGAGAACTGTTCCAGTCAATATAGGATATTGTGAAAAGTATAGGAGAACATTTCAGGTCTCTGTACTCCAATAGACAAAGCTACGCAAGTGTGGATGCAAAATGTGAGTCTGGCCTTCGCTGGAAACTCAATGTACACCACAAGACAGATGCCAAGTGACAGCAGAGTACACTTCTCTGTGTCCCTCTCCACAATGTCTCCTGCTAGCTGGTTTACTTCTGGTGAGTATAGAGCATGTAGGAGGTGATGCAGATCAGGGAGTATCCATCTGTCACCTGAGAATGACAGGACACAGTCACTCTTGGGATTACCCCACCTGGGCTCTTTGTTTGACTCTCTACGAGGACAGGCTAAGAGACCTGGGGCTTTTCAGTCTAGAGAGGGGAAGACTGAGGGGGAATCTAATTAATGTCTATAAATACATGGGCATCAAGAAGGCAGAGACAACCTCTTTTCACTTGTGCCCAGTGATAGGACGAGGGGCAATGGATTCAAACTTGAGCACAGGAAGTTCCACCTCAACATGAGGAAGAACTTCTTTACTGTGAGGGTTACAGAGCACTGGAACAGGCTCCCCAGAGAGGTTGTGGAGTCTCCTTCTCTGGAGACTTTCAAGAACTGTCCAGATGCCTTTCTGAGTGATCTGCCCTAGTTTCTGGGCCTTCTCTGGCAGGGGGTTGGACTCAATGATCTTCAGAGGTCCCTTCCAACCCCTGACATTTTGTGATTCTGTGAAAGCTGTCACCGATGCTGACCAGGACTTAATGAACAGGGAGCAGTCTTGGCTGGTGTGGAATCATTCCCAGACAGGGAGCTTGGAAAATCCATAGGAATTTTTTGCTTCTCTGCGTGCTTCTGCTGATAATAATTCATAGCAATTTGATCAGTCTAGCAGAGGTAAATAATTTTGCTGCCACCTGGGATATTTGTTAGCTGATTCAGCACTTCATTACCTAAGAGCTAATAATCTCTTATCAATATGTGCAGGCTAGCACAGTAATACTTTTATCTGTGTTAGGAGAACCGGAGTTTGTCTAAACAGGGTCATTCAGGAAAACTAATCCAAATTGATTTTTAAAGTAGATTAATTAAATTTGGGTCCATCTCTTCGAATTCACTAAATGGCCAAATTTAAGTTAGTTAAATTAGATCAAATCCTTGCTTAACCTTTCTGGTTTGGAATTGCAATGGCCATAATTTGATTTATTTTAATTCACTTAAAAATTGAGACAAACCTGAGCGTGCTCACTTATATTCCAAATCAAAAACTTTGATCTAATTTAACTTAGGAACATTTGACATAAGCCAAATGTTCAGTTAACTGGGATTCAGGTTTAAGTCCTGAGTGAAGAAGTATCTGGAAAAGAAAGTCCTGAGCAAATGATTTTTCCATTTTTTTTAAATTCTAAAACATAAATAATGTCTGATGGAATGAACATACTCTTGCTAGGGCTGAAAGTATTGTTTTTGTTCTCAGTAAGTATTTAATGCATGAATTTAAAGATGAAGCAGAGAGCTAATATTTGACAAAATAATTTTATCTGCTGATAAAAATTGTACTATTAATTCACTGTAATTTGAAACTGTGTATGCAGAATACCTCATGATAGAGCTATCAGAGTTTGCCCAATGCTGACAGCCAAGAGTTATCCAGCTGTATCTCACGTCTGAATGTGTCACTGTGTGTATCAGTGTGGTATGTGTGCTCTATGCAGTGTATTGTTTTAGCTTTCCTACGCTTTTAATGTAAAAGATAATGATGTGTGTCACGAACAGATTATACAGAGGCTGGTAACAATATGTATGTGACAATTCCCTCATTCTTCTGCCTCTGGCACTGAGTGGCTGGGGAGCTGGCCTGACCTTGACAAGGGCTTGCAGAGCAGAGGAACTAAGTATTTAGTTATGAACACTGGGAGTAAAGTGAGGTCTGTGATGTGGACTGTTAACTCAGGTATTAGTCAGACTAACATTGTCTCAGCCAGTTCTTTCCTGATTTATGTAGCAAGCCTTGGTGGCATATTGCTTATTTATCACTGATAAACTGTTCTTGCACAAAACTTTTTTTTTTTTAATATATGCAGTCTCTCACTGCTGTGGGGTTTTGATAACATTATGATTTATGTTTACTCGTGTTTTTGCCCGACAATATTTGAATAATAATAAAATTCCTGTTGATTTTGAGTGGTCAGATGAAAACTTAGAACTACAACCAATGTATTAATCAATCCCACTGATCAAAATGCTATGGGTCAATGCAAAAAATTTATATAAAAGTTATTTTATTTTGTTATCTTAGTGAATGGCATAAAGTATTTCCCAGGTTTCCTTATCACTGGTAATGCATTAATGTTGGCTCTTCCTCCTTCACAGTCTGTTGCTAATCGATACATTATTTTGATTTGTGTTCTTTTTTTCAAGCAGTGGATAATCTAGAATCAAATTAATCTTCGTGGAAGACTGAACCTACATGCTTTCTGGATTCAATTATTTGCATTTCTGCAAATGTCTAGGGTTTTTTTGCTGAAAACTGCTTTCTGAATTTATAGATGGTTTCAGTACACTATATTACCACTGCATAATGACAAGAACAGTTTAAATTTACAGATTATTTCTGACATGGACACCCAATAGTACTGGTAAATTGTATATAGTCTTCCCAGCTGAGCAGATAGGTGACTTGCAGAGTCCAAAAAATGGAAACAAAACAAGCATAGTACACCATGCAGTAAGTCTGTTAATATCCCAGAGAATCACATCATACTCCATAGAACCAAGATGACAACAAATTTGTCGCACTGTTCAACACCTTAATGTTATGCAATGCTGCAAGAATAATGTCAGCTATCCATGGCAGTAGATCAGTGTTGAAAAGAGTAACAAACAAAGATTATACTGTATTATTTCAAGATAAAACATTGGATGGCCTGCTTTCCACTTCTTCCTTCTCAAATTCAACTCCCAAGCTACTTTGCTGTTGTTGGCTTTCTAAAGCATTGGCTAGTCTATTAGAAGCAATAGGATATGAATTTGTGAAAATTCATGCACCGTTTGCAACGAAAGATGAATATAGCCAATGTTCTAAGGCGTAGTCTACATACTAAGGCTTATTCGTTTGTGGAAATCGGTGTCTTAAAATCAAAAGAAGTATTAAAAGCCAAAAGCAATATTGAGTGGCTGAGTGCATGTCAAAACCAGTGAACATCTTCTCAATTCACTCTTGAGTCTTTCAGGACCCCTCTATGTTGTTCTCTTGGTAGATTGTGATCGCACTCAAGTATTGTTCATGTAGTCGATGTCCTGTGTTACAAGACTGCCCTTTTCTGTCTAATGTTTGATGCCTTTACAGCCACTGGGTGCAGCTTTTCCATGTTGCTGTTATAGTGAAAATGTGATTTTTTAATTTTTTTTTTGCCTTACTGGAATTCTGGTGTATGGGGTATAAACTGTGGATTGCAGTAGCAGGGTACTGCCAGGGGTACCCCTTGTAGGAGGAGGCCAAGAACTGTCCTGTGCTAGACAGAAACGGTACAAGCCAGCTCTGAAACACCCCATAGTGCACCAAAACTTCAGCCAACCAGGGGAGCAAATGTTGCCTCTGCTTAGACACATTTAAGAAAAAGCTTCAGCTGCTAGGTAGTAGGAGACATAGGAGGAGGTACCTGAGGAAATATGTGAAGAGATGTGTTTGGAGAACAGGAAGGAGGAATTGAAGAGGGGTGTAGAAGAGCACATTGTTGGAGTTGGAGACACCCTCCTGGAAGAAGATACGCCATGGCAGAGGAGGGACACTCCCAATAGGAATGTGGCCTGTAGGTAACCAGTGCCCATCTAGGAAACCCCGAAACAGGAACTGCTTACAGGGGGAGTGATGCAGAACTGAGTACACTCCTGAAGGGACTGCTGCCCGTGTAGGACCCATGCTGCAGCAGCTACAGCCCCAGAGTGATTGCCACCCATGGAGGATCCTCATCAGAGAAGGCGCACCTCCAAAGAGACTACAGCGTGTGGAGAACCCACGCTGGTGCACAAACACCCCCAAAGAGACTGCAACCTCTGAAAGAGACCACAGGAACCCACAGACTGGTAGAGGAGCATGAAGAAGCAGTGGAGAAAATGTAAAGTACAATTCCCTGAGTTAAGACTGTTTTGCCCATGACATTTGACTAGACTAATCATCAGTGACAGGTTTCAAAAGTGTGTCCTAAATACTGATTTTGGTCAGAGAAGCACAAAATTGTGATTCTGTGGGAAATGGAAAAACTGTAAGAAGTTCTGAATTCAGAATGAATATCAAAATTTTCAAGTCTTTCAGGAAAGGATAATTCTGTTTTATTTGGGAAGTGCCATATTTACCCCTTCCAATGTAGAGATGACCCGTAACCAGCTTGATTTGACTGTGCTGCGTAAACAAGAACTAAATTGGAAGGAATGATTAAAAAGTACTCGTGCAAACAGCTATCACCTATTATTGCAGGTACTGCTGGCATGATCACTATATTGTTTTTCTTATCAACAAAATACTATTTCATCAGTACTCCAAATTTATTTTTAAAAAAGGCTTTTTTTTCTATTAGGCAAATGAGTAGATACTCTTTGTTTTGTAAGTCTTGTTTTCAGAGGTTTACTTCTAGTGAGTTTATTCCTATAAAGTTTCCTTAAGAATAATCTTTGGGGCTGACATACTTGGATTTTTTTCTTTGCTAACAGAAGGTTTTGTTTTATCTATAGGTTTTTCATGTAGTGGTTTTCTTCTTCCTGTAGCTTTCCTCTGTCTTTACTTCCATCTGCTGCTGGTGATAGTGTTTTGTGCTGCTTTCATTAAATATTACCCTGTTTTTCCTTTAATTATGGAAGGTGTTTAGACTTTGTCAAAGATAAATTGGTCAGTTCTGTTTGTTTTGGTGTTGGGAGAAACGTTACCACTTCATGCCTTCTAGTTAATTTATCTCTTAGTTTTACTGCTAATCTGGTTAAGACATGATTAACAGTATTCTGTGGGCCTCATTTTCTTTCTGTCCAGAGCCTATTTTGACACTTGAATTAATGCTTTCCTACTTGCTGTGTATTTTACCCAGACCTAAAGTTTGATATTTTCCTTTACTCTACCAGTGGTTTTGGTTCTTCAAATTATTTTTAGTAATTTCAACTTGAAATTTTTCACAGAAATGGTGGTAGACAGGGCAGATAATTATGCAAATGTTCTTGAATAATGACACAGGAGTTTAAGAACCATTTTTAGAAGCATTTTAGAGTGAAGCTTTTCATTAGAATTTTTAAATGTACAGTATTTCATTGTTTAAGAGCTAGTGAAGGTGTCTCAGGTTTCAGTGCTAATTGGTTGGGCAAAAATCTGAGACCTTTTATGTAAAATAAAACAAGATGGAGCCAGTCTTGTATTTTAATAGTAAAACAGAATTACATGCCATTCAAACCATACTTCTCATGCCAGTTAGAGTTTTTTGCCTGTACCACATTATCTCATGCCATTTCTTTCTACTTAGAAACTTTATCACACTCTTTATAACATGACTGATAATGAATAGTTTCTATCTCCTGTCCCATGAATATTGGACAGCACATTTCAATCCTATAGGACTTCTGATTTTACACTTTGAGCATACTGTCTCTCTTACATATGGCACTGTGTTGGACTACCCCAGGCAACTGCACCTTGTGTATTCTTAAGGTCTGAAGAGCAGAGGATTAGGAAGAACAGGAAGTCGTTGTTAGTGTTTATTAGCATGTTTTTTTTCTTTTCATCGTGATTAAATTCAGCTTAAAATAACCCTCTCTAATTACTGCTCTGCTTGACACTATCAAAGGGCTGGGGCTTGTTTTACAATTCAGTAACCATACTATGATTCTAGACATCCTTTAAAAAAAAAAAAAAGAAAAAAAAAAAAAAAGAAAAAAGTCAGTACACTGATGTTTTAGACTATTTTTTAGAGGATATACTCAGTATATACTCATATCACTTGCCATGGTGATTTGCTTTGTGGTGATGAGCTGAATGCTGAAAGCAGAGATAATACTTGGAGCATCACACATGTGTGGTTATGACAGCTGACAGGAGAGCTCAGTCACTGCGAAGAGGGCAGGAATGTCCAGAGAACTGCTGCCGATAAAGATTAGCGGGTACTAACCTAATTTCCTCCAAACGAAGAGTAAAACTAAAACATTATGTAAGGGTGCCGAGCTCAGTGCAGTCAAAGATGTCTTGTCACCGTGTTTTGCCAACTCCAGTTCCCTGTCAGTCAAGATACAAAGGGTGTCCCTTTCTGAAGGCAATGTAGGTGAAGTATTTTCAGGTATTGGGACAGTAGCATTTAGGTAAAGCTGTGTTCTTAGTGTGATTTTCGCCTGGTCTGGCAGGAGGTGCTCCTGCCAATGCAGAGGGGTTGGATCTAGATGATCTTTAAGGTCCCTTCCAACCCAAAGTGATCTGTGATTCTATGATTATTTCACTTCAAGCAGGAAAACATGAGGAGAGGGTTTTGGTACATTGTACCTTCATTCTGTGGCATAATTGAATGGCTACAGGTTTGCAAAGTGTCGAGCACACTGGAGCAAAAAGTCTTCTGCTGCCCATGTAACTGGGACTGACTGAAGCTGTTTGGAGGACCTGGAGAAATAACTTATGACACATTTGGCTTTGGCAGTGTTTACTTCTAAACAGCTTCCCGTTTCCATGCAATTTCCAAGCTGAACCTACTTGATATTGACGGGGAATATTTTAATGGATAGATTGATTGGACTGGCAGAAAGAATTAGCCATCAGCTTGACAACCATATAGCATTATGTTGTGTATCTGTTTACTCAGCACTGGGTGAAATGCAAGAGTCTATCGAAAATCAGATTTCCATGCTGCTTTGTCAAAGCAAATTTAATCACAGCTAGAACATGTGGCATCCATCATTTCCACTTCAGAAGGCATCAACGGGCACAGATCAGCAACAACAACCAGTGCTGCCACTGCTGTCTTTGACTCACATGGAAAATTAAATTTTACTATAGATTTTTGATAAATGATGCGGTCTCACCCATCAAACATGATTACTTAAGTGTTCTCTATTAAAGTAATCCCCAATAGCTTTGTATCTAAGAGCAAGGTCTTACTCCATTTGGCTTTGAGTCACTCCTCCTGATGTGGGATAGGCTTTTGGATATTGCCTTTGCGGATTAGACACAGCTTTCCTTTTTTTCTCTTGGAAATCTCAGATCACCTTACTTCCTATTTTTACCTGCTTTTTAGTGACTACCTCAGGTGTATACTGTAATTTTTTCTGTGTTTTTCTCTGAAATTTCACAGTAATGCATCTCTTTCTACCCTCATAGGGATCAGGGTAGCAATTACAGCATAAGAAATCTCAAGGTCACTGAAAGAGTGAGACAATACAGGGGACATGTAAAGATGCAACCAGTTGCTTTGTTCATGCCTCATGTATGGTAGAAAGCATTTTAAGTGTTTAGATTTACATAATTTTTTAAAAAACATTTTAAATGTTAGTTCTGCACATTTTTCTTAAAGTTTTCATCTCCTTTGATTATCACAGACACTGAAACTACTCCAATCTAAAAGCTAATTAGTATTTTTGGGGTGATCTTTTTTTCCCTCTTCAGTTCCCATTTAGAGTAGCCAAATGTGTTTTGTAGCACCACTCTCTCTTGCTATTATTCTTGTTAAATTTCAATCTGATGTATTAATGCCACTTCAACTGTGACTTCCAGACATGAAGATAACAGCACAGTTTTTCTAACTCCTACTTACTGAGCTATGATTCTCATGTCTTGTATTGCCTCTTGTAATGTCCTAAATATTTATGTCTTAGTCATTAGTTGAGAGAAGGCCATAGTCACTAATAGGGCTTCTGAAAATTGTTTCACATGTACTGTTTTGAATTACAGTACTGCTCAGAAATATCTTCCCTATAGACTGTGTGAGTTCAAATAATAATGATTCCTTTGTTTCTATGTTTCCTTGAGTCAATATCCAGGTCTTTATAAATATTTTTGTACTTACAGTACATTTTTTAAATGGCTTTGCATTATGGTGATACTATTAGTAGTGTCACTACTATGACTCAAATGCCTGAATAAACTTTTTTGCCTCTGCCCTTGAGACAAGCTGTTTCCTTTACTTTTCCACCAGTAAAAAAATTATATAGGTATGTGGTGATAACCTATGGATGCTGATTAAAATGTACACTTTATCTATTTATTTATTTCATGTAACTTAGAAGTCTGGACTGGACATGTTAGTCTGAACTAGTTGGCTAATTCATCTGAGATGATTTATTGTTTATTTATAGTCAAGGGGAAGAAATACATCCTTTGAGGGGATAATTCACCATTCTAAGGCAGGCACCTAAAGGAGGCCAGGTAAGTCACCTCATTCTCTTTTGACTGTAAAAGTTGCTTGGGATGAGTAGTGTTACCTGGGAACATTAAGTGAAAAGCAGAATTTGAGGAGGAAATGTACCAAAAAAACGCTGCCTTTTTGACGTGTGCTGGGATACAGACATGTTGTGGGACTGCTGGCACAATACAGATGTGTTACTCACCTGCCACTAGGAAAGCTGTAAGAAGTTATGAGCTAATTTTGTGATTTGTATTGATGCTACACAGATGCTGCGCTAGAGAAACCTGTATTTACAGGCTTATGCACCAGAACTTGTCCCTTACTCTCCCAGGTACTTGCCTGCCAGACATACTCTCTGAATTTTCTGTTATCAGAACATCTGTATCAGGGACATTTGTGTAGAGTGACAGTTGAATGCACACAAGAACTAATCAATCTCTTGGGGTGCAACAGTTTTGTCTCTGTCAAACTGGTTTATTTCTGTTTTTCTAAGAAAAATATGAAGCTGATGAAGTATAGCTTACCTTTCAACACCAAAAGGTGTTTCTTTCCAAAGGCTGAGGGATGTTCAAGATTTATGACTTTTTCTACTATCTGATTTGCCAGTCTGTATGATTTATGATGAGCCTGTTCCTACGCTAGCTATCAGATCATCCTTTTCAAACCAGAGTCTCTTGTGTTAATAGTGAGTGCAAATCATAATTACTTGTCACGGGGCTTGACTATTACGTGAGTGGACTGATACACATCCACCAGGCAGCAGGTCTTCCTTGTTGACTTGCTTTCTTCTGTGTAAGTCTTATAACTTAATGGTACACTCAGGGTGATAATGGTAACTCAAAATTTATAGAACTAAATTTTAGACCCCTAAATTAGCTATGATGAAGGTTAGCTGTGGTGTTTGATCATAAACATCAGATGAAGTGTGGACTGTGATAGCCAGGCACAGTATGGCTTCCTGTCCTCTTGCAGTAGTTCCCATATACAGCTGACCTGGTTTGTGTGCCTCCTGATCTTGCCCAACATGAAAATTCATTGATTCATCTCTCTACGTAGGCCTGAACTGAGTGTTGGGTAGGGTAGTTTCACTGCATTTTCAGAGCAAGGCTGTTCTTGGGTGCTGAAGCAACTTGTTAATCCAAAGTCTACAAATGTCCATCTGAGCAATAGTAATGGTGAACTGTCTGGAATGGTAATGGACCTGTGTCCTTGGGATTGCTGCCTTGCCCAGCATATTTGGTTTATTGAAACCACACTTGTATGTTTTTTTTTTCCTTTGATATGAGAGAAAGTATCTTTCACTTTGCTTTCTTCACTCATTTCCATTCCTGAGAACAGCCTAATCAAAGTGTCTGGAACAAAAAGGTGAGTTGAGGCAGAAAATCCATTTTGATTGTAGCCACCCAGTCTAGCAAAGAAGTAATAGCGCTGCTTCTAATTTTTTAATAATTGAGTAAAATAAAGATAATGTAGCTGAATTGTATTGATAAATAACTTTATTCTGGCTTATTTTTGTATTGCAAAATTTCTAGACATTGTTTGATATTGTAGTGACCTAAAACCATGAAATTCATGTAACTTTAAAGTTTCATGACTGTTTTACTATCACTGAATAAGAAAAATAGAAGTTGCTATTTTGGATTTGGTACTTGCTTTATATGCAGTGCAGAAAAGAGAGGAATAGGCTTTGTTGGTATTTTGCACAAAGTAAAAATATTAGTCTTTCCTCTGAGTCTTTTTATTCTGTACAGAAACTTAAGTCCAGTTGAACAACATGATGTTGGGACCTTGTTAGGATATTATTCCACTCTACTGAATTAAAGGCTTTTTCATCATTTTAGGGAGCTTTCTGTATTCACATGGTCTCAATCATTTTAGCAGTAATGTAACAATTTCTTATGCCTCTTGCTCTTCTATGTATATGTCCATCAAGTTTTGAATTATATGCAATCTTTTTACAACTGTTTAACAAGGGAGGAGTTAACACATGAAGTTGCAATGAACATTTACAAGCCAGTGCTCATCAATTATCACTTGGGTAAATACATTTCAAAGACTAGGGCATCCTGATTTGCTCCAGTGACAATCTCATAATTGCAGAAAATGCAATTTAGAGCATATGGTTCTGGAAGAAAAGATGCTAGGGAAACCTAGGAGGATGGAGATCTGGGATTGGAAATAGCTGTTTGATTGCTCATGGAAGCCTGAGTTTTTAAGAAAGGAAGATGTTATTTTCCCTGTCAGTTTAAGCTTTTTTTGTTGTCTTTTTTATGACACGGGACAAAAGTGGAAAACTTTAATGAAAGCACACATCTATTGTAGAAGAGAGCACCAAGACTTTTAATATAACTGCTGACCTATGTGTATCATGACCTGTGTTATCATTTGTCTCTGAAGGAAAAGAAATCTCTCTTCAGTTTTTATTTTGGTATTTACAGACCCTTGCACTTCAGAGCCCTTCAAGAAGGACTTTGGTTGCTTCCTCTCATATGAGTGATCCCTGAGCGTTAGGTCTTTTTTTTGAAGTCATCCTCATTAGTATTGGATTCTCTTCAGGCATCTCCAGAGGAAAGGGAAAAAAAGTCTTCACCACCAAGGTACATGACATATGCCATGAGTTGGCAGGGCGAATTCAATCAAGATCAGATTCCAACTCATCCTTTCCTCCTCAGTAATTTTGTTGGAAGGAAAGGTACTGGATTTTACTTCGTTTCCAAAAAAAATTGTGTGTGATGACTCTGGTACCGCACTTCTGCCTCTGTCTTGAAGTTGCCTCTGGACTTCCCACAGAAGTTAATACCTACAGTTTCTCCTCAGCTACAGCACACCATTTTTTTCCTTTTGCTAAACACAGGAGGTCATAGAGGTTTCCTTTAAATCCTTCATCCTGGGTCTCTATACATTAATTCACTTGAGTAAACTCCGTAAGGCAACATCTCATCAACCTAGTCAGGCTTAGTATGCTGTGAATTACCTAAGATGGTCCAATTCACAGACAAGACCTCTTCTTGTTCCAGCTGCTGTAATTTCTTGTCTCTTACTGCCAGCATCTGTGCTTTTCAAGGGCAGCCAATTAGTCAGGCTTGAGCCCTCTTCCCCTACTCACCTGTTGGAAACTATCATAATTTCCTCATTGCTTGGGAAGCCATGGGATCAGACGAATGGCACTGGACATTTTCGCTGTATTCTGCACTGCTCTGCCTCAGGTCAGCAAGTCTCCCAGGAATTTCTGGATTGAAGTGAGGTTAATTTCTAGCTGTCTTGGTGTCCAAGAGCATGTGTCTGTCCTTATGTTTATGCAGCAGCATGCCCTGGCAAGGGCACAAAGTGGCAGAGTTAATTTTTGGGAGATCCTAAATGTGAATCTGTTCATGGCAAAATAAGGTCATCTCCAGATGAAATTCCTGGTTTCCTCATTTATGCTGGGAATAAAGCCTTGAGTCAGACCTTTGGAGGTAGGTGTGTATAGATGTTTCTCCTATAATTAACTCCCAGAAGGTGATGAAAAGCTTTTGAATTCAAGCCAGACATTATCTGAGTGAAAGCTAGAATAAATAACCTTAAATCCAGAAAACCCAGAGTAGCATCCAGTAGTAGATGGAATGAAAAGAAAGTATACAGCATTTTTGTTGATTTAAAAAATTTTCTATCCACTGTGGCTGTTCAAAAGGTTTTTGCTCCCAGGCAGTTTAAGGGCTCTGAATAGCAGCAAATGCTGCTCTGAGGCCTCTGGTACAGAGGAATTTTGCCTCCCAGCTATCTCTCTGAGGTCTGGGTGTCCAACTGCTGGCTCTGGGCAGTCTCTGTGTGAGCTGCAGCATCTCGAGTCTGAGATGCTGCAGCTCCCGTTTCCCTTGGCAGGCACTGTAGTCTCTGGAAGGCAGGTCCTTCTCTCTGTGCTCAGTGCTGCCTCAGAAAAAGGTGGTCTCCTCTCCTTCCCTCTGCCCCCCCTCCCTTTTTTGAAGGAACTTCACACACTTGTGTAAAAATACAAGCAAGCATACACATGGATTTGAGCTTTCCTCTGAAGGTCTGACATAGACTTTTCCTACACTCCCTCTCATACCAAAGTAATGTTTGTACTGAAGGAAGGCCATGTCAAAATTATTTCATAGCCTCAGACAGATGAAACGCTTAAGCTCATCTACCTTGTCATGCTGTCTGTAAAAAGATTATGAACCTACCTGTAGGCACAAAGGATCTCATATCTCTGTATTAGGGGCTAGATTCTTTATTCTAGTTCTTCCAGAACAGCTGGTTTGTCCACAAAGAAACTGGCAGTTCAGGATGTTCTGCTGAATTGCAGAAAAGAAGCCACCAGTGTCATGTGCTTTATTTATTTAAGATATTTTTTGCACTGCGGTCATAGCCACAGGTACCTCCTTATGAGAAAAAATGTCCTGAACTGCTACTTCCATCTTAAAAAGTTAGAGATATGCTTCATCTAGTATGTAAAATATTCAAGATCACAACATCAACTATTCATCGCCATTCATGAATGGGTAAAATCCACTTCTGTCTTGAGGAGACTATTGCATCTCACTAGAAACTGTGTATTTTTAGCACTCAGATTTTGTCCTAGTAGATTGCAGGGGACATTATATAAACTGATAATAGCTTGCTTGTAAAAATGTATCTTTGTCATATGCATCATATCTTCTAGGATATAGGTAGCATGGAAGTCCTTTCGTCTGAGCCTTTTGAGGCAATGATGATGTACAGAGATTATGTGCAAATTGCTGACAGATTTAATTGTATAGATTTGCAGTTTAATTAGGATTATCCTCATATTCCTCTAAACACATTATTCACTATAGCTACAATGAAACCCTACCCTTCTACCCTGGCAGAGCAAAGTCTTTCAGGCCCTCAGTCCATTTATGTTGTAGGCTGAATGGGTAGAAACTGTTTTAACTCAACAATTTCCAGACAATTAACTTTCTTCTTCTGATCATACAAGTACCTCTAGCAGATATCTTCCTTCCTTTATTAGAGCTCCAGGCTACTCCTGCTGTTGACTGAGAAACTTGTCGGTGTCAGGGGTCTGCAGAGAACCTACCTGGTAGTTTACTTGTAACTTCCGAAAACAGTCACTGCTCCATTGCTATGGGTGATGAGGACCTGAGTAAAGCTCTTGTGATCTCTATCCTTACACTCGCTGTCTTTTAGACACTCATGGACTCAGGTTAAGCATGTGCATCACACGCACACGGAAGAACAGAAGTCATTAATGGCCTCAAAAAGCATGTACAAAACTGATACTTGTATAAAGCTGCAGATATTGGTGGAGTCAGCAGACTGGCAGTGTTGTTGAGGAGGAGTGTGTGTGTTTGCTTGTGTGCCCAAAATTGCTGCCTTGCCATACAGTGCTAGTGATAGATAGCTTACCGAAGTGATCTGTCGGTCTTTGAAAAGGCAAAGGAAAAGGAAATGGAAAAAGGGACTTGAGATGAAAAACTACTTGTCACATCTTGCAAAAATGATTGATGGTTCAAAAGGAATCTCACCTTCAATGAATGAATATAGAAAGGCATAAATCTGAAATAAATAAAATGTGACTTCAATGTTGCCTTGTCTTTCCTGGATTTCTCTGTTGTTTTATTCAATCTCTCACTTTGCTGTGACCCCCACCCCTTGTGATTCCCCATTTACTTTTCTTCCTGGTCAGCATATGGTTATTCTTTATAATTTTTTGGTTTTTCATGGATATCCCGTATTCATAGTCTTCTTCCTTTTCTACCTGTTCTGCCTCTGGTTTGTTCTTCTGTTCAGTCTGCTTAAGCTGAAGGAGGACTAGGGATTTTCAAAGCTTGCTCTCCAACTGCTCCTTCTTTTCCTCCATTAAGGCAGTGCTTGGGAACCCTGCGATGGCGTTCTCTTTCCCTTTGCCATTCCAAGAGCACTGTGTCATACTGACTTCCGTAGTAAGATTTAAATCCTCAGTGAGGATGATGGCATGACCTGCAGTGTGACCTGCTAGTTGGGTCTAGCTCAATGAGGTCTGAAACTATAGCTATTAACTTATCATTAACAATGGTAGAACCACAGAAGCTTTTGAGTGTGTAGTAAATTGAAAGTAATAATGTAGACCAGCATCAGTAAAGCTAGTATGGCTTATAGCTCTGAGCTGAAGAAAAGTTTTAATAAAAATATCAAATTTTGCCTGTACAGGAAGCTTTTTGAAAATGAGAATATATTCCTTAAGTAACCTTAAAAACAAGTTAGTCTCAGGACTGAGAATTTTCCCATCCCATGGCACTGCAACAGAATTCTGTACAATCTTCCTCCTGTTTTATTAACTGTTTTATTTTTGTACTAGATAATCATATTTTGATATTCAACTAGTACAGAATACTTTTACTCTGAACTTATTAGCAATTACTAGAAATAATAAGGAATAACGTTTCTTATGCTGCTACCTTTATTATAGCTTCTTATGCTAGTTCTTACATTTGGTTTTAAATACAGAGATAGGCCTTTATTTTAACTGTGTAACACTTGGAGAAAGGTGAAGTCTTATAATGGAGCTTTTCTATATTATTGGCAATTATCTTTTTTTGGTTTAGAAAATGGCTTTATATAATCTCAATGTGGCAGTTATTTTTAATGAATCCATATTGGTTGAATGCTTATGGAGTATTCTTAATATAAAATATGTTGGGTAGAGAACAATATTTTAACCAATTATAGCAATAATTTGTCTGTAAGTGGTTTTTATACTAGTGTATCTTCAAACCTGTCAATAACTAAAAGCATGTAATGTAACATTGTTTTGAAAAAGGAGCTTGTATTGGTTTTTAAAAAAACACACCAAAACAAAGCAAGAAAAAAAAAGGTTGTGAAAGCGTTTTGCTGTATATATCCAGCCCAAATGACTAGTTCATTTGTAGATGTCTATGCTGTAGACCTCTGATGTAGGTACAGTGACTCTCAGCTCTAGATTCCCTCAACTTTCACTAGAGTAAGAGAGATGCTTTCAGGGGACAGTTAATCCACCCTCAAATAGCCAGTCATCTAAGCCATACATACTGAGTCCTGTTACAGTTAGTGAAGGCAGCATGGCAAGCCCTTAGGAATAAAAGCCACTGCATAAAGCGGGTGAAGAAAAAGTATATTTGTCATGGTGAAGCAAAATTGTTTGGCAACTCAGCCTGCCTCAAGTTAGGGAGAAACAGCAGCCATAGAACATGAGTCCCTGTATTCTGTGTTTCATTGTACCTGTACACCCCTCAGTGGTATGTGAGTGGTGTGTGGTATGCTAAGGCTCTTTGTATTTCTTCCTTACACCAGCCTAACTCTCTCAGCAGTTCTTCACTGGTGTGTACAGCCAAAGTAAGGGGTGCTACCAACAGATGGGGAGGAGCTTTTATTCATCTCTGTGTCACCCTGTGAGGCTGCACTTGGAACACTTTGGTTGGACTCCCCAGTGTTGTAAGATTGTTGGGAAACTTAGAAAGGTGTTATGAAGGGCTGCTGCAGTGAGCAGGAGCTAAAATCCACATCCTGTGTCAGCGATGTTGAAGGAATGAAAAGTTGAATTTTCCAGTTGTGAAAAGCAGGCCAGAAGCACTCGAAAACAGCATTGAAATACCTTGCAGGTATGACAAGGTATTCTACATAGTTCTAGAGAGCATAAAAGTGACAATGGCAGACAGTGTATGAAGAGGTTTAGGTTGGACATTAGCAAAAGAGCTTCAGTAGGTGGGTCATGAAGCACTGGGACAGGTCACCCAGGGAGGTGGTGAAGTCTTCATTCTTGAAGGTTTTTGAAGACTTGGCTAGATAAAGCTAGATGTGACCTAATGGTACTATGTTGGTGATAGTCCTGATTTGAGTGGGAGGCTGGTTGGACCTCAGAATTACATGGTTCTATGACACCATTTCTACAATTTTGTGCTTTTCCTTTTTAGAAGATGACATTGCTGTGCTGTCCTTCTTTCTGGCTTGCCCTCAGCTGCAGAGAAGTCTTCTTGCTTGTTTGCAATTCCAATAATTACACATTAGAAAGCATTAGTGCAAAAAGATGAGGAAAAAAAAGGCATTATGCCTCACCTGGAAGGTCCATGTGCTTGGGTATTAATATAGTTAATTTGTAAAAGAATTTGCAACTGCAATTTTTTTCTGTTGGTGGTGTCAGCCTACAAACTGTATGGGAAATTTGCAATCACAAAATTGTGATTTCAGTTGCAGGGTAGTAGGAGAGAACAGCAGCTGTTGTCTCAGGCCCTGGACCCCCACTATTTATGTCTTTCTATGTGTGCTTAGAAGCAGACAGATAATCAATGTACAGTCTTAAGTGCAGTCGTTATACATTTACTTTAGTTCTGTCATCCAGAAGACTATTGGTATAGTAAAACACTGGCATATAGAACTTTGTGGATCCAGAACTTCCTTTAACTGTAGCCTATATAAAATGTCAATAGAAAAACTTAACAATACTTTCTTTACTAATTAAGCAGTCTGAATCAAAATCATAACCATTAGAATTCCTAGGGAAGGTCTTCTGGAAAGAAGTTGAAATATAGTGGTTGATTTCAAAGTCCTTTTCTAAAAGGTTTTGAAATGTGTCTACTTTTAAACTGTGGCTGACAAAATTAGTTCTGAAAAAAATGATGTTTGATAAAGTTTATTTCAAAAGCAGATGCTTGCTGAGTCAGAGTTAATGTGATTATCATATTGTACACTGATTATATCAGGCAGCAGCTGTGGCTCCGATTCATGTGCCAGGTTTAAAAAAAAAAAAAAAAGGATATTTCTTCTGGGACCAATCAAAAATACTAATATTTGATCAAGGAATTACTAGCTGAATCTTTATTAATTGCATAGTGAGATGTTCAGTGACCTTTAGTTAAGATGATTCTTTAGAGAGTAAAAATGAGTTAATCTAAGTATGTTTCATTTAGAGTAGACTAACCTCAGAAATATCATTAGGGACTAAGCATCTGTTCATCAATCAAAAAACTCTTTATGTAAAGAGCTCTTAGTTGATACTTCTTAAGAAGTCAAAAGAGACTTCTAGATTTAGTGAGTCCACCAAAATGACAAATCTAGCAGAACATTATAATACATGACATTAAAAAGAGGGATATATCTCAACTCAGTGCAAAGGTAAAGATAAAACTTCATATGGAGGATGGAAGTATTTTCAAGTTACTGTGGTTATATAGAATATGTTATTCACTATTTTTGTAACCTCTGCAATCTTGAGAATAATGGATTCAACAAAGATGGAATTTCTCTGTAGGATTTTGCTTGCTTTATTCCCTACACTTGCTCAGGAAATTTCATGTAAGTGACTTCAATTTCTGCTTGGTATGTCTGACTAAAATATGATAATTTTTTTCAAAAAAATGCCAGACTAGTAGAGGGTAGGCAATAGCAATGGAAGTGCAGAAATGATGCTGTATGTATGGCTCTGTCCTGAGCAAAGCTCATTGACTTCAGGGAAGGCTTTAGTGCAACGTACAGGTGAGACTAAGTCAGCATTCCTTCAGTCTCAAGGTGCATCTTCATTAACCTACAATTTCTCAAGTTTAGTGTATTTTGGGAAAAATTTACCAAGTTCATTAGCTGCCCAAGTATGAATCTGGAATAATTCCACAACCCCAATATCTTTTTTGCTGTCACTGGAAAAGAAACAAACATTTTTTGTTTCATTTTCACAGGCTCTTTCATACATTTTTCATGGACTCTTCATTGGTTTGCAAATTTAATTACTTCCAAAAAAGATTCTTTATAAATTGCAAATATGGCTCTCTATCACAAAATTTTAAGAAATCATTGCCATTTTTGTAGGTAATTGTTTAAAAGCTGGAGAGAAGATTTGTACTTGTTAACTATAAGCTTGTGAGTTACCTATGGTAGCAATCTGGTTGTGTTGTGCTTCCTGGAGAGTGAGCAGATAGGGGGTTCAGAAACAGATCAGGATGGTTCACAAATCATGTGGTCGGCTTTTAGCATAGATCTTTCATTTCAGTTACATTTGCATTCAAAATTGAATGGAAATAGAAATTACTCCCTTCAGTTTGCACACTGATTTTATTTTATTTTTAAGCACTTTTCCAAAATAATGCAATTTTGAACAAGCCAGTTAACAGGGAAAGTTTTTTCCACCCTTCTAAGTGAAATGTTCCTGGCACAGCAAGCTGGAGGGGTGTTTTTATATTTTGTTCCACTTGTTAGTCTCCAGACAGAAAACTGAATACAAAATACAGCATTTTCTTTCACCAGTGGAGTGCATTTATAGTGAAAATGCTGCTTTGTAGAATGTGGTGGGATTTCTTTTTCCTTAATTTCTTAATTTTTCTGTTTGAAATACATAGAAAACTTTTCAGCAATCATGCCATAAGTATAATGATGAAAAACTTAAAAACCTGTAAATGTTAAGATAGAATTCTCTGCTTTGCTTTCCTGCTCCCTCCTTGTGCACATCCATATATTGCAGTCCTTAAGAACATGTTTCCAGCAAGACCCGTTTTCTGTTTAGTGTGCATGTTGGAAAGTGAATGAGGGTGCATATGGAGTGTAGCAGTTACACAGTGTGCTTATTTTTCCCTTTGTAATATGCACCCTACTTGCATTTTGATAAACTGAGAGTTACTCCTCTCAGTTTTGTAGCAGGAATATGAGAAGGAAAATTAGAGTAGTGGAGAGAGTGTTGTATGGAAGGATCTTGGCTACTCCAGCAATTCGTTGTGGTAGGAAACATCATTTAGAAGGAAAATACAGTACTCCTTGCTGAAGGCAGGCAGTGACTGGTGAGCAGGGAATGTGCAGTGGAACTACACCATAATCCGTGACAATATTGGGGATGCTCCATCCCTGAAAGTGTTCAAGGCCAGTTTGGACAAGGCTTTGAGCAGCCTGGGGTTGGAACTAGATGGTCCTTAAGGTCCCAAACCATTCTATGGGTACAATCTGTTTATCGAAGCACTTTGCCTTATATTTTTGACCTTATTTTGAAAAACCTTGTCACTTGTAGCTGTGTTTGGTCTTTGCTTAGGTGGTGTAGTAAACAGAAGTCATGAAAAGCATATGCAGAAATATCTCCAGTGTTGCAAGGGTTCTTTACAACAGTATCTGTGGCCACATACTTGAATGTGTTCAAGGGACACAGCCTGAGCTTACTCTTTCTGCTTCAAAGGTAGTTTTAGTTGCCAATTTAACAAGGTCTCTGGAAGTGTTGTGGTTTAACCTCAGCTGGCAACTAAGCCCCACGCAGCTGCTCAGTCACTCTCCCCCCACTGGGATGGGGGAAAGAATCAGAAGGGTAAAAATTGAGAAGACTTGTGGATTGGGATAAAGACAGTAGAATAAGTAAAGCAAAAGCCACACATGCAAACAAAGCACTACTTCCCATCAGCAGGCAGGTGCTTGGCCATCTCCAGGAGAGCAGGGCTCTGTCCTGCATAACAGTGATTTGAGAAGACAAACGCCATCACTCCAAATGTCACCCCTTCCCTCTTCTTCCCCCAGCTTTATATGCTGAGCATGGCATCATAGTGTGTGGAATATCTCTTTGGTAAGTTGGAGCCTGCTGTCCCAGCTGTGTCCCCTCGCAACTCCTTGTGCGCCCCCAGCTTGCTCGCTGGTGGGGTGGGGTGAGAAAAAAGGCAAAGCAAGGCCCCTGACCCTGGGGAAGCTGGCTTAGTGGCTTTTGCTCCTCTTGAAGCCATCTTACTGAAAAACACTCATGAAGGAAGGGAGCTGGATTTTCTACCTGATTCACCAAAAAATAACAAAGAAAGTATTTCTAAACCTATAATTTCATTCCTGCTTGTTTTCTTAAAAGTTTTTAGAGGAACAAGCACAAATCTCCTCCAGCAATTAAGTCTCAGAACACAGCCCCATACTAGCTACTATGAAGAAATTTATCTCTATCTCAGCCAAAACTAGCACAAGGAGGCTGGGGATTTTACTTGGATCCTGAAATTGTAATACAAAAACTACAAGTTGTGTTCTGTATAAATTTGGCTGTAAAGTAGACTATATATACACCAACAATATTTAGAACAAAACACTACATGATTTATTTCCTTTTCTTTGTATTTCTGCTTCTTAAATACACTATAGTAGGCTAGCTCGTAAATCTGAGAAGAAGCTGGTAATCGATGATCTTTTGGGCCTAGAAATCAAGTCTCTTCAGCAACTATTTACTGGAATTATATTTGTGTTTGAACTCTAGAGGGTTTCACGACAGATGTGGGGTTCACCAAATTGTTAAGCTTAAATTATGGTAAGCCTACTTGTTTTTCTTCTGTTTTAGTCTTTAGAGCTATTAAAAGGAAACCCATACATTTTAAATACAATTAAATGAATAATTAGAATGTTCCTCTGTATAAAAATACAGTAATAAGCACTCAACATCATGGTCATAAAGATGACTACATCAACCTTCTTGTTAGCAGGAAGTAAGGAAGCACGGATGCTTCTGTTGCTAATTTTTGGGTTTGCCTTCAAATAAATCAATACCAAACTTTGAAAGACACAGAGATCTTTTAAAACAAAAGTATTTTTAAAACTTTCTTTCACCTTGTTTTGGTTGACCCTGGCCCCTCTTTTCATTGAAAGACCAGCAGATTGTGAACAGGATTACACCTGTATTTTCCTTGGGGCAAGTGACTGCCTGCCAAGGCTTGCAGACGTACATTTTGCCACCCTGTTTGGAAATCTCTTTTTGCTGTCTGTAATGCTATAGAACTTGAATTAATGCACAACTTGACAGTCGTTATGCTTTAAAATAATTGGTATGTGTTTCTTTGCTGGTAAAACTGGGAGAAGAAGTTGATGAGTGATCCTTTTTCATTCACTGCTGTAGTGCTAAGCTATTCTGGATTTTTTTCCTTCAATTTCCTGAATTCTTTCTTATTTTACCTAATAACGGTCTTTTGAGTGCTAATTAGTAACTGCAAAAAATAGTTCGTACTTTAAGTAAGAGATGAAGTTTCTTGTTCTGATAATATAGATCAGTTTTATTTTGCATGTGTCTGTTGTACAGTTTGTACCTCAAGGATTCAGTAATTAAATAAGGGAGCAGATGGGGAGGAAATATCCTTGTGGAGAGAAGGTGCTATGAGGTTTCCTTATTTTTGTCAGTGAAAGCTCAAGACTACAATTCTTTTTTCTTGTTTAATTTCAATCAGGGAGCTTAATCATATTTTAATGTCAAATTAAATGATGATGCATTTATAATTTGGTGCATTTAGAATTTGCTACTGTTGTAGCAGAAGTTGTTTTGTTAGCATCCCTATCTACATTTACAGTTTAGAAGGAAATATTTTTCTGTTTATATGTATTGTAAAAATATAAAGATACAAAGACTAACTCAGTGCTAACTCACACTTGCAGGTCTGTGATCACAGCATCTAGTCACTTTAATTTCAACAGCTATTCATAGCAGTGTTAAATTCTGTAGGATCACTCAATTTGCTTGATGTTTCTGTCCTTGAAAGACTATTAGTCTGATTTCTGTCCAGATAAGAGGGTTCACAAAGAAGTCAGGCTTCTAACTTGCGAAGTCTTTGGAGTCCTATTAGCACTTTCTTCTAGTGAGATTTGATGATACTTCTAGATTTAGAGTTTGCAAAATATGTGCCCTTCACTTACTTTTTAGATATAATTAATAGCCTACTGAGTTAGGACTGTGTAAGTGTAAGCTCTCACACACACATGATAGCTTGAGTAATGCTGGCCAGAGCTTCGGAAGAAGAGCAATAGGATGCTCATGTTTATAAAATCCTCCTTGCTTAGGACCTTGTACAGAACAATGCCAAATAACAATTAAAGAAATGCCATAGTGGGATGCTGTGGTTGTATCGACACTGCTCCTAACCACAACAGCAGAAGCACACTACTTCTGTGTGCAGCTGTCTCCTAGCTATATATACACCAAATCCCTGCAAGGATGCCTTTGAGTATTCCCAGCAGGATATGAAGCTCCAGGGTACATTTGGGTTCATGGGATCACGTGCATTTCCAGTGCTGCTTTTCAAAAGATAGAAGAATCCAACTTTGCTGATGTCCCTTTCTTTTCCTGCACTGTCAGAAGTGAGAATGTTTCTACAAATGATTAACCATCTCTATTTAGTGTGTACATCACTGAACTCCAGTGATACACACACTATAATGTATGAATGAGGAAGTGGTTTTGGATGTTTTAAATGTAATGGCCTAACCATTTCCTTGAAGAATATTTCATTCACTGATGTTTTCCAGTATGACAATGAAAAGTCAGTAAATGCAGTTTTAAAAGACTCTGAATTTATTTACCTCCTGTTCAAATGGAAGAGATTCCAAGCCTGGCAGATAACTGCCTTTAAAATCTCTAGTATAAACATCACAGGAGATTATATTTCCAATTGAACGAAAAGTGCAAAAATGACATGTTGGACAGAGAGCAGATAGAATAATGTCTTCTGTTTGTGGGGCAATTAAATTCAAAATAGAAAGCTACACGTCCTTAGTATTTTTCTTTTCTTTTCAGAAGCTGTAGGCAATCAACTGTTTATCCTAAATGCAGACTCAAATCTCTGTCAGCACTTTCAGAGACGTTACCTAAGCATTTCATCTTAAGATTTCATTTTCCTCCTCAAAGTTTGTGTCTGTTTGTATGAGTTACGCAGATAAAGTTTTGTCCACAATAAATAAATATAGCTATGGGTATTATAGTATCAGTAGTTAAAATAGAGTTAAAAAATTGCAGTGCAAAGCAGAGTGATTATAGATAGTAGTAATACAGGCCAGGAAGTAAAAGAGTGAGATTTCCTCATCTGACAGCCAGAGCCATGTGTGGCGTAAAAATTTTTCTGGCTGTTCTCTTCCCTGTCTTCAGATTCTTTTCCCTTGCAATAATGCCTTTGGACTTTGAGCCACCTGGTGTAGTGAAAGGTGTCCCTGCCAATGCAGGGGGGTTGGAACTAGATGATCTTTAAGGCCCCTTCCAACACAAACCGTTCTATGATTCTACAATAATTCCTCTGAATACTGGTTGTAGCCCTAATACTGACTATTACTAGTTTTTCTTACTTTTCTCAGTTCTAGCAGAATGAATCCTGCATCCCCAACAGGCTTCTCTGTGAGTGTTGATTATGGTAGGCATTTTCATGTTGCAGAACAGATAAGAGACCTTAACTTTGCTAATGCCTTTTTCTTTTCCTGTACTGTCAGAAATCAGAATGTTCCCATAAATGATTAATCTTCTCCATTTAAGAAGGATATGTCTTAATTTATTGTAAAAACAGATGGAAAGAGGTGTCTGTCTCTGCTCTGAATTATTAGGTCAATGGAAACGTAGAGGGGATAAACCAGATTTTGGAAATTAATTGATTTGTCCAGTTTGTCGTGAAACCACTTCCAGTGTGGAATTTCTTCCCTAGGGCTAGCAGTCATAGCTCTAGGGGCCTCTTTGGTATCCGTCCTTATGGACGATGCTTGATCCAAACCGGAAAGGATTCCACAGAGCTTGCTAGGCAAAATTATACTCAACAATACTAATGATCCTCAGTGAAGCAGGGCTCTGCAAGATTTCATAGGATTTCATGCTATTTTACATGACATAGATTGTTCCCATGTCGTTGCTGAGACTTAAAGATCACAAAGGGCAACAGGCACAAGCTGGAACATAGGAAGTTCCATCTAAATATGAGGAAAAACTTCTTTACGATGAGGATGACAGAGCCCTGGAACAGGCTGCCCAGGGAGGTTGTGGAGTCCCCTTCCCTGGAGGTATTAAAAACCCACCTGGATGCAGTCCTGAGTAATGTGCTCTAGGGGATCCTGCTTTAGCAGGGGAGTTGGACTAGATGATCTCTAGAGGTCCCTTCCAACTCTGACAATTCTGTGTTTCCGTGATCATGGGATCAGTTCTTGTTCTGCATCTCTTCTTTGCAGACATAGTTCTCTCCACCTTATAGAGAAGGTTAGAGATGTGTGACTGTAGGATTTTTAGGGTTAGGAGATGACAAAGGTTGGATGTTGGGATTGCTGTGTTTTTGTCCACTGGGTCTTCTATTTATTTGTATGATAGCATTGTGCTGGGCATCAGGTGGCTTGTTGGCAATCTCTGTCAGATTTTGCAGTAGTCCAAGTGTCTTTGGAAGCAGATTCCATTAGAGGCCATCTGTTTCTTGTAATTCACTGGGTGAATTTACACTCCTTATTTTATCAGTAACAGTAGCTGTAGACTGGGTGATGTGTAGCATGGACCCTGACAGTAAAAGCTTGATGTGCTGCATGTTAAAGGTCAGAGGTGTAGTGCATAAATGCATCCAGAACATGTACAATAAGGTTATCTTCTTTAAGTGATCATGCATGCTGTTTGGCATTTAATATGATATTTTCCATTTCTCTTTCCGCTGCCCTGAAGCGCTCGTTTGCGAAGTTATTGAGTGCCCATGGACAGGGAGTAGTGCTCAGATTTCTTGTATATTCATAGTGTTTCATGGCTTGGAGTTCCAGTCTAGTGTCAGAGAAGTGCATTGGCAGAACAATTCTTAAAATATAGTCACAAACTCAAAAATCACCAAGCTTTTACTCTCTTTGCCCAGTTTGTCTTAGGGGTGCTTGTGTTACAGAAGCAGTTAGGTAATCACAAGTGATGTGAGCATGGTATGTGTACAAAACACCCCGCTAGCTCTTTTCTTGAGGACTATAGCATGATGAAAAGCTAATCTGCAAGAAAAATTGAGAGTATTAAAAACATATGAGTAGTTGCTGTGCTGCCTCTGTTTCTCACTTATGACTCTCATCTAGCCTCCTAAACAAAAGAATGTAGCAATCTGTCACACAAAGTATTCTTGACATCCCCAAAATGAGTTTGCACACCCTCCCCCCCCTTTTTTTTAAACTTAGATTTAAGTTGTTGCATAATTAAAATCACTTTGACATCCTGCTTACAGTCATATCCTGTCGCAGGATTGGTATCCATCTGGCTCACAGCTGATGGAACTTTGTACTTACTCTCTCTCCTCATATCAGACACCACTGGGAAACTCATGACCTTAAACGTCATCATGGGTACACTTTTTCAGCCCCCACCAAGTGTGATGATTGGTAGGCTGCACAGGGTTTTTTTGGGTGTTTTGGTTTTGTTTTTCTCTCAAAAGGCATTTAATTTAAAACAGCTTGCTCTTGTCCTGTTGTAGGTAGAAATATATTGATTTTTCACACATATTGCATACATCATAAGTACACTAACAAATGAGCAGAGATCTAGCAATTATTTCAAGGCTGTTTCTGGGCATGTTGCCTTTAGCTGTTTTAGCTGTTATACTTCCTCACTAGCCAAGAACCTAAGGGGAAGGGATGCTCACTTTCCCATGGTGCAGGGAGCCCACAAACAGCTGTGTCAGCCCGTTCAGGGTGTACTGGAAGGAGATACACAGGCAGAGATCCACTGTACAACATACATGCATTAGGTCCAGTAAAGCTGCCATTTGTTGTGTGTCTACACCTTCAGTGACACTGACACAGCTGGGAACTGCCCTGCTTGTGCATATATACACACAGTGTTTATGCAAGGGGTCCCGTTCATCCTGACCAGCTTGTGCATGCGCGGTAGGTCTGAAATGTCCCAGGTATTTTAGAAATCCAGACAATATTTTTCTTTTTCCACCCAGGGATGGGTAATGGGGGAAGAGCGCCCTGTTTTTTGTAATCTATCAATAGCATTCTTGTCACCAGGCTGCTGCATTGAATACAGTCCCACTGAAAAGCTTGACCCAGTACAGTGAGCAGCTGAGCAATGGTGTAATTTAAAGGTGGGCTGAACTTCACAGCAAACTGGGAAGGGCAGATTTCTCTGTGAGGCACTGCACTGTGTAAGTTTGGATGTTTTCAGGAGTTTGTCTTGGGTTGGGGTATGCTTTTTTTTTTTTTTAGCTATCATGCATTTATAAAGATCTATTTATGGAAATCCAAGAGTTTAATGAATAAATGAGATGGCATATTCCTTTCTTCATTTCATGAATTACAGCATCAACATTTTAGAGCCTGTTCATGAATTAATAATTGCTTTAATCAATAAAAATAATTACAGTGCTAAGAACATTTTAACAATGAATGCTTTCATGCCGTTTCCACTCCTTTTTAATTAAAGCATGACAACTCATATTTACCATTTTCATCATGATAGCTCTAAATGGTGAAATTTGTCATCTTTGACTTGGGCTCTAATTATAATTCTTTTAGATGGTTCAAATTTCTTCTCATTATTCAATTATGCTTGCTCCAATTTTAAACCGACAAATTTTTCCTCTCAAAATCTCTTTAATGCTGTAAGAATATCTTCACTTAGTAATACCCATTTTAAATATTCTGTGCTATCCAGAATAAATGCAAATTAAATACATGAAATAGAAAAACAAATACAAACTGCTGAATATAAATAAATACAACAGAAGACTGATTATTTCCAGTTTAAATGCATCTATCTTGTTTCAATATAGCATGAAATATTAATATTAATTTGTTGCAAATACAGAAATTGCTAAAAGACCATAATAAGCTTGCAAAAGCAGCATACAAACTTAATTTTTATGCCTGTGACACAGTCTTCAATTAAATGATCTCTTATTATTTTTTCATACAGAATCTCTTCCTTGCTCTCTCAGTAGGTTGCATGGCATTCACTTAAATGTAATAACTTGCTATAATATTATTTTTCAGCCTATTCTCCATATCTTACTTTAATAGTATTTTTAAAATGTGACTCAGTGAGAATTTATTTTCCTCATCACAGTAAAACCTGTTTACCTCACAAATGTATAGTTTTTGTCGGTGCCTCAGAGAACAGTGATTTGCCTGGTGAATAGCTGAGGGAGTGAGCCACTGAGGAACTATATGGAAAATTATTATGCTTGAGTTGACCCTACTCAGGCATGTAGGACCTCGGTTTTTAAAGTCCTTGCTTTGTAAAGTATCATGTAATGCTATGAGTACTCTAAGACAGAGCTTTTGCTTATTTCAAACACAGCTGTGAAAGTACTTCTAGGAATCAGACTAGACTGGGGGCTTCCTGACGTGGATTCATGCCATCTGAATTTAAACATGTAATTGTGATAGGTACATCAGGAGTGTCATGTCTCTTTGTACTCCCCAAAACCACAATGCTTCTTTCTCACTCCTTGCTATTATCATTTCTGCCATTATATGCCTTTGTTACAAAGCTTCGGCAGTATCTTTCCTGTGCATCAGATTGGCTTGTAGACTGCTCTGTGTACTAAGAAGAGGTGTATTTAGGCAAGTATCAGCACGGTCCACTTGCTGGCCCATCAGGTGGTTCTTCCTGTCCTAAGGATGCTTTCAGTTGACCGTTATGGTTTTTAACTGCTACATAATATCAGCCTAAAGAGCCAAATACCTCCTTCTGTGCCGGTCACAAGACATCAGTCTGCTGCTTCAGGGTTTTGATGGGTATCAGGCTATGCAAGTAGATCCCACCATTTGAATCCAACCTCCTTGAACTACTGTGATTGGACAATGAAAGACTGAGTTATAGTGTGTGTGCATGGCGAGGAGTAAGTTTAATTTGCAGATGGAAACTAATTTCTGCCATGACATCTCCGGTGTGCTTGACTTAAAGTCATCATAAGGTTGTTTCAGCCAAATGTTGTACATGGAGTTTGCAGTAGTTTTAGGAGATCCGTTGGGAAGAAAGCAACAAAAATGCCAGTGCACACACAGGACAGAAAAATTTGAGATCCGCTGTGCAGAGGTTAGTTCAGCAGTCAGCAGCTGCATCCTCTGAATGACTTGCCCTTTTCCAGTAGCTGCACAAAAACTAGGTTCCTGTGGTGGGAACCCCCAGGGCTCATTCCAGCTCTGGAACAAAGTGTGCTTCTAGGCGCTCATGTCCCTGCCTCCTTTTACCAAAGCACTTCTGACTTGTTCTGCTCTGTCTTTTCTTTCTGCCCACTTCATTTTTCAGACCCTTTCCTTGCCTCTTCCAGCCTCTTCTTCATGGAGTTTCATTGGCCTCTGTCTGGGCACTCCTGTCCTCTCCTGGGTGCTGTCCTGGTTGCACAGTGGATTACCCTGTGGTAGATTACCAAAGCAGTAATAGAAAAAGGAACAGAAGTTTAAAACTTGCTGATGGTTACACTCTGAGTTTTACCTACTGGGCAGTGAATGCCCCATTGCAAAATATGTATGTAAGTGCCACTTCACCTGGCAGTATAAATGAGGTTCGTGGGCACAGAAGACTCATACTGGCTTTTTGCAAACAGCAGATTTTATTTGTGGTATATTAATCACAGTTGGTGTGTTAATGTATCAGTGCATCTTAATGACAAGAATTATTTTTAGAAATTGCTAACTTTATGTGGGCCTCAGAATAGATGATGTGTACTTTTTAAGCTATTTACGCAGTCAACTTTTTGCAAGGAATATGGGCAAGTATTTGACTTGGTTGTCATACATACAGACAACTAAGAGAGAATGATTGATTTTTATATTCTTTTTTTTTTAGGGACAGAGAATATATTTTGTTGAAATCCAAAGTAGAAGTCACCTATACTCTGTTGCTATTTCGGTATGAATTGTAATCGCTGCAATGAAGCACCTATTTCCAGTTTGTCACACTCAGAGAGGAGCACAGATACCTATATTCCTGGCACGTGTGTTTGACAAAATACTGAATACTTGAAATATTACAGCCAAATCCCACGTCAAAGTGCTTTTCCTGTATTATTTCTTGAGCTCAGAAAATGAAGATAAATCCAAAAAGTTGCTTGAGCAAATATTTGCATTTGGTGGATTTATCTTTTGCTGTTGGCAGCTACTTCAAATTATTTCAAGGTATGTGAGATCTGGGAATAATTTACCATGAAATGATACAGCTTTTCCTTTAAAAAAAGGCATAAAAAATAATAGGTCTATAAGATGTAACGTTTATGAGGTCATATGAATGGTTGCATAATGTGCACATGGTGAGAACTGTGCATTTCATGTTAAATACAAGAATGGCTGTGCACTGGGAAGGAATATTTAAGAAATCAAGAGAACTATAAACGGCCATCTGCTTCATTCTCCATTTTTATTTGCTGTATTAACCCACTGCAATATTTTAATGGATAATGGATTGCTGTTCCATCTGCTCATTAAATTTTTCATACCACAAAACTACCATATTATGAATAGGGGTTCCTTTCTGTGCAAGGAGAGGACGGTTGTTGGGGAAGAGGGAAAACAAAATCGATATTAGGAAGAAATTCTTCACTGTGAGGGTAGTGAGACACTGGAACAGGTTGCCCAGGGAAGTTGTGGAAGCCCCATCCCTGGAAGTGTTCAAGGCCAGATTGGATGGGGCTTTGAGCAATGTAGTCTAGTGGGAGGTGTCCCTGCCTATGCAGAGGGACTGGAACTAGATGATCTTTAAGGTCCCTTCCAACCCAAACCATTCTATGATCCTGGAATGTGACAAATGGCATGAACTAGACCTTTCCTGTTAACCTTTGCAGTGATTCTGTTTTTTCCTGCACTTGCTCCTGTCTTCAATACAGTAGTCCTTATGTTGCTGTGGAGGAATGAATAGTGGGGTTCTATCCCTGTCCTTCCCCCATTCCTCTGAGTGATCGTCTGCACTGCAAGTAGGAGACCGAGTGGTGAAGGTGTGCCGTGGTCTGGTTACTCTCGGCTGCTTACATGGACCTCCTGTGTTGTTGCTGCCAAAGTCTTAATTTGAATTGTATCACGAAATCGTGGGTTGGTTTGTGTTGGACCTTCAAAGATCATCTGGTCCAAGCCCCCCAGCCATGGTCTGGGATGTCTTCCAGTAGATCAGGTTGCTCAAGGTCTCATCTAGCCTGACTGTGAACACTTTCAATAGCTCCCAGGCTGCTCTGACCCTTCTCTTCACTGAGATTAACAGAGTTGACAGGCTGGGTAGCATGAAGCTTGCGCAAAACATTTTTCATTTCTTTCTATTTCACCTCTTTTGTACCAAACAGAGGCAATGTAGGGGGAGTGAGTGTGTGGTTGCCTGTGTGCACTGCATCTGGACCTCAATTTTGTGCTTTTCTGCAAGAGCAGAAAATATTTGAGTCTCTTTGTTCTGTAAATATGCATTACTGCTCTGCCTCTTTGACTAAGCAGTGTAAATTTGTTTTGAGAGGTGTTTCTAGGCAGTGTTGTTTTAAGGAATAAGCATTTCTAGGAACTGGAGAAAGCCCTTTCCATGAAGCCTAACTCCTGGGTAAGGAAAGGTGAAGGGTTTTTTTTTTAAAAGGGGAAGTGATGTTGAGTGTCGTGGTGTTATTTTTAAGATGGGAAGATGGCTGAAGAATGAATTGCCATAATACTATTCTAGGACAATGAATGGCATAGTAGGATTTACCTAAATAAACCTAAAAGAGCATTTTAGCCATTCCAGTGTGATTATGATAGCAACGCAGAAGCACAAAGCAAGTTACAGTCCAAGCCTCAAGAGTCTGATGTTTGAGACATAAACATGTTGCAGAAAGACATTTGAATACATTATTTAAAAGAGAAAGACATCTGGTTTGGGTGACCCACCAGCCCTGGAGTATATGCAGATGATCAGCCCAGAGCTTATGTTTTCATAAAAATTCCTGTTATCTCACGGTCTCGTTCCTAAGCTGAAACAGCCCATTAAGATCTCATTGCTAGGCTGAATGCGTGGTTCAGATTACTGTTTTCCCCGTGTGCACCACATTTGTTTACACTGAATTTCACCTACCATTTTATTGACTAATCACTTGGTTTTGTGAGCTTTTTCTGCAGCTCTCTTCCCTCACGGCATACGCTCCAGGCTCCACTATGTTTCTGCCCAGAGCCAGGCATTTTGGTATCTGTGCTCAATTTGAGCTATCTTGCCGTCTGACTTTTGCCCAGATTTCTGAAATAGGACTTCATCCTTACGAGTTGAGTTAGTTTTGCAGGTTCTCGAGCTCTTCGCCTTCCCCTCTGCTTGATTTGGAGAAAAGGATATCTAAAAATTCAGGGGCTGAAACTCTTCTTCTAAAATTCCCTGCTCTGTGTGTGAGCATTTTCCTTTTGTAATGGGCCAATTTAGTGTTCATTTTGTTTAGGAAAATGACTTACTTGAAAATGTATTTTGCCTGATTTAAACAAGTGAGGCTTGGCATGGTCATGCCTTGCTATTCACCTTGTCAGCCTTTTATCATCTCTGCCCAGGTTATTCTGCTGGGCCTCTGTTAGGAAGAGCAAAAAGTAAAAGCTGAGTCCTTCCTTAACTCTGAGGATTTCAGTAGGAGCATGTTGCAGCCCATGGCTATGGGGAAATCACCCGCTACCTTACACAGATCAGAGAAGGTAGATCTCCTGGTTTCATTTTCGGTTCTACAGTCAAGAAACTGCAGAGCTTAGAGTGGGAACCCATGAGGCTTCTTGGCAGCACATCATCCATATCCAAAGGGGTTGCACATGAGATGAGATTTTTCAGTACAAACATCCTTTAAAATTGTGGAAGTTGCTGTACACCCCATCATGTCAGAAAGGCACAGTCAAAGTGGACTTGTACCTGACCAGTTGTACCCTGCTGCTCCTACAGTTGAAGGAACAAAGCACTGAAATAAGCAAGGGTACAAAGCACTCCAATAAATCATATTGAGTAGTGTGGAGGTAACAGGAACGTGATCTCACTTTCCAAACTGCAAGACAGCTTCATAAAGCTGCATGGTTCAGTAGAAGGCTTTGGCAGATTACTGTGATTTGTTTCTTAGGTACTAACTTCAGTTGCAAGGATTATATCCCTCTGAGCTATTTCTGTAGGTCACCACAATTTTTTTTAAAATCCACTCAGGCCCCTGTGAGCTTAAGGACTACAAAAACATTACAAATTAACTTTAAAAAAATGAAAAAAATGTTGGTCCAGTTTCAAGAAGTTTGCAAGACTGTGCGTATTAAATGGTATTTTCTCTGGGCAGTTATGACTTGTTTTTTCAATCAAAGAAACTCTGAGAAATATGTAATACTGGATGGCAGTAGAGAAGATGATTGATGAAAGGGATGTTATGAACTTTCAAAAAAGTGTAGAGTGCCTTGCTTGCTGTCTGGTACAACTGCTGTAGACAATACCATTTCAAAATACTTCTAACTGAAAATGAAGTGCATTGGCTTTGATTTGTAACATCAGACTGTAAAGTCAAGGTTTAACTTTCACAGGTCTATATGCTGCATGGTGGTGGCTGGTTTGGGGAGTCTCCATTCTTTTCTGTGTATGTGCACAGTTGGACAGGAGTTACATGAACAAATTAGGAGCCTCTAGGATTTAGATTATGAGGCCAGAAATATTTTGAGCACATTTGGAAGCTTAAGTCACATCAATAATTGAAAGTGCTTTACAAACTTTAAATCTTATTAATTAGTAAATAAAACATAATAAAGTATTTAGATGTGAAATAAATGAAAATTAAATACAAAGTGTAGTGTGCTTTAATAATTATAATTCTTTATCGTGTGCTTCACCATTATACTATTAAATCTTGTCTCTGAATTGCTGAGACTGACTTTTTGTTTTGGTGCCTGAATTATGGTAGATTGCACGGTAATGAAATGCCTGTTTCTGGGATTCTAATGAAAAGGAAAAATTAGGAAAATGCATAATACGCATCATAAAATGTTGTCTCTGCAATGTTTGGGATACCATTTAAAAATTGCTTTTTAGTGTACTACCTCATCTTTCCTTATCCTTTTATTTTAATGCAAGAAGGATCTTTTTTATGGTAGGAGGAAGTAACTGTGAATTCAGACTTTGAGTGCTTTGTACTTCTAGCACTGTGATTTTCAGATTTTTGTTTTTGTGCCAGTGGGAAAACATTGGCACAGGTCTTTTGATTGTCTTTTAGAACTTGGGAAAAATAGTATGCTTTAAATTGCTCTGAAAGAACCAAATAACAAAGCAGATTTTTTTACTTTTATTGCCAGCTAATGGCTTGTTAGACTCCAGCTGTTTCAGAGCAGGAGGCAGGAGAGCACTGCGGGGCCATTTCGGAGTTTGTGCCTTTCCTCCTTGTGGCCCCAGAGACTTTGGAAAATGTGCAACTCAGGGCTGATATGTGTGATAAACACATTCCTCTAAATGGTTTTGATGCCCTTTTCCTGCTGGCCCTGGACCATCTCTGCATCTCCTTTTGTCCTGCTTCTAAGGCATCTGGTTTTGATGATAAGGTCATCGTAGCAGTCACCTGTTATCTTTTCAGGAAGGAGACATTCCAGGGGAGTGCATCATGTTCCTAAAGGCAGATGGTTTTGCCAGGTGTGGGTTCACCTCTCCTGGGGACAGTTCACTGTAGGGACTGCTTGCGGACAATGTTCTGGACAAAAAGGCACAAGGTTCATCTTCCTTTCTTCCATGCAGTTCATAGAATTATAGAATCATCAAGTGGTTTGGGTTGGAAGGGACCTTAAAGATCATCTAGTTCCAACCCTCCTGCCATGAGCACAGACACCTCCCATGACCACATTGGTCAAAGCCCCATCCAACCTGGCCTTGAACACTTCCAGGGGTGGGGCATCCACAGCTTCCTTGGGCAACCTTTTCCAGTGTCTTATCACCCTGACACTAAATAACTTCTTCCTAATGTCAAACCTAAATCTACCCTCTTCCAGTTTTAAGCCGTTACCCCTGTTCTACTGCCATGTGCACATATAAAAAGTCCCTTCCCAGCTTTCTTGTACGTACTGGAAAGGTGGCTGTAAGGTTCTCTGGCACTTTCTGAGCAGACTTGGCACTTTCACGTATGGCCACATGTCTGCTCATTGCTTGCATTCAAGTGCCTGCTCAGTTTCTTGCTCATATAGCCTTATTCTTGTTTACTGCAACACAGCCATTTCAAGTGCTTTGAAAACATACAAAAATAATGATGCTCACGGCAGTCTGGGCTAGATGTGATTGGCCTAAAAGAAAACAGAGACACTAGTGGGGCAGAGAATCAGACCCTGGGCCTTTTTCTGCAGTACAGACGAGACTTCAAACATCTATGAGGTTAGGTGGGATTCTAGGTAATGTAAGCTGAGATTTATGTGCCATCCTTCATTGTAAATCATTACAACATGCCTCCTTCCTTTGTCCTTGAACCTGACTTCTCTTGGGAGAGATACATATGGTGTATCTTTAACATCTGTCCTAGGTTGCATAGCTATTGTATGTCTAATCGCCCTCTTAGCTGTTTTTGAAATGAAGCTTAATCTGTTCATGAGAGGAAACACGGGAGAGGCAGCTGTTATTTGAGACAACTGAATTTGAGAACCCAAGAGGTCTTCTCCATACATATGTTTCCATTTAGGTTGTCTTTCTGCCTTTTTTTAGTACTTTTTCCAAAGCAAGATAACAGCAAACACAATGCATAAACAGGGAAAACACATTTATTTCATTGCCCTGGTGTTGGAGGCCAAAGGTTTGCTGAGGAGTTTAAGTGTGTTCTGTTGCCCACCCATCAGTCTACCCCGTAGACTGAGGAGTCAGGTTTGGATTCCTGCTGCATCTGAATCCGTTATGTGATTCTTTGTTGTTTTTCTTTGGTTAGCCAGATTGATCTAGATTTCATGAGGTATTTACTTTGGTATCTGTTATGCTATTAATTTCCTACTCAGGTATTCAGAGAAAAGCTGTGTGTCAATGTGAAGCATTACAGCTGCATCAGCCTTGTATTTGTCACTTTCTGCAGGTCTAAGGAGTTATGTATTTCATTTAAAAGAAAAGAAAAAAAGACATAAGGCTAATTTTGGGGTCTTGTCATAATCCTTAACATCGTTGAATGGTATATTGGTGTTTTTAGCAGCCTAGCTTGCAGTTTATGTTGTGGGCATGTATTATATTTCATTAAATAAATGTAATTCCTTTAATAAGACTTAAATGTATTACCTTTAAATTTGATCTTGGCTTATAGGAAGAAAGTGCAAATACAAGCATAATTTATCACTTCAGTAATTTATCTGCTTAAAAAGATGTTCTCATGTCTTTTACTATTTCCCACTTTAATTTTGGATCCTTCTGACACTTGCATATTCTTTTTCAAAAAGTGTACTTTACTCATACTGAACAAAGCGATTCAATGCATGTTTGCAATCTGTAAGATAAACTAAAGGTTTAATTAATTTGCAAATTAATTCCATCTTCTTAGCTGAACTACTACTTGAAGCAGAGATTGTCAGTGAACTATCCACTGTAAATTTCACTGTTTTCATACTGGAGTGTTTTAATGAAGAATTCAGAAGTATGAGTGATTCAAGTAATTCTCTAAGTGTTATACATTGCATACAATAATATGTTTAATATTGTACATTGGTCTGAGTGAAGTATTTCTAATGACCTCTGGCCTTTTAAAATCCTCTTTGACTAACTGAATTTTTTTCTCTAATTTGAAATTTTTGCTGGCCCTATTAATCTCTCCCTGAGAAAGATTACAGATTTTCTAGGTTTTCAAACAGGTTGTTTCATGGATTAGTTGGGGACATTTTTCCATGGGAATGGAAGCACTTCCTTACGGAGAGGGTGATTAAACATTGGAATGGATTTCCAAGGGAAGTGGTGGAGGCACCATCCCTGGAGGTGTTCAAGGAAAGGCTGGATGTGGCACTTAGTGCCATGGTCTAGACGGTGTGGTGGTGTTGGTCATGGGCTGGACTTGATGATCTTAAAGGTCTTTTCCAGCCTTGGTGATTCTGTGATTATCCAAGTGCTAGCATGTTGCATTTAATATTCTGAGCAGACTCTTCACAAATTCTTGTACAAATTCAACTGCAGTGTAAGCAAAATACTGGATTGCTGAAAAATGGGAAAAATATTTCTGTAGCTGTATTACTCATTTTATGTAAGAAGACTGTGGAAGGGGCTTTGGTCTGAAAATGTCATTAAAATCTCTTTCGGAAATACTGTATGCTTATGTGCTTAGATATGCCTTGTTTTGAAGAGAGATTGCAATGTGGATGTGGACAGTCTATGATCAAGCTTGGTGCCTTTTATTTAATTGAAACTCAAAATAGTGCTATGGTATCTTTTCATGTCAGTGAAATGTAAATAAATGTTTTTTCTATAACGTTCCTGAGGCTGCATTTAGTGTCCAGAAGACTTCTAAGATGGTACACAGGTAGTTTTTTCAAGTATGAGTAATTTTAAATGACATCAAAGAAAATGGAAAAGTGTTTGTCTGCCTGTGACCGGGACCTGGATAAGGAGATCTGCAGTTATTTTCCCTCCTGCCTCTTTTTATCCTTGGGTTCAGTATGCTACAGCTGTAGGATCTGGGTTATAATTTAGGGGAATACAAGCTGTCAAATGGTTGCTCATGTCCATGTCAGCCAGCTGTGTGATCTTGCTCAGTACCTGCTTTTAGTGGCCAAGCCTTCCTTTCAGTGGCAAAAAAAAAAAATCTGGAACAAGCTAGCAGAGTCTCACTAGTGTATTTTTTATATTGCTTTAACGTTAGGTAGGTTCCTTATGTTTACAGTACAAGGGAGTATTCCTTCTGGGAACTGTCCCAGTTTGCACTGTGAGGGGGGGAGGGTCCTGTTCTGGGGGAGTGTTTCTCATCTGTCACTTTCAAGCGTTGTGTAGTTTGCTGTGAGTGTCAAAGGTAGTGGCCAGCTTTATCTCATGTACACTAGAAAGCAATTAAGTCTATCGTATCATTTCAACATGCAAGCCAGTTAATAAGTTTGGGTCACTGCTGACATGAATTGGATTTGAATTGGTGTTCTGGAGGTGAAAGACTGGATATTAAATTATTATTTCTTTGCAGTCTCAAGTTTCCTCACTGAGAGTGTCCTTCCTTCCCTTCTGCCTCCTGCAGAGGTTTGAATAAAAGACATGGGTCAGGTCTGTTCTCAACTGGCAACCTGGGATATAGGTTCCTGTTCCCTGTTCCCCCCTCCCAACCCCCAAATGTATACCAAGTCAACACGGTTTTCATTATTCTCACTAGGTTTCCAGCCACTCTCTGCTTTTACAATATTGATATCTTTTCTGTTCCCTGCAGGAGTCTGTGGCTTTATAGCTGAGGAACCAAAGACGAACAAGTATTCCTGTATGTTTGGAGATTTAATTTTGTCTTACTCTGTTTCTCTGTGCCTCCTTCTAGAGGAGCAAAGCATGATGTGCCACAACAGGAATTTTTTCTTCATTAGTTCTTTAAGTAGTAACACTACAGGTACTCTGTTTTGTTACATGTCAGTGAGTTACATCTTTGAAAATAATCTCTTATAACCAAGAAGGAAAACTTCACACAAAGACAAAGTCTGCCTTCATATCAGAGACAGGAAGAAAACATCTTTCAACTTGAATTTGTATAAAACCTGACAGACATAGTTTGCAGTGATTTTACTCTCAGGGAAAAGCCTTTTCAAATAAATAAGAACTTGCTCCAGATCCAGATGACAGTGCCTCTGTAGAAGTCAGATCTGATTTTTTGCCCTTTTCTTGACAATGATGATAGTAAGTGACCTGAATGTAGTCTGTTCCTTTGAAGTGAGCAGCTTTGAGATGGGTTGAGGAGTCTCCTACTTTTCACCCTTTGGAAATTAAACTAGCAGGATTGTGATGTTCCCATCCCCCTAAACAGGAGTGGTACACGTGCCTGCTTGTGCGTGCTTTTCAAACAGTACCCCTGCTAGCATGCTTACATGTACTTAGTAGTTTATCGTGTAGCATATGCCAAGTTTGTTTTCTGTGATTTCTGTTAATACCTTTTCAATAACTGAAGTATATGAATAAATAGATGTTTATTATTATTATTAAAGGAGTAACTGTATATTCTAAATTTATTGAGTGCTGACTGGAACTTTTTGGTCGGAAGTTGGCTGGGAAAAATTACTGTCAAACTCATTTACCACAATTGCAGCAGAAGTGCAGTTCCTTCTGGGAACACAGGCATTTGTATAATCTGACTCTGTGGCACTGAGCTATGCTATGTGTAGTGTATTTATGATTGAACAGAAAGTTTCAAACAGCAGCCTGTGAAATTGGATTTCAGATGTAATGTACCATAAATAAGTGCTATAAAGAATGCCTTTAATGCTATAAATCAGTTTTTATTGGTTTCAGCTATCTCATTCTGGTTATTGTATTACCCACAAAATCAATGGGAATCAAAGAGCTGGAATATATTTTATTTTAATGTCCCATCTCCCATGGAAATGGCATATGAGGCCTTAGATCACCTTTTGGGCAGGTTGGGCAAGGCTGATAAATTATAGGCTATGAGAGGGTATTCATAAAAAAGGTCTGTGTAAATAGCAGCTGTGTAAGACTTGAAATGTTTTGGTACAGCACTTCCTACCTATAAGGGGATACTTGCCTATCTTTCTGCAAGTCCTTTGCTTTTGTTGTTTCAGTAAATTTACCAATGTGATTTGATTCCCGTAGCTCAGGCTTTAAAGAAATGGCATCACAGAGTTGCATGAACTGAATGTCACATCCAGAATCAGAAACGCTTTGAGGCTAGGAGGTCTGGTTTCTTTCTGCCTTTAAGCATTCCCTCTAGCAGAAGCTTGCTTGATCCTGGGAAAAGAGCAAGAACACTTCCAGCAGCAGTGGTGAAGTGTAAAAGATGGTGTGGGCTCTGTTTAAGAACATATAATTCTAGAGGAAGGGAAGGGAAGGGAAGGGAAGGGAAGGGAAGGGAAGGGAAGGGAAGGGAAGGGAAGGGAAGGGAAGGGAAGGGAAGGGAAGGGAAGGGAAGGGAAGGGAAGGGAAGGGAAGGGAAGGGAAGGGAAGGGAAGGGAAGGGAAGGGAAGGGAAGGGAAGGGAAGGGAAGGGAAGGGAAGGGAAGGGAAGGGAAGGGAAGGGAAGGGAAGGGAAGGGAAGGGAAGGGAAGGGAAGGGAAGGGAAGGGAAGGGAAGGGAAGGGAAGGGGGGAAGGAAGGGTATAGTATAAGCATGTGTTTAAATAATAACATTTATATAATACTACATTATTTATTTTTCTTTTTAATAATATTATTTACTATTTATTATTTATATTATACTATATTATAAAATGTAATATATTATAAACTATAAAATATTATTAATATTTATATAATAGTATAAGCATTTATTCTCACTGGAGTGCAGAGGTGTGTGGCTTCATGAGAGGGGAGTGTTAATCATATACATGCAGATGTGTGTGATTATCTGTGGGAGTGGGTTAAAGAGACACCTGTCAGACCTGGCTGCTTAATAGGAATGTAAGACATGAGTGCTACTGAGGAGGCAGAATAAAATGCCTCACTGCCTCCGAGATGGTTATGAAGTTCCCTATCCCTACAGTAATTTTACAGGTGGTGATTATAGTAGATGTAATGATTTCATGCAAAATACAAGATAATTAAAATGTTTGATTTGATCTACAGACCTGTGGTCAATTTGCAAGCCAGCTGCTGACCAGCACTGCACCATGCCATTGAGAGCATTGCTCAGAATTATGCCCTTGGTTCCAGTAATGCTGTGTCAGGCATAAATTTAGATGGTCTTGTTGCCACTGCTGATTTGGGTCCAACCTAGTACTTGGGTTAAGTCCAAAAGAGACAATTAGTCTATTTCTTTGATCAAAGAATGATATGGGAAATGTACCAGGGTCTTTAGGTGCTGCTAATGTGCAAAGCAGCAAGTGTTGTGTGTTGTGTTGCAGTGGGGAGGTCTGTCGGTGAGGAATCCTCTGAGGATAAGAGCTAGGCCTCTGGGTGGGTTTAAGCTCAACAGCAGCTAGTTGTGACTCCTGTGGTCTCTGATCTGAGGACTGAGTCAGGAAATGGCCCTAACTGGAAACAGCAGAGCTTTGGGCACATCATTCCCCATGTGCACTTTTTGGGATCAGCTCTGCTGGGTGCTACAGTCTTACTTTAGGCTTTTAATTTTAGATTTCTCCACGGATTTGGAACAAAAACCCATCCTTTCCTTTTGCTTCTTGTGGCTATGAAAACAAGGAGAGAGTGATATAAATGACACAAAATGGCCATCTGTGTCTATCCTCAGGGAAAACTGTTCGAGTTTCACCATAGTTTTTTACCATTTTGTTTCCCTTCGGATGAAGGCTGATTGCTTTTCTGGGCATTTCTGTCGGGTGCCCCAATGGATGGGGTTTCACATGGCACATAATAGTGTGATTTTTACCCACATCTGCTAGTTGGTGCTTTGTCACAAACTAGCATTGAAAATAACAGTGACAAGGAGGCGAATGGGACCAAGTGGCAGATCTCACGATTTTTCAGAAATACCACATCAAAGTTCTCTAATTCATGAAGTCCCAGCGCATCAGCTCGTGTCTTGAGATACAGCAACAGCCAGATGGCGGAAGGCTGTGGGTGCAAGGCTGTAGTACCAAGCAATCCCAAAGCCCCTCCCCTGCCCCAGGGTCAAAGGCATCGTTACAGCTGACCAGCTGTCCCAAGCACGTGAATCAAAAAGGAAGAAGGAGACAATTGTGGGTGATTAATGCATGAGGAACATATGTTATTGTTCAGGAGTACAAGTGGGGTGGCGGCAGAGTCTCTGAATGAAGTCAGTGTGTGTGACTTGTGCAGGTGTGCTGCAGAGGGACACAGAGATGAGCTGATGAGCTGCCAGAGCGATCATTGCTGAAGTGTTACAGAGCACTCACTTAATGCATATTGGTTTGAAAGTGTGGCAGGAAAAAAAAATTGCCAGTTTGATAGCGTGTAATGTTTCAAGGTGTTAGCAACAATGTTAAATAGCTGAAGTTAAAATTGCCATGCTAAGAAACAGCTTAACTTGAAGTCATCAGGACGAATATTTTGAATTTTAGCTCTCACATCCCCTTTGTTTCTTGCCTGAAATTGTAATTGTCAGCTGCAGAAATAGAAAATATTCTATACAGAGTATAGAATATAGTCTTTCAGTCAGCTCTACCATTAAAAAACAGTTTCAGCTCTTTCACCCCCTTGTGCTATGTTGGAATGAACCCTCTTGAGGCTGCACAATCATCTTGGTTAGGGACCTGAGCTGCCTGAAAAATCACCCAGCTCAACTCCACAGGCCCTCCAAAAAACCCCAAAGATTTTCAGCAGGTTCAAATCCTGATCCAGCTCACCCAGGGATATGAATGCCTGATCAAGCACAGTCCTTCAGTTTAATCCTTTAGTTTATACCCTGCTTATCTTGACTTTTTTATTACCTCTCATTCATTAGCTCACTGCTCTGTTCTATCCTTCATCCAGAGTTGTTTGGTTTCTTTTTTTCTTCTATAAATTTATTAATTTGGAGGAGAGGGCAGAGAAGAAATCTCTTCTTTTGCAAGTCAGAGAAGTAGCTCTTTTGTTGCTGGCTGAGCCACTCTGCCTGTTCTTTCCTCCTGTTCTTTCTCCATCTGTTTTGAGACAGATACTTTTAACGAGCAGCGCTCTGCAGAGATATTTGAGTACCTCTGTTCCCTGGTTCTGCAGAGTGGCACAGATGAGAGGCTTTGCTTCTGAACAGGACACCCAGTTTTAGTTGTCAGTTTTTCTCATCTTAGATCAATGGTGTGCTCAACAGCGCAGGGTAGCTTTTCACACACCCCCCTACCCCTGACCCCACCCCCACTGAGAATGCACAAGAAAAGATGAAAAAAGGAGCTTCTCTGAATCCTCAATCTGATAAGCAGAATCCCCAGAATAGAAATACTAGTGTCAAACCAACAGACTCAGCACTTTCTAATCCTGTTCTATTATCTTTTTTTTTTGCCTTTCTACTCTATTTTCTCCTTTCTATTCTATTTTTTTTCCTGAAGAATAGAAATATTGTAAAATATTCCTATTTTTCCCCTCCCATTTGAAATCAAACGTGTTTGAATATTGACAGTCTTTATCAAATTATTTGCCAGTTAAAAAGAAATGGTGGGCATAACCAAACTAGCTGCTCACCAGGCAAAATTTGGTTCTTGAAGTGGATGCTAATTAGGGATTATGGCAAATGAACAGGTTTCCTTGGGTCAAACTAAGCAGCCCATTTAAGTGCTATGTACTGTGCCTGAGAAGCACTGAACTGATGCTGTTGCAGGTCTCCCATCATTGGCTGTGTGTCATTGGAGTGTGCCCTTCTTTTTGTGTATGTGTCTGGCTTTGATGAATGCCAGGGCAGGGAAACATGAGCATTTACCTTTGTGATGCTTGGGTGAATACTAGTAAATTTGCCTATTGATGGTGATACAGTTTTTCTTCAAAGTCAGCTGTGAGGAAAGCATAGTCCAAATGAGGTCAGTGACTGCTCCATGTGTGTGATTAAAAAAAAAAAAAATTACAGAGAAAAAAGAATAGACCAGTGGACTCAATTGATGGTACCACTCACAATCTCGTGCAATATAAACAAATAACCCCAGGCTAGAATTCTGCTTAGAAACTGGAGCTTTTCAGGCATGTCTTAATGAGCTCGGCTTCACAGGCGAGACAAGCAGCTTTCACAACCTCTATTCTTCATCTGCCTTAACTTGCTAAATTGTGTTGACACAGAAGGAACGTGCGTTCAGCATGTCTCCTTAGACATAAATTATCCCATCACACTTTTTGCAAAAGCACCGTGTTTTATTATTTTTCTCCACAATGTGGTAGACTGGTAACCATGCAGCAGGGCCTGAAACTATTATGTCACCTTTAAAATGAAAGGCTTTTTAAAAAATAGTTAATGCTGAGATTTTAATTGTGTCGTCTTTATCAGAAACAAAGTCTTCGGGTTTCCAAAGTTCACACCAGTCATGAGGCATATATTTGGTTTACCTACTTCCACACACTTTGCTGAAGCACTTGCATGAGCAATGCGATTGCTTGTACTTTCATTCTAATACATGGAGGAAGACGGGCCCCTTCAGAATTAGGTAACTAAGATGTGAACGACACTTTGGAGATAGTTACAGTGCTAATTTAGTCACCTTAACTTAATGATTAAACTTTAGTGAGCTAAATCAGTGCTTAGGTCTTTGTTTCATGTGAAAGGAAAGATCTCTGCAAACAGTTTTAACTCTGAAAGGTGATTTTAAAAGAATTACAGAACTTGCAGGAAAATCCTCAAAGGAGGTGGCTACACTAGGCATGGTTTGCTAACACTTTTAACCAAATGTTCTCAATCTCTGATAAATCCTTTGAGTTTATAGGGAGGATTGAGAGATACTATAATCTTCTCTTTAAAAGCAGATTTTTTTTATAACCCAGGAGCAGTAACCTGCAACAGCTATTTTTATAATGTGCATGGCAGTAGCTGTTGGATAGAGGCTCAGATAATTGTGTATGCTGTATGTACTAATAAAGTTTAAAGCAACCAGACAGCTTTAAGATTAGGATTCTGGAAGAATTCAACAGGTAGATAAAATCCATTTGCTTACTGGCTTTGTGAAACCTGATGACAAGGGAGCTTTTTGTTTGAGGGTGGTAGGGGGAAGGACTGCATGTATAAAACAGTAGTCATGAGGTACCAGTGGCCTCATTAGTACAAGGGTGTTGTGTTTTGCAGAAGACCACAGAAGATACCTTTTCATGAAAAATTTGGAGGACAGGGATGCTGTTTAAAGGCTTCAGTTGTTCTTTCCTTCCCTGCATGAGGGTCAGCCAGAGAGAAAGAGCTCCAGAGAGAAATGGCACTTGAGTCATCAGGCAGAATGAAAATGTGGCTCATGCTGTGGTCAGGTGGTAGGTTTGGTAGGTAAGGGCAAATGAGATCAATGGGCATGGGGCAGCGCACCCACTGACAGTCAAGTAATGACTTAGACATTGGTAGATGTGAGTCAAAAAGGCTTTTGAACAAGCCCTCCTTATCAGTATTTGGGTGGGACTGTAGGATGCATTCTGGTGTGGTGATGATGGATAGGACTGATGCCATCAAAGTCCATATAAAGTGTAAGTGGATGGTCTGAGCTCATCATCTACGCGCCTTCTTGTGGTCACTACCAAGCAAGAAAGAGAGAAGGCATTTCTTATCCATCCTCACATGAGTGTTAAAGGTGATTGTTACTAATTGCCTTGTTGCCAGTATCTGTCCATCTCCACAGAGTGACAAAGTACATACCAAACTTCTATGTAGTTGGATAACAAGTATTCTGCTCAAAATATGGAGTAAAATCAGTGAATTTATACAGAGCTACGCAGGCTGGGATCATGCTTGTGTGATTTAAACACTTCAATGTAAAAAAAACCCTGTGTATTTTGAAATATTTTAAGGGAAACAAGCATGACTATTCCACATTTTTAAAAGATTGAGGGTAGGCGGAAAAAATAGAAACTTGAAGATAAAGGAGAAGGTGAAAGCATCACATATTCACTTGAATTAGAGATTTTATCTCTTGTCCTTCAACTCAGAGGGAAGAGAAACAGATACCTGTATGTAATAGAGGAACTTTCTAAAATTGTACAGTTGCCTATGGTTCCTGTAGAAAATAAACTATTGTAGTGACAGCTATAATGATGTATCTGCAGAAAGGAAATGCAGCAGTGTCTTCTGATTCAAGAAATAACCTGATTTACCCAGCAAGGGTTTGAAATAAAAGGCAATCCTTCAGGTTTGTATAATCCTAGATAGCTGAAAATAGCTGCTGTTTAGTGCTTTATGTTCTCTCTCCTAGTAGGACAATAGAGACTGACCTTAAACCTTGAGTATTTTTGCTTGGGAGCAGCGAAGTGCTGTAGGCCTGCTGAGAAACTGTAATAGAAATCTTGAGATAACCTTTCACCTCTCAGAGATTGAGGATTGATTTTTAATGCCCAGTTCAAGCCTTCCTATTGCCCATATTCCCATACCTAATGGTATAGTCATTGGTTCTCTACTTTTTTAACAGAACATTTTACTGTTAGAATGCCTAAACTGATTATTTTAATGAGGCTAGTGTTGTAATTTCAGAAAATGAACTTTCTTTGGCTCTTTTTGCTGTGTATGGGGGAAAACCCAGGTACTGTGACTTCAGGTAGTTTGCTCAGTAACTGACTTCAGGTGGTTGGTTCGTGCTTCAAGTACTGGCAGTCCTCCTGATAAGCCCACAAATTTATGTTTTAGAACTTTTTTATTTTTTTATTTTTTATTTTTTTTTCAGAACTGATGAAATAAACATACTTTCTTTGCTGTTCTTCTATAGGTTCTTTTCTTGTTTTGCATTTTTTCTTTTTTCCCCCAGATTAGCATCTTAAATTCTTAGCCAGTTGTCCTTTGGCCAGGAGGAGCCAGAAGGACCATAAACCTCCAGCAAACTGAAACACTTTTGTTTTAATAAAGAGCTCCTTCTGCTGGTAGGAAAAAACCTGCATGCACTAAGAGTGTACAGTCTAGGTTGTGTGGTAGGTACAGGCTGATTTCTGAGATACTTCTGGGTGGAAAATACATTATATTAAACTTTTCTGTTAGCAGAAGAATATGCATGTTTGCTGTTATCCTGTGGTTCTTCACTGATACTGTCCCTCTGCCACATGCAAGTAATGTAAGAGAAATTATGTTTCTTGATACTTGTCAGTCTTCAACGGATACAACAGATAATGAAATTAAATTTTATGTGTATTAAAGATGTAAATTTTGTAGTTTGGGCATCAATAAAAATGCATTTTCTGTCTATTGTGGAATAATGGACTAAAACCAAACTTGGTGAAAGAAGTGTTTCTCATACACTAAAATGGAAAAATCACCCTAGAGTACCAGCTTTGGCTAGCAAGTGGTGAGGGGGCTCTGCTTTTCAAGATGTTTTCCTTCCAATGCTGAAGTTGTTGAGACTGCTATACTAATGTAGTTGGATATTTTCAAGCAGCATTCAGCAAATGTTGATAATGGGACAGGCAGGAAAGACAAATACTACAGGAAAGCTCCCTTTCTTCTTTGATGACTGAAAAAATTTAACTTAAGCAAAGTTCTTTTTCTGCTTAACTAAGCTCTCTCCATTGTTTGTTCTCTCTGAGGTGCCATCTTAGAAAGAGAACACTGTTGTGTCCTGAGGCTAATGTTACCTGTGATGGAGAGTTTTATTAAAATGTGGAGAAGTCCAAGTGGGTTGTAGTCTCTTCTTAGCCCCCAATATGGAAGAACCTAGGCAGTAATCAGTTATATATTTCAAATAATTAATTAGGGCTGCAGGTAAACAATGTGCATTATCCCTAGGCTTGCTGTAGACTCAATAAAAGGAACAAGTGATTTAGTCTAACTTTTGTCTACATTCTTGTAAGAAATCCTCAAAGAGTAGTGAGATTCACCTCTGATGCTTGAATTGTGTGGTGCCAAAGTATTGTTTGAATGAATACAAAATAATTTTTCTTTGTTTTCTTGGAAGTTCTCCAGAACCTCTGTTTTTTTTAAGCAGTGTAGCAGTATTAATCGGCAGATCCTTCCTTCACTCTTCACAGCTGATTCTGATATGGTCCGGAGAAGGGCTCTTACTTTCTCTGAAGACTGCTGCTATTTCAGTGTAGCATCTCAGTCGGATTTTTTTTTTGCTTGATTAATTATTTAATTCCTATTTATTTAGAAGTTCTGGATCCTCCTTCCTGCAGAAATGTCCTGCTAACTCATGAGAAAGCCTGGGCACTTCTAGGGAAGAGAGGAACAATGGGGTGGTGCTTATGAAGGTCCTTTCAGAGCGTGTTTTCTTCAGTCACACCTACTTCCTTCCTCTTGGGAAGGAAGGGCATGATACTGTTTAGCTGGAGACCCCAAGGCAATCTGGTCAACGTAGCTTTTTATATCCACTTGGAATTGTCAGTTCTGTAGAGGGCTGTTTGTCCTGTTCTGCATTGTTCTGCTACAAGGCAGTGCTCAGGGGGTTTTATGAAGTCGTATTGTACAAAAGCAGCACTACCCAAGTATCAGATATACATTTGGATGTCACTTTTGGATGTATCAGCTCCAGAAATCTCTTAGAAATTCTTGCCCACTTGTACATAAGATGTTTTTTTGAGATACTTTTTATATGCGTTGAGCTTATAGTACTCCTACAGAACTTTAAAATACATAGCTCTTGCAAAAGCACTTTGAAACCAAATATAACAAGTACGTCTGATTTGCTTCTTAAAAGTTCTAAGGTATATGTGTTAAAGTTGTCAGTAGACTAATGCACAGGGCATGTTAAGAATTCCTGATGTTTCTCAATATGAAAACTACTTGCTTTTATATAAAACTGCTAAACAAAACTCTATAGCAAAAATCTTCTCCCATTTTTATTTTAATTTATTTATTTTAATAAATAACCCTATGCTCCGGACCACTTACAGGTGCAATGAAGTTGCCCACATACTGGCACCCAGTGCTGTTGAGCCATTGTAATGTACCCCAGCTGGCCTCCAGCTGCCACTCCAGAAGGACACAGGTCTCCCATAACTGCTGCATTGTATCTGCTGTTCCATGACAATGTCCTGGAGAGGCTGGGCTTGGGCTGTCACTGAGAGTGCCGGGCCATGGTTCAGCTCAGAGCAGAAAGAGCTCATGGAGCTTTCCTCTGATGGCTCCTTCCAGCTATGCTTGGGCATTTGCAGCTGTATCTGTGCAGTGCTCTGTCTTCTGTGATAATGTGATCCAGATACTCAAAATAGGCATCTACATTTAATAGATGTATTTGACCTTGATTTCTTTGTGCTTTGTTTTCTCCTCTGTAAGTTTGGATAATACCAGCTGTTTTTCTTTCAGGGATATTGTGAGGATAAATTATTAGTGAAGCACTTAAGTACTTAAGGGATGAGTAAGTCTACAAGGAAATGAAACATTCTGTCTTTCTAGCAGGATCTGAATATTGTTTATTAAATGAGGTACAGGGTCGTACACAAAATGGTGAATAGTGAGCTGTGCATCCAAATGAGGCAGAGTTCCCATCTTAGAAAAGTGTGAATCAAGACTTCTGTGCCAAATATGTAAGTGTATGTAAGCATGTAAAAAAGAACAAAGCTAGGACAGTCTACCATAATTCTGATATTTGCAGCTTTTTGGTTGCTGACTTACAGCTTTAATGTTATTTTAATTAAGTGTTATATTTTGTGATATTGTCTGTTGTATTACATATGCACCCATACATGCATCTTCTTATAACCAGCTTCATTAATGCTGGAGTTGATAACCAGAACATATGATGCAACCATTTGGGATACAACCTGGGATTTAGGTAAATGTTAAAAAGAAAACAAAAAACCAAAAACCTAGAATGTTGACTTAGGGGGATATTTTTGCTGTTGTTTTTTTTTAGCATTGTTTAGCCTTTTAACATGGCATAAAAATTTTCTAAAAGGTTCACCACTCAATTAAACTTTTCTATTAAATGCTGGATGCAGAAGCCATATATTTAACAAGTTTTCCACTCTGTTGCTTTACTGTATAAATAATATGTCTTCTGGAAGTTTCTAATACATGTCAGGTATTCATGATGAAAAAGCACATTTGTACTGCCGATTCAGAGATAATTACTTGCCATTAGGTTCATAAGAACATAAATTTTATTCATTTCTATCATCTAACTTGTCAACTTCTTACATTTTGTCTACACTCTGCCCCTCACTGACAAGCAGCAAATAATTTAGTCTTCCACCAAAATGGTAATGACTGGCAAATGAAAATTTCATTGAAAGAAACAGCACAACATCAGTTGCACTCAAAGAACTTTTTCATTTTTAGTTTTTTCCAATGATGATTCAAGTGCTGTCACTTAAAATACTTTATTTTAGTGATTTCTGTTAAGCTGCTTTTATTTAGATGTTTTCTTGTTATTCAGTAGGTAATACGCACTGGTTATTTTGTTCAAAGTGCACTTTTACATGCAGTCTTGTAGTCACTTCTGTTATAAGTTGTCTGAGAAAATAATAGACTTTACCACTGTAACAAAGTTTCTTCTCTCAGTTATGTCACTTGTGTGACACAAAAATGCATAGAAATCTGATGGGGGATGTAGATGTCTGGCAGTAACACTGATGATTACAGTCGTGTTGTCTGTAGCTTAATCAAGGACTCCCACGAGAAGTTGGGAAAGCTGCTAATTTGGTTATTATTTGGGAAACATTCTTCTGTTACCTGATACCTGCACACTTCTGTCCATCCAGAGAAACTGCCCATTTCTTTGTAGAGTAATTGAAAGGACTTTTTTTCCCCTCAGCTTTTGTATTTTGTATGTGGAGCTTTCTGACCTCAGTGACTGACTACATAAAAACCTTAGAGAATCTTAACTAAGCTGGGAGGAAGTACATATGGACAAAATTAATATTCCTTAGAATTATTTTGGATAGTTATAGTATTAGAAAAATATACTCCAAGTATTGAAAAAGAGTAACACGGAACAATGCTTAATATATGTAATTTGAAATCAGGAAAGGTAATTTTTGACCATGTCTGTCGTGTTTGTCTATTAACCTGCCACTGGAGACAATCAGATGCAATTCAGGGGGAAAAAGAACTAGCACTGGAGAAGCAATTTTCCAGTGAATTAGTCTCTGGCAAAGGTTGCTTAACAGGGGAGCATTGCCTTTCCATCAAAGGAAAAAAAAAAGAGTGAAAAAAACCTAAAATAACATCATCTTTTCTGCCATTTGGTGGTAAAAGTGGAGAAGAATATGATCCAGTTAGTCCCACAATGCCTTCCAGCATATGAGTGCTGACACAATTTAGAAAACAGAGAATGTCCTCCCAATGTGTATGTTAGATATTGATATTGCAGACTTGCCTTTATGCTAGCAGGAAAATATACACATCTTCATATTGAGATGAAATGGTTTGTGAAATGTTCATGCTATGCACCGAGTACTCAAGAATACCTTAGTAAACATACAGTTGGAGGCTTTTAATGTATATTATTGACTTCAATTAGAGTTTGCTCTGTATCTAGTAAATGGGAAAGTGTGGAGTTGCATGTGTAATGAAAAATGTAAATGCTTGGAGGAACAAAATGTCATCTGATTCCCTTAAATATTTTGCTAGGAGGCTGATGTAGCTGCAAAGGTTTTGTTAATACAGTGTTAACGCAGATACCAACTCACAAAGGTGGACATCCTGTGTCCTGGGGATAGATACTTCTGTACCCTTCTGCCTCTTTCACATTACAAATCACCCCACTGCTTGTGTTCTTGATAGTATTTTTGATAGCTGGCAAGTTTAGATAAAAGCTACAATATAACCATGAACAAATTTTGTTCCTTTTGGGTTCATTTTTTTTCTTTGAGAATTGTTTTGTAAATCTAAAGATTTCAGAGAAATACGCATCACTAAACTTGGAGAAGCAGAAAGCCAGTTTAGGCCATTTGTGGAGAATGCACTAAAGGTAGCGAAAATACAATCTAATGCATTTATTTTTTGTATTTAAACTTGTATTTTTGTTTTTAAATGCTTAGTGCATTTGTAGTTTTGTTGTTAACAGCTGGCTTTCATAGTAGAACAATGTGTTTCATTTAGTCATTTTCAATTTCCTTTTCCTGTAAAATTGAAAATCTTCCTTTGAAGAAAACTTCTAGAAAGAAGGATTTCCAAAGAATGAAAATGTTTAGTTAAAAAAAAAAAAAGTGTGAACTGGCAGCTCAATTTCTGTACTTCTAGTTTACCAGAGTCCTAGCTTGTCCTAGTACCTGAGTACCTGGAAAGTCCTGGTACTGGCTGTGGCTCCAGAGCTGTTAGGATCCCCACTGGTATGCCATCCTCCTGTATCCTCACTCTTTCACAGGGAGCTAGAAGACCCCAGGATATTGAATAAAAAGGCAAAGTTGCACTACCAGGAAATCTGGGGTTTTCAGCATCTCGTCGAGGAGTTGGCAGGAAACCAGTCAAATTTCTATGTTTCTGTTTCCTCTCAGAAGTTTGTTTGAGGCACTTCCATTTCAGTCTTGTTTTCCAAGAAAAAAAAACTAGCAACATTTATAACAAAAGAGATTTCTGGCCCATTCTCATCTCCGTTTTGGCCAGCAAACCAACGTGAGATTTTAAAATTTATTTTAGATAATAACAAGACAGCTGTGTTACTTTTTGTCCTGGTTTCAGCGGGCCTAGAGCTAATTTTCTTCTTAGTAGCTAGACTAATGTGGTTTGGATTTAGTCTGAGATTTGGTATGAGAAGAATGTTGGTAACACACTGATGTTTTTATAAATCAAGGACTTTTCAACTTCCCATGCTTTGCTAGTGTGCAGGAGTACAGGAAGCTGGGAGGGAGCATAGCCAGTACAGCTGACTCCAGCTGCCCAAAGGGTTATTCCACTCTATATGATGTCATGCTCAGCATATAAAGCTGGGGGAAGAAGAATTAAGGGGGGCGACATTCGGACTGATGGCGTTTGCCTTCCCTAATAATCATTTACATGTGATGGAGCCTGGCTTAACACCTGCCTGCTGGTGGGAAGCAGTGAAGGAATTCCTTGTTTTGCTTTGCTTGCATGCGCTGCTTTTGCTTTACCTATTCAACTGTCTTTATCTCAACCCACAAGTTTTCTCATTTTACCTTTCCCACTTTCTTCTCCGTCCCACTGGGGAGAGAGTGAGCAAGTGGCTGCATGGGGCTTAGTTGCCAGCTGGGGTTAAACCACATTTTCCACTCAGTTGGGGCAATCTCAAGCACAAATACATGTAGGATGGAGAATGGGTTGAGAATGGCCCTGAGGAGAAGGACTTAGAAGTGCTGGTTGATGAGAAACTCAGTCTTTCCTACAAAGACAGACTGAGAGAGTTGGGGCTGTTCAGCCTGGAGAAGGCTCTGGGGAGACCTTATAGTGGCCTCCCAGTACCTGAAGGGGCTACAGGAAAGCTCAGGAGGGACCTTTTCCAAGGGTGTGTAGCGATAGGAAAAGGGGTGATGGCTTTAAACTGAGAGACGGTAGATTTAGGTTAGACATTAGGAAGAAATTCTTCAGTGTGAGAGTGGTGAGACACTGGAACACATTGCCCAGTGAAGTTGTGTCTGCCGCCTCCCTGATAGTGTTCAAAGCCAAGTTGGATGGGGCTTGGAGCAGCGTCGTCTAGTCAGAAGTGTCCATGCCCATGGCAGGGGGGTTGGAACTGGATAATCTTTAAGATCCCTTCCAACCCAAACCATTTGATGATTCTGTTATTCTGTCTTCTCGAGACCACACTGAAGCTGCAGCCCTTTCCTCTAGACCTAGTTAAGAGAAGTGGCAGCTTTCTGTTGATATGTAAGCTGTTATGTTATTACTAGGAGCACCTATGCAATAAACATTACACTTCTATAGGTTTGTTTAGTTCAAAGAATCTTTCTAAAGCCACTTACTTTAAGCAGGCAATTGGATTGTAAATTACTGAAGAATATGTTTACCTAATGAGTTGCAAAGGTTTGGAATGATGTGTTGGAAATAACCCCTCTGCTCTGCAAGATAGAAACACCTAACATCTAATATATCTAATGGGTTCAGTCTGTAATTGGAGGACAGACAGAAGGCATCCAAGAAATGTGAGAAGAGGAAACCACAAAGAATATAAAGTCATCCAGGCCCTCACAACTTAATATTCAGACATCACTCTTCTCAGCCAGCAAGCCTTGGCTCTGGAGGGCCATGTCCAGGGTTCCAGCAATGGCGTCTCTTACCTCCTCTGCACTGAGGTAACAAGCATATGTCAAGCTATTTGTACCATCTGCCACATGAGTGTCAGTGAAAGCAAGAGGAGCACAAGGGGGACAAATACTTGAGGACATAAGTGGTAATGAGGAACACCAGGTCTGGTGTTGAAAAGCTGCATGGTCTTGGCAGCCTGGTGTTTCAGCAGGCAGGCGAGTAACATGAAGCTCAGCTGCCCATTCTTGCCAAAATGTCAGAGTATTGGGTGGGCTGAGTGTCCTCAGTCTGTTCACAAACCTGCACTCTTGAAAATGAAACTGTGAAATAAAAGATTGATTCAAATGCATTTTGTGAGATGGCTAATCTACACTATGTTTACTTTATGAGGAAAGGAGTCTTAATACAAGTACTTCAAAAAAGAGGCTGAGGATTTTCTGGTGTGCTGATTGAAAGTTTACTGGCAAGGATGTTTTTCAGTTTATCCATGACTAATTACCTCCCTTTTGAGAACTTTCCAGCTACATGTATATCTGGGTTTCTTTGTTGTGGTTTGGGGGTTTTAATTTTTACTTTTCATAAATAGGTTTAGCAGGGAGGCACTAAAGAGTGGGGTGAGTGCATTTGTTGGGAAAATGCAAGAGTTGATTTCCCACATGGCCTTCTTCTTGGCTAGCAACTGCAAGTTTAAGTATATTACTTGAAGAATTTTTTTTTTTAATTTATTTTAAAAAATTTTTAAGGACTGTACATCTGCTCACCACTTTGCAAAACTTGCAGTTTGTTATACTCCCACTGCTTACCTGGAAAGGAGCAAAGAGAGGACACAAGAAACAAGACCCCATTGCATTTGAAGAAAAGCATAGGAGTTAAGGGGAGCTTCTGAAAACTTACAGTTTTACAGTTCTATGCCATCTTTTTCTTGTTGCACAGTGAGGACCAAACAGTTTTTGATTTGAGAAAAAAAAAAAAAAAAAAAAGAAGAAAAATTAGGGACTGCAAAAGGTCTGATTTATAGGGGTGACAGGAGCAAGCAAGGCATCTGCCTTCCCGCCCAAGAATCCAGCTGTGATTGATGCGAACCCACTTGTTATCACAGGATATTGTGGCTGTTACTTACCCTTGAGCACAAATTACCCTTGCCTGCTTGATAATGAATATGTTTCTTGTTTTGCTGCACTCACACAACTTTGATCTTAATGAAAGCTAGAAGCAGCTGTAGAGCTGGGATTTTTATGTGTGTGTAGAAACAAGGGCTGAGATTCTCTAGTTGCTTTCAGAAACGGGAATTTGAGAAAACTTACCCATGAAGTAAGTTTTGTGATGAAAAATAGGAGACTTTCCTGTGAGTTTCTACAAGGTCTGTGGGTTTAGATAGATATGTAACAATTTTTCCGCTTGCTTCCTCACACCTGGCTTTGCCACTCCTGAAAGTGAAGAAAAAGAATTTGAGTGCAAATTCACTCCCAGCCCAACAGATAGGCTGTTACACGATGGCACTGCTTGCTCGGTTGGTTTTTTGCTTGGTTGGTTTTGTGTATTTGCTTTGCTTTGTTGTGAGTCTCCTGTGTAGAAAGCTATTTGTGCTTTAAGGAACAGAAAACGAAGAACCTGATGGGCTCTCAAAGCCCTGAAATGAAGGAAAGTGGGAGGTTTGTCCCAAGCACCAGCATGCTGACCCCAGTGTGTCATTTAAGTGTTTTAAGCAGTGTTTAACTCACATCAGTGCAAAACGTTAAGTTGTTCGCATATAAATTTCTGGGAATGCTGCTACAGAGATTAAAAGAATAGGTCAATATTTTATTTGTCATCAGTGTTCTCAGAGCAGATTTGTTGAAAGAACCAGCACTAGTGGCAGAGCTGTAACAAGGTTTCCCAAATCATTAGCTTTGAATAAACAGTATTTTATCATGTTGAAATTTTACATGAACTTAGGAAAAAGAATTAACTCCTTTTCAGCTATCAAAACATATAACTTACTCTATTAATGAGAAAAATAAATGCCTTTTTGGAACAACATAAAATAGAATTATATTTATTTCCCTTTGTAATCTAGAAATATTAATTAGTTTTATGACTTTCCTATGTTTTCATTCTATTACAGGATTTAATGTACATAGTACATCATAAATGAAAGAACAGTTGTATTATGAATTTTCTGTTTCATAAACAATAGAAACCCAGTTGCTTTCCTTCAAAATATTCTTTATTCCTTACTGATTGCATAGTCATGACTAGTGCACCTTAGCGCAAGGGTCCAAGAGTTACATTCTTCTGTGAAGACCTGTGTTTTTAATGTGTAGTATCTGTACACAAAGGAACTAGAAACAGAGAACCTGGTCTACTTGGTGACAGTAGCAGGACAGTGACTGCCTCCTAAGTGCTTGTGCCCTTTAAGTTGTTGTGAGACCCTCCTTCTTCCTTGGAAGAACCTTGCTGGCTGAAGAATGTCTCCAAAGTATCATTTTCCTATGGTCTCTGCTTCCCTTGACTGAAGTAGCATGAGCACACATTTATATGTAACTGCTCACCTTCTGTTTCCAGAGCATGTCTAGTTAGAAGATAGTTGTATTTGTAATAGATACCAGTACAAAAATCTGAATGGGACTAAAGAAAAATGACACCTGATCCAACTCCTGTTTCTGTAGCTATGACACGTAAAGCCAAAAAATAGTGGAATATGAAGGAGTGGTTCTCAGATAATAGATTGCTTTGTTGTTTTTTTCTTGGGAGACATGTTCGAATATGTTGGTGTATGAAAGCTAAACATGACAAGACTCAGTTCTCTTATGCTGCTCTTGGCTCATGTTAAATCAGATCAATGACCAGCCTCATATGTTGGACTAATTCCGTGGGCAGTGCCGTGAAGTATTGTGCTTTTCAGGAAAGACTTTAAAAAATAATAATAAAAAACTTTGAAAGAAATAATCTTATGATTTGCTAATAGAACACAAATACGTTTTTCTGCAGATTTTAAATAGTGCTAGACTGAGCTAAATGGCTTTAGTTATTTTACCACTGGCAGTGGAAGCTGTTCCTGTTGGGTGTTGGTGTATTGGCACGTAAGTATTTGAATTACTTTCCAGTGTCTTTGGCCCTGGAAAAACATTGAGTGTTGGGTTAGTTTCCGGCACAAATATAAAATGAAAATTTTACATAAAAGCTTAAGATTGGAAGACTGCTTTTAGGAGGAAAAAAAAAGCAACAACAAAAAAACCCCAAACCCCACAAACAAACAACTCAAAAAGTAAAGCTGAATGCTCAAGAGGACATAAAGGAACCTGTATTTGGGTTTTAGATTAGAAGAAAATAATTAACTTGGGATATCAGGTTGTCTTTATAATGTGAATCTTCTGTATCTAAAGGTACATTACAATTAATTTTCAAGTATTTTTTTCCTAGAGTGCTCTTGGCATATGTCATAATTAATTATGGCATTTTCTGTTTAGTATGGCAGGATGGAGCCAAGTCTACACTAACCTAGCTTTTTATTTTTTTTACCCTTTTAAACTTATAACTGCAGAGGGTTTCCAGAGTGGGTAGGGGACTTCTCTTACTTATTTTGTTGAGGTTCTCCTCAACCTTTCTTTACAGAAGAAAATCTATGTGAAGAAATTTTTGGATTTTGTTATTTCTTCAATTTTTTCCTGATTTTGTTAAAAAAAGTTCTATTTTCTTGCTTTTCCCTGCAGTTTCCTCATTTCCCATCTGCCTTCCTGAATAAGGGCATAGCTTTACTACTTTTATCTGTAGGCAAAGGCTCTACTTCCTAATTGACCACCAGGCCGGAATGAGTGCCTCAGTAAGCTTAACGTAGACATTGAATCAGTCTTTTCTGAATTTAATACTTGGAAAAATGAAACCTTATTTTTGCAATGAGCATGCTTTGCATTCTCCTTCCCACAAAAAAAGTTCCTTCAGCTCTTTAACTTCATTATGGACATACACCAGGGCACTTACTGAAGACAGGTACATGTACACTACTGCTACTGTGCAAATTTAGGACATGCCATTGATTTCTGCTAGGGAAACTCAGGACATGCCACCAACTCTTCCTACCTTCTGAAGTGATTCCTGAGGCAAGCCTGTGAACAAGTAGCTCTGCTGACACTCTCCCACCATCTCCTTCCTCACTGCTACCTATATTATTTTTTATGACTGTTGGCAAAAAGAACGTAAAGAACAAAGCCCCCCACCTGAAAAGTAAGTAAAGATTGATTTCTGGTTTCTGATGAGAGTTTTACACAAACCTTCCTATTTCTTCATCAAATACAGCAAATGCATTTTGTATGTGATACAAATTTTTTTTTAAGTGAAACTGAATTTTTCCCCTTGCTTGTTCCTCCTAGTAAATTTTTCTGTGGGTCTTCATTTCATACCTGAATATTTTTTCCATGCAGTTTTGAGCTTTTCTTTTCAGGGGAAGATGATATCTTCTATTAGCTCACCTGACAGATGAAAAAAAAATGCATGAGCTTCTGAAATCACCTCTTACCAAGCTCTTCTGAAATTATTGAGTTACTCCTCTCATCTGTGTTGCTTTTATGGTGGATCAGCAGACAGCAGTCTATTGCCAGAGTGCTTTATCCTCTGCAAACATTTTGGGATGCTTTACTACTCTGGGATTCTCTGAAACATATTGTGAAATTTTCAGTGATCCTTGGCAAAACAGACGTGAACATGCAGTTTTTCAGTAATTTCTCTAGTATTGGAATAATGAGGAACAGAGATGTGTGGACTGATCTTGGCATTTGTGACTGTTTAATTTGGAAACTGGGCAATAGATAGTAATTTTGTTTCAGAATTTGCATTATTTTTGTGTGACTTTATTAAAAAAGAAATGTAAAAATCCGTTCATTTTTAAAAATCAATAATGAGACTGTGCTGCTCCAGATTTGTGGGTGCAAAAGTTTCAAAATTATATCCTGACAAAGCAGCTGCAGTTTTGTATTCATTTTGTCTGATGGCAAGTAACTGCAGAAGGTGAAATTAGTCCAACGCCTCATGATCCTCTTTTAATTAGGACCAATAGCTTGTAATACAGATGCTTTGGATGTATATTTAAAAAACCCAAGAACAACCTGGAAAGGAGAGGAGGTCTGTGAATCAGACTGTGTGGTGATGACTTTATTTATAGCCTAGTTCATTTATGATTCTAAGTAAACTTGACTTCCACACACAGCAAAGTGTGAAATAACCAAATTAATAACAGACGTAAGTGCCTGGGGAAAACAGATTTTGAGAAGATCAAAGGTATGAAATGAGAAACAGAAAAGAATGGGGAAGAGGCCGTTTATGGATTACCAGGCTGAAGGGTCATTTAGCCCTCAGAAACAAGACTCAAAGGCAGAGCTGCTATTGATTTTTTTTCTTAACCAAAATCCCATTTATACTGAAAAGAATTAAAGCATAGACACACTCAATGGATTAGAGTCTTGCAGATGACGCTTGTGGCCTCTGAATTTATCTGGCTAGTTGTCGAATGCTAGTGTCATAATCTTTGCACCATGAAATGGGTGACAGCATGATATGCCAGTTTGTGGGTCCTTTCCTTGTGGATCCCACAAGTTCAACAGAACTCTAGATGGCAGACATCAAACTCAAATTAGGCCTGTGAGGTTTTAGATGAGAGTGGCCAATGGTCCAGTGAGGTCCTGCAAAAAACATGCAGACTTTGGACAGGGCAAACTGTGGGGCAGAGAGAAACCATGATCATGGGCATGCTTCCTGCAATGCAGCTGAACAGTGAAGAGTCTCTTTCTGGACTGGCTGTAAGCTCTGTTTCTTCTAGTGGAGTTGCAAAGAATGTGGCATCTGACAGACATCATGGTCACTAGCACGTCTCAGAACACCCACGTGACCACAGAATATTCCACTCCTTAAGGAAATCAATTTGTTATATGCTACTAGAGGCCTCAGTAGTATATTGAGACATACACTTCCCACTTAAGGTCATATCTTTAATCTCACGGAAGAAAGCTAAGGGAAGAGTAGCATGAGTGACATGATGTCATCTACAGTGATAGTCTGCACCTTCGGTGAACCTCAACCAATGACAAAGCCCTATGGCACTAGATATCCCACTGTTCTCTTCACAGCAAGCACCTTGCAGCTGAAGATGAATGAAGCTGGACTGAAGTACCCGACTTAGTGCTGTGTGTTGCATCAAAAGGTTCTGGGATTTTCTGTCTGATGCAGTTTGGTTATATTATTATCTGTTGGGGACTTAATGGAGTAGATAAGTGGATAGTAAGGTAGGCTGGAAAGTGGCTGAACTGCTAAGCCCAAAGGGTTTTTGTGGTCAGTTGCACAAAGTCCAGCTAGAGGCCAGTAATCAGTGGTGTGCCCCAGGGATCGATACAGGGGCCAGGGCTGTTTTGACATCTTCATTGGTGACCTGGATGCTGGAATAGAATAAACCCTTGGCAGGTTTACAGACAATACGAAATGGGGAGGAGTAATTGGTGCACCAAAAGGTTGGAGCTGCCATTCAGAGGGACCTTGACGGGTTGGAGAATTGGGCTGACAGGAACCTTATGAAATTCAACTAAGGGGAATGCAAAGTCCTGTAATGATCTAGTTTTGATGGTGTTTTACAGGATGACTTTGAATTAACAGGTAAGTGAGGGGTTTTGGTCTCATGACTTAATTGCTTTACTGCTACCAATACACCATACTGCTCTGGAGCTCGGTTTTCAATCTCGAGCATGCTAAACTCATAGCCACACAGTACAGGGTGCCTGGGTCTTGTCTTTCCCAGTGAAAGAGCTGCATACAATGCCAATCCATATTTTCACCACAAAGAAGTGAGAAAAAACCTTGTGTCGGTCTGCATTCCTAACCACTTCAAGCAATTAACTCTTGAGGTTTTTGACCTCAAGTGAAGTATGTCTTCTCTGTTGGCTCCCTGTGACTTGAAATGATGTCTCCCTGTCACTGCTCTTTTTTTTTAAGTCTTGAGTACTCAAATCCCTTATGGAATACAGCTGTTGAAGAGTGTTGTGTGCCTTCACCAAGCAGACTGGGAAGTTTTCCTAGTCATTCCTATTAGATGTACATTGCTGTCCAATGGAAAGGAACGATGCTGTTCAGTATCAGAGCTTTCATGGCTCACTTCAGGGAGGAGGAGATTTTTAGAACTGGATAGTCTGTGTTTTAGAGTCTGCGTTGTATAGGATGAGAAAAATATTGTCAGTAGTTGTAATTCTGGAGATAGATGACAAAAATGAGCAGAACTCTGAAAGATAAATACTTCTGCATGCAATATTTATTTGAGCTATAGAATTTCTTCCCCTTGTGGGGACAATGAATGGATGCTCTGAGTTTTTAGAGGTTAAAAAAAAGTACTGAACAAATTAATGAAAGAAAAATCCGTTGAAGTCGAAAGTTGTCCCCCCTGGATTAGAAAGTGCATGGTTCATAAGCTGGTGCATGCTAGGAGTGTATCCATGCTTGCACTTAAACTTCTCTATCTGTGGCCCCCTGATACTGAGCTCTGTGGACCCCTTGATCTGACCTGTACCTCTGCCCATGTGCTGTTCTGTGAAGTGAAATGATCCCACTCCAGACCTGAGTCCTGGCTGCTGCTGACAAGGGGACGACATGGCAGAAGGTGCTGCTATTTGAGCTTAAGTGTTGATACAAGACCCCTGACCTCAGGGTCTGGGGGAGGAGTTCTGAACACTCTAGAGACTTCTCCGTGTGGATGCTGGACACTAACAGGGATTTAGGTGCAGTGTAAGGTGAATGTATCCACTGTGCCACATGTCAGGAACTGGTCTTATTAGGCCAATGAGGTGCAAGATTTTCAGATCATGATGAATTTATTGCAAATTGGTTCCCAATGTCTTTGAAGATACGTCTGCTGTTATGGAGGCCATAAGCTTAAATCTGGGAGTATAATTTCAGGCACCACCATTGAAAACATTGACTGCTATCACTTCAATTTTTCACAGAACAAACTGAAGAAAAGATGCAAGCAGAAAACATGTTTTATGTAAATACCGAAACATCTCAGTAGGGCCAGCACAACATAGGTAAAAATAACTTTCCGGTATTCTTCCAGATTTGCATTCTGACTCAGACTGTACACATTAGAAACAAAGTAAAATTAGAATATTCGAAGTGTAAAGCAAAGTTTGAGTGGTTTAGTTCAGATAACAATGTATTCATAAAATTCTTTCGAAGTGCAGTCAACTCTTGCTATACTGTCAATGTGATATTTGACTGTATGCAAACACAGACTGCTGCAATGACAGTTTTATACCCTGTTGTACAACTCCAATCAGCCCTGGTGTTTCAAAACAAGATAATTTGTCTTGCTGTAAATACAAAAAGAATTATACAAATGTATCTTTCTGCTTTATTATCCTGGAAACCTCATAGATCATATTAAATGTTTGGTGTGTGGCAGTCCAAGGAGAAAAACAGAAAAAGAGATGGCATTTAATTTGGCTTCTTGCTATGTTTACCTCTATCTGATGTGGGATTAAGTTGTCATTTATGCAGCTTTAACAATGTTTTTATTCCTTTTGAAGTTTGTGAAATGCAGGCTGGATGAATTGCACTATATTTCCTGAGTTCTCTCAGTGTTAGAAGTCATTAAAAGGAGTGTAGTAACTACTTGGGAGAGGAAATGCAAGAAAAAGAATATATATCTCAGCAAACTAAAACTCCCCTTGCTGAATGTGACATAGAGAATATCACAAAAACATGTTTAAAATCATGTTGGCTTCTGAATGCTTATGGGTGTGGGGTTTTTACTCTATTGGCCATCCAAAAGTTTGACCAACAAAGTGCAAAGAGTCATGCAAGTTGGTATCAGCAGCTTAGCCTCAGCTCACACAGCAAGTGCCAACTCAAACTGAAGGTCCCTTAGCAGTCAGCTTTAGGAACGTTGAAGGTTCAGGTAGAAGCACCATTACAGAAGTGTTCAGGGTTGAGTATTTCTTCATGCATGAAGGAAGAAACAGCTTGAATGAGGAATAAAAGATGGAGTAAGAAGTGGTCATTGCAAACAGTTGAAGCTGTGTTTGTCTTTGTTGCTTTGGTTTGATTTAGTGTTTTCTCAGTTTTGTTTGACATATACTAAATTGTGTAATTTGCTTGCAGCCTTGCCTTCTGCTTTTACTTTGGCCCAGCATACACTATACCTGTGTCACCAGCTGCTCAGATGCTTGAGAGGCACATTGCATCTGGCCTCCAGGGGGTTCAGATAGGGAGTTTCTTGTTCCTTGTTGGTGCACAGAGCAGAGTGGAGGAGAATTCTGAGTGAAAAGCAGTGGCTGCTCAAAGACATGTGCCTGTTGGCTACCAAAACAAAAAACCCACCTCAAAGTAAAGCTAGGTAGTCAGTAACAGAATATACTTGGTTTTTTCTTCAGCTGAGATGTTCATCTCTGAAAAGCATGACTCAGTCCTACACAAGACATCTTTAGAAAAGTCCTGTTGGCTTTTCTTTAAAGCAAGAAGAGTTTGTTGCTTAGTTTGAGCTAAGAATTAGCTACACAGCAGCTAATTTCTAAAAGTGTGTTATTCTGCATAATGCGTGCTTGCACTCTGCTATTATTTGCAAGTTGCACATTATTCAGTGGCATTTGTAATGTGTGCACAACTGTAATTATTTTTACTAGTATAGAATTCCCGTATCATAAATACTCATTTTCCTCTCGGGCTTCAGATGGTGTATCTGTCGGAATAGCAATCTTTGTACATGTCATCAACAGCAAAAACAGAGAGACTTGTTTGCCCTGATAGCTTTTTGTGTCAGTCCTGTCTGACTTGGGTGTGGCTATTGCTTTGTTAATAGGTCAAACAGTAACTAGATAGTAATTTTACTCAGTTTCTATGGTTTGGAAAATGTCCCACCCAGCTTTTGAAACATTCTTACACAAAAGCAGAAGGATGGACAACTTAAAAAGAAATAACCTTATGTCCTATAACCAACATAGGATTCTCTCAGGTTATGGGCAGGATGTGTTAGAGCTTTACTCCTTTGACTGTGGCTGGCTGTCATCTGCATATGAACTGCATTACTGGGAATCCAAGTGAACTAGCTATATTTTATGTTACATGAATAAATGAAGAACTGAAGAGTGTTATTTTGTGTCAATTTATAGTGCTGGGAAGAATTACAGCCACTGGTTGGCTTAGTCCCATGCAGTAATCAAAAGACAAAGCTGTGCAACATTAAGACACTTATTTAAATCAACAACAGTTAAAAAAAAAACAACAAGTTGGAGCTCTGAAAACAAGCCTTGGACCTGCTAGCATGTGTATGTATATAACCTAGTAGCTATGTAATTAAATATGATAATGCATAGATTAAGCAGAGAGAAGTTGTGTGCTCCATTCATGTCTTCATGCTTCTTCAACGTTAAGATAAAGATGTTATTGGGGGGTGGGAGGGGGTGTAATTCCTGCTGCTGTAGGATTGATATAAGTACAACTGTAATATAGCTCAAGAGATCCTAAAAGACCTCAGGTTACAGTGGTGACTTTGTTTAGTCTTTTGCCTACCATCCAAGAAGACAGTTTCTGAGTTTGCTCTGACAGATGGGAATAACTAAATAACCTCTTACAAATGGAAAGAATTGCTCTTAAAACCTTACCTTTGAAAACCTGGAGAGGTTTACAGTTGCAGAGTATCAAAATAAGTAGGGCATTATTGTAATATTTTTCCTAGAGAGCTGGATGAATTTGTGAAAAACACTTTGACTTTAGGCTTTGTATTACTTTTCTAGTACTGTCAACTCCATCAAGTGTGTGAGCTACTGCAAAAGGCAGAAACTAAAACAGAGGCACGAAAAGAGAGTAAAGTAAATGTACAGAAGTGTTCTGAGCCCTACGAATCAGCAATAAAGTAGATATAATTATATCTGTGGTGTTTGGTAATTTTGTAAATGTGCTAATGTTTTCCTATTATTCTTCTTTTATTTGTTATATGGCATTTCTAATAGAAGGAAATGTTATAATTTGAGGGGGTCTCTCAGAAGCATTTACATATGCTAGTTCTAATTTTTCTTCTGCTTAATGCCCAAGCAAAAGAACATAGCTGTAAGCGAAACCAAAATGTAATTGTGTTAGTGTGTGTGTTTGTTGTTTATTTATTTATATTCATAATGCCTCAAAGGCATATTCATGATACAGTACCCCATTGCAAGAAGCACTGGATAAATGCAGAACAGAAATACTGTGTCTGCCCCTAAGAATTTGTGATCTAAATTTAAGATGAGAGAGGAAATTATTTCAGGAGAAATCATAGATTTAGAGATTGTAGATTTACATTAGATGTTAGGAAGAAATTCTTTAGTGTGAGGGTGGTGAGACACAGGCACAGGCTGCCCAGGGAAGTTGTGGATGCCCCTTCCTGAAGGTGTTCAAGGCCAGGTTGATGAGCAACCTGGTCTAGTGGAAGGTGTCTGCCTATGGCAGGGGGGCTGAAACTAGATGATCTTTAATGTCCCTTCCAACCCAAACCATTTTATGATTCTGTGATTCTAAAATGAAGTATTAAAAGGAAATAGAGGATGGCTGAGCTAAAGGAGGAGTGGATGAATCAGTGATGGTGAGTGTCACTAGGGGTGCTACTTTTATTCTTCAAGGCACCTTTAGTGCACTTGTAGAATAGAAGTAGGTGCAGGGGAAGCAAATATTGGAATGATCCAGGGACTGGTAATGTGGGCTACATGAAAGTAACAATAGAGAGATTAATGAAAGATGAACCCTTTCAGCAGCTTTGTCACTGGAGAGACATGAAGACTTGAACCCTGCTAAAAAGTCATCACACCTAATGCCCTGTAACTCACATACAAGTTGGATGCCAGGACATGTAAGTAGGGAAGGGTTGGGAGAAGTGCTGGTGGTGCCTGGAGAAGGAGAGTAGCAACAGAGGCTTCTGAGAGTGAAGCAGTGTTTGTACTGAAGATGAATGGGCTTTTGTGAACAGAGGAGATAAACCATGGCTGCAGGTCACATGAAGATCTCATGGTGATCAGAACAAGGAAGACAGGTGAGGGTTGAAGTCATTAGGAAGAGAGTGGGGCAGTTCATTAATGCTTCAGGTAGATAAACCACCTCATTGCTGAATTTTTACTATGATTTCTGCTCTGTACTCATTAGTTATCACAGTCTTTGGATTGCAACAAGTTTCCAAGATTTATATCACTAATAATAACTCTTACACAGTTTTTTGGTTTGGAAAAACTTTAGAGACAACATAGATGAACCTCATTTTCTTTCTAAGTCAAGATGAAATGAGCAACACATTTTTCTGTAACTTGGTTTATTTTTGGTTACAGTAACTGAAGCTGGTTAGGAATGTTTACTTACTCCGTTTCTCTCAGCTTTAATATATGGTCCTTGATTTGCAATTTTTTTTTCCAGTGTATCAAGTTCTTAGTTTTCCTTACAATTTTTATATATATTGTTCTTCTTTTATTGGTAGTAGGTCCTTTCCTGTGCAGAAGCTATCCACCAGCTTCTGAAATCAAGCCTTTAATTTTTAATGACAGAGGCCTGGAAGGGGTATTACATTCCGAGTGAAAGCAAGGAAGATTGACAAGTACTTATTTCATAATTAAACTGAAGTATTTAATAATACAGCATTAACTACTGGGATTAGAGCTGAATCTTTTTAAACATGTTAGGCAATCATGTCTTGTAACAAAAAGGCTTAAAGTTGGGCAGAGAGGGTTTCCTTCTGGAAGCCTTTACGGACGCCTCCCACTCTCCCCTTGCTTTGAGAAGTGCTTTTCTAAGCACCTAAAATGAAGGTGCAAATTTGGATCTTGAGAGGATTTTTGGCTTCTCAAACTAGTTGAAGCTGAGAGTAACTTTCGTTGAAACAGATTATTGTCTCTATTGGTATCAACTGCAATTACAGCTGGCTGCAAATTTTTCATTTTCTGTAGGTGATATTAATCACAGGGTGCCTGTAATGTGCTGCTGCTTATCCTGAACAAATACAATTAAACTATATAAAAATTCCATAAGGGATTCTTTAAATACATTTATTCCTATGTGAATATTAATCATTTTTTTCCACTTAGAAGCAGGTGTTTACTCTTCCTGTTTGAATTTCTTTTTCTAGCACATGCTGTGTGACTTTGAGCTACAAGCCATGTAAGATAGTGCATGTGTTTGGCATGGGCTTGAGCTGTTCAGTGAGTTGTCACTTACACCCCTCAGGTTTTACTGGATCCCTTGTCATACAGGACTAGCAGTAAGGTCATACAGGTTCATATAGTCATATATGGCTAGTTCCTGGGGCTATGTATTGCTAGATATTGGGGCTTCTCTTTAGAGAAGCTCAGTTGCACACTTGTCCAAGATGCCATGCAAAGATTTTAAACTTTTGACTGCTGCTCAGGGAACCTTACTTCTCTTACTAAAAATATGGACTTGTCCCAATGTCTCCTACAGTGGAAAATAAGAGGTTCAGTAGTTTCAGTGTTCTGTGCATGGAACAGTTGCATAACCTCATAGTTATGGGAGTGAGATCCTTTGCCGTTGTTCTAATAGAGAATGGCTGTAAACCTCCTTGGAAAATGTATTTTCATAGTAGTTGTGAAAAAAATCTTCAGACTGGTGTAATCAGTCTGATGGGCAAATGATATTCTTAAAATTTCTAAAAACTACAGTCAAGGAATATTGCCTGGGTGGGGAAAAAAAAAACAAATGCTTTAAAATAATGTATAAAGCCAAAAGGGAAGCTGGAGTGTATTCACAGCCTTTGTGTTAGTAAAAATGTGACCATTCAGACTCTTCTTTTAAAAGTTTTTTTGCAATCAAACACAAAGTAAAATATAGCTGGCACACAGCAGAAACATTTAAGATTATTTGCTTTAAATATAAAGAGAAAATACAAAATTCGTGGCACAACATAATCCATTTAGCAGTTTAAAACGATAGCTTGATAACAGTGGTTTCCTCATGCAAAGCAATGAGAAAGGTGGAGAAAAAAAAAAAATAAATCCATCAAAATATATCAATTCCCAGTCTTCTTAAGGAAGGTACATGGAAATGCAGCTTTAATAATATATTTATAGCTACAGAAAAAGGACAGACAAACTGGCAGTTTTTGAATGGCTGGCTTCAATCCCCTGCAATATGTTGATGGTTTGCATTCAGGAGTGTCCTGGGTTGAGCCAGGATGAAGCTAATTTTCCTTTTACTGATTTTTTTTTTTCCTTCAGTAAGCTTTTTTTAACTAGCAGCAAGTGTTCCAGCTAGTGGGCTGATAATACTGGAATGTTTATGTTTCTGCTGAGACTCCAAGGTCGCTTCTCAGCTCTGCTGCTACAGAGGCTACCGGGGCAGGAGAATTGTATCTGTGACCCCCCCATAGGGGGGCTGGACTAGACAGACAGCAGAACTGACCAAAGGTATTCCATTCCATAGATCTACGTAAGCTCAGAGGAAGGTCAGAGATCACAGAAGACAACTTCCTTCCTGCTTCTTCTTCCCTTCTCTTCCATCCATGGCCGATGTCCGGGGAGGACTCCATCCATCCATCCATCCATCACTGTCGACCCCAGGCTCAGCCCTGACCCTCATAACTCTCCCCACAGCCCTGTCTGCTCTGCTGTTATCTCAGACAGCAGTCCGAGAGTTTTCGGGACTGCTCACAGCTAAGGAGAGTGCCGGGAGAGTTGCTGGGGGTGGGGGGAGGCAAGAGGCTTTTGCATGTTCCTGAAAATACTTGTATATAATTATACATATAATTAAAACTGTCTAATTTAGTTTTCAATCCAGCTAAGTCTCTCTCCTAATTCTCTCTCTCCTTCCCTAGCTGGGTGGGAGGGGGAGGGAACCAAGAGCATTGTTTGTCTCTGTTTTTTTTTTTCAATTCTGAGTCAAACCTTGACACAGGAAGGTGATGATGAAGTGCAAATCTTATGAGCAGCCACACTGCTTTCCCCAAACCTTTTCTCATGGTCAAATCTGGCTTCATTCCACTCCTCAATGAGCTCTGAATATGAAGATGGTGTGGATGCTAATGCTGTCACCTCGATATTGCATTGCTCCTGGAACAACAGCCTGGGCAAAATTGCTGACTCAGTTGTGAGCCTGGTAAATGGAGATAATAAATGCATGAAGAAGAAATATTTTCAAGTATTAGCTAATGCACTGTTCGTGCCCTTTGTTGCCAATTAGTGCTTTACATATGCCATGTATAAAGAGTACTGAATAATAACTCAGTGTTACTTTTGCAAATGTGATGATGAGAAGAGGGACAAGTGAGTGAGAACTCTGAGTGAGAACAGTGGTAGCAACATATGGAGCTTAAAAGCCTGTCTTGTGAAAAAGAAGCTCTAATTCTCTGTATTTGTGCAATGTAAATGGTATTACAATGAAGTTGTTGCTGCTGCTCTCCAGCTCTGCCATGCTGTGTGGGGAAGTGCAGTGCTTTCCCTGCTGACAGCACCAGCAGAGAATGTCCCCCAGAAGAAGTCAGAGAAGGGAGATGGCAGGGATGAAGGCCATAACTGCCAGCTGAACACTTTATTTGAAAGTTGTATCCTAGTTCAACTAATTATAACTTCCCTCTCCTTCTCTGTTCACCTTCAGGCAATAATCATTAGAGCTGTATGAGTGTGTTTATATTTACTGAGAAACAGAAAATTTGCTGAACAGTGTGATTTAAAGTCTCAGAAGCATTTGAATGCACCAAATAGCTGTGGCTGGAAAAAATCCAAGGCTTAATTGGAAGTTTTCTCTTTGTTAATCCCATAACTAATTTGGTGATTAGGGAATTCACCCTTGATGTGGGAGAACTTCTTACAGTTCCCCTCTCTACCCCAGGGGCACAAAACCAAACCTTCAAAATCTAAAATGCACCAAAGCAACAGATCTCACCCCTCCACCTTTCCTACCAACATGCTCTTGCTCTGTGGATAAGAGAGCAGTCAACATGACAAGGACTAGGACCTGGATGCCTGCAATTTAATCACCTAAATTAGAGGGTATTTTTCTTCTTGCTGTCCGTTTCATTTGCTGGTAAAGCTTTTTGTGCAAAAAGGGACGAAATATTAAGGATACTATTTTAGGCTGTCATGTAATATTCTACTCTGGGAGAGTTAGTAAGAAGAGAGACTTTGGCAGGAATTCTTGCTCTGAACTAGTTGGAGAAGGGATTTCAGTCCAGTTCTTTTGCCTTTAACCAATTAATAATGTTGACAAAACTTTGTCATAGATAAGGTTCAGAGACATCTTCAGCTACTTCCTAGAAGAGTGTAAGGGGCACTTCAGAGGCTCCCTGTACTCTAATACCTCTGATTTACTCAGTAATTCCCAGCTGGTTCCTTCACGATCCTGTCCAGCTTTAAAGCTGGGTTAATAATTTGTGGTGAGGGAGAAATGACTGAAGAAGGTAGGCATTGAATATTTAAGACTTCCCTGCGTCATCCATTACCTGTTCTCTTTTCCCATTGCAGAAGTAAACTCTGTGTCCCTGTTCCCCTGACTAGTCTCCTAACTATTGACCTTTTTTGTTGCCTGTTATGTCCCTTACAAACTATAGCTTGTCCTGTGTCATAACCCTTATAGTGTTGCTCCCACATTCTGGTACTGCTCCTCTGTTGTTCTTAAATAGGTGTCCTTATTTAAGCTTTCTGTGTAGTTTGTTTTTGTTGTTTGGTTTTTTGTTTTTTGGTTTTATTCTGGGGTCACCAGAGAGCTCTAAATGCAGTCATATTGTTTAATCCCTGTTCTCTGTACCGTTCCTCTGCAATAGCATAGTTTGTTGCTGTTGTAGTTAAAGACTCTTCCAGCTCTCCAGGGTGCTTCCATCCTTCATGCTTCTCTCCCAGGAGGCCCTTTCAAACTGTTCCCTGGATAGGCAGGATTCCACTTTTCAAGATGGTTGCCCTTGCTTCTCACTGGTACCTTTCCTTAAAATAGTGGATTCTTCTGCTTTATTCTCAGCTTCACTGAGCTTACTACCACTTAGTTTTCCCAAGTATTTCCCTTTAATATCTATCAAATCTACAATATTTGCTTCTTTACTACCTTCCTTCATCTTCAGGAATGGTCTCCTGTGGTACTTCCCAAAGCTTGGATTTTTCCCCCAAGCATTTCCACTGATTATAGAAGTCAATCTGTTGCCTTCTTCTCAAATGGCAGCTCCCCACCATGTCCTTCGATGTGTTCTTCATGGCCTTTGTCTTCAACCAAGTCAAACTTTACCTTCCACCTCTTCCAGAAGCTGAAAGTGAGGGGTTTTTGTTTTTGTTTTTGTTTTTTTACATAGTATGCAACATCTGGGTTTTTTTTCTATACAGTGTCTTTAGTTTCTGGAACAGACTGCTGTATGCTTGGGCTTTTAACTTCACTTCTGTGTTTGCTTTTTGTACATAGGAAGGTTGTGCTGTTGAACTGTTGAACTAGCTCTTCATTTGGAATAGGTAAGGATTTTAGCCAAATAAATGCTTAATTATTTAACATTTTATTTCCTTATCATTTCCAGAATAGCAGTTTTATTAAAAGATTCTGTTTTAGTTTGGATTCCATGTGAAATGTTAGTAATTACACTCGGTTTAAGAGCAATGAAATGTTAATTAAAAATCTGAATTATAGGAGAAATTAGGCAATACTGGCTAATTAAACAATGTGATCATTTGTAACGGTTTCAGTTGCACAGTAATGTAATTTAGAAAAGGAACTGTTTGAGAACTATTCTAAATAATTATGGAAGATAGTTACGTGTTGGTGTTTGCTTTTCAAAATGTGCACCACATAGCAAAATATCGTTGAAATCACTTTGCCTAAAACCTATATGAATGGAAAGAACTTTTTTTGACTTATAAATGTGTTTGAAGTAGCTATCTAATTATAAGTAAAATAGTACATCTTTTCCCTGGATGAAATTGCCATCTCCAAGTCCTTCCTTCATCCTTGACTCATCTTACAAAGTATTCTTGCAGAAGACAGAGTGAGCTCTTTCCCAGGAGAGGACAAGCATCAAGAAGATTCTGTGGGTAATGTGACTGTCTCCAGACTACCCTCATGTTTCTTTGTGTCCTGAAATGGTGCTGAAAAAGGAAAACAAGGCACCTGGAAATCTCAACTATGAATTGTTCTGCTAAAACAATTTCAGTTATACATACATTCTGGGGAAGGTGACAACATTGAAAATAGGTGGAGACAGAACTCTACAAAATCTTCTCCCAAAATAATATTTAATAGCATGAATAAAACTAAGCACTTCATCCAGTGGTGGATCCTTTTTCAAGCACTTGACTGCTGAGCAGTCTTTTAGATGTGCCTGACTTCATATAGGAACCTAGGCCGTTCTGGAAATCCCATCCCTTTTACAGGTTTGATGAAATGCTTCTGACTGCTTCTTGAAAACACAGACACCAAAATCTTTTTTCACTGTGTAGAAGCTAGTAGTCTTTTCTTTTGATACTGAGCCAACAAGAAGTATACAAGTTAACACAGACAACACCAGGACTCTGATAGCATGAATTAGTTGAAAGAGAGGTAAGGCAAATGCCACATTAATTCTCCTTTCCCCTAAAGACTGTAATCTGTGATGACTGATAGAAGTGTTTTGAAAAGAGCATTTCAGATAACAAAGCACTGAGGAATACTGATGAGAAGGTATTTACCTTCTCTTTATTACAGTAAATTTTGTGAATGCTTCCATCTTACATTGCAAAACACACTTCGGTACCTTAACAGGGGTTTTCTTTTTCAGCAAAAGTATAATTAGCTGGAGTTTTTTGATAATTTTTTTACTGAGGAATCTCAGTATTTTTCCCCATTCTGCTGCCTGTTTATGCTGAGATTTATCTATTAAAGACAAGGAGTCTTTTCCAGTCCTACCCTTTCCAATCCTTCCAGAGTATGATCATCCTTGGAGTTCTCTGGACCAAGAGGTATTCCTTCTGCAGTTCTGGTTCTCACTAGTTGCATTTCTTATACTTCTTATTGGAGAGTAGGAAGTTTACCCTGTTTTGGCTTCCATCTCGTCTTCAAAAGCTAGGAGTTGCTTGAGAGAGAACAGGGTTGCTCTTTGCTGGTGCATCCTAATTAAAAATGAAAATAACATTTTGGTAGCATGAAAGAACAGACAAGAACTGTGAAATCTGAGACACTTCCTAGTCAAAAAGGGTGGGATCAAAGAATGCAGTACTCAAAGGCTTTTGATTCCATATTATTTCATGAGAGAGACACAGGAATGGATTTGTTCATATTTACATGTACTACTCTCATTGGAAAACAAGTGTCAAACAGTCCATCCCCCTGCCAGGGCAAAATCTTTTGGGACTTTTCTGCCCCCTGTTCTCTCTTTGCCTGAATCCCTCCTGCCCCATGCATGGGTGTGACTGCCTGCCAGGATTTAGTCCTTCGTGATTTAAATCAAAGCTGTGTTTTTGCATTATGTCAGTTAAGTCAATCTGTTTGAAATTTGCGACACTAATTTGCTCTGGACTCTGACTTGATAGCAGATGCCAAGTTCCTGCCCAGAACAAATTTTACAGCTCAATTCATTTTTGCCTCACTGTTCCAAAATGGGTGAGCAAAGGGTCAGAGTTGATTTAATTTATAGCCAGTCCTTCTGTACTGTGTGTTTTGTTTTGTTTGGTCTTTGTTTTCAATGTAAGGCAGACGCACTCAAGATGCAAGACATAGAACTATGCTTTTTTTTTTTAGGCTTAGGGAAGGTGTCATTCCCAACTCCTAGTTTTTCTTCAGACAAACCAGCATATGGGTCGAAGTGACCTGTGGGTGAGAACTCCAACCAACCTTTAGTCTCCAACAGTCCTTTAGTCTGTTCCAAGAGGCTGCCATATTCTATGATATTTTTTATAATGTGGTTACTGGTCTGGGGAACTGAACAGCAACCCTCAAATATGGCAATATGGTCGCAGTACTTTCAGGTGCAGAAAAGAGCAGCTAATTGGAATTGCAAACTTTTTGGATCATGCTGGTGTGCTTAGTTGGATGGGTGTACTTTGGGCTTGTTCAAATGACTGTAATTGCTATGTCTGAGTTAATGAAGCAGCTATTATGCTTTATGAAGCCGAGATTTATAATTTTGATGTCAGTGATACTTGGAAACTTAAGAATTAATCAAGGAAGTTTTTCTATAAAAATACACTCTTTATACCTAGATGCTGCTGCATAGAGGAAGGGACAGGGTAGCAAAATTAGAAACTTCATTACAAAAAAAAAGAATTGGGTCAGATATTAGGGATATATTTAATGATGGGGGTAATGAAACACTGGGATGCATGACGTGATGCCACAATTTCCATAGGCAGTGCCAAAGGTTTTTAAGAATATCTGCCAGGAAAGCATTTGTGCATACTCTTGCCTAGGTGACCTTTTGAGTTACTTATTAATTTTATTCGCCACAATTTATGTACATGGGTAGTTCAGGGCTACCTAGGCAGTTCAAAGCCATAGATTTCAGATAATTTTAGCTTTTGTGAAAATTCAGCTGAGGCCTGGATGATGAGATGTTTATGATGCAGCTCCTGCAATTTTTAGATTACCATGAATCTGTATGAAATTAGACTCCTAAACCCTGCTGTGTTAAGACTTCAATACCTAGATTTTAAGCCCAGACAGACACCCAGTCTGATGACTTTCAAGGGCTGCCTGATCGCATTCTTGAGCTCATTACTTATTTGTTAAGGTCTCTACATGCTTAACTCCAGTGGCTTGGGAAGATTCAGGCCATGTAGGCATTAGGAATATATGAAATTTAGGTGAATTTCGGAAAGTGGTGTATGTCTCTGCAAGAGATGTTCAGGAAACAAGATATGGGCAGGTCTGAAATGGATTTTGATGGTAGACACATCTACATTATTGTTCATAGTTTGAGCTGTCAGCTGGTGGGGGGGATGACATACAGGTTCTGTTTGTTGATGAGCCTGGAGAAGAATGACCTAACCTCCTCTGAAGGGATTTGTCCTGACTATTAGGTCTTGAGCTTTCCTCAGCAAATGCTTTCACTTTCTGTGCTGAGGAAGGAAACTGGGCCCAGGAAGAAAGCAGGTAAGAAGAATGCTGGTTTAATGGGTGATGGGAATGCCAAACTGATCTTCCCAGCTCAGGGATCCCCAGACCATGGATGTAAATTATGCTCTTACTGATGAAATATAAATCCAGCCTAGGATGTGAGTGACCAAAGGCAGCTCACATGTCCAATTGGTACTTTGTTCTCTCACTGAAGGAAAGAGATGCACAGTTTGACAAGACTTAGGCACCGTTTGAAGTGCACAAGTTTCTTCTGAGTTAATAGAGGCAAGAAGATGCTCCTGTTGCATGGAATTTCAGATGAAGTTACTTGCTTCAGGGAAGAAATATAAGTAGTTGTGGTTGGAAGACAGCATGCCCCTGCTGTTTTACTCTGATCCACATGACGAAGTAAGGCACAAAATTATTGTGACTTGGATTCAGCTCTTCTGTTTCTTTTAAGAATATTGTTATTTGCTCTATAAAGCTGGAAGGCAGTGGATCTAAAAACTGATATGAAAATAACAATTAAATGCATTTCCAGTATGTGCAGAAGGTTCAGGTCTTCAAGAAAGTACTGATGATTACTAGGAGTGACAGCTTCATGCTAGGGGAAGACAGATGGCAAACTCTTACATACCAACTGCATGCATAAAAAATTAAGGAGTGTTGTCTACTTAGTCTTCCATTGGCCAACTTGAAAACAAGCTAGGTGAGGAATATTTGCCTTCTTTAGGGCGTGTTCTTTCAGGCTTGAAGTGGTGTTCAGAGAGACAGTGGCCAGTCATACAGGAAGAGAGTGGGTGGTGATACAGAATGGTGCGTCAGGGATCTGGAAGTGTTGTGTGCCTTCTGTTCCCACTGTTCTTTCAGTGCCACCTGGTTTCTGTTTGCAATACTTGAGGCTTAGAACCTGAAATGTTACTGAGAACCACTAACTTTCTCAAAACCTCCTTATCACTTGTAGTTGGGGCCCTTACTGCTACTTGGGGAAGTGTGTTTGCAGACCCATAGGAAAAAAAACAGTTAGGCAGTGTGGCAGTAGGATAAATTTTTCACCAATACAGCTCCTGTTAAGAATATTTTTCTTCAGTTCTGCAAGAGGTAGTGTCTTTGAATCCCAGTTGAAGTTTAAGGCCTTGGTCAGGCATGCACTATAAAACACGGCACAAACTGTCTCAAATTCAAACAATTTTGACCAGGCAACAGATTAGTAAAAGGACAGAATATAGGTAGAGACTAGACACTAAAAATATAAGCCAGTTTTCATAAATTCCGTGTCAAAGTAGTCATATTTAGTGATGCATGTGCATCACAACAGAGGACTTGCTGTTAAAGAAGGAACTGAAAGAGAACAGGAGCTGGTAATTTCCATGCTGAGTTCTTCCTAAGGGTAAGACGAAGGGAGGAAACTAAGGAGAGGGCTTAAAAAAAGAGAAAATAATTTTAAAAGTGGGTAGCTAGAGCTGCTGGTATTAGGAAGAAGGTGAGAGCTCACAGTAAGAAACAATTAAGATTTTCTTTTAACATTTCTTTTTTAGCAAACAAAAAATCATTTTTCCATTTTTACAATTTGTTTGCTCTCCTGTGAACATTTATAGCAGCAAATGATGAACTGACAACTGCATAAAGGAACACTAAAATTAACTGTCTTTTTTAACTACCTTGTTTCAGTCATTGTCATGTAAGATTTTAGTTGTAACAATGTCTAATATTTTCACACCACTTTATGATTTTTTCAAGTTTACTGAGCCCATTGAGCATTGAAATTCTGTAAGCAAATCTGATATTATTAAATGTGGGTATTACATATGTGCATCTAAAAAAGGACAATATGAACCTGTATTAAATTTGGGTTGAGTCACGCATAATTCCTCAGAACTTCATATGGAAATGCAGAACACTTTTCTCTTTTCTCTCCCTAAAAAAGGTGCTGCAGCACCTGTAGTTTGGCATAAATCAGTAAATCAAAGCAACTCTGGCTGTGATACCTCAGGGTGAAAAATTAAGACTCATTTGAATGCCACATCTGGAATTGAATTGTGTACCAGTTATATTAATGAAACTGAGGTTTTCTTAATATGCTTTATTTATGTATGAAGGTGCTTCTAGAAACTGTGCTATACACAGGCTTGGAGAAGAGTGGCTGGAAAGTTGCCTGGCAGAAAAGGACCTTGGTGTATTGACTGACAGTCGGCTGAATATGAGCCAGCAATGTGCCCAGGTGGCCAAGAAGGCCAATGGCATTCTGGCTTGTATCAGAAATGGTGTGTCTAGCAGGACTAGGGAAGTAATCCTGCCTCTGTACTCGGCACTGGTGAGGCCCCACCTCAAGTATTGTGTTCAGTTTTGGGCACCTCAACACAAAAAGGACATTGAGGTGATGGAGCAGGGCCAAAGAAGGGCAACAAACCTAGTGAGGGGTTTGGAAAACATCCCCTATGAGGAACGACTGAGGGATTTGGGGCTGTTTAGTCTGGGGAAGAGGAGGCTGAGGGGAGACCTTCTCACTCTTTACAAATACCTGAAAGGAGGTTGTAGTGAGAGTGGGGTTGATCTCTTCTCACTGGTGACTGATGACAGGAGAAGAGGAAATGGGCTCAAGTTGCATCAGGGGAGATTTAGGTTGGGTATCAGAAAAAACTTCTTTACAGAAAGGGTTGTTAGGCACTGGAACAGGCTCCCCAGGAAGGTGGTTGAGTCACCATCCCTGAATGTGTTTAAAAGTCATCTGGATGTGGTGCCTGGGGACATGGTTTAGCGGTGGGTCATCAGAAATAGGGTGATAGGGTTAGGATAAGGTTGGACTTGATGATCTTGATGGTCTTTTCCAACCTGAACAGTTCTATGATTCTATGATTCTATAACATACAGTAAATACTACACAATCTGTTGACCTAGACAGGCTGGAGAGTTGGCCAGGGAGAAATGTAATGAAATACAAGGGCATGTGTAGAGTCTTGCATCTGGGAAAGAACAACGCCCTGTACCAGTACAGGTTGGGGACTGACCTGTTGGGGAGCAGCATAGGGGAAAGGGACCTGGGGGTCCTGGTAGACAGAAGGATGACCATGAGCCAGCAATATGCCCTTGTGGCCAGAGGACCAATGGCATCCTGGGGCATATTAGAAAGGGTGTGGTTAGTAGGTCGAGAGAGGTTCTCCTCCCCCTCTACTCTTCCTTGGTGAGGCTGCATCTGGAGTATTGTGTCCAGTTCTGGGCCCCTCAGTTCAAGAAGGACAGGGAACTGCTTGAAAGAGTCCAGCGCAGAGCTACAAAGATGATTAAGGGAGTGGAACATCTCCCTTATGAGGAAAGGCTGAGGGAGCTGGGTCTCTTTAGCTTAGAGAAGAGGAGACTGAGGGGCGACCTCATCAATGTTTATAAATATGTAAAGGGAGAGTGTCAGGAGGATGGAGCCAGGCTCTTCTCAATGATGTCCAATGATACGACAAGGGGAAGTGGGTGCAAGCTGGAGCATAGGAGGTTCCACGTAAACATAAGGAAAAACATTTTCACTGTGAGAGTGACAGAGCACTGGAACAGGCTGCCCAGAGAGGTTGTGGAGTCTCCTTCTCCGGAGACATTCAAAACCCGCCTGGATGCGTTCCTGTGTGATGTACTCTAGGTGATCCTGCTCTGGCAGGGGGGTTGGACTAGGTGATCTTTTGAGGTTCCTTCCAACCTCTGACATTCTGTGATTCTGTGATCTTTCTGGCATTCGTTTTTAGGGAGCAAGATGGAGTTCATTAGCATTCAAGGCAATGCCACAAAGGCTGTAAAACAAAAGGATTTAGGTTTTTCCAAATTTATGGATGATGCTGGTCTCCTTTGTGAGGTGAGTGAGATCTGCTCTACATATTAAAATAACTTTATTAAACCAATTGGAAGGTAATCACAGAATTTTTCTGCTTGGAAAAGACCTTTAAGATCATTGAGCCTAACCATAACCTAATTCTACCAACCATTTACCTAACTCTACCAAGTCCAGTGCTTAAACCATGTTCCTAAGCACCGCATCTATGTGTCTCTTAAACGCCTCCAGGGATGGTGATTCAGCCACCTCCCTGGGCAGCCTAGTGCAGTGTTTCACTACCCTTTCAGTGAAGACAGAAATCAATATATCCATTTGGTTTAGTGGATAAAAAACCTAATTAGTTCGGACTGTATTATTCCTATGGTCCAATTACCTACTTGTTCTTGGGCCAGGATATATACTAAAAACTGGTGCACACAATACTTTTGGTAATAGCTCGGTACTCTCCTTTAGCTGCACAGCAACAGATCAGTGGGAAGCTGCACAGGACTTTGGGGAACCATTTTTATTGAAAATGAGACTGTAACCATGGAGGAGAAGGCAAGTGTTTAGAGTTGGAATGATGCATGGACCTGTAGAAGTGCTGCTGTAATGGTGTGGAATGCATTTTGAATGCTTTTCACATTTGATCAGGGCACTAGCAGCAAAATGTTGGGACAAATATCTGCTCTTTTCTAGAGCACCTTTTTCTTTTCGCTTTGGGCTAGTCACTGTAACTGTGGCCTGTGTGTACTTGCATGAAGCCTCTGGAAACCATTTTAGGTTTCTCAGGGACCACCCCAAACCTGGATGATGCAGCCTTTTGATTGCAAAAGTTTGTTCAGATAACTTCATTGTTGGTTGGGGAAGTAGTGCTACGATGCATGTAATCACTACAGACAAAACTGTATAGAAACTTCTTCAGAAGGTGCTTTTCATAATGCTTAGAAAGGATCAAAACCAAAATCATTGCAAAACAGAACTGAGCCGTGCAGGAAATAGCTCAGAGATGAGAAGGGTGAGCTGGCTTAAATAGAAAAGATTTAAAGTCTTTAATGATAGCTTAATGTAATGACAGTAGTGATAAAATAAGCAAGAATGTTGTAAGTGGCTTGTTTTAATTTTCTTTTGCATTTGTCTCCAGAAGAAAGACCAAGGAACAGGAAAAACTATAACCACTTGTATCTAGTTTTTTCTAATTGAAGCAATCTTTCACACTCAGTTTTGAGTCTTCACTTTGCAAACCCAGAATACTGTTTCTGCAGAACAATAATTCAGTCAATTTAAACATTTGCAAGCTCAAGTCAAATTATTCTGTTTCATTTTTGCTATGCAGAAAACGTTGTTTGATATATTTCATATTTGCTTGTTACTGCGCTCATGATTTGTGCCCTTCCCATTTGGATGGAAATGGCTATTTGAAAAAAAAAAAAAGCTTAAATTTTAAATCGAATTCTTAGAGATTGCAGTGGAGTCTTCTTCTCTGGAGACTTTCAAGACCCGTCTGGATGCGTTTCTGTGTGACCTGCCCTAGATTCTGTGGTGGTCCTGCTCTGGTTGGACTCAATGATCTCCAGAGGTCCCTTCCAACCCCTACCATTCTGTGATTCTGTGATTTATTTTATCTTTATCGCTGTAGTTCTGACAATGTCTATTTTTCACTTTGAAGCAACAGATTTACCCAATTTCATTACTGCTTCTAGTCACTGTTGGACTAAATTTTCTGGGTATCTAAGCAGCTGTCAATGCAGAGATTTCAGCAGTGTGTCCCAGCAGGTAAAGTTTCAGGGTTATGCTTGCAGCTGTTCAAAGCAGACAGTGTTCTGTAAATCTTGTATATTTGGTAGCCTTGTGGTTGTTATCAGGAGAGCTAGTAAAACCGGCTAGCAGGCAGAGCTCAGCCTCTTCAAGCTATAGCCTGTGAGACCCTTTGTATCCTGTGTTTTTCTCTCTTCTCCTGGGCATGCTCTGACATGAAGCACCCAGCAATCCAAGGACTGCAGTGGCTTTACAGCTCAGAGCCTGTTCAGATGCATCAGAAAGGTTTGTTGGCTGCCCACCTGTAGCTCCACGCACCCATGAATACCTGTGCGTGTCCTTCAGATTTTGTATTTACTAGGTCTGCCTTCTGACCACATAATTTTTATTCATGTGTTGGGAAAGGAGAAACGAGTTCTTCAGCTTTTTCAGTTCAGAGTTGATGTCTTAACTTTTGAGGAACTTATTCAATCAAAGAAAATATGCACTTGACACCTGCTAATTGCACTGAAACCAGAAGTAATTAAGGAAAAAGCTCAAAATAAAAAATTGAAAATTATAAATAACAGCTTTTCTCCATTCTAAACACAAAGTTAATTTAGCAGCATAAAGGATTATAAGATAAAGCGATACCCATGAAACTATATTGAACTCCCAAAGTTTGGATTGTCTATTTTTTAAATCAATGTTATATGATTTATGAATCTTTATGTGATTCAGCAACATATGTTATCTTCTAAAACACATTTGTGTTATTTTAATAGAGGGCTGTGAGTTTAAAGTCAAGTAGTTTGTCAAAATCAGCCATTTATTTGTCAACAACTGTATTTTAAACAGAGGCTATTTTTCTCTTAGGTTTTTTTAGGTGATACATTTTTGTCCATCCTGACAAGAAGATGATTTGTCGCATAGCTATTATGCTTTGGGCACTTCTACAGCACTTCTCAGTTTATGGGCTGTGCAATGTTTGTTTTGTGACTTAAACAGCATTATGATTTCTGTAAGCAGTTTGTCTTCATGGATATAATATAATTAAATTTGTATTTTGAAGCCTATAAAGTGATTACAAGAAGAAAATGCTATGTTATTGCAATGGAAAGGCAGCTGTCTCTGATAGATGGCTTACTGAAACACATTTGTTTGATTTTCGGGATGAGTTAGTGTCTTCACTGAGCACTCCTTTCCATATACATTGAGCATTCAGGTTGTGTTTTTTTATTTATTTACTTAAAATATTCTTTCAGTTGGCTATGTTACAGTGGATTTTGAAAGAAATTTAACTTCTTGTGTTCTGCAGTTCCCTTGGTTTTTTGAAATTATTTTTCTTCAGTAGCTCTGATTTATGATCTGTGACCTGCTTTGTTAGATGCTCAGAGTTGCTTTGAATGCATACTTCAGTTGAACAGTTGTGATCCTCAAGGTCTTCAAGCATTTGGTCTTGTGTTAATTTACCTGCAGGGGACTATTAACTTGTCTTATTAGCTCGAGGTCATTATTTCCTGTCTGAATGAAGTGAAATCCAATTAGCATTCTCAAGTGTTTCAAATGTTAATTTGGAGAAAAGGCAAGGAAAGGGAAAGAAAAAAAAGAAAAGAGAACAAAGAAATAAGAGGGATTTGGCCTTTAAAATACAAAGCTGCAGTTCCATTTCTACTTACAGCGATGCAAAGCTGCTATTAAAAGTTTTGTCTTCCAGGGTTGATGTAGGTGCACATACTCCTGAATTTAATTTTGTTGGGTTTCTGTGGCAAGGTTTTGGTAGCAGGGGGCTGCAGTGGTAGCTTCTGTGAGAAGCTGCTAGAAGCTTCCCCCCCATATCTGATAGTGCCAATGCCAGCCAGCTCCAAGACAGAACCACTGCTGGCCAAGGCTGAGGCCAGCAGCAACAGTGTTAGTACCTCTGTGATAAAATGGTTAAGAAGGGGAAAAATAACCCCTGTGCAACTGCAGCTGGAGAGAGGAGTGATAATATGTGAAACAACTCAGCAAACACCCAGACTGATGAAGAAGGAGGGGGGGTTGCTCCTGGTGCTGGAGCAGAGGTTCCCCTGGAGCCCATGGTGAAGACCATGATGAGGCAGGCTGTTCCCCTGCAGCCCATGAAGGTCCATGGTGGAGCAGATACCCACCTGCAGCCCATGGAGGACTGCACCCCATGGAAGAGATTTACACTGGAGCAGAACTTACACTGGTGAAGAACTGCAGCCTGTGGGAATGACTCAAGTTGGAGAAGCTTGTAGAGGACTGTTTCCCATGGGAAGGATTCCACGGTGAAGCAGGGGAAGAAAGTGAGGAGTCCTTCCCCTGAGGAGGAAGGAGCGGCAGAGACAAGGTGTGATGAACTGATCACAACCCCCCTTCCCCAACCCCCTGTGCTGCTGTGGGGAGGAGGTAGAGAAATTGTGAGTGAAGTTGAGCCTGGGGAGAAGGGAGGGGTGAGGGGAAGGTGTTTTAAGATTTTGCTTTTATTTTCTCATTATTCTACTCTGATTTGTTTGGCAATAAATTAAATTAGTTTTTCCCCAAGTCGTTTGTTTTGCCTGTGATGGTAATTGCTGAGTGGTCTCTCCCTGTCCTCATCTCAACCCACGAGCCTTTTGTTGAATTTTCTCTCCTCTGTCCAGCTGAGGGAAGTGATAGAGCAGCTTTGGTGGGACCCTGGCATCCAGCCAGGGTCAACCCACCACAGGTGAGAACCTGTCAATAGATGCCTGTTTTTCAAGGGAGCAGCTCTGCTTCTTGTAGCAATGGTAGCACTGTAGTTTTGGGAGAGTCAGGCAAAAACATCCAAATCCTACGCATGCATGGATGATGCTGTGTGCATTCTGCATTGTACCTGTAAAGCACCTGTTCTTGGTGGCACTCAGCATTTCTAGGTCCCTGGAATAACATCCATACCTGTGACCTTGGTATGGATGATCTTGGTATCTTACAGCATGAAGAAGCATCTTGCACACATATCTGCTGCACGCAAAACAGATCCACAGTGCGCAGCAATGCCATAAATTAAGAAATGTTGAGTGCTGTGGTTCAGGATGTTTCTTGAATTCTGACCCTTTCCAGTCTTAATTGCCAGCTTTGAGCCATCAAGAGATTCTCCAGGATCCTCTCTGGGAGTCTTATGCAGGTGCTGTTCTTTGGAAACAGAGAAACGATGCAATCTTGGTTTTAGTCTAAGGATGTTCAAACTGGTGGGAAATTGGCTTGTTTGGGTTTAGGGGCTCTTTTTTCTCCCTCATTTCTTTGGCTATGAAATGAAGTGTTTGGAAAAAACCCACCATATTAAAGGGTAAGCACAAGTGAGAGAACAGTCAAAAGTCTGAAAACAAGTGATCAGCCTACTTGCCCAAAGAAAATTCTGAGGTACGATGCCCAGTTTCAATCTGGGAGTTTTGTGTTAATCTCATAAAATACAAAGACGTGGGTGTTCTGAGGACCTGGCTCTCAGGCTAACAGCTGACCTACTCGGAAGTCCCACTATAGATGTCTAAATCCTTTTATGAGCCTGGAGTCAGGGAGCACAAACAAGAACTTTGGCAACAGAGCAGGGGAGGGCACAGATGCAGTTTGGGGGGGTGTCGGGGCACAGATGGGTGTGCTCCTGGAGGGAGGGCAACCAAGCCCTGGCCTTTCTCACTCTGTACATTTCTCCTTTCCATGTTTTTCAGCATTAAATGTTTGGAGACCATATTGACAGATATAGGTCAAGTTGCTAGTTCTGTAGATTTTTAACACCTAAAGAATTTTTACTTTTAGCCTGGGAAATGAAGCTGAGTTGATGGTACAGTCCATTTTAGGAAGCATGGTATCAATAGTTTTATCACAGTCTATTTTATCAGCTGCTGTATTCCTTAGCTTTGTCATCTTGCTTTTTCTGTATCTGCTGCACCTTTACAAGGATTTACAAACACAGAAACAGTTTCCTACTACCAGATTCCTCTATGTAAGTTATGGCTGGCATTTCAAGGAGTCTTGACCAGCAATATTTTAGCAAATTAAAATATCAAATGGGGAACTCCAATTAAAAACAAAATTGGATCCAGAGTGAAGGTAACAGGTGATTTTTAGATTGTGGTCCCAGTGGATTATCTGAGAAAGGCTGATTCTGTTCTGTAGTGGCTTGAATTTCATATGGAACCATGTTATTTGGATAAAGACTCAGGACTGCTGTTTTCCAAGCAGTGTATTGCCATACAAATTTATTCAAGTAAGAGTTTCAACAGTCCTCTTACTGCACACATTTAAATATTTTGTGTTTAGTTTTTAATATCTTATATTCACTTTTGTAGGAAAGAAAAAACACTAGCTGAGGTTATTTTTTATGTGATGGGAGGAAAAAAGTGTTAAAGGTCTTTGTTTCTCTTTAGCTGCCTTCAAGAGATTGATCTCAAAATGTTGAATTTGTTTTTCAGCACTAATTCAACTGTTTTCACCTCTTCAGGCAATGTAAAGTTTCCCATCAAGTAGGAGTGATTTAAGGCAACATTCGGCATCCTGATGTTAGAGAATCAGTTGATTGTGTGTAATTACTCAGACTCAGGAGTGCATCAGCAACACTTCAATGAACACTGTTTCTCCCTGTCATCAGCTGTGTCTTCCACGTTGAAAACTGATTCCTGATTTTGAGGCAGAAGTACTTGTCTGGAGAACTGAGTAACAAATGGGATATGCAACCTCCCATCTCAAGGTTACTGATTTGAATCCAGCCTTAATAATGAATAACGTTGTAAAGTTATCTCAGTATCAAATGGGCAACTGTGAGAGTGAAGTTAGTTGGATCCAGAGTGAAAATGTGTATTTCCCAACTACCTGGCAGGCAAAGTCATTGCCAAAAGATGTTGTTATGTTCTGTTTTGTTTAAAACTTTAGTGCTGAGGCTGAAAAGATCCTAATAGTAATTTTCTTGAGGTAAGTATAATAACTTAATTTCCTTGTTTTCTAAACTATCATGAAACTACAGCAAATGCTTAGTTTCTGTATTAGGATATATATGGTGTTGGGCTGAGACTCCATGAGGAAATGAAAAGAAAGGGTATATGTTGTCTCCAGAGAAGCAGAAAAGAAGTGTGACATGGAAATAGAACAAAGTGTCACCATGAGCTGAGGGGACAGAGAAGGCGTTGCTATTTCTTGAAGTAATGCCACAGATACTGTTTTGTATCATCTTGCACCCTCTCTGCATTTGCAACCATGACCACTGAGATACCGGGTGTGCAAAATTCTTAAATCCTGGAAATTGCTTTTTCACAGAGTGCCTTGATCTATGTGAATTGCCTGCTAATTCTTCCACATGTACTGGCAGATGAGGAATACTTGTGACATGTTAAGCTTAATTATGTTAGTGATGACTAAGCAGCAGGCATGTTAGGAGAATACACAAGGAAGGGGGTTGAGAGCAGTTTAAGTATATAGTTACAGAACAAGAGAAGCAGTGTCTGGGAATGTGAGAGCTCAAGACTTGCAGAGAATGCTCAGAAGATTTGAGCAAGAGAGAAGGAAACAGGAACGGTTTTCCCTGGGCAGGGTTGAGGAGAAAGAGTAAGGAGGAGAGTGCTGTCCCGGCCAGAAGGTGGAAGCAACCTCCACCATGACTTGGAGAGATAGGAGGAACTCACATCTGTTGATAAAATGCTCTCAAGTGGTACGGGAAGTGTGAGATAGTGACTTACATTTCATCATCCTGTACCAGGTCTGTGTGTGCAATGAACTTTACAGGGCACTATAGGTTCTATACTGTCAATCAAGAGAGACAAAGATGTTCACATTCAAGGAGAAAAGTGTGCTTATGAGAAGTGTTGGTCAGAGGGCAAAGGAGGGCAGAACAAGTCCTGAAGATGCAAATTGTATAAGGTATGGGTTCATTCTTTTGCAAAGTAATCATACGAGGGAGGCCTGCTCCCAAGATACACACCAGGGGAGCCATGATAAGACCAAATCCTAGAGCTTATCCAGACCAAGGAAATCTCTTGAGCCCATTGGCACAGCAAATTACTACAAGAATACACTCAGGTGAAATGTCTCTATCACGGCTGTGTACAGGATTGTGACAGCCAGCAACTTTATCTCTGGAAATGAAAGATCTGGTGTTATTCTGCTTTGTTTGACCTTTCCAATCTGTGACAAGGTTTTCTGCCAAACTGAACATTCAGAATAAAGGGAAGGTAACTAACTTCTGAAACCCTTTCCCAGCAGACACTGTTCCACATGTGTCCCAGCAGAGTCACTGAAAAGGAGAAAAAGATGTAGAATAAAGATAAAAATGGAAGTAAACATCTTAAAAAGATAATTAATTAAAAACTGTACTTAACTTAGCATCTGGTCATGCAGTCCTGCTTCCTTGCTTTGTTATCTCTGATCAGTTCTGTACATGTTCATCGTTACTTTGCTCCTTTGTGCTCTGAGTACCTCATTCTGTTCAAATAGATCTGTAAATGGACATTGAACCTTTTAGCTGAGAGATGGACAACTGCTGAACCCCTTGTTGTTAATATATTCATGATGCTGTAGGCTAGCTTGAAGATAGCATTTATGATATGAAAGGCATCTAATATATCTTCAAAAGCTACCTGCTATTTTCATTTTGTCTCACTAGTTTCCTAAATACGTTCACTTTGGACTCTCTTGTGTCACCATGAAACATACTTCAATCTAGTGACACTAGTTAAAATCTCAGTTACATTGAGAAGGAGACTGAAGCACTGGTAAAAGGGGAGAAGTGTCTGGGTGGAACATGTTCAGCCCATAGAGAATATCCTTCATCTGCAATGGAAAGCAAAGATTTCTTCCTAAATACAAGAACTGACCTGTTCTGCAGATGTGCTGTCATCAGCTGCTCATTGAATACTGTTTCATGTAGTTCATGAATATAGATGGCTGATTCCTCAGGGCAACTGATTCTATTAATACAAAGCATATGCACAACCACCACTAACAGCAGAACTCTGCTTAGCTTCTGGTGGTTTAACTTTGTTCACTAGAGGGAAATGGCAATCTCAGAAGGAAAGGATGCTGACAATGGAGTTCCTAAGACTGCAATAGTCTCACTTTTGTAAATATATAGACTTTTAAAGATAATAGTCATTAATTTATGTACTTGGGCAGTTGATTTGAGACCTTCCACAACTCTTTAATTTTGAGGCAGCTGGTAAGAGAGTTTTTACACTGAGTTCATTATGGAAATTACTATACAGTGGGGTGATGAGCATGCTTAAAGTTAAACATCGTGCATAAGTGCACACTGGGCTGACTCACAATGGGAGAAGTTGGGAAACTGACCTTGAGAAGATAATGTCAAAATAGACACAAATTTCCTTTGTCTGTATGGTAAAGTGTAGAATAGGAAAAAAACCCACTACATAATTCCCACTACATCAGAAAGCAGAAGAACCTCAATTATAATAACAAAACACAACAATATAAAATCTGGGAATAGTGCATAATGAAATGAAAGAGTCATTAAAATATCAGAATGAGATCATTGCAGGACCCTGTTTAGTGGGGCTGAGAAGCTTTTAAGTTTTTTGCCTACACAAAATACTACACTTTTGGCAAATGTAGACAAAGGTTCTTCATAAAGAAAAGTTAGAAGGTGTAGAAACCTACCAGTGGGAAAGCTGAAGGAAGAACTTCCATGCTTTCAGTAGGAGCAGGAGGAATTTTCTTTGTGTGGCTCTTGAAGACTTTTTGTATTTTTCTCTCAAGTGACAAGAGGTTCAGCTTCCCAAGGTATTATTGAATGGATTCCATCTTGAGTCAGCAGCTTGTGCAGAGAAGGTATAGTTAACATCTCTGTTATTTGATTATATTGTAGATTTTAGCTGCATGACAATTTTATAATTTGTAATTATTGGGATCTTCCACTTTAATTTTCTACAATGTAGTTGTGATATTTATTTTTCTTCCAGATGTTCTTGGCTACAGCAGGGGTCCCAGTCAGGTTGTGAAATGTTTTGCCTATTGAGTCATGAAAACTGAAAAGGAATCTTTTCAGGTTATCTCTTCCGTTTCCCCTCTTTATGAAATATAACTTCCTAGCAAATATTCCCAAATAATTTGAAGTATGTAATTGGTCATGAAGTATGTAACTGGTGATGTTTTCATCAGCTATGATTACATTGTCATCCCGTCTTCATTATATGTCTTTGGGGAGGGTTACTTTAGATTAGACATAGCGTGGTCTGCTTGGCTGGACATCTCCACTACAAATATAGTATGAAGCATTCAGAGGGGATACTGTCCTATGGAGCCCTTTAAGCCCCTCTGGGAAGGACCACTATGCCCTTTTGTCTGCCTATTGCAGATGACACGAACATAATGGGGTCCCTGTGTCAATGTTCATGCCACCACTGCTTACATGTGGCTGTGGACCTAAAACTTTAATTACTGCTCATGTTGTTTCTCAGTGATATCACAGAATCACAGAATCACAGAACTACCAAGGCTGGAAAGGACCTTTAAGATCATCAAGTCCAGCCTATGACCAACACCACCACACTGTCTAGACTATGGCACTAAGTGTCACATCCAGCCTTTCCTTGAACACATCCAGGGATGGTGCCTCCACCACTTCCCTGGGAAGTCTATTCCAATGTCTAATCACCCTCTCCATGAGGAAGTGCTTCCTAATATCCAACCTAAACCTCCCCTGGTGCAGCTTCAGGCTGTGCCCTCTTGTCCTGTCACTGGTTGCCTGGGAGAAGAGCCCAGCCCCCACCTGACTACAACCTCCCTTCAGGTAGTTGAAGAGAGTGATAAGGTCCCCCCTGAGTCTCCTCTTCTCCAGGCTAAACAACCCCAGCACCCTCAACCTCTCCCTATAAGACTTTTCCTCTAGTCCTTTCACCAGCCTCGTTGCTCTCCTCTGGACCCGCTCCAGCACCTCAACATCCTTCTTGAAGTGTGGGGTACTTATCATGGTACTTATTTGCGTGGCAGTGAGCTGGAACTGCTGGGACTATATCATCCCATGTTGGGACATGAGGTAACCACTAGTGCATGGAAAACATGTAGATGAGGAGGACCCTTTACAAGGTCTGCTCAGGAGAGTTAGTGCTGTGTGCTTGCCTCCCTTGTGTGACCTTTTGGGAGTTACCAGTGCATTGGAGTGGCTTTTTTATGGAGTCTTTTCTAACTTCCCAATTCTTTCAAGTCAATGGCTGCCCAGCTTGGTGGAAGGTGTTCAAGGCATGACTTGATGACTGTTACATAATCTCTTTGAAGTCATAGGTGTTTTCTGGAGCTCTGCAACTTCTGTGTAGAGTAGAAGATCAATCCAAGCTGGAATAGGGAAGGCCAGTGTTGGCAGCAGCAGTTAGAGTGGACCTTTGCACCCCCTGGTACATGCATGGGGCATACTGTACAGAAATGGCTAATCCCCAGTTGGGAAAAGCCATGAACACCTTTACCATCAAGAGTGGACTGAATGGGACCAAGGGAATATACTTAAATGTCAATGCCTTACCAAATGTAATTATTGTAATATGAAGACTAAAAAGTGTGGGAGTGTCCTTGTTGGAGGACAGAAATTGAGTTCAGTAGCTAGAGGATAGAGTGAATTAATGTTGTTCAATAGTAAAATTTTTAGTGTTTTTAATTCTGTAGGTGTCAAGCCTGGCAGAAGAAACCACCAAAGAAGATTTCCTTAATGGGAGAGTCTGTGTGTTGCCCCTTCTCTGCCAGAGATGTTCTTTAGTGAAGTAGGGATACCTATGTGGGATGTCTTTCTTAAATTCTTAAGCTTTGCAAGCTCTGTGTTGCCCAGGTCTGTCTGTTTGACAAAGTAGTTTTGGGCATGCCTGAGGTGAGAGGACAGGTCAACTGCTACCCTCTGTAGCTGTGACAGTTTTTACCCCTGTAAAGGAGGGATTCATGCTGCAAGCAAGAGCCTAAGAGCTGTGAAGCTTGGGAGCAGAGTTTTATAAGGAAAGAAAGTTTGTGCCATGTGGAAATCTTTGGGGATTAAAGAAACTCTGGAAGTAAACAATCAGAACACTAATTTCTGTAATGTTCCCCTTGTGGGACAGGGAATGGCAGCTGTAGTTGCTTTACACTGTTCCCAGTGTAATCACCATCACATCAGTGCATTGAGTATTCAAGTGCCTTAGCAGTGTCTTCCTCTACTAACATATATTAGACCGGGAGACAGATGTTTATGTCATGTTATTTTATTCCTCATCAATCAGCAGTTTCCCAATGATCTTATTTTTAACTTGATTATTTACTAATGAGCAATAAAACCCACAGTGCCTACAGCAACATTTGCACAGTGGGTCGTGAAATAGCAACAACACACACTTAGTTTGATTCCTTTTCATGTTTACCACAAATCAAATACTTTCCTAATGTCTATGTCCTTGTTTAAACCTAAATCATAGCAGGATATTTCTGTTCCTTCAGTTGTTTTCTTTTAGTTATGGTCACAACATTTTGTCCACTGACGTCTTAGCAACTTGTAGCAGTCTTGGAGACAAAGCCAAATAATTTCCCTAGAGGCTGTATCTGGATGTCGGGATGCTGGACATTCACTTCTGATTTTTTCTGGCTTCCTTAGCCTACATTAATTCTGATTTGTTATGAAGTGTATTAAAGCTAATAAGAAGTGAAGCTTCTTTCAGCTAAAATAAGTAAAGGGGTTGAGGTGAAGGGGTCCAAAGGTGCCACAAAGCAAGGTGGCTTTTACATTTTAAAGTGACACCTGCAAAGCTGTGTAGCCTTGAAAGACGTTGCCACAGATAATCTATCTGCACAGCCCTACTCATACAGAAAGCCAGAAGATGCTTCCTCTGTCAGTCTTAAAAAAACAAGAGAAAATATTTTGGCTTTGCAACAAATATTCAAGTTTGCAACATGAATCCGGAGCTGTGAGGACTGAAAAAAGGACATGATCTAGGATGGACAAATTATCTTAAGAGGTATGGGTAGTAAAGACAGAGACTCCATTAACGTGAATGGCTGTGGGGAGGGAGATTTTAAAACCAGCTTTCATCAGATCCATGGAAGAAGAAACAAAGTAACCTGCCGTGTTTGTGGGAAACACCAAAGCCTATGAAATAGCAAGGTAGTTTTCTTGAAAACTGATGTACATAACGGGAAGAAAGGTATCATATGTATTCTAAGAGGGAGTGAAGACTGAGAAGCAAGGTGTGAAGCTGTAATTGTAAAAACACAACTTTGAATAAACTAGCCATTGCATGATAGCAAATAAAAAATAAAGTGTGGTACAAACTGAATTCTCTTTTCCTGTGCTGAAGTTCCAGTGTTACGGAGGTATGGCATCTTAATTACAATACCCTAGTGCTTCCCTGAGTACAGTAAGCTGCCTGCACCACTTCTCAGTCTTTCCACGTTCCCTTTCCTGGAGGAAAAATTAAAGGCCACTGTGGTTTGGTTTTCTTTAGTAATTCAGAATGCTGTGTCTTGGTGCACCCACCACCCGCTGCTGAGGGCAGTGTCAGGGATGCGGGCTTTGCTCTTGCAGCAGAGGGTGATGTGTAGTCATTCGTGGGTCTTTGTGGACTTTATTTCACAGCCTCTGAGTTGCTTCTAAAGAAAATCTGGTGGCTTGCATCGGTTGGCTTTGTTCTGGCTGCATTGCTTGTCTAAACTGAAACATTCAAGCAGCAGCTTTAAAATCTGGAAACGTTTAAGCTAATTTGAAGTCTGCCATGACTAGATGGGTGATTATGGCTTCTGAGCGAACTACTTGAAAGTAACAGTGAAAACAGTGGAGAGAGTAGCTGATAGGTATTTTCAGTGCAAGTGGATGCTCGTCTCTTTCTTTGTTGAGTGTATCAGTGCTAGGGCTTGTCTGCATAGAAACTTGCACTATTGGAGCTAAATGAGTTAATTTTTCAATGTTACTTAAATGGATTAAAAAAGTGGCATATGGACTGGTCCTTGTTTTGCATCCTGCGTATTCTTTTCCTCCAGCCAGGGATTGAACTGCTTCTGCAGGAGATGTTTGTCTGTTCAAGGTGTGGTCCCCACTGTGAAAATCAATGTTATCAGAAGAGACTTATATCTGCTCACCTCCAGGGACTCATTATTTCTGATCTGTATCACTGCACATTTTTAAGGTGTAAGAAGGGAAATGACACCCAGCCTACTAGAGCTCCAGTGATTAATGTGTGATTAGCCTGAGTAAGTGTGAGGAGGGTTCATCTCCTCCTTTGAGGAAGAGATGGAGGGGCAGATTGAGGCCAGGAGATGGATAGCTGTGTGCTAAGTGGATTAGCTCAGCGTAACTCACAGCAAGGCCAGGATGTAAACGATACCTGATCAACCTGCCGGATACCAGCAAGCAGTCTATCGCGGAAGGGTAATTCTAAACCTAAGGATGTGCCTAAGCAAGGACAGTGTTAAAATTGAGTGAGCTTCTTTCTCCTCATTTCTGTAGAAAGGGCTGTAACTCCCCAAGAAGAAAAAAAAATAACTTTTCCATTCTGTTTTTAAAGGTTTTGGTGTTTTCTTTCCCCTGGCTTCAGATGCGTTTTGTAGCTACAGTGGAAGATCTTCTCACAAAGTTGTGTGTTTTTATTACCTGACTATAAAAGATCTTGAGATCCACTTTCAGTCATTCTTTAAAAAGTGATCAGTATAGCAAAATTCCAGTATATTCCTTGTAATGTGCCAGTGTCTCCTTGAAATCTGCCTTGTCCTCTAGTAGGTACTAGTTTTTTTAAGGCTGAGTGCACTGCAGAGAGTGCATTACACACTGTGCCTAATCTGCAGGAAGCAGAGAGGAAAGATCTGCCAGTTCCAGCGCCTTGGTGCAACGTGTCTGTTACTGGCACCTTGCTCCTCGTTACAAAGCTCTGTTCTGGACAGGGGAGAAAAATGCTTGCACTTCTAAATAGTTCTCAGCCCATTTGCAAGCTCTACAACATTTATTATTTTCATCATGTTTAACAGCACAGCTCCTCATTTTCTTGGCCTTTTATTGCTGTTATAGTACTGTGGGCTATGGCTTCATTTGACTTTTCTGAGAAGGCAGTATCACCTCTAGTTAGCATTTAGATGGGAAAATATCTGAGAGTGTTTGGGAAATGTAATGGCTGCTCAGAATGTGACATGTATCCATCTAAAACAAGACTGAGAATATGCTGGGAAGTGATTTATCAGAAAATGTTTGCTCATCAAACCCAAGTGAAAATACGAGTTCCAGTAAAACCTTAGTAAAACAAACAGTTTAGATCAAAACAGGAGAGGCAGTCTGTGGTGTGTGTAATAATATGGTACCTAATATCCTCACTGGGTAAGTGCATGAATTCATTAGTCAGGTCTTCCTACTTCTGTTCTTCCACATGGCCAATGGCATCCTGGCTTGTATCAGCAATAGGGTGGCCAGCAGGACTGAGGAAGTGATTGTTCCCCTGTACTCAGCACTGTTAAGGCTGCACCTCAAGTACTGTGTTCAGTTTTGGGCCCCTCACTACAGGAAAGACATTGAGGTGCTGAAGTGTGTCCAGAGAAGGGCAATGAAGCTGGTGAAGGGTCTGGAGACCATGTCCCACAAGGAGCATCTGAGGGAACTGGGGTTGTTCAACCTGGAAAAAAGGAGGGGAGACCTTACTGCTCTCTACAACTACCTCAGAGAAGGTTGTGGCAAGGTGGGTATCGGTCTCTTTTCCCACGTAACAAGCAATAGCACAAGAGGAAGTGGCCTCAAGTTGTGCCAGGGGAGGTTTAGTTTGGGTTTTAGGAAAAGCTTCTTCACTGAAAGGGTTGTCAGGCACTGAAACAGGCTGCCCAGGGAAGTGATGGAGTCACCATCCCTGGAGGTATTTAAAAGACGTGTAGATGTGGTGCTTAGTGACATGGTTTAGTGATGAACTTGGAAGTGCTGGGTTAATGGTTGGACTTGATGATCTTAAAGGTCTTTTCCAACAAAAAAGATTCTCTAGTTCTGCAGATATGATGCATAGCTTTGTCTCAGTCTTTCCTGCTAGAGCTGTGCTCAGTGGTAAGATCATGAAGTGTCAGTGATGTGGAGAACTAAAAAAAGCATCTTCCTGCACATTGTAATATAAGGACAGATTCTTGTACCAATATACCTGTTTCAGTTATGGGTAAGTGTATGTCTTGTCAGTATAACTGCTAATTTCTAAGGAAGTGTCTTACATAGTTCCATTTTCGTCATTCTTAGAGAAATTGCTAGATGTGTATAGAATAACATTCATGCAGGGTGAATTTATTGCCCTAAATGAATTGTAACAACTTTGTGTGTGGTCAAACCAAAGCTGTTTCAGTTCAACTTTCTGAAACTTGTAACTGAGGCCACTAATATAAATTCCATGTTGCTCTGGATGGCTTTGCCAAATTCTGCTGAAAATTGCAGCCTTCATGACCCAAAACCCAACTTCTTTTGAAACTAAATGTAAAAATCACATGGATTTCACTGGATCAGCTTCATCCACTAGAAAGAGAAGTAAAAAATAACATTGAGAAATTAAGTTGGGGTTTTTTTTTCCATTGCATTCATCTCAGCTTTGTCAAGTTCCAAAGGTTATGTACTTTGTTATATTGGAATAGTGAGGGTGAAAACTGACCTTGCAATTTAATTAACAATTCCATTGATGATGTCCTGAGCAGAGCTGGATCTTTTGCTGTCATAACTCTTAGTTAGGCAGAACTAGAAGGAGGAGAAGGAGATGTTCGACACTGAGAAAAGCAGGTGTTGCTAGAATTATACACAGGGAGGAGGACTTTTGAGTAATAGATTTAGAATCTTTTTAAATCAGTTTGCTTTCCTCCTGGCATCTCACTTTTATAATAAACTGTTTTGTAGTGTCATGGATTTCTGTTAAACAGATGGTATCTTTTGTCCCAGTGGTGTCTGCTTATTGCTCGTGGATGAAGTGATTTTGCTACATGGTTAGCTAAAATGCAACTTGCGGTTCTTTGGCAGTCCAAGTTGTTATTTAAAGAGTCTTAAAATGTAAGTAACGGTTAAGTTGTTGCTCATTTTAGTTTATACACACTTAGCAGTAGGCGTGCTTCTAAAAATACAAGTAAACACAGATATCTAAGTGCACCTGTGGAGGTTTTCAACAAGCTTATTCTCTGTTCAGGGGAAAGAATTGGTAGTTTATGCCAGCTGCAGGTTATATTAGGCAAACTTAGCAACAGTAGGGATAATGAAGAAATACATGAGGCTTGTACAGCTGTTTAGGAGTAGGTTGGACAAACATCTGTTGGAGTAGTGTAAGTATGGGAGGGTGCAGTGAATGACTGCCCGAGGTGTCTCCATCAGCACTCACATCCAATTCCTAACCTAAGAGGTTTTCTAATCAGCCCCTCAGATGGCAAACAGATGGATGGCTTTGGCCTGCTTCTTGAGGCTTACAATCATGGAATTTGAGACCTGGTCTCTGGGAAGCTGCGGATGAAATACATGTGTTTTTTCCACTCCACTGTTCAAGCTTCTCAGGGAACTCATAGGATATGAATGTTATAGAGGCAGCAAATTTTGTCTTGCTTTTATTTGTTGGTTGGTTGTTTGGTTGAGTGACTTGGTTTGTGTTTTTTATTTCCCAATCAGTTCCTTTTTTCTGTGAGCTTCACATCTTCACTGGTTTTCAGGCTATTTGAAGATTCCTACTTGGGTTCAGTAAAAGCAGATCATTCCTCCTGTTGCTTTACAGTGGGAGTGAAATTTGAGAACCTGTATGTGCTGGGTTGGAAACCTGGGATGCTACTGACAACCACTGACAGGACAAAGCACTGGCTGGGATGCTGTCTTTGTTCTTGCTGCATCACTTGAGGATTTCTAGGAGATTGTCCTCAAGTCGTATCACTAACCTGTATTATCTTTTCAATGGATTTTAGCAGCTTGAGCTACATGTGATCTTCCTTGAAAACTTTCTGAGGAGAGCTTTCTAAACTGCCATTATACTACTTGCTGCTCCCAACCTCTTGCTACTTTTTAACACTTGGTGAATGAGATGAACTATTAAGAATTTGTACCCTACTTTTCTTGCCATGAATAAGTTAAAGCTCTCCATCACATGCTAAATACTGTGAAACATTGTGAGCAAAGGAATTATTAGCTCACTAGCCTCAAACTTGCCTGGCATTTGTTTGAATTCTGCTGCTTTAATAGCACTGTTTAAATTATTACTACATCATTCAAGCTACAAGTAGTTTTTTGACACACACATTCCCCTTTCTTTTGTATTGTGCTTTTTCATTTTTACCACCGTTGTCTAAACCTTTTGAATAGAATGTCATTTATTTGTATCATTGCTGGAAATACTAGCTCTGTATCTATCACACATTTCCCACACTAGTGGTGAAGTTCAAACTTTTAAAGGATGGTTAACAGAATAGTAACAACATATGGGTCTGCTGAAGTGCCTCACACAGGACTCAAACACATAAGATCACTGCAGGGAGGGATTTTAAGCCTTCCCTTTTTGACATGGTTTCTTTCTGCCCAGTTCTTCAAAGGAGAAGGTGCTGATGGTGTCTCAGTGTTCTTAGTGAATAAAACTATATTGTGAGAACAGGCAATGTTTCATTTTAGTCTCTAGCTGTATATCAACATTTATAAATAGATAATTTTGAAACCTTTTCAAGAGAGTTAGTGTTGTGGTGATTTTATTTGATTTGCGCTTCTTCAGAAAGCATAATTATGACAAATGTTTCCATTACCCATTGCTGGTGCTTTGGGAAAGAAAAAAAAGTCTGTGATTGCAATTAGCTCCTGTAGACAGCAAAAGAACTTTAACTAAAGCTAGGTTTTCTGTGGTGTTAACTGTTTCCTTCACAGAAATCAGTACTTGCTGCAGTCTGACGTTTCTGTGGGTAGGGAAGTTGCTGAATGTTGGACACAGAGTGAAGGCCAAGTGGGCTCAATAGCTTGACACTGAGCGATGGCAGTACAGAATTCACACAGGTTTGAACCACAAAGCTTACTTGCTCTATCCCTCTCTAGACTGCAGCTTGTCTGGTTGAAACTCTGACTTTGCAGTTTCTATTAGTTCTGTCTCTGATCTTCTCAACTTGATCCCTCTCAGACAAAATCCTTGGCTAACTTCTTCCAAGCTTGCTGCCCCACTTGCTGGTTCTGCAGTATTCCTCCTTTTCCAGTACAGACTCTTGCTCTGGTGGACGCTCTGCTCCCTCCAGTTTCAAGACTGAATTGGGAAAGATTCTCTAATCTTCTCTAATTCCACAAGATGCTTCATTTTCATGGAAGAGACCATCCATGCTATTTGTATTGTGCAGTCTGACCTATACCTCACAGAGTGTATCAGGATGTGGTGTTAAGGCTCATGGCTGGTGAACACCATCATTACACTTGGGTAGTAATGTAAAATATTCTAGTACTGCTCTTCAAGCTGCTGTGGAAGAAAGTGCTTTAAATGGACTTTACCTGGGAAAGTCTCTTGAAAACACTGTGTGACTTCATGTCTCGGCTGTGGCTTGATGTTCCCCTCTTTCTTGAGAATGCAGATCTGTAATAAGTCTATCTCCAACAGAATAACCAAAACCTTTCACTTCCATCAATCACTTTACACATCTGGAGTCTGGCTTCCTTGTAAAAAATACTTATATTAGCCTCCTTTCTTGACAGTCATGGTATGGGACGAGGGGCTTCTAATAATGCTTACATATAAAGTATTAACAGAAAGTGATTCCCATTCACTTTCTGGTTAATAGTTGGTGACTTGCCTTCCTATCCTATGCAGGTGACCTACACTTATCATAGTTTAAAGTTTTCCATGTGCAGAATTAGTAACTCAATCTCTGTTCCTAAGGCTGAAGATCTTTTTACCTCCTTTCAGATGGCTGAGATGCTTGACTGCCTTTGCTCATTATGGCTGGCTTTTGTTCTTCCTCTGTTGCAAGACTGAACAGCACCACAAATTAGTCTGGTTTTCCAAAGGGACAATTTTTCACTTGCCATGTTTAAAGCTTCACTTAATTCTTTCAAGTTCTATGCTATGTCAAAATATACAGATTGTTGAGATTACAGTATGCATACATATCAGTTTAATTCTACTTTAGTCACCTAATTTCTCCAGCCATCTGACCAGTGTGGGGCTGTTTAGGTGTCTGTGTTTTGGTTTGAGCCAGGGTGAAGCTCTTTGCTGATTTATTTTTTCTTTCAGTGAACTTTTTAGCAGCGCCAGTGGACTGATAACAACCAAGGTCATTTCTGGCTGTCTGCAGCCTCCCCCCCTATGGGGGAGCAGATTAGACTGAAGGCAGGATCAGCAAATCAGAATATTCCCTTCTCATAATATTTTCCCTATTTGGCTTTCAGTATAGGTTAAGACATCACAGAAGTCAAGCCTTTCTTTTTTTTCCTTTTCCACTCACTTTTCAGCTTACTGTCACTTCTATCACCCTCTCTTTGGCTCTCTCTTTTTTTCCATTTTCCTTCCCAGCCGACACCCGAGGGCCCGTCTGTGCGCCCGGACACTCCCCCCTTCAGCTGGGAGTCACCAGGGAGAAGAGTTGCTGTGAGAGTCGCTGGGGGAGGAGGGAGGGGATCGGGTGTTGCACATCCCTTTACAAATATATATATATTCCCTTATCACTAATAGTTTAAATCAGTCTGTTTCACTTTTCAACCCAGAAAGCCTCTCTTTCTCATTTTTCTCCCTCTTTCCCTACCTTAGGGGAGGAGGGGGGTGAATCGAGAGTGTTCCAACTCGGTGCCAAACCGTGACAGTCTGCAATGTCACAAAACTATTCAATGGGACCAGCTGCATATAAAGATGAATGCATTTGAGTCTTCTGTAAGTCCTCAATATTAGTGCCATGCATATGCATAGCCTCTTTTTGCCTTGAAATCTTCCAATAATCCTGGCTTCTAGTGAAGATTTTTCTATACTTTAACTAGATATTCTAAGTGCAGACTGCTGTTATTCACTGTTTACACCATTGTACTTGATTGCTGTACTTAGTCAAGGATTCACAACTGATTTCAGTACAGAAAGGATAAGAAACCTGAAGAGCAGGTCTATGTGCATCTTGTTGTATCAGGTTGTGAAGGGATGTAAGTGGCAAGGACTCGGTAAGGTTGTCCTACTATTATGAATTCTTGTAGCACAAATGTTGAGCATTCAAAGCTTGCATTTTCTGTGAATCACCCAGCTCTACATTTTTACTCATTAAAAAGCTGTAAAGAAGCTTGCAACACATTTATCATGATTAGTTCTCTGAAAATGCCAACACAATTCCATGGTGATTTGCATGGAGATACTCTGTAATAACACTGTGCAAGGCTGAAGACTGAGGCATCAGCAGAGAGATGAATACAAAGGAGCCACATTGTTTTGTTGGGGAAGATCATTTCAGGTCCTCCAAGTCAAATGACTTCTAGCTTTGTTCTTTACTCACAGTTCAGCTAATGTCTAACTGCCTCGTATTATTTGTACAGCTCTGTAAGACCTGATTGTAGGCACACAACAGACACAGTTTGAAAGACTGACTCAGAAAATAAAAATCAAGAAATGCGTAGAACATATTTTCTCCTTTGTGAATAAACTTTTTAGAGCAGGGTCGTGCCTACTTTAACTGCAGGCTGTGATAGAGGTCCTTCAGTTGTCAGAGGAGAGCAGAAGAGGGATTGGTGTGGCACTGTCAAGGCCACAAACGCATATTGGGTCCTGACAGCTCTTCATTGCCTGGCTTCTCTTAAAGCCAAGGGCTCAGCTCTGTGATGGTGGGGAATGGCACAGAGAGCTGACTAGAGAAAGGAACCCCAACTGACTTCATTCTGTTTCAGGTAATAATGACTTTCTAGGTTTATTCACTTCAGCTGTAGTTAAAGCCACACAGCTGGTGTCATCAGATGTGTGACAGAAATCTAAGAGGAACAGTGAATGGTCAAGATTCTGTGAGCAAATCCCTTTCTGTCCATGGGTTTCTTTGAAAAAAGAAAGGTGATCTTTCTCAAGGAATTTTCCATCCAAAAAAATATTGTCAAAGTTCCTCACTGAGCTGAAAAATAGTCTGAGGGTCATAAGGAATTCCCCTACCACTGCAGAAGCGACCCACATCCAAAGGAGCGCAGCAGTCGGAAAGGGAAGCAGCATCTTTAAAATGCTTCCCTCTCTTTTGAGGCAGGGGGAAGGGGATGGATAGAGAAAGGAGAGTGATATGGTGCTTTAAAGGAGGCAATGGAGAATTGTTCCTGTCACCCTCAATCATTTGCCCTGGAACACTAAGTAGTTTTAGTTTAGTTTTGGTCCTTGAGCAGTTCCTGATGCAGCATGACTGCCTTCCCCTTTTACAATCAGTAAACAGTGTAGTCTCACTCTCAGCTGTTTCTCTACACTAGCAAGAAAAAAATTCAAGCTGGGTGACCTGCCAAGGTAACCTTATAAATTTCAGTGACTAAAAATTTCATCAACCTTAACCATATGTGCTGAATGCCCCCAACAGCTGCAGGTTAAGAAGGGCATTCAACACGTAATTACCTCAAAATTGACTTTTTTTCTATTTAGTGCCCATGAACCTATCCTTGCTGTGGCTGGTTGGCTCCCATTCAAATGATGATCCAGCATGCTGGTGAGGCAGCAGTCACCCCTGTGCCCACTGAAGCATGGGAGAAGCTGGGGGGGTGAGGGAAAGGGAAGGTTAATGCTTCTCTTAAGTCTGTATATTGCCTTTCACCTTTTAATTATTATTTTTTTCAGAAGATTTTGCAGAAAATATGCAACACCCACTTTTGCTTTGGTTTGTTGGGGTTTTTTGTTTGTTTGTTTCTTGGTTGTTTGTTTTCTTAGTGGCAAATAATACTCCCTCTCCACAACTCTCTGTTACACCTAAGGCTTCTTGGACAATTGCAGCTTTACTCATGGTGGCAGCTGGGCAGTCCTGGGCAACACTTATGGAAGGGAGGACTGAATCAGACCTCAGTTATTTATAGTCTGATGCTAAGCATTGGTATTGATGTCAGGGCATTCAGTACCTGTATTTAAGTTATGGCTGGCAGGTCACTTTTGAAAACAGAACCATTGATTTATGGAAAGCATGCTTAGATCAATAATTTTCTCAAATAGATTGTTTTTCCTACTAGAAATGTTGGGTGAGGTGGAGTGGGGAATGGTGGCTGAATTAACTACATCAAGAAGTTTAGAATTATGATAGTGCCAACAGAACTATCCTAGGTTTGATATGTGTGCAACCCAAGGGTAAAGAACCTCAAGTTCCTGTTCACTGTAACGCATTTACACCCTCTCACCAGTGGAGAAAGATGGTATTTCTGTTACATGGAGGTTCCTTCTGGCTGTGAAGCCTATCACATTTTACCTGTGTTACACTGGAAATCATGAGATTAGGAAAGAAGTTTTGTGCTTACATCTGAAAGTATTGATCCTCTTTGTATGAGAAGTGTGCATCCAAGTTGCTGGGCTTGAGTCTCTGCTGTGATACGAAGGGTGAGATTCATCTGGCTAATTGTAGGTGTCTATGTCAGAGTTACTTGTCTAGGCTCTTCTTAAAGACTATGGACTTTTAGGGCATGATTCATTGCATGTTAAAAGTATGTCTTTAAGCATCCAAAATGGTCAGATGACTTGTGACCCTAGAGTGCCAGTGTCTAGAAACTTCTTTGGCTATTGGGGATGCATCTGCAGATGTCCTAAGTAAGCAAGGTGACCCCTGGAAGGCCTAATGAGGGAAACTAAAATTGTGACCTGAAAATGGCTGATGTCTGAAAAGAAACCAAAAAGCACAGAATTTTGGAAGTCTTTTATAGACCTATTTTGTAGGTCCCTCAGCCTGTGACCTTCATTAAGACTTTTTTAGGAATGCAGTGGCTCATGAGAGAACTTACTGCAGTGCTGTACTATTTACTAACTGTATTTCTTTCTGATCACTGGTAAAACTGAGAAGATCAACATCCATGTGAGGTGTCACTTGTTCCTGGTTAGGAACTATTTTTTATCCCTAGCAGGTTTGCTCTTAATAATGTTAATGAATCTGACTTTCCCATCACGATCACATATTGATTCAATTCAACAGGTGACTCAGTTTTTAAACTTGAGTAATCTGTCACCATCTATAGAGAACCATTTTTCTAAATATTCTTAAAGTCAACCTTTTTTATATTTAATATAAACTTTTATCTGATACAATGATAGAACTTAATTCTATGCTTGCATTACCATCCAGGAAAAGGCCTGTCCTCATACAGAATATTTACTTAGGTAGCAAGCGTGTATCACTGTATTACTTCTCCACACTTTAAATACCAGGAATGATAATCTATTGCAAGTAGTAATGCAGGCACAGTGATACAGAGTCAGTTAGTTGTTTTTACATTACACATGCAAGCTCCACATTTCCTGAAGTGTCACCAACAGACAATCCTGTAATTAAAGTAGAAGTTCTGCCTAATGTGAAGTGCTAGCTGCTCTTTTATCAGCCTAATGAATAGGATGAGAAGAGATTGCCTCCACAATCAAATGCATGCACTGGCTAAAGTTCAGTGCTCTTTCAAACCAACAGTAAAGCCTGTAGGTAGTCATCAGTTGGTGGAACCAGGAATGTCAGTGTTATAAATCAGTGAGCGCTCTATTTTCAGAGCCATTGCAGTACACCAGAAGCACAGGCCTAATTTTATGTCATTTCTCATTTTAGTGCTTGAAGGCTGATTTTAATAAAAGAACTATGCATCCTAAAAATTGTGGTGCCAAATTTTAATTTATTCATCAGTGGTTCCTCTAAATCATGATGGGTTTTGTTTCTTGGGTTTTGTACTTAAAAAGGAGAGGAGTGCTCTAAAAGGGTGCATTTTGCAGGTGAGGTGGTGTTTTTTGCTTTAACAAAAATTGTTGTGATTTGGGGGTGTGTGTGTATTCTGTCTTCAGGTTCCTTTATTTCAGTGATGGAACCGTTATAAATCTGAGAAGGTGGCTTCTGGTCTGTCTTATACTCAAACAGACAGAGTGTATACTTTTATATCCTTAATTTATCTTCTGATAGTATGTGTAGGAAAAATGGTTTAATGAGTATATAACACAGAGTCAGTAAACGTGTGTCTTAGTGACTCAGCCACAAGGTTCCCTGTTAGATCCCTGGACACCTCTGTGGTTTTTCCCCTTATTGCTGAATTTAGGTGATGATCCTAACCTTTTCACAGAATCACAGAATGTTAGGAGTTGGAAGGGACCTCTGGAGATCGAGTCCAACCCCCTTCATAGAGCAGAACCAACACAGAATCTAGGGCGAGTCACACAGAAATGCATCCAGACGGGTTTTGAAGATCTCCAGAGAAGGAGACTCCACCACCTCTCTGGGCAGCCTGTTCTAGTGCTGCATAACCCTCACAGGAATGGAAGTTTTTCCTCATGTTGAGGTGGAACTTCCTGTGCTCTAGCTTGCATCCATTGCCCCTTGTCCTATCACAGGGCATGACTGAAAGGAGATTGGCCCCTTCTTCTTGACACCCACCCTTCAGATATTTATATATATTACTAAGATCCCCTCTCAGTCTTCTGTTCTCTAGACTAACCAGTCCCAGGCCTCTCAGCCTTTCCTCATAAGGCAGGTGTTCCAGTCCCTTAATCATCCTCGTAGCCCTTTGTTGGACTCTCTCAAGTAAATCCCTGTCCCTCTTGAACTGGGGAGCCCAGAACTGGACACAGTGCTCCAGGTGGTGGGATCTCACTAGGGCAGAGCAGAGGGGGAGGAGAAGCTCCTTCAACCTGTGGGATGCACTCTTCTTAATGCACCCCAGGATACCATTGGCCTTCTTGGCCACAAGAGCACATTGCTGTCCCATGAATAACTGGTTGTCCACCAGGACTCCAAGGTTCTTCTCCACGGAGCTGCTTTCTAGCAGGTTGGCTCCTAATTTGTACTGTTGCATGGTGTTATTACTTCCCAGGTGCAGGACTCCACACTTGACTCTTGCTGAACCTCATTAGGTTCCACTTTGCCCAGCTCTTCAGCCTGTCCAGGTCTCACTGAATGGCCACACAGCCTTCCGGTGTATCAGCCAATCCTCCCAGCTTCGTATCATCAGAAAATTTGCTGAGAATACACTCTGTCTCCTCATCCAGGTCGTTGATGAAGATGTTGAACAGGACTGGACTCAGTACTGATCCCTGGGAGACTCCACTAGTTACAGGTCTCCACTTACTGAGCTTGCTCACGAGGATGTTATGGGAGAGTGTCAAAAGCCTTGCTAAGGTCAAGGTAGACTACATCCGCTGGTCTCTCTGTATCTACCCATTCTGTCACAACATCATAGAAGGCTATCAGATTAGTCAAGCATGATTTCCCCTTGGTAAATCCATCCTGGCTACTCCTGATAACCTTCTTCTCTTCCATCGCTTAAAGATGACCTCCAGAATGAGCTGCTCCATCATTTTTTCAAGGATGGAGGTGAGGCTGACTGGTCTGTAGTTTCCTGGATCATCCTTCTTACCCTTTTTGAAGACTGGAGTGACATTAGCTTTCCTCCAGTCCTCAGGCACCTCTCCTGTTTGCCATGATCTTTCAAAAATGATGGAGAGTGGTAGAGCAACATCAGCCATATCTCTCAACACTCGTGGGTGCACCCATTGGGGCCCATGGATTTGTGTAGGTTCAGTTTACCTTAGTGATCTCTAACCCAATTGCCATGGATAAGTGTAGTCTTCCTTCCTCCAGGCTTTCTTTCTTACATCCAGGGTCTGGGATTCACGAGGGCTGGTCTTAGGGTTAAAGATTGAGGCAAGGAAGGTATTCAGTAACTCTGCTTCTCTGAATCCTCTGTTACCAGGGCTCCCACCTCATTCAGCAGCTCCTTACCTGGAGCCTTATGGCAGGTGTCCGTGAAGAATTTTTTACCCTTCTCAGACATCTGCCCAGAGGATCACTGGAGGCAGACAAAGTGGGGGGTGGGGGGGTGGGGTTGGGGGGAAACACAAAAAAAAACAACCAAAAAAAAGAATCTGTGGAGCCCCCTTCACTGGAAGTGTTCAAGGGCAGGTTGAATGGGGCTTTCAGCAACCTGGTGTAGAGGGAGGCGTTCCTGCCCTTGCAGAGGGGAGTTGGAACTAGATGATCTTGAATGTCCCATGCAAACCTAAGCATTCTATGATTTAATGAATCTATACAGTGTACTTTATTTGCATTTAAGTAATGGTTGTTTGGTCTACTTTGGCTGTTTGAAGTAAGATGAATAGAGCTGTTTTCTGTTTACCTTTTGTATAGGTAGGCCTCTTTCATAGCCACGGGTCCTGAGCAGTTCTTTGAGTGTAATACAGTATCACAGTGTGGGATGCAGTTTTTACATCCTCTAATGGTGATACTTGAGATGTATTAACTTTCAAAAATTATGACCACGATTTTTCTACAGAAACCTGACTCTTTTTATTTTGGAATTTTTAACTTCTTCCTTTTGAAAATAAGATCCTTTTCAGAGAACTATATGGAGAGGATATTCTTTCTTTACTAGAGAGGTTTTATACATCGTCACTGTGGGCATCTTTCTTAAGAAAGTGTCTTCTGCCACTTTTGTTTTAGTTGTAACAATTGACAGCAAAGATCATACAATGTTAACAAAAAGCAACAATCTTTTTTGTGTTGTCTTTTTGGAGTTCCCCAATGAGCACATAATTCCTAAAAGATCTCTTATTTATTCAGAGGCTAAATATTAACTTTCATTCCAGATGCTTTGCTGTGGGTTTCCTGATTAACAGGAGGGTTGAATCTCAGTAAGGGCAAAAGTTGAAAATTTGGAAGATTTATTCACACTTCAATGAAACATTTCAAGTGTTTTCTAAATCTAAGATATCCATAGTGTTTGGGTTGTTTTGGGGTTTTTTTTTTGGTTGGTTGGGGTTTTTTTAATAAACATTTAGGTAAGGGGCTAATTCTCAGTTCCGAGAACCACACAATAATAGGACCTGTTGGCAGGAGCAGGAGGGATGCTGGTAATTCTGTGGTTTGTAGCAGTAAAAAAGAAAAAAAAAAAAAATTGAAAATGTTATTCCAGTGTGCACAGAAATAAATAAATAAGTAGTAAACCAATGCACAATCCAAAACCTCACACTTTTGGAAGTGAATCATGTGATCTGGGTCTGATTCAGATTGGGGGCTTTGAGGTGGGTGATGCTGCAGGAGCTCTTTGGGTATACTCAAGGAGTTTGAAAGAAATTAACTGTGACAACAAGGCAAGCAGCATTTTGATTTTTCAACTGAGCTGAAGGAGACTTTTTAAATGAACACACTTAATATTCCATTTTGGCTTTCCTCCCAGCAATATTCCCTTTTATACTTGCGGGAAATACCAATGCAGTCAAAAATACCTCAGAGAACATCTAACGACTTTCTAAATGCAACACTTTGAAAACTTAGTCAAACCTGGTAAGAAGATACATTGTGATTTGCTTTTTGAAGAGACAATGAGTCAGCTGTGTCACAAGGCAAGTTAGACTTTACACTTCTATTTCTGGGTTATGAGGGTCATGTATAAACTGTAATGCAGTCATTTGATGTTGGAACTGCAGAACATTTTGGCCTAATTATTAGAACTTTCTTTCCATACATTGCACTCTTTGCGTTGCAAACTTTGGAGCTGTGAGGATCAGGCAGTTTTTTATTATAGCATATTAATTACTTGCTATTTAAATATTTGGGAAGGAGGTACTACTTACACAAACTTAGCTGATCTATCTTTAATACTGCCTGTCACAGATCAGGGAAGTGTTTTTTTCAACCCTGGCAGAGCAGCGAGCCATGGACAATTTGAAAAGCCTGAGCCAAAGTAGAGGGAAGCATACTGCACTAAAATGGGCATAAACCGAAGAGAAGCTTAAATATATTTTCTAGGGGTCATAGAAAACTGTGGACTTTTTTTGCAGCAAGGCATACAGAAATATTTTTATGATTTGTAAAATGACAATTCCCTCCCTTTTAAATATAGGGAATATTGTTGCAATCAGAAATAGGTCATGAATGTGGTGGACTTTTAAAAATGCAGTGTAGCCAGCAGTAGAAAGTCAAGTAGTGAATGAACATCTTTGGAATAAATACACTTAGGCTGGCCCACCACAATTTTGTGAGCCTTGTGCAGTGTCTTGTAGGAGAGATGTGGCTGGTGGTGAACTCTTTATTGCCAGGCTTGTACCTATTTACTGTAAAAGTCACCCAAGTATCCAGCAGATAGCAAGGACAGACAGCACTGTGCCATCTAACATTTTTCTTTCCCTCACATGAACTTCTCACAGAGCAAACCTTTGTAGTTGAGGACGGGATGACTTTGGGGTGGAAAAGAGCAGAAGAAAGAAGTGGAGAAAGCTCTTCTGGGCTCTGGAGCATGAGAAAGCAGAAGTAAAAGGACCATGATAGGTCAGATGGAAACGTGGTTATGACTTAAGTGTGGCGAGAGTGGTTTTTTTGTACTTGGTTTGCACCTGACAAAATGTAGAGACTTTATTCTCAGTGATGTTGCAGTGGCAATGGAATATAATTTGCACCTAAATTAAGATGCCACCTTTTTCTAATAGGGAAAAGAAGTTTAAAATCCTGTTAAGAAATACGCATAAATTTATTACAATCTCATCCCATACGATATAGTGGTAATTCAAGAGTGAAACCCTCTGTACCTTATTAAATTAAACACTTTTTCAAACATATGACTTAACTGCGGTTCTGTCCTTCTGGGTCTTGTGGCAGGTTGGAGGAGTGAGGTGTTGCCCTGGTGCAGTAGTTGCCATCACTCTGGTGAACATTGTTGTTATTCCCAAAGCAGCTCCTTCCATGTGGAGGAGAGTGAATATTTAGAGGCGTGAATAGGAGTTTAGGCAACAGGGAGGTTTGTGTGATTTACACCACTGAGTAGCTTTCCAACTGTTGCAATGAGAGCTTAATTATCCTTTAGTAAGGTGTGTGGGTGAAAGGGGCTGGGATTGAAGAGCGGTATGAGATCCACCAAGAACACGTGCTCTTTGTGGTCTTTTTATTGGGAGTCCAGTACTGCGCCCTCCAAGTGAAAATGCTGAATGGGAGCTATATCCTGCCTCACTTTTAATGTGGAGAGAGAAGGGAAGAGGAGCAATTTAGTCTTGGTTCTTTAATCCCTTTATAAAATATACTGAAGCTTTTCTTACTTGGGCGGGAGCTGGGGTTTTAGAAGAGTGGAGGTGTTAGTGTGTAAAGCTGCAGTGCTGTCATTCACAAGTGAAGTAGATTTCACTCTTGAGGAAATAACAGAAAAAACTTTGTTTGTGAAGCCCCCTTGACCTGCTTGACTAAAGGATATTTTCCAGAAAGTCATACAGTCTTTATCCGAAATTTCAATAAACGGAGTATTTAGCACTTCCTTTCGTAGCTTGTTTCAAAGGTTAATCACCCTCTCTGCTAGAAGTAGAGGCATTAATTCTCATTTAGATTTATCTAGCTTCAGCTTCTAGTCATTGCTTCTTGTTATGTCATTCCCCGTTAGATTAAATAGGCCTTTAATATTGGCATTTTCTTCCTGAAATGGTACAGGTTTGCTGTAATCAAATCTCTTCTTGGTTTTATTTTGAAAAGCTAAACAGTTCTAACTTCTGAAGTCCTCTAACACCATTTCCCAACTCTGGATAAGCATTATGTAGGTTCTCTAGTTTTATTTGATTCTTGTAAAAGGAAAACGCCAGAATGCTATGTGATGTTCTGGTATTGCTTTCCTTGATGTGATACTTAGAGGTAAAGTGATTTTTCTCCTAATTATTGCTCCATTTATCCAACCCAGGGTTACATTTGATCTTTGCTGCATTGTCTGTGACACATCTTCACTCAGTCCAACTTACTTGCCATTTTTGAGAGCAAAGGAACACTGTATCATTAATTGTTGGAGAAAGGAGGAGTTCCGCTTTATTTTGCTATCTTTTATGTCAACTACTTTCCAAAGAAGAAAGTAAAAAATTAATGTTGCAGTGCAGAGATTATGGAAGGAATGGGCACTTTTAATGGCAAGAAAAGATATACTGTGTTACGTGCTTTTGCTTTATTGTTGGTAGGAGATCTCCTAGAATTGTTTGTGTTTAATCTTCAGCTAATTCTTAAGCCCAGTGGAGAGCAGCCACTGAGTTTGAGGTCAAGCTTTCAGAAATAGTCAAGTTTTCAGAAATAAAACTCACTCACTCACTCACTCACTCACTCACTCACTCACTTTGAGATAGTGATCTAAACTCTGAAACCACCCTGTGCAATAGTATCAAGAAGCCATTTGTGAAATTCTTTGGTAACTTCTAAGGACACCTTTATACTGGAGGTTTCTTCACTTTTCTAATCATAGAACTGACCGTGCTGTACAACTTCTGTGTGAACTCTCTGCAGCCAGCTGTCTTCCATATCAAATTTGCTTGTCTTGTGCCTGTCAGATTGTAGCATTTGGGTTATTGATTGCTGGTTCTGTTGTATTCAGCTCAGCAGCACTTTATCAAAGCAATTTCCAGGTTATGTGATTGTGCCATGTTTGTCTACCTGCTTTTCCTCAGTGAATCTACTGGGGGGGAAAAAAAAACAAACATAGAGGTGAAAAAGTCTCACATTATTATCCCTATGTGTTTTGTAAAGTGAATACTGAGCAGATATTGATAGGTTATAATAAAAGCACAATGTACATGTGATAGTGTAAGAGGGTGATATACACGCACACAGAAAAACAGACTGTCAGAAGAGTGTTACAGTGTCAAATGAAGCATGTGGAAGCCAGGAAATGCCAGAGGTAAGGTTGTTTCATGCTGGTTTAATTTAGTTCTTTCATGTGTATAACTTATAATCCTGATGTTAGACTGACAGGTGCCTATTATGTATATTCATCCTGACACCAGCTTATTTTGTGATTATCATGAGCTAGGGCACAAGGACCAAATCTGTTTTATGAGGTGGATGAGCTGTTGCATACAGAATTCTTCATTCACCAGTTATCCTGTGCCATCTTCTCATTTTTAATTTAAATATTAAGAAGTGTTCTGAGTAGGGGGCAGGGAGGAGGTGGGACAAGGTGCCAAAATAGGGCACTTGACTCATGAAAATCATGTGCAGAAAACTCCTCTGCATTCACAGCAGGGACCAGAACTTTTCAGTTCATGAGGTAGCAGGTAACTTTTTGCTAGTGAATGGACGAGCATCCAGGCTGAAGAGACTTATCCAGGTCTCTCCTGCCAACAGAACATTGCTGAGAGATCCCTAAATTTTCAGTTCTGGGTGGAAGCATGCTCACAGTCTTTTTGACCTTCTTTTTCTGCCACTGCCCTTCCCTACCCAAAGTAGTCAGTCCTGCATGTATCAGCATGTATGAACTGTTTCACAGAAGCAGTATGACTTAGCCAAATTTGGATAAACACCTCAATGTGCATGTGCTCCTGCCACCAGGGGAGCAGTTAAGCTGTGTTTTGCTGTTCCAAAGCATGATCATGTTCAGGCTTTTCTATGAAGCTAATTCTAAATTCTCACACGTGTACTGGATAGTAGGGAAAACAGAGATTATTTTTTTTTTCTCTAACACTGATTCTCTGGGAGAAAAAAAACACGACTTTGTGCACATGCTAACTTTGGAAATCTCAGCCCTGAATATTCAAATTTTATTATATTGTGAGTACTGAAATTAACACATGAAAGTATGGCACTGCTGTAGTGGGATATGATTCTGCCAACTGTCAGTGTAGCAACATAAACCAGTACATATAATTTGGTATTTCATTGTGTAAAGCCAGCTGAAAGAGTTCTTCTGAGTCGTGTTACAACTTGGCTTAAATTGAATTCCTCCTCATGAAGTTCAGGTTAGTGAATTCCAGGTATGAGAATTATGTATGACATAAGCCTTGTTCAATAATTGGTTTTAAGATTCAAGTGGTGGTTCTTTGGCCTGGTGAAGGTTTCATATATCACATCTTCAGTGATGAGGGAGTCCATCTGACATGGCTTAGTCTTTATTGGGAAAAATACTACCTCAAAACAAGAAGCTTAGAGTTCATGATGCAGTGCCCTTTTTGATATTCCAGATAAATAATTCCATTTTAATCTCACAGTAGGAAAACAACTGATTGAGATTTAATGTCATATACAAGGAGCTGCACAATGTGTTGGTTATTTGTCAGTGTGATGGAAGAGCAGAGGAGTTTGCTTCCTTTGATTCCAGCCATGCTATATTTTATGACTTTTACTTGTTTTACTCATTCCAGATAAAATCTGTCATGATTATACATCAGAAAACATTTCATTATTCCATCCATGAGAAATAACTGTAGTTGGTGCAGAAGCAGCAGATTGCTGCCTCTCACAGACTTTATGGAAGTGTGCTAGAATGGGATCGAGTACCCTGGATCGATAGTTCTCTCCAGTAATACAATCTGCTGTCAGAAAACTTCCAACAGCTTTACAAATTTAATGAACTCCCTGGGTTGATGATAAAAATATAATGTAAGGAGGAAACTAAACAACATCATGTATTAGATATAGCCCTAGGCAACATTTTATGAGCATCTTTTCTTCAGTTGTATATTTTTAATTATACAGCCAGTATGCATCAACCACTGTCCTGAAATTCTCCATCAGTGAAATTCATCTTGCTCTTCTCAAGTCAAGAATAAGGAGACTTCATGTAGGGAGCTAAATGAGAATTTCAAGCTTTGTGTTCACACTAATTTGGTGGTCATATTTCAACCTGTGAGCTGGAGGACAAGCCATTTCTCCTTGTGTCCTCTTTGGGGCCATTAAACTCTTTTGGAGGAATGCCCTTTGTCTCCAGCCCCCTCTGCACCATTCATGGTAGGATCTTAACTCCCACAGTGTTTTTTGGAACTGAGGAAGTAACGGAAAGAAGCACAAAAGTGTGGTTACCCAATCAATGAGAACAAGTGTCTGAACTGCTGCTAAAAATATTGTTTAGGAGTAAGGAGTAAGTAAAGTCTTAGGAAATGAGAGCTATTGTAAGGAGTGTATCTAATACTAAGAAGCAAACTGCTTAAATAAGACACTGTATAGCTCCAGTGTAGGAGTAACTCCAGCTGTAGGAGTAACTTCAAGTATTTCTAGGTTTGAGTGCACTGACACAAGAGTTAAGGATTTTTGCCTATGATAGGAAGGTGGAAAGCTACATAAACGTTTGGAGAAACATTAAAAATTGTTTTCCTTCCTTGATAAAAGGTTACTAAAAAATTGCCCATGCCATACAGTCAGAATTTCATTTTTCAGATTTTCATCCAAGCAAACAGGAAGTCTCATGCAAATCTCAGACATGACACAATGCTTTTTGTAAAACCTAGGATAAGCAAATGTAGCAGCAGTGTGACTTCTGAACAGACTGAAAACATACACTATGGTTGTTCAGTGTGGTTGTTCTTATCTCTTTCTGTTTTCTTTGCTCTTCATGTGAAAAAATAAAGTGGCATTGTGATGATGCACCTTACTAATTTTTTGTTGGGTGTACCTAGTTTTCCATCAAGTAGTTTTGATGGCAGCTCCTCAGTGGTGCTAAGCTCTGTCATTCACGTGCTGCTGCCATTCAGCCTTCCTTTGCTCCTTTGTGGTGCTGGAAATGCAGCATCCACCTAAATGCTACTGCCATTCACACAGTGCCAACGTCCTGGTAGCGCACACTTGAAATGGGCATTTCCTTGCCTAACTGGACTCAATCCTTTTGACATGCTTGAGCCCAGGGCAAAAGGTAGTGCTTAGTCATTTCTCATTGAACAGTCAGAAGAACCAAAGTTCAAGGCGCTGTTGGAGAATTCAGATGTAGGTTGACACTTGTGCTCAGACCTTACGCCACCTAAAACAAGGGTTACCTCCAGAAAGGCAGTAGACGAAGTAGACCAGGAACCATAGAGGCTTCCTGATTAAGATTCACATCTAACAGGAGGCCAGGTGGAGTTGCGCCCATTCCTGAGCCAGCCTTACATGGATCTGGAAAAAGGGATTTGGCCCAGATGCTCCAAATACCACAGTGTCTCATCTGTGCATCTCAAGCAAGCCCCATTGCTGCAGCTGCAGCTCAGTGACAAGGGGAATCTGTGGACCCCTACAGTGGAGGGAATTGCACAAGAGCTGGCTGGTCCTCTGCTCCATCCATCAGACTGATAGCAGCCATAAAAATATGAAGCATGCTAATGCCTGATACACAGAAGTGCCAGATATTTCTTCCCTAAACTAGTTCTTGTCCTATTTCAAAAGACCAAAGTGCCACCTACATTAAGTTATTAGAGAAACAATGTTCATAAAAATGTTGACACTGCTTACTTTCATATAGGCTTGATTGGTAATGTTAGTGGAAAGAAGGCAACATTTATGTAAACAATTTAATAATCTTAGAACCACTTAGACACACACAAATCTATGTGGCTGGATGAGATCAACACAAGGGTACTGATAGAGCAGACAGAAGTGCTCACCAAGCCACTTCCATAGAATCAGAGGGAAGGGAGGGGTTGGAAGGGATCTTAAAGATCATCTAGTTCCAGCCCCCCTGCATGGGCAGGGACACCTCCCATTAGACCAGGTGGCTCGAAGTCCCATCCAGTCTGGGAGGGGGCATCCACAACCTCCCTGGGCAACCTGTTCCTGTGTCTCCCCACCCTCATAGTGAAGAATTTCTTCCTAATGTCTAACCTTAATCTACCCTCTTCCAGTTTAAATCCATTACCCATTGTCTTATCACTACATGCCTCATAAAACCCCCCCCCCCAACTTTCTTTTAGGCCCCTTCAGGTACTGGAAGGCCACTATAAGTCTCCCCGGAGCCTTCTCTTCTCCAGGCTGAACAACCCTAACTCTCTCAGCCTGTCTTAATAGGAAAGGTGGTCCAGCCCTCTGATCATCTCTGTGGCCCTCCTCTGGACTTGATCCAACAGCTCCATGTCCTTCTTGTGTTGACGGCTCCAGAGCTGGACATGGTACTCCAGGTGGGGTCTCACGAGATCTGAGTAGAGGGGGAGAATCACCTCCCTCGACCTGCTGGCCATGCTACTTTTGATGCAGCCCAGGACATGGTTGGCTTTCTGGGCTGCAAGTGCATTTTGCCAGCTCATGTTGAGCTTTTAATCAACTAACACCCCCAAGTCCTTCTCCTCAGGGCTGCTCTCAATCTATTCCCCACCCAGCCTGTAATTGTGCTTGGGGTTGCCCCGATTCACATGCAGGACCTTCCACTTGGTTGTGTTGAACTTCATGCGATTTGCATGGGCCCACCTCTGAAGCCTGTCAAGGTCCCTCTGGATGGCATCCCTTCCCTCCAGTGACTGACATGTTACCAACAAAGATGTTAAACAGCACTAGTCCCAGTACTGACCCTGGAGGAACTCCACTCATCACTGGTCTCCCTTTGGACATTGAGCCGTTGACCACTACTCTTTGAGTGCAACCATCCAGCCAATTCCTTATCCACCAAGTGGTCCATCCTTTGAATCCATATCTTTCCAATTTAGAGACCAAGATGTCACGTGGGACAGTGTCAAGTCCAGGTAGATGACATCAGTTGCTCTCCCCATGTCCACTGATGCTGTGACCCATTGTAAAAGGCCACCAAATTTGTCAGGCACCATTTGCCCTTGGTGAAGCCATGTTGGTTGCCACCAACCACCCCTACGTTTTCCATGTGCCTTTGCAGAGCCTTCAGGAGAATCTGCTCCATGATCTTGTGGGGCACAGAGGTGAGACTGACTGGCCTGTAGTTACCCTGATCTTCCTGTTTTCTCTTTTTGAATATGGGGGCTATGTTTCCCCTTTTCCACTCATTGGGAACTTCACCAGACTGCCATGACTTTTCACATATGATGGAAAGTGGCTTGTTTACCTGGACTTTAGTAAAGCCTTTGACAGAAGATTTTTGTGAATGCATAAACTGAATTTAAAAGAGGAGGTCCACTTAGTTCTCCTTACATTATTTCTCTGTATAATCAAGCTCCAAGGCAGATGTTTTTATAGGAACGTGTCTGCAGGGTTATGATCTTATTGGCATTGCAGAGGCATGGTGGGATGACTATGACTGGAGTGTTGGAATGGAAGGTTACAGGCTCTTTAGGAAGGAGGAGACAAGGAGGGGGTGTTGCTCTCTGTGTCAATGACCAGATGGAGGGCATGGAGCTCTGCCCGGGGGTGGATGAGGAGCTGACAGAGATCCTATGTGTCAGGATTAAAGGGGGGGCAGGGGACATTATTATTGTGGGGGTCTGCTACAGGACACCTGACCAGGAAGACTGAGAAGATGAGGCCCTTTATAGACAGAAAGGAGTGGCCTCACATTCACAAGCCCTAGTCCTCATGGGGGGCTTCAACCACCCTGATATCTGTTGGAGGGACAGCACAGCATGGGACCAGCAGTCCAGGAGGTTCCTGGAATGTGCTGATGATAACTTGCTCCTCCAAGTGATAGAAAAGCCTATGAGGAGAGGTGCTATGCTGGCACCAACCTCACCAACACATTCCTCACCAACAAGGAGGTGCTGGTGAGGAATGTGAAGCTCAAGGGCAGCCTTGGCTGTAGTGACCATGAGATGATGGAGTTCAAGATCCTTAGGGCAGTGAGGAGGGCACACAGCAAGCTCGCTACCCTGGGCTTCAGGAGAGCAGACTGTGAGCTGTTTGCTATTTACTGGCCCACTAGCTTGGATGAGGAGTGATGTACCTTCCCTGATGAAGTTCCAGTCAACACAGGCATGCTGATAAAGAATGAAACTAGCAAGCCCCATCACAGCTGTGCAGTTTAATACTGCCATTGGTTGCAGGCAGGTGGGTGTAATGCCTTCTCCTGGACAGAACTGGAAGCAGTAACTCTTTTTTTTTTTTTTTTCCCTTCTCTTTAACTCCTCTTTCATCATCATTTTCTGTGTGGTATTTTTATTGGTCTTCTATTTCTTTGTCATCTAGGAACAGCTCAGCCAGTTGGATTATGTGGCCATCTGGTCAGCTTAAGTAAAGAAGCCTACAATGTATCTACCTTGTGCTTCCTGGAGGATTTAATCCACTAAGTGTTAAAATTACTTCTTTACAAGTGTTTAAATATGTATGTATATATAAACTGATATATAAGGGCCATGTACCAAAGAAGAAGTTGGAAAAATCTAGTTACAGTGGCAAAAGTCAAGAAAAGTATCAGTAACACACCAATGAAACTACTGCAGGTGACTGAGTCAGTCTCATAAATTGCAGTTGTGTCCTAATAAGAGCTTTACAGAAAGGCACAATTATTCAGGCCTGTCTGAAAAGTTATGTGGAATAACCCTTTGTAGCTTTAATGAGCAAACAGAAAACCTAAGGGCAGGAGCCATGGCTCTCAGGATTACTCTTGACCCAGTCAAATAATCCTTTGCTGTGGTCTGGGACAGACTGTTCTTGAGCTTTTATAAAATTAAGCAAGAGCTCCTGGAAGTGTACATGTTTCTTTCTCAATGTTTAATCCTATTTGTAACCTTCCTTTTAAAGTCTTGGTCTTACTAACTTGTTAAAGCACATCAACAGCAGAATTGCTCTTTGCTCATTGTAACTGTCAGAAATATGTTTTTAACATATGGTATCATCTTCATTGACACAAAGCAGATATTTTTGATCACAGTTTTCTCTGCAGAGTTCCTTTTGTGTGATCACTTGCAGAATTAAAAATGTTTTTCAGTTCAGAGGTCCCAAAGAGTCAGTTTTCTAGTTCATCTTATCTCAGGGGAGATGAGCTTGTTTAAGGTGAGATTCAGTTATCTGATCCTGGAGCCTTACATGATTTTTAGTAGCCAAACTTTTTCTCTTCTAACTCTTCTACAGCAGTCATCTTTTAGGAAGCTTACCTTTAATCTTGGTATGCTTTCACTCTTATAGTGCATTCTGAATCAAAATTTGGCAGCAGCTGTCACAACCTCATGGACAACATCTCTGAACATCAAGTGTAATGCAGAGCTCTGTGACTGTGGTGACTTGTTCCCAAGAAATGTCAACTCTCTTGCTATGCAGCACGTAGCAAATGCAATTTATACAGCTATCTCTCAATATGTAACTGCTAGTCTGCAGCCTAAAAATAACACATAATTTTTATAGGTGACAAAAAGCAATAATACTTGGTTGAGGTATTCATGGAGGAAAATATCACCTCCATGTACAAAAACTTTGTGCTCTGCTGTTATCAGCATTTTGTAAGAGACAACTTGCATGTTTCTTTTTGATTATTTTCTTCTCATAGCCCTAAGGGTGTCTATAGAGAAGATTAAGCAAAAATGCAATCTGCCTCACCTTTCCAGAGCTTTTCACAGAGGAGTGTTTATGTCCCAATGCCAGTGTCCAGTTATCCTAATAGAATGCCTAAACTGTGCAACTAAAAAGGGAATAATTTGGATTTTACACAAATGCAACAGTAAGACAAAAAATGGCATTAACAAAAATGCAGAAAGTTTTACAGCAGTGAGCTTGGCTGGATTTCACTGCACTGAACAGATTTGCTAATTGTATTTTATTAGTTCAATCTTGTTTTCTTAGCATCAAAGATTAACAACAGATCTTTTTCTTTCTTTCCCTGTTTGGCAGCAGGAGCTCTCCTAGGAGCTCTCTCCAGACAAAGCCATATTAAATAACAGTTTATGAGATTGGATTGGATAAAATTTGGAGATGATTGATGACATGATTGCTACTGGTTGTCTTATGGGATGTTTCAAGCTTTCAGCTTTTCAGCTGGGAGTTCCATGTGTAATACTCTCGCTCCGTAGATCTCAACAAGGCAGCTCAAGAGAGCAGCAGTGTTTAAATGTCCCTTTTAACAAGAATATTCATAGTGCACTGGAGATAGCTTTGCTAGAGCTGAGCCTTTGCAGAAACATCTGTTACCCAAATTTTGGTTTTGTTCTTGATTTTTGCTCTTGATTTTTTATATAACTGTACCACAATTTCAAATTAGATTCCTATGTAAACATCAACTCTGAGCACAGTGTAAGGAGGAAAATGCAATATTCAGCAAAAGTGCTGAATTTCAAAATACTTGAGATAGAGCATACACCTGTCCCCAGACTACTCCGTAACTCTTCTTGTTAGGGCATTAAGTTTGTCTGTGGCTAACTTTGGAGCTTAGCACCTTTTTCCCATGAATGAAAATAGCACATCTGAAGCTACACGGGTGCCTATCTATAGTTTTTAATGATCACTTTATGCTCCAGGGAAGAAAGATTTGTGGAGAGTAACTATTGACTGCTGTAGTGCATCAGAATGGGGTAGACACAGAAGCCCCAGCATGGGTCAGGCCAAACTCAAAACCAGCAGTATAAGGATATTATTGGAATCAATGAGTGCTTCAAGGAAAACAAACTTGGGCTCTTCCCTGGAAATACATTTGCAGGAAACAGAGTAGTACTGCTCATCAGAGGATATAGATTCAAAAGCAAGTGTTCATGCTGTTGGATGCAGCTTCTCACTGAAAAATCAGTGTACCTAATGCAGAATTGAAGGTATGAAAATCAGAAGTTTTTTAAACTTCTAGCTTTGTTGAATTTTTAACATTTAGGAAATGTCGCTGTCATAAAATTATTATTTTTGCGAAGCATGCTTTACTGTTCAGAGCTTAAGGACTGTCCACTTTGTATACCTTTTTGTCTTTCAGGACAGTATAATTACTGTATAAGACTTCATTATAGTTATTAGCTTTTTATCAATGGGCCTCAAAGCACTACCTGAAGGAGCTAAGAATTATGATCCCTGTTTCGTGTGTAAGTGAAGAGTCAAGAGATGATGGAGAGATTAGTAAAGGACAACTGGAAGAGTATAACAATGGCCAAAACAGGAATGGAGCCAAGGACCAGCCTTACATGTTATCCAGGAGGCTGTTCTTCCTCAATCCTTGCTTTCTAATGAGATTTTCTCCCAAAGATTAATATTCTGATTTTATCATTTAGTTCTGTGTTTTTAACTGACATAGAGAACCAACCACACAGCATGCGTTTTATATTTAATACCACACTTATGCGTGTATTGAAACACTGAGTAACTGTCTCCCCTTGAAGACTGGTGCTCTTTACCCAGATGTTTGTGTGCTGAATGAGACATCTGCTACATTACATTCCCTAAAGCAGAAAAAAAAAATCTATTTGGTTCTTCCCTTTCCATGAAGATGACTGTGGCAAAAGCAATAGAATAGTTTGGTTATTTGTGCCAATGACAATCACTGGGTTAGACTTGTCTGACAAAATTAATTTTCCTTTCTCTTCACACATACTATTCTGTTTAAAACATGATAGGTGTTTCTGATCCAAATGCATCTCATAACCACCTAGGCACAGACTAAGCCATCTACTACCCCCAGAGGGTCTTCCAGATCATGGAATCTGAATTGCCTTTTAGACGTATCTTTCCTCCTCTCTCGAGGGATGAGGCCACTTGCCATGACCAGTACCCAACCTTGTGTGTCTCATGAACTCCAGACTAGGTAGGAAAGGCCTCTTTGGCTGTTTAGGGAGGTGGAACATATCAATAAAAGTGTATGTCAACCTGTCTTCCATGGATGCTACTCTAGAAGGTACTGTTGCTGAAGCCTGGGTGTGCAAGGAATTAATCATTCAAGACAATGCTGGTTTTATACGGTGTTTCACAGTGTGTCCTCAGAATGGGGAGAGCTGACATGTTGTTTGAAAAGGTCACTTAAAACCTATGGGCAGCTGGCAATTATTAATATTTATTACTTGTCTGAAGAAGTTTACGTGCAGATACTTACTCCTTAAAGGTTGTGAGCTGTGGCAGGTGAAACTGATAAAGTTCCTGTTCTTATCTGTTAGGAACTCTTCCCCCTTTGTCTTCCTTCTTAGAATTTATTCTGCGCATCAATTTTTTCTAGTTTTGCTGAACAATTTGGAAGTGAGGGGAAATTATACTACTATTATTATTATTATTTGGATCTACAGAATGATACCGTTAAGGTTAATGATGCCAGCAATTAAAAGGCATCTAGTTATTTGGAAACTGTCAGTTGGGACAAATTGTTCTTTAATGTCTCTACACATGGATTACTTTGATGGGAATGGAGGAAATCGGTAGGTCAGTGCAATATTTCTTGTTGCTTTTTGCTGTCAGGAAGCTTTCCCTGCTGTCCTTGAAAAGTATTGTAGGAAAAGTATAAACCACATTATACCACCTTTTATCTTTCTTTTGGGTATTAGTTACAAATATTCTCATTAACTCTCCGTCAATGAATTATGGACCAGCTATTTCTGGTACAAAATTACAAATTGTCTGGGACTGTTGGTGCTCACAGGTTTCCGGCTCTGAAATTTGCTTCCTTTTTACAAAACTGTTAGTTATAAAACATGCCTGGATTTCTAGGGGACGTTTTGTAATGTATGCTTCCCAAATAAAATTTTCCCTTTCTGTAAGTTTTTTCATGGCTTGAAATTTTTTTCCTCATCAAAAAAATAATTGCAAATACTAGGCCAGTTGCTCAGCTGTGCTCATATGGAGCCACATGCAGCCAAGAGAGAGGAATATCTATAAGCTCAAAGTTTTGCAATCACTAGGTTTTAGAAAGTCTTTGGTATTTAAAACCTAGGTGAGACTTGTGTTTTCTGCCATTCCAAGCTCGGTTTTGACAGTTCAGTAGGCAGCCCTTTGTGAGCAATGTAGTGATACCTGCAGTGCATTTTCCTAGAAGATTGTCAGGTTTATTTTGGGCAATTAGATGTGACAACATCTGCATTTAGAGTATTGCATGTTTTCCCTGTACTTAGTAAAGAGAACAGCTGGTTAATACTGATAATATATTGAAATGAACACATATGGATGCACAAATGCATACAGTTATCTAGGGAATAGTTGGCATGATTTTATGATGCTATTTTCTGGGTTAAAATTAAAGGTTAAAAAAAAATACTTCATTTGTTTCCAGTCTCAAAGTCTCAAACAAATACAATGGAATATCGATATCTTCATCTAGGAATTATTTCAAGTTAAAATGCAGTTTGAATGCTTAAAGTGATGAACAGCATAGAAGGTACTTAAAACTGCGCTGCAAAATGTGAACCATCCATGCAATAGAAGGTAGATGCTATCCTACCCACTCTATGCAACTTCCAGCAAAAAAAAAAATCCACAGCAAAACCCAAACCATATATTGCACTTTATTTGCTGTTCAGGTAAAATGCAGTGTTTGAGTGGGAATGCAGATAGTGGTCTTGGAATTAGAGCAGCACTAATAAACTGCTGGGGACCCTCAGTGAGAGCCTACATAAGGCACCTACCTAATCTTAATGTACCTAGTGGTAGTAGATAGGGTACTTGCTGGAGCTGCTCCATTTCTCTGTTCCTTTAAAGGTCTGAATATGTTTTATTGATTCATCCTGCAAAGCAGAGGAGCTGGAACGGATTGGAATCACATGCAGAAAGATTTGGAGAAGTTAAGTTTTTTTGTTATATCCTGTTTCAGCTTCCCTGCCGAACTTTCCTTTCTCTTTAAAGGAAAATAAAATCTCACTGAGGAGTCTTATCTCAAAAGTAGTTTGTTTTAAGTAATGAAAAACATTCCTTAGAGTTTTTATGTTGCAAATACAGATCCAGTTTGCAAGCAGCTCTCTGAACTAGCTCAAGTCTGAATATTACAAGAAATGAAAAATCCTTCCACTTTTAATAAGAAATTCCAAAAATGGTTTCTTCTCCAGAAGGTAAAAAAATGCAAACTATTGATTCATTTTTGTTTTCCTAAATAATGACATTGTTCAACATAATTATCCAATGAATATTGTTTGTTTAGTCTTAATATTTAATTGCTCACATGAAACAATTATCCAGGTTTTTGCAACAACTTTGAAATCTGTTTAGGAAGATAAATACTGTAATTAGAAATTAAAAGTCCTGTTGCTCAGTATAATAACTACATTAGTTTTAAGCAATAAAGTGGAGCTAAGCTGTGTTCTTTAATTACTATTATTATTATTTTTCTTAATAAGTATGTGCCCCATGATTATTTCCTGCCTGGGGCATCACATTTGCAGAAGCTGGTCATGAGACTACCTCCAGCCAGTTTTGTGTGTACACTGTGGTGTATAGTTCATAAGGAACCAGGTGACTGATTACACTGGTAGAACAAAAGGGTAAATGAGAAAACATTTAACTAACCACAGGAAACCTAATTATAATCAAAATTGAGTTCTATTTTCTCATAATTTCTGAAATATTTTTGGCATGGGAGTTACTTCTGCATCGCTAGCTGTAATTGTTTCTTTAGTATATATAAACCTTTTTACAGTTGCAAGTTTCAGCATTAGATGGGAGAATCTTCTGGGCAAAGGGATAGGATGAGAGGAAATGGCCTCAAGTTGTGCCAGGGGAGGTTTAGATTGCATATTAGGAGAAATTTCGTCACTGAGGGGGTTGTCAAGCACTGGAACAGGCTGCCCAGGGAAGTGGTGGAGTCACCATCCCTGGAGGTATTTAAAAGACGTGTAAATGTGGTGCTTGGGGATGTGGTTTAGTGGCTAACTTGGCAGTGTACTACGTTAACAGTTGACCTTGGTGATCTTAAAGGTCTTTTCCAACTAAAATGATCCTATGATTCTATGAAAGGCTCAGTTGCAAAGCTACTGATTCTGGATGCTGTAGGAGTGTAGCTTCTCAGCTCGGTCCATGAGAGTACTTTTCTCAAGCACAATTTTCAATTCTAATAAATGCATGAGGTTTGGATTTCCCAGCACAATGGGGTCAGATCTGAACTTTGTAGCTTGAGTGGAACTATGTTTTAGGTGCAGGAAAAACAGTACCATTCTTTGAGGTATTTAAAAGATATGTAGATGTGATACATAGGGACATGGTTTAGTGCTGGACTTGGAAGTGCTGGGTTAATGGTTGGATTCGATGATCTTAGAGGTCTTACCCAACAAAAACAATTCTATGATTCTCTCATTGTGACCCCTACCAAATTAATATCTATCAGAATCTTAATGAAATCTTACTTATTTAGCTAGAGTGATGTTTTTAATGAAGGAGAACTAAACTCTAGCCAGGTAGTTAAAGCAGATGACTTTTTGTCCATGCTCAACCATAAGGCTGGACACAGACCCAGCTGATCCAAGAAATCTACAGGACTTTGGCACCCCTGAGACGCTGCTTCAGTACATCCTTGCATCAGGGGCTGTCCCTTGGCTTTCCATTCAGTGGATAAAGCTCATCCCAGGAGGAAAAGAATTGCTGTTGGTGGAGGGAAAAAAAATTCACACTAACACTTGACCTACACAAAAAAAAAAAAAAAAAATCAAACTTTGCCTTTTTAATCTGCTGCTTCTTTCTCTTTAATTGCTGTTTATTCAGATCTGAGGATGCTTTTCATTAATTCAGAATCCCCTTGGCAGTGGCTTGCTAAAATGTATGAGCGGTGTGTAAGAGTAGCATGTTTTGGTCTGATTAAAGAAAAAAAATCACTTGCCACATGCACTGTTTGTATCAGAGGCTATTGAAGAGACTGAAGGTGCGTCAGTATCTTCATTGAACTTGATGCCACTTTTGTATTTCCTTGCTTTTTTAAGTTTCAGGGGAAACCAAATTCCTCCACCAAGGGGAGCATGTGAAGTAGCTGCCAGTAGTAAGACTTGAGCCAGAGGATGACAAGTGAGCTGAAGCAGCCCAGCAGCAATGCTTGTAAGAGTAGTGTGTCACGGAGATCATTTTAAGGCCATTATTGATTAAGGGGAAGATGAATGTGTCTTTTAATGGTATTCTTTGGTGTATCATTGATCTTCATAGAGCCCTACCAAGCTGCCTTCAGGTACTTCATTGAGAACGCCATATGTCGTAGCCTGTGGCTGTGTGGTGATAAATTACATGGCATGGATCCGCTACAAAGTGCTTCCCTCTCCCTTCAGGCTCTTCAGCAAAAGCCTGCTCACTGCACTGGCCCAGCACCAGGCTTCTGCTGAGCTTCATTGGCACACAGCTTCTCTTTGTTTTCTTACATCTCTGGTAGGACTGATTAGTCTGCTGTGGTGAGTCAGTAAAGCTTCTGAAATTTACTTAGAAAGTAGTAGGAAAGCGGCTTGCCTCTTCTATATAATTAATTGCTTGGAAGTTATGCTTCCTGTTTATATTTGTTCTCACATAGGCAGGACATGCTGCAGAGCAAACATTAGGATTACAGCTGTATCGATCGCCTGCATTGATCGGGCCTGATCCCCTCTATCATGCTGACCACTCCTCTCATGGTGAGAAGGTAGCAGGTCTGTTCCTGAAGGCAATCCCGAGCAAGAACAGCATCCAGTGCTTAGTGCTATGCAAAATTTGTTAAACAGGTTGTAGGCATCTGTTTTAAAATTTAATATGTTTAAATAAAATTGGATTAAAGGGTATTTTAAACTTGGTAAACCATAATTATTTCTCAACAGTGCTTTCCTTTTATAAGGGGAAGTTTTGTGTTTCATATGGCACAAATAAATAAACATTGTGCAGAATGGTTTCATGAAGAATCCATATTGCAAAATTAAAGTAATGTGATCATACACTTTCTTGTTAAGGCAGCTGAGTAACTTGCACGCTGCAATTTAATGGTTCTTTATAGGCAGTAAAAATTCATGCCAGCAGTTCAATAACCAATATGTTTTGTATTGTTTCTTGCCATGACGTAGAATGAGGCTGTTTCTGAAAATCTTTTCATTAAGTGCTGTGCATATGGAAAATATTAAAAATGCATGTATTCTGGAGGTACCTTTTTTTAAGAAAAATGTTCCTCCAGTTGTCCTGGGTGGTGATAAGTTCTCTTTGGGACCCTCTAAGGGCCGTGGCCACTGGTGGTAGTGCAGAGTGACTTCCCAGCTGGCTCTGCCATCTTGCTGTTAAGCTTTCTTGGGAGGAAGGAGTTTGCTGCTGCCTCAGGGCTTTCTCTGTGCACCGTTTTAGCCAAAATGCATACAAAAGTATACATATTTTAGGTTTTCCTTCTAATTTCTGCATTCCAGGACACAGAGGCTTTCGGTGAAGGTAAACTCAGTTGCCTGTGAACAGCCCAGATGCCCACTTGGTACCTCCAGATTTAAAACAATGCTGGGAAACAGGGGGTGTTTTCCCCCTAATACTTCTGGGCATAAATAAGGACTGTTGCAGTCAGGGCTCTCTCTTCTGAACTTCTCTCACATGTTTGTTCTATAAGGTGTTTTTTTTTTCCCCAAGAATGCCTCAGTAATTTGAGCTGCAAACCTGCAGACTCTGGTACATAAGGTTTTCATGGGGACATGTTTATTAATCTTATTTGTACAGCATGTCCCAGGTGGACAAGTTTACATATTTGCATTATCAGTCTTCTGATATAGCCATATAACTGATATAATTTTCTCAGTGTCTCCCAAGTATTTAACAGCCAAAATACTCTTCAAATTCTGTAGATGTGATAAGTTCTCATAATTATCATTTTTTCTGTGCTACTATCTGTAAATGACACATTAAGAAAAAGCTGTGCTAAGGTTGGCATGTATTTTATGACCAGTTTTATATCTGACAAAATAAGTAAGTAGATAAATAAAATGTTCACAAGTCCAGGTTTGGCTCTTGGATCAAGTTTGCCCCCTGCACTCATAAGCTTCCCCATGTTAGGTGACAGTTTAATTATCCTAATGGGCAATTGAGATTACAGAGTGCAAGGTGACTTGTCAGGTATCCTGGCAAAATCCCATGTGCATTAAAGGGAAATGCAGATATGAAATGTCAGTTCAGAAAACTGAATGGTGCTACACACCTAATGGCTTGTCAGGCAAGAATACATGCCTAAGTGGTGGTTCCATCATATCCCTGAACTTTTTTATTTTGTACCTTCTCTAGGCTGTCCAATTTCACACGAGGGGAAAGCAAAGCTCCCTACTTACAGAAGACGTGCATTGAGCTGGCCTAGAGGCAGCACACACAGGAAGGACCAAGAGGCTGGGTGGGCAGTATAGAGTCCTCTTCAGTGATACTTGGTGCCCTTGGCTTCTGTGGCTTCTTGAGGGTCCCAAACCAGCACACTACTGAATTAAGGAGTGATATCCTCATGCAGTTTCAAACCTCTACCATTTTGAATTCTTGAGAGTGCTGCCTATTTTGTTTCAGCTCATACCTTGTTCTTACTTGAATTTGGCTTTTCCTGGCTGTTCTTCAATGGATAAGTAGCTGCACTTTGAGAGAGGGCAGAAGCCAGTCTTTCAGAGGTCCAGCAGGATTTATTTTCTTTCACTGTGGAGATGAGATCTTTCATCTTGGTGAAAGTCTTTATCCCAAGAGCTGACAAAGAATAATCCCTAGTCCCAGCAGGATCCCCTGTGCCTGCTTTCTGAACAAGTTGGTTCATAAACAAACAGAAAATGCTGGTTGTATGTTCAGCGGTGGTTTGTGAATTTTATAGAAACAGGTAGTGTCTGAAGTTACGATAACACCGTGAAGTGTTTCAGTTTAGAAGGTAGATGTCAGTTGATCACAGAGCCTGTCAGAATTAGTATCATTGGCATATTTTTGGTTGAGCAGCAAGACAAGTAGGGAACTGCAAGAAATTTGCCCTCAACTCCTAAATATTGCAGTAGACCTAAGACATCATCTCGCAGCTCTGGAGAACTATCAGAGCTGATGCTCAGTCTCCATCGTACCGCTTCTTCCAGTCACTGAAACATGAGGTGTATGTTTTCCCAATTCTCCTCCTGGCAGAGTTCTCAGCAGGCTGCTCGGCCAGACTGGACGTGGGTGAACCCTGTGCCTGGGAGGATACTTCTGTGCAGTGAGAGGTGGTGTCTTCTGGAGACAACTCAGTCTGCATGTCTGTCTTATGAGGTGTTAATAATCTGGGGCATGCTGTGCTCAGTTCCTGTGGCAGTGGGAGATGTGATCGCTTTGCTTTGCAGTGACTCAGTTGCGTAAAAATCTTTTGTGTCCAAGTACTCTTGAATCAGCCTATACTTCTTTCACCATCAAGAGACAGGTTTTCTTTCTTATTTTAATTTTTATTTTTCTTTGTCAGTGTCTGCCCGAGACTGACATTCACCTCTGTGGCAGATGAAGCAGTGGAAGTGGGAACAGGTCAACTGACCACTGCCGACTGATTACCACCAACTCACCACCACCAACTGGCCACCAGACACTTCTACACTGCCAGCTGGCCACCAGGACAACTACTCACTGAACAGTACATGGCACTCATTCAGTACCATGAACAGAACCACCTTCAAATCCATGAACTGAACCTTGGGGAGCAGGTGGCTCTGCTCACAGTGCTCTGATTTTTACAAGGAAACTGCATATATATTGAGGAGTGTATGAGTCACACAGTTTGTTTTGGCCAGTTGGCAACAATGAGTTGGTGGTGGCCGGTTGGCGGAGCCAGTTGTCCTAGACCCATGTCTGTTCCAGTGTTGCCACAGCAGGCAGTAAGGCAACCAAACTGCACCTTGATCATTTATGGGTGTATTTTTAGGTATGTTCACTGCTCATATTTGAGACTAGAGTTTTGAAGAGCTGCTAGATCCTTTGGAAAAGCACCCAGTGCCAGCTCTCAGCCAGGCGATGCCACACCCATGTGCTGGGTCTGGACTCCTGCAGCACCCAGCAGTGTCCAGAGGTGCAAGGTAGTGCTGTTTCTGGCAAAAGGCAAAAGCTTTACCTCCAGCTAGAAAGGGAGTTGATGGGACCACACCAGAGCGCTGCTAGGTTTTATGTGCAGCAGTGTCATTTGCTCTTGTCTGTATAACTGCACAGCCTCTGAGCTTGTGTGAGAGGCAGCAAGAGGTAGAGACTGAGGGTAGCCACCAAACTCCTCCTTGTTCAGAAGCATTATCCACAAGGAGACCAAAATCTATTGAGGTGGTGACCATGCAGACTTATTTGCATTGTCAGGCAATAATTTTCTCTCATATAAATGTGTGGTTATTGGGTTTTATGTCTTAGCAATACAGCCAGATTTTACTTATCAGATTAAATGTGTACACAAAAGGGCCTTGAATTGGAATGAAGTGTGGAGGGAGTGGGATGACTGTTCTGTTCTCCCCTAGCCTGCACTGAGCAAAAAGCTTGGGGCAAGTTGGGGAAATAGCTAATACCAGCTCTGCTGCCTCAGCCAGAAAAGCAGGCAGTTAGCTAAGCTCCTAAGCTTTTCTTCTGGCACTGTAGAAAAACATACCACTCTGGCTGAGAATTATTAACATCCAGTTATGTGGCCTCTGCATACATGCAATGAAAGAGAAGGGAATAAAAGCAGATAAATCACTATCTTTGTGATTTTATCAGGGAAAAAAAGTGCAAGCAGGTGTTCATGCCAACATATTCTGGTCTATGACCTTTAGTTTAAAGGATTTATTTTGCATTATTCCTTTCTTTACAGCTTTAAAGACATAGTAATGAGGTACTCTCTGTGCATCCTCCTACTCAGAGAAGCTATATTGAGAAGTACAGCTGCAGCCAGCGGGGTGTTAATCACCACTTACCGACAGGCAGGACTAACACAGGCAATTGGAGAGTGTGGTAATTTTCTATAAGACGTCTGCTCTCACCATCCTGGCTTCCATTAATAAGGTAACATCTGAAACGCTCAAGCATTAGCTGTTTTACCACGGAGGATGGATTTATGTAAACAAACATTAATCTCGGTTGAAATTAGCCAAGCTATTTAACTGATAAACGTGACTGGTAACAGTCTGATAACAAGAGCACAGGAGAAAAGAGGTGGACTTCTGTGAGATACGGAGTACCTCCCACAGCCCAGGATGGTGGGCTTGATGACCTGTGGGCTGCTAATGTTAACGTGAGATTTCCCACCACTCCATCAAGTTGAAAAGGGATTTACTCTCTTCCTGCCTCTTGCTGCTGGCCTTGACAGTAGGGAGTTTCAGTGTCTAGTGTCATTTCAGACAACTATCATTAGAGTGGTGATTATTCAAGATAATAATTAAATCCTTGTACCAGGGTCCCATCACAATGTTGTCTCCTGCAAATTATGTCATCCTCTGGCTCTTCACAATTTGTTCCCTTGTTCAGTTTTAATATTATTTTTTTAAAAAAGCTTCCATTAGGGATAACATTACAAGCACAAAGGACTGTATTAATTTTAGATCTCTATTACCTTTTCCAGTATTGCTCAAAATTTAGATTGTCTTGAGTACCAGGGGACCAACATGATGGATCCAAGTGACTAATTGCAGTAGGATAAGAGGTTATTACATCCCAAAGAATTATGAGTCTCATAAAATATTATTAAAAGTTAATGTGTTTGATTTTTCTCTTAAAATTATTCAAACAATTTTACTATCACTGGGTAGCTGACAATTTGCAAGAGGGTAATCAGAAAATATTCCAAGGAAAATGTGAATGCATAGCTTTTGGACTGTTTCATTATGTGTTATTTTACATTTGTTATGACTTTTAAACTTAATTATCTCACAGGGTGGATAGTGATGCTCTTTGTGATTTGCCAGACATAGAAATACTAAAATATAATGACTCATGGTGGAATATATACATCCAGATATTTTCTGTGTTATTGCTTGCCTTTTAAAATATTTAGGTCCAGAGCGTGGATTGACACAAGCTCTGTCTTTGTTTTAATAGCTCTTTAAATAAAAAGAAAAATCTCCATTTTAAAGAGAAACAAGAAAATGGCTGAAGAGCTTTGAACCTCTCATTGTGATATTCTGGCTTCTCTTTGCTTACCCTCATCTTCAGAAGCTAGATGGTTGCATATATCAAAAAAACACTTCCCAGATCCAATTCAATGAACATTCATTTCTCAAAAAAAAACCCCAACCCACCCAGAAGTCTAAGAGAAATTTGATTTTTCTTTTGTTTTTATTGTTTGTATGTGTACTGGGTGTTCTGTTTTTCAGAGACTGCTCTTAATCTTTTTATGATCAAGTATTTTGATTTGCAAAACCAACCTGAAGCATTTAACAGGCTTATTTTCTACAATTTTGTCCATAAAGGGCAGGGAGAAATAGGTTAGGTGAGTTGCATTTTCTTCTGTGTTTCAAATTTGACGTGTAAATATATCCGATGTGATAGGTACAAACACAAAGAGGTGGGGTGGTGACTGCCTCTTTGACTTCATGCCAGTCTATGAACAGTGCAAGGGAAATATGCTGGGTATGAATATTCAGGATTCACTCACCTACTGTCTCTTCTTTTTGTCCGTAAGTAGTTGATAGTGTGGTTTTGGAAGGACCCATTGATTGATCAGGTGTGACCAGAGACAGAGGGAAGTTAGATGCAGTTTTTCTCTCCTGCGAGCTCCTTGTGTGACTTGGAGATTACTTAACCTCTGTCTTTAAAGGCAAGGATGATAATATACTCCTACTTGGATGGGATGACACATCCATTCCTTGGGCTTGAAACACTGTGATGGCTGGATGCATACAAATATCCAGATACTTGTGACATGAGGATCCATTTTAGCAGCATACGGTGAACCGGCAGAAGCTGCTGTTGAGTCTGGAGGTGCTGCATCCTCCCACAGAAAATTTCCTCCATTTGCTCCTGCTTTAATCCCTTTCCCTTTCACCAGAGCTGGTGTCCATGCTGTGATTGAAGTAATTAATGTCAATCATTTGGTGGACAGAGAGGTTGGCATACATAGGACCTAAGGGGAATTTCAGTTGCACAGACTTTCAGCAGCAACAGACTTCTCTCTGTTGGCTGAATGTTGATACTTGGGAATAGGCAGGTAAAAATAGATCCAGAGGACAGATAAAAGATGACTTTTACAGCAGCTGAAGGATATGACAGTTTAAAGCAATAGGTTCTTGCTTTGTGCAATAGCCCTGCTATATCTGAGATGCTTATGGAGAAGGTATTGCTTTGGCTTGCCTCTCAGGTTCTTGGCTCCCTTGTACTTACAGTTTATAGTTTGATGTGGAACTGAATCTGAAAAAAAAAAGAGCTTGTTTTAGAGAGAGGGATGAATACCAGTGAATGAGGGTGGGATTTCCTCTGGCAGAGTAGCATCTGAACCAGAAGAGAGCTGACCCACCTCCTCTAAACACACCCCGATGTAGGGATGTGTCCAAGGTCCATCCATTCCTGATACAGAAGTCCTACTCTCGCAGTAGCCAGCATCACAAAACTGTTGGCCATGTGAGGAAGAAGATGTTGCTCCAGACTGTGTTTGAGTGTTTGCAGCATTTAGGGGCTGAAAGATTGCTCCTGTGTCAGCTTAACTGTGCTTCAAAACCTGCTCTGTACCAAGCATGGATACTGGTTATGGGTCGGTCTCACTGTTAGCAAGAGGATTCATAACTCATGGTTGGTATCACGGCAGCTTATCACAGGGGAGGGCTGCACTCTGCTGAGATGAATTACGGTGCCAGCAGGCAGGAGCTGATGCCAGTGATTAAACCTATCACCTGCTCTCACCACTCCTCAGGAAAAAAGAAAAGATTTTTGCATGGGCAAACTTGGCTAGGAAGTATAAAAGGAAGTACAGGAAAAAAATAATCTTTTTTTCCACCTCTTTTTTTTTTTCTTTCTTTTGGTTTCATTCAATTCTGCGTCCTCCTTTGAGGTATTTCTGAGGCAGCATACGCTCTGCTGAGCAGCGGAGTGTTGTTGGGCAGGTGTCACCAGGTGTCACTGCTTTCAAAATGTCACTGTGCGCTAGGAAACGCAGAGATTGGCATCTCTTTCCTGCTGACATTTTAATACACCTTTCTGATGAGGGCATCGCTGTGTGAGAGGCCGGGGAGTTTGGTTTCGGCCGGTATCTTTGATTGAAGTTGCTCCCTGGGAACAGGGCATTGGGGTTTGGCTGAGTGTCTTGAAAGAAGGGATCGCATGCGTGTTATTTATGACAATCTCTGCTCCAGGATGAATGTCTAAATGTAAATTACTCAATTTGCCTTTAGAGTATATCCACTCTGATTTCTCCTCCACTGAGAAACTAGTCTGCAGGGTGCTGACATCTGCTAGCATTCAGAAAAGAAGGAACACATGTTTCTAGAAGTTAAAAATGGAAGAGACATATTGCATTTTCTAACGTTGTTTTTCCCTCTGCTAGTGACAGTGTTCGTTGCCAGTGATTGTTCCCAGCACTTAGATCTGGCTGTGCTTAATGCAATGCCAAATGCCTTAAGTTGCCATCATTTCTCAGAGAAAACAGTGTCTCCACCATCCAGCTATCTTTTCTTCTGTTTAATTTACAGGGATTTTTAATTATTGTCATGTCTTTTACTGTTTAGCCATTTACTTTTCCTTAATCAATTTCTCTCCCTGCTTTGTATGCTTTAAATTATAAAGTTTTAAATGGCATCATTCTCAAGGGGCCCTGTCCTACAACTGTTGACATCAAAGGAGGTGATTCTTCCCCTCTACTCACTGCTGATGGGACCACATCTGGTGAGACCACCTCTGAAGTGTTGTGTCCAGTTCTGGGCTCCCCAGTGTAAGACATCATGTAAGAACTGGGAGAAGTTCAGTGAAAGGTCACTAAGATGATTAAAGGTCCGGAGCACTGGACGTATGAGGAGAAACAGAGAGAGCTGGGACTGTTGAGCCAGGAGAAGAAAAGGCTCAGGGGCATCTCATCAGTGTATATATAACCGAAGGGAGGATGCAGAGAGGATGGAGCCAGGGTCTTTCAAGTGGTGCCCAGCGACAGGACCAGAGGCAATGGGCACAAACTGAAACACAGGAGGTTCCCTGTGAACATCAGGAGACACTTTTTCACTGTGAGGGTGACCAAGCACTGGCACAGGTTGGCAAGAGAGGTTGTGGAGTGTCCATCCGTGGAGATACTCAAAACCCAGCTGGACATGGTCCTGAGCAAACTGCTGTAGTTGACTTCCACTGTCTTCAGGGCTCAAGAGGTGAGAGTTAATATAGCTTCATAGGTTTGCTCTTGTCCTGGCAACACTTTACTGCTATTCCCTCCAGCTTATTAGTATTTTTTCTTATCCCAAGAAATTGTCTTTAATTCAGACATATGTTTAAGTCAGCAGAGTCATACCATGTAATGGGTTACTTCTGAGTGTGAAGTGACAAATACCCTTTTTTCCCCAAAATGTGTTTGCAAAAAGCGGTGCCCACATTATTCCATATTTCTGAGTCCTAAAATGTCCCATCCCATAAAATACTTGTGTCAGTTTATATTTTTCTCTGTGTATTTCTGTATGATTTTCGATTATTTTTTAAACTAAATTCTCTTAGTATCTTCATATTATTTTCATGCAGTTACTTGGCATGTTCTAACTTAGTGTCATCATGACAATTAGTGCACTTGATGTCGTTTCTCTTATTTAGTTATAGTATATTACACTAGATAACATTGATCAAAGTAGCACCCGTTATAAATTCCCCCTTGCAGTATTTCCAGACTTGAAGTTAATTTCTATTTTTTCCCCATCATTTAATTACCAGTCTATATGACCATGTCAGGAGCTGAGAAATGTTAGCAGTTTTTTTTGTGGATTTATGGGACAATACTAGATTCTACAGCAGTTCATATCCATTGATTGCACTCCTCTGATACCTGCCCTGTGGTGATTGAAATCCCTGCAAGTTCATGCTGTGCAAGAAGTCAGCCTTCTTGTACTGGAATCTAGATACAGGTTTAGAAGCCTAATTTCCATCCTCTGTTTCTAAAACTCCTTGTGTCTGAACTTAAATTTATAGGCAAAATTGCTGTCACTTATCAAACTCTTGGCTCAGGCAACCCACCACTACATTTCTCAATGAAATCCCTCAAATGGTATTGGCTTCTATCAGAAGCAGAAGAGACCGAATAACCCCACGCTTACCACGGGCACACCAAAGGGCATCTTCATTTCCTATGACAAGTGACAGCAGCAAACAGATCTTGGCAAAAGCTCTGACAGAAAAGAAGTTTGAAAAATGAACTGGACCATCATTTAGTTTGAATGATATGGCAATAAACCAATGATTCAATGGATCATTGAGCAGCTACACTTACAAAGCTGGAGAACTCAGCTCAACAGTGAAACAGGATAAGTAGTGCTCAACTTTTGAAACACCAAAGAGATAACCATCTTTTGAAAGTCAGCATTTCATAAAAGAAGTGATGAAACCAAGTAATTCTTCCAGTAATGTAAGGCATTATGGAAAATGTCTTTGCCAGCTGGTCATCAAAGACTATGACTGATTGCCATGTTGCTCACCAACTGATGAAAAGAAAGGAGCATCTACTAAGTGCAGGCAAAGTACTCAGTGTGATTTCTGTCAGTCATTGAGTTGTGTTTGATCTAACCTCCCTGGCATCAAGAGTGGGGTGATGGTGGCTGTGGCAGGGGGTTGCAAGCAAAAGTGAATGTATCTATAGAGCTCAACTGGAACACACCTTCAGAGAGGAACTCATTCCATGTCTCACAGACAGCTGTCTCAGGATGGGATAAATCAACTCTGGAGGTACCCACCTTTCTCTGTTGACTACAGAGGGAACTGAAATGCCTGTCTGAGACTAGATATTTAACATTGACTGACAGCAGGTGAAATAGGTCTTCCCCTAAAAGTCCTGTCAGAGGAGGTAGGTATCAGCAGAGGTCAGAAGGCAGTGTGTTAAACTGAGGATACTTTGAACGTGTTTACACTAACCATTTTCATCCTAAAAGAGAGAACAGAAATTGAGCAGGCTAACATTTATGAGACAGCTGAGAAGAAAATCTGTGTTTGGACACCTTTAAGTTACATGTTTTCTCTCCTAGATCAGTGTTCCCATTCCCAGATCCAGATTCCCCAGAGGAAGGGTTTTATCCACATAATTAAATTAAAATAAAATGTCAGAAGGGTAAGGAAGACCAGACACAGCTGTTCTCAAACGACAGAGTTCCATGCTACACCACAGTGCACTGGCAGGGTGCACTCCCAAAGCTTCCAGGAAAAGGACATTTAAGCCAAAAACAGTTTACAGAGACAAGTTATTTCAGTGATTCACAGCAAAACATACACATGGCAATTCTGACTGGGGAGAGTGAGATGAGATTTGGCCAACAGAGTATATAGATCTGGGCATTGGTTATTTAGAAGAGATCTCACAAAAATCAGTATTTCAATTTACTGAAGGTTCAAGAAAAAAAGGGAGATTCAAGAGTTGAGCAGTGTCCTACAGGCTTCAAAGACCAGAGAAAATACGAGAAAGCAAAGATTATATGGAATTATTTGCTCCAAAGAATCTCCAAAGCTTTCACTGTCTGAAAAGAGATCTCTCCAGTCATTGAAATAGAAGAAATCAAACATCAGATGTAATCTCATTCATAATCATTGATATTGTATCCCACAGAATCCTATGACTGTATTTTGGGCATGTTTCTATATTGTAAATATAGAAAACATCCATTTTATTAAAAAAATTATACTGAAGGAGTCTATCTCCTTTGAAGCATGCTGGTTTGCCTTCTCCTCATTTACCCTTGCATAATGGTGCTGTTTGACAAGTCTCACTGGGTTTACCCAGCCTTCTATGTCTGCATTTCAACCTGGGCTCTTGAAGGCATTTGGATTAGAAGCAGGGCTTGTGTAGCCTTTGCTTCTCTGTTCCTGTCAGCTGTGGTGTCTCCTTCTTACAGAGTCTTGTAGTCCAAAGCTGTCAGGTTTCAAACACAAACAAATGCAAAACATCTCCAGAATTGAAGCAATAATGCAATCATGATTTCCTTACCCATATTTACATCATTTATTTGCTCTTTGACTCAACGAATCCCTGTCAGAGAAAATAAAACTGTAATTACTTTAATTCAGAGCATGTACAGTCCACCTATCATCCAGCTAATTTACTGTGCTCACGACATCTCTCTGCATAATGAATTAAATAATAACTTTTTAAATGTCCACTAATAATTGAAGTCCTGGTTCAGCAAGGCAGTTAAAGCCTGTCTTTATTCAGCAAAGTGCACAGGCCCACCTTAGCTTTGTACAGGGCAGTGAGAGTGACAAGAGAGCCAACTGGTCCCTCGTACTATCTCATTGATCTGTTATTTTTGTCTTGAAGTAACTTTCCTTGTGAAGTTGTGTTTATTAAGTGAGTATTAAGTGGTAGGGTGTTTGCAAAGTCAAGTTTCCTATGAAGCCTAGAAGTACTTATTTTTAGCGGATGTTAAAGTTACTTGCTGCTTGACTGACAATTTACTGTATCCATGCATCCTCTGGATTTAAAAAAAAAAAAAAAAAAGGTTTGTATTATTTGTGGATGTATCACATACTCCTTTTGTATTGGGCATTTTTTTTTTCTTAACAACCATTTGGAGGCGGTACTTCCACTCAATAATCTATTTCTTGATGAGAAATACATGGACAAAAATAAGCCATGCCATGTGAACATCTTTCTTTTAATTGTCCATTACCTGTGTCTTACTTATTTCTAGTATTTGCCACTAAGCAATGGCTCTGAAAACACGTTACTGCCTTGTTAATGTCAGTCATTTCCTTATTAAGATCTGTACTGCCTGAAAGATGCAACAAAAAACAAGAGACAGCCATTTCTGAACAAAAAGTGAGTGAAAACAGATTGTTTAGTAGTAATGGTATTTTCATACTGATAACTGTGTCATCATCCTGGGCCATGCACACTTGCAATCAGTACACACAGCAAGGCTGTAAGACACATAAATTACTAAATCCTCAGGATGCTGATATTTTAAATATCATCACTCAAGCTCAGGATTCCAGCTGGCATTGAAAAGGGGTGGCCTAATTTCCAGGGATGCTGGTATTTTATGAAGTAGTCTGAGACCCCAAGCCATAAAGAAAAAGTAGCAAGACTGGGAGTCTCCTACTCAAAACCTTGCTCAATTCCACCATCACAGGATGTCTTATTTGTGATTAGTAATGTTTCTAAGGAGCCTCCACTTTTGTTTCTGTGTATATGCGGTACAGCTTCTTGCTTTGGGAGGGGTCTCAGAAGCTCCATGAGTCCCTCTCAGGGAGCAGAGGTGGGGAACACCTTGCTTCAGGAGCCATGCTGCGCATGCAGCCACTGCAGATGTGAGTGCCACACCACATTGTAGTCATGGCTGCTTTTGTCAAAAGCTGGCAGTGATATGTAGGAAGTGAGAGACACTTCCGGTGTTTTGCAATGCTACAGGCGTGGGGAAGACTGGCTGGAAAGCTGCCCAGCAGAAAAAGACCTGGGGGTGTTGGTCAACAACTGGCTGAATGTGAGCCAGTGTGTGCCCAGGTAGCCAAGAAGGCCGACAGCATCCTGGCTTGTATCAGAAATAGCGTGGCCAGCAGGACTAGGAAGTGATTGTCCCCCCATACTTGGCACTGGTGAGGCTGCACCACGAGTACTGTGTGCAGTTTTGGTCCCCTCACTACAAGAAGGACATTGAGGTGCTGGAGTGTGTCCAGAGAGGGGCAGCAAAGCTGGTGAAGGGTCTGGAGACCAAGTCCTACAAAGAGCACCTGAGGGAACTGGGGTTGTTCAACCTGGAGAAAAGGAGGCTGAGGGGAGACCTCATTGCTCTCTACAACTACCTGAGAGGAGCTTGTGGCAAGGTGGGTGTTGGTCTCTTCTCCCAAGTAACAAATGATAGGACAAGAGGAAATGGCCTCAAGTTGTGCCAGGGGAGGTTTAGTTTGGGTTTTAGGAAAAGCTTCTTCACTGAAAGGGTTGTCAGGCACTGAAACAGGCTGCCCAGGGAAGTGATGGAGTCACCATCCCTGGAGGTATTTAAAAGATGTGTAGATGAGGTGCTTAGGGACGTGGTTTAGTGATGAACTTGGCAGTGCTGGGTTAATGGTTGGACTCAATTATCTTAAAGAATTTTTTCTGACCAAAAAGATTCTTTGATTCTGTAGTTTTATTCCACTCCTTGACGTATTCAAGAGTGCCTCTCTCATTGCCCATGAGATGGCTGCAGCTCTGTGTCTCACACCTGTTTGAGGAAGTAATTTGTCCTTAGTCTTTTGGTGCTGTTTCTTTTTGACCAAAAAGAAATCAAGATTCAGTGGGCGAAAGTGCAAGGATATGACTACAAAGATGACTGTGATAGTGAAAGTGGTGAGGAGATGTGGCACTCTGTACCCTGAGCAGAGTTTGTGAGACATGCAGTAAACAAAACATTGAACTATGGGCTTTCAGTGGATGGTAAAAAGAAGTAGTAAACAGGGATCTCACTTGCTGAGCACTGCCTGTTCTGTGCACTGAACAAAGCAGGGGCCCTGTGAAAAAAAGAATAATTTTCATTGCAAATAAATAAGGTATCATAATGGCAAAATAAAGCTGCACAAGTAATATTATTTCTGGCATTTCTACCTTGAGAACAATATTTCACCTTGTAATGGAGGCTTTTATTCGTTTATTTTCTCGTTGAATTGACATGGTATTGTTATTAAATATGTTGTACTCCTTTAAAACTTATGTTTGATATTGAACATTTAAGGAATTTACTGTTTCAGTTGTGTCATTTACTTTCTTCTCATTCATACATTTTTAGTACACTAGAGTGAGGAAATGTATATTGTGTGGAAAGAATGGCAGAGGTTAGGTAAGGTAGGACAGACACCAAAGAATCATGCAGGGCAGCAAAACTAGGCAGATCATCCTGGTGTGGCTGCACACTCATAAATCCAAAGTAACTCCTGCACAGTTGTAACAGCTTAGATACTGAGGCCATGGTTTGACAAAACAGTTGAACTGGCTTTAGAGAACAGTTCTAGTACTTGCTCAAAGTACTAGAGCGAGGCTGAAGAAATGGTGCGAAGTACTACTCCAGCATAAACTCACTGTGCCAATTCAAGCTGTTCAGGAGAAGTCAGTAACTTGGTTTTGTGCCTGAAGACTTTTGTGCCAGAATAGGTGGTTTTGCTCTGCATCACCCTGTGCCCTGTCTGATGTCATCTGTCGTCTCCCTTCAGCCACACGTGAACACACAAAACCGGCATAGGCACCATGTCATGTACTCTAGCTAGTTCATGTTGCCATGTTTCCTGTGGGTCACATTTGCATTACCAGGCCACCTAGCCACACAGAGACCTCACACTGAATGGCTGTGAGGCTGTCAGGAGGCAGGGTAAGCCATCTTTCTGCCTACCTGAAGGTCTCCTCAGCTGCCCTTTCTGTGTTGTGGTCTCAGTGGCTTCCTCCTCTCCTGCGTCCTGAACCTTGGTGGTTGATTCCTGTGTCCAGCCTGTTTCCAGGGTTCATTTGTCTTTCAGAGCTGACATGCTGTTTGATGTTGCCTCCTACCAACCCCTGGTAATAATATGTTTTCTTATAGTCTTTCTGTGAATTAATGGAAAGTGTTCATTTTTACAAGCAGAAGGGGAAGAACTGCCATTTCTAACACCAACATTGCAAGATTCATTTTTAAGAAAACAGATTCCTTATTAAAGGTGAGAGAACATTTTATATGGCAAGCATGACATCCGAACTCTTATTTGTTTTTTTGTTTCATTTATTTTTGTTTTCTTTGAATTGACTCATCAGCATGTAAGATACTTCTCTCACCAATGTTAATTAAAAAAAGTATGACTATGTGCGTGGCTTGAAGTAGCAGAGAGATGGTTAAGCTGAGTCACATGAAAGGTCCATCTAGCCTAATACCCTGTCTCCAACTGAGGCCAACAACTGGTGTCCAAGGAGAACAAAAAGAGGACAGTGATGATACCCCTGAGTATATTCCCCTAGTCTAAAAATTCAAAACTTGAGAATTTCCTGCTTACTGGAGATCTCTTGTATTTAACAGCTCTTGATGCATTTATCTTCCATGAACTAGTCAAGTAGCTTCTTGAACTCCTTTTTAATCTGACATTTTTCATTCAGCTATTTTTACCAAACATGATTCTTCTAAAGCCTTTTTAGAAAGCCAAAGCCAAGTTCAGGCTAGGTTTAACAGAACTAAGTCCTATTGCAATACTATAGTGTTATAAGTGTTAGAGGATGTTCAGCATTGGAAGTTATACTGAGGTTTTTCAAAATAATTTCTGGCTCTCAGATTTGTTAAGAAAACCTGAATTGACAGTAATGTACCAAATGCACAGGGATCTAACCTGAGCCCTTGGAGAGTCTGTGTATCTGGGATGAAAAAATCAAGTGGATCCAGTTTCAACAAGTTAAAATTTAAAAAATCCCAGTTAAACCAAAACCCTTATCCTGGTAGCTTGTAGAGGGAGAGGCACAAAGATGGCAGTGCTGGGAATATGGCCTGTGAGGAAACAGCCACGTCCAGCCATGTCCCTAAACCAAGACATCTCTGGGTGGGATCTGCCATCAGCCTGGCTTCATGAGTCGACTGCACAGGCCCTGATCTGGCCCCAGCAAGCTGCAGGCACAGCACCACAAGGGGTTTGAGTGGCACCATCCCACTCCCACTCAGTTTTTCTCTGCAGCCAGCTCAATGTGCAGAGAAATTCAGTGCAGGAGCACATGGGTTTAACCCTAGCTAGGAAAAAGTTGATTTACCCAACAGCCCTTTACACACAGAAAGGCTCTGTTTCCTCTGCAGCTCCTCCAGGCCTAAAGTTATGCTGCTACTGTGTGAGGGTACAAATGACGAGGGGAAAAAATAAAAATGAAATAGGGGTGGGGAGGAGAAGGTGGTACGAAAAAATGAGAGAGAAGCTGGAAGGAAGAGTAAAAATGTACATGTAGAAAGTGCATAGTAAGAAACACTGCGGTTTTTGTAGTTCTGATGAATCTCAGTGTTTGTCTTCCCAGTTTGAGCGTTGAGATTATGCTCAGGGCTCACTGATGTAAGAATTTTATCCCCAGATCCTTTGCTTCAAGGTATTTAACATGGAGTTTTCATTAAAATCAGGTTGTTTTTTTTTAAATTCAAGGTTCAGTCTGTGGATTATATGTGTTTACAGGCCATGGGTTAGTTCTATATATTCAGTTTGCTTGCCTTTTTACAATAAATGCAGGCATGTTTTCAGGATGAGATAAAGAGAATTTCATTTAAGAGTAAAAAAATCTTTCAAGAAAACTTGTATTCTTCTCTCATTGCCTGGTTTGTTGCTGTTTGCACAGCATTTGTTGTAAATATATCTTCCTATTCTGTCAAGAGTACTAGGGCAAAAAGAAAAAGCAATTAGGTTAGGGCAAAATTATGATTGGCTTTATGAAGTTAAGGAGAAGGCCAGTCTGTACTGTCCCTTCCTGTCAGCCTCTCTTCCTACATGGCAGGCTGGGGGCTCTGCCAAGGAAGATGTAGGTCTAGGAAGGGGTGCTGCACTGGGAGAGGGGGATTTCTGCTGCTGCCCCCCACCCATGGGCCCTGCTGCTGGGTGCCAGTGTGATGAATACAGAAGGTTGTCTGAGCCTGCTTTACCCACCACAGTGGCCCAGCTACGCTGCCAGGCTTTTTCCTATAATGCTCAGGGAATACTAATGTGACCCCTCAGCTTCTCTGCTGCTACAGCTCTGGGGATTCCTGCTGCTTTTCCAAGTGTGATTTTTCTGATGACAAATCCCTGCCTGTGCTGGTCATTGTTCCTAGCAGTAAGAATGGTGTTGCTGGAAACAACATGGGAAAAATGTCTGAATGTCTGAAGTGAGTTATTTTTGGAGCTGTGGTTTGCATGAGTATGCTTAATGCTGGTGTATTTATTAAGGTCATGGAGCAAATTAAAGTGTCACAAATAAAGGTCTATGTGCATGCAAGCTTCCTTTTCATCTAGGCAGAGCCATAGTTTAGCCTGAACACAGAGCAGCTGCTATTGCAAGATGGAGAGTGGAGATACAAGTGCTGAACAGCACTTGGTGAGACTATTGGGATGTATGGTTTTGTCACATATGAAAAATGATACAATTAAAAACAAAAAATTTGCCTTAGAAAAAGCCCTTTGAAACAGAACATCTTCAAAGCAAAAAAGAAAAACCAGATTTGTTTGCATACTTTTCTTTTTTTTTGCTACTTTTACTAGACAGGTAGCCTAGATTCTAGGCAGGTTGCTGCTCAGGAAACTATGATTGGATTTCTTTTTTAAATTTACAGGTATTAATTTATGTAAAATTTTGTAATATTCAGTATGTGTATCAAAAATAAGATTGACCCAAACTAAGAAATCTACTTCATAAGATAAATGATACAAACATTGAAATCGTAACAACTGTAGAATAATGTTAATTGTGACATTTTAGCCTGAATTTTGCTTTCCTGTTTCAATCACTGCTGGATTGTATTGACAGTAATATTATGCGTGAAAAAGAAAGCAATTTATAGAGTCACTTGTGTTTCATATTCAAATGCTTGTGTTACTTAGGATACACATCAGCAACTTTATTCCTTGTTAAGGCAGAAATATCTTTCATAATGCTGTTAATCATCCCATTTCCTTTAGAGCAAGGTAAGTTTGTGACCTGAAAATCCCTCTGGCTCTTCAAAGGGAAGGGAAGAAATCCTCAGGTAGCAAAGACAAAGATCCTTACCAGTAGGTATTCCTGGACCTTACACTCAATCTCAGATGAGTTTTGTTTCTGCTGCCTGAATTCACATTCAGTGTCTGCACAGATGTTCATTAATTTCCATGAGAGATATATTTAAAAATAAAGTCCTGCACACTGTTTCCCTGGCTAGATCATGTTGAGTCTCAATGTCAAATATCTCTTTGGGGAAAGACTAGGAAGCCTGACCTATTTGCATATGTGAGAGGGTATGGCAACAGTCTGCTGCACTAAGGTAAAAGGAGAAGGTTATTTTGCAATAATTAATTTGCAAAGATGATAATCCACAGTTAAAAAAAAAATAATAAATTCCTCCTTGTGTTTACAGACGAAAAGGAAGAAGAGTGGAAACAACAGCTCAGAGAATGTGGCTGGATTTTAATGAAGGCTGAGTGGCTTCATGGCCCTTAACAACTTTTATATATAAATGGTTTGAGATAATATGGCTAATCAAATGTCATGCTTCAAGTAGTCAGTTCATGGTCTGAAGGGATTGGGAAGTATTTTTTCTCCACTGTACAGATGTGCTTCATTGATTATGATTTGTTCATTCTGGAGGGGGGTTGCAGAGCCAAAGGCATCCCCAATGACTTGCTGCAGCCAGTAATTCATATGGAGTTCCATCAGCACCTTTTATTTTACCTGAATTGCACAAGTATCGCAGCAGCCTGAACTCTGTCATTGGCATCGGTTAAACATGACCATATTGTACAGCAGTATTGCTGAGCTATCATGAAAACTTCACCTAGAGTTTGCACTGCAGATCAAGGTGCAGAGATGTACTCAAATAAGTTAGCAAATTGGTGTTTGTGCTGTATCAGCAAGACTGAATTCACATAATCACTTGCTAGTTTTCCTGAAAGATAAAGAATCCCCCATAAAAGCTGGAGGTTAGAAGCCCAGGCTGCTTTATTTCATCCTGCTACCTTCTTTCTCAGACCATGGCATCTACAGCCAATAGTAGTACAGTGCAGTGCATAGCCTGGCATGTGCTCCATGGGCTTGATTTGTTCAGGTTTGAGGTCAGAAAAAGGAGTTTGTCCAATTTGTGTCAGGTATTCCAATGTCAAAGGGATGGTAAATAATAGAAACCTGAGGTACAACTGAGTTAAGAAGATGACGACATACAACGTTTCCATAAAACATCCAGAATATTAAAGCAAGTAACAAGGTATCCCACACAAGATTTGTTTTCCTTATCTGCTGGGAGTTGGGAGGACAGTGCAAATAACTTTAATACCATTTGTACCTTAAATTTATGCCTAGGGGATGCAGTCACACAGAGCTAAAATCACTAATAGTGGCTTACTTTGGGCTTACCCAGCAAATTGCAATATAATGTAGAGTCAGCCTGTCTCACTTTGGCAGTGAGAGCTGACTCTGCATGTCTGTCTGTCTGTTTATGTGTGCAAGGTCTCATTTTGCCTGGTTATTGCAAGTAGTAAACTTTGAAAAGCTTTATCAAAGTTCCCTCCATGCCAGGTATGCAATGGAAAATGTACATAAAAACTTCACTTTCACTGTATAGAATTCTATCATAAATTCTAGTTGGTAAAAACTTTTTTCTAAGACGCCGTAGTATCTGTAGACAAAAGCTTTATCACATCAGTTTTTGGGAAACAAGCTTTTGCTAAGATTTGGGGAAGATAAGAGGGCCCCCTTGTGGAGATTATGATACGCAGTCTGAACTGATGCGGAAAGAAATCTGTTCGGTCAGTGGATGGGGAAGATGCAATTTTGCCTGTAGCTTTGAGCTGTATTGTTCACATAGAAAACATTACCGGATTTAATTAGATCCTAGCAAGAATTTGAGTGGAAACACAATGTGCAGTGTAAAATGGGAAGTCAGTCGTCTGCCTTTTAAGTATTCTACTGAAATGACCCATCATTTGCTTACTTAATGTCTTACAGGAAAAACTGCAGTTATTTCACAAGAAGTGGAATGTTAGGAGAAACAAAATTAGCATTTTTGTCTTACAACCGTGCAGTTTCCTTAGCTTTTGGGAGTTGTTTCAATGAATGAATAGGAAGGACTACTCTTACAATGTTTTCATCAGTAGAATCACCTGAAATTCTTTAATATTCATATTGTTTACTTTATGGGAAGCAAATCTCAAAAGTTATGACCAATACTAGATGTTTTAGACACTCAGCATGTAGGACAAGAAAATGTTTGTGATGCCTGGATTTTGTGATGGTAATTTATAATTTATGGTCATTATGCTTGATGTCAGGCTTGAGGCAAAGCTTAGAGAGAATAAATTGATGTACTTTCAAAGGGATTTCAATTACTGGGCCTTTTCATTGTTAATTACTTTATTAATTGAGCAGAATTACGGTACTGATTTAAAATGAGTTGCAGCGAAAAAACCCACAGAACTTTCATCTGAGCATCCCAGATTTGGAAGAGAGCTACTAAGTGGAAATCAGAGGCAGCTCAGTTAGGGAAGGAGCCTGGATGCATGCCACTTGGGACACACCCTTGGTTTCCAGTGAAGCCAGGTACAGAGGAACATTGGAGATGTCCTTGCTGCTTATCTTACCTAACTAGATAATAAAATGGGATAGCAGCAGCTCCTTCAAAAATGAGGAGGATGAACATAAACCCTGTAGCTGAATTTAACATAAATATTTTTGCACTGTTTCAGACCTAACAAAAGTGGACTGAAATATAAATGTCAGAAGATTTAAGGGTCTGTCTACATTTTATTTGTCTTTTCAGGGGCTATTTGAAACTTGTATCCTTGCAGGCAGCTAGGACTCTTGTGATAACAGATCTCCCATAGTTCTCCATGAAAGCACATAGGTGTTTTTTTCTTTATAACCGTGACAAAAGGCCTTATGTTTTTTAAGTTACTGAATAGACAGGAGTCTATTTCCATCTCTTTGCATTGGAGCTGCATGCTTGCTCCATTGCCCAGGCAGTAACCTGCTGAGGAGACTGCTCCTGAAACAGGGACCTGCTCCATAAACTAGCTGGAAGCTGCTCAGAGACTGCGACCTGATAGTGAGGAAGGTTTTGTGGCTTGTCCTTTGTGCAAAGGGATATTTTATAGATTCTGTCATGCTGAACTGTTAACCATGATTATAGGCATCAGACTTGATCAGGAAGGTCCCTTCCCAGCCTGGTTTCTGTAACCCTTGGAAGCTAAGCTGGCAAAACAAGCTCAAACTGCTGGTCCCTTTTGCTGCACTGTCTCCAGATTTGCTTTTCTCTTGTCCCTTTCCTGTCATCACCTCTCTTTTCTCTTGCCAGTCCTTGTTTCCTGCTGCCACTTGGTGCTGCAGGTCATGCCCTTAGCTTGTCCCTCCTGTACTAGTAACATGTCTCTGAGAAAGGCAGGTTCAGGTTCCTCTCCAAGCTGGGGCTAGAGGTAGCTCTGGGAAGAGGCAGGGAGCACAATAGTGCAAATACATCCTTATTTCATTTTCCCTTCTGTGCAGTGACACAGCAAAGCCAGATAAAGGAGAAACAAACATTTTTTAGTGAAGTTGTCATGTGCACTGCACATTTCCGTGGTTCTTTTGAGGCACTGCAATGATCTGTGCACAATAGGGATGAGGCAGAGTGGAGGCCATGTGAACAACAGATTCCTCTTTTGCCAGTCCTCATCACAAAGGATTTACTATTCTCTCTGGCACAAAGGTATATGCATGGTCTTGCATACAGTATCTTTAAAGAGTATTACAGACATTATATGTATTTATTGTTTTTTAATAGTATTTCCTCCTGTGTGTTCTCACATGCTGTCTCTTACAGGCATGAGGTTTTTGTTATGTATGTACTTCATAGAACAACCAAATCCCTAATATTTGATTTATTATTGCATTTTATATTTATGTAGCTTTCAGCAAGACTCTTGCTATTTCACTCCTTTCAGCAATTTAAACAACACTTAGAACAACTGAGCTTGATGCAATTTAGGCAAAGAACAAAAATCTCTGGAGGGAACTTTGTTAGATTTGTGTCTCATCAAGAAATTATTTACAATTTGTATCAAGGTTGTTTGATGGAAAGTGGCAGATTTGTTTTTCCATCAAATAGCCTGATCTGTACATTTTTATTCCAAACCACTTTGCTCTCAAATAAGTTGTCATTTCCCCATCTTAACTGTTTTTTCTGTTCTCATGCACAGCAAAGCTGGGGCCACCACTCACAGCCTTTGGGCTGAGACATGTAAATACCCAGCATCTGTCTGATAAGGGAAGGGAAATTTACCCTCAATAAAGTATTTGTTCAAGCTAGTGATTATACGAGGCAGAAAACATGAGGCTGACCATAAGAATTTTCTGGTGGAAATGAAGCTGGTAACGAAACTGGGTGCGCTGAAGGAGGAACTTTCTGGTTTAAAGAAAAGTTATTAATGAATTTCCGCAGGGCTGGTCTTAGCTCTGATCCTATTTCATGTTTTCATTAATGATGTTGGCACCAAAAGCTGAAGTATGTTAATGGAATTTGCTTTATGACCTTGAGGATTTCAGTAAAAAAGGTGGAATGAAGTTTGGTAGTGCAAAGTAAAAGATCATGTGCTTGAGGCCAGCAGAAGCAGATTTTCTCTATCAACTGTGTGTTTATCAGCTGAAATGGGAGTGGAAAGACCTCTATGTATTAGCCCATGACACAGTGAGTATGAGCTTCACAAGCAATGTGGTCCTGTAAAAAACCGAACACAACATGAGGGTGTATCAGAACATACATTGCTAGCAGAGATAAGGAAACATTTATTGTACAAGACACCTTTGAGGCCTCTACTGAAATTTGCCCAATTCTAGCCATGTATAGTGAAATGGGATGTTGTGCAAGGTCAAATGCCAGGAGTGACTGCTTGGGTAGTCAAAGAAACAGAACCAATCTCAGGACCTTCCAACACATCTTGCTCTTGTGGGCCTCCTATCAAAAGCCAGCATGGAAGGCTGAGATGTTGGAAAACTCAGGGTGTCTCTGGGTAAAGCAAACTTTGTGTGACCAAAAGGGCTTGGGGGACTGCAGCGTGGTCACCTCTGACTTGTCTTATCAGAGAAGACAATAACAACCAGTTCAGCTTTATAAAAGGAAAACCAATGTGATTGCCTTCTGATTTCCAACTTCAATGCCATTTCTTCTTCTCTGATGTAACATTTATAAATCCTCTTGATGTAGTTGCAGTGTTAACCCAAGAACAGCCGGATGTTAAGTGGACCAAGAACACGTTTATTCTGGAAATGAAACTTGTGTTCCTAACCATGTGAGCCTTCACAAGCTCTTTCCAACAGGAGCTGTTGCATGAAGAGGATATTTCAGAAGGGGCTAGGATGTTTCATGAAGGGGATAATAAAAGTTCTGTTATCTGTGCTGGCAGGGAAGGGCACTCTCGTGGCTCTGGGAGCCTACTTTTGCTAAATAAATCATCAGACCATGTTGTCTGGGTAACTGGGCATCCTTAGCTCCTACTACTGTGTATTTTCTTCAGTGGCAATGAGGCTGAGTTTATCTACGTGTTTAAATATAGATTTGTATGCCTAACTTTATGCTCTGTATTTGAAAGTTTATGCCTAAATCCTAAAAGCAACACACAGGAAAAACCTATATTAGCGTGGAAAGCTCACACATATTCGTATGCTGTTCATGTGCATTTGCTAAAATACTGGGATTAAAACCATGGGTAGCTACATCATTTCATTAGTCTAGGAGCTGTTCAAGATCCACACTTGATACCTGTGAACAGAATTAATTTCTTTAAGGACATGTAGTTGCAGCAGTGTCCTCTCCAATTTCTAGAGACTTTATATTGAACAAAGTATCATTGAAATAAATATTCATGAAGTTGCTCAATAATTCAGGGTGTACTGATTCGGAGTGTTAAAGCCCTAGTTAAAATCATATACAAATAAAACTGAATCTCCTAAAAAGGCAAAGCACATTCCCTGTACTCTGCCAGGGGTAGCCAGGACAAAGCAAGGGAGAACTGGTATGATATAGTTGGAGGGTTGTCTCTGGTTTGATGTGTTTTCTGACAGGACTGTACATTTGGTGACAGAAGACTGTGCACTGTCATGCAGAATCAGAGAACCTCTGGGGCTGGATGGGACCTCAGGAGGTCTCTGGTCAACTCCCTGCTCAGAGCAGGTCACCACCATGGGGTTGCTCAGGTCTCTGTCCAGTTGGGTCTTCAAAACCTCCAAGATTGGAGGGCACACAACTTCTTTGGGCAAAGCTTTCCCAATGCTTAGCTCTTCTCATAGTGAAAATTATTTTCCATGTATCCTCCCCTTTTTCAGTTTATTGCTGTTGTCTCTTATTGTCCCACCATGCATGTCAGTGAAGAGCCTGGCTCCATCTTCTCACTGACGTCCTCTTAGGTACTTGAAGGCTGCTGTTTGGTCCAAACATCTTAATACATCTTTGAAATACTTCATTAAAATCTGTGTCCTCACAAATTTATATTCTCCTATCTCAAGAAAAAAAGTTTCAGCACTCCCAATTCCCTTTTGCAGCAGTAGGTCCTGAAATCAATTTTCATGAATTATTTTGAAGGGGGTGTGGCAATGTGATATGTAGAAAATGCTCTTATTATGTTAATGTTTATTCATTACTTTTGAAAAGTGCAAAATCACATATCCTAACTCTAGAAGCCTACAGTGTTTTTAAAAAAAATTTGTCAGTTCGCGTGGTCCCAAGCCAGTTGTCTTCATTCCTTCAAAATTTAAGGAAAAAAAATAGTCTCCCCAGATGCGGCTTTTACCACTGTTTGCAGTACAGGTGTGGCGCTGGATTTTGGAAGTCATCTTTTCTCTATATAACATGAATTTAAAACAGTGCTATGTTCAAATAGCTTACCTAGCATCTCACTCTTCTTACACAATCATAGAATCATCGAATCATTAAGGTTGGAAAAGACCTCTAAGATCATCGAGTCCAACCATCAGCCCAACACCACTATGCCAAACACCCCTGTCCCGAAGTGCCAGGTCTATATGTTTTTGAACGTCTCCACAGATGGTGACTCCACCATTTCCCTGGGCAGCCTGTTCCAATGCCTGACAACCCTTTCAGTAAAGAAGTTTTTCCTAATATCCAATCTAAACCTCCCATGGTGCAACTTGAGGCCATTTCCTCTCATATCCTTGCACAGCTCTACATCATTGTTGAATTTGCCCTAGATGTGCTTCAAGGAAAATTAGTGTCTTGAGGTGGAAAAGTTCCTAATGTTGTACATGCAGCATTTGTGTTGCCACAGGTTCGCTCCCTTCCTTCTACCCTTCTGGATTACCCTAAATGTCTGCTGTTAAAAGTTGTTCCATGTCAGAGAGTGAGCGATCTCTAATGACACTCTTTGTCATCTGTCATTCTTCAATCAGATGTGGAACACTGATCATCTGATCAACCGCCATAAAAAAAAAGTGCTGTAAAGCTTTCCTGAGGTTTTTCTGATAGCATGGATACAGAATTTAATTTGATATTTCAGAGGATATTTAGGAAAAAAAGGGTTTGCAATTTCTAAACCGAAAAAAACAGGACTTTTACAATGAGACCTAAAATAACAGTTAAATATAAAAGAAACCAAAGTTGGTGACGTGGAGTATCTCTGCTGAAATGGAACAAAATGTGACATTTCCCATTTCTGAAGTGCTTCCCAGTGCCCGAACACCATATTTCTCCTGCCTGTAATGGACTGTGTCATCACAAGTAACTTCTGGAGCAATGTCCTTTGCTTTCCAGAACCAGAAATAAAAACCCAGCTGTCTGACTCCAAGCCCTTGCCCTGTCTCAGTGATGTACTGATATATCACCAAGAAAAACAAAATTAAGGTAGGCTGGTTTTCTAACTCCTCGCTTGGAGATTTGTGTGAAATAGTACAAAAGCTGCTTAAAACTTATGTTTGCTTTGGGAAGTAAATGGAAGAGATAGAGTTAGGGCTGTTCAGCCTGGAGAAGAGACGGCTCCAGGGAGACCTTTTAGTGGCATTCCAGTGCCTGAAGGAGCTACAGGAAAGCTGGGGAGGGACTTTTTATAAGGGCATCTAGTGAGAGGACAAGGGGTGATGACTTTAAACTGGAAAAGGGGAGATTTAGCTTAGAAATTAGGAGGAAATTCTGTAGTGTGAGGGTAGTGACACCCTGGAACAGGTTGCCCAGGGAAGCTGTGGAAGTCCCATCGCTCTAAGTGTTCAGGGACAGGTTGAATGGAACTTTGAGCAACCTGGTTTAGTGGGAGGTGTCCCTGCCCATGCAGGGGTGTTGGAACTAGATGATCTTTAAGGTCCTTTCCAACTGAAACCATTCTGATTCTATGAATTCTCCAGCTCCAAAAACATGATTAGAAAGAGATATCTTAACATGAGTGGTGTATGTATGTCACAGGTACAAAAAGTAATGAAACTGAGGTTCTCTGTAGTTACTTCTCAGTTGTTACAAAATGTTGCTTTGCCTGTTGGTTTTTGAGGTTGGCCTGAAGTTTGCACTCTGTGAATATGTCTGTGCAGTCAAGGGAGCCTTTGACTGTAGGCATGGGGTTCACCTTCTAGATGGAGACACACCTGTATATAGGTGCCTCCAATGTAGACATCTCCAAGTTAACTGGTATCTAAGCTTTCATTGTGGTCAGGGTACACAGGGCAATGCATGGGCAGCCTCTGAAGTGATACAGTTCATGCCAGAGCTGGCCCTGCCCTTGACCATCTACATCCCTCCCTGGACACACACCATTGCCTGGGCTCAGCAGCTCCCCTGCTGGCTTCTGAGGTTGCTTAGACATGTAGTTTATATGTAGGCCATATAAGATGCCTTGCCCAGGAAGCAGTATCCAGTCCCTTCTCTAAGCAGACATGTCCTACTATATGTCACTGGGATAACAAAAAGTGTAGTTAACCAGCAGAAGCTTGTGGCCAATCTGGAAATAGGAAACACTGACCAGTTTTCTTCTCATGGGATTCAGAGCCATGGGACAATATCTCAGAACAATAATGAGACTTATCTAAAATGTTATTAATTTGTACCTCAAAATGCAAGGGTTTTGGTGGTTTTTTTATTCAACTCTGCTGAAGTCAGTGACAAGTTCTCCTTAGTGAGGAGTAAGTGTTATAGGACATTACAGCCACTGTTTTAAGTAAGTACAGTACTCATCATGCCAATGAAAAACAGCAGAAGTGATGAGTGCTCAGATCCTCTGAGAAAACAGCCAATGAATTATTTTTCCTACATGCTGAATGGGTGATGTATGTGGTAAGAGTGGATAAACATTGACTTCTTAATGGTGACTGCTGTTCTTTCACTAAAAGACTTGTAAAGAAACCCATGAAAACCTAAGAGGACAACTAATTAGTATTAAATGTCAGAAACTTTTTCAAAGGATGTCTGAGAAAACCCTTCCCATCACAGTGGTCTAGCTTCCTGTGACAGATGCTAAGCTGAAGAAGCCTATGTGCTTTTGCTGCATCATCTTTGCAAAAGTTTGTGGGCTAGATAGAGTCTATGTGTCTGGCTTGGTGGATAAGCTGTATGATGCTTCCTGCAGCCGGATGGACATGCATACAGTTTGTGCACTGCTTCATAGCTTTTTCGTTACAGTACAGTTTTTCTGATTAAGAAGTATACAGTCAGTTCTTGTTCCTTTGGGCAGGTTATCTCTAGATTGATTAAGCATAGCATAGATGCAGTGACGCCCTGCACATTAATGCTGCCAGCCATGAGCTGATACATCTGCATTATGCCAGCGTGATTTGATCAGTTCAGATCAGCCCAGCAATGTTTCTTTGCTGTCTGCCTCTCCCCACCGTCCTTGTTGCATGCTCTTACTCCCTAGTTGTTCATGTACTGAATCATAGAATAGAATCATAGGATGGTTAAGGTTGGAAGGAACCTTAAAGATCATCAGGTTCCAACCTCCCTGCTATGAGCAGGGACACCTCACACTAGACCAGGTTGCACAAAGCCTCATCCAACCTGGCCTTGAACACCTACAGGGAGGAGGCATCCACAAGCTCCCTAGGCAACCTGTTCCAGCACCTTACTCCCTCATAGTGAATAATTTCTTCCTGGTGTCTAACCTAGATCTCCCCTCTTTCAGTTTAAAACCATTACCCCTTGTCCTCTCACTGCACTTTCTGGTGACAGGTTTCTCCCCATCTTTCATGTAGGCCCCTTCAGGTACTGGAAGGCTGCTATAAGGTCTCCCCAGAGCCTTGTCTTCTCCAGGCTGAACAGCCCCAACTCTCTCAGCCTGTCTTCATAGCAGACGTGCTCCAGCCCTTTGATCATCTTCATGGCCCTTTGATCGTCTTCATGCTTTATTTGTATATTTATTTAATCTGTTTACCCTCTTCTTCCTGAAGAGAGGTTGCTGATCAGTGGTTAACTCTTGTTATTGCCTCTGACAATGTGGGCTTCTGGATAAAACTGGGAAGCATAAGGCTTTTGTTCACATAATGCAGATCCTTCTTAATGCTTCATCTTGCCATGACTTCCACGGTTAGCAGAAGGATGCTGCCAGGCTGGCTTTTGCTGGGTATTTCAGACCTTTCCTCAGGAGCACATTCACTTGCAGGATTAAAGCTGCTTACTTCTTGTCTCCACTTGGGTTATAAACTTGACCAGGGCTTTTATTTTCCTCGCTACCAGAAAGAACCAGACCGTGGATGGTTTTATGATGCACCTGAGTTTTTCAGTCATTTTGATTCTTCTTTCTTCTGTCTGTTCATGTCTTCCAAAATATTCTCCAGTGACTCTTTTTCTCCACCCCAAATATCTCTCCATCTCTGCATCAGCTGCTATGAGTGCACTGTTCTCCTTTTATGAAGCTCATCACTCCTTGCACCATGTAAGGTCCTGCCTCACACTTTGAAAGAAGAGGGAATAGCTTTTTATTCCACTCTGAGCCTCCAAGAGTGCTGTGTGAGCTCCCATAGTGCTGGCTGCTGCACACAAGACCGGGAGCGACAGAGAAGATGCCATTCATCCTTCTTCCCCAGGAGACCCTCCAGGATGCTTTTGTTCTTGATGTGCGGTGATCCTTCCCGTGCTTAGTAAATCTCCCTCAGCTGGGACATCTGTTCCATGGCGATAGAAGAGGCAAAATGCCCTGGTTTGGGATCACCTTCACTTATATCAGAGTCTGCTCCTCTGAAATTAATTTCTAAACCAGAGCAATGCTATTGAAGGATTAATGTAAGATTATAGGTTTTATATTCAAATACTGTATAATATGAAAGAAATACATGTTCTTAGGTTATACCTAGAAGCTCATTTTAGCTGTTCTATTAATTAATGGTTTTCTTTGCCTAATGCTAATGAAGAGACTGGATTTCATGCGAGTGGGACTAGAGCCTTGTGAATTCCCAAGTGCTTTTTAACTCTTGTGCAGCCCACACTTGACACTGGTGCTTGTTTGGGCCCTTGCATGGATCATCAGACCCTTGCCCCTGACCATCATGGTGCTTAGCATCTGTCCAAAAAGCAACCATCCCATAGCAGTGACTTCGATAACCCATTAATTTCAGTACTTTATGCTCAAAAGGAGATTGTTTCATCTGAGGAAGTTGATGAATATCCTTTCAGGAGGAGTTTACATCATCCTAGTGGTTTGTGAGATGTGATCTCAAGTGTTTGTACGTGTCTATGTGTTTATATAGACAGTCACAAGATACATTTGCTAATGCACACTATGCATTTACTATCATTTTTCTTTCATTGAAAACTGCAGCTTATGGCCAGATTCCCATGTAAATTTTTACATGTACACATGCACACACAGACATATATATAGATTAGATACAAATATGTAGATACAGGAACAGGTGTAGATATAATTTGTATGGGTTTTAATGGATTTGGAATGTTTTGTGGAAAACATCTTCTCACTGATGTGCCAGCATATTCTGCTTGGCTAGCCTTTAAGCACTGAGGGCGTCTGTGACAAGCAGTTTGAGTAATTGATGATGGGAGTCCATTGAAATGAAGCCAATAAGTCTGTGATGGGTTTGTTTTGTCAAACAGAGTAGCAGAAGTTATTACTTAATTCTTTGCTGAGTATTTCCCACAGTGAGTAGCTGTGGAGCTTAACGTAGCCACACAAGTGCTGGCATGGCTGATGGAAGGAAGTAATTTACACCAACCAGAACAAGTGCACATCTGTAGCTCAGGCATGCTCACTATGCAGCTGACTTGGTGCTCTTCTACCAAACAGAGGAGAAAGAGGAGACTGAAGGCCATCCCCAGTTTCATGTTTTTATGAACTGCTTCTTGTCTTTATTATGAGCTGACTCCTCAGCCATTCCTAGTGTGATTGAACACTGTGTATTTAGGCACTGAGAGCTCTGAAATGCTGCCATATTTAATCCATAAATGTCAACATTCAAAAACAATTTCCCAAGATATTTTTTATAATTTTCCAACTGAAACAAGCATGCATGACCTATGTATTTTTGCTTATATTCTTATTCTGGAGGCATGACATCCTTTTTCCTGAAAGAAAAATTAGTGCCACAAGTGCTGCACAGCATCTCCCAGTCCTCTATGTAGCATTGTAACAGTGTCATCTGGATAGGGCCCACAATCAGGTGGAAGAAATCTTAAAGCCTTTCAATGTCAGATTGGTTAAAGGGGTGACAGAGAGTCATGAACAGAACGTTAAACAGAAAGTTGTAAACTGTGAATGCAGCAAGGATGGCTGCACTCAGTTATTAGTGCCTTGGAAACTAAATGTATATCAGGCTGCTGTTAAAGCTTGTCTACCAGATGAAGAGGCCATTCAGCAGGTAACACAAGAAGGCAAGACTCTGAAAGATGCATGAACCAGAAGGAAATTGATCAGGATAGCAAAAACAGATGCAGAAGTCAGGTAGTCACAAGGAGGAGCAGCAACAAACTGGTGAAAGTTTCTCACCCAGTCTACGTAAGGGAAGCTGAGGATGTGATACAAAAAGGCACTGTTCTCATTTCCCTGCATTTGCTTCATACTACTGTTTATTGCACATCAAACGCATTTACATATCCAGGGATGAAATGAAAATGATTGATGCAAAGGAGATAGTCTTCTTAATTGTTGTTGAGCTGAGTCATGCCTGACTGGAACTGCTGAAGGTGGGTGAGGAAAGACAGAACTAAATTAGAGGTATAAATAATTGTCAAGAGCAACTTCTAAACTCATCTGTTCCCACGTATCAACATCTAAAATTATCCGAAGAGGGAAGGGGCAGAAATACAAGGACCAAGCCAATGCAAAGTCTGTGTCAAAGTAGATGATGGCAGTTGCCTCTGAATCTTTGTCATTTTTTTTTTTATTTCTGCCGTCTTGGAGCTTCAATCATGTTCTGTCGCAACCTTATCAGGGCCTGCTGGATGTTGCAACAATGGTGTCTTGTGCTCAGAGTTGATGGGTGTTTGAGAATTGGGCTGCCTTACCTGCACAACACTAATGAAATGAGTCCACATTTGTGTCCTGTTAGTTGGAAAGTGATTGTTAATGTGCTCTCATACATGCAAGGTATGAGATGAGCACCCAATTTAAGAAGGGAAAGTTGTGCTGGAAGTGCTTAAAGACAGTGTTTTTTCACAGTGGATTTATACTGCAGAACACGCAGGAGGATTTCTGGTAATCCCTGCTCTGCAGGAGTGCTGAAGAGGGATTTTGGAAATACCTGTCTAGGGATGGTTATGTGATCCTTGGGTTCACTATTGATGTGGGCTGTGTAAGTGACTGAAGTGGATCAAAACAGCTGAAGTGCAGTTTGGTCATGTGTGAGTGGCAGCCGGAAAACCCAAGCCCTACATTATTTTGGAAATACCATCCTTCAGAGGATCATCTGATGCTAACACAAATCATGGCTCCCAGTGCAAGTGAGAATAAAATACATCCCTGGCACTCCCTAGTTTCTATCCTTCCACCTTTAATCCTTCTGCTGTGAAATAATCAGTGAAACAGCTGTTTCCATTAGATAGTAGTTCAAGAAATGACCCTGCAGCAGGACTCAGTCTGTAGTTTGGCCTCATAACCTTATTCCAGAATATATAGTGTAGATTCTTTAGGTGGAGAACTCAGGATGAATAAGGACAAAGCATTCAGCCCCAATTCCTTTTGCTTTGTTTGCACAGGGGAAAATATCTGCATTTTTAGCAATATATGGGGAAATATCTGGTTTTATGACAAGCCAGAGGCTTATGGAGAAGCTATGGGGAATCTTTAGTGGAAGAAAATAGCTAATATCTGAAAAAGAGAGGTAATTGGTTGGAAGTTGTTAGCAATTTTGAGATTTTTCATTTAGCTGGAGTTAGCTTATGTATGAGATGGCCCTCACAAAGTGTTGGTTTGTTTACATGTCTGCAGCAAGCTTGCCTCCTGCTTACTTGCTTCATCATTCTCTAGGCTCAAGAAAGGGTACCAATATCAGACTTTTGTTAAGAAATCTTAGGGCTCATTATTTATTAATGGATTGTTTGCAGTCGGATGAGTCATGCAAACTCAAAAGCCTATTTTTGTACCAGACCATGTGTTAATTTTAGTCATGAGTCTTCCTGCTGGTAATTCTAGCTGACAGAAATTGTAAGTATTTTGGGTTTGCTTTGTCTTTAAGATACCACCCTGTAATTCAGGTGAGTTGTTACTGAATAAAACATTTCTCAGTAAAAAAAACTTGATCTGTGAAAGCCTGCTTGAAGCATACTCAGTTGCAGTCCATTTCAGATTGCCATAAATAGATGAAAAAACTGAATTCAATAGCTAAAATATGAACTGACAATATGAGTTCTGCAGTTATTTGCTGTATTTCAAGTCAATATTTCTTGGTGTCTCTTTTGTATTCTTGACAGGTGAGGCTGAATAATGATAATCTTTATATCAACAAATGCTTCTGTACTACATGATTGTAACTAATTTCAATCAAACACTTGGCTAAAATTAAGTCATATGAATGTATTTTGGGTGTCTCATTAGCTTCATTCTAACCCATTTAATAATAGGGTTCTTCTTAAGTAGGTGGCTCATGCCAGTCTTCCACATGGTATTTTTAGCACTAGCAGCATCTGCATAAAATTGCTCATGCTTTTCTTATTTTCTCACCAAGCACTGTATGGATTACCATCTTGGGAGACATAGAATCATAGAATGGTTTGGTTTGGAAGGGACCTTAAAGATCATCTAATTCCAACCCCCCTGCATGGGCACGGACACCTCCCATTAGACCAGGTTGCTCAAAGTCCTGCCCAACCTGGCCTTGAGAACTTCCAGTGATGGGGCTTCCACAACTTCCATGGGCAACTTGTTCCAGTGCCTCACCACTCTCAGAGTAAAGAATTGCTTCCTAATATCTAACCTAGATAGATCTCCCCTCTTCAGTTTAAAGTCATTACCCCTCATCCTATCTCTACATGCCCTTGTAAAAAGTCCCTCCCCAGCTTTCCCGTGGGCCCCTTCAGGTACTGGAAGGCTGCTATAAGGTCTCCCTGGAACTTTCTCTTCTCCAGGCTGAACAACCCCAACTGTCTCAGCCTGCCTTCATAGGAAGGTGCTCCAGCCCTCTGATCATCTTTGTGGCCCTCCTCTGGACTTGCTCCAAGAGCTCCATGTCCTTCCTGTGTTGAGGGGTCCAGAGGTGGACACAGTACTACAGGTGAGATCTCATGAGAGTGGAGTAGAGGGGGAGAATCACCTCCCTGGACCTGCTGGCCATGCTTCTTTTGATGCAGCCCAGGACACAGTTGGCTTTCTGGCTACAAGTGCACATTGCTGGCTCATGTCGAGCTTCTCATCAACCAACACCCCCAGGTGCTTCTCCTCAGGGCTGTTCTCAGTCCATTCTCTGCCTAGCCTGTATTTGTGCTTGGGATTGCCCCGACCCAGGTGCAGGACCTTGCATGTCTCAATCAAGAAGAGAAGTGGCAAGACTATATAAATCTCTTTTCCCACTGTTTCTGATATTACTGAGGGTTAGCATTTCAAAGTAGAGGGGAGTACAATCCAGTTAATTGACTGCTACGTAAAGTAACGATCACTGGACAGTTTTAGGTCAAAGTAATTCCATTTCTTTTACACCTGCTTCTTTCCTTTCACCTCTCTCTCCTCCCAATTTACCTTGTGTTTTATTCACAGTATTTTTTGAAGCTTTAAGCTTTTTACTGTCTCAGAAGTAGTAACTTAAAAGTGCCCACATTACTCCGGAAAAAGGGAAGGGGGTGGTGCTGCCTGGTAATTGTTTTCTTGGCAAATAAACAAGTTAGATCACCTGAATCTTGAAACTGTGTTTATATGTTTCAGGAACTTCTATTACATCACGATGCTGAGGGATCCCGTGTCACGCTACTTGAGTGAATGGAAACATGTCCAGAGGGGTGCGACGTGGAAAACTTCCCTTCATATGTGTGATGGAAGGAGCCCAACACCAGATGAGCTGCCTACCTGTTACGAAGGAGACGACTGGTCTGGAGTCAGTTTACAGGAATTCATGGATTGTACCTACAACTTGGCCAACAACCGCCAGGTGCGCATGCTGGCAGACCTCAGCCTGGTGGGATGCTACAACTTGACTTTTATGAATGAGAGTGAAAGAAACACGATTCTTCTCCAAAGCGCCAAGAACAATCTGAAAAATATGGCCTTCTTTGGGCTCACAGAATTTCAGAGGAAAACCCAGTATCTCTTTGAGAGGACCTTCAACCTGAAATTCATTTCCCCATTCACCCAATTCAATGTTACGCGGGCCTCCAACGTGGACATTGATGAGGGTGTGCGGCAGCGGATAGAGGAGCTGAATTTCCTGGATGTGCAGCTGTACGAATATGCGAAGGACCTGTTCCTGCAGCGCTTCCAATACTCCAAGCAAGAGGAGCATCAGCAGAACCGTTTGAAGAGGCGAGAGGAGCGGCGGCTGCTGCGGGAGCAGAGGGCTCACCAGTGGCCAAGGGAAGAGGCAGCAGAAGTAGCTGTTACTGAAGATTATAATAGTCAGGTTGCAAGGTGGTGATGCTCCTCCATCTTGACTAACCGATGAGAGGATCAGAGAGTTTGTGCCACTTGGCAGCTTGGGACATAGCCAAGGAGGGCTTACTGCTTTGGCAAATGAGACCATGTTTGAAAACTACTCCTTCTTGTCTCAGTTTTTCTTGTTTTCTGCCAGTGAGGAGAATGTATTTTTTTCTCAATAGGCATTGATTAGTGTTATTAAATGGCAGTAGCATAGATTCCTGTCCAAAAAGACTTCCTTCAAAGCCCTAAGCTATGAGGATGTGGTGAAGAGAGAGCTATTCCTTTGCATTAAGAGATATACCCTATACAAGCTGAGCTGTCAAAACTTGTGCAGATATGAATGAAAAATTGGGAAAAAAATACCAGGTTTGGTTCCACTGTGACATGAGAACTGGTTTATTTCATACTGTTCTTTGCAACTCTAGTGCTTAGCATTCTAGTGAATGAAATGGAGGAAAGCACATTGCCCTTCAAACCTCTACATGCTGTGTTTTGATTAAGGGAAGAATTTGCTGAGGTGATTAAAAGAGACCTAGGAAATGTGGATTGAGGCATCGCTTGTCTGTTCTGTTAGCCAGCGATCAATCAGAGATTATTTCTAAGTGAAGTGATGGAGAGGTTAACTTATTTCTCCACAGATGTTGAGAGTACTGAACCCAGCCAGGTAGCAGCCATCTTTCTGAGTGCATGTGACAAAGGGAAAGCCTTGAGAAATGAGGTTCTCGTGGCAGCTGGGCACACGTCGCGGAGATTATCTGGCTGGAGGCAATGAAATCAGCCTTTGCATTCACAAAAGGTGAAGAGGGGCCAAGCAAGCTACAGGGAAGAGGAAGGAGGGAGCAGGAAAAGCTTAAATATTAGTGTGACATTTTCCAGATTTGCTGTAAAAGCCTGGAGATATATTGTCTGTGAAGGCAGGCAGGTTTATGATATTGTCTGTTAAAATACATTGATGCCAAGTGAATACAATTTAAATTGGTTTTCTCTCTAACTACAGGAGTGGCTAGAAAAAAATTGGCTTTTTTATAGGATACATAATGGATATGTGGAAAGTCTTGATATTTATTACTCTCTCTGAAGATTATTGTAAATTTATTGTTTTCATGATGAGAGGTCGATATCTGGGTTTTTTCCTTGACTAGAAAAAGATTCAATGGGTTCTTCCTCCACGTATTACTTTCTTGTGGCTAAACTGCATCTAATTATTCCAAGGTTTTATGTTGTTCCGTTAATAACAGTGAAATTTTAAAAAGAGGGTCCTGTGCACCACAGATCTTTTGAGAGGTTTTTTTTTTTCCTTCTTTTAGCATAATTGTAAAGCATTAGGAGAAAATTTCTGTAAGTGCCTCAGTGCGGCTGCTGAATGGAGATGCTGGAAGTGTATTATTGCATGTATGAATGGCTTTTACCTTACAGATTTGCTAATTAGAGATATCAGAGTACCTGAAGTGGATGCACACTTCTCATTTATTTTCAAAATTCAAGTTTTTTATCCAGCTGGTAAAAATAACGTGTTACAGAAAAAAAGAGGCTGAATTTGAAAATTTGTCCCTTCATTTCCAGGTTGTTTTTTTGTGGTTTTTTTGTTTGTTTTTTTTTTGTCCATGCTGCATCTTCTTTTCTTCTCACAATGTTATTGGTACTTACCTGTGCACAGTATCAAAACCACGATCTAACAATGCTGTTGAGAGCTAATGCATACAATAATACATTAAACATGGGTATCATCATGAAGCATGATGAAAAGAAAGAAGCAAAGAGGGCTACCAGGATGATGCCCCATTATCAATGTAGCTTACTAACAATATGCTTCTTTATGCCTGATTGTCAATGACAAACCCCAACTTTTGGGGTCAGTAACAGTGGTTTTTGGTCCCTAATACCTGTTCCACTGGTGGATCATGTGCATCTCCTCCCAATTCTGTGTTCAGGAAGGAGAAGGTGGGACTGCAGGACATTATTCTCCTGGTTGTACATGCTATGTCTGCCTTAGAGAAGAGCAAGGAGTTCTCCAGTCTCCCTGGATGGTACCACTTGGATCCCCATCACCTGGCAGAGGTGCTCAGACACCTTGCTCACATGTGGACACCTACCTTCAGAGATTTAAGTGGAAATGCTTATAGTCTAGGACTGAAGCTCCTTCTGCATGGCTGCAGAATGGTGAGGCCATAAATATCTAAGCCTGACCAGTATCATTGCACCTTTATCAGAGGGCAGATACTCCGCAGCAAGCTGCCATCTTACCTGCTGGCACCGGGGCTTCAGGCTGGGCTGTGCCTGGCCCAGTGGAGGGAAGGGGCTGGTGACAGAAGAACGACAAGAAGCTGTTGGATCTCCCCATTCCCAGCCCATTGCTGCATCTCCTCCTGTGCTTCACAGCCTGCAGCAAGAGGTGGGAGGGATGTCTTTGGCTCCCAATACGCTGTGTCCAGGATTTGTAGGTGCGCTCCTTCTTTCCATGAGCACAAGGATGCTGGGGGAGCCCTGAAGGGCCCCCAGCAGAGGCAGAGGTGGTGTGGGCAGTGGCGTGGGGCATGCGAGGGAGAAGCCAGGTACCTGGGAGGAAAGATGCAAAGCCAAATTCACATTAAGGAGGAAGGTTAGAAAGGAAGTAGAGTCAGTTACAACCCATCTTATGTTGTGAAACATACCTTCTTTTTCCTCCTGAGCTCAAAAACAGGGTCCCCTTCCTGGCATCCCTGTCTCTTACCTCAGCAGGCCACCTCTCCTCTCTGCTCACAGCAAGAGGAGCCTTGTTTTTATTTAGAAAATGCAGTGTTATCTTTTCAGGGGAAATGAGAGAGAGCTTAGAAATTGTTCCCAGTCACACTGGTGACTGTAAGTATCGGTTTCAGCTGTCTAAGCACACCAACACATTCTCCAGATTATTCCTTCTGCCTGACACCAAACAAAGCCTGATGAGGAAAACTGAAGCAGTCTGTGGGTGGTTTATGTTATCTTTAATAGTTTGGCAGTACCTTAATGGCATGCCTAACCTTTTCCTTAGTCATTTCCCAGGAATCAAGATTAGGGTCCTGAAAGAGCTGCTAATGTGCTGTAGGATCTATGTTAATGGGATTTGCCTTAACACCTGGGATTTCATTAAGACTGAAGTTGGTTTGTTGGGCTTTCTTACCCCTGGAGCCTGTGTAGCAGATAGTCCTGGTTGCACAGGAGGAGTTGAGGAGGGGATCAGCCAGTAGCTGAGATCTCTCTCCCAGAGCCCCTGGGACTGAGAACCCAGCACCTCCTTCCCCAGCTTCAGCAGTAGATCCAGTGAACTCACTGCGCCAACAATACTGCTTTTCTTAGCAGAATTTCCTGGCATGTGAAAAATAAAGCCATTTGGAAATAGTTTCAGGCTGAGTTCTAAGACACAGGCCTCCAGCTTTTTTCCTCTTGGACGCTACGCCTGAAATAATGTAATGCAAAAGCAAAATAAAGGCCCTTGTTCATATCTCTGTTACACCAGGTTTTCATTGCTCTGACGGCACAGACTTCACTGTAATTACACTGGCTCGTGTAAGATTGGAGCTCAGTCTGTTCCTTTCAAAACCTTCATGAGTGAACAGTGCTATAGGATTTCTGTCCATCTTCCTGGCATTATTTTGTTGCTTAAACAAGGCAATTTGGCTTCAGCTACTGTGGTGCTGAAACAAATCTCATTCTTTTGGAACAGAGATGTACTTACTAATCTCTCCCATCACATCCTTAGCACTGGCTGCCTTTTCCAGTTATAATTCACTGTAGGCTTGGAGCAGACACAGAAACATGCTGTATTGTTAAAACTTGTTTCTGGTAATTCGATGTCTAGCCCAAGAACTCAGCCTATTGCCTATGGGCCAGACTTTATTAAGGAATGAAAATTTGTTCTCTCTTCTCCACTTACCAGTGCTAACAATAAAATAGTTTTTCGTCATGGGGAAAAGAAAAAAAACACCTTTTCTGATTATGGAGATTCTTCACTGCAGTTGTGTTAATAAAAAGTCTACGATAGCCTTGCTTGGGCTTCTACCCAATATGGGGTAGTTCTTTGCAGTTCACTAAAAACAAGTTCAGAGCAAAAAAACAATTGTGGAAGTCAGATCCAGAGCCAAACTTTCTCACTGCAGCATATCCATTCAACCAAACTGAACAGCAGGTCACATCACTTTTGCATCTGGGGATGTTTCAGAGTTGTTGTCCACTACTAAACCAGGAGCTTTCTCAAGTTGGTCTTCTTGTTAACACATCCTTCCTTCTGCACTAGTGGGTTCTTGTTTCCCACCTGCAGTCTCGTATCAGTTGTGAGCACTGATGTTACAAAACGTATCTCACTGACATTTTTTTTTTTCTTCCCCTCCATTGCTGTTCCCCTGATATATATGGAATTAGTCTTTTTTTTGGTCAGGGATAAGGAATATCTTGTTTCCAGGCTGGTGGGGACTACCCTGTATGAGATGAACAATCACAGTAAAATCATTCTGCTGGAGCAGATTGCTGTGGTCTCCCTACATCTAGCAAAAACATACTTGGAAATGGTACCCAGTATGCACTGAAGCACTTTTTTTCAGTTTGGTTTTGTAATACTTTCTTTGTTGATTTTTTGTGGAGGGAAATGGGTTCCATAGCCTACAATGTCCTTGGATTTATGGGCTCAGTGATTTCAAATAAATGTTGGAAGTGAAAAAAACAATAAAATTAAAGACTTCCCATCAGTCACCATATTTAAGATGAAAGGGTAAATTAATAGGCTGTAAATTTCTTAATTCTTTAGGAATTTTCCTTCTGTTTATGTGCAATAATGTGTGTGAACTCTGCTACTAAGAGCTTGTATTGTGAGTAACCATATCTACTTTTATCCCTATTTAAAAGATAGTTTGTAGACCTAGGGATTTTCATTGATGTAAAGCACAATTTAATGAATTATTTAACGTGTTTAACCATTGTGATGTCAAAAGCGATTGTTTTCATATATTTATTTGTTGGTGGGTTTCTGTAAAATGATACTCATTAAGAAACCTGTTAAAAATGAAGAAGTTTTGTTGGAATGTTGTTGGGTCCATGAATTACTTATGAGCAACAAATAAACATTGTTTGCGTTTTTGAAACACTAAAGGTTCCATTTTATCTCCATAGCCATAAAAAATGGCTGAAAATGCTTCTGTCAGGCTTGTTTCAAGCATTACTAAAGATCCTCAGTGACCATAATGTTTTCTTAACAAGACATATGTGTATGGAGGAAAATACTATTCAATTATCTTAGGTCCCAATACCAAATCCTATGACTCAAATTTACTTCAGTGGTCTTTATCTCAAATAGAATTAATTAAGACAGGAGACTAAAGACTTGAATAGTCACCAGCACTAATTCAAGTGATCCCAGTGTCAGAATTTCCATGCTTGGCTTTAATTAAGTCTTAAGTATGCAAATAGTACTCATGAATTCATTGGACTTTATTTCTACTCCAGCAGAACTGAGGACCAGTACGAACTGTGAGGATAATCTTGTGAGCTACTGTGGGGAAGGATGAGAAGTTGCAGTGTGCTGCCACATTGTTAGCCTTGTATGCATGACCTTGCATCTTCTGAGTGCACATGGACCTTGGAAGGAGCTGATGACTTATTCAGCCATACTATTTCATGTATCTGTCTGAACACAGAGAACTAGGACAGGGACGGGAACATGAACAGACTTGAGCAAGGAAGAAACACTTAACCTCTCCTTTACAGAGTAACTGAGGCCCATTGTTAGATTTACTCCTTCCAAGCATGGTCCAGGCCCTTATTCCATGACTATTTTATCAGACCAAAACGTTTTCACATTTTTTTCATTTTCCCAATAACAAGCCTTGCAGACATGTCACATCTCTGGAGGTGAGTCTGGTTAAAAGAGAAGGCCATGCTGTGGAAAGTGAGGATGGAGGGGGATGGGATCTTGGGTGGGATGACGCAGCCCTTTTTGGTTAAAGTCAAGTGACCTCTGCTAAATGCTGTGGAAAGCTGTATTGATAATAATAAAAAAATACATAGGATGCATGAGAAATTACCTTTGGGACACAACAAAGATACCATTTGATAAGAGCAGTGGCAGGAAGGAAGCTCTCAAAGATTCTGGTTAGGTTTGTTTTAATTGTTTCTCACAGCACCTTAGATTCGAACAGCTACTGTTTAAAAAGCACCATCGTAAACAGGGGCTGTTCGAGCCTATAGAAATCAGTACCTCTCTAGAACATATTTTCATGGCAGTCTCCCATTTTTTTATTCCTCTAGCTCCATTTGCTTCAACAGTGAATTAATCTGTACAGCCGGTTTGCTCTTGAAATCTTCACATATGAAGAATGTGGGGTGGCCTTGTATGTTAAGAAGTGTTTTGGGTGTCTAGAGCTTAACGATGGTGATGAAAGGGTTGAGTGTTTCAGGGGAAAGGCCAACAAGGCAGATATCATGGTGGGAGTCTGTTATAAACCATCCAACCAGGATGAAGATGCAGATGAAATATTCTATAAGCAACTGGGAGAAGTCTCACAATCGCTAGCCCTTGTTCTTGTGGGAGACTTCAACTTACCAGATGTCTGCTGGGAATACAATACAGCAGAGGGGAAACAGTCTAGGAGGTTTCTGGAGTGTGTGGAAAAGACCTTCCTGACACAGCTGGTGAGGGAGCCAACTAGGGAAGGTGCCCCACTGGACCTGTTTTTTGCAAACCGGGAAGGACTTGTGGGTGATGTGGTGGTTGGAGGCTGTCTTGGGCATAGTAATAATGAAATGACAGTCTTTGATTCTTGGAGAAGGAAGGAGGGAGGTCAGCAGAACTGCCATCTTGGGCTTCCAAAGGGCAGACGTTGTCCTGTTTCAGAGACTAGTTGACAGAGTCCCTTGGGAGGCAGTTCTGAAGGGCAAAGGAGTCCATGAAAGCTGGACATTCTTCAAGAGGGAAGACTGATCTGGCTGAACAGAGAGCTTTGGTTGGAACTCAGGAAAAAAGATAGTTTATGGCCTTTGGAAGAAGGGGCAGGCAACTCAGGAGGACTGCAAAGATGTTGAGAGGTTGTGCTGGGAGAAAATTAGAAGGGCTAAAGGCCAACTAGAAATTAATTTTACTACTGCGGTAAAAGGCAATTCAAAAATGTTTCCGAAAATACATTAGCAACAAAAGGAGGGCTAAGGAGAATCTCCATCCTTTATTGCACACGAGGGAAACACAGGGACAAAGGATGCAGAAAAGCCTGAGGTACTTAATGCCTTCTTTGCATCAGCCTCTGATAGTAAAATCAATTGTTCTTCAAGTACCCAGCCCCCTGAGCTGTAAGACAGGTGTGGGGAACAGAACAAAGCCCCCATAATCCAAGAGGAAATGGTTAGCGACCTGCTGCACCACTTAGACACACACAAGTCTATGGGGCTGGATGGGATCCACCCAAAGGTACTGAGGGAGCTGGTGGAAGTGCTCATCAAGAAACTTTAGATCACTTACCATCAGTCCTGGCTTACCAGGGAGGTCCCAGTTGACTGGAGGTTTGCAAAAGTGATACATATCTACAAGAAGGGCTGGAAGGAGGATCCAAGGAACTACAAGCTTGTCATCCTCACATCAGTGCTGAGAACATTACGGAGCAGATCATCTTGAGTGCCATCATGGGGTGTGTACAGGACAACCAGGCAATGAGGCCCAGTCAGCATGGGTTTATGAAAGGCAGGTCCTGCTTTACTAACCTGATCTCCTTCTATGACAAGGTGATCCCTTAGCAGATCAGGGAAAGGCTGTGGATGTTGTCTACCTAGACTTTAGTAAAGCCTTTGACATTGTTTCCCACAGCATTCTCCTGGAGAAACTGGCTGCTGATGGCATAGATGGGCATACTCTTGGCTGGGTAAAAACTGGCGGGATGGCCAGGCCCAAAGAGTTGTGATAAATGCAGCTAAATCTAGCTGGCAGCTGGTCACAAGTGATGTTCCCAGGGTTCAGTGCTGGGGCCAGTTCTTTAATCTCTTTATCAGTGATCTGGAGGAGGTGATTAATTGCACCCTCAGTAAATCTGCAGGTGACACCGAGTTGGGTGGGAGTGTTGATCTGCTTGATGGTAGGAAAGATCTACAGAAGGACCTGGACAGGATGAATCTATAGGCTGGGGCTGATTGTATGAGGTTCAACAAGGCCAAGTGATAGACTTGGCAGTGTTAGATTTACAGTTGGACTCAATGATCTTAAAGGTTTTTCTGACCTAAATGATTCTATGATTCTGTATGTGTGAATGCATATGCATCTGGGCTCTTAATATGCTGGAGAGTCCTATGAGCAGGTTAGTAATAATGAAGAGCTAGGTACAATTATACATATGACTTGCAAGAGGACTGTATTAGATAACCTTTTGTAGCCCCCTTTCAGTGCTACTAAGGAAATTCCCACTTCAAGTTTCTGCTTTCATACTACCTGTACCTTTGTTAGGGTATGACATTTTGGGGAAGCAACAGGGCTGGAAGACTTTGTAATCTCCACGTTTCTCTAGTTGTGGTGTTAGTATCTCATTGCTTGCTTGGTTGCTGCTGTGAAACAAGCTTAGTTCTTGGGAGACAGATGTCAGCCTCTGGAAACACATACTATTGTTTGAAACCAAACTCCCAGTAGCTGATGGCTGAGTGAGCATGAAGGCTGGGTCCTGACAGTGAAGATGATGTGGGGAGTTCACACTACTGGGGAGCAATCAAGGCTGCTAAACAGAATCATTCAGTGCTATTTATGATGCCTTGAAGTTGCCCACTTGACCTTCAGCTGCTGCTCCAGAAGGATGCAGAATAGAGCATCTCAGAATAGATGCTTTGTTGTACATGTAAACCCTGTGCAGGTGTCTGAGATACCTGCAGCTCTCCAAAGAACAGTCTCTCTCCTTGAGATTTATAGTTAGGAACCCAAATAGCTCCTGCAGTGTTTGTACCATTTGGGGGCATCACTTGAGACAGTCTGCAAGCTGAGAGTCCATCATCAGCACCAGTTGTGAACACTGAAATGAAATGCACTGTGTGAGTGATGGAGGAGCAAAATTAATGTTGTTACATTTCTGGGTCCTGCACCCTGGTGAGAGCAGTTATGAAGCAGGGGTCCAAGATGATAGATTAAATAAATGTCTGTATTTCTGATGCCTATTACTACATAGCAAAAGGAGCAATGAGTTTTGCCACCAGAAGACAGATAACTTTTTTCCACATACATGGTTACATTTCAATAAATGCATCAGAAAACTGTACCGTAATGTGCAGTTTATGGCACAGTTAAAAGCAAGAGTGAGACTCAGAGATGCTGGACTGCATTATGTACAGCTGGAGAAACGCTTTGTTTTTTAAGATTTAACTCATATTTCACAGAATCACAGCATGTCAGGGGTTAGAAGGCACCTCGAAAGATCATCTAGTCCAACCCCCCTGCCAGAGCAGGATCACCTAGAGTACATCACACAGGAATGCATCCAGGCAGGTTTTGAATGTCTCCAGAGAAGGGGACTCCACAACCTCCCTGGGCAGCCTGTCCCAGTGCTCTGTCACTCTCACAGTGAAAAAGGTTTTCCGTATGTTTACGTGGAACCTCCTATGCTCCAGCTTGCACCCGTTTCCCCTTGTCGTATCATTGGACATCACTGAGAAGAGCCTGGCTCCATCCTCCTGACACTCGCCCTTTACATATTTGTAAACATTGATGAGGTCACCCCTCAGTCTCCTCTTCTCCAAGGTAAAGAGACCCAGCTCCTTCAGCCTTTCCTCATAAGGGAGATGTTCCACTCCCTTAATCATCTTTGTGGCTCTGCGCTGGACTCTTTCAAGCAGTTCCCTGTCCTTCTTGAACTGAGGGGCCCAGAACAATATTCCAGATGCGGCCTCACCAGGGAAGAGTAGAGGGGGAGGAGAACCTCTCTCGACCTACTGACCACACCCCTTCTAATACACCCCAGGATGCCATTGGCCCTCTTGGCCACAAGGCCACATTGCTGGCTCATGGTCATCCTTCTGTCTACCAGGGCCCCCAGATCCCTTTGCCCTATACTTCTCTCCAACAGGTCAGTCCCTAACCTGTACTGTTTGTTACATGGGGTTGTTCTTTCCCAGATGCAATACTCTACACATGCCCTTGTTGCATTTCATGACATTTCTCCCTGCCTAGCTCTCCAGTGTGTCCAGGTCATGCTGGATGTTAGCACAACTTTCTGGTGTGTCAGCCCTGCCTCCCACTTTTGTGTCATCAGCAAACTTGCTGACAGTGCACTCTGTTCCCTCATCCAGGTCATTGATGAATATATTGCATAGTACTGGTCCCAGTACTGACCCCTGAGGGATTCCACTAGATACAGGCCTCCAACTAGACTCTGTCCCATTGACCACAACTCTCTTACTTTTTCCTTTCAACCAGTTCACAATCCACCTCACTACCTGATCATCCAGATCACATTTCCTCAGTTTAGCTATGAGGATGCTGTGGGAGACAGTGTCAAATGCTTTACTGAAATCAAGATAAACCACATCCACTGCACTACCATCATCTATGCACCTGCTTATGTCCTCATAAAAGGTTGGTCAAACATGACTTCCCCTTGGTAGAACCATGTTGACTGCTTCTAATAACCCCTCTTATCCTTGATATGCCTAGAGGCAGTGCCAAGGATAAGTTGTTCTATCACCTTTCCAGGGATGGAGGTGAGGCTGACCAGGCTGTAGTTACCTGGGTCCTCCTTCTTACTCTTTTAGAAGACTGGAGTGACATTTGCTTTCCTCCAGATCTCAGGCTTCTCTCCTGTTCCCCACAACTTACTAAAGATGGTGGAGAGTGGCCTAGCAATGACCTCCACCAGCTCCCTCAACACCTGTGGGTGCATCCCATCAGGACCCATGGATTTATGGATGTCCAGATTGCTTAACTGATCCCTAACCCAGTCGTCATCAAACAAGGCAAACTCCCCCTTTTCCCTGACTTCCTCTGGGGCCTGAGGGGTCTGGGAAAGTCCCCAGCAGCACAGAGAGAGACAAAGAAGGCATTCAGCAACTCCTCCTTCTTTGTATCCTCTGTCATCAGGGCACCCACCTCATTCAGCAGTGGGCCTGTATTGCCTCTAGTGTTAGTTTTCTATTTTAGCCACAAAGACTATACAAGGCGTAACATCTTTCAGCATTTGCTAAGGCATTTGTGAGTATGCTCCTAAAATTCCAAAAATGAGCAGGTGAGATTAGACAATATGGAAGTAAGTCAGTGACTTATAAATCTTACTGTCCTGTAAAAGCATAGAGTGCTGAAAACATGTAACGGTGACAATAAATAAGGTGTGCCCTACTCAGACAAGGGACTACTGCAGGAGTTTGTGGGCTGGTTAATCAGCTCACCACTTCACTTTGAAACATATTGGGTGAGACACCTTTCACATAAGTGCAGACCACCTGGCAGTCAACCTCCTTGTGCAATCCCTGAGGACTTCCTTGCAGGGGTAAGAAGAATCTCACCCCAGAAACGGCTCCTTCCCTTTGCTGTTCCTAAACAGTGAGAAATAATCCCCAAATGTGCTTTAGAGAAGGTAGAACCTCAGCTGTGCCAGAGGACAAGGAGACAGCGCTTCACGTTTGGAAAGACTGCACTCAAAATGGCAGTAAGGCTTCCAAGTGGATAGGTCTGGCAACATCTGAAGATGTGACAAAGGCCAGAGGGGAAGAATTAAGGACTGAGAGAGCTGAACTGGGGACCCTCTGTACAAAGATGATGATTGAAACCACTGTAATGAGTGAGGTAACAAAGAAATAGAAGTGGGGAGGTGTGCAAGCATCAGAGATGCCTCCCTCTGTCTACTGCAGGTTTGGTGTCAGGTGAGGCTGGAAATCTGGGCCTGGTGATGTTTATGATAAGCAGTGGTGACAATGTCACTGCTATGGGAGTGGAAGTGTTTCTGACTAACAGGGTGCAGGAATATGCTTGCTAAGAAATGGTTGGATGTTAAATAGGAAAAACAAAACAACCCTCAGTGAAAATCATTAGCAACAGACCAAAATAAAACTTACTATAATTAACATTACTATAACTTCCTATAATTAACAGAGACAGCCCAGCCTGCATCTGCCTTTGTTTTGGGGGATGTTCTTCTGTAAGGACCAGATACAGAGAAATGGTCCTCCATCCAGCACAAACTGCTGAGAGCAGGAGCTGTTCTTCACGTGCAGTGTTGCTGAAAGCTTAGCAATAGCTTGCTAGCTTGAGAGAGTCCATCCATGAGATGGAGCTTCCTGAGCTTTCTGTGCTCCCTCTGCTCTTTGTAAATGCTTGATGTTGGTAGCAAATGGGTAGGAAGAACATTTCTAAGACGATACCCATCTCAGAGATGTAGGCAGAATAAGAAATAGTATACCCCCTTCTCCAGTCCCCCACCACTTTTGGGCACTCTGTGGGATTTGTGTGTGTGTCCTCACAGTGACAGCAAATCACTTCCTCTGTCTCAAGCTACTTTTGTGAACTATGGAGCAAGCCCCTATCTCAAGTTAGCTTCTTTGTATCCTAGCTGGTCTCGCAGCTTTCCTTGATTTCTCTCCCTCACTTTGGGAGTCCCTTTGACTTCTAATATACTCACGCAAGCACTTAGTTCCTGTGGCTCTCCATGAACTGGAAGGTCTTCTCAGCTTCTGGGTCCCAGCCCAATACTGGGGAGGCATAGGGATACTCTTGCCCTCTCCAAGCATCCCATCCTATCCAGATGGGTTAAAGGGAAGCTATGGCCACCCCAGTCATAGTGAGTCATGTGATGACCAAGACTTCAGGAATTGGCCTCATCACTGCATCAGTGACCATCTAAAATGCACCACCATATGTTTACTCAGCTGTATGTTTGTGAGAATTAAATGACAAATAAATGAGTTGCAGTTTATGAAAGGTTTAGATAAACAATCATAGGATGCTTCATGTCCAATTTGGATCAACTGGGCAGCTAGCTCAGCAGATCATAGGCTGAATTTAAATGTCTCTTGGGTCTGAGCCAGGCTTGTCTTTGCCAGATTTTTTTAAGGGAGCATCTATATTTATAAACTCCTAGCAGAATTTATCCATCAACACTGCCACAATATGCCACATTTAAAATATTTAAGTAAATCACAACATGGAATAAATATCTGAAGGAATTAATATGTAGAAAATAAGTATTTCTGGTACTCCTGGGCAAAATATGCGATCTCGTTGCATCTGAGTGGTCTCAGGCTTGAGAAATGTAGGCACTAGTAGAGGGTGGTTCATCTCCTGAAACACCTGCCAAAACCAGGACATACTAACCTCCCTTTTTCTTTCTGTGTACTACAAAAGGAGGCAAACTGAAGAAATCTAAAGCAGGTGATTTATATCAGTAGACTCTAATTTATCTTCTTTGTTGCCATGCCTAATGGATGAACCCTGTATATTTCAAGCTTTTGGTGACCACTTTAATGTAACAAAAATCAGGGTTTACCCATCTCCCTTTGTCACCAACATCCTGTGAACAAAACGGTAGAGCTTGACATTAAAAAGAGATTTTGGAATAATTGAACTAGGCCCAACTAGATCTGCATCCTCTCTCTGGTAGTGGCCCATGTGTATTTTTGTAAGAGCTGAAAAGCATATATATGTATGTATATACACACACATGTATATGTATATGAGCAATAGTCTCCTAGTTGCCAATCATCTTCAGGTCAAGGACTTGGAAATTTATCATCTCTGTATTCAACAGGGCCTTTCATGGGCTTTTTTTTTTTTTTTCTTTGAACCTACCCAGTTGCTTCTTAAGCTTAAGTAAACTTCTGGTACCTTTAGCAAAGATACTTTTAGCTAGACACGATAGGGTATTGATAGTATGTAGGGAAAATAAGGGGCTCAGAATCATGACATGTCATCTATCCCGCTAAAGACATTAATCACTTGTCTTCACCTAGGTGGACAGGCCACCTTTGCTTAACCCAGAAAAGGAACATGGATAACTGTGATGAAAATTTCATGAGCACAATATGAAACTACCTCTTTTGAGTGTTTCAAGTCTGACATGTCATGGTTTCATGTAAACATGCCATGTTCTTAGAGTGGAAGAGATCTTGAACATGTCATCCCTGCTCATCTTTATGCAAGTGCTGATTTCACCTTCCTCTATCGTAACCCCGTCCTCTGTGTCTATAGGAGGTGAAAGAGCATAAAAATGTCCAGTAAGCATCCATGTCTGATTCTCCTGGTTGAGCTTGTCTGCAGTATTTCTCATTCTGCTACATCTTTCTTTGGAGATGGGAGGACCAGGGCTTCCCACAGTACCTAATACACAAGCACAGCAGGGATCTGTATGGTCAATGCGAGTGATATTTTCCACATTGTTTACTGTTTCTTTCATAATATTTCCTAGAATTCAGTTTTGGCTTTTTCTGACTAGCTCCCAGCACAAATCTGACATTTCCATAAAATTATCTGTTGTAATGGCAAAATCTCATTTCCAAGTAGCAATAGCCAACTCGGAACTCAACACAGTGTATGAAAAGTTAAGATTGGGTTTTTCCCTCCATGAGCCTCACTTTAAATTTGTCTAAGCTGAATTTAATCTGTCATTTTACCGTGACTCTCCTTGTCATCAGAGTCTTTCAAGATTCATACTCAAGCCTTGTCTGATGCCCCTGAATCATTTAGCAGCTATTCTCCAGCACAGATTGGTGTCCCTACAGCTAATTCTGCAACCTGCCTAGGCAGCAGGGGCGCAGAACTTGAGGCAAGCTGACGTGATATCCCAGTAGCAGATATAAAGGCTTCATTTGCTTTCCGAGCCATTGAAAGCATTGAGATGTGTGCTGCCATTCTGCTGCTCTCACCGTGGAGCTGAAAAATCTGTTTTTATTAGTGTTGAAATTGCTTTTCACACAGGTTGCCATAAACAGAAAGGTATTGCTTTCTGGTTCGTTCTTTTAGCAGAAAGCCATCCTGAAAGGGTGTTTAATCCCCTTTCTCATCTGTATTTTCAGATTATTTAGAAAACTTTGAAATAATATCACTATCTCGCTCTTTCACACACAAATTTTGGCAAATGGAAATTTCTGTCTTTCCAGGGTCTTCACTTGCTCTCTCTGCTGTAAGGCTATAAACAAAGACATAGTGAGTGAGCTGGCAGTGAAATTACAGAAAGCTGAAAAGGTCAGATTCTTAGATCATATATCAGATAAGACAAAGAATTTCAGATATCTCACAGCAAATAAAGTGCGGAGAATGTGATGAACACTCTGTATAACACAACATGAAACTGTATGTGGAAAAATGTGACGAGCTATAAACTTCCTTTTCTGCTTTAATTTGCTCCAACTGCATTTAGAAATTACAGCAAAAATGCATTGGTAGCCACATTATTATTTACACGCAGTAGGAAGCGAGGCTGATCTCCATGCAGAGATTGTCAAGAAGAGGGGGAGGTGCTTTTAGTTCTGCAAAAATCTCATCAATTGTGTTTTGGTTTGGAAGCTCAAAAATCAAACTTGCCACCCTAGCAGCTGCCAGAAAGGTATAATTACAATGATTTAATGCTTATATTTGAATAGTGTGCAAGAATTCAGGCTCTTTTGCTTCCGTGGATGTCTGCAGCAGGGAGACATGAGTGAGGCAGCACATACTCTAGAAGCCATAAAAAGTGGGATCGACTACAGCCCAGTCTGTATCTGTGGTGTTTTGTCTCCAGGAGCGTGCAGATGACTCAGGGTTGGTGCCCAAGGATACCAAAGCCATTTTGAAGTAAATAACCCCAGTTCCTCACTTGTTGGAAGCAAGCCAGCCTTCAACATGAGCAAAAGTTAGTTTCATAAACCAGTTCCCCAGATATCCCAGGTTAGGAGGAGAAAAGTAGCAGCTGGAAGTTAGGTGGACATCTTTCTCCTTCAGGTCAGGTAGTGGAGAGTGACAGGAAATGGAGATGAACAACTGATGACAGGAGAAAGGAGCTGTTGCAGAGGGAGCTAGGTGACGTTTTAGGTGAAACCATCCCTCTTGCTTTGGCCCTTTCACTGTAGACACAGCAGCCACCTGGTTCCCTTCTGCTGGCAGGGCAGCCCCAGAATCCAGCTGGTTTACTGCAGAGGTGAGCTGGAGAAGAATCAGGTTAATAGATTTTTCGCAGTATTGCAGAGTGTATTTTTTTCAGCTTTTTCCTATGAGGCTCAAGGACAAGAACTATAATGTTTCTTCTTAAAATGTAAGACTTAAATTCTTATTTATGAGCTGCTTCTGAAACTTAAAATGTCTCGTAGTCTTACTTCAATATCCTGGTGTTTGGCCTAGCCTCTAAATAATACAGCAGCATGAGGAGATGCATTTCCACACCAAGGTTGTAAATACGTAGTGAATATTGATACACTCATCTTAAAGCAGGCAGGGAAAGCTGCCAGCCCCTCAACATGGCATCACTCTAGAGTGGAGTTGAAGGGTCAAGGGGGGTCCTTTTGCCTAGTGGGAATTTTGGGTTCTGATTGCTTCATGCATCTAGTGCACTGCCTTGGCTCTTACCAAAACCCCAGGTTAGGAACCTCAAGCTGACAGAAATTTTAAGGTCTGGCAACAATATATCTGATTTTGCTTCTCGGTGGAGAGTTAACTCAAGACTGCTAATTAGCACTGAGCAAGACAACCTGCTTGAAACCCCAAGTACCTTCTCACCCCTTGATGGGGAGGTCTTGGTACTACAGGTGCTGGATGCAGCATGGGAAATATCACAGAATCACAGAATCACCAAGGCTGGAAAAGACCTTTAAGATCATCAAGTCCAGCCTATGACCAACACCACCACACCATCTAGACTATGGCACTAAGTGCCACATCCAGCCTTTATCACATGGATTGTGCCTGTGTACCACCCATCAAGGGAGTCCCTTGGAGGTTTTTGTAACATACCCCAAAATGTCACCCAAAGCTCAGCATTAAAATAAAATCTTCTGACACAATATGTACCCCCATGCAGCTTCACTGATGGGAGGAAAAGTGAGCTGCAGGGACATTTTTCCATGTTCTTCCCTACGCACTGAGAACTTCTTTAGGCCATGTGTCATTTGCATGCACAAAATTACGATGGACCTTCCCTGCAAGCCACCCACTTTCTGGTTTGACTTTACAGTTGATCACAACCAAACAGGCCCAGAGGAGGGAATGGAAGGTGTCTGGACCCACTTCTGGGGAGGAAGTTCCAGTGACACAAGGCAGGGAGGAGGGAAGCTGAGAGGGGCTTGCGGGACACCTGGTCAGAGACGTAGGAGGCAGGCAAAATCAGACTCTTCATGGAGAAAACATTCACAGTAAGCAAAAGCTAACTGTACTCAGTACTTTCAAACATGTGGAGAAAAAAGCCAGGTAGACAGCAGGAACTGCTGGAAGCCTGGTGACATCAATTATTGAGTTCCTAATTCCACTGGAAAAATGTTTTCAGAGAGGTCTGTAGAGGCAGCGATGCGGTCTTGAAGTGCAGTAATCAAAACAGACTAATCTCAGGGACCAGGAATGGTATTTTCTAGGCTGTAATTAGTCAGTGAGCTCTCTGCTGCTTCTCTCTTCTCAGCGCCCTCCCTTTTCTGGCAAAAATTGTTAACCCCCCCCCAATCTTTGTTCAAATACTTGAACTTGTGAAGGCCCCCACTGTTACCAGGAATAGTGTAATTAGAGCGCATGGGCATGTAGCTTTCAACTTTGCCTCTTAGATATTAGTAAAGTAGCTGAATTTCTGGTTAAAAAAATAAAATTCAAGGGACCAAAGCTGCTCTCTGTTGATGCAGAGAGCATCCCATGGAGCAATTACTGTTTAGACTCTGTGGTACATGTCATGCCAGGAGGCCAGAAGAAAATATTTAGTCCCTGAGAAACTTATCAGGTACTTACAAAAGGCAAGAAAGATCTGTCTCTCTGCTCATCAAAGATGTGAGATAAATCCCAAGGAGCCATGTGCATTAACCCCATCATTGCTGCAGCCATAGAGGAAGCAGGAGATTCCTCCCTCAGAGTTGCTCTCCATGCCCTGCTGGCTTGCAAGAGCTGTGACATTTCCTCTCTACAAGGATTTGCCAGCTGTTGTTTTTAATCTGCATCATTAGTGAGAAGACCATTAAAAAATTAATCGCTGCAATGTGTCACTAAGTTTACATCAGAAGTCATCTGTTTGTGGGAGTTGCAAGAGTCCCACACAGCGCTCCTGAGGACTGCAAACAAACAGAAAAACAAAATCCCAGACCCTTCCAGCAAATCCACACTACAGCAAACAGCCCAAGGTCTGCATCCTAACACACTGCTTTAGCTAGTCCCCACCCTTCCCTGCATTAATTTACTGTATCTGTGCCTGGTTAAAACCCAGCCCTAACTCTGCTCCTGTGTAAGCTGCTGAGTGACCTGGCCCTGGCACTATGTAGGTTTGCTCATGGATGTCAGGTGGAACAGGACTGGGGCATCAGGGTGTATTTTTACAGGGGAGAGACCAGGTTTGCTCTCCTCTGCCTGCACGCCCTGACCCATGGCCTCCCTCACATTGGAGCCAGAGGTCGTGTGGCCACCAGGCAGATGGCAAACACTGGAAGACCTGGAGAAGGGGCTCAAGCTGACCTCACTCCCCTCACTCTCTGTGTATGCTCAAGTGTCTTAGCTGGCACCAGGGGAACAGGGAGAGAAGGAAGATGCAAGTTATCTCTTCCAGCAGCATCTTGCAGTGAGACTGGAGCAAGCACAGACCCCACTGCACTCCAAGAGAACAATTGTATTGACCATGACATGAAGGCTCTGAGTATTGCTGAAGCCCAAGTTTGCTAGAGATAACCAGTGAGTAAGGACACTGATTAAAAAGGAAAAGCAGGCAAAAGAGGTTTAATAGCTTCTGTTCAAGAAAGCTTGGATTTTTTTGCTATTCCCTTTTTTTTATTCAGACTATGGAAATAAATTCATTTCCAGTGTCTGGGTTTCACCAGATAGATAGCTAAGATCCATCCTTTCCCTAGGAAGTATCAATAAAATGGTATTTCCTTTTTAATTTACTCTACACATGACACCTTGTCTTCTTGCTCAACTTGCAAGATATTTCCCATGCTCTCTGGGTGACAATTTTACTGTTAGAATGTTTACATTGATGCTCCACTGTGGGCAGTTGCTCTTGGCAGCTTTACTTTCGGACCCAGTGGGACAGATTTTGAACCTTTTCAGCTTGGAAAGGTCAGGCCATTACAGAAACTGACAATTTTTAATTTGGTAACTTCTGTGGGGAGCTGAATGGCACTCTCTGAACAAATAAATTAGTGTGAGACTGACTGCTTTAACCAAGTTGCAGTTGTCATTTGGGGGAAGAAATAAATTAATTCCAATAAGCAAAGAGAAATCCTTGATGCCCTTCTGATAACACTGGTATCTCAGTGAGGAGTAAAAGAAATTTAGCTTATTAATTAAGTCTTTGGCAAACTCCCAAAGTTTATCTTTTCTGTTTGGGTAATGCTAATGTGTTGCAGTTGTGTAGACAGAGGAGACTCTTCACAGAAAGAGTGATGAAGCATTGGAATGGGCTGCCCAGGGAGGTGGTGTAGGCACCGACCGTGGAGGTGTTCAAAAAATGGGTAGATTTGGTGTTTCAGGAGATGGTTTAGTGGTCACTGGGGTGCAGGGCTGACGGTTGGACTTGATGATCTTGAAGGTCTTTTCCAACCTTAGTGATTCTATTATTCTGAGACAAGTAAAACAAGCTACAGCATTTGTAAAATGCCTTCAACGGCAATAAGCTTCACAGGCTTTCTTTAGACAGGTGCTGTGGCAGAGTTCCTTTGATTTTTAATTTTGTTTTTTTTTAATGAAATCTCATCTGTAAGGGAGATGAAAATCAGTATGTTAGCTGTAGGATTTTTAATGGCTATGGTTGTGTGACTGAGAGCTGTGTCACTGATGGCTTTGTAGACTTTTGTACCCTAAGCATAGAGGAGCAGACCTCTGGAGGAAAGGCCAATGCCAAGGGAGTACACCAGGTCAAACACAGAATATTTCTGTAACTACCAGCCACTGAAACAACAGGTTTTGTGATATTTACATTTAAATACCTACAAGTCAGCACTCAGCTCCTGGAGTGGCACTTCGAGTGCTGAGCTAAGGGGTTGCTGGGAAGCACAGAAGGCTCTAGTGGGACCCATCACATTGAGCCCCCAATTTGGCATTGAGTCTGGAATGCCAAAAAGAGGGCAGTGCCCAGAGCCTCTGCCTTCCCACCACCTCAGCATCTAGGTGCAATGGAACATCTCTGCCAAACTGGGATGCATCATTCCCTCTTCTCTGGTGCCAACCCTGTGCAGGTCTGGATGCCCTGCCCCTCTCTTCTTTGCAAAAGTGATGGGAAGAGGAAGTGAGATTAAAATGTATAAATGTAGGTTGTAAATCCTTCTGGCCCAAGGAGGTTTGAGCCTACTGGTCTTTCTTCCCAGGAGCCTGGCATAGCCACCACTTCAGCTGAGGACACAGTCAAGCTGAAGGGGAAGAAGGAGAGTGAATAGCAGGTAAGCAACCTTCTTCTCACTGTGAAGGAGGCAATAGCCTCTTAAATGCTCATCTCAACATAGAAGAAGTTTGAGTACCTGTGTGCCCTAGTGAGGGTGGTTGGCTGAGGTTTCTGGATTTGTTTGGGTTGCCCCCTTAATTTAATTTAATTTCATTTCATTTCATTTCATTTCATTTCATTTCATTTCATTTCATTTCATTTCATTTCATTTCCATGTGAAGGATTGTTTGTTTGTTGTTTTTTTTATTCTGACCTCATGTTCACTTTGCTACAGAGATCTTACTTTTAATCTTGGTTTGGTTTCAAGCTGAAATAAACTATCCAGCACAAAGAGGCATATTTTGTTATACATGAGCTGCCATTTCAAGGTTGGTGTTTGATATGTGGCTCTAACATGTCAGAGATTGTTTCAGAGATCTCACTCCATCTCTGAGGATGCGCCTTAAAACACTAGCAAACCCAAGATCCAGGTCTACGTGTGAGTCAATCTAACATGAGATAGGCCTCAAAAATGTCAGGGAAGACATTACCATTCTTTTTCATTAATATCAACCTGAATAAGAAGAGACTTGATTCCACCTCCCCTACGAAGCATTAAGATCGGAATCATCTTGTCTTATGTTTGCAAACTATAACCTAGTTGCCAATTTACTACATGGAACCACCTGTTGCAGCCACCATCTCTGCATCCCTGCTGAGGCACAGAAAACACATGTGAGATCATAGCTTTGTAACCTGCTGCTGGCTGCACCTAGGCCACCAGCTAAATAACGGTTTTGAAGGAGGACACGAGTCCATCATTGGTACTGACAAAGGTCAAAAGCTGGTCTTGGCCAGGCAGGTCCAGTGCAATGGCACCCCTTGGTGCAGTGCTTGGAGAGGTCCAGCATCTATTGACTCTGCTGACGAGGTGTTTGGGAGGAGGACTCTGTGGAGAGAAAATTCTGGGATTTGGAGGAGTTTGCCTGTAGGAAACAGAAAACATTGTGGGGGTGAGGACAGGATGGTAAAATAAGATATGTTTGGGTTTTTTTTTAATCTACATAGCTTGCTTCAGCTTCTATTTTGTTAAAAGTGGAAGCCCCGTGCAGTTTGGGACCTCCCATACCTCTTCTTGGGTTAGTACAGAAGCTTTTATTTAGCATAACACAGCCCTTATCAGAACTGCTGTAATAAAACAGAGCATTTAATGTTTCCTTTCAATAAAATTGGAAATGAGACCCTGTGTCCTGTTCTCCAACTGGGTAAGTATATCACACTGGCTTCAGTTCTATTCTGTAAATCAGCATCCAAATTCATGCAGTTTGCCAAGCAGGTAGTGAATATCAAGGAGGTTTCCAGGAAAACTATGGCAAGTTGAATTCTTTGCCTAGTGTAATTGATATGGCCTGTCTTAAGAACTAATAAACATAATGTTTTTAGGCAGTAGAAGTCTGAAGACAGAGAAGCCCTTTGAAGAAGGACCATACAGGGGACAGCAACAGAGTAGCAAGTTAGAACATAGGATGTCCTTGGGTAGTTGACACATTGGTCACCACACACACAGGCTGTAGCTGTTGAATGTACATCACCCAAGAGCTAAAAAGGCCTTTCCTAGAGCCAGAGACCTGCGTATGTTGGTGCCTGGCCTAGCTGTTCAGTGTGTTAGCCCACTTGTTGAAATGATAATAAGTGAACATCGTGGCATTTTCTGCTGATGATTTTTGACAAGGGGAAAGAGAAGTTGCTCTCCCTTACTTACTTATCTAAGCTTCCAACCTAGGGCTCTGGGCTTGATGTACATTTTATCTAATGTACACATTTTGCCTAAGAGGTAGTTTAGGATGTCCAAGGTATAGAAACAGGCCATTACTGTTTCCATTTGCACAGCAGTTATCTACTCATTGCTCATAAATCTTTCTCTGGGGCCAGATCTTGAATGCACCTCACATGCATGGCATTACAGGCTCTCCAGCATGCTACAGTAAAATTTCATTTTGGGGATGATTCATTTCCAGGGTTTGCAGCAGCTGCTTTGTGAGAATGCATTGAAATGGTCCTGCAAAGTCCAGGCAGACATCTGAATTTATAGTGCAAGCAGGAATTGCCACAACAATTTAACACAGGTAATAGCAGGTGTAGTTTTGTAAGGGTAAGTCCCAGCTCGGTGGGTTGAAGCTCCATTGCAGCAGGACATGAGATGGTGGCACAAGAGAAGGACGGGTGGGCAGGGGTTGCACGAATTACGCTTGTGCCGCTGCTTGCACTTTTACCCTGTGGGGGACCAACTTGCCCAAACCATGTCTGCATGGTCAGATGCTGTCCCCTCCTCCCAAACCAGGCTGACTTTGCCTGTGTGTCATGATTTAATGCTGGGCCAGCAATTAAACGAATGACAGATGCTCCCTACTAACCCCTCTCCCTTCCCAGAAAGGGAAAGGAAAGAGAATAAGGGAGAGGCACTTCCAATTTGGAAACTAAACTACACAGCTTTAATGAAAGGATGAATGAAATTATAAAAAGGAAAATAATTAAATATGTATAAATATATACAAACCCACTATCACGTTCCCCTTGGGTAACCCTCATGTCACCACCCAGGCTGCAGGGCAGCCCTGGGAAATTCTTGGACTTGACTGCTAGAGTCAGCAGCAGACAGGAGTTGGATTCAGGAATGCATGGATTCCAGAATGCACAGATCAGGATCAAAGGCAGACAAACAGACAGAATCCTTCCAGGATGCCAGCTATGGATGAAGAGAGCTTGATCCTGATGATCCCTCAGGTTTATACTGTGTATGACATATATGGGATGGAATACTTCATTTGGTCAGTTTTGGTCACCTGTCAGGTCCGCTCCTCCCCACAGGAGGGTCTCAGGTGTGACCCCTTTACTCCCTTCAGGTTCCAGAGCAGAAGGTGTTTTTTCAGAACCAAGCAGTGGCCTATAAACATTGAGCATTCTCAGTCCCAGAAGCAGACAGTGACTGAAAAACATGCTGTTAATTTCAGCAAGTGCAGCTACTTAGAAGAGACTTAACTGAAAAGTAAAATCACTAGAAAGAAAATCGGTTCTATCCTGGCTCAAACCAAGACACTGTGCAACTCCTTAGGAGCTGCCCCTGGACTCTACCAGCCCCTAAACTACCCCCAGGTGGTGTCTGGGAGAAAGCCAGGTCAGACCTGTGCTGGGGATCACACTAACAAGACAACACAGCACCTCAGTTTGGCCATGGCCCACATTAGAGCACTCAAGTAGATGTAGCCCACTGCCTCCTCCATTCCCCCACAGAAAATATCTCATAGATTCACCCAGACTGAGACAATGGGGACTAGAGACAGCAGGCTGGGAAACACCAGAGATGTTTGCCCAAGACCTTGAACTGCTGGTGGGAGCAGTAAGGAACTTAGGGAAAAAAAACCCCAAAGATATACATATGTTCATCCAAGTCAAGCAGGTGCCTGTTCTAAAGAGGTCAGTACTTGAGGGCAAAGATTTCCACTCCTCCTTGGAGTTTCTGCAGTTACAGCTTAGAACAGGCACAAAGAGCAGTAGTGATCAAGGAGTCAGGGTCAGAACCTCATAAAAGAGTTTGATAAGGAAAGAGAGAGCAAAGCTGCCTTCCTCTAGCTGCTAAAGGGCTCTCTGACCAGCAGCAAAATGAGTTTGATGAGAGCATAGCGAGGCTGCTGCATTTCAGGAGCTCAGATTTCCTTAGAGCAAGTGATAAAGCAGAAAAGCTGAAAATTGTCTGTCGTCTCAAGTCCCCCAGCATTGCTTCTCTTCTCTTGTTGTGCACACTCTCCATTTGCTCCTCTACTCCCCAGGGACTCACCCTGCTGTCTGCACCCTGTCTGAGATCCAGGACCTCCCTGCTGAGACCCATCACCCCTGCCCCCCCCTTCAGATCCACTGCAGAAAGCCATTGGCAGGCTGTTGATTTTGACTTCCACAGATTGTCTAAACATTGTGGTCCGTGCTCCTAGCAGTGAACTTGAAAATGTGACTGTGACAATACAAAACTCACCGTCTCTCACAATCATGGCTAATAAGCTTTTACTTTCATTTGATATCACTTGCATTGGCCGTGGCTTTCCCAGTCTGAACAGGGGGACACGGCTAAATGCCACATGATGTAGGAGTCAAGGGATTTTGGGGTGTCCTTCCCTGTTGTGCCTTGCAAGGAAAACCACCGGGAGAGGCTCTGTGTTATGGAGGTTTGTAGGGAGCAGTGAATGAGGGTACAAAGGTGATGTGAGATACGCATAACCTGCATATGTCAATTTAATTGAGATGTAATGGCCATTTTACTCACTGGTAATTTTGTATTAAATATGCACACGTAGCATAAGTGCTACTAATGGAGAAGCCTTTTCAGTGGTGAGTTACTGCTTGTTGAAAAAGTCGTGTGCACTCAGCCAAGACTAATGTACTTAGGCTACACTACGCCTTTAAAATGTGTCTAATTGTAAGTTTTTATGCTGGGTGCAAACCGTAACGAATTTACAGAGGAAAATGCCTAGAAATCTCCAGTACAGCTTTGTACAAGAGAGGCCCCCTTAGGCTCAGCAGTGCAGGGATACAACAGCAGCTGCTCAACTCCAGGAGCCAGCAGGGGGTCTGCTAAAAGGCAGGGAAGGTAGGTCAGTGCTGAAGTCACACATGTGTAAGCTACTGACTCCAGAAGGTGCCTTTGGAGATGTAGCTCTGGCAAATTATCACGGAAAGATACTTTCTGTGTTATTTCACATTAGAATAAAACCAAACAGCAGGATGGTCCCACCCGGCCAAGCTGTGCAGTAGCTCTTGGGAGTGGTACACATCTGCCCATGGCTCCCACTCACCACTGAGGTGAGGAGGAAAAGCTGAGATGAAAGCCATCCCAGATTAGTTTTCAGCACAGGAGCACTGAGTGTGCACAGCAGTCCTGGTGCTGTGCAGAAGCCCCTATTGCCCTCGGGGTCAGTGCCTGCACCTCATGCACCAAGAGAAGCATGAGGGAGGTAAATGACATCCTCTGACAGACACACGGTGGTCATGGTGGGGCTTTCCCTTGACAGAGCCCTGAGACTTTGCAGCCACCTCTGGACATACTTCCTAGCAGGATGATTTGTGGTCCACAGAGCCCCAGAAGTATCCTGGGCACTGGTCTGACCACCACCATTGATGGGGCTTGTGCCCCCACGAATCTGAGCAGGAAAAGGGTGAGGGAAGGAGGAGCAAAAGACATCTGAACAGAAGCTGAAGGTTCAAACAAGTGATGGTGGCTTCACGAAGCTATCAAGCACCAGTTTGGCTCACCTTGCTACCAACTCCACCTCCTAAAGCTGATGTGGGCTCACTGTGCAGCTCTGGGTGCCTCCACCTCCATGCACACACAAGGCTGTCCCCATTTCTTTACCCACCTATCTGCTTCTCAGGTATCCCATCCCATGCCCCCAGGGAGAGGCTGGGGGATCTGTGGCACCCCAAAGCAGGCAAGGGCAACCAGAGCATGTCCTTCAAACCCAGATCAAACTTGTCTTCTTGATGAAGAAGAAAAGTGCTTTTTCTGCCTTTCCATCTTGTGCTTGCCATCTCAGGGGGACACCCAGTTGCTCAATTCCTCCCTAAACTGTAGCTTTAGGAGAAATGAACTTGCATTCTCCATTTTCCAGTAAGACTTGTGGGGTGATTACCTTTTTTTTTTTCCTCTCTTTTTTTTTTGCCATTTTCATATGATAATCACATTTGGACCTCACAGCTAGTGTAGATTTAAAATACACTGAGATATTAAATGCTGTTGGTTACAACACAGGAAATCCTTAAAATCAGGTTTACTCATTTAAAGCTGTATCTATGGCTGTAAGTTTTGATAGGTAAACTGTGGAAAATGTATACTGTAGAAATGTTGATGGGCAGAGCTGTGGTTTAATCATGTTGCTGCCACTTTTTAAAATTTATATTTGACTACTGCAAATTCTTGCTATAAATTCTGGCTACAGTGATCTGCATTCTTATTAACAGCTTGGTTTAAGAAAAGAGGGAAGTGTAGGAGGTAAAGGATTAAGGAACAGTCTATGCATGCTTCAGATACCTCTTCTTAGCAAAACTTGCTTAAATGAAAAAAAAACCCAACAACAAGCCCTTATATCCTCAGGGGGGGCTGGCTAGGAGCTGAAAAGGGAAAAATCCCATGCAGCTGGTGGGTGAAGGGCTGAGACATCAGGTGAAGCTGTTTGCAGTGAGCTAGGAAGGATTTAGAAAACAGTCTATGGTTTTGATAAGCAGACACATCATCATAGAGGAAGATAATACACCAGTAGTAAATTAGCTTAGGACATATCTTGCAAGGACACCCGTGGGCTGCTTGTGAAGGGGATGCTGTTGCCTGTGGTGAGGGGACCAAGAGGCCCCTGCTCCCTGATCCCCTGCCTACACCAGCAGCATGCTGCTGCTGAGCCCTGCAACACTTGGAGCTTTGCCCACAGATTTTTGTCCAGCAAAATGGCACTGTGGGCCTTCCTCCTTCCCACTCCCCCTCCTGGAAGTCAGGCTTGTGCCTGCACCCTGCCGATATGCAGCCAGCTTGATGCTGAGGGGACCAATCCCCAAAACATTCCCATGTTTAAGGTAACTGAGGTGACCTCTTAAATATCATAAGATACTTTTTACACCCTGATGTTTTCTCCCAAGTTCTTCTAGCTGTTCTCCTGACACTGATTTTAAGAATTATTCTTTCAAAAGTGACCCAACCATTAAAGCCACTAGCTTTTAATTTCAGCTCAAATGCAGCTGTCCTCAGGTCTGGAGAAGTACCAGGCACTCTCATCTGAGCAAATGTTATCCATTACCAAGAAAGCCTTGATGGAAATAGGGAGTATCAAATTTAACCCGGTGTTTTCAATGGAAAATGTCTTTTTTTCACCACAAATGCCAGAAACACACCTATAGCTATATCTACATCGCATATCGGAGCTGAGATCTTGCCCAGCAGAGCTCTCAGCTTCTAATTGCTGTATCCAAATTAACAGACAGCCAGACCCCGCATCTCAGCTGGGAGGCAGCCACTAATGGCAAAGAGGCACTAAAGCACTTAAACCTTCTCTGAGCCGTGCCTAATTGTGCGAAGACTCCTCTCCTGGCTGTGCTCACAGAGTTCAAATGAACATGTTTTGTTGTTGTTATGCTGAAACAGAAGGTGAATATTTACACTGACGGGAGGAAGGAGGAACTTGCACCTGAATGGGGACAGCTTCTAGAGCCCCTCAGCTTTCTGCAGTAGGCATCCAGCCATTGATCCCAGGCTTTCTCTGTGCAATATCCAAGACATTAGCATAAATCACTGTTAACATCTGACTTCACAGTGCAATGGGCTAAAAATGCTCACAGCCAGACATAGATGAGAGGCAGTTTAAGAAGCTGTTTCTCACCTCCTCTTGTTAAAGGTGGGAGCCAGTCTGCCTAAATTGGGATTAGAGGCTGACAGAATTGCAATTGCAGATTACAAACGGACACCAGAAGCTTCTCCCCACCCCTCCAGCTTTTCACCTTGTCCTCTGGCTCCTTAGAGGTGGCTGCTGCTGAAGCAGTGGCATCTGAGCCACTCAGGAAGCAGTGCAGGCTAAAGAGAAACCAGGACAGAAGGAACAACCGCAGAAGGGAGCTGGCACTTAGCCACTGTGCCCTTCCCTGGGCCCCATGGTTGCTCCTGCCAGGGCCAGCTCCTCTTGAATGGGGATCTGGTGCCAAACGCAGACCCAAACAGCCACCCTTCCTGGGTGCTTTGGGCTCTCAGGATGAGCAGTGTCCAGCTTCTGCTGGACATGTGGGGGGTGGTCCTCTCTCCAAAGCACCCCAGGGCCAAGGTGACAGGACACCTCCTGGCTGCTGGCTGTTTTAAAACAGAGGGAGCCCAGCTTCCCCTCTCCTCTCTTGGGAAAGTTATAACTACGTAACTGCCCAGGCTATCTGCCATCTAAAGAAGGTGGCCCTGCTACATTAGGTACCTCTGCTTAGAAATGCACAGGCAAACCAGATTGTAAGGGACAGAGGTGCCTAGCATTTCTTCTTACGCAGACTGGATCAACACCTGGATGTCTTTACAGCAGCCCAATTCTTCCTCTGCTGGAAAGGGAGGTGCACAGGACACCAATCACAATCCCTCCAGGCCTCTGTGCAAGGTGTGCTAGCTCCAACATTGGGTTACATTGCCAATAGCCACCCAACTTCTCCACCCAAGTTTTGCCATTACTCTGTATCATTGTTTTTGCAGAGTGGATGAGAGGTCGTTTTTTTTCTCACCAAGTGTCCTCTGCTGTCAGGGACCATGAGGATTTCAAGCCATGTGCTACGGGATGGCACAGCCTGGAGGTGGATTTGTCATCACACAGTCAGCAGTGAGACTAAAGAAAAACAATCATTTGTGGTCAGTGATGTGCCATATAGACAAGTGATACATAACAGACAGAAGTGATATCTTCATGGTACTGTCCTTGTAGCATAGAGGAATAGCAGCTTTGTGCCAAAATTAAGGACTTCTGTTTAAATGAAAACTTTCTCTTCAAGTGTTTTTCCAGTTCATTGTAAAATTACATTGTTCTTCACTATCTGTTTTTAATGAAACACACATGAAAACTGAAGACCTTATTCTAAGGCTGATGACTGCAGAACTATTATTTCAGTTCCAGGAAGATGCTTTTGAAGTCCCCATCATCCTCGAGGAGCTGAGAAAGTCAGATCTCCTTGGCAGACAGGTCGTTACTGCAGTGTTCAATGGAGAGCAGCTGCCTTGTTGCTCCTACTCCATTTTCTCCCAATTTATTGGAAACCTGAGCAATCTAGTTCTTGTAGTGCTTTTCAGGAAGGCTCCCTAGCGAGAGCACTCGTGAGGGGAGAAAAAGGCAATTTGGGCTAAAAGACTGAAAATCAGTTGCGAGCCAAGCCGCTGACATGAGTGGAAGCAGAGTGAATTCAGCACTCAAGAAAGCAACCACCACCTCACAGTGAGTAATAATTCTGGTTATATCACTGGCTGTCCTTGGAGAAAACTAAAAATATCCTGATCCTGGTACCATTGCTCCTAAATTTATTCTTTAATTGTGCTTCTTGCATTTATGCTCAATAAGGTACTGGTGCTTTCCCCAGAATTAGCTGTGGAAACAGAGGAGACTGGTCACTCCAGTTTCTCCAGCAAGGAGCTGCACTGGGTCCCACTCACTGATGCTGTGAAGCCTTTTTAACACCTTCTCCCTGTGCCTCTTTGCTTCTGCTGGAGCTGGACAGAGAGAGAAAAAGAAAGAAACCTTGCAAAGTTTGTATATTCACAGGGTGCTCAGATAGCATCTCCATCTCTCGAGGTATGATTAACAGATAGCTGTTTGCCTTAACAAGTTAGTGCCTTGCTGGTTAAACAAGTTTACAAACAAATAGTTTTTGGAATGAGCTGAGGTCTGTGCACTTGGAGTATGGTGTTATAGCTGGGAGCAACCATGCACCAACCTCACTCCTGCACGGAGGAAGACATGACCACCCCTGCGCCTTTCGGGGGCATCAAACCGGGGAGAGGGATCCCAGAAAGAAGTGATTTACCTGAGTGACCACTGGATGTCATAATACCCCACAGTGCTGCCACAGCCTCATCTGTCAGGCAGCAGGAGCAGCCATGATTTTTAAAGAGCATTATGCTGTGGGAGCTTGTTATGGCTGTATTAAAGCTGCAAGGGTAAGCTGAGCTCTTTGGATCTTAGAACAGCGTAAGTATGGAGAAATGTGACTAAAGGTCTGGGAAAAAAAGCCAATACATTTTGGCTTTGTTGGGGTGGATAGAGAACATGACGGGGGTAGGGTGGCCTGTAGACTAGGGGATGCCTGCTGCTGGCTCCCCCTTTACTGCAGAGAGGAGAAAGCATGTGTGGAATGGGGCTCACTATTAGGGTCTCACAGCTCTGGTTGGGCTTGATGATCTTGAGGGTCTTTTCTGACTAGAATGATTCTGTGATTCTGTGACCTGCTTTCTAAGGCTGCTCCACCTCTCCCATATATCCTTTGGCTCCTGGGAACTGCTGGACAGTAACTGGCACTGGGACAATCACTTACACCTTATAGTCATAGCGACCTGTCAACCGTGTCTGCTTGCTCAAACACATCCAATATTATTTTAATGTTGAAAGTAGAATCAAACCTCACATATGCCAACTGGAGAGACTTGAGAGGACTGCAGAGCACTGAAGGACACTCACCATCCTGGCTGGAGTATGGAAAATGTTAGCATATTCTGGGAAAGAGAGAGGCTTGTTCCTGCTGGAGATGCTCATGGAATGATCCTTGGTGGAAGGGCTCTGTGGCATGGTTTCCAGCTCCTAGCCCTTGTGCTTTGGCAGCACTGGCCTTTTTCCATTCCCACTGTTTTTCACCCCTCGAGTCTTGCACACACACAAGAGTCCACCAGTGTGCACCACAGGGGGCAAACCTCAGCAGTTCAGACTCTGAACAGGATTTTTTTTCTGTAAACCAACAAGCAGAGTGCTGCTATGGGGACACATGATGTCTGCTGAGACCAGGGCAGCCAAGTCTGGCCCTGGCTGTGCTTGGGTTACCCATTGCAGCAGCAGCACCATCATGCAGGGCTGTCCAGGAAGCCCCTTAGGTTTACCAGTTTAGAGTCCATAAGTCTCTCGTCCTGCTGGGGAGCTGAGCTGGGCACACACTGGTGCAAGTGCAGCTTCACTCTTAGGACCCCAGGGCACTGAAGGGGACACAACCGTGCAACAACAGAACCTACCTTTGTTGTGAATTTTGGTCCTCCAGCAATTTAAAGGCAAGAGGGAGCTGTGTATTACACACCATAAAACTGCATCGAGAGATGGCTGCATCAAGCCTGTAACTTCTTGTTGAGCTATGACATGGCCTTTAAAAAGGCATCCAGCCTTGATTTAAATGCCTTGAGTACTAGGGAATTGACTGCATCTGCACACCTCATTTTGAATCTCAATTAATTTAGTTTCTGTTTCCTGCCCAGAGGCTATGCTTGTTATGCATTTTTTTGTTGGATTGAAGAATTTTCTATTAGCAGTGATTTCATCATGAAGTTAAACCTAAAATGGGACTAACCTGGCATAGCCTCTTCTTTGTTAAGCTGAATAGGTTGAACATCAGGGGTTTCTCAGCATGCTTGCTCCTATAACTGTGTTTTGAAACCTGCATTTAACATCTATTTGAAGTACAGATCATCTATTTGAAGTACGGATGCCCAGAGTGTCTGATACCAATCCCAGGGATGCAGCTTGCAGGAGTGACACGGCCTTCCTGTGTGCAGCAGAATTCCCCATCCTCTGTCTGAGGACATTCTGAGCTTTCTTACATCCCCCTCTGCAGACAGATGGACCCATTTCATGGCTTCCTGTTGCTTTTGATGCTTAAAGGGGGAGGCTTTAGCCCTTTCCCTGCTCTCCTCTGTGTCTCTGCTCCTCTCCCTATACTCCCTACCAGCTTGTGCAGGCTCAGCTTTTATTCAAACTCTTGGGCAAACTGCTTCAATTGACTCCAACAGCAGCAAACTACACTGGTTGAGGTTTTTTTCTGAGTTAGTTATCTGCAATCCTATGAGAAAGTGGCTCGCAGGGCATCTGTCACACACTGGTACAAAGCAAGAAGCAGGAGCAAAGGGCAGGGAGCAGTGAGAGGTCGAAGGAAGCAGGAGCAGACATGCCCCCTCTTGGTGCCTGTGCATGGGCTGAGCTGGATCTTGTGAGGGAAGCCTGCCTCTTCCCAAGCCCTTACATGCTGGAGATGCAAGCTTGGGAGCAGTGATGCTAGGCCTTAAGTGATACTATTTTTCCATGGAAATGTGGTCCTGATCTTACTTGGTGATCCTTGTGAAACATCTGTGTGAGCATTTCCAGAACAGAAAAGGAGCTGGTCTTTTTGCTAACAAGACTTTTTAATGGGCTGTGTATCCTTATTTTGCAAATGCTTGATACCCTGTGGTGACTAGGAGGGGAACAGTTCTGTCCCCATACCCAGAGGAGAAAAAATAGTGACAGTGTATCACACTTACACATCATTGTCAATGGGGACTTGCCCAAAGAGTTTTGCAAAGATGAGCCTGTCCCCTTTTATACATACATAAAGAAGTTAAAATTACTTGCTCCACGCTTGTGTTGGCTCAGCAGTTGAGTCAGAACAGGGTCCAGCTGACACTATTTAAGAACTTACCTTTCACCAGCTTGTTTTTCCACCACAAGCTGAAGAAACCTGCAGCAAGATGTTTTTTTAATCAGCATGGATTTTGTATTGAGCCAGGTACAAATTTGGGCAGCTGCAGCAAAACCAGCTCCTTTTCCAGTGCATAAATGCTGAGAAACATCTCGAGCATCCTCTTGCAGGAGAGGATAATACAGTGGATGCATTGACATTGTCAGCTATTCAGAAAGCATTGCACCTGGATCCTGTCTTTACAGAGCCCTCAGTGCTTTAGATAAGATGGTGATAAAAAAGATGAGTGTGTGTTTTTGTGTGTGTGAAAGCCTGGCTTTCAGGGCATTAAATCTGCCTCCTTGTGAAGAATTTCTTAAGAACTGTATGTTGGTTTATTATTCTTTGCTTCAACTCTGGATACTCAGTGACTGACTACTTCCACCTATTTGTTCCAGAATGATGGCAGTTTTATTTAGGTGATAAGAGGAGCACTGTGCTGTTTTATGAGGCTGTAATCCAATTCCCAAGTGGATGAATACTCTCCAAGGCCATGTAGTTTATCCTGACAATCCAAGGAACTGAATTACTGACCAGAAAAATAGTGCTGTTCCTATTCATGTTGTTATGCTCCAATTCTTTGGTATTTGGGCTAAATAAATGTTCAAAGCACTTGTGACATAAGACGGGAGAGCACAGGGAGAGGGTAGGAATAACAGTGAGGAGAAGCAGACTGGCAGAAGGAGCTGGAGCTGGCGATATTTTGTTGTTTGCTTCTTAATTATTTCAGTAATTTTGTGAGGATATTCCAATCCTTCAGGCAAGCACCTTGAGCTAAAGTCCCCTGGCTTGGAGTTAGACACCATCTAAATAATATTCTCAAACCCCAAGTGCTTAGAGGTAAGGCTATTTAAAATTGGTGGAGTCCAACCTGCAGCCGAACATCCCATGGGATATAAATATGTTCCAGCTCCTGCACTGTGCAGCTTCAGGGCTCCTTGCACACGGGGTGGCACAGGGTGGCTTTGTTCTGTTTTGCTTTGTTGTCCTGCTTGGTTTTGAAAGGGATCTTGAGCTAATTTTTCTGTTTTAAATATTAGGGTTTTCATATAAATACACAGGTTGTATCACTATGCAACATGCAGCAAATAAATCCCTACCTGGTGACTGCATGTGCAAGTTGAACTTTGCAGCCCTCAATATTGTTGGGGTGCATATGGTGCAGCTCAGGACTGGGACTGTTGTCTGTAATTAGAGGGAAGTTTATTATTTGGCAAAGAGTGCTCCTGGTAAGACAAGCTCAAAATGAGTCCAGGCTTTTACAGTGGATACATGAACACACTGATTCTCCTTGTTTGTAATGTATGTTAGAAACCACAAGAAACACTGAGAGCTGTTACGTTGCCTGTCTTGCACTGAGGCTTCGTGCATCTCTGCTGGCAATGTTTGAGCAAGCCCAAGGAAAGCCAGTTTGTATTAGACATAGCAATGGCAGCTTACCTTAAACATTGCATAGATGGCAATTGTACCTTAGGGCCAGCTTATTTGACAGCACTGGTGGAGAATGTTTTCTGCTTTTCTACAGGCCATTCATGTAGTATCTTGCTCTGATATTGTCAGGCATAAACATCATCCATCCCCGCTGCACTGACCTGAGTGCAGCACACTCCGTCTAGGCTCAGGAGAGGCAGAATCACAGAATCACAGAATTACCAAAGCTGGAAAAGACCTTTAAGATCATCAAGTCCAGCCTATGACCAACACCACCACACTGTCTAGACCATGGCACTAAGTGCCACATCCAGCCTTGCCTTGAACACATCCAGGGACGGTGCCTCCACCGCTTCCCTGGGAAGTCCATTCCAATGTCTAATCACCCTCTCCATGAGGAAGTGCTTCCTAATATCCAGCCTAAACCTCCCCTGGAGCAGCTTCAGGCTGTGCCCTCTTGTCCTGTCACTGGTTGCCTGGAAAAAGAGTCCAGCCCCCACCTGACTACAACCTCCCTTCAGGTACTTGAAGAGAGGGATAAGGTCCCCCATGAGTCTCCTCTTCTCCAGGCTAAACAACCCCAGCATCCTCAGCCTCTCCCTATAAGACTTTCCCTCTAGTCCTTTCACCAGCCTTCTTGCTCTCCTCTGGACCCGCTCCAGCACCTCAACGTCCTTCTTGAAGTGAGGGGCCCAGAACTGGACACAGTACTCGAGGTGAGGCCTCACCAGTGCTGAGTACAGGGGGAGAATTACATCCCTACTCCTGCTGGCCACTCTATTCCTGATACAAGCCAGGATGCCATTGGCCTTCCGGGCCACCTGGGCACACTGCTGGCTCCTGTTCAACCAGTTGTCAACCAGTACTCCCAGGTCCCTCTCTACCAGGCTGCTCTCCAGCCACTCTTCCCCCAGCCTGTAGCGCTGCCTGGGGTTATTGTGGCCAAAGTGCAGGACCCTGCACTTGGTCTTGTTGAATTTCATGCCGTTGGCCTTGGCCCATTGATCCAGCCTGTCCAGGTCCTCCTGCAGCCTCTTCCTACCCTCTGGCAGATCAACACTCCCCCCCCCAGCTTGGTGTCATCTGCGAATTTACTGAGGGTGGACTCAATCCCCACATCCAGGTTGTCAATAAAGATATTGAATAGGACTGGGCCCAGTACTGATCCCTGGAGGGACACCGCTGGGACTCCTGGAAACAGAAGTGTGTTGGTTGCTTCTCAGCCCCTGCTCCTTGAGTCAGGTGAATTTTGGGGGTTGGGGTGGGGTTTGCCCTCTAGCCACTACAGAGAAAGCCACAGCTCATGTTTCAGCCCAAAGGTTGAGGTCAGAAGGGAAAAAAATCTGTAGCTGTTACCAGAGGTGCCCAACACCTCAAAAAAGAGCCTGCAGAGAACAAGACTCCATTTTGTGAGTTTGTAGAGCACTGAAATAATAATTAAAATTACAGTTACTTAAAATAACAGATACATATTAGTTCTTCCAGTATACTTAGATATTCAGTTTGAGCGTGCAGAGTTGATTCTGGCCTCCTTTTTTATTTGGCTACTTCAATGTTCAGACTTGCTAAGCCCTGACAACTCTTAGGTCTTGTTGGAAATGATATGAAAAAGCATTCAATAAATATACTGTCTTTACTATCTAGTCATTTAATTGTGTTTATCAGAATTATCAATCTGAAAACATTATTGGTTGAAAAAATTCCATGTTAAAATTCTTACCTATGTAATATACATGGAGGTATTTACCTGAAACCCATTTCTATGAAGCAGTTAAATAAATCTCACTGAGAGTGGGACTACAACCAGGTTTGAATACAAGGTGTCTTCCATAGTTACATCAGTGTAGTTGTAGCCTCTGTTTGGACCACAGATTTTCTTGTTTGGGCAATATTATGCTGCTCACTCTTACTTACCTGTGTGAGTCCATACCAGTGAACACAGTATGAGTTTGTCCTGTTTAATGTGACCCTTTCGGTCAGCTCCCAAAGAGAACCAAGAGAAGAACCATTTGATCTCCCTGTTGCACTAAGCATAAGGACACCTGGCCACAATATTCTGGTGTTGTGCCGGAGGGAGGCTGTGTGCTGAGACACCAGCTCTGCTGTTGACTTACCTTCTACTGGTGGCTCATTAGAACCTTTCAGATGAGTAGTAGTCTCCCAGATGCTTAGCTAGGAATGCTTGAAAAGTTGTGTTGGTTTTTTTTAATAAAATTAAGCAATTAGTCCAGGAGCTAATTAGACTTAGCATTTGGTTTTCTAGCATAGCATATGAATCATGAATGTGAAGATAGGATCCATTTATCTCCTGGTGACAAATCTACGTAACTGATGTGTAATTTTGGGGGCAGATGCTGGTGCTTATTCAAATAATAGTCATGGATAGAAGATACTTACATTAATTATCCTGTGACAGTTGCAGCCAGGTTTAACAAAACATTTCTCCACCTAGAATAAGGTAAATAAACTCTCTTGGTTTGAAGGGTGCTTTTGGCACGATATTTTCCACACATCTGAGAAGCACATCCTCTGATAAACTGGTGCTGCTGGTGATTGCAAAGCATGTGTGAAAAACAAGTCCTGGTGAAGCTGTTTAATGGGGTGAAAGAAGATGTTTGCACTAGTTAGGAGCTGTCCTGGATCAGTATTCATCACCACTCCAGTCCTTTTTCCACTGACCTTGCCACCGAGTCAGTAGTTATACTCAGATATGCTGTCTCAGTGGTGAGGCAAGAGCTGGCAGTGGTGGCCCTAGTAAGCTCCAGTGTCATTAGTCTGTGTCAGAGAATCCTCTACCAGACAAGTGAGGGTGACAACCACGTGGTAATATTTATAGAGATATGTACTTTTTGACAAATGACCACTGCCTCAGAAATGAAAGCTGAATAATAAGTAAATCTTCATCTTAAAATAGAAGTAAAAGGGATCACATGGGTATTCAAGTGAACAATGAAGGTAAACTTGAAAATAAGGGACTCCAGGGAAGACAAAGAGGTTCCCAATGCATTACCTTTGGGGGGAAGGGAGAGATGAAGAAGCAGGTAGGGAGCTGGCTGGTGCCTGTCACAGCAGCTGGGAATGGCAGAGTGACACTGCAGACCCTGTCCCCCTGCATGGACTGTGAGCTAGGCCTGTTTGCAAGAGATACTCAGGCTGAAGTGCCCTTGGTCTCACCAAACTGAGCCCAAGATCTGGGCTTTTCAGTGTGTTTTGAGGGCAATGTAGTCACCTCCATCTCAGCTTCCCTGTGTGTGGTGGAACAGGTTGCTCAGAGAAGTCGTGAATGCCCCCTCCCTGAAAGTGTTCAGGGTCAGGTTGGATGGGGCTTTGAGCAACCTGGTCTATTGAAAGATGTTGGACTAGATGATCTTTGAAGGTCCCTTCCAACCCAAATAATTATTTAATTCCCTGTTGGTGTCTGCATGCAGATGTGTAACCCATAGATGTCCATGTGCCTGGAAATGAGATTCCATGGCACTTCATGCCAGCTGGCTGAGGAGGAAATAAACCACAGAATTGCAGAATTGTTAGAGTTGGAAGCTACCTCTAGAGATCATCTTAGTCCAACTCTCCCACTGAAGTAGGATAACCTAGAGCACATTACTCAGGACTGCATCCAGGTGGGTTTTGAATATCTCCAAAGATGGAGACATCCCTTCAGGCATGCCTGCCTCCTTCTACTGCCTGGAATAAGGACCAAGTGGATGAGCTCAGAACATGGGCTGTGTATGGATAAAGAGAGAGCTTTTCCTCCCCCAGCCTTCAAGAGTACCTGCCTTTCTCTTCTGGAGAACGGAGGGACTTGACGTTTTGGCCATTGATTTTCCACCCTCTGAACTTAAGCACACGTTAGGTCTCATCCTGAGCAGATGGATTTCCATGTGTGGTTGCGATGAACCCCATGATCTGCTGGGCTGGATTGCAGAGGTGTCTCTCCAGCTTGTGAACTTGCAGGAGTCCCCAGGGTGGAGGAAAAGCACAATTCTCTTAGAGAAACAACACTGTAAGCAAGATGAGGAAGTCTAGCAGAATTCTCTGTATTTAATGAGCCCCTTTGGGTGTCTGAGTAAACTTGGATTATGAAGAGCTAGGGTAGATTATTTGAAAATGGATCCTCTGTGTGTTGTTTGTTGTTGTGGTTGGTAGGTAAATTTTGAAGGACAAGGGTAATGTTGAATGGGCAGTGTAGAAACAGCTGGATCAACAAGACACAGCAAAGGCTTCATGACATGAGGGATAGGTCACATACATCCCTCTAGCTCTCTCCTCCATGTTCTTCTTGCAATATTTGTTTAAGCCATCATGTTGGTTGCATTATCCTCATGTAAATGGAAGATGTTTTTATATCATGTCCTTTGATGTGGGCATTGCTTGGGTGCAACTGAGACATATTTTCAGCTGTGTCAGTTTTTAACTACACACGTAGCTTAGAGATTACAAAGTATTAGGAATGAGCATTAATGCTTGTCAGTTTGGAAGCAGGTTCCACAGGTGGTGAAGATATCTCTCCAGCAGCTGTCATCCTATGAGCTGCCACTCATTTTAATCCCCCGTCACCTATATTTCTCAGGCACTTGGCAGTCCCTCAATTTCACTGCTGCAAATTATGTGCTTCAGAAGTTTAATGAAGAACTTTAGTAGTTTGGTTACATTACAGGGAGGAATCTCCCAGAAATTTTACTTCTGAATTTCCTTAAGATTTTTTAATGCCCCATTTAGGGTATCAGTCTCAGAGCTATGGCAAATTAAAGGGGTCTAATGAGAAATCATTTTTGGACAAGGTCCTGTAAGGGCCATCCAGAAAAGTTCTCCAGCAAACTGAGAAACTTTGCAAAGGCAGAAAGCAGTCTCACTTCAAATGTGCCGTAACAGGACTCGGGCATAAGCAACCCCTCTGAACAGCTTCTTGGGCTCTTAACTCCGTGTGTGTGTGTGTGTGTGTGCCTGCATCTATGTTGAACCACTGTAGTATTTCTTTTCTCCCCTCGTGATGGCTCCCTGCCACTTTATTTTATTTATTTTTTGCTCATAACTTTTCATACTATTTTTAATCCTGTAAGCTTTTTTTTTTTCTTCCTTTGGAGCTGACCATGCTCTAGAAAGTGCTCCTGTCATCCTTTCCAATTCCCTTCTTGCTACTCCCTGATACCCAAAGCCAAATCCTACCACAGTCCCTGCCTTGGCCTGCCCTGCACTCCCCGACACTCTCCTCATCAGCACCTGGCTCACACAAGCGAATCAACCCCTTAAATGGGGTGTATTCTTCCGTGGGTGCCTGCAGGAAGGGTGGGGTGCTCCCTGAACGATGGGGATGGGGGCAGAGCCCGGAACACCCCAACTGTCATGCACCACATATTTGAGCTGGGCCTTGTCCTTAAAAGTTTCTACACTTATTATTTCTTCACAATTCCATATGTTCTATTACATATTTTATCAATATAGAGAATATGTATAGAGGAGATATATATAGGATAGTCTATATTCTTCTTTTCTGCATAACTGTAGCCTCTCATTTAGCAGGGCCTATGAATATAATAAAGATTTCTTAAACTAGGTTACCTGAAGATAATGGTGATCTGGAGAACACCGTAAAAATTCACTGAAGTGCCCTGCAGATATACTTTAAAAACTGTCATAAAATCAAAACCTACAGCTCTTTTTTGCCCAACTTTTCATATAGAAATAACAAGTGACCTACAAATGAGACACAGTGGACCAAGTCCATCATGCCAAAGTCTGGGTGTTGAAGTCAGAAGTGTGGATGCAGTTGAGTCCATGTGCAGGCATTTCTAAGGCACAGTTCATCTGGGCCACTTTGGGAGGAGTAATTTAATCCTTCAAGGTCCCGTTTTTCCCTGCTGGTTATAAAAACACCCTAAACAGCTATTTCAGAGATAAACATGTATGTTTTCTGGAGTTAGCTGAGGAAGTTTTACCCAGAATGACTGCTAAGAAAAAAAGAAAAATTAAAATAGAAAAAGTGATGACAGAGACTTTTTTTTTTTTTTTTGAGAAGGAAAACCCAGTTCCTTTATAGTAAGTGGGGCAAAAGCAGTCACCTTAAGAGGGTGACACAGCTCAGTGTAATAAGATACGTATTTAAAACAGGTCAGATGATAATGGTCTTTGTATTCTAAGTATGTGAATAAGCCTAAACTGCTTGGACAGTGAGCCATACTCAATTTTGCGGTGCAGAAATGAGCCACACAATCATCTTGAAATGTCAACATCTTAACAGCAAAATTTACATCCAAATTTACACAAGCAAATGCCCCAGACTTGAATAGCCTACCCTTGAATACACATCCAAATCCATTTTATTACAGAACATTATGATTTGTCACACAGGCAAATACAGCTTGTTTCCATGGCACAAAAAAAGAAGCTAAACAGCCAGGTGTTACCCCTATAAATATAAAAATATTAATATTAAATATAAAAAACCCAACATACTTAAAGACTGGTCTTTGAATCAGTAGTAAATCCTTATTAATTTGTTTATAGCAGAAAGTTATATCTTAAAAATTAGAATGTTTATTTAACACATATGTCACCATAAACTTTTGAAAACAACTTCTTCAGATGTTGTGTGTTGCTGTAATTACTTCTCTAGCAATTGCTTTTTGTCCTGAAAAGAGGTTTCTGTTCAGCCACTTTCTGTCCCCAGTGTTACACTATTTTCGTTCCACAGGAGAGAAAAGGAGTAAGTAAAATATATATTCATATCCAAAGGAAGGGGCTTAAACACAACATTGTTATTTTAACATAATTTTATTTTTGCATTAGTCCCTGCTTCCCTGGGCATGTGTATCTGCATATGTGTGTTTATGTGTCTGTATACGCATAAATGATAAGTAGCTACCTCATTTACATTTTTATGGCTGAAGCTCTTGATTGAATTTTCATAATGCCAGGAGGGCCCATTCGGGATTCATGTCCTGCTGTGCAAATACTCACTAAGACATCTGCCCCAAAGAGCTTGTAACTCTAAGAGGATAAAATGTGACAGGGGAAATAATTAGGGGGAGATAGAGTGACTCTCTCTGGTTAGATGGGAGGGTTGGTCAGCTCTAGGACTAGAACAAACATTTGTACTTGCCTGATGCTGATTCACTGGTGAACCAGTCGCACCAACCTGGCTTTATGCTGGGCTTGTGGCCAGACTGTCCCTCCCACTTATGCTGGTGGGTGGCAGGACATCCCCAACCTCAACTGAGCTGTGCAGTGGTATTGTCCCCTTTCAGACAAGACCCTCCAGGGCATAAATTATCCCTGTTTTCCACATGCGTGCTTGCTAGGAATCATGCCTAAAACTCATGTAAGGAAAAGGTTTTGCTGTTGTTGCACTTCTTTTTGAGGTGGAAGGGGGAAAGAAAATGTTTCCTTGCTACAGGCTTCTTTCTCCATCACACATGAAAGGGCAGATCCAAGGAAGATCTGGAATCCCCTGTCTGTCCCCAAGGAGACATCACTGTCAGCTGGGAAACCCCAAGGGTTGGCAAGCTCTGGCACATCCCCAGGTGCTGCCTTTCCTGGCTCTTCATGTCAGCCTCCCGCAACGCTTTCCCTAAACACCAGCATTGCTGTGCCTAAAGTACAGGCCCTCAAGTCCAACACATGGCTATGGCCAGGCAGGGAAGGAGGAAGGTAGCCTTGAGCACTGGATGGAGGTGACACAAAAAGCGAGGCACAGGGACACCCCTGAGCCCCATCCCTCTCTGGAGCCATGATGCCAGACCCAGCCTGAAAATCAGGCACCCGTGTTTGCTCAGGATGAGGAGGTTTGGTTTGCACTGCTGACCCTTGCAGAAATTTTCTACCTCTGCATTTGCATCTGCTGTCAGCTGTGCTGGTTTTGATATGATGTAGACCACCGCTGTTGATGTACTCAGTTCAGCCCCGCTGTGGGTAGTGGGGAAGAAACATGGTGGTATAAATGCAGCTGTTTGGCTTCTTCTGCAACTCCTATGTTTCCTTATCTCTGGCTAGGAATTGCCCAGGTAACCAGAAGAGCGAGTTAAATAGACTGTTTCCTAAGCCTGCTCAAGTCACTTTTGAAGAGCGGTAGGAACTACACCTTCTGTCATGGTTGTGGTACTCAGTAATGAAAATAAAAACTGCAAATTGATGTGATTGACCACGGTCCCTCCATTGGTGGATTTGGATAAAATTCAGAAACCCCTAAAGACCCCATTTCCTTCTACTATACAAAACCAGGATCTGTTTTGGTGTTGCCACCATCCCTGTGATGCTGGCCCAAGATGTCACAAGAGTTTGGGAAGGCTTTACATAAAAGATTCAAAATTTCAACATAATTTGTGGCTATGGTCTAGACCCTTGTTTCATGCTCTCAGCCTAGTGCATGTGCTTTCTTGCAAGTTAAGTCATCCTTGTCTCCACTCCTCAGGGTTTGCATATTCAAACCCGTGAGCAGCCACTGAGGTTAATGTTTGGGTAGGCAGTTTTATAAAGGAAGTCTGCTGATGGATCTGTGGGGATATCCTAGTTGGCTATTTGCATTGGATTTGTACATACACAGAAAGAAAGGTTATTGGCAGTTATAGTTTTTAAATGCAGTGCTTAAATAATGATGTGCAGAATTCAGGTTCATGTTTACTCCTTGGGAATGGACACAGCCAGTAAATTGACAGAAGCTGCTTCTCCTCCACCGCTGCTGCCAGACCAAAGAGCATTTTTTATGTTCATCCTCTTATGGTTACATTTCTAAACCAAATGTAACCAGCTGACTTGGTTTTGTGAGTTGCTATACAGTCTTTGTGTGCAGTGCCTTCCCTCCCCACAGCTGTGCTGGGCATGTTGACCCATACCTCCTGCTCCTTGTGGGATTTGCAGAGGCATCCCAGAGCACAGGCTGCCAGAGAAAAAAGAAATCAATATTAAAGAAGGAAAAGGAAGAGGTATGTGTGTATCATATTGATTCAGCAAAGTTGAGATGGGTTCCCCTACCCTCCCCATTTCACTATCCCTCATGCCCTCCCATGCATGGCACACGGATAGGTCTGTACTAAGTCCAGCCTACTTGCTTGGATCGGCTTAGACTACCTGTTGGGCACCTTAAACACCCTAAAAATAGATATTTTTATCTCCCCAGAGGTGGGGATAAAATGAGATACACCTGATGAAACTAGCCTTGTCCCCTTCTTCACTGGCACAGTCACAAAGTCCCTGAGGCACTGTCATGCCGCTGGCACCAGCTGGGTTTCTCCTTCAGTGGGTTTCTCCTGTGTTTGCAGAAAAAGGTTTTTAATCCTTTTTCCTGGCTGTTGGACAGTGACTTGGTATAGACAGGTGAAGAACAGTTTTTGCTCTCAGACATTTTGTCGAGCCTACAGCCTCCTCATTCTAGTCTTGCTTTTTGATTGCTAAGCCTTTTGTGGGGATCAAGCTGGTGGATCTGCCCAAGGGGTTCAAATGTTACCTCATACACTTCACAAGGTGGATCTATTGCCTTAAACAAGCCAATCAGAAATCCCTAGGGGAGCAGAACCCTTGCTCTCACACTGCTGCAAAGAACCCAAAGATCAGCCTGAAGATGACAGCAGAACACATACAAGATGAGCAAGGAGCTTCTGGACACAGTTAAATGTAAAAATGGATACAGAGAGTTGGAAGCAGGGCCAGGTATCCTGGGGGGAGTACAGATAAGCTGTCAGAGAAACAAAGGATAGCATAAGGAAGGCCAAAGCACAGATAGAGTTGGACCTGGCCAGGGATGTTAAGAATAACAAGAAAGGTTTCTACAGGTATGTCAGCAGTAAGAGGAAGACAAGGGAAACTGTGGGCCCACTTTGGAAGGAAACTGGAGACTTGACCATGCAGGACATAGAGAAGAATGAGGGACTCAATGACTACTTTGCCTCGGTCTTCACAGGCAAAGGCTCTGGTCACACCATCCACGTTAGAGAAGGGGAAGGCATGGGCTGTGGAAAGGAAGATCTCCCCATTGTAGAAGAGCAGGTTTGTGACCATCTGAAGGACCTGAAGGTGCACAAGTCCACGAAACCTGACAGGATTCATCCACGGCTCCTGAAGGAACTGGCCTATGAAGTTATAAATCTTCTGTCTATCATATTTGAAAAGTCTTGGCAGTCTGGAAAAATTTCCACTGACTGGAAAAGGAGAACTATAACTTACATTTTCAAGAAGGGAAAAAAAGGAAGACCCAGGGAACTATAGACCAGTCAGTCTCACCTCTGTGCCCAGCAAGATCATGGAGCAGATCCTCCTGAAGGCTCTGCTAAGGCACATGGAAAACAAAAGGGTGGTTGGTGATGGCCAACATGGCTTCACCACGGGCAAATCCTGCCTGACTAATTTGGTGGCCTTCTACAATGGGGTCACAGCTTTGGTGGACAAAGGAGAAGCAACCAACATCATCTACCTGGACCTGTGCAAAGCCTTCACTGTCCTGCATAACATTCTGGTATCAAAACTGGAACGGTATGAATTTGATGGATGTATCAGTCACTGGTTAAGGAACTGGCTGGATGGTCACACTCAAAGAGTGGTGATCAATGGCTCCATGTCCAGATGGAGACTTGTGGTGAGTGGTGTTCCCCAAGGGTCAGTGCTTGGACTGGTGCTATTTAACATCTTTGTCAGAGACATGGACAGTGGCATTGAATGCACCCTCAGCAAGTCTACCGACAACACCGAAGTGTGTGGTGAAGTTGACACACTGGAAGGGAGGGATGCCATCCAGAGGGACCTTCACAGGCTTGAGAAGTGGGCTCCTGCAAACTGCAAGAAGTTCAACAAGGCCAAGTGCAAGATCCTGCACCTGGGTCGGCGCAATCCCAAGCACAATTACAGGGTGGGTGGAGAACGGACTGAAAGCAGCCCTGAGAAGGACTTGGGTGATGGTGGATGAGAAGCTCCACATGAACTGGCAATGTGCGCTTGCAGCCCAGAAAGCCAACTGCATCCTGGATTGCATAAAAAGAAGTATATCCATAGGTGTCAAGGGAGGTGATTGTCCCACTTTACTCAGCTCTCACGAGATCCCACCTGGAGTACTGTGTCAAATTCTGTAGCTCCCAATATAAGAAGGACATGGAGCTCATGGAGAAAGTCCAGAGAAGGGCCACGAAAATCACCCAAGGGCTGGAGCACCTCTTCTATGAGGACAGGCTGAGAGAATTGGGGCTGTTCAGCCTGGAGAAGAGAAAGCTCTGGGAGGACCTCATAGCGGCCTTCCAGCATCTGAAGGGGTGTACAGCAAAGCTGGGGAGGGACTTTTCCCCAGGACTTGTAGTGAGAGGAGAAGAAGTAATGGATCAAAACTGGAAGAGGGGAGATTTGGGTTAGACTTTAGGAGGAAATTCCTTAGTGTGAGGGTGGTGAGACACTGGAACAGGTTGCCCAGGGAAGTTGTGGAAGCCCCATCCCTGGAAGTGTTTAAGGCCAGGTTGGATGGGGCCCTGAGCAACCTGGTCAAGTGGGAGGTGTCCCTTCCCATGCAAGGGGGTTGGAACCCTAGATATAGATGTTAAGATACAACTCAACTCAAGTTAATGAAACCCTTGTGTTTATATGCAGTAGAGGCTTAAAAGGTAATGTATCATTATGGTTCTGCTCAAAAAAACTTAGTGGTTTGTCAATAGAATGCCCTAAACTGAAAAAAGATCTAAGATGTCATGTTCATTATTGCCTTCTGATGCTGGTTCAACTGCCTCTGGTGTCTCAAGAGCAAACAGCTGTGAGCAACGCTCTAAATGTGGTGGGGAAGGTGGTGCCACTCCTTGGAGACTGGAAAAACCAATACAAAATGTTGGAGGGAAGGCATCTCTTTACATTTTTTGGATGTTTGTCTCATGGAACATCTCTCCAGGTCTGCACCTAAAGAGCTCATCCACAATTTGAGGATTCGTAATGGTCATGGGGGAGATCATGCACTGTGCAGAAGTTTTAAAACTTGCCTTGACTAATAGCCAGGGGTGGATTAAAATCAAATGGGCTACTTCTGCAGGAAAATGGCTTCCTTCTCTGCCTTCTGCCAGAACTTTTCCTTCACAGCCCATCTTCTACCCTATCCAAGACAAATGCTGTTTTTCCTTTCCCCATACTGCTCTTCCTATGTCAGGAATGGTTTCTTGTTTCCTCTCATTCCCTTGGCAAGCCCATAGCTTGCTGTTGCCTGTTGTTCTCCCCTAGCTGGCCCTGAGAGAGGCAGTGAGTGGGCTCCCCATGCCACAGAGGAGTCACAGGCTATCTGCCAGTCACTCAGGCATGTGCTTAATAGGAATGGTGGTCTTGGTCTTGGTCTGGTGGTCAGTTGAAGACCAGACTACGCATAGAGATATTGGATATGGAGAAGGGTTGCATGAGAGCCCTGCAGCAGCATGTGTTGCCATTGATTAATGAACATTTCAGAGTGGAGAGCAAAAGTAATGAAACATGAAATAAGGCTGTTATAAAAATGTCTCGGAGAAGTCACACTGTGGTCATACTTTTGGGCTCTGATTATTATGTTGCTAATAGTTTTGTATTGCTGTTGGCTGAGGTACCACAGCTGATCCTGGGACTTCTCTAGATGGTATCTGCAAATATTGGACTCACATTTTCCTGTGAGTCTATTTCTTTTTTCCTGTGAGACAGCCCTTACTGCCTGTCAGATGTGTTGTTACCCAAAGCTGTGCCTCACCTGGTGTAACCAAGTAGAGCTTCCCTGAGTAAAGAAATGGGCAAAAATGACTTTCAATTGTCTATGAATCACCAGGAAGGACTTGGGGATACTGGTGGATGAAAAGCTGGACATGAGCCAGCAACGTGTGCTTGCAGCCCAGAAAGCCAGCCATACCTTGAGCTGCATAAAAAAACCCAGCAGGTCAAGGAAGGTGATTCTGACTCTCTACTGGTGAGACCCCATCTGGAGTACTGCATCCAGCGCTGGGGTCCTCAGCACAGGAAAGGTACGGGCCTGTTGGAGTAGGTGCAGAGGAGGGCCAGAAAAATGGTCAGAGTGCTGGAGCACCTCTCCTCTGAGAACAGGCTGAAAGAGTTGAGGTTGTTCAGCCTGGAGAAGGCTCAAAGGAGACCTGATTGCAGCATTCAATTCTATGATTCTATGACTCTATGATTCTATGATTCTATGGATCTGGCACACTTGCGCAGCCATTCACTCCTCTGGGCTAAAATTGATTCAGAATTCATGGTTAGCTGTATGGATAACCCTAATAGGAGTGGTCTTGTATTATTGCACTGTTAATCTTCAGGTGATCACTGAAGGCATTGAACATGGTCTTACTGTGTAAGCCCCATCTTTTAGCCACCTCTGGAGAGTGATCCATCCCACTCTGTGCTAGAGCTGGGCCTCAGCTGTGTCAGGGCAGGCATGAACATTTGGGTCTGTGTCTGATTAACTTACCTTTTATGGTCAATGGAGAGAAACAGGCACTTCTAGGTCATGATTCATCTTTTCCAAATAAAGGCATCAAGGATAATTAGGTGAATCATACTCTAAAACTGATTATTTCTCCTCACTATATTGGGAAATTATAAAGGGAGGACAAGGTGATTAGTTTATATGCATACACCTACCCTGTCAATGTCTTCAGGGGGATCAGATGAACCTCCTACAGGTCTAAGACAGGTGTAATGAATTGCCCTCTCGAGGATCTTACCCCTCTCCCTTGCTTAGGAAACAAGTCAAAGGCAGGCAGCCAGTGTAGACTAGACACTTCTAAGTTATTAAAATTAAATTATACTACTCATAGCCTGAATCTGTATATGTCACTAATAAGCAGCTCTTTTTTTCTGGAACTGTTGGCCATTCTCCAAAAGAGGTATCAAGGATTCAGGAAGCAAATGCAGAGAAATTTCTGAGACATTTCACATTTAATTTTTGAAAAATTTATTTAAAGCTCTTTATTTTAAATTATAAGTTTTCTCTTCTGATAATCAATTTGTAACTCCAACACACAGAGCAGATTAATTCTCCATTGGCATTAGCAGAGTTAACTTGAGTATTCTGGTGGCAGGGATCTTGTGCCTGGCTGGTTGCAGCCAGGTTTGGACACTTCCTCCATAACTCTTCGGTGGCATCAATCTCTTCTACTTCAGGTTCTTGTTTGTCCGAAACTTGAGGAGTGAGAGGACTGCCTGCTGGAAGTTGTCTCCTGTTACTACATAGAGCAGCAAGTTTCCAAAAGTATTTAACGCTGCTAAAGGTTTAGCTATGATAAACATAAAAAGGGTCATGTTCTTCAAGTGGCAGCTAACTGGTTGTACACGGAGCTCCAGCTGAAGCCCTCGAAAGACATGGAAGGGCAGGAAGCAAACATAGAAGACCACCAAGAGGACAATGGCGAGTCTGCGAGCTTTTTGTTTGTAACAAGCCCGTGTGTGGGGCCCGGTAGCCAAGGTGTAAATAATGAGCACATAGCACAGAGTTGCCGTCAACAAGGGCAAGAAGAAGACAAACATTGTCAGCAGCCAGTTATACCACCGTGTAGTCTCCAGGTCCTCAGCAGCAGCCAAGTCTGGGCAGATGGTCCTGTTCTGCGTATGCCTTGCGGCAATCAAGATGCCCAGGGGGCTGATGGCTGCCAGGGAAATCATCCAAATGACTACAGAAGTCAGCACTGCCCATCTCCGTTTTTGGACAAAAAGGCATTTAATTGGGTGGACAACTACAAAAAAGCGGAAGATGCTGAAGCAGCTGAGGAAGAGAATACCACTGTACATGTTGAAGTAGAAACAAAAGTGAATCAACTTGCACATGAAGTCTCCAAAAATCCAGTCATTTCCATTAGCAGAGTAGTGTATAAAGAAAGGAAGCGTGGCTATATATAGTAAGTCGGTGATAGCCAGGTTTAGCATAATGATAGTGCTGCTTTTCCAGGGCCTCATCTTGACAAAGTAAACCAAAATTGTCACAATGTTCCCTGGGAAGCACACCAGGAAGATCAGGCCATAAACAACAGAGAGATAGAATTTCACCTGTAAGAAATCTTCATCCTTGCAGCTTGTCAAAGGATCTATCTGGTCTGGCAGAGCACTGAAATTGCCGGTGCGTCCAGATGCCATGTGTGCAAAAATCTTCTTAAAGCTTTATGAAAATCAGACGTTTAGTTTTAATTGATTTGTTGGGACAAATGCATTCAGTTAAATCTTTTGTTTCTGAGGCAAATGTTTATGTTTGACAAGGCCTAACAGAGGGAAGGAATAGGGATTTTCTAACACACCCAGCTCTGACCTAGATAACCCAACTCAAATGTTTAATTTCACTCTTCTCTCTCCATTATGTCTAATTTTGATAATGATTAATTTTACTTATGCTTTATTTAACCTCCTACATTGAAGAAGAAAATTACTGCTTATTTGCAAATCTTCAGGAGTAGGAAGCACAGAGTAGAGAACTAGACAGAGTTTGGACTTAGATTTTGCAAAACCATTAATTATTCTTAGCCTTTCAGAAAGTAGAATTGTACCCATCTCTCATCTTCATTAATCTGAGCTAATCAGTGTTTTGTGCTCATTAAATCAGATGAAAACCAGAAAGGGTTAGGTTAAGATACAGATGTCAGGACCTGATGCTCCCATAATTTAACAATCATGGCTCATTCCCTGAATATGGTCTTACTTTGTTGGAGTCATCAGAGTATAAAACTAGTATAAATAATTTATTTTTTTTTTTAAATCAAGCTTCATAGTGGCATAAAACTGATCTAAATGATTAAAGACTGTCTCAAAGTCCAGAGGGAAGATGGAAAGCACAGATATTGAGTGAAGACACTGATCTTTCTTCCCATTTTGTGTAAATTGGAGCTAGATAGACTTGTCTCTAAAATGGTTTCTCGTCTGCCATAGCCAATTTGGATCTTGCCACAGTGAGTTCAAGACAACCTTTCTTTGTAGTGTTTTAACCTGAAAGAATGGTAGCCAAGGATGAAAATCATCTTATCTAACTTCAGATATCAGAAAGTTAGATGCTTAAAGTGGAGCCAGTCCTTCTAAGCCACCCTTTATCATCAAGGGAGAGATGTCTGTTCCTCCAGGACATAATGCATCTTTCAATAAGTGAGGTTTCTAAGACAAATTACTTACTTTTTTGGCACACCTATTTCTTCCCATTGATGACAAAGGCAGCCCAAGGTGACTAATTTAGACGTGGAGGTCTAACCATCAGATGTCTCAAGTGAGGCAAGAGATGTACCACTGTGGGTCTTCAGACTCACAGGTGAGCACCACTCCTCCAGATCCTAACCTATTCCATCTAAGAAAATACTTCTAAGTGACTTCATAAAGTGCTAGGCAGGGTACTATCAAGCCCAAATCCCTCTTGTCCCAGAAACACGGTCTTTAAACCAAATCAGTGTTCCATTGAACATCCAGGATGAAGAAATTGTATTAAAAAAAAAAAAAAGAAAAAAGAAAAAAAGGACAAAATTGTACCTTATTGCAGTTCTGGAAAATTGTGTCTGTAATTAGTTTTTTGTGTGATTCAGCTAACAGCACTTAGCATGTTAACTGTATAGAAGTTTCTGAACATGACAAATTTTCTCTGTCAAAGCCAGTCATTAAAGCTGGGACACAGTAGAAATTACTTGGTCATAACCAGGCAGAAAGATGTGTATCACTTTATTACTCAGGAGCACGTCAGAGAGAAATTTGAAGTCTTCCCATAATTTAGTTAAAACACTAATGATTTTCAATGGGAATGTTAGCTGTGGTATAGCAACTTTTCAGTCAAAGATGCATCAGGTAAAGGCTTTGAAGCTTGTTTTAAAAAAATTCAAATTTGCGTTCAGATAAAAGCTAGGGATATATACATTTTCTCTCCTTTCTGTTGCTCAGGGATACCACTGCCATCCACATCTATGCCTCTCAGTGGCATATTTCAAGTAAAGTTAGACAAAATTTTCAAGAATATTTGATTCATCCCCGGTTTAGTTTTCCTGCTCTGTGACCGGCTCTTCACTGCAATCTTGAACCCTCCAAATTGAAAATGGAGAAGTATTTCTTACCTGAAAACTTGCAGTTCCGCTTCTCCCTTTGATACCTCTTTGAGCAAAGAGCACTACAAATTCAATATATTTATGTCTTCCTTAGAGTGAAGCAGGTTTAAGTATGGCTTTGCAACCATATAGAATCACTCCCTGTCAGCCTGAGAATCCGCGTGGTTGTAAATTAGGAGATTGGTAGAAAACCTCAATTACTGGCTCAGGTATAAGCTCTTAGACCTAGGTGGCTGTATGAGATCTCTTTTGCCCTCTGTCATTCCTGCTGTTTCCCCTTCAGTGGGCAGAACACACTTTGCCAGCAGCACTTTTGTGTGCTGAGGTAGACCTGTAGTATTCAAATAGCAGCGGATCTCATTTAAATTAGTGTGTCTGTGTGCATGCATGTGTTTATAAAGGAGAAAATTAAATTTATTCTCCATTTCCTGTGAAGTGAAACCTGATCACCTAAGTGAATAAGGTGTGTTGCCATTTCAAGGTCAGGTGAAAAATGTTATGGCATACTGTCTTTGTTAAAAAATATTTCTAACAAAGTAAAGTTTTCATCCCATGTAAGAAATTAAGATTTCTTTTGGCACAATGTGCTTTTCAGGAACTGTAGCATACTTTCTGCTTATTTTTTTGTGTGTGAATAGAATACCTACAATTAGTGTTGACTGGTTATTACTGGGGTAGCTGAAGTTGCAAAGGTGTTTTCTTTTGAGCCCTTCCTTTCAGGCTTCATGATTCACAAGAGCTGCAATTTTCCATGCTTCTTGAACCAAATGACTGGTTTTGAATAAAAATCTCATTATCATCCTTAGCTCAAGGAATGAGATCAAAAAGAGATTATTATTGAAAAAGAAAAATAAAAAATCATAGTATCTTGAACTTTGAAACTGCAGGCTTCAGTCCTTGAGCAGTCCATCTTCCCTTGCAACCTGGTCCATGCAAAGAGGCCCCAGCTGCCCAGTGTGGCCAGCAGCCTTGTGGCCTTGATACATTTGATGGGTCCTACCCACTGATGAGCCTGATGATCCAGTATTAAATGAGCAAGCTTTCATTTCCAAACATTATGTATGTTAGTGTTGTTACTGAGAAACACACAGATAAGAATATTTTTAGGAAGAGTGTCTTGAGTCTCCTTGAGTGCCTGTACCATAGGCTATCTGTTTTGCTAATCATACTGCAGGAAAAGCATGGTGACGGGGGCGATCAAGACTAGGGCAGCAGTAGTATCTGACAACTCACACATTATCTATCTGTTACCTGAGGAAGGGCATCATCTTTGTTCTCATCTGATCAAGCTTTTCTCCAGGTCAATGCCCAGAGCACTTTTAAAAATTGTCATAAGTTTCTCAATAATTGTAAAATACGCTGTCATGTACCAACTCAGGCATCAGCAACTGTTTAAATAGCTATTATCTTGTTCCTAGACAATGCATGTGTCATTAGAAATTATTTGTATGAGACTGTAGTGTTATAAGCACAGAGGGAGCTAATTATAGTTAGGGATCATTTAATGCATCCACTACTTAATCCATTATATCCCTGAGCAATAGGAAACCTGTGCAGCAGTGGCTGGTATTTATCCTTCCTTGGCCATGGCAGTGCCTTCTGTGAGGCAGAAATGGTTTTCCTGGCACTGTGGCCCAGCACTGCCCATGATCTGGGGCACTGGGATCTCGAGCAGGCTCTGGGGTCATTTCTGAGTACCTGACTCTGGGCAGGAAAAGAAAACACCCAATTTTAGACCAATTTCAAGAGAGGGTGACTAATAGAAGGTCGTTCATCTGGAGCTGCTCTGCATGGAGACTGAGCTACGCTCCTTAGCTTACCCAAATTGTGTCTCATCATCAGCTGTAGAGACCACATGGCTCCTGCCTCCCCCCAGCCTTCACTGGGTCTCAGCAACTCCACATTGCACATGGATCTTCAGAAACATTGGCTTCAACTGTGACCATGGACTGGCGACACGTGTCAGACACTTGGGCAATTAGGGATAAACTAACAAGGTCGACTTGTGAATATCTAATTTAAACCACTTGCCTTGCATTGTGTAGGGTCTCTGTGAAGACAGGCTGATGCTGCAGTGTGACTTTCAGCATTTCATTCTTTGGGCCTTTTCTCTTCACCAGCAGTTTCTCCACCTTATGTCCATGTGCTTTTTAAGTCTGCCCACAGGTAGACCAATCTGACCCTTACCAAAAACATGGCCCTTTTTGTGCTTTAAGCCTAGCCTCACCCTGCTCCCTTCTACACACTTTGGAGGGAAATCAAAATACCCTGTAGTTCTGCAGTCAGCTTAAGTGGATTTAATTGCAGGCTGCTGTCAAGAGAGTTGGCAACACCACCTCCCTCCTCTCATCCTAAACCGCATTTTCAACAGCCTCAGTGTTTGTGCACTCATGGGATGTGCTGGATGCATGAGCAGCCTGAAAATAATTTCAGGTTAGCTTTCTGGCACTTTGGTGAGAGGCTATGTCTCCTCTCGTGGGTGTGTGGGTTCCAGGGTTTACGGGAAGCAGTGACAGGGACTGACCAGGGGCAAGAGAAGGACAGCATAGATGAACTGGCTGGCAGAGAGGTTGCATGGTGGGTTCCTCCTGTGGAGTGGTGTTTCTCTCATCATTACTGGCAATCAGACATCCTCAGCTGAAGCAAGTCTCTAGCAGTGCTCCCTCCAGAGACAGCACTCATCTCTTGTTTCAACAGTCTTCCAGGCAGGCTGCACTGATTTGTCAGATGGGCTGTCATTTTCCCTAATTTGATGAGTATTGATAAGAATTGCAAAGACTAGTAATCCAAATGCAAAAAGCTAGTTATCTGCACCTTTCCTGAAACAAATATAAAATCCTACAGAGTTCATGTGTGTATATAAATGCTGCTCTTAGTCACTGTGTAGAAAGGAAACTGGAATGATTTGGTGGCATGGTTATTAATTAAATACTTCCTCTTAAAAATTTATACTATAGACTGCGTCAGCTATCACAGAGTGCATAATGTAAATAGGATCATCCTTTCATATTGCATTTTTCCTTTTGCCATGGCAGGGTGAACAGGACACACAGGAGGACAGATGAGTTTGGACACCTGGAGTGCACAATCTGTCTAAAATACAGAAGTGGAAAATGAAGTCCAGTGCTTTTGTTTTGCTTTGTGTTGTTAAATCACATCTGGCTGGTTGCAAACAATGTCTCCCTCCTCCAAATGGACTTTTGCAGGCATTGGGGTGGAAGAGGTCACAGCAGGGCTTTTTGTGGTGTCTCAGTGTCACCACTGAACTTAAATATAATTAGGACTTGAAAGTGTGAGGGTCCATAAGTCCCTCCTCTAGTGCAGGGGCTGTTCTTATCTCATAAAACCTGATCTAAAATCCACGGGCATGAGTGGAAGACTCCTTTCAGAGTCAGACCTTCAGACATGACAGGACCTGGTGTGGAGCAGTAGAAATAGCAAGGATAGCTCTGACTAATAACCATGCAGGAAAAGAAGCAGTTTGTTGGGCAAGGGCTAGACTTCAAGTGTTAAGAGCTTTCATTATACATTTAACTTTTGGTTCAGCAAACATATAATCTTTCTATGGCCTATTTCCCTTAGCAGACATAGATTTGTTTGGCTGATCTCACTCTGTGTGTGATTGAATATGTAATTACAGTTGTTACCAGACCACCGTCAAGAGATTCTCTGTTCTGTTGAGAATAATACTGTGCATCTTCATCACGTGGGGAAATGAGCTCCCTCTCTCCTTTCCTATTCCTCCCCTGAGACAGAATGGTAAAGGCAGCATTTTTTTAATCCCTAAATGCACGTTAACCCTAAATTAATCACAGTTAAATGCTGCCATTGAATTATTTAGGTAACAGAGACTGTAAATGAAAACTGGAAAGGAATATTTTTACCTTAGGAAAATTGCATATATAATCTGGAATATAAGCAGTGCTGCTGCCACATCAGCTGAACAGAAGTAGTTTCATACAGTTCCAAAAATAGTCTGTATGGATCTAAGGCACTATTTTGTGGCTAATATTAGTCCTTGAAGTGAATTGGTGCTCATTGACTACAGGGCATAGGAGACGAACTCTACTGCAGCCCTTAGATAAGTGCTGAATTTTCAGAAGGCGAGTTGCCCCATGGGGAGTGGGGGGAGGAAAGACAATGGGACCATTTGCCTGCTGAAAGCCAGTATGTGCTCAGGTACCTTGATACAGCACCGGCAAGACCATAAACTGGTGAATAAAAAATGCTGCAGGAGCACCCAGCTATGAAGTGGCTTTAAACACAGCAGCTGCGCCAGTTAAAATTTTCCCAGCAGACAGTAAAAGCCAAACTAAACTCATCGGAGATGTGACAACAGTTGTAATTGTTTTAGGTAATGGGGCATTTCCTGAAAATAACCCAGCTTAGTCGGTCTGAAAACAGAGAGGACCAATTTGCTGCCTTGTTATTTTGGCTGTTTGCTTTTTTTTTTCAATTCCAAGATGAAACAGGCTCTAAACTCCCACGAGATGAGATGTACACCCTTGGCTTCCAGTAATGCATCAGCTCAGGATTCAGTATAGGGTGCTGTCAGTGTGGCCTCCAGCGTACGAGCAGGTTTTCAGTCACTGCAGATACATTCTGTTGCGGTGCCATTGCTCTTGTAATTTGTTTGCAGGGAGCTATGGCACGTGAAGGAAAGTCTACCCCTTACCTTAGGCCACTCTAATAAAGCTTTGTCTTCAGAAAGTCACTTGCACAGTCACAGCCCTCTACACATGAATTTAATATACACAAGCAAAGATGAGACTTTCTGTTACCCAGACACCCTCTCCTCAGCTAACGTGAGCACTTAGCTAATGCCTGGCTCTTGGCAGAAGGACCCTGAGTTGCTTCATTACTGCCCTGATCTCCCTTGGGGCCCAGCTTCCACCAGATGGAATTCCTCCTGTACTTTGGAAATGAGCCTTTCCCAGTGGGACTGGTGACAAGATGATCATAGAATCATACAATCATAGAATTGTTTAGGGTTGGAAGGGACCTTTAAGATCATCTAGTTCCAACCCTCCTGCCATGGGCAGGGACACCTCCCACTAGATCAGGTTGCTCAGAGCCTCCTCCAGCCTGGCCTTAAAAACTTCCAGGGATGGGGCTTCCACCACCTCTCTGGGCAACCTGTTCCAGTGTCTTACCACCTTCATGGTGAAGAACTTCTTCCTAACATCTAATCTAAATCTACCCTCCTCTAGTTTGTATCCATTCCCCCTAGTCCTATCACTACTTGACATCCTAAAAAGTCCTTCACCAGCTTTCTTGTAGGCCCCCTTCAGATACTGAAAGGCCACAATAAGGTCTCCTTAGAGCCTTCTCCTCTCCAGACTGAATAACCCCAACTCTCTCAGCCTGTCCTCCTAGGAGAGGTGCTCCAGACCTCTGATCATCCTTGTGGCCCTTCTCTAGACACATTCCAGCATGTCCATTTCTTTCTTGCAATACGGGCTCCAGAACTGGATGCAGTACTCCAGGTGGGTTCTCATGAGAGTAGAGAGGGAGAATCACCTCTCTGGACCTGCTGGCCATGCTTCTCTTGATGCAGCCCAGGATACGGTTGGCTTTCTGGGCTGCAAGTGCACACTGATGGCTCATGTTGAGCTTCTCGTCCACCAGCACCCCCAAGTCCTTTTCCTCAGGGCTGCTCAAGGAGGACAGGGAAGGGAGCTCAGCCATGTTGGATACAATTCATATTTTAAAATCATCACTTGCATCCCATTCTTATACTTTTAATGCTTTTCTTCACATGATCACTAAATTTATAAACTGGTAAATTAGTTGTTTCCATTACTAGTGCTTATTTCTGATAAGGCAAGGTAATTATCAGGTAGAGTTTTACTATCATAAAACAATAAGCAGAAATAATTCTCAGTCAAAGTGAAATTATGAGGTTGCTTTACAACAGCAACAAAATAGACAGAACTAGAAACCCGCAAGGAAAAGCCCTGCAAATTGTCACTTGACTGCAGAGTCAAAAGTATTGCATTTTTCAGAGCAACCTCCTTTGCTTTCAGGCAGAGAGCTACGCAGACAGGGAGGGTGTTCAGGCTCCTTGTCCCAGACCCTTGCTATTCCATCACTTCTGGCAGAGAAACCTCTCTACCAGCATGGGAGCCTGAAGGCAGCTCCTTCTGCTCCCACACTTGCCCAGGCTGCTCTTCCAGCCTCACCCCAAGAATCATGCAGCTTCCCTGTATTTGAAAGGGCCTTGTGCTCTTTAAATGATGCTTCAATGCTAAGTTTTCTTATCCTCAGTGAATTAAATGGCTGTCCAACTATTCAGATTGGGTGGAGGTGCAGATTGTTGAAATAGCCTTCAAAGAGATAATTCATGCAAAATGAGACTGTGGAATTAATTTAAAAAAAAAAATCTAATCTTTTTCCTCTGAGTATTTTCTGCTCCTCTAAATTAAATATGTGCAAGGTAGGTGCTCTCCCCTGCAGAGGCATTCTCTTGCTTTGCCTTTTTATGCTACCTTTTCATGAAGAGCTTCAAGGCCATCCAGGGCTTTGGTCAGACCATCTCCTTCCAAGCTTTGCAGGACTTGAACTAACACCACATCAGACTTACCCACCACACTTGGATCAGCTGGGGACCTCTGCTGTAAGGTGATATGTCACACTTGTCTCCATCAAGGCACAAGTTTCAGCTAAAACAGCAGCACTTCATTAAATATGAGTGTTGTTTTATCGTTTTGAAGACAGAGCAGTGGACTGACTGTGTTTGTTTATGTAGTCCAAATGCAAAAACTGTGGAGCATTGGAAAATCAGTCACATAATTCAGAAAGCAGTATTTTGCCCCCATCTGCAGTGGAACTGGTTCCTGCTGGAGCAGGATCTTCAAAGGGAAATGCCTAGTAAAGCAAGAGATGAAGGTGTGCATTTCAGTCCCTCTACCCAAGCTCAGTTAGCAGAAAGCAGTTAACCTGGCTACCTTCTCAAGAAAATGCTCTGTAAACCCAGTGGTACAGAAAAATGATGCAGTGTATTTTTGGCGTTGTTTTCAGAGCTGGCACTGTCTGTTCTAAATACTGTGACAGTATCTATTAAAGTTTACAGTAGTAGGGAAACAGGGAAGAAATCACATCACCACAGGACACAAGATGACACTTGTCAAGAAAAGACAATTAGAAGAAGCTATGTGTACTTGACCCTGGATTTTTGTTTTTTAAAAGGGAACTGTTTAATAGTCGATGATAAAATGAAATGATACAATGAGGTAAAAGGTTATAAAAAATACAAGGCCCTGCATGTTCAGGCTGTTTGGGATCAGGCTAGCCACTACTCTGCATTTTGCCAACATGCAAATCTCCTGCTGCATACTGGTGTGGCTAACAGCCTGCTGGAACCTGAGGAGGGAATTGCTAACCAGGCTTTTGCATCAGATTTTGCACATCATGTTCTAAGGAAGCGTAAACTGATGCATTGCCACTGGCTTTGAAGCCAAGTTAATCTGCCCCAGCAGAGTATCTAATCCATTGGCTTTTGTGGCACAGTCACTGCAAGGAGCCAAGAGCAGACACCTCCCCTCCCTGTGGGATTATTTTGGTATATGCAGAGAGATACTTGTCCTGAAATCTGGATTCAAAGGGGTTTTGTCCATGGCATTGCAGGATATAGATTAAAAGAAAACTCCTCAGGACATGCAGTCTATCTGCTGCCCCAGACAGGCTCATATCATTGGCAGTCCCAGCAGATGCCTTTCCATCCTCTTCTAAAGACTTCTCTCTACCAAAGTGCACAAGAGCACATGCCTTACAAGGAGTGTCTGAGAGAAGTGGGTTTCCTGGAGAAAAGGAGGCTGAGAGGAGACCTTATCGCTCTCTACAACTACCTGAAAGGAGGTTGTAGCCAGGTGGGTGTTGGGTCTCTTCTCCCAAGTAACAAGTGATAGAACAAGAGGAACAAGGATAGAATAAGGCTGCAAGTTGTGCCAGGGAAGGTTTAGATTGTGTATTAGGAAAAATGTCTTCACTGAAAGAGTTGTCAAACTTGGAACAGGCTGCCCAGGGAAGTGATTGAGTCACCATCCCTGGATGTATTTAAATGACACGTAGATGTGGTGCTTAGTGACATGGTTTAGTGAGGCACTTGGCAGAGCTGGGTTAAAGGTCAGACTTGATGATCTTCAAGGTCTCTTCCAATGAAAATGATCCTATGATTCGATGATTCTACTCATCTGCTTCTGTATGCCCACAGGACATGTTGCCTCATGTCTGACACCTTCCAAACCTAGTCCCATTCTGCTTTCCATTGTGCATTCTGAATACTGGTCACACGAGTGAAGTTCACCATCTTCTTTCCTCCAGTGCTGCTTCTCTGAGATCAAATAACTGCTGGTCCCACAAACTTTTGTTTTTTGGTTTTCATTTTTTTTTTGAACCTCTGTTCTGCCTCCTGTGCAGCAGATCCCCCTCCTTCTTGAAGTGCAGCATTGGGCCAGACATACCACCTCAGGAGACATGTTACCAAAGCAGAAGCGTTACTCATCCTGCCTGGCAGTCTGTGCTCTTCTCTCCATGCCCCATTCTGCTGCTTGCCCTTTTCACAACAGTGTGACATTATTTGACTGATGCTCAGCTTGTGACCTGTGTAGCCCTTCGATTCGTTACTGCCATGCCTCTGCCCAACCAAATAGTCCAGATTTGTGCAGTTCCGATTATTTTCCTACAAACATACATTTTGCATTTGTCCTCATTGAATTGCATCCTGATCTTTTTCAGACCATTTCTCCAATTTCTGTAAATTGCTTTGAATCACATGCTGTCCGCCAGCATGCTGGCAGTCCCCTCACTTGTCATCTGCATGCTTAAAGGGTATACTTTCTACTCCATTGCCCAAATCACTAGTGAATATAATAAGGGTGAGCTCCCTGCATAATCTGGACTTGGATGGAAAATTTTGTCATGCTAAACAACCTAGAGCTGGGCCTTGCACTTCTCTCCTAGAAACTCCCATCAGTTTTATCTGTGTAGCAGCTCAGCCACAGCTCCCAGCAGCAATGGCTTTTGTGCAAAATCTGAGAAAATAAGCCAAATATCAAGGTTTGTGCCTCTTGTGTCTCCCCACCAAAGCATTTCAGAGAGAAACTGCTCCATTCAAAGGAAGTAGCTGAATAATGCTGGACCATTCCAATGGAAGATGAAGCAGCCCTCTCCACCCCACCATCACCAACTCCTTCATTCTCTGGGACTGCTTGGCTAGCTGGGTAGCTAGCCTGGGTGCTGCCTACCTGGTTTTTATCCACATTTTTAACAGATTTAGGACATTCACATGAAGCATTTTGATTGCATTGACTGAGAAGTTTGCAGTTGAAAAGCATTCTGTTCAGAAATTGTTTTATTAGCTCAAATCAGCATGTCTGATTTCTTCCCAAATAAACTAGGTACAGTGAAGTCAGCCCTAATACAGGGAAAGAAAGGACTTCTCACATCTCAGGTAGGGTGATTTTTCCTAATTCTCTCCCTCAGCGTTGGGTGTACACAGACAATCCTCAGCACCAACATGGCAGCAGCTGGAGTGAGCTGAAGTTTCCTAGACAGCAATGGGAAAATGCTGGTCTCTTTGTGAAGTGGCAGCAAAGTATTTACGGAGTTGCCTCTGTGTGCCAGGGTGGAGGACAATAAAATGGGCTGTGCTAGCAATGGAAAGAGGAGTTCAGCAGTGATACAGTATGTTCTTTGAAGACCTTGTTGGGAAGCTGCTTAGTGTAACATTTCACCCCCAGTATCTCTAGCTCACAACAAAGGGATGCTACTATGAAAGTCTCCATTGTCCACCTGAGAACAGAGAGGTTTAGGGTGGAAACTTGTGTTGACGAGATGATGCATTTCATGGACCCTAGAAAGACTTCCTGTACAGCTGCTGAAGCCTAGTGCATGGTTTAAGCCTTGTTAAACCAATGGAACAGCATCAAAAAATAATATATGAGGGTCCCAGATTAAAGGTAATCTCTCTGTATTTAAATATTTTTAATTCATGCAAGAAAAGGAAATTTTGTACAAAATTTCACATCAACTGCTCCCCTGAGGCAACTACTTGGTGACAGAGCACAGCTGGCGAGATCTGTCTGTTCCTTACCAAATCCGGTTTCTTGACAAGAGAGTTTTTCTACTTTTTACTTGCTGTCACAGACTTTTGTATAACAATAATTCTTCACTAAAGTATTACTTTTTCATCAGAGTGACAGAGACAGAAGATGTTTGCGTGGTATCTGTATCACTTAAAGTAGATCTCCCAATTATCATGGCAAGGACAGGCAGTAGAAGTATTGATAACCACAAGGCAGAGAAATCCGATCTCTTGAAATAGTCTAGTGGACACTAAATGGAGCCTTGTGCCAAATTCCAGATACCTCAAATTAGCCCATGCTGGCATCCATCAGATCTATCACTCACACCATACAGTACAAGTCAGGTAGATTTAACCTCATTTGGCATGGCTGTATTTTAGGATTAATACTTCTTCCTTTGCTCCCAATACTGCCTTGAATATCTCTTTGCAATGGATTAACGTGCAAAAACAGATGTAGCTGCCTGAAGGGCTCCTCTCTTTGGCTCATTAGGGCCACAAATGTCATCTTTCTCTGGGCACACCTCCTGTTTATCCTTTGATGTGACAGCTGTGGAGACTACTGCCTGTTGTGTCACGTCTAATCCAGTTTCATCAAATCACTTGCTAGAGAGAGAGTCATTGCCACCCACAAGACTATGTTGGACCAGCAGGTGGGACCCATCCAGAACAGAGGGACAATATGCCTTTCAAAACCCCACATCTATTTAGGGGGAGACAAGAGAGCACAGCTCTTGCTATAGCAAACATTGCTATGCCTGTCTTCCAAAATACAGTTATTTCAGCCTTTCATTATCCTTGCTGTGAGAGGCATTCCTGCTGCAGGAACACCTCTAAGAGCTCAGCTCTTTGGTGGACCTTCTTTGGTTCTTACCTCTGTCAGCATAAACAAGTTACATTTAAGAAGGTCCTATTAAACCCTTGCTTAGCATTCAAAAATGGCATTTAGCTTACATAGGTAGTGCTTCTGAGTCTTATGCCATCTTTGTAGATCTGGGACTAAATTAGAAAATAAATTCTGAATTGCCTTGGCTTCCCTAGCATTGGGTTTGTTGAATCAGTATGAAAGCTTACTTTGAGAAGTCGGGTTAGTGGTGGGAAAATCTTTTCTCAGTGCCCTTATCTGCAACGCAGAGAGCTCTCTAAGACAGTCAGGCTCACCTGGAGATGGATCCGCTCTTTCAGGGACAGCAAGAAGAGGAGGACATGTTGATGCCTCCTGCAGCAAGGTTCAGAGAACCTGTCTGCATTTCAGCAGTGGAGAAATGTGTGAGGAGAGAATGCAAGCCATTATTTCCTGCAATAGTAGAGTGGTCAATAATAAAAGAGAGAGATATATCCACAGTTTGATGTTTCTGGCCAGGCAGTCAGGAGGGGGTGAATTCACTGTTGCCCCAAAGTGGATAAGCTCTAATTCCCTATATTTATCCTTTCTAACTGGTTGATATACTTAATTGGCTTCTATCACTGTTTGTAAGGTAAATCTGCAGGGGCAAGATCAGTTGTATTTGATTTATGATTTACATGTTTATAACCATATAGCCACTCCAGCTGTATTTGATTTAAAAATGTAAACCAGAGATTGTGTTTCTGTAGAGAAGGTTGGATCAATGCTCCCACCTTGCTCTCGCAGATGGTATGAACATAATTTTGTTCTTCCTTTTTTCTACTCTCTGCTGCTTCTCCTTTTCCAAATCAGACACTGTTTTCCCGCATGCTTAACGATTTTTCAGGATAATCCTTTTACTGGAAGAGTTTTGTCTACCCTCTAGAGGGAATTTGAATTACTGCAGCACCTGAAAGCTGAGCTGCCGGAGTGCAGGAGGCTGCAGCCCCTTAGGCACAGCCTGGGATTACTGCAGGAACTGATCCTCAGGGTGATTCCAGCAAACACCATGCCCCATTGCTATCCTTCGCCTCCCTCAGGGAGATTCAGGTTTGCTTTTCGGGAAAAAGGATGAGGGCTACGTTTGCTGGGATTTTGTTCTGGTAGAGGAACAGATTTAGATTTCCACGGGTGTTTTTGGCCAAATATTTAGCTCTGATAAGTAAATATAGCTGTATTAATCATGTTAAGTCAAAGTGAGGATGGAAATTTAGAAGATGTATGAGAAACCTGCAGCTTAACTCTATTTGCCCAGTAGAAGAAAAGTGCTGGCATCCATACTGAAGGCAGAGCACAGGCTGCTGGATCTGAACTAGGGTGTGCTGGCAAGGAGCCTGGCCCCAGCTCTGAGGTGTGTTATCTGAACCCCTGTGCTCTCCCAGCCTTGGCACACATCGATGGTGAACAGCGGTACCCTGCCTTTCGGGTGAAGGCAGCTCACTAGTTATGGAACCTATTTCTGACCTTTGCAGCCCAGTGACAACAACTTCCTGACCTGTGGTGTGATGCACACGTCACCCTGAAAGTTTCTCTACATGCTGCTAATATGTCACGTTAACCTGCAATTTAAAAAATATTTGATACAAGTTTGTAAATGGGATGAATACAGCTAATTACTGGCTCTTGGCAGAGGTCACACACAGTGGTAGCTAAACCCCTTTGGTGATAAGCACCTGGTTCCCCAAAACCTTCTGTAAAGGAAAACAAAAGGGCTCCTTCCACAGATGCAGGGCATGATGTTGGGGGATGAACCAGGGCCTGACTTGCGCAGACACTGCTCTAACTCAATTTTTATTACTGAAGTGCCACAACTGAGCAATCAAGACTCCCTCGAAAATCTTACCCTAAGCCTAAAATGCGCATTGTAAAAGCTCTTGGCTGGGAACTGATCTCTTCCCTGCTAATTTGGTTTGTGACCAGAGGCAAGTCACTTAACTCTGCTGTGCCTCAGGTGCATCTCCTGTAAAATAGGGATGATATAGAAATATCTCAGAGCAGTTTACTAGCAGAAAGGTAAATGCGAGAAAACTCCCGTAGGCAGGTGCTTCTGCCTTGTCTGTTAAGATAACTTCCCATTGATAAAAACCATCATGAAATGAAAGGAAAAGGGAATTTTAAAAAAGGTTTATTGCTTGAAATTGTTGCACAGGGCATTTGTATGCCTGTCTGCTAGGTCATCTTCATTATTGCTGAGGCCATAAGCAATCGGGCCAACCTGGCTCACTCAGTGGAAAATTGCCCCTTTGGGATCATCTGGGGCTAGAAATAAATCCACCCATAATGCTTCCCCACTTTGTGCCAAGTCATCTCCCTTTTGCCCAGCTTAACATATCTGTAACCAAGAGCAGAGCAGGAGGCTTTACCTTGGATGCCCCTTGAGGCACTCCCAGAGAAGGTGTTTTCTAGCCCTGTCGGCTGCAGGTCCAGGGCATCACTTTGCGAGCTGGCTGGCACCATGAGAGTCCTTGAAAACTGGAGGAGACAGGTGAGAATATGACAGGGTGCTCTTGTGGTAATACCAAAATGCCTTGTCACAGATCCAATGACAAAATATGGATTCTGCCAGACGCAAAATGTTCTTGAAAGTGCCCTGGGATGCAGCCAGCTAGCTCATGCCAACTGGGGGCAAATGGGAACCACAAAGATCTTAGCAGAACAGTTAGATGGAACAGAATTAATTTCCTAATAAGTTTCTCCAAAAAGCTGATGGCTCTTGAGCAACAGGCTGGATGTGGTGAAGGAAGAGGGGAAGAATGAGTAACATGATATCAGATGTGCTAGTTTTGGTGGCAGGGAGAGCGCTGGAAACACAATCATATTTCATGAAAACACGCGAATGCAGATGTCTCCTGAAACTTGTACCTTCTGATTTACTTTAATAGGATTTGGTATGGCATTGCCCATGTGTACACAAAGTTGCATTTCTTCTTCACCTTATCTTCTTTCACTATTTTACAAAGTTAAAGGAAATACATAAAGTAATTATGAAAAAACATCTTTCCCTTCTTGAAAAAAACAGAAGCTTAGAACTTTCTTTTCCTTTTACGACTGGAGAGCATCACCAGACTATAGCTTCCAGGCAACCACCTCTCTTTTGGTTTAGAAATCAGTAATATCAACCATTTGGGGGAGCAAAGAAACAGAGGAGACATCTTACAAGACAAAATACCTTTTAATTTAAATATATTTTAAGGTTCTAGCAATGATGAATTGAACATACTGTGCATTACACTTGCCTGCAGCTGCCTCAAAAGATCACCTTCCCTCTTGTGTGTTTTAAAAAACTGGCATTTGAGTTTAATTTTTACTTTAGAAAGACACTCAGCCCAGTGTTTACAAACTTTACTTTTTCTCCTTCTTGGCCCCAGAGTCCAGCTACGACTAAAAGCTGGAATGCATTTTATCTTCTGTTTTAGAAGGCGTCTGACTCACTTTGCTCTCCGCTGCAGCACTCAGTAGGCTAAGGCACAGAGTCAGCAAGATACCTTAGTCAAAAGTACCGCTCTTTCCCAGTAGCTATTCAGAAAACAGGCCTTGAAATACACTTTCTTTAGGGTAAACCTTTTTATTCCCCTCCTAGACTTAGTTGTTTGGCCTTTACATTGAAGTGGCATCAGCTGGCATTTTCCTTTACATCTCTTCTCCTTTTCTGCTGGTAGGGAAAGGCAAATACAATTTGAGGCTGGTAGAAGCTGAACGGTGATGCGTTCATTTGTTGTTTGCTTGTTAAAGTTTAGGCACACTCAACCTTCATTTTCAGAGTAGAAAATATTGTCAGATGGAAAGAGTCAAAGTTTTTTCTACTCACTTAGCTTTATCAGCAAAAAGACAACAGCTATCTGAGGTCTAAATGATTCAGTGGTGAGCCTGGCACTACCCTCCATTTCATGTGGTGCATCACCACTCTACAGTTACACTGTGCAGCTAGTGCAGCAGCACCCCAGATGTGCATGCCAGTACACTGGGGTAAAATTGCAGCCTTGTCTCACATCAATAGCCAACACAGACCCTGTAAGAGTAGATCACTCTCAAGCTATTTTAGCCTTTCTCTCTACTAGCTGTTTACCAAGGTATTAATTTTGATGCTACATGCAGTCTGCTTTACACTCTTTTCTTAAATGGTCAGTATGACACAGAATTGCTTGAAAGGCAGATGGATGCAGCTGGATTAGGACAGATTTTGCAAAATTTTTTTTATGCAGAACATTATAGTCAGTATTTTTCCCTCTGGGAGGTTTGAGTACCAGGAGGGCCTTTTGCTTTCACTTCATATGGGAGCATATGATTAGGAGAGAAAAGGGAAAAAAATTGTCTTCCCTGACAATTAAGGGTAGAAAATAGCTCTGCTGCAATCTGTGACAGTATATGAGTCACTGTGAAGAATAAGGTTTGACATGTCTACAAAAGCAGTCAGCAATTCCAAAATTTCATCTTTAGTATCATCAGAGTTGACATCCCCCTGAGAGGCTTACCTCGCAAAATTATTCTCTTGGTCCCTGTGTGGTCCCAGGCAGAGCACAGCTTCCTGGTAGGTACTTGAGGTGGTGTGACTGTCTTTGCAGACAAGCAAAGACTTTTGATAGAAACCTGGTTATTGGAGCATAACTATGCCATGAATTAGCCTGCAATAGTGTAGTAATTTATGTAGCTGTCTTGTCAGACTGTATACAGAGCTTGGAAAGTGTCTCCTGTTTACTGCAGTTGAAGCACTTACCCTTGTTTCAGCAGTAAACTTAACAGCTGCTAAAAATAGAAGCTGTTGAGATGTCACCTTTCATAGTAAGCAAAAGGAATGAGTCAGATGAGATAATGATCTCTCAGTCCCGAAGAACACCGGGAGCAGTCCTTGAATGCTGTAAAATGCTTGCATTACAGTTGAGTTTTTCTCCCTTTCCAGATCCAGCCATGCTAATGGAAGATGTGGCTTCACTTCTCCTGAAGGTTCTTGTCTCACCAGTGAACTACAGCATTCCCTGATCTACTTTTTGACACTTTAAAATCAGCTAGTTTAGCCTAAACTGAATGAAGAGAGGTGGTGGATAACCAGGTGAAACAGGAAGAAGGCAACCAAAGAACGGCTGTGTTAAAGAAAGAGGGGAGGAGGAGGCAAAAGGATAGCGCCTCTCCAGGTCACTGAAACTGTAGGACTGTCACTCTTGTTGCTGTCAGAGATGGAAAGGCTTGAAAAGTTCCATTTCACAGTTTTTACCTTTAGCTGCTCCGTTTTATATTGTATGTGTAGCTGTATTGAAGAGCTTCTGCTCGTGTATGATAAGCTCGGCTTGGGCTTGAGAAGGAAGAGCTTCTGAGAACAAGAATTAAAAATGCTCTGATAGAGGAAAAAAGATTATTTTTAATCCACTCCTTCAGATGTGTATATGTAAGTGGTAGCCAGATCTTCTGCTTTCACTTATGTGGAAAAGAATTTGTGCAGTTCGTTTGTCCATTTTGCCCATGTTGGAGAGCTGGGATGTTACAAATCTAGGTCAGAAAATATTTATTTCATGTGAATCGTCTTGTGTATTTGTGTAACTTGTGGATTGAATCAAATACGCTTATGTGAAACCAAGTAGCTTGACCGTGAGTGATCACCATCTAGTGGCAACCTGCAAAATTCAGTCTTCGACAACAATAGAGAAGAAGAAAGTCTAAAACAGAAAATAGGTCAAAAAGCCCATGGCACTGTTTTGAACAGATGCATCTGATGACCAAGCCTTCACCAAATAAAGTATTTTAAACATCCACAAGGCATGTCAAAACACTATGGAGTCATCGTCCTACCTGTGCATCTCTGCCTGTGTGCAGGCCTGTGTGCCCATGGGGCACAGTGCTAACCCTGGAGAGTGCCCAGGCTTTGCTGGCAGCTTGCTGGCTGCTGCTGGTCGGCCACCAGCCTGAGGCTCCCAGACTCATGGCAGGATGAGCTCTGCTGCTGGGGATGTTCCTGAGCATCACTTGTTTTACTAGCACCAGTGTTGCTGGCAATGTGTGCCTCATTGCTGTGTGGCCAAAAGGGTCCTTTGGATGTCTGGCAGGCTTGTGTCCCTCTTGCTTAGCACCTGGCTAGCCTGCTCTTAGGCAGTGGTGACACCTCCTGTCATTTCCAGTGCTTCACCACCCATCCTGAGAGAAGATCCTTTCTAATATCCACCCTTGAGGGGTTTTAAGACCATTTAGTTTTCTGTCCGGTTCTTTCCTCTTTGGTTGTTTCTCTGAGTGCTCTTGCCATGCTGCTTTCATCTGTTTCTTCCCTAAAGGGCAGCTTCCAAGGCTGGACACGATGGTCCAACTGGCTGCAAAGGGTGTAAGGGCTACTTCAGACGCCTCACAAGTTATATTCTTATTTATACATCCCAGCATGGCACCTGCCTTTTTTTTACCACAGCAGACACTTGTCAACCCACTGAAACTCTTGGCTCATGTCCAGCTTGTGATCCACAGTAACCACAGATCTTTCTCTGCCAAACTGCTACCTAAACTTTTTTTCCTTTTGCATTTTTATGGTTCATTATTTCTACTTAAACATAATACTTTGCACCTGTCACTGTCTAATAGCATCCTGTGCATTTTCTGACCATAGTTGCAACTTATCAACATAATGTTGTCCTCTCAGCTTCATGTAATCTGCAAATATAGTAACCAGACTTTATTTCATCATCCAGTTTGTTAATGAAAACACTAAATATCCCTAAATCCAGGGCAGTCTGCTCAAATCCCCACTCAGTGTCTCCCCCAACTCTGATAGTAAATCACTAATATCTCTACTCTGAATACAGGTCTGTAACCAGAAAAATAGTTTCCTCCAGATTGTTTCCTTAGCTTACATACACGTGCCATATCAGACAGTGTCAAAAATCCTCTGGAATTAAGATATATAACATCTTCTTTTCCTTCATGTATGAGCCTGCTAATTTGTGTTGTATAAAATCAGAATGATCTGGGGTTGTACATAGCTGACAGATCCACACTGGCTGGTACTCACCTGTATTCATCTTCTCTAGACTTATAATCTGATTTTTTGTTTCAGTGTTTTTCTGAGATGGACTTTAATGTGACTGTTGCTTCCTGGTTCCTCCATTTTTTCCATATATATATCATTATATATATCTGTCTCCTTTTGTTTATACATATATCTCCTTGTATGCACTTTATATGTCCTCCTCTGGTACTCCTCTCATCCTTCCCTAGGCCACCTCTGAGGTTTCACCATTCAGTTCCTCAGTGCCCTATGATGAAGTTCATCAAGTTCATCTCATTTTAGAGGACCTGGCTTATCTAGATGCTTTCTAAGTAAGTAATTCAGTAATTCTTTGGTTTCAGCAACCGTGACAATATCTGCTGCAGTAATAAACAAAGCACTACATCAGTGACAACACCGAAATCAATAGAAGTTGTTCTCATGTCCAAACTAAACTCTCTGTATTTCTGTAATCAACCACAAAGCCTGAAGCAAAAGAACCCTGTGCTTCCCAAATATCTTTGGAAACAGTCTGGTTGGGTGATTTCAAACCCCACCTTTGAAGTGGCTTACAGTCTTTTCACTCTGTGTTCTTTGGTTGCTAAGAGTGGTATATATAAACTTGTTCCCAAGACAGCTTTTTGACAAGTGCTCTATTGCAGGGAGAGGGAGAAGCCAGCTGCAGTTCTTGCCACTGTATCCACACACCTGCCTTTACAGGAGCTTACAGCCCCAAAGCCATCCTGGGTTTGCTGGGGTTTCTTCACTACTTTAATCTGATTTGTGACTTGGTCACACAATTTTTGTTCCTGGGCTGCTGAACATTTTTCCTCCACTTACACCTTGAAAAAGAGAGGATGGCCTGCTGGAAGTTACCTCCGATCATGACATAAAGTAGTAGATTTCCACATGCGTTGAGTGCAGCCAGTGGCTGAGAGATTATATATGCAGAATGGATTTGCTTCTCCAAGGAAAAACTGATGGGACACAACTGTAGTTCAACCCGAGCCACCTGAAAGACATGGACAGGGAGGAAGCACACATAGACCACCAAGAGGATGATGGCAAGTCTGTAAGCCTTTTGTTTGTGGCAAGCCCGTGGGGGGGCCCGGTTGCCAAGGTGCAAATGATGAGTGCATAGCACAGAATGACCATCAGCAAGGGCAAGAGGAAGGCCAGGCTGGTCAGCAGCCAGTTATACCACCTGATTGTTCCCAGGTTTTCAGAGCTGGTCAGATCGAGGCATAAGGTTCTGTTTTGCACTTCTTTTGAGGAGATAAGAAGTTGACAGAGCTGACAGCTGCCAATGAGATAATCCAAATGGCTGTGCAAGCCACCACTGTCCACAGCTTCCTCTGGATGTAGAAGAACTTCATAGGGTGGACAATCACCATGTAGCGGAAGACACTGAAGCAAGTGAGGAAGAGGATGCTGCTGTACAAGTTGAAGTGGAAGCCAAAGTGGATGAACTTGCACATGAATTCACCAAAGATTCAGTGCTCCCCACTAGCGTTGTAGTGTATCAGGAAGGGAAGGCTAGTGAGGTAGAGCAGGCCCTTGAGCACCAGGTTCAGCATGATGATGGTGCTGCTCTTCCAAGACCTCATCTTGAAGCTATAAACACAAATTGCAACGACATTTCCTGGGAAGCCCACCAGGAAGATGATGCTGTATGTAGTGGGGAGGTAAAAAGTCTTAAGACCAACTTCCACATCAGTGCAGTTGGGAAAAACACCTTCAATGTCTTGCCAGGTGGTGGGATTGGCTATGTCATCACTTGTTGTGTTCGTGTTCTTTTCTTAGTGCTTAAGGAGGAGAGAAATATTTGGTGTCCACTTACAGGTAAGACCTTCCTGTAGCCTGTTAAAAACAAGTAATAACTGCATCTTTCCTTTCAACTTCCCATCAGTGCCACTATTAAGTTGCCTATATTGAATAAGGAAAGGCCTTGGTGCTTTGGTGAGAATTCCTGCTGATGTAGAGGCCTTTTATCATATCTATACAGAAATACATACAATTTTATTTTTAAAATATTCCCAGGGAAGGGTCTGGATAGGCACAATGAAGCTGTAATGTAAGAGACTCCAAACACCACAGTGTGTGATGTGTGTCCCCTCGTATATAAAGTTCATCTTCTGCTCTCATCAGGGGTCAAGTGGAGCAGAAGGACAGACTAGTCATGCTGTGCCACTGGCCAAAAGTATAGAGAGGAATGTCCAGAACATAACTGCTCTATAAGTGCTATTTGCAATCTTGTTCATTAAGTGGAAACCAGGGCAGATTTTGACATGTTTTAATATTCTTTTTGATACTGGAATCGGTTAACATTTTTTCTCCCTGCTCCTTGGAAACAACTGATAGAGGAATATTTTGTTCTTTTTGTTCATTAACAAGATTGATGTTGCAAGGAAATGGGTTATTTTTAGGCTTCTCATTAGTTGCTATGTAAATTTATATCCCTGTAAAATTTTTAAGTGAGTGTTTTGCTTAGACATTAGTCTTAACTAGAAGTTTTCTGAAACATCAAAATAAATTCATCCAACTTGCAAAGCAGCCATTTGCAAGACAAAATACAGGACTTAAACAGTGTATTTGGTTCATGTGGCAAACTTTTCGTAGCAGGGGGGCTACAGGGATGGCTTCTGTGAGAAGCTTCTAGAAGCTTCCCCCATGTCCGATAGAGCCAGTGCCAGCTGGCTCCAAGACAGACCCACTGAGCCCACCAGTGACAGTTGCAGTGCCCCTGTTAAGAAGGGGCAAAAAAGCCTGTGCAGCAGCAGCCAGGGGAGAGGAGTGAGAATATGTGAGCGCAACAACTCTGCGGACACCCAGTTCAGTGAAGAAGGAGCAAGGGGAGGTGCTGCAGGTGCTGGAGCAGAGATTCCCCTGCAGCCCATGGTGAAGACCATGCTGAGACAGGCTGTCACCCTGCAGCCCATGGAGGTTCATGGTGGAGCAGATCCACCTGCAGCCCATGGAGGTCCACGGTGGAGCAGATATCCACCTGCAGCTTGTGGAGAACCCCACGCTGAAGCAGATGGATATCCAAAGGAGGCATGACCTTGCGGAAGGCCCATAGTAGAGTAGGCTCTTGGCAGGACTTGTGGCCCCATGGAGAGAGGAGCCCACACTGGAGGAGGCTTGCTGGCAGGACTTATGACTCCATAGGGGATCGACCCATGCTGGAGCAGTCTGTTCCTGAAGGACTGCACCCCGTAGAAGTGACCCATGCTGGAGCAGATGGTGAATAACTGCAGCCCGGAGGCACATTGGAGAAATTTGTGAAGGACTGTCTCCCATGGGAGAGAGGGATCCCATGGTGGAGCAGTTTGTCAGGAACTGCAGCTTGTGGGAAGGACTCATGTTGGAGAAGTTTGTGGAGGTCTGTCTCCCATGGGAGGGACCCCATGCTGGTGCCGGGGAAGAGTGTAAGGAGTCCTCCCACTGAGGAAGGAGCGGCAGAGATGAGGTGTGATGAACTGATCACAACCCTCATTCCCTGTGCCCCTGTGCTGCTGGGGGGAGAAGGTAGAGAAATTGGGAGTGAAGCTGAGCCTGGAAAGAAGGGAAAGGCGGAGGGAAGGTGTTCTAAGATTTAGTTGTTATTTCTCATTACCCTACTTTGATTTGATTGGTAATAAACAGATTTCCCCAAGTCGAGTCTGTTTTGCCTGTGATGGTAATGGCTGAGTGATCTCTCCCTGTCCTTATCTCAACCTATGAGCCTTTTGTTATATTTTCTCTCCCTGGTCCAGCTGAGGAGCTGAGTGATAGAGAGGCTTTGGTGGGCACCTGACCTCCAGCCAGGGTCAACCCACCAGAAGCAGAATTCAAGGTAAGTAAAAATATCCCAGTAAATAGACCCTAAACAGAAAATATAGGGCCACAGAAACACATGGCAAATAACTGCTAACACTGAATCCAGTAAGTGCATTTCTGTGAGTGCCTGCTTTCTTTTAAAGTGGAGTATTGATGGGAAAAAATTGAATAAAACTCTAGAGTAATGTTTTTCTGGAGGAATGCAGCTTCTTACAGGATGATGCCTGTCCTCAACTTACTGTGGTCCGGATCTGTTAAAATGGGTCCTACTAATTCACCACTTCTATTTCTTGTTCCACTCTTGAATTTTCTTTATGTAGCTTCTACCCTCACTCACTTGTAAGATCTCACAGAGACAGGTTGCAGGATTTCAATTCAAATTTGGGTGGGACATTTTGTCCAAACATATTTAAGACACTTTAAAAACTGTAGCTGGAGCTTAAGGACACTCATGCCAAGCACTGGCATTTGCTTTTAAAGAGCAAAATAGCCTCAAACCTCTTCTCATGGTTGGGGATGGTTCAGGGGATGGCTTAGATATATCAGTAGCTCAAATTTAATTAAGAAATGCAGCAATACTGTCATCCAAAAAAAACCTTCAAGCCACTGGTATGGCTAATGGTTAACCAGGTTAATAGCAAAGGCCCCATCCTGCAGCAGCAGGTTGCAGTGTGGTGTCTGCTGCTGCAAGCACCAGAGCTTTGCACACCACAGTATTTACAGTGCAAAGCTATTGAGTTGAAGGGCACAGATGGGTGTGGCTCCCTGCACCACCTTCTTCATGGTTTTGTAGTACCACGGTGCAGTTGACATGCCTCAGGGAGGAATGGCATTCATAGGAACCTAAAAAAAGCTTGAGAAGTGGGCCCATGTGAACCTCATGAGGTTCAACAAGGCCAAGTGCAAGGTCCTGTGTCTGGGTGGGGCAATCCCTAGTATCAATACGGGCTGGAGAATGAAGGGATTCAGAGCAGCCCTGCAGAGAAGGACTTGGGAGCACTGGTGGGTAAACACCTGGATGGAAAGCTGGACGGAAAGCTGGACATGAGCTGACAATGTGTGCTCTTGCAGCCCAGAAAGCGAACTGTAGACTGGGCTGCATCAAAAGAAGTGGGACCAGCACATCAAGGGAGGTGATTCTACCTCTCTATAGTGAGACCCTGCCTGGAGTACTGTGCCCAGCCCTGGGGTCCTCAGCACAGGAAAGACATGGACCTGTTGAAGTGGGTCCAGAGGAGGGCCACAAAAATGGTCAGAGGTCTTGAACACCTCTCCTCTGAGGAAAGCTGAGAGAGTTGGGGTTCTTCAGCCTGGAGAAGAGAAGGCTCTGAAGAGACCTTATTGTGGCCTTTCAGTACTTAAAGTCCTTATAAGAAATACAGGGACATACTTTTTAGCAGAGCCTGTAGCAATAGGGCAAGGGGTAGTGGTTTTAAACAAAAAGAGGGTAGATTTAGACTAGCTATAAGAAGGAAATATTTTACAATGAGGGCGCTGAAATACTGGAACAGGTTGAGCAGGGAGGGAGATGGTAGAAGCCCCATATTTGGAAACATTGATGGTCAGGTTGGATGGGGCTCTGAGCAACCTTATTTAGTTGAAGACGTCCCTGCTCACTGCAGGAGAGCTAGACTAGATGACCTTTCAAGGTCCCTTCCAACTCAAACTATTCTATGATTCTTTTTTGTCATTTTTTTTTTTTTCCACCAACCAATGTGCTGCTGCAGCAAACCTGTAGGGGCTGGAGAGCAAGTACTGATGATTGCCAAATAGCGTGGCAATGGCAGTCAGCTCCTGCAGTCCCTACTGACATCCTCTCCAGTGCTTTTGGAGCCGCACCCTTTGCCATCAGGGAGGTGTCTGATAGGGCTGGATTCAGTTCCATGAACTCCCTCACCGGCCAGGCCACCGCCCCCCAGCCCTGCACTTGTTACGGAAGTGGAAAGTGGGGACAAGTATTGCAGAAAAAACACGAGGGTGTGGGGTCCAGGTTCTGAACTGCCCTAAGGTTACATCCAGCCTAACAGGTTGCCACAGGGACCAAAGAAAGGAGACAGCAAGTCTTTGCTGTTGGCCTTATTATTTGGCTGTCTGAATTACAAATAGAATTTAGACAAAACTTAAATCTAATTAAGGAACGGTTTGTACTGTGGCAGATTTTATCACACTAAGTAATTGGCCATAATGGGACTTCTGCAGCCCAAGCTGAGGGCAAATGATATATGCTGTAGACACGTAATGAACTTTAAATAAATTATCCAAGAGCAGAACTCATAATAAAAGGGAACTAGATTATTGAACTAGAAACCCGCTTTCAGTCTTAACAGTGGAGTCACTGCTCTATTACATGGTATTCTTTACTGTAACCAATTGATTGGAGTCACTTTAAAAAATGTTATGATTGCATGTCTTTAATTGCAGTCACGTATAAGGGAAACTTGTCTTCTCCTGCATTGTGATAATTTCATTAGAGCCTGCTGGAAATAAAAGCCAAATGGCTATAGCCATGGCAAAGTAACCTAATGCCTGTAATTGGACTATATTTCACACAGATGTGTTGCTGAATAAATTAAATAGGATTTGGCTTGCAGTGTTTGACTATTATACTGGCTCAGATTTAAGAGACATAAATGATACATTTAGTAAGGAAGATGTGAGCTCCTCCTTTCCATACCCTCTATCATTCAGGGAGGTATCTTAATGCGGAAAGAGTATGTGGAGTATGTAAGTATTGGATGCATCCCAGATAAGTTTTATTTGTTCCATGTTTCCATCATCCTTTAACCCTTTGCTCATCTCACTCCACTCCATCATCTCTCCATATAGCCTTGCCTCTATATTATGACATTTAAACCAAAATATGCTTTTTACCTGTAAATCTTTGGTGGTGTCTTCTCTACTCTTCATAGCTGGTTCCTTAAATCCCCTACTCCAGCAGGTAGGGTTTGCTTTTAAATCCCACAGGCTTGCACAGTAAGGCTGTCAGGGAAAGCTCTAGCAACCCCATCTGGCTCTCTGGCAGGTTGTGGGACTGCTTGGCCTCTGTTTCCAGCTGTCTACTGGGAGGAGGTAGCGTGGGCCCTGTGGTGCTGAACGAGAGCAGCTCTGACCCCTCTCACCTTCCTGCAGAGCTGGCTGTCACCTTCCCGGCGGGCAGGGCTGTCCTGGTGTCTGCTGTCCTCCCATCTGGCCTGTGCCACCTGCGTGGGACATGGGGACCTGCCTTGTGTCACTAGCTAAATCAGTTGGGACTGCCCATATCCTCTCTGGTTTGGCTGGAGCTATTTGTTACTGGCGCTTCCAGCCCTGGGCAAGTGAGGCAGACCAGCAGGACTCAGGCAGGGAGAAGCAGCTCCAACACAGTGCCTGCCTGAAGGAATATCTGCTCCCCAGGTGCCACAGCACAGAGTAGGAGAGGTGGGAGATGGGGAGTGAGGTGGGGAGAGGAGGGTTTTGAACTGGCAGGAGCTGCCCTGCAGAGAGTTTGGTGGATGCTGGTGGCTGAGAGCAAACCCTTGCCTCTCAAGGAGGGTGAAGGTACCTGTGCTCTCCAAACTGGGAGCCTGGTGGGACAAGATGCCCCTCCTGCAAGGAGGGATCTGGCTCTCAGAAGAGCAGGGATTGTGCAGAGGGGGCCTTTGCATATATTTTGAAACAATGCCCAGCCTGCTGTGTGATCTAGAGCATTTTACAATTCCCAAACATCCAGGCAGTAAAGCAGAAGAAAGACCAGCACTTCCTTCCATGTCATGGCCAACCCTGAAGAAGGAGCTAGCAGAAATCTCCTCTCCTTTTGGAGAAGGAAGAAGGGCACAGGCATCTTCTGGGGTGGCCCACGACAAGGATTTAACTTCCTTTGCACAGTGAACTGTGAGGAGCATGGCCCTGAGGTGCCAGAGTAATTGTGGTGTGGCAGTTTAAGATTTTATAGGGTGACAGCTTCCCAGTGTGTGGTGCTAGCTGAGGCTATGACATTGCAGAGATTTCCTACAGAGCCAGTGTTTACACATTCTACTTGATCTTGTCTCCATCTTCCTTTTCAACAGGTTTTGACTCTTGGGCTAGCAGTGCTCCATTGACTTTCACCTTGTTTCAGGGCAGTGATCCTTACACCAGTTCCAGGCTTACTTTTTTTCTCTCCCTCTTATCTATGAAGAAAACACTTCCAATAAGCAAAAGCATTCCAGATTTGATTTTGACTTAAATATTTGCAAACTTCTGTGAACAGGTAGGAAAGTTATTATCTTGAGAGGGAAATGTTTAGATGAGGCTGAAAAGAACTTGAATGTTTTCTGGCACTGTACTTAATTTCAGATCTCATTTGAAGCTATTATTTACTTTCTCAGAATGGTAAGAGATGTGAACCTGGAAACATGAGCAATTATGTACTGCATAATGTAACGGTGGATCAGGTGCAAATTATTTACTAACTGTAACTTTTAAAATTATGGCATAACTGTCCTGTTTCTTTACCTGATGCTTTCAGTATCTTCACATGAATAACTTTCAGCTTACTGGTTGTACATAATCTTTTCTCCTCAACTGTTTATCGTATAAATTTGGCCTCATCAACCTTGAATGTGAACATTAATTTTGGACTCCTAAATACAAAAAAATTCAGAAATAAACTTACAGTTGTCAACATATCCCTGAGTAACAGTTCATATTAGCCACCATTGCTTATAGAAAGAGTTGAAACCCGTTTCTACTGTGTGACTAGCTATGATAGTAGTAATTTCACAGTCCTCTATATCATGTAAACTGTACATTCTGCAAAGTGTAAAAACACCCTTTGCAAAGGGCATATGGGAAGTTATGGAGACATCAGAGGCATGAAGCTGTATTTCTCAGGAGTCCCAGTTTATCCATACACATATAGATGAAGAACCTTCTACATTTTATTTGTAAGTTCCTGACAATGTATATCAACGTAATTGCTCAGTTGTTTTTTTAAGTTTTTTTATTCATTGTTCGATATTTGTCTGCTCTGCTATGGTATTTTTGAGTAAGAATGTATATTGCTCTGGCATGATGATTCAAATGATATTAAAACTGGATCATTAAGCCTGAGATGGAGTATTCAAGTACTGTTTGTAGTTCAGGAAAAGATTTTGAAAAATCGTGAGGAGATGGAAAAGAGCTTCAGGAAGGAATGGAGTACTGGAAGATGTTGTGATATGCCTTGAGAGACTTTAGAGGCTTTTGGGATTCTCTCTGGTTAGTTTATTCAAGAACAGATTTTAACAGGAATGGATGGCAGCCATGATCACATCCATGGGAAGAGACTCCTGGCATCAGTGTAGCTGGAGCTATGCCAATCCAGGCTGACAGCGAAGCTCAAGTATTTCTTGGTGATGATGGGTACTACTAAAACAAATCTCCATAGTAGTATGGTAGATTCTTCAACTTTGGAATATTTAAACCAACATTTAGTGTCTTTTGCATAAATACTGATACAGTCGCAGAGCAGCATGAGATGATGTCATCATGCACCTTTGCAGGAGAGATTCATAGGTTTTAAAGGCTAGAATGAAAACCTAACATAAAGGGTTGTATCCCCAAGACCTTGTACACCCAAGGCCATAGAATTTAGCTTAGAATTCCCAGTACCTTGTATGTAGCAGTTTTGGTGGTGGTAGTAGTTTTTTAATAGGATGACAATCTTGATTTGAAGAGAGAGGGAGAATCCTCTTAATCCTTTGATACCTTGTTCTAAAGGTGAATCAGACCCACAGTTTAAATCATGTCCTTAGACGTTAATATGACTCTCTAGTCTGTGCTTCCAGCCTTTCAGCATCATATATGTCTCTGTTATAAGGAGAGAGAAGCTAATTTAGCAATGGCTTTTCTGGTTTTGTGGAAGTATTTAAACATTATAATCCAATACCTTTCATATGTCTTCCTGATTAGTTGGGTAGCTTAGGGCATCCTACGATAACATCTGAGCTTCTCCAGTCTATTCTTTTTTGTCCCATTGGCTTTGTTGAGTAGAAAATTAGGTCCTCCAGCCTCTGTCCTGGGTTTTGGGCAATGTGGCTGGAGCCACATCTCTGCCTGTGGTACCAGACTCACAGAAATCCCAGGCATCTTCAGTAGACATGCACCAGTCAGCTCTGCCCAAGCTTCCCCACATGATACTACTGAGGGGTGTCAAAGGTGGCCTGTTCTGCACACTTGGCCCTCCTGAGACCTAATGTTCTCCTGCAGCAATCAGTGAATCCTTCCTGGTTTGGGGGGTCTCTGTCTCTTCATCCACTGATCACATAGGTATTCCTTCTCAGCATGACTGGAGCAGCAGGTCATGATTGTGGGCACTCACTGTTCTGCCAGAGGGACAGAGGAGAGGAGAGAAGATCATTGTATCTTTGTCATCTTGAAAAATTTAGAAATGGAGAAAATCTTCCTCTCCACCATCAAGTGGAAAGACTGGAATGTAAAGAGGTATCCTGGGCTAGGAAACCATCACCCAGGATGGGAAAAGCAGAGACAAGGAGGATTGCGATGAATGGCATCTAAAGATCACAAAAAATATCCCCCCAAATATTCTGCTGCTGCACCAGCAACAACACAACAAGGAAGGTATTATTCTGCCCACTTTTATCGTTTAGAGCAGTGAACGTGCAGCAAAGCAGCCTCTGTCATGCAACGTCAGCAAGGAAAGCCTCTGTAATGTAGGCCTGGTCAGATTGTCTCTCCTGCTTTTCAGGTCTGTACACCGTGCTACATTGTCTTCAGTTTGCTTCTGAAGTAGGTGTCATGGTAAAACACCTTAAGGTAATCCAGATGTCAGAGATTGCTGCCTTTTCTCACAAAATAAATGGGATTCCCCTGCTGTCTTTCCCAGCAGATTCTGTTTATTTTTTTCTCCTTGGAAAGAGTTTTTCTTAAATAATTCAGTAAGCTTGAACTCTTTCCTCAAATTTAGATATTTTTTATCATGTGTTTTTACACAAATTCTACGTGATCCATTGTGAAATCTCTCTATACACAGTTCTGAACCATGTTAATCCTGTGCAAAGAATGTTTGTCTTTGAAATCGCTCTGACTTTGCCATGGTATTTTGACTCCCTTATAACTGAAGACTTCAAAGATGTTATCTATCTTTGCCAGGTTTCTTGTTGACTGACAGGAGGTTTTCAAAGGCGCTGCAGGCATCAGTAGGGGTTGGATACTAATTGCCCTTGATTCCTCTAACAAATCTCCTCTTCTGACTTCATTGGCAGTGTGCTTCTTTCCTCCTGTGTTGCTCCCCTCTTTTTTTCAACAGAGAGTTTTTATACTTGCAATGGAGACATTTTAAGCGCCCACCACTGAAATGCATTCACCGATTGTCATCCAGGTGATTTCACACATGCACAACACACGCATACATTTTAATTCACACCCACAAGTTTTCCTTTATGACAAACATTCCTTTTTCTTTTGATTCTGTCCACAATTGCCAGAGTGCAGCTGTCCCACAAGAGTTGGCTCGTTGACAATTTTTGCTACTGAAGTGCCTACACCCTGTGTTCTCCCAGCCATGTGTTGTCCCGTTTTCATTCCTGTGCCCAGTGGGAAACTGACTCCTAAAATATTATGCTAACACCTCTGTTTTGTGTTTTGTTTTTTTTTGTTTCTCTTGGTATAACATCTTTGCCTCCAGGGGAGTACTGGTGTGCCTGCAGGTCCTATCAGGGTAAATGGGTGCACATTGATGGATGCACAACCTTCCCATGCATGGCAGCTCTGCAAGTCAGACATGTATATTCCAAAGATGCACATTTGGTCCCATTTTCCTACATGTTTTGTCATTGTTTATTGGAGTGAAACAAACAAACAAAAATAATAAATTGAAGCATGTTGAAAATACCCATGGACCCTTGTACAACAGGATATGTAACTGGTACATTGGTCTTTGGTATGATTTATTTGGAGCACCTCTTCTTTAAGTTCAGTGGGGTTGTAGTGCTACAGCAAATTAGGCAATTACTGCAGAACACGTTTTAGGGATGGGTTATCATATATCACACTTGGGGGCCCACAGTGTGTGTCTTAACTCTGGTTCATGCTTCTTAGTTTTATTCTCTGCTTTCACTTCAGCTTTCAAGAGTTTGACATTTTTTTTTCAATCTGTCTCTGGATTGGCATTGAGAAATCCTTTCTTCTTGCTTATTTGTACTACACCTTGCTGAGGATTTCTCTTATCTTTCAGGGTCTGTGTTCTGCTGAGAGTGGATGTTATTGATGGATCTCTCTGCAGTTCACCCAAGTCCTCCAAAGTAATGTTCTCATTGCCCTTCCCTTTGCTGAGTTTGCAGTGGGAGTTACTCACATGACTGGTTCATAGTAGTTAAGGAGGAATCCTGCTGGTTTTCTTTAGCTGCAGAGGTTTAGGGAAAACATGACCAGCATGAATGTGGAAAGGCAAGAAGGAGAGAGTGGTGGCCAACAGAGAGTCAGGAAAGTGAAGCACGAGGTGGCTGGGAAGGGAGGAAGATGAGGCTCAGGAAGCCCATAAGACCTCATGCTGTGTGAAGACTAGCTCAGGCAAAAAGCAAACGTTGCCATGGATCTCCTTTGCCCTTCTGACCTTCCACTGTAAGACAGGAATAAAACTCTTGCGTATGACATCCTTGTCCAGCACAAATGCCAGTTACCACATACTGAGCTTACACAGCGGAAGAACAGATGAAGGTACAGATTTAGGTGTGATGGTCACCTCTTGCCAAACATTTCTTGATCCTAAGCAGTGCCTGAGCCAGTCTGCTGGTGTCCGTGGATTCTTCCCCTTGCATGCTTGGCTGGCCCATAGGCCAGCTGGTGTTCACAAAGGCCTGTGTTTTCCCTTATTCCCTCTGTTGCTGCCTTTTTGGGGTTAAAAACTGAAAAAGTCATCCAGTCAAACTTTGTGGGAAGAAGAATTTGTAGAGCATGGTAAGAGAAAGTCAAGGGTAAAATCAAAGACCCATCATTAATGATCTTCAGAGGTCCCTTCTAACCCCTATGATTCCATGATTCTATGATTTCAAGAGCAAGAAGCATCTAAGTATCCTACTGGATATTTAAGAAAGACAAATTGTGGTATACCAAAAGTACCCTAGATATTGGCCAATCCCTTCCCACAGCTAGAGTCCTGTTTACCAGCCAGGCCTGTCTGTCTAATCCCTGTTTCCCAGGAGTCTTGAAGGCTGCAAAACAGAAGTTGTTAGCCAAAATAGCTAAATTCTCCTGTTTTCTATTTTATTAGTCCCCAAGATGCTGCAGTCCCTTATATTCCTTTTTCATACTGAGGGTTTGGATATGTATGGCTGCATGCACACGTGCATGTTTGGTTAACCCATGCAGAAAACTGCCTGGATTTAAACATAAATTGGTATCCTGAAGTTACTCCTTTCACTTGACTTGTGGCCTGAAATACATTTCTATTTTAAAATCTAACTTCTGATAAATAAATTGTCAAGCTTCTGTTTAGCAGGGATGCTTTCTCACAGGTCTGCATTGAGGCATTTCACTGTGGAAGGCTAGGAGTGCACACAAGTCTTGGCAGGGAAACTTTGAGAGCTGCACTCACAGGTTAGGTTGTGATCTGTTTCCAATATAAAAATGCTTCAGCTTTCAAATGACATATGATTTGAGTTTGATTTCATAGCCCAGATTCTCATTCTGTGTAGGCTCCTTGTCAAAATGAAAAAGGATTTGGCTCTCTGGTTATATATCCGCAGTTCTTGAGAGCTTCCACCTTCTTGATTCATTGATTTTGACTTGCTAGTAGTACTGCTTTGTTCATAGAATCATAGGATAGTTTGTGTTGGAAGGGACCTTAAAGATCATCAAGTTCCAACCCGCCTGCATGAGCAGGGACACCTCCCGGGTTGCTCAAAGCCCCATTTAACCTGTCCCTTGAACAATTCCAGAAATGGGGTGTCCACAACCTCCCTGGGCAACCTGTTCCAGAGTCTCACCACCTTCACACTAAAGAATTTCCCCCTAATGTCTAGCCTAAATCTCCCCTCTTCCAGTTTAAAACCATTACCCCTTGTCCTATCACTACATGCCCTTATAAAAAGTTCCTCCCCAGCTTTCCTGTAGGCCCCTTCAGGTACTTGAAGGCTGCTATAAGGTCTCCCCAGAGCTTTTTCTTCTCCAGGCTGAATAGTCCCAACTTCCTCAGCCTGTCTTCACAGAAGAGGTGCTCCAGCACTCTGATCGTCTTTGTGGTCTTCCTCTGGACTCATTCCAACAGCTCCATGTACTTCTTCCGTTGGGGACTGCAGAACTGGACACACTGCTCCAGGTGGGGGTCTCACAAGGGCGGAGCAAAGGGGGAGGATCACCTCCCTTGACCTGCTGGCCACACTTCTTTTGATGCCTCACCTCTGTGACTGGGAAGATCATGGAACAGATCGTCCTAGAAGACAGGCTAAGCGACATGGAGGACAGGGAGGTGATTCAGGACAGCCAACATGGCTTTACCAGGGGCAAATCCTGCCTGACTAACCTAGTGGCTTTCTACAATGGAGTGACTACATCACTGGACAGGGGAAAAGCAGTGGATGTCATCTATCTGGACTTCTGCAAGGCCTTTGACATGGTCTCCCACAACATCCTTCTCTCTAAGATGGAGAGATATGGGTTTGATGCAGGGACTGTTTAGTGGATAAGGAATTGGCTGCATGGTTGCATCTAGAGGGTAGTGGTCAATGGCTTGAGGTCAGGATGGAAAACGGTGACAAGTGGTGTCCCTCAGGGGTCCATACTGGGACCAGTGTTGTTTAATATCTTCATTAATGATATTGACAGTGGCATTGAGAGCACCATCAGCAACTTTACCGATGACGCCAAGCTGGGTGGTGCAGTCGATATGCCAGAGGGACAGGACGCCATCCAGAGGGACCTGGACAAGCTGGAGAAGTGGACCCAAGTGAACCTCATGAGGTTCAACAAGGCCAAGTGCAAGGTCCTGCACCTGGGCCGGGGCAACCAGAGATATGAATACAGGCTGGGGGAAGACATGCTAGAGAGCAGCCCTGTGGAAAAAGACCTGGGGGACTAGTGGATGAAAAGCTGGACATGAGCCACCAATGTGCAATTGCAGCCCAGAAGGCCAACTGCATCCTGGGCCGTATCAAAAGAAGTGTGGCCAGCAGATTGAGAGGTGATTCTGCTCCTCTACTCTGCCCTGGTGAGACCTCACCTGGAGTACTGCGTCCAGCTCTGGAGCCCCCAACACAAGAAGGGCATGGACCTGTTGGAGCATGTCCAGAGGAGGGCCATGAAAATGATCAGAGAGCTGGAACACCTCTCTTATGAAGACAGGCTGAGGGAGTTGGGGTTGTTCAGCCTGAAGAAGACTCCGGGGGGACCTTATAGCGACCTTCCAGTACCTGAAAGAGGCTTATAAGAAGGCTGGGGAAGACCTGTTCACAAGAGCATGTAACAATAGGACAAAGGGTAATGGTTTTAAGCTAGAGAAGGGTAGATTTAGGTTGGACATTAGGAAAATGTTCTTTAATATGAGGGTGGTGGATCACTGGAACAGGTTGCCTAGAGAGGTGGTAGAGGCCCCATCCCTGGAGACATTCAAGGTCAGGTTTGATGGGGCTCTGAGCAATCAGTTCTAGTTGGAGATGTCCCATTATAGGTCCCTTCCAACCCAAGACATTCTATGATTCTATGATGCAGGACATGGTTGGCTTTCTGTGCTGCAAACACACATTGCTTATGTTGAGCTTCTCATCAACCAACACCCCGAAGTCCTTTTCCTCAGGGCAATTCTCAATCCATTCTCTGCCCAACCTGCAGCTGTGCTTAGGATTGCCCTGACCCAGATGCAGGATCTTGAACTAGGATACTTACATGTCCTAGCTTTGGTACTAGCCCCAAGTTTCATTTTTGTTCAACCACAAGGTTGGGTGACTGACTCGTATTTATTAAAACACTGATTCTCATTAATTTTAGTTGACAATATTGACTGAAGACACAAATGCAGAGTCTTCCCTCACCTGTGTCCTTGTAACCCGGGGAAGCTGGAGGGCAGCCAGCGGGGTAGTGGTGGATGAGCTTTGCGGCTGCAGGTCGTGACGGACAGCAGATGTCACTCTTGCCTAACGTATAGAGATCGGCTCCCCAGCGAAAGGATAGAGCCTTTGTGAATTTGCGTACGGAGTGGGGGGGGAAAACCCCAAACAAGAGTGATTGCTGGTTATAATTGCTACTGAGTGAAAACGTTATTGTCAGGTAAAAAGATGTCTACATAGAAAACCATAGCTTTTATAGAATCATCGAATGATTTGGGTTAGAAGAGACCTTCAAGATCATCTAGTTCCAACACCCTGCCATGGGCAGGGACACCTCCCCACTAGACAAGGTTGCTCAAAGCCCAATCCAACCTGGCCATCCACAACTTCCCTGGGCAACCTGTTCCAGTGTCTCACCATCCTCATTGTAAATAGTTCCTTCCTTATGTCAAATCTAAACCTAAGCTCTTCAAGTTTAAAACAATTACCCCTTGTCCTATCACTAAAGGCCCTGGTAAAAATTGTCTCATCATCTTTCTTATAAGGCCTCTTTAAGTATTGAAAGGCTGCAGTAGAGCATCCTTGGAGCCTTCTCTTTCCTAGGCAAGATGATGTACTCACACCTTGTTCTGAATCTCTCACGAAAGGTAGATTGACTCTTTAATGAAAGGTATATTTCTGGGTTTTTTGGTACCTTTTTTTTTTTAGAGCAGTCTTTGAAATGTGTGTTGAGGGCCTGCTAAATTATGCATAACTGCCCATCTCATTAAAATGTTACCATTTTGATATATAAGTCAGTGGAAACTTAATAGTAAATTTGAGGACTGAGGGGCTGAAGGAGAATCTCGTGGCCATCTGTCTTACAGGTGAAGAACAAAACAAATCTGCTCCAGTATCTGTGATAATGTCTGGCAAAGGAAGGCTGCCAGCCTGAATAATTTACATTATTTGGGAATTGTATTTGGCTGAAAAGGATAATTTGGAAATAGGATGCTGTCATGGTTGAGACACAGTAAACAACAGCCTGCAGTGGCTCTGGATTACTGGGGTTTATGTAAGAAACAAGGCCAGAGTTTTCCCCTGCTTTCTGAGACATCTACTCCCCCGCTGACCCCAGCACTATGGTCACAAGGTCTCCCCATCCATCTCAGGAGGGAGGTTGCTGTTGGCCCAGGACTGTCAAGCAGAAAGTCAGGTTGATTCATGCAGGCAAAGCTTGTGTCCCTCTCTGCTCCACAGCTCTCTGGCAGCTGTGCAACCACCTCATCACAATTATCCCCTGAGCACCAAGGGCTGGAGTTTTCAAAGGCTGCAGAGAAATTCATACCACAATCATGTGTGTCTTTATGCTTCACTTATTTTTTAATAACATGTTCAGAGTCCATTTTAATGTCTTGGGAAACTAGACCAGTGCTCAAGCAGGGGTAAAACACCTGCAAAGTTGCAGCCTGTGGGAGAATCTGTGGTATTTGTGGTTTTTTCTGGGTAAGTCAGAACCAGGTTCCCCAAAGAGAAATATTAGTTACCCTCACAGGGGTGATAATCCTCACTGTACCTCAGGAAACCTCACTTTTTAACAATGTATGTAAACCACAGTAATTTCTGACTTCCGGAGTTCTGGCTGGTGCCTCCTATCAAAAACAGGCTCTCAAATAGACTTTTAAAAAGATATTTTAAAGACTTTTCACATAAGATAATTTTCCTACCAGAAGAAATCCACTGTTTTGATATAACAACTAGATAAACGCTTCCAGTTTTGTCTGGATCTCTAGAGTTTCACTGTACAGGACCAGAAGGTGTTTACAAAAAGAGACACCAATTGTCTTTGTTATTGATGTCTGCTGTGGATATGAGATTTCAAGAGCGAGGCAGAATGGAGGAATTACACAACTGGGACATCACTTGAGAAAGAAGCTGAACGCAAGACATTTCACTCATGCACATTTGCCACAGATTCCTTTCTTTCTGAATCCTCCCCCCTATACCCATTCCAACAAAGATCTCAGTCAAGCGTTAAATGCTTGTTTTTTCGAAGAATCTTTGAAGAATCCAAGATTTATCAAATTAACAGTGTTAATAACCCTAGTGAAGACAGTGACAGGGATATATGTCAGTCTGGCAGTTCTTGAATTTCTCCAGAGGAAGTCAATGTACAGCTTCTTTCACAACAGCAAGTCACATCCACCTAGGAGATAACACAAGAGGATGGTAGTGTTTCAGGAGAAAAACAGTTGCTGGCAACTTGTACCAGTCTAATTAAACCAAAGAGTTGGGTTAACATCAAGGAAAAACCTTATAGATCCAGCCATTTACATTATTTGGGAATTGTATTTGGCTGAAAAGGATAATTTGGAAATAAGATGCTGTCATGGTTGAGACACAGTGAACAACAGCCTGCAGTGGCTCTGGATTACTGGGGTTTATGTAAGAAACAAGGCCAGAGTTTTCCCCTGCTTTCTGAGACATCTACTCCCCCGCTGACCCCAGCGCTATGGTCACAAGGTCTCACCATCCATCTCAGGAGGGAGGTTGCTGTTGGCCCAGGACTGTCAAGCAGAAAGTCAGGTTGATTCGTGTCGTGCTGCTGTCCATCATTAGCAGTCTTGGGCATTATGGGCCACAAGCTATCTGGTCTCCAGCATCTTCCCCCTCTGCTAGGTTATTCCTTTAGGTAAGCTCTTTGCTTTCCTTTTTTTTTCCCCCCCCCCAAGCTATCCATTGGCACCAGCTCTTCTTTCCAGGACACAGGTTTCCCTGTCTAAATAGTGAGAGTAACCCTGTCATCATCAGAGTTTGTCTCATGTCTATTTATTAATTGGAAGATTTAGAGGGTGCCATGTTTGTTCGGTTCAGGTGGGGTGAAAATTGACAACCAGCACATATCATTTGCAGCTGGCAGACAACAGGCTTCAGCTTGAGAATTTCAGAAATTCACCTCCACACACATACATGTACATCTATTTTCAGCTGCCTCATTGCATTCACAATTTAAATTATTTTTTTTCTATGACAGAAGCATACTCTTGTGATCACCTTCTCCAAGTCTTAGCGGATTTGAATTATGAAGTATACTTACTACAGTTCCTTTTTTTTTGCATTACACCTGCCATGTCAAGCATAGAAGCTCAGGTTACCTGATATCCAATCCAAGATTTAACACCAGGCTGCTCTGAAGTAAAGCATTTGATTATTAGCTCACTGCACAGCCACATGCCAGACAGGCAAACAAAAGATGGGGTACACTTACACTGGCCTCACACTGTTCTTTACTGAGAGCAGAAGTTTGGTAGGACAGGAAAACTGGGCTTTGTAACACATATTTTTAATCAAATACGTGATTATAAAACATGGTGCAAGTGTGTTCTTTTTTATATTTCTTGAAACAGAACTATTAAACCAGACTGTAATGCCTCTATAAAGCTTTTGCAGTAGCTATACACACATTTACCACACTGAAGGGCAGTATTCCTGAGTGTTGTGTGCTGCCTTTCAGGATATTAATGCAGACTATAAAGCAGCTCCTCAGCAGCAAACACTCCTGCGAAAACAGCTTGGCTGTGCCATCTCCCACTTACAATGACTTTCCATTCAGCAGCAGTTCATGTTGAATGTGTCTGTCCTTACCTTCAGGATGCTTCAGTGAAGCTCGTCCTGAAGTGCTGGGCAGCTAAAGTGCCAAGGTAAGGATCATGACCTGTCCGGAGGGGAGATGGGACACTTGGGAGACTTCCATCATGGAGGTAAACCTCACTCCTGGAGGAGGGTTCCTGCAGGCTGCAAAAAAAACCCTAGAATTGACTCACCCAAGAGCCACCCATGTGGATATCACTATCTCCACCCCAGTGCAAATACTCAGCTCTTCACTTTGACTTCAGCAATGGAGACAGAAAACTGGTGAAACATCACAAAAACCATAATAAGATGCTTTTTAGAAACTTCCTAACAAGGTAATTCCCTTGGACAAAAAAAGATAGACAAATTTGTATGTAACAACTGGCCTCCAGGCTACTCAAAGCCCTTTGGGCATTGTTCAGGCACCATGTTGGTGGCTGTGGTGCTACATGAACATTTAATGGTCTATATTCTTGGCAATAACTATGACTTTTTTTCCTTCAAATCTCAAACTGTGTTTTTGTTAAAAAAAAAAAAAAGTGAAAAAATAAGATGCTGAAACACATCTTAGTCCTCTTTAATTTTTCAGTGTACACTCAACAAGTAAATAAAAGGAATTTATGTATATTGTAATATAAAACATGAAGCTGTGTTTTTTATCATCAAGAAAAACAGAAGAAATTAAATAATAGAATAATAGAATCCTAGAATGGTTTGGGTTGGAAGGGACCTTAAAGATCATGTAGTTTCAACCCCCCTGCATGGGCAGGGACACCTCCCACTAGACCAGGTTGCTCAAAGCCCTGTCCAACCTGGCCTTGAACACTTCCAGGGAGAGGGCAGTGTATAACATTAACAGAAACACTATTTTGCCAAAAGGTCTCCAAAAGCTGACCTGCTCCTACAAGCTTTTACTCAGCCTGTCCTAAAGAAGAATTATATTCACCTGCCTCAGCTACCTTGACAGTATGTCTAAGCAGGGGATTTTCTAAGGCTAGCTGCTTTCTAGTCTCTCCCATGGCACAGCTCCATGTTGTTAAAAAGTCTTTGGGAAGGAAGGAGTGTGTTTGCTTGCTGGGGGGGGCTGGCTGCTCCCCTGGAGTTGGGGTGATGGCCTCTCCTCCTTGCTTTGCTGGACGTCCAGCTACTCAGGGTCTCATACCATTGACAAGAGGGTTTGAGGGTGTTTCCCTTGCTCCATCCTCTGTGTCTTACAATAAGGAGGGTACGGCATGCTTCTGAGAAGCAGAACATTCAGGTTTAAAACCCTGGTGGCAGTACCAGAAGTTAAACACAGTTTCCCAAGTGAGCGTCACAGCTTGCTGGCCACCCGATCAGGGGGTGGCACAAACTTGTCTGCAATGCTTATGACCAAAGCTTCCCATCCCACCCAAGACCCTATGCCAAATTTAAAAACAAAACAAAACAAAACAAAAAACGGGAAAATTTGCATTGGTTTGGAAAAAGCAAACTCACCATTTTTGCCCTGTTAGCTGTTTTCTCAAAAAACTGTTACCCAAATCCAACAATAAGGAATTACCATTCATTGCTAGGAGCTCGAGAGGAAAACTCCCAAAACAGTAAATATGGATATTAAAATAGTTGCTGGAAAGGCCTTCCCTCCCTGCCCCGCTTTGCAACTGTTTGTGCTCCTACTGATACGAAAGCAAGAGCTTACTTTTATGTTTTCACTCAGTCTTGCCTTACCTGCTGTCATCTACAAAAGTCTGCTCTGTACCTTGCTCAGTGTGTGACAGCTGAAGGAGAAGTAAGCTATACAGTGAGACACATTTACATATGCACTGGGACCTTAGGATCCATGCATGGCTGGCTAGTCTGTAAAAAGGAAAATACTAATTGTATTAAAAAACACCTCCTTTAAAAAAAAATAAATCTAAATTAATACAATATACACCAGAGAGTTAAAAGGCCCTATTTTCAGCTATATTCTGGCAAATTTTCAGTATCTTTCCCCAGTCACTTTGCTGAAATAGTTGTTTAGAAAAATCAATAAGGTATGTATAAAAAATATGTGTGTTTATGGATGTATTTATGTCAGAAAAGGTATTTTCCCTGCTCAAAGCTCATCCAACATTTCTACCTAAACTTCAGAAACAGGTTGCCTTTCAACAGGGACCAAGACAGGAATGGAATGGAATGGAATGGAATGGAATGGAATGGAATAGAATAGAATAGAATAGAATAGAATAGAATAGAATAGAATAGAATAGAATAGAATAGAATAGAATAGAATAGAATAGAATAGAATAGAATAGAATAGAATAGAATAGAATAGAAGAGAAGAGAAGAGAAGAGAAGAGAAGAGAAGAGAAGAGAAGAGAAGAGAAGAGAAGAGAAGAGAAGAGAAGAGAAGAGAAGAGAAGAGAAGAGAAGAGAAGAGAAGAGAAGAGAAGAGAAGAGAAGAGAAGAGAAGAGAAGAGAAGAGAAGAGAAGAGAAGAGAAGAGAAGAGAAGAGGAATTTCATTTGGAAAAGACAGCGATCATCTAATCTGCCAAATTTTCAAGGAAAGTCAAGAAAATGTTACAAAAGTAAAGAAAATGTTATGAATGTGCTGCTAGAATGTAATGAACTAGTAGCTGGAATACTCTGGTCGTTTGCTGTCTTTTAAGACGTATATGACCTTTAAATGCTGACAATTGAATACTTTTAATCAGTGCTTCCAAGTCATTGCATAAATTGTTGATCAGCTTCCCAGCTTTCAATGGCAACTGATGTTCTTGACATTATAGCTTAATGACTTCCTTACATTGAGTGAACTTTAAGTATCATGGTTTAAAATACTTTTCAGTGGGCTGCTTATACTGTAATATTTTCAAGGTAAAAAGAGTGTTTTCTGAAAATATATTCTCAGCTGTTTTTAATCACTAACCTTGTTCACCAAACTGTAGCCCACAGAGAAAGCACTGAAATTTTTTTATCCAGGGGAGTTATACCGGAAAACTACCCTGGTACAGCCTAGATTATTTTGCTTCTCTTAAAAGGAAATACTAAAAAAGCAACTTGGAGCTGCTATTATTACACCAATAATTATCTGTTAAAAACTGCGTCTGAAGTTTCACAGAGGAAAATCAAAAGGTAGAGTTAGTGCAACCCTGAAGATTTCCCAAAGTGAGAAAAGCGCTGAAAAGAGTCTTAAGTCTGGGAAGAGAACTGCAAAAAACAAAACCAAAACCAAAACCAAAACAAAAAAAAAACAAACCCAAAAAAACGAGTGGAGGAAGAAAAGCTTGTTGTACCCAATGCAGCGCCTAGCGTGTGATTAAACACTGTAGCGCAGTGAAAGTGGCACGGCTGCCAAGGGCGCACATTTGTTTCCCCCTGCAGTCACGAGCAAGTGACTTGGCAGCAGCTAAAAGGCATCGCGGGTACTGTGCAGTTTATAGGATATTCTGACCTTCATACTCTGCCTCCTCAGTAGGCACTGCAGAGGCATGAGGGGCTGTGGCCAGCTCGACACCAGAAATATTTGCCAGTGTCACGCTGCTACGGGGCACAGTATTTTTAAATATCTCTATAGTAACACAGCTAGGTGCAAGTGCAGAGCAAAGGACTGTGGTGCTGCTGGTGTCCCTCACTTTGTACAGGAAGCTGGAATCACAAACGCCGGACTAATTTTGGACCTCTCCAAGGATCCACCACCCTTCTGGGCAAACAGCTTCAATGTTTCACCACCTTTATGGGGAAGGTTTTCTTTCCTTATGTATTGCTGGCATTTTCCTTGCTGACACCAGTGACCATGTCACCTCTTGTCCTTTGCCAGGCACCTGGGAGAAGGGTTGAGTTTCCTCTCTCTCTTGCCAGCCAGATCCTGCCTCCCCTTCTAGCAGCACAGCCCAACTGCCCCCACGACATTGATCATCCCTCCTGTGGGGCCTGGTTGATGTTTACAGTCGGGAAGCCCTAATGCCTTGTTCCTCATCCCCTGGGGAGGAGGTAGTGGGGACCACGGGGTGGCTGTTGCCACCGAGGAGGCAGGGAAGGGGTCCTTTTTTAAAAAAAAAAATACTGCTAGGACAGCCTGCTCAACATTTTCTGACTTTTTTTTTTCATTATTTCATTATGGTTTAAATACTGAAAGCTTCATTATGATGCCATTCATTATTTTTATCTCAATCTAATAAACTTTCTACTCTTCCAGCTTCACATTTATTTGCTGTTAATGCACAGACCAGAATCATTGCAGTTTATTTGCCCCAGGTGAAGGTTATTTGCCCATGAGCAAGAAGCAGACGTAAGATATTATTGTGATATTTGCAGGAGCTGTAGCTGAACTTGCTTTACAACTCTGCATTGGTTAATTGCAAACCAAACCAGGACCATGGTGTTATTTCCATGTTCTGTGTGCAGTGCTCAACTTGTGTACAGTTCAAGCCATGAAAAAAAATCCATTTAGGCAGTCACTTTCTACCTTTTGCTAATGAAGAGACAGAGAAAACAGGGAAAAACCACATAAATCCCTTTAATAGCAATAAAAGAAGTTGAAAAATAAAGATGACAGTTTAATGGAGATTTGTTTGAACAGTATGTTTTTCTTTTAACTGGTTATTCTGGTGCATTACTAATGATTTTCAGCAGCCTGAAATGGAACTGCCGAAAACTCTTTGAGGTTTGCAAACATCTTACATTTTGGGCCATTGATTAGGCAGGTAAACAGTTCATCTGTGCTTTCAGAGCTGCAATAAATGGGCTAAAACTTGGAAAGCAACTCATCTTGCATATATCAACCATCATGCTTCAGTTGTCAGCTTGAGTTGTTTTATATTCAAATCAGCTTTTCTGAACAAAGAGGAATTTGTCTATTACCATTGGATAATGCTGTCACTTGATAAGACTTAATTTTATGGTCGTTATAAATAACTTTGTTGTAATCAGTTTTCAACCTCATTTTAGCCTGCTTTCTTGGCAAAGGTCTTTGGCTTACAGTAAAGGCTGAGCAAAGGAAAGTACTGGAGAATAATCACACAATTGAACCTAATATAACTGTCTCTCTCCACAAAGCTCTTCAGAAGGCTGGGATTTCTTTTAAAAAGCTTGTATGAATTTATAGATTTCACAGTAAGTGCTTCCAGAATAATACTATAACATTGAAATGAAAAAGTAATGTACAGACAAACCCAAAGCAAGGTGCCTGAAGAAACCTAACAACAAGGTATTTAAAACACATACACATCTTTTAAATCTTGGTTCTCTTACTACATCTTTTCCTTGTCTTCCTTCTCTTGTAAACTACCAAAAGAAATTCAAGAATCTTGACAACCTGATATAGGGGCATTGCAATATCCCACACAACATTTCTCTTGTCCAATACCCTCTCACTCTTAAACCCTGCTGGACCTTCCTTGGTGGCTGTCAGAGTGCAGAGCCAGTTGTTCAGCTGTGTTACAGAGCAAAAATAGTCATCCTGCACAGCACTTCCAGCCGCATCAATCTCCATAACAGGCATTGGGATCTGTGTGTGACACCCCTCTGTAACATTACTGCGTGATGGGATGATTGGCACCCAAAATAGTGTTTAAGCCCTGGGTGTCATGGATAAATCTCATTAGTCATTAGTGCCCTGTCTGCAGGACAGTGGGGTTTTTTTGTGTAATAAAGACAGAGACGTCGTTGCTCCACGCTGGTTCCTGGTGAAGAGGAGGTGGATGGCAGAAGCTGCCTCACTCATTCCTCCTCCCCCAACCTTCTCTAGCTGTCACAACATTTTTTCACCTCATTTCTAGTGCAAGGATATTAATCTCTCCCAATGGTCTGCAGGACAGCCTGGCTTCTGGGAACACCTTCCTCCCAATCGCCCTCTTCCTCATGGCCATATACACATGGGAATGCTCCCACTCCAGGTGCCTCCACTCCTTCCCATACCCAGGAAGAGGAAACTTGGCTTCCTCCAGGAGCTTTCATTTCCTACCTGCACTAGCTATTTTACACCAACAGCAGTGAGAAGAGGCGATGTATTAGAAGGATAAATGTTTCCAGTGGAGAAGGATTGCATTACTGAGGTCTATTTGTGTCTCCTGCTGTGTCCTGCTTCCTCCTTTTCTCCTCCCCCACAACTGCCTTTCCTCTGGTTTACGCTCTACTGAAGTGCACCTCCTTTGCGCTGTGTTGGGCACCCAGCAGAGAGAACATCTGCACCCCCAGAAAGCCTAATGAAAACCTTTATTTCTATTTTTCAGGCATGGGTAGACAAAACTCATTACCAACAACCTTTTCTAATGGTTCCCACAGTCTGTTGACAGACCTTCACATGTAGCCTCACAAAGTAAAGTTTCAAGTAATACAATCTGTCTTCTCAAATGTTACATTATTTTGCACTTGGGTCAGCCTGACTAGAGTGAGCAAGGACATAAGTGGTACCTGTGGCCTCCACACTGCGCTGACAACAGTCCTGCCAAAGCAGGGGGACGACAGGGAGCAGATCAGCTTTGTCGTGTTTAGCACTGCCCTTCTGCCCAGATGGTGAAAATGGCTTCTGCTTTTGCTTATATTCTTATCCATGCTGTGCCAGAATCATGTGCCAGCATCTCTGAAACATGCAAATGATATAAATCCCCTCTTCAGACTAAACGATTGGTATGAAGATGCAGGTAAGCATAATGCAGCCCACATGTGCTGTAGCACAGATATCCTGAGCTGGGCACCTAGATACTGAAACATGATAAGCTTGGGTGACATTCAGTTGTGCCTTACAGGAAAAACCTTTTCTGCAACACAGGGAAGGAATGGCTCTATGGTTTTCACTCTTCTGGACTTGGCTTTCCATACAGCCCAGTAAGAGTTGTCAGTAGCTAGAATTCTGATTTTGCTTGTTCTTCCATTTCCCTGGTTTCTTGTTGTCAAGTTTGAATGCTGGGTGGGCAATATTAAACAGATGACAGATGCTGTCTACTAACTCCTCTCCCTACCCAGAAAGAGAAAGAAAAGAGAATAAGGGAGAAAGACTTACACGTTGGAAAATAAACTACACAGCTTTAATGAAACAGTAATGATGACAATGAAAATGAGGAAATATATACAAATATATACAAAACCACTATCATATTGCCCCCCCCCCCCCCCCCCCAAACAAAAATGCTCACATCAACACCAAGGCTGCAGGGCAGGCCCTGGAAAAGTCCCAGACTCGACTGCCGGTGTCAGTGGCAGACAGGAGCTAGATGCAGGAACACAGGGATTCAGGAATACATGGATCGGGATCAAAGGCAGACCAATAGACAGAGTCCTCCCAGGATGCCAGCCATGGACGAAGAGAGCTTGACCCTTGTGAGCCCTCACATTTATACCAAGTATGACATGTATGGGATGGAATACTTCATTTGTCAGTTTGGGTCACCTGTCCAGTTGGCTTCTCCCCACAAGAAGGTCACAGATGTGACCCCTTTTCCTCCTTTTAATTTCTGGTGCATAAGATGTTTAGCAGAACCAAGCAGTGGCCTTGGTTTTGCATACCATTCTTCAGCAGTAACTATAAACATTGTTATCAGTCAGCAAATCATAGAATGATTAAGGTTGGAAGGAACCTTAAAGATCATCAGGTTCCAATCTTCCTGCTATCAGCAGGGACACCTCCCACTAGACCAGGCTGCACAAAGCCTCATCCAACCTGGCCTCCAGAGAGCAGGCTTACACAACCTCCCTAGGCAATCTATTCCTGCACCTTACTACCCTCATGGTGAAGAATTTCTTCCTGATGTCTAACCTAAATCTCCCCTCTTTCAGTTTAAAACCATTACCCCTTGTCCTATCACTGCCTTCTCTGGTGAAAAGCCCCTCCCCAGCTTTCCTGTAGGCTCCCTTCAAGTACTGGAAGGTCACTATAAGGTCTCCCCAGAGCCTTCTCTTCTCCAGGCTGAATAGCCCAAACTCTCTCAGCCTGTCTTCATAGCAGAGGTGCTCCAGCCCTTTGATCATCTTTGTGGCCCTTCCCTGGACCCTCTCAAACAGCTTCATGTCTTTTCTGTGATGAGGGCTCCAGAGCTGTACGCAGCTGTATGCAGTCCCAGAAGCAGACACTGACTGAAAAGCATGCTGTTAATTTCAGCAAGTGCAGTTACTTATAAGAGGCTTAACTAAAAAGTAGTATTACTAAAAAGAAAATCAGTTCTGTCGTGGCTCTAACCAGGGCACTTGTATCTGCAATAAATGTAGAGCTCTCTTTTTCCCCTCAAGATTTCACCATACTGATCCAGTGTAAAAAACCACATAAATATACACCAACAACAAGGTGGCTTTCCAGTCTGCATGCACTCTGCAGCCAGCAGAAGTGCTGAAGTCAGGAGTGGCGTCACCTCAGAACAGCACCAGGTTGTCTTCATGGGGGATGGAAAGCTGGACCATATAGTCAGTGATGTACAGGGTGCAGACACCTCATCCTTAGTGAGCAATTCAACTTGATCTTAAAGCACTAGCAACTTCACTGATGAGGCCAGTTTTGGTTATAATGGGAAATCAGACACCCAGCTCAGGTGTGGATCCCATCACCACAAGCACCTAAACTAAGGCCAAATGAATTCCAAGGGAAGGTCACAGCATGGTTTTAGTAGCTGACCTTGGCGGGCTCCTGAGAAGTTAATGCAGGCACATGAGCAGCTATTTTTTAACTCCGTCCTTTGACAACAATAGTGCAAATTCATGGGGTTTGGCTGATGGTCAACTTAAAGAACAGCTTCACCCTGTCAGGTACATGGTGTTAAGGAAGGTGTTTCTCCAGTGGATTTCACATCAAATAGGTTAGAAAAAAAAGTCTCTGAAGTTTGTATTCTGTATTTTTTACTGTAAAATCTAAGCCACTGTAAATAACCTGCATAATGCCATGAGAGCTGATAAAGACAGAAAGGAGAAGGATTTTCAAACTGATATGCTGAAAAACGCATAACCACATGTGTGCACAAGTCAAGCAAAACTGAGACTTATTAAATATTATCACACTGTGGAAGGACCCTGACAGAGTATTAGACCTCCAATGCACTGGAATTTGCAGAAATGTACAAAAGAAACATTCTACATCTTACAGAATTAAAATGTTCACAATGGCCAGATGAACTGCAAGAGAAGCATGGGAAAATTATGCTGGTGTTATTTAAAGTAGTAATTTTAATTATGATTACATCTGAAATATACTTTATAAGATTATTGTAACTTTTTAACCGATTATGTATGTGCATTCATCAATGTATTCATAAGTGAACCAGATGAAAGTCTGTATCTGTATGTTATGCAGAGACCCAGGACAGTCACCTCCATACACGTGTTCTCACCACTGGGCTGTAAGGTCTGTACTTTCTCCTTTCTTTTTTTCAATTATTTCTTGGCCTCACCTTGGACATCCTCCTTCTTCCATTAATTCTCTGACTTACAAGATAACTGTCATATGGGAAAAAGACAGAATCTTCTTAAAAGAAAGCAGTAGTGGGATTTTGATAGCCCTGTAGGGCTCCATTACCCGGGAAGGGATATTCTGAGGCTCCCTTACAGCATTGGGGCTCAAAGGGAGAAAGAGCCTCTGCTTCTTTAATCTCTTCTGGGCTGAGACATGACGTAGGTGCCAAGTTGTTTAGACAGAAATTCTTTCTGTGCCCAGAAGCACAAACCTAGGCATTTGGGGCACTTAAAGAGCAAAGCGGCTGCAGACCAAAGGCTTCCCCAAGGGGACACAGTAGCTCAGCAGGGGGCACAAGATCTTTTGTGTTGGACAGCTAAATTCTACCCACGTCTTCACAGGTTGTGTCTGGATCGTAACAATTTCAATCTACAGTCGTTCCAGGATCTGTCCTTACAACAGACTAATGACCTGTAAAATTTCAGCTTAAAATGCCTTTGGAGAGTTATAATAAACATTTTTAAATGTAACTGAAGATACAGCTCCATTCTGCTTTTACTCTTACAGCCCATAAAGTAGAAAGCATTTAATACAAAAAGATTCTAAACCAAATACCCTCTTCTCATTTAAATTTTACTTACATAATCTATAAACAATTTTATATAAAAACATTGTAAAATACATGCCTTTCTGCTTCTTCACTGTGTCAAATGTTCAGAGTGGTATGAATTTCTAAGTCTAAGCTTCTGGAGAGAAGGGCTTATATGAAAACATTGATTCTCTCTTAACTATTGTGTTCTGACCAACACTGCGGTAACAGAGAACACCAACAAAGTACTGCAGTACTGTATAATTGTCTTATTAATTGGAGCATTATTTACAGAGAGGGCTGCCTTCACAGCATGCACCTACTTTCCAAAATGTTCACAGCACTCAGGACACAGCAGGCAGGCGGCATAGAAGTTCAGTTAAAGAAACAGTAAAATAGCCATTCACATTAGTGCAAGTTAATGGACTCCTCCTGGCAGGAAGACTTAAATGTGAGCAAGCATTTTCAAATTTCAAGAGAGGTGACCTTAAAAGCCTGCCAGACCTCAAAGGTAATGCCGCATTTATGGCAATGGTGGTGGGACCCTTTAATTTTTAGACAAAGAAAACCCATTTCAGCTATTCTATTAAAATATGTTGTATGACACATTATAAATTAGATTTTGATAAAGATCCTTTCTGGAAACCAGAGGGTAAGAAAGAAACGTCCTTTTGAATGTGTGGGGCACTACATCACATTTAAATTAAGTGCTTAAATAGCATTGTGCATACTAAATCCTGTGCATGGCTGTTGTTTATGGAGTCCCTCTTTGATGGAAGTTGCCCAGACTCCATGAAAAGGAACTGCCACATTCCCTCAGTGCTCCTAAAACAGACACTAGTGCCAACTATTCAACAAAGTGTTTCATACATTCAATATCCCCATAAAATCCTTTCAGCTGGCAGAAAGGAAATGATGATATGTGTCTTTCTGCCTTTGCAGAGTCCAACTGACTTTTTAGCAAATTTAGTGGAAAAAAACCAAAAAAAGTATGCAGGACCAAGGCTTACAGCTTTGAATTATTGTTCTTTCCAGTATTAGTGTTTCATTATCATATATAAAATGTAGCACAGCTACTATGTCAATATTTACATTTACAACCTCAGTGCAACCTTCATAAACATCTATATCATTTATTCATCACGGATACACAACACTGGGTTTTTTAAGAGCGTTAGGGCAGTCAGTATTTTCACAGAATACCTTTTATTTTTATCATTTACTTCCTAAAATATCTGATACTTGCAGACTTTTGGACAGATTGCCCATGTTGCTTAGGACTTTCCAACCCAGCTCAATGTGAAACAGGAAGATGATTTTTGCCATTAACACTGAGTTGCCATATATCAGGCTTTCATTGCGGGCTCTTCTGATGCGTCATTCATGATGCTACCACTTGCACTCAGTTCTTGGAAACTGAAGCCAGTTTCTTCCTTGGCAATTACACAGTACAACAGCAGCCTGGATCCCAGTTCATCTGCAATGAATGTTGAAGCATTTTGCATCCTCTATTCAGTGGAAAACAGAGCACTCTAGTGCCTAGTTTCCTCTGCTGATCCAGTAATTCCTTTTTCTCAGAAAATATTTTAAATCAACATTGTCTTTTAAAAAAACGTTTTCTCCGGTGCTTTGAATAAAAGCAACTAGTCTGTGATTTTAAAAAGCACTTGTGAGTGAAATCCATCCCATCTATGTCTAGGTACCTATTTGAGACAGACCTATTTCTGCTTGCGTCACTCGATGCAATCTGACCTCCGTTGCTCTGCAGCTCATGTTTGGTTATGGCTGGGTCCACCACCATCCATCACCACCAAACCCCCTACCAGCCCAAAGCAAAGAACTGTCTTGTGATTGAGGCAGCACTGAGATGCAGGCAGGTTACAGGCACTGCCAGTTTTGGGGTCTGTCGAGTGCATTTGAGAAAAAGTACGGTGCTCTTGGAAAGCAGTTGGCTGGAGAGCAAGGAAATCCAAATTCCTGACTTCTTTCTATTTTGAAGCCAAATAATATTTTTTTTTTCCCCCTACAGAGTAGCTATATTCACTTCAGCATTCTGGGTGAGATTCAGTCGAGATAGGCAGTAGACATATTACTTCTGCAGTTTCAAATACTGGTGGCATTTCCTTGGCTCTCTGCCAAGTGTAAAAGCATTACATATTGTTGCTAGATTTGTGTAAATAGTTACCAGCCTTCCTCTGAGAAGCAACTGCACTTTGGTAGTGCCTTGGATAGTATTTTGTATTAGCTAAGGCTGTAAATAGCATCATCTACCAATATGATCTTCCTTCCAAAAATGACAATCCATACCATTGATTCATTATTTTTTTCCAAACAAATCTGTCTCAAAATGGAGTTTTTCCATGTTTCCATTTGTCAAAAGGAATTCTAGAAGACTTAACGAAAGTACATTGAAGCTACCTCACGTAAGGTAAGGTAAGATACTAGAAGTTCACATTTCAAATGGAAACAACTATGATGAAAGAAATGGTTTCTGTGTTACTATGCTACCGTCCATTCGTAATAGAGGTGACCTAGAATCAGGTAAGCCCACAGCAGGATGGATCTGTATCGTGGCTGTCTATTGGGCTGTATTTTGGCACTAGGCCTCTTGTAGTATTATTGTATGTAGTCATTTTCTCCTGTTTCTCTCCTAAATATTTGTCAATGACAAGGACATTTTCTGGCTGCTGTAACTGTATTCCCTCTTCTCATTTCTATCGTAAAGTCACGGAACAGAGTTTGAGTTACCAGTGTGAAATATGAGTTGCCGAAACGTGTGAATTCATGCTTTTTTATTCTCTTTTATGATTTCTGGAAGCTTTACTGGTTCTAGTTTTGCTTTTGAGTCCAAATATATCAAAAACTGTTTATGTTACCAAATGCCAGAATGCACAGATGGCATCCATTTAACAGAGTAGATTTTTACCAGTGTTTATGGGCATTTCACGCTATCAATCTGACATCTTCCTGAAGCATCATTAATTTATTTTTTTTTTAACTCTTCCTTAAGGTAAATAGGTGTTTGGTCAAATCCATCTGGCTCCACTTCTATGAATTAGTTTCACTCTGCCTGCTACAGTATAAAGAGAACAGTGTTGGGCCCATGATGTTTGATTTACTGTTTCAGTTGAAGAGGTCTTGAAATGCCTAGTAAATTCAATCTTTCTGATAATTTCAACTACAGCATCTATATCACAGCCATATGCATGCCACATCATATTTTTTCTTGATAGGAACAAAAAAAAGCAACATTCAATCTCTTCAAATGTAAAATAAATTTGAAGAAATAAGAACCACACCTCTATCCATGTGTACTTTGGCCTAGAATGTATTTATTGATGCAGGATGTGGATCTAAACGAATGTGAAATTATTCTTCAGAGTTGCTGGACTTTATCTTTCGAAGAGTCTGAAAGCATACCTATGGAAGATGGCGGAATTTGACAATGATTTCCTAAGCTTTCGTTATATTAAGAATAATAGAATTATGTTATTACAACTCTAGCTGTGATAGGGCTGGAAAAGGTTACTCAGACCCTGTGGCTACACTGCTAAATAGTAGAGAGCCTGGAGCTAATCCTCAATGCTGAGGCCAAGTGGTAAAGCACAGACAGATCCATACTACTTAGCTCTTGGTCCTGTGACTTTTCTCACCCCGTGTGGTGCTTATGCCATCCGATGGAAAATGCTTCATTCTGTGTGTTCTTTTCCCCAGTTCAAGATGTTGGAAGTAATGTATTGCAGCTTGTGTTGCAGCTTGCTACAGTGGTGGCTTTGTAACATGAAGCTGCATATGTGTGTGGCATAAAAATGATCACAAAGGCCACAAAAACGATCGGAGGGATTGAACACGTTTGCTATGAATACAGACTGAGAGAGCTGGGGTTGTTCAGCCTTGAAAAGAGGCTTTCAGGAGAACATATTGCAACTTTAAATACTTAAAGGGGGCCTATATGAAAGTCAAGGACAAACTTTTTTAGCAAAGCCTGTAGTGGTAGGACAAGGGGTGATGGTTTCAAACTGAAAGAGTGTAGATCAAGACATTAGGAAGAAAATTTCACTATGAGGGTGGTGAAAGAATATAGAAGCCCCAACCCTGGACATATTAGGGGTTAGGGTTCAGAGAGCCATAAAGCCTAGAGCTTCAGGGACACTGGGGCTGGACAGAGCATGCCAAGGGGAGCACAGCACCAAAATTACTCCTTTCACATCTTTCTCATCTGGGCCACCCATGGAGCTGGGGACCGAGGCCTTACCATGGAAGATGGCCCTGCTCCCTGCAGGTGTGTTCGAGTAGATGACCTTTAAAGGCCCCTTCCAACTTAAACAATTTTATGATTCTGTGCCTGATCATGTAAACTGAGTGGAATAGCTTTTCAGGATTGTGTAGGATGGAAGTCGCACTTTGTGCAGTCTTGTCCATACTGTCCTGGACTGAATTAATTTGTACAGTGAACCCAGGCACTGGTGAGGCCAAGAGCTCAGCAGAGGAGTCCAACCCTTGTTGATCTGATTGGGGGACACAATGCAGCCTACTGTGGTGTACCACTCTCCACAGTTCAGCTGAGACTTAGGCTGTACTTTGGTGTCCAAGGAGCTTGAGATGCTGTAAAACATAGCCCACACTTCTACCACTGCCCTTTTTCAGACCAGAAGCACAGTGTTTTAAATGCTGGGAAATGATGAGCTGAGAGAGCTAACCCCATGGGTTAGGCTAAATACACCTTAACCTCTGTCATGCAAGAAGACGACATTGGGTAACACACAGTGTTTCACTTCCAAGCATGGAGAGCCTTCTAGGTGCTTTTTCAGTCAGAAGGTGGCACTTGCAGTACTGGAACCTAAAATACTGGTTTGACTGAGGAGACTCTTGCATGCAGTCTAGGACAAAAGATGCACTGCTCCCTTCCTAGGACAGAAGAACACAGGCAGGAAGAACACCAAGACTGGGGAAAAACCTTTTATAAAAATTCTGGGCAGAGGTCCCTGGGATTTCAGGCTCCTGTAGGAACATTATTACATTTTCCTTCTGCAAAATGCAGTCACCCATGTTAGGAGATCAAGCGTCTCAGTTTAGTGGTCAGGGTGAACCACAAACCAGAGGACAGAATTGCTCTCTGTTACTCCTCTCCACCTTCCTAAGGGAAGATAAAAGGGCAAGAAGGAAGAGAGACTTAAAGGTTGGAAATTAAAACTGGAACACGTTCACTTGAACACGGAAAGGGGAGTACCATGTGGGATGAGGAACAGATATATAAACTTACATACAAGTATACACAAAACTGACCTCGATGATCAAAGAAATAGGTGGGTGAGGGTCCTTTGTGGCAAGGCTGACTCAGGAGAGGGGTCCATGGCTCTTCACAGCACCCGACAGAATTGGATTCTGCAGAGCATGTGGCATGCTGAGGGGAAAACAGGAGACTCGAAACTCAGCAGCAGCAAGGGAGAAAGGAACAGGAAAAAGTGGCTGGGCTTCCGGTTCTCTGGGGTTCTACAGACTATGGCAGGAAGTGGGAGGGAATACTGACCTCTCTCTGTCCCAGCCCTCCCGGGTCCTTTAGGGTCCTAAACACCCTCTCTCTAGTTCCTCCTGTCAGTACCAACAAATTAGTCAGGCCCACTCAAACCATAACAGGAAGCAAACTTCTCATGCAGGACACTCTGCAGCCGCTTCCAGACCAGTAAAGGCAATTCCCAGTGAGCAGAATGCTTTCGGTAGCATTTCCAGATCTTGCTAAGGAGCAGCACAGCACATGCTAGCAGTCAGTCAGCAAACCTAGCCAAAACTCCATTATTGATTTCCAATGTCCTCTCCTTTTCCCAGCAAGACACTGGAAATAGCTTAAGGCTCTCCATTCAGTTGGCAGTGCCGCCTACAGACTCAGCAGGGAAATACCATGGGACTCATCACACGGCAGAGACAGATGGGCTCTTCCTGCTCTTTACCTCTGTTCCCTTTGCCTGGGTTTACTTGAACATTTTCCTTCCCTCCTCTTGCAGACTAAGTCTTCAGGATACTGCAGCCATGGACGCAGTATGCCATGCCCATCTGCTCTAGGCCTTTTCTCTGAGCAGGTCTTGGGGCATGGTTTGCAGAATCACCAGTCTAACTGAACATTCTCATACAAAGTCACACACTTTAGGTGTGAGATGTATGTACAGCAAAAATTTTGGTCTAGATAACCACACTCGGTTTTTAGCATCTCCACACGTTACCAAGAGTACTGGGGATGTTGGCTTTATCCCTCAAAGTCTTCCACTGTGGACCTGTCTGCTGAAGGAAGGCACGCTTCTGCTTGGTGCTGAGGGAGGTAGAGGAGGCCTAGTATAAAGTCTTCTGAGGCACTGCTGCAGGTGTCAGGTAGGGTGTCTGCCTCAGCAGGATGAAGCATAGGCCACAGTCATGGAGGCAAGGCTCTCATACTTACAATACTTAGGTCTAGGAAAATTACATAGGAAAGATCTTCTATTTCATCTCCTGATGAATGGATCAGATACTCACATTTGATTACAAAGTATGTTAGATCTATCCTGCTAATCACCACTAATGCTTGCTACAGCTCTGGCCTAAGACTATATGTACACTGTTACCTTTGTTTCTGATAGTAATTCCCTCCTATTTTTGCTACTGGTAATACTTCTCTTAGAATCATAGAATGGTTTGGGTTGGAAGGGACCTTGAAGATCACCTACTTCCAACCCCCCTGAATGGGCAGGGACACCTCCCACTGGACCAGGTTGCTCAGAGCCCCATCCAACCTGGCCTTGAACCCCTCCCGGGAGGGGGCATCCACAGCCTCCCTGGGCAACCTGTTCCAGTGTCTCACCACCCTCACACAAAAAAATTTCTTTCCAATGTCTAACATAAATCTGCCATCTTCCAGCTTAAAACCATTATTCTTCGTCCTATTGCTACAAGCCCTTGTAAAAAGTCCCTCCTCAGCTTTTCTGCAGGCCCCTTCAGATACTGGAAGGCTGCTATGGTTCTTCCTGGACCCTTCTCTTCTCCAGGTGGAACAACCCCAACTCTCTCAGCCTGTCTTCATAGCAGAGGTGCTCCAGCCTTCTGATTATCTTCATGGCCTTCCTTTGGACTCACTCCAAGAGCTCCACGTCCTTCTTGTTTGGGGGCTCGAGAACTGGACGCAGTACTCCAGGTGGGGTCTCACGAGAGCAGAGTAGAGAGGGAAGATCACCTCCCTTGACCTGCTGGCCACACTTCTTTTGATGCAGCCCAGGATACAGTTGACTTTCTGGGATGCAAGTGCACATTGCTGACTCCTCTTGAGCTTCTCATTGACCAACACCCCCAGGTCCTTCTCCTCAGTGCTGCTCTCAATCCATTTTCCGCCCAACCTGTATTTGTGCTTGGGATTGCCCCAACACATGTGCAGGATCTTGCACTTGGTCTTGATCACTGCCATGTGGCCAATACTATTATAAGGAACTTAGACAATGCAAACAAAGGATTGTTTACTTGTTTGCCTCACTGCTACCTTGAGGCACTTCTCTTGTGCTTAGTACTCATCACTGAAGCTCCCTCTCCATCCCCTGTGTCTAATTTCCAGATACACTCTGTGGCCTCAAGAGACACTTTGCATATTTTAAAAATTAGCACTCAGTATGAAGATGGGAGGATTGCCAGCTGTCAAGCAGCATTGAAAATCATCCCTTTTTTATTCTGCCTGGCTCAGTACCCCACCTTCCAAAAGCAAATTATACACTTCATCTAGCTGGAGGTCTGTGACTAGTGGAGTCCCTCAGGGGTCGGTACTGGGACCAGTACTATTCAATATTTTCATCAACGACCTGGATGAGGGAACAGAGTGTATCCTCAGCAAGTTTGCTAATGACACTAAACTGGGAGGAGTGGCTGACATACCAGAAGGCTGTGCTGCCATTCAGCGAGACCTGGACAGGCTGGAGAGTTGGGCGGGGAGAAACTTGATGAAATTCAACAAGGGCAACTGTAGAGTCTTGCATCTGGGGAAGAATAATCCCATATACCAGTACAGGTTGGGGGCTGACCTGCTGGAGAGCAGTGTAGGATAAAGGGACCCGGGGGGTCCTGGTGGACAGGAGGATGACCATGAGCCAGCAATGTGCCCTTGTGGCCAAGAAGGCCAATGGCATCCTGGGGTGTATTAGAAAGGGTGTGGTTAGTAGGTCAAGAGAGGTTCTCCACCCCCTCTATTCTGCCTTGGTGAGGCCGCATCTGGAATATTGTGTCCAGTTCTGGGCCTCTCAGTTCAAGAAGGACAGAGAACTACTGGAAAGAGTCCAGTGCAGAGCCACAAAGATGATTAAGGGAGTGGAACATCTCCCTTATGAGGAAAGGCTGAGGGAGCTGGGTCTCTTTAGCTTGGAGAAGAGGAGACTGAGGGGCAACATCATCAATGTTTATAAATCCGTTAAGGGCGAGTGTCAGGAGGACAGAGCCAGGCTTTTTTCAGTGATGTCCAGTGATAGGAAAAGGGCCAATGGGTGCAAACTGGAACACAGAAGGTTCCACACAAACATCAGAAAAAAACTTCTTTGCTGTGAGAGTTACAGAGCACTGGCACAGGCTGCCCAGAGAGGTTGTGGAGTCTCCTTCACTGGAGACATTCAAAACCCGCCTGGACGCGTTCCTGTGTGATGTACTCTAGGGGATCCTGCTCTGGCAGGGGGGTTGGACTAGATAATCTTTTGGGGTCCCTTCCAACCCCTAAGATTCTGTGAATCTGTGATTCTGGGACTTCAATTTGCAATGTTTTCCCTAGTCTTCTCTCACTGCCCTATATTATGAACTGAATTTTATTCTTACTTGTGCAGAGCCTTGCCCTGCCACAATGAGATACAGGATTTAACTCTCCTGTTGCTCTTTTTTGTTTTGTTGTTGTTTTGTTTTTTGTTGTGTTTTGATTATTTTTTTTTTTAAATTTTAGTTTAATCTTTAGGAGCCAAATAGATGGTTAGAAGGAAAATAAGGCAGGTAAGGTAACCACAAGACTGATGGGACACTGAGAAAGGTTAGGAGAAGGAGAGAGTCAGATTTGCAGCCAGAGGCCAGAAGTCAGCGGCACGGGAGCTGCATGCACCAGCTGCTTACTTGACTGCTGTCTGAGGGGGTGTGAAAGAAAAGGCCATGAGGTGCATCTGCTTGTCTTTTTGCTACTTTTGCTTTGTTTGCTCCACCTCTAAGTTAGTTTAATCTCTGGAAAAGCTTTCTCTGTTGTCTAGTGGTCACTGCAAACAGAAAGAGCATGATTAGGAGGCCACTCAAGTCCATACATTACACAGTTAATCACTATTGCCTCTAATGCAAGGCTTATTGCTATAGGCATGCTTTCCATGTTATGCATTCCTCCCTTGGGCCACATACAGTTCTTCATATTGTGGCTGACATTTGGGCATTTAAATTACAGCTCTCTGCCTTGCCCTGCAGACTGCAATGACTTTCTTGGCTTTAGAGTATTTGCTGTCCAGATGGTTGCTGTCAAATAAGAAACAGGTGGCATCACTGACATGTGGTTTGCCTATACGTTTCTTCAGAAAACAGAGTGAAATTTAAAAATGTTCATAAGCTTGTTGGTCTGTATTATTAAAAGGCCTTTCAGTCCTAGGTAGTTTACTAATCTCTGTGGGACTTTGGGAAAGAGAGCCATGAAAATGCCTCTGCACAATGTGAAGGCAACTAATTCTCGGGCTTGTGTCTTTTTTCCCCAAAGAGCTGACAGTATCCTGATGAGCTTGACTCCCACCTAAAATAATTTATTCTCCTTTCATTTAAATCTCTCTCCAGCATTCCATCCACTAGATGGTACTAGGGCAACACATACCACGGCCGTCCCCAGGCTAATCATCATAATACCGTGTCCCTGCATAGAGAAGCAGAGAGCAGTCAGGATTTTCAGGGTGCAAGTAACTTCTGGTGAAGACTGTAGAACTTCTGAGATTACATTCTCAAAATTTAGCAAAGGAAACAGGTGGTCTGAGCAAGCTTAGCTTGCTTTTGCATCTGTTAAGACAATCTTCAACTGTCTATATTGTGTTCCTTTTCCTACATTTTTGGGGTTTTTTGTTTGTCTGCCAAGGGCATATATAATGTAGAACATTGTTACAGAAATAGAATTGTAAGAATTATATGAAAACTAGATTCTACCACTGTCGTCTCCCAAAAATTACCATTTAACAAAAAAATAATTTATTTTCCTGTCTTTACCAACACACATATAATTTGCTGCAATATATGGCAACCAAAGCAAGGCAAAACCAACCTTTACATCTTATATAGCTTAATCTGGGAGCTTATTGGTGTCACTGGCATCCAGCAGTCCAGTAAATAATGCTGCCCAAGCTTTACACTGCTGTTTTTAATACCTGGACATTTCTAACTTTGGGATTTTTTTAACTGGAAGGGGGACTAAGAGTGTAAAGAGATGAGTCAACCTACATTTTCACAGTTGTATCAGGATTAGCGACCATGAAATTGTGGTGTTAAAGTTCTTTAAGGCAGCAAGGAGGGCTCACAGTAAGCTTACTACCCTTGACTTCAGGAGGGCAGAATTCAGCCACTTCAGGGATCTTCTTGAGAGAGTGTCATGGGATAACATCCTGGAAGGAAGAGGGACCCATGAAAGCTGGCTGATATTTAAGGATCACCTTCTCCAGGCCCAAGGGTGATGCATCCCAACTGAGAGAAAGTCAGGTAAAAACTCCAGGAGGCCGGCATGGATGAGCAAGCAGCTCCTAGAAAAACTCAAACTTAAGAAGGAAGGTGAAAGCTAGGGCAGGTGCCCTGGGAAATTCTTCACCATGAGGTGAATCATTCTATGATTCTATGATTCTGTGATTGTTACATACCAAATGGAGTGTGGTATCTTATTCAATGGGCAATGTTAAATCTATGGCTATTCGAGCTGTAAGATCATGTGAGCGAGGGGGGTTAGATTTTGCCATTTCTGCTCCAAGACAAATAGAATTGCAATAAGGTTTGGACAATTTGTCAGCCAAAAGTGCTGTACAGCAATAAAGAAGAAGGACTCTAAGGCTGTGCTGGAGGCTCTGACAGCTCATTTGATGATCACAAAGCTGTCTCAAAGAAAAAAATATAAAAAATTAAATAAAAAACTAGCTATTAGGGCATGCTAATATGTCTCTCAGGCTTTAAAATCAAATAACCACTGAACTTTTTGGAAGAAAAATTTGCAGACTGTCTGAAACAATTACCTTCTCCTTACAATTTCCCTGTGTGTGACTGGAGGTTTTATAGTATTTTATATACCTCCTACTCACATTCTCTGACTTTAAGACCTTCCTGAACTCTAGAAAAACATTAGAGAGAAAAGGAAAAGATAAGGTACCTTTCATGTTATTTATTTCTTATAACTCTAGCTTTTATTGGATATTATTGTTACAATAATGTATGACATTTCCCAAGAAGCTTCAGGTTGACACTATCAATCTCTGGCCAAGGCATATGGAAGATGCTTTGAGGGCATTTTTAATGAAGAAGAATGGGATTTTCCTAGATCTTGTTCTTTTAAAGTGCACATATCAGAATCAGAATCCTATTTTAAAAGGTTACTTGAGGGAAGACAGTTTGAGCTAGTTCCACCAGCATTAAAGCAAGATTAATTTTTCTTTTCTTTTTTTTTTTTTTTTTTTTTTTTTCAGAACTGGTACTACTTTCATGCATGTAAAGAGCTTTTCTGCCTGCTAACAACTCTTTACTTTCTAATGAACCTATGACTGACAGAAAGTTGAGCTTTTCTTTCCTCCCACTAATACCACCATTGTATGTGTCTTGTTAACCAGTATTGTGTATCAGTCACAAGCTGACTCCTTTGTGCCTTTGTAAAGTATCGATTTAGTCAGCATTATCTACTGGGGAGACAATGCTGCTGGTAAACGTGAACACAAAATCCTGTGGCATTGTAAGCCCTGAAAACACTGGTTGAGCCAGGAGCCCTGGAGCCTGGGAGGTGGCGAGGCTCTCCGGCTGCCCATCAGCATCTGGCGGCTGCGGGGTCGGAGGTAGCGGGCAGGCAGCCAGGACAGGGCTGGCTGCGGGGGCTGGCCAGGGCACAGGGGCGGCTGGGAGCTCAGGCAGCGTCTTTCCTCTGGCTGCCGCTTGGGTCGCTTGGCTGGAAAAAAAGCTATGCCATCCAGATCTGCCTGCCAACCTGCCTGGGACTTGACTATGCTGATATTTGACCAGCCTGACACATTCCTAGCGTCTATTTTCATTTCTGCTTGATCAGGCTTTTCCAACAGTAAACGGATTTATCTGCATTAAAAGAAAAAACAAACAACAACAACAAAACCAAACCCTGTGGTGTACACAGAACGTAGCAGCTCAGTCACTGGATCCCACACTCTGCAAGGAGTCTGTGGCTCCTCGTACCTGCAGATGTGAGTTAGCTGCCCGATGGTGTACAGGTAGACTTTAAAAGGGGAGGTTAGATGAACAAAGTCTCTTCTTTCATGTTTTCCTGCCTGGGCGATGGTCAGCAGAAACACCCAACCCCCATTGCACTAGAAAGAGGGAGGGCAGCAGCTCTGGGGGGGTTCTGTGTCTTTGGATGAAATTGTCCCTTTGTTAGTCCAAAATAGCTCAAATCGGGCAACTTTCCAAGCATGCAGTGAAAGACGCCTGTTCGAGACAGTGCTCAGAGAAGGCTGAGGATGGAGGACTGAAAGAGAGGTGCCTGACTGGCTGGGCTCCCACCAGAGTGATTAATGTAATGTTGCTGGGATTTTACTGCATTATTGATGAAGTGTTAGGGTGCCTGGAGCACTGGAAAAACACCTCTGGAAAATCATTACTAAAAATCTGAACTGGTGCATTGGATAACCTTTCATATTATTTTTTCTTGCCCATAGAGTCCTTATCATGCCGGAGGAAGGCTATAAATAATAAGCAGGAGCAAGACTATGCAGGCGTTGCTCCTTTCACCTCCCCAAGGAGTGGTGGCCCCACTGCCAGCAGGGTCTGGGTGCCAACAGCCCAGGGGAGCCTTGGCCAGGGGCTGTGCAGGGGCTCAAGGCTGCACCTGCTGAGCCCCTCCAGACTCCCTGCCAAAGCTTGCGAGCTGGGGAGATGGTGCCTGTGGAGTTCTGCTTTGCAGAACAGTATTGGCATCTGCCAGGGAATAGTCTGGGCTGGTTTAGGGCTATTGTTTGCATTGATGAATCTTGTGTCTAGGATCATCAGTGTAAAATATATCCACTTTTTTTTTCCCCTAAGCCTTAATCTCCTTTTTTATTTGCTTTGTCATGCTTTTTTTTCCCCTGTTTTTCTTCAAAATCCTCAACTCTTCTGATCAATATTATAATAATCTCATCTTTTCTGATGGTAGGAACTGTGGGTTTGTTGGGGGGGGTTATTGCTTCGTTATTGTTGTTCTGGTGTTATGGTTAGGTTTTGTTGTTGTTTTGGTTGTTTTTTTGCCTTTTTTTTTTTTTTTTTTAAACCAGCCTTGACTGTCTTGTCTACAGCTTCCAGTTGCTAAGCGACTTTTCCCCTCCGCCCTTCCCGCAGCCCGGTTGCCATAGCGCTGCCAGCCTCGGCTATCAAGTAGCAGAGAGCAGTCATTACTCACCGAAAAAAACCCCACCAAAACCAACACACAAAACAGTAAGAAAATAAGGAGAAAATAAGCATTTTTCTCTCCGTAATTAATTTTGTGAGCAAGCAGGAGGATCCCCGTGCACATGACAGCCGCAGTTGCACACGGAGTTATTTTCTTGCGGAAGTTTTTGGTTTGGTCTCTGCATTAAAAAGGACGGACCGCAGTGCTGACTCATGGACACCTGTGACGTTGTTCATGGCAGCAACAGATATTTGAGGATGTACTTTCTACTGAAGATGGGTTTCGTACCTGGGCAGCTGGTATCACACCCTCTAATTCCCCAGCACAAGCAGGTGCTCTGCAGCTCTGCAAATCCGAGCATCTTTCCATAGAAACCCGGTGATATGGTTAGAGATTTTCTGCCGAGGCATTTTTTAGTAACAATAACATCCTACATACATAAAGTGTGTGGTGTGCTACCATTAGAGACTGAAAGAATGCACACTGGTTAAAAATTAGCTTTTCTTTTCAAACGCGCCTGAACAAATATGTATGAAGAATCGTGTCCAGAAAAATGGAGGGTCTTCCATTTTCTAAAGAAAAATTATATCCCAAGTGGCCCAGGTGACACAAAAGTTAATGTCAGCCCTAAACATAATAAACAAGACAGAGAACCTGACATCTTTCTGCTCCAAAATTGTGAGCTTTCTTATCATCCGTCTACTGGTATCCAGGCTTTACCAGCTGGGTGCTATAGGGTGACATGGAGCATCGAAATACAGACCTGTGGCCTCCAGTCAGCCACACCATTCATCATACCTAGTCCAAAAAAAAGAGAAATCTTTGAATTTTGTATAAAAATGAAAGTGTACAGGCTTTAAAATAACTGCTAATAAATAATTTAGTAGTATAAGATTACTCATGTGAGAATATAAATCATGTGAGTTAAATTTGAGTTGATATTTGGGGGAGAGAGGCTTTTCCACCAGCAAATGTTACAGGCAGTAGTTGATTTGACAGAGAACTGTTTCAGTCGCTCTTTGACTTTCTTTTCTATTAATCGCAGCAAAAGCCTCTACCTCAGGCTGTCAGTATAAAGCCTCCCTTAACATCCAGGGAACTTTCTTCCCACGTTCTGCAGTCGGTGAAATATTGTGGTAATAAATGCAGCGAGGAGCTAGACTCCATGTCCTTACATGCCCTCCCATTTATCCAATCCAGCATCTGCCTATTTGAACGAGTGCATCAGATACAGGCAGCGTGCCAGCTATTAAAATGTTACACCTACCACCACGGAGCTGAATTGTACATTTTGTTTTTCCCTTGTCCTTGAAAAGGACTTACTCCTGAAGTAAGAGGAGTGTGCTTAACTGTTCCTTGTCTTAAAATCCCTTTTTACCCAACTATCTGTTCCCTGATTTGATACTTTGTATTCTCTTCTCTTCATGCTATTCTTGGGAACATTAAATATCATTGTACAAGAAAAGTAATTCAAGAAAAAAACTTTGCCAACTGTATGGAAAACTGATTTCAAAATCAATTTCTGCTCTGATAAAGCGTGAAAACTAAACATTGTGAGATTATTTTTGAAGTTTCCTTTTTTTTTTAATCAGGAAGTTTTTGCTCTTTCTAGGAGAGGACTGACATAACTTCAGCTGAAGGTCACTGTGCTGTGGTCAGACTCCAGATGTTGCTGAAGTTTCAATAAATTGACGCTTTATTACTGAAAAAAAAAAAAAGGAAAAAAACCCCACCTCAGCTTTACTGTCTTTTGTTCCAAAGGAATTCAGGGTTTGAGAATGGCTATGTTCAATAAATTAGGAAGTGAAGGTCTGCATATTAGACCTTTTTGTCCTGGAAATATTGATTTAAGGGAAAATATTGCCCGATTTATTATGTGAAGACCCTTTCCTAATCACAGAATTAGGTGAAGGTCCTTATTCTCAATTAGAGTGCTTTGGCTCTAGGCTTCACTTCATCCGTAAGAGAAATTACTGGAATAAAGGTTAAATATCCAAATCAGAAATATTATTGCCTGTGTTTCTTGATGTTTGAAATGGTAATAGAAGAAATTGAACATTAACCTAGTAGGACCAAGGCATCTCTATTTGCATGGTTTTGACATCTGAATTGGGCAATAACTTCTCCATGCTGAAATTATGCAAGGGTTGTGAGTCAGTCTTTCATTTCCTCAAGCATTTGTGCACAGATTACATCCACATATTGTATTTTATTATGACTCATTAAAATGCTAATTGACAAAAGTATGCTATCATGGTGCTAGGAGAGATCTACATCATTAAATGAGTCTCCATTTTGATACCTTTCTCATAGCCAGCACAACACATCAACTGAAATCCGCATCAACAGCTTTCTAAGATTATGAACAACGTTTGCTTTGTGCATTGCCAGTCTCACTGTACCTCTAGGTCTCTACCCATTTTGTTCAAGTTCTCTCCCTCTAATTTCTTTCTGGTTTCCTAACCTTCTCCCCCCAAACCCCTCAACCTGTTTTTAAGGTTAAATCACTATATCATGGTTAAGGTACTTCCATGAGAGCCATCTCTTCTGCTGTCTGTTTTCTGTACTTCACCTAGCTATCACAGTCCTCAAACTGTTTTCTCTGCCCACACTTTGATAACTGCTTGTTCTGTGTCATTTCCAGATCTGCTTTCTTTTTCCTGTATTTTCTCTTCCTACCTGACTCTCCTTTCCAATCCTGTTCTATGCAGTAACTTGTGTTCACTACAAAGTGCCTCCTTAGTGTCACCTAAGTTGTTCATCAGCAAATGCTTTCACCATCCATAAATTCTGAAAGAAAAGATATTAAATTGACCAAATAGTAGGTTGTCCTTACAGCTGACAGACAGGACAGTTATGTCCCTTAAAACTTCTAGTTAATGATAACTTTACATCAGCAGAATTTCTATTTTGCTGAATCTTAATTACTCTGATGCTAGAATTACATTCTGGGACATTGTTACTTCTCACCAGATATATACTTACTCTGTTCCCCTATGTTCTACTATTGACCACTATTACATTATTTTCTTTGCCACCCAGACTAATTTTTAAAAAATTATTCTGTAAAATTACATCCCTCTGATAAGTAAAAATTCCTTAATTTTAGCATCTTTTTATTGAATGTTCATAAAAAGTTAGAACCTGAATCCCAATATTTTAAGATATTTTCTTTGCTTCACAAAAATAATTAAGAAGGAATGTCCAGTTTTAACTCACAGTTGCGGTCTACCTCTTTCAAAGCCACCACTATGCTGTCAGGAAGAGTAATATTTGTCCTTCAGCTCCACAAAAACAACTATGTCCCCTTCTCTTGGACTTCGTATCAACACTCTTCTTTGTGTTACTGGTTTATATTCTTGAGCCCTTGAACCCTGGAGCTAGTGGGGCAGGATTTGTGCACTTCTCTGTGTTTTAATTCAGACATCAAGTTATATGAACTTACATCATGGCTCTATGAAGCCCCAGGTTTGTCTGACCATGGACAGAGAAAGCAAACAATTATGACAGTCATGAGAAGTGAGAATGTTGGCCCAAGTAAAAGAATTACTCTTACTCTCACCTGATAACAGAGCCATAACTAGGATTAGCTGAATCTGGGACTACCATGACTTAGTTGTGACTGAAGAAGGTTGAGGCATTCTGGCTGCTTTCAAAATAAATATGTCGATCATCTGCTCTCATTGGCTCCCACTCCAGTTGGCTTACTTGAGGTTTTTTAAAGTAGCATGTCTGTTTGTTGTGCACCTGGTGTAATTCTGTTTTTGTGCAACTATGAGGCATTTTATCAAGTATATAAATCACATTGAGTACTGCAGTATTTTGAGCATATGGATGTGCATGTAATTCTAACACATAGCCTCAAAGAAAAACCTTTCTCAGAATTATAGATCACTAGATATTCATTATTCACCATTGTTTGGATTTCTCTCCAAAACATTTTATTATCCTTTTAGTCTGATAGCAGTTTTCTAGACCATTGTGTAAGCTTTAGTGTTACTTAGCAGTTAATCTCACCCAAAAATGGAATGACAGGGCTCTTTGTCTGCCCAAATTCACACTGTTTGCTGTTCAATCTAGTTAAAGAAAAACAAACACCATTCATTTTTATCTTACTGCTTTTCCTTCCATTGTATTCCCCAAATACTAATAGAGTTTATATATACTAGTGGAAAGTGAAAAGGGAAAAAAAAAAAAGCATGTAGGGGAAGTTAAATTCCAGACTGAAACCACTTGTGATAGGGAATAATAATATCCATTAAGAGTAATTAAGAGAAACTTTAGCATGTTCTGTGGATGTTTTGAAGGTCTGGCTGGGATCCTTGGATGCTCAGATGTTGCTGTGCTGGAGACCTTCAGAAATGAGTGGTTAGATAAAAAAAAGTATCTCTTGCTGTTGCTGTTTCATTTTGTTGGGTTTTTGTTTGTTGTTTGTTTAAGCTTTGTATATGTGGGATTTCTCTCTCAAGTAACAAACATATAATGATGTTCCTCTTAAAATTATTATGACTTTAGGTAAGCAGTGCATTACAGGATGAACTTTCTGTTCCCTTTCTAGAAGAGCAATTATTTAGAGCCATCAATATCTGTTTCAAATCCCCTACTTCCATCCCTTTCAGTTGAAGATACTGAAGTAGAATTCTAAATCTTTCTTCCCTCTACAGAGAAAAAAATGTAATAGTCCATGGCTTTAGAGATAAATGTGGTTTTGTTGCTGTTGCCATGTTTTTGTCTCTTGTATCATTCTTTTTTCCCCCTTTTTCTTAGCCTAATTCCCTATTCTCTTGTAGATTTGTACTTCAGATTTTAGCCAGCGGCATAAAGTGCTTCTCAGAGAGCCTCTTGAAACTTCTCAGTCCATTCCATGAAATCAGTGTGAATTTTCTTGTCTCATAGGACTCCTAGAATAGATAAAAGTCTGCAAGGGCATCCACAAAGTGAAAAACTACAAAAAGAAAAAATAAAGTCAAGTTGACTACAACTCAGCCTGCCTTTTCACCATGGGTGAGAACAACTATCCTCTTATCTCAGAATCAAGGCCTCAGTCCAGCTTTCACTGAAGGCATTGAAATGTTTTCCCTGGACTTGAGTCGGAGCTGCATCAGTCCCCAGTACTCTTCTACAGTGCTCAGCATCAAAGCAAGCACTTACATACAGTCAGGCCACATGATATCCCAAATCACTGTTTCCTTCCCAGACTAAGCAACAGTCTGGCAATATTTTGCACTTGTACATTTCTTTAAGGCTTTTATTACTTCAGTAAAGCTTTAAGAGTAAAAGCTACATTTTTCAAGACTCCATATGCACCTTGTGGCCTAACTTTCATTAAAAGTCTTTTGGACTTTCAAGTCAGGTTGGTGCAGAAGGAAAAAAGTACTGTGCCTTTGAGGCATGATTTACAGGTATTATCATTCCTCTCTTTCTTTTCAGTCTTTTTGTGGTCCTAAGTCGCATTCTTTCCATCTTGTATTGCTCCATTGATGCAAGTTGAACGTCAAATTAATTGAATCTGGCCTTCTATGATCTGTCTTACTCTGTGGGATCCACTGTGTGCACAAGGAATACTAAAAAAGCAGTTATTTACTGTTAACATAGGAAACAGAACTAAAATTTACCCTCATTATTACATAAAATGTATCTGCATTATTTACATATCTGTAAACAAGGCTTTTAATAAATAGACCAGGAGCTTTTCATATCCTTAAAACTAGTGTCTACACAATATAGACACTATATTGTGTCTATACACAATATACTCTCACAATATACAGAGGCAACCAGGCTCCTAACATTAGGTAAGGTTTTGGTGGAAGTTCAGACACTTCGGTACCAGCTGGGAGCCTTTGACGATGCGGTCACAGAGAATATGGAATACGCAAAAGCATTCCAGAATAATACACATTTTAATACCACTCTTCCCCACCCCTTGCACTGGAAAACCCTGTAATGAGCCTTGTTGGTTGCCTAATAGCACCTTTGTTCACTGTCACCCTAACCTGGGCATGAAGCCTTCCTTGTGTACACTTCAGGAAGTCCTGAAGTTGTAGATGACAACAGGGTGTCAGGAGAGGTGTATCTAAGTCCTCTGTCTGCAAGAAATTCTATAAGGAGCCCAGGCAGTGACTAAGGACATCTTGGAGTAATAGTTCAAAGACCTGTATAACCAAAATCCGATGGAGGGAATTTCTATTTGAGAGCTTTAGGAAAAATTCACGGTCTCTCATTTTAGAGACTTAAATTAAATACTTGAATGAGAGTGCATATTCTTAATGTTTCCCATAGTGTCAGCTCCAGAAAGGAATTAATATCACAATAGGGCAGAACAGACACCTCTAGAGGGCTGTCTCCCTCCACTTTCCCCACGGAGACCATGGGTGACTAAGCTTTCAATGGAAGTGCCTCATTTAGATGCCTTCAACTAGATGCTCTGAACTTTTCTGAGTTTGATACATGAAGGAGATGATTTAGATGTTGAACTGGAATTTGAGGAGATCTAGGAAGAACTTCTGCTCTCTTTCTGTACATGAAAGTTGGGTCTTCAAACAGAGGGAAGAATGAAGCTTCCTTCACCCATTCGCTATAGTAAGTCACAGAGAAATGCTCCACACTGGAGCAAATTAATATCTGGTCTGGCACTGTCTAGTTCAAAACCTTTTCCTCTTTAAATATCGTACAGCAACTACCACACTGCACATTGAGCAAAACAGAAAAACCTGTGGAGACTGTGCCTATGGAGAAGGAGGTAGGGATTGTTTACATACTTGTGTACACACAGTTACATATGCCATGACTGTCTCTTGTTCCTGGCAAGAAGAGTGTCTCACCATTTGTGTTTAATGAACATAGTGGTTCAGAAGCAAAACCCAGTGTTTGTTTTTTTTCATTTCATGTGATATTGAGTAAAGGAACAGTAACATACTAACATACAATACTTATATGTTTTCCATGTTCTCAAGTTGTCTTTTTGTCTTTCATTTAGTGAGTACTGACAGTCTGAGATCCCTCAGACAGAAACTTCCTGGTTTCCCTACCCTCACTCCCAGATTGCCAGAGATAGAAATCTTCTCAAAACAGCAGCTCAGCTCTCTACCCCAAATCTATTTCTGTGATACCATAATTACAAAAATAAATACATAGGTAAGGAAGGAGTAACTTCAGATGTCTTTCACTCTGTTAAAATAAGAAGGAAACATTTCAGCTCTCACCATGCCCAGGGCTTCGAGAACACTCCCAGCAACCATAAGTCTGTTCAAATTACTTTAAATATAGCTGTTTAACTTTTTAAGACCTTGTACTAGGAATTGACAATCTACTTTCAGCAGCAAATTAACTGTATTTCCAGCTCTTTAGTGGACTTTGTTTCAGAGGTTTGTAAATGTTAAATGCAGGATATGCCCTCATTTAGAGAGAGTTTTTAAAGGAGCTGCTCTGAATGGAGTATAATATATTTATTTTAGGATGTTTTTGAAATAATAAGGATTTTCAGTACCTTTACACAGTAGGTGCTGAAAAAACACCCATGTTGTCTTGAGCACATAGAAACAAAACCAACTTTATCTGCTCTGCCTGTTGAGGATTTCCTTCAAAATACTCCTTTCCACGAAGCTACTGCATGCTACATATGGTCCTCAGCTACCATTGCTCCCCAGCTTGCCAAAACAATGCCAGTCAGTATCACAGCACAACTTACACTGAGAATTAGGTTAATTTATAGGCAATGAGATTTACTAACTGTAGTGAGACAACTGGTGAACATGAGGGGGCTATTACATCCATGAGCACCAATCTTCTAATTGGACATGGCTGTTTCACCTCCATGAAAACATGGCCATTTCCACCTGGTTAAATCAGCTCTGGAAATCAGCTGTTTTGGAGATGACATTGGTCTGATACACTGTGAATTTTTTACCAGATTCTGTTATTCAAAAGTCCAAAATAGAATATCATTAAAGGGCACCATTTTTGGAAGTAGATGTGCCAAGCAGTGGGGCACACTCACTTACTCACTCATTAGTCCATAGATGAGAAAACATGACTGGCAAATGAATGTCAGTGGAAAAAACAAGGAGAAAGGGAAGTAACATTAGTATTTTCATTGTCAAGTGTCACTTTGCATAGTATGGAGTTTTGGTGGACCTAGGATTTTGTATCAAAAGTGCTTTGGATTCCAATAAGCTGCACAGCTGGAATAAGTAGATGTAGATAATTCCAGTCTGCTGGTAGCTCAAAGTCTCCTTCCTATCTTATTGCTCTCCCAATGAGCCACAAATATGAGCTAGTATATTTGCTTTGGTTAGTGGTTTGGGGTTATTTTCCCCAGTTGTAGCCATTTGACAAGACCACATCATTTCCCTCTTCCTCTGTCCCTGACACACCATGAAACAATGACAAGGGAGAAGGCAGAACAAAATAGTAGATGATAAAAATGCAAAATGGCTACAGTGGTGCAGTGAGAGCACATTCAGAGGTGTACAAGAGCAATGAAATACTCGGGGAGAAGACAATACATTCATTATATGACAGTTTTATTTATCCAGTCTCATGTTCTCATACCATTTTTATTGATCACAGAACAGTTAGCATACCAACAGGAAGGCTTTTCTGCATCCCACTGGGCATTACTAAAAACCCAGCAATATCTTACATTCATTGGGGTCAAGAGAATTTTTTACATGTAGTCCCATTGCAATACCCGATTTTTAGCTGCACTAGTCACCATTAATGTGTCCACTGATTAATGCAAGTAAGGGTTTAATAGCTGTAAATGGAAGGTCACGAAATATTGATGGATTAGTTTTAACCTCATCTTAAGTTCAATAAACCAAGGATGCCAAACACATCAAGGCAGTTCTAACGTCTCTTAAAAAATATTGATCATTGCATTGTTGATTTTTTTTACAAAGTCTTCAGTGAGACCAAAACCTCTATACATTAACCTACAGGTTAGAGGAAAATGCCACACAGAAGCAATCTTTCATTCCATAGGATTTCTTTTTGAGGCTTAGGGTGACAGTATTTTTCAGAATTCACTTTCCTCCAAGCCAGCATTTTCCTTCCACAAAAAGTGGTCTGCAGGCAGAGTCTCAATCACTTGTGTGGAACTTCACTGTGTTATGCCACCAGCCGCAGCTGCATCCTTTGGCTTAATTGTAAGTCGAGGCTTGTGTAATGAGCTACTGTATTGCTGATGGTATGGACTTGTTTCTGTAATTTTTCAGACCTGCTTGGGAGCAAAGAACTAGGTCAAGAACTTTCTACATCCTCTATACACTGCCTGGCCACGGCCGTAGTGAAGTCTCTTTCCTCATCCCCCATTAATTGTTAGTGTTGGTCTTCTCCTTCATAAGTCCTAAGTTTTCTAGCCTGCTTGTGGGACTCCTTCTTTCTTTTTTGGCCTGTCCAAAGGAGCAGACAACTGGTTCTCAATTACACTATAGAAAATCTCATAGTAGACAACTCTTTTTCTCTTTCCTCAAGCAGGAAAGAAGCTAATCTTTGCTTCCTGCTCAGTAGGGGTGTGCTCCTTCCCGTATATGCTTTTAGTGCTAACTTCTGGTGCACAGTCTTGTCCCAAAATGTTGGGAATTACACTTGTTGGTTAAGATACTCATTACCTGAGAAAAGCATCCTTATTTCTAATCACTGCCCTAGCATCAGTGCTTCTAAGAAGAACCTTCTTGTCTCCAGTCTCAGTTGCATTCTCCCAGTGCTGTTGTTGACAGTCACTGAACCTGAAATATCCTTATCGCCTGTCTCATTAAGTGAATCTCATACTTGATTTTTGAATGGAAGTTGTGTTGACATTAAAAAGTTAGGCAGTTTAACATTTGTCTCTACTTTGGTTCCCTTAGTGAACTTTGAACTTTGTGCTTCTGCTGACATAACAAGCAGCTTTTTTTTCAACTAGCAAACAGTGTTGGTCTAATTCAGCTATGTGGAGAAACACTGGATTTCTTCTTATCTTTCTCATTTATGCCCAGTATTTTCTGCTTGATTTCCCTGACCTATTGCAGCTCTCCTTCAAAACAGTGACAGGACATCCATTGAGGTTAGGAGCCAAAACGCCCTTCAACTTCCCTCAGAGAAAAACATGCCCAGAATAATATCAATTTTGAGCCCTTTTATACAGCTAATGTTACTTAACAGAAGCTGTTACAAAATGAATGTGATGACCTCTACATTGACGAAGAGTTCATTTGGATTTATTACTGTCTTGTTCTCCCTCCTGTCTCTTCACTCAGTAAATATAGAGGTATTGTTCAGTGCTACTGCCAACATGTCCGTAGATTTGAGACAACTTAAGAGTTCTTGGCACAGGCGCCATTGGTACCAAGCAAGCTGTCTTTTCTGCTGTCTAGGTATGTCCCCTCAAGTGTGAGGTCTGACAACTTTGAGGTGCCAATTCTGCAATTCTTCCATCACCCTGTGTACCAAACGTACTGGCAGTCTGGGTATAATTCTTCCCCTTAGTAGTCTGTGAACACAAGCTCTTTTTATCAAAACATCATCCAGAGTTTAAAGCAAATTTTAACAGCCAAGGTAAAGGATAATATAGACGGATTTGCCACTCCCCAAACACTATAAGGACTATACAGGTACCTAGTTTGTCAAAGCTTTGCCATCATAAAACACCCAGAACGTTCTCTTCCACAGTGTTCTGCAGCCTTCCAGGCAGATGCTGCTCAAACAGCTCCCCAGGTCTCCATAGAAAAATGTCCTTGTCAATTTAGATTGTTTTCTGGTTCATTTCCTGGAGTTTTTGACCTTGCTAGTCAAAAGTGATTTGGTGAGCTCTTCGACAAATCGGTCCTAACCTCCCATGGACAGTTCCTGTGCTCTGTATCAAATTGCAAGGACTTTGCTGAATTATTGTCTTGTCTTCTGCTTGTGTTCTCACAGATCCTCAACAAACTGCTACCAAACTAAAGTAATATAATCTGGCTGTGACTGTGCTAATAACCAAAGCCAGATCCTCAAGTGTTTTCAGCCCTACTGATCTGTATTAAAAACAAAGATGTTTAGATACTTAAAAGAGTGTGGGTTCATGTTGCATACCATATATATATATATATATATAAAATTAAGTATATATATATAACCTCATAGATGCTGAATCCTTCATGAACAGGATGGAAGGGAGAAGTCAGAAAACAGATATTAAAAATTATATTACAAGAAGACAAAACTCTGACAGAGTAACTCTGCTCCTTCCTAAGACAAATCACTACTAATCCCAGAATAATGTAACAGAATAAAACCCAAAGATGTTTAAAGTTGAAAGACTGGGCTAAAGAAGAGAGGAGGTAACAACATACATTATGCTATGCTGCATAAAAAGATAGCAGCAGGTAATTCCAAAGGGAAGCAAAGGAGCTGCTGCCATCATTTGTTTTAGGAAGGGGCAGGGGGAAGAGTGACGTCCATGGCTGCAGGATGGGTCAGAGGAGGGGACTGAGGGGGAGCAGAAGGGCTGGCCTGATAGAGCCAGCTCACCAAAGAGGAAAATAGTTTTAGAGAACAAGTGGGCAGAGAAAGACCTTAATGTGGGAGAAACTAATAGAGTTGTTAGTGCTTCTCTCGGTCTCTGCTTACACTTAAAAAAAAAAAAAAAAAGTAGCAAATTTGTGACTAGCATTTCAGCAACTGCTCTTTTTCATGTCTTTCAAAGTGGTTGTTAGCTCCAGGAAACTGAAATAAAACCATCTCTTGCTTTTATGTTGAACCCCAACTGTATTACGTGGCTTCCTCTTCTCCACCTGTGCTGTAAATGCAGCATTATGATGTTATTCAGAGTTGTTGGACCAAATGCACCTTGCACTTGAAAACTACACATCACATCAACATTTTTCTGATGCCTCTTGCAGGATTCTTTAACATCTAGACCAAGCCTCAATGGTGTAATGGAGCAGAGGTCATGTTCCTCTGCGGTGAAGCCCACACCTTTATGCTCTCATGGCCTGGCCCTGAGTGTGCCCAAGGTTTCACCTTCCTGGGTGAGAAGCCATGTTGTGCACTGGCCTTGCCACCACTGCAGGAAGGAGCCCCACCAGACATGGCCTGAGGGCAGGGGATCCACAGCCCTCTCAGTCTCAGCAGGCATGGCAGAAGGTATGGTGCTAGGGAGGTGCAGGAACAGTGTCTTTAAAGGACGAGGCTTCTTCCCAGGCTCTGTGGCCTCCATGGTGTGGTGTTTGGTGGTGGAGAGGGTCACCTGCCCCTCTATGACACAGGCTGGCGACCAGCATGCTCCTGTGTGCAGCAAAACCTTCCTTAGGGAAAGCCCAGTGTGGCAACACTCACAGTCCTGTGGACACACATTTTGATAGTGAGAGATTATGGGAGCCAAAAAACCCACCGGTGAAATGTAGCTGCATCTAGTATAGTTGTGTCCAGCAAGTAATTTGTCTTTAGTAGGTGACAGGATAATGTCACTTGTCCACAGTCTGCTTTGAAATGTTGCTTTTTTTCCCCCCATGAAGTGTTTTATGTGCAGATTTTTTATGTAATTCTGCCAAATACAGCCTTAGATCTTGTTTCCAAAGTGATTTATTTTGGTGATTTCATGTATTGGTCTTCACTGCTTGCACGATGGTGGGAAAACATCTGTCACCTCAGCTACATACCTGAGGGTCAGATTCATCAAATTGGTCTAAATCTTTAGACATGGCAGGTCAACTCTCCTGAAATGAAACAGACGTTTTCTGTGTATCTTTTCTGTATCTTTTTTAGGAAATCCCCACCTACATGATTGTGTGCTTACATACATTTAATCCCAGAAAGCGTGTTTCACTTCCTTTGAATGCACACATCTCACACTATTCAGGAGGTGGGAGTTCTGCTGTTTGTTGAATTACAAGCTCCTCAATAAGACGAGAGCTGGATGGCTACAAGCAGGACAGATAGCAAGCTAGTGTAGGTCAGCAGCTGGTGGCAATCTGTATTGTTCTACAGTAATTGCCTCACTTAATGCTTTTTTACCTTACGCTGCAGGCTAAGTAGCCTATTCTTTCACTGAGGGGTGAGCAACCTCAAGTTACCCCAGACACCCCACCCCCTGCATCAGCACAGCATCCTCTAATTATATATTGTGCTTAAAGTGTTAATTTTTATCAGTTTTTAATTTGCTACCTTACGATTTCAGTGGATGTCTCCCTAGTCTTGTGTTGAGCCAGGGAACAAATCTGTCGCAACAAAGCTTTTATCTACCTTGCCTGAACCATTGCTTACTCAAATACTATAATCATGTTCTCTTTTAAATGTCTGCTTTATCAAATGAACAATCCAAACAATTTCAATCTATTTGTGCGTGGTTTTTCTGTACTCCTGAGCCTTCATGTTGCCTTTTCCTCAATACCCACCACCTCTGCTTCCTACCGTGTTCTGTTGGCAGATGGTGCAATCACTTCTGCAACCTGTTTTCTTTTAATATAATGGATACATTGCATTTTTTGCTGTTTTTTTCTGTGCCATTCTCAAGCAATCTAATGCCAGGTTTTGTTTCTGAATATAGTTGCAGACTGAAGAAAGGCTTTCACTTCATCTGTCTATGATGGTAAGCAGTTGTCCTTCCTGAATAAGAATCCCAAAAAATTCCAAGTTTCCCTTTGCACATGTTATCCAGTGACATTGAGCTTAGCCTGCCCTTGTGCTGTTTGTTACCTCACTAGGGTAAGTCCCTCTGATGTTTCTAGGGGTCTTTTCAGGTCTTGACCAGCCCAAGTAGCCATGACTGCATGTGGGTCATAGCCAAGTCTGTAATTTGAGGAACCCTTTATACCAGACAAAGCTTTCACTAGTCCCCAGCTGCTCACTCCTTGCTTTATAGAGTCATACATGTTTGCATGGTTATGCCAGGAACTAGGCTGAGGAACAGAGTGGTCTAAAAGCTCGCAGAGGGCCTGACCTGATCTTCTGTCTCATTGAACATGCAGCTGTGAAAGCAGATGTCCACAAAAGGGCTGCCATAGTGCAGCAGTGGGAATGAGCTGCAGAGAATGAAGGAGGTTGTGGACCCCTTCTTTCAGCAGCAGTGCTATCTGAAACTGTTAAGCACACTTCGACTTACAGCCTTTATTAAGAATGGCAAATTATGGCTTTGTTAGAACAAGCTTTGTGCTGAGCGATCTGTTATCAACAGACTGATGACTCCTGAGATGAACACTTCACCTGAAGCCCACCTCCGCAGAGGGGTTTGCTATGTGTGCCTCTCCTTGCTACAGAATTCTCCTTTCCACAATCTTGTCAGAAAGGTGATTTCAAGAACTTTCACCCAAATGTTGATATTAGATGTTGTTGAAGAGCAGAGCTGTGGCCTTGCGTTAAAAATCAAATTGGTATGGTATATATCAGACGTCAGATACATAGCCTCTGCTATTAGAAACTTCCGATGAAAGGCATATGAAGAATCATTAGCCTTAAAAACCTAGAGGATGAGATCACAAACACACAATCCAAAAAATCACACAGGTTGGTTTTGGAAAAGCTGATGTGGTATAACAGTAATTTGTTTATACTGTGACAGGTCAATTGGATCAGTGTCAGATCTTCTGTGGGATAAAAAATCTTGCTTTTAATGCATGCTTTTTTCTGAACAGCTTCTATGCAACCGTTACATCAAACACCTCTGGTCAACGTTAGGATTACAAATAGAAAATCTAAAATACATGAAAGTGCTAAAACAGAATTATTCCAAGTTGCAGATTTGGCATTGAAAGATCTCCAGAGTAAAGTCGCATTACATGATTTAAGTTCAATTCTATCCCAATCTTTTGTTAAATGTTTCTGGTGTATTCTTATAGCCTCAGCTTTAATCACATCTCCTTTTAAGAAAAGATTCCCTAATCCATATCTTTCTGAGGTAGACTTCAGAGCTAATATGATCTTCTTATTACCTTTTCCAAAACCTTGACAAAAATTGTCTAATCAGAGAAACAGTAATAAAGTTGGGAAGTGCAATGCAGATAGAGACCCTTGTGCTTTTAATGATTGTAACACTATTTCAACTGCTATGAATTTATTTTATACCAAAAATGACTACAATTATTAAAGCCTTCCATGCAATAATGCCCAAAATATTTGTAGCACAAAAAGCTGATTTATTAATGTAATAGTGAAAATAAGAAAATGCAATTAAGGCAAAGAAGAGTTGATGCTAGTCTGCTGTCACACCAAGAAAAGATGATGTGGCTACTTTTTTTGGTGTTTTAACAGAAGTGGAAGCAATATTTTATGCTTTGCACCACCTATCCTTTTGTCCCAGTTTTCTCTGGACTTGTCACTGGTAATACATGGGCAAACACTTAATTGGAGTAAGTAACCTTTCCTTCTTTCTCTGCTCACTTTCTACTGGTCCATCTCAGATCATCATGGCTTTTGTTCTCTGCACACTACACATCAGAATTTCAAATGTAACCAACAGGCAGATCAAAAGTATTTTTCCAGACTGCCTCTGTACTTCGTAAAAAAAAAAAAAAAGAAGTATGATGTAATTCAACTTTATTTTCCTTTTCATGTCACCTTTTGGTAGGAAATGAAGCTTTGACATTGAAGTTATCATGTACTTAGGTTTATTGTTTGTTTTTTTCTTTTAATGGTGGTTTTTGCAACCGTAAACCAAAAGGGTGATAATTAATGTCTCCTACTGCTTATGCCTGCTGCCATCTACAATGATGAGCTGTTATTATTCTGTCTGCTAATACCTGGAAAGGATATCAGTTGGACAACTAACCCAAAATACAGCAAGTAAAGACCATTGCCACAAATTCCTGAATAGGAGACTTTGTAAAAGATGTTAGAAATTAAGTGTTCTTTATATTGGGTTATCTAGTCCATCTGGCAAGACTGCATTACTGTGCACTCTCTAACGTCTCACATGAGTGCTAGGATACCGTAACTATTAAATATTTTATAATCCTTGAAAGACACCCTCTTCATTTGAAAAACTGTTCCATAATTGTGGCACTAGGTAGACCTGATCTTGAGAAGTGGCCTGGTTCAGTGGGGCTTTACAGTGATGTGCTGATCTTTCTGCTCAGATCTAGTAGTCACTGGCCTGGAGTCTGTCTGAGGAAAATGTCAGATTAGACAGGCTTCCTAGAACTAGAACTGCCAAACAGCCCAGGATAAAAAGCCAGGCTCACCTCTATACCAGTGGGCTGAATAAAGAGAAAAGAGAAAAGGCCACGATTTCTTTTTTTCTCTCTCTCTCTCTCTCTCTTTTTTTTTTTTTTATTTTTAGGAGTTGGGATCTTGTATAAAGGACGTCCCCACCTGTGTAGAAACTCTCAAGCTCCAATTCTGAGTCCCTGTGCGGTTTCTTTGTGGAGACATGTTTGTCAAACTAACATAGTATGTTCACTGTTATTCTCTTGTGTTTTCTGGCAGAAATCCAGAAGTCAAGGGCCACTAGAGAGCTCCCAACATCTGGAATTCACAGTCTTTTTTTTGTGTGCTCTTCCCCTGGCAGTGGCAAGGCAGAGAAGCTGCCATCAGCAGCAGTTTGGGTATATATCTCAGAAGCCATGCTGCTCCACACAGATGATACAGAAGCCACCCCTCCTGGCAGTCCTTCTGTTGCAGATGGCACAGGACCCCCCCCACCTCCACCTCTCACATAAACTTCTTTTACCATTTCTCACTACCTTCATCCCCCTTAGAAAATCTGTTACTTGCAACTTGTTGTAATCAATACCTTGTGCTAATTAAGGCCTGGCCACCAGCAAAAAGTGTCACCAATGAGACTTGCTGATTGTAAGCCATAAGTACAAGACAATAATGTTTGAGTATTTCAAACAGAATTTAATTCTTGACTACAAGTCCTTTCAGTCTGGTGGTCTGTGGAGTTTTTGACTTTTGACTTGCTTTTTGGAAATAAATGTGACTCAAAAATAATTTACTTCCCTCATAACATGTAGGGGAGGAAAACACAACATTTTCTTATGGAAACTCCTGAATGACAGCAGTTGAAAGTTAAATCTATTTGATTGCTCCATCAGTCTTCCAAGCCAACTCCTTAACTAGATTGAAATATTTCAGTGGGATGCTGAAATGTTGAATGCACGTGTGAGGAATCTACACTTGACAATGCTGGAGACCAGGAAACAGTGTTGTTCACAGTGTATGTGTTAAAAAATAAAATAAATTAAAAAGTAAGTGCTTTCTTGCAATCAGTAAGGTATTGACTCAAAAGACTAGGATCTGAGAATATACTTCACTGTAAGGACCATATTCAATTCAGGCATCTTGGATATTTGACTTGTACCTCAATTTTAGATGCCTGTTGAATCCCCATTCTAAAGTAAGGGCTGAAGTTCTTTAAGAAGTGAACAAGCAGAGGCCTTCAGAAAGAACCTTTCTTTTTACATGGTGACCCAGTCCTTTCAAATAAGAGTATAAATGCTAAAATGTAACATCTGTACTATGCAGACTGTGTTGCAGATTCACTACCCACATTGCTGATTTTTTCCCCTCAGTGCAATTCCTTATTGTTGTAATCTGAAATAATAATATAGTATACTGTTCACTGTATCTTCTATGTAGTTGTTCCTACTTGCAGTCTATATTTGTTTAATGGAGAAGTTAAAAATGTAATACACTGCTCCTGCTGATCAAAGTTGTGTAAAAGCTGTTTTTTCTCTTAGCTTATGCATGTAAATATCTTTTGCTGTTCCCTTACCTCTGTGTCTCACCATTGTTTCCTTGTTTAAGATATGTTTACTGTCACGATAGATTTTTTATGAGGTTCCCACAGATGCTTTCCTGAGAAATGTTGATTCTGTCTCTCTGTCTGTCAGCCCTTTTCAGTCTGCTTTAGCCTCAGTATCCTTTGAAGCCATGGTTCAGGTTCAGCTGAATTTGTCAGAGGGCTTGAAAGTTCAGATATTAAGTTTTCATGAGTTTCAATGAAGTAAAGTTTTGCTAGGTAGGCAACCACATCAGCAGGCCACTGTTGGAGAGGCTCCAGCATGACTTTGATCTGTTCAGCTTGCCTGTAGGTCAGCAAACACGTGTGTACTGGCCTGCTGGTCAGGATTCACAGTGCTTGGAACAAGCCCAAGCACATGACATGAATCATATTCCCCCACAGTCACCCTTTTGCTAGACTAAGCAATCCAAAGCCTTTTAGTTTCCTCTTGTAAAACAAGCTCTTCATTCCCTGGATTATCTGAATATCATTTGCAACTGTTGGAATTTCAACGCCTCTTTCTTAACCATGGGTGGGCAGAGCTGCACATGGGAGTCCTGCTGAGGTCACATTAGGACTAGATGGTATTAATATTTGCTTGACTCCAACAGAACTATCTTGGCCGATTCCAGACCGATTCTCAAAAAGCAGCAAGCAAGTACTTACATTTGTGCAGTGAGTGTGTTTGAAGAGTTGCTGAGAGCAAGAGGCCCATTTTTACCCACAACTGATTTTTTTTCACCTATTGATTTGCACTGGAGCAAACTACCTTCTGCTTCTCTACAACTCCTTAAAATGCCTCTTTGACATTTCTGCTTCTGCATATCTCCTTTAAATGCCTTGAGCCACATACACGATGACTTTGAATCTCTGGCTAGTGACAATGGCTTCAGTATCTCTAGAACAATAAAGATGACTTGACTAAGACAGTCAGGACTTACTCACTTAAGCTTTTCCTCCCTTTTCTTTCATTTGCTTGATGTTTTAAGCAATAACATCAATTTAATGAAAATGACATCCCGTGAAATGCTAGAAAGCATTTCAAGGTGGAGTTCAGAATTTATCTTTTAAGGGAGATTAATGATTTCTTGACTTGTCCCTCATTTACTTCATAGGAATACATCTCACAGTAGCAAATTTTGCTGCTTGGCCATCCAGTCCTCTGTACCCTGCAGAAATAATGCTATTTTTTGAACAAGCTGTTACAGATATTAATCTCATTATGTCTCTATGTCTGATAAGGAAGGTTGAGATGAGTACAGGCAAGTAGCTAAACTAACTGGAAGACAGAAAAAGAGAAAGTGAAGCTCTTTTGCGTGGTGGCTGTAGAAATGGACGAGTGCTTAATATTGGGTACTAGAATTTAGAACTCAAATGTATGCTTGAACTGTGATCTCTGGTTACTAAAAGGTTTTCTGGCCAAGCAAGTGGGTCTTCTGGTAAGTTTCCTTCAAAGTTGTGACACAAGAGAGAAACTGTCTTCTGGCCTGTTTTAAGCTTGGCTTTTTCAAATATACTGGTGGATTTTTAGCTGAAATACTGAAGATATGTTTGAAGTTTGCTCATCTTTTCTTTGGTTGATAAAAATAAAAGAGTGAAATGAAAACAGATTTTTGTTTTGTAACAAGGAAGGACTCATTTTCCTACCTAGCAGAAAAGTATTGAGTTATGCTATTTCATATGAAAACCAGTTCTCAGTAATGAAAGTGTTTTTCTTTTTATGTGATAAGATGGGTAGACCATAAAGTATCTATAAAAATGAGGAATAGGAAATATAATGTTATAAAGAGCTTCACCGTGTGCTTTTTGTTAGGATTGTTTGGTAAAACTGACTTGCTGGAAGTAATCCACAAATAGGCTTAAAAATAAGCCTCAGAATTTTATTCTGAATACCTCATCAACAACAATAATGTTAACATTATGCATCTTGACAGAGATGATTCTTTGTGTCAAGTATTCGTTTTCGTTTTGGAGCTATTGCACTTTCAAGAGTGTTTGCAAAACATCTTTGGACCTCTTAGAACCACTCCAGTCATGGTAATTTTAATCTCTTATCTAAAGGCTTCCCATTATTTCTATTCAGTAACGTGAAAAAGGCAATCAATCACATACATTTAGATAACCAGAACTATGAGGAGCATCTGTTTTCCAGATATCCTTGTGTTGTACGTGACCTATGGTCCCGCTTTGGCTGGAATCTGATAGCATTGTATAATTTTGCATGCCATCGTTAGAACATTCCTCAGAGAGGCACTGGGACAGGCCCCAAGCCTGGGAGCAGTGTCTTTGGGTGATCTTCCTGCTCTTAAGGAAGCTCCATGAAACATCATGCCCAACACATGTGGAGCAGTGCCCTGAGGATGGGTATGCAGTCTTTGGTGGGAAGGCATGAGCAGGCCTGCATGCTGAGCTGCACGTAAGCCACATAGCAATGTTAGCACGATGATCACCACATCTCATAGCAAGGTTTTGTAGCTGTGATTCAGTCAACCACAGCATTGGGTTGCACATTGGTTTGCAAAAAGCATGCAGACACATCCCTCCTTCTACTGCACCAGGCCTACATGTGCAGAGAAAATGGAGACTGTGCATGTCAGCCAGTAATGTGATACATTAGGAGCAGATCAATAGAGCTGCCATTAGATGCTGATCCTTCTACATCTTCAATAAATATGGTTTGAAGTTTTGACTCCGAGTTGGTCTATTCTGGTGTTCTGGACCAAATGTCTCTGGTGTACAGGCAGCTAGAAACTGTCTGAAGCTTTGTCTGGGCATTGTGGTTCGGGTCCCCTGATGGGGATGGAGCACATTTGGGGAGCACCTGGTGTGGGACTTGAGATTTAGTTTCTCTGAAAGCAATCTAGTTTGTATATACAAACCCCACTCCTTTTACACAACAATGTGCAATAAGTGTGAACTACTGGGGAATTTGATTCAAAACTGCTTTAAGGGTCCAAGCCAAAATGCCAATGCAGACACAGCCTAACTAATTTTCTAATTATATGTGGTCACCTGATTCAACATTTCCTTTAGATTAGCAAGATGTGTACAATTCACATAACTTAAACCTGGTGTCATTCCACATGCATTCTCATGAAAGAGCATGCAAAAGTGTCTTGAAAATGAAGAATGGTCTGTAATGACCATTCATTCATAATGAATTTTAGTTTACATTGTGATATTGCACAGATAATGGATTGAAATGCCAGAGAAACAAGTTAAGCTATTGGAAGTTCTGAGATGGTGGCTACTACCACGACATGATTGTTTACAGAAACTTTAAAGTTATGCTGTATTTTTGAGAAATTTTCCAGTGTATACAGGATGTTGGACAAAGGAAGTGATTTGAATGCAAAGCCTATCCAAATCCCTTGAATGCTTGAGTGCCTCTACTTTTATAGACTTAGAAACATTTGGAAGAAAATTGAAAAATCTGTATTTTAATTGTAATTATAATTCCTTATCAGGGTGAAAGGAATACAAATTACATCCACTGACATTCAAACAAGGAAAAAAAAAAATAAATCAAGTTTGAAGCTAATCCCTTGATCTGTGATTCAAATCGAATCCAGGTCAGTAATGACTGGAAGCTGTTATCATCCGGATGACCATTCCCTAAAACAGCTGAGGACATGTCAGGCTGACTTCCCTGAAGACTGGTGGGTGTATCACAAAACGCTCCATCACACCTAATCATCACAACTTCTCTGCAAGTTAAGATCTTAGGGCTCTCCCAGTCCATTAACCTTCATAGCTATGCAATTCTTTAAAAAAAAACAAACTATTTATTTGCACACAGATTGCACTACAGTTGAGTTTTAGGATGATGTTTTAAAGCAGTTTACCAAGACTTAGTATTATTCAGTGATGTTGAGATGTAGTAGTTGGAAACACTTGTCATAAGTCTCAACAGAAAAGGAGCAACTGGAAGGCTAACCAAATCTTACGTCCTATGTAAAACCTCCAATGAAGACATAAAAAAAAGCAAAAGTCTATGTAATGTTATAATAAAATAAATTTCAAATTTTAACGTCATATTTTATTAATCAGGAGTACCTTTATGATCTGATACGGGGCAAATCTAGGTTTACATCATTACACATGAGGATAAAAGTCTTGAGCATCCTTAACCCATGCTGTCTACAGACCTGGTGCTAGAGTTACTGAAGTCCACACTCCAGATGACAGTAATCTAATGTGTTACCAGCCAAATGAATATAAAAGGGGAAGATTAAAAAAAAAACAACCCAAAGCATCATGAATTATCTTCCATAGAAATATTGAGAGTACTTTGAAACAACAGTTCATTCCTTACTCAGAAAAGCTGAAGGCTGCAAAGGTCTCCTAGATTACCATAGTAACTAGAAGAATAATTTAAATCTGCCTTTTGAAGAGTTGTAAATAATGCAAATGTAATATCAGTCACTGCTTATTGCCATTTCACATGCTGCAGAAGACAATGTGAAGAAGATTGTGGAATCACTGTTCCTCTTTTAAGGAATTCCAGCACAATAAAATGATGTGTCCAAATCTCTCTCTTTCTCTGTTGCTTCTCTCTGGATCTACCTGATGATAACTAAGACCCTGTACGTCAGGCTTCATCTACTTGTCTCTTTGGGAAGCTGAAGTACTTGTAGACATCCCCTTCTCTGTCCAAAAATGATAATTATAAATGATGGAGAATATTAGTAAGACTAGACTGTCTCTATGAGTGTGTGTGCCGAGCGTTGAAGGATCTGCTGGAAGCAGTACGGTGCTGGCACACAGCTGCAAAATGCATGTGAGGGTCTTCAGCATTGCCTGCAAGAGTGGAAACACATATATGGGTGCTGCTTTCAGTTCTGTTATTAAGACTTACTCTGATAATTTATTAGGTGGGGATTTAAATACAAAGATGAGATGGTACTGATGATCTTCTACAGATTGCTATACATAAAAAGGGACATAAAAATCCAATCATGTATGTTGGAATAAAAAATACATCAGGCCAAGAAATTGCTGAAGAGCTACATAGATAGCCTTTTATGTCATCTAGAAAGTAGACATTATAAATAATTCGGAAGATATCCAAGGTATATGTATGAATAGGAAAGATATGGATGAGGATTATATGGAAACTTGGAATCTTGAGCCAATTCCCAGATGCTATTTTAATTCCATATGGTGCACAATGATTTCATAAAATACAGTAAAGCAGTGGCACGTGATTTGGAAAAGCAAATGAGTGCATGCTTTCAAGCATTAGGCCTTAGTCTCTTCCCATTTCACAGAATTACAGAATCACAGAATGTCCCTGGCTGGAAGAGACCTCCAAGATCATCCAGTCCAGCCTTAGACCTAACAGCGCAAGCTCACCACTAAACCATGTCCCTAAGCACCAGGTCCACATGCCGTTTAAATGCCTCCAGAGATGGTGACTCCACCACCACCCTGGGCGATCTATTCCAATACCTGACAACCCTTTCAGTGAAAAAATGCTTCCTAATATCTAACCTAAACCTCCCATTGCATATCATTCCTCTCCTTAGACTGTAATTAGATGGTTCTGTATCTCCTGGGTCAACCTTTCCCTGTCATGGTAGTCATGATAGAGGTGAGAAAAGAGCCTTCTGAAAGTAAGTTGAAAATTATTAGCAAATTGAGTAAAGTGCTGCTTAGAAATTACTTCCTTTAGCCACCAACCTATACACATTTTCATCTCATCTAATTACTCTGCCCTCGTCAGATGCAGGAGAGGAACAGATCCAGTTTACATCCTTAAGACAGCCTGGCATGTTTTGGGATCTGGGCAAAACTCTTTTCTTCCCAGAGCCTTTGTCACCCATATTCATCTTTCCCCTGGAGAAGCCACATTTTCTCAAAAACATCATTTTCTCCATGCTCTCCAGCTCTGGATTAGTGAATTGCTTGTTAGCTCCATTGCAGGGCCTAGAAATACAGTCTTGCTTTTGCTTAGACTGCTCTTGAGCCTTGGCAGCCTGATACACTGAGAACATATATATACCTGTGGTGTGTGCGCCAAGGCTGTCTGGCCATGATCCAGGCAGCCTTTATGTTTTGTCCAAAGGGGAAATGTGTTGTTGCTGCCTTTTTTCCCTGACGTATGGGGCACCACCTCAGGAAACCTATACTAAGATGTCGTTTGAAAACAGTACTATTTACCACTGACCTTTACTGTATTTATTAGAGGCAGAATGGGAGCAGATAGGAAAATCCTCTAGTAAAGAGAGATATGCCCATAATTAAAAAAGAAAAAAAAAAAAAAAGCAGCTCTGACAGACAATCTATTAATATATATTCAATACAAAGAATTAAGTTCAGTGCAGATTATTAAGGCATGAGCCTTTGCCTCTTTAAAGATACAGGGACTTTGTTTACATTGTGGTACTGGTATGAAATATATGAATGAAAGCTCCAGCAGGAGAAGTGTAAATGAAATAAGATGGTTTAGGATTGGTGTTAGTCTTGTGTTAAAATAGACAGGACCCATGCAGGTGGGCATAGCACCAAGTCTTAGAAGAAAACATAGCTAGTTCTTATCAATAACACAAATAAGAGAACTCCCTGTAATGTGATTTCTGACTTGATAGCATTCTCTTAAATGAATATAATCTTTAGCCTATTAAACTTTACTCTAACATTGTATCAAATTCATAGCACTTAAGTTGCACTTTGAGGAGGCAAAGTGCTGTGAGGTATTGATCACACAGCAAAAAAGATGTTCTTGAGACGTTAAAAAGACTGTAATAGTTTTATCTGGGAGTTGAAAGACTCTATCAGTCTCCCAGCATTTTTTTTGGAAATGGGAAACTGAAGCCGAAAATGTAGATATCCACTGAGTTAATTATTCTGTGTAATCCTCTGATTTTCCAAAATTATTAGAAAGATCAATCACAGAAATAGTTCTGCAACAACCACCTAAATTTATACACTTTTTTTTTTTTACTATCCCCTGATTTCATATACATTTAGCCTGACTCATTTTCTCTGTGGTACCACTCTTACTCTGTATTATAGTTCCACTCACTTGAATTTGCTTTGCAGAGAAGTCAGGTTCAAGATAGATAATGGTAGGTAGAATAAGAGAATAAGAAGGCCCTAAATCCTGCTGACCTTTGTTATTACCTAGAAATTAATTTGGTTGCAAGTTTTAGCTGCAGCTGGTTTTTGCAATCCAGTTTCAAATTCATCAAAAAGGAACATAAATATTTTTATGTTATTTCAACCCTACTCATCTCCCTTAAGATATGTCACTATAAAATAACCATACTTTTAAAGATTGGTGTTTTATCCGTAAGATTAGGTAAAATTAATTTTTACTGTGTATTTATATACTATCTAACATAATTTCTTCTAGCATTACAAACCACAACTGAATTTTTCACTGGTGAAGTACCATGTTTCCATAATGCTTTCAGGTTTCACAGCTTCATTTTTTAAAGGCTTTTGTTTTTATTTTTTCCAAATAAAGCTCTATTAAAGTTTTTGAAATAAAGAAGTTTCTAGCCTGGATAGGCAGAAGACTTCCACTATTAAGTTCTCTTGAGTTATGTTTGTTTGAAAGAAAAAGGGCACTGAATAAATCATAGGAGAGAAAAGCCAAAGATAAAATAATGGAGATGATACCCAATATATGTGCCTCTTCAGGTTTGTAGAAGACAGTATAGATGGCCATTTGAGTGTAAAAGCCTATGTTCAACATACTTATGATGCCTTTTGTACTATACATGCTGTAAATTTGGTCCAAACAAGACAAATCACAATCAGAAATAGGATGCTGCCAAATCACAGGTTTAGTCCACATATAACACCAGTACAAGGTTTAAGATCGAGTACAAGATTTCCCTGTTCAGTGCTAGAGACCCTATTAGTTAACCTCCAGACACATTGCTTCTTCACAGTGCAGCACTGGATTTACCCACAAGAAAGCACTTATATGAATCATACATTAGTGGTGAATTATGTAGATGTGAAAGGATGTATCTACAACTTCAGTTTGTATTGCCCTCTCTATTGATTTGGAAATAAAACCCCTTCTTGTTTTGCGCTAATCGGTTGCTCAGTTTCAGTTCCATAGTCTTCCAGGGTTACCCAACTTGATTGTCTCATCTGCAGATCTGGGCTGGGCTCTCCAAGCCTTTGCTCTCTGACTGCACCTAGTGTGTGGCCATATCCAATTCAGATGGCATGGTCAGATCTGGGGCACTCAGTATTGCCCAGTTATGAACCTGCTTCATTGCAGTTGGGAAAATTAAACAGGACATCTATTTATTTATTTATTTATTCATTTATTTAAAGGGATTTTAAAAAATTTTAATGGATTAGCTGCCTCTGGCTTTCAATGCTTATGTTTCATGTCAGAATTTACATGACTGCACTCTTCATTATGTTGCTTTCACACCTTTGTGCTTCCAGAAGCTCTCAGCTGTTTCTTCACACTATAACTGAGGATCAGGTAGCTAGGAGGGCACCTGTGCTTGTCAATGTATTGCATGTAGAAGGAAATGAATTATTTAAACCTTATCCATTTGCAGCAGTGCTGCATAGGTATAAAACTCTGACATAACTTCTGTGAAGTTGTGGCAGTAGCTTCAGGGATCTGTTAAGTATTCATTGAGCATATCCCCATAAGAGTCATTTGCACATTTAAAAAATCTACTATAGTTTATAATCCACTGGATATTTCAATGCTTTGTTCTGTATTTCAAATGATAAATTATAAAAAGTATTTACATATATTTCTCAGGTAATTTTAAAATCAAAGTTCTTTAACAGCTATCGTTCTTAGACATTTAGTAGGAGAAACACTGAAAGTGTGTATTAAATTGCAGAAAGAAATTGGTTTTGAATTTATTTGTTTCAGAAAGAAAGAAACCCCCCAAACATGTATACTTAAATTCATGTCTATTCAGCAAACCATATAAACATACCAACGCTCCACTGGAACTTCAAGACATACTTAAGAGGCCTGACAGAGAGCGATAGACTTAAACAAATGCTAAAAGTTAAGTGCTTTGTTGAAACAGAATTCAGTGATGCAATTCCCACTCTGTAAATTATTAAATAGATGTAGGTGAAGCTGTAAAGTATGAATTTTAGCAACCTTGTTAATAAGTCTGAAAAAACTCCTCTGGTAGAGAACTAACAATAGTTAAAAATATGAATGCTATCTTTTCACAGAGTTATACAGTTTGGTTACATTTAGGTATAAAATGGTATCTTAAAGAGCATGTGTAGAAACAGATACAAGAATAAGTTTCCTATCAAAGAAAAATAATATTGTCTTTAAAATGCAACTTCCCTAGCAGATGAGCATCTGCAGCATTAAATTCTGCCCTGAATGAGCAGTAGGGAATAACTGGTGCAACATCTGACCTCCTGAGGCTCTGAATTTAAGGGGATATGGTCTGGATGTAGGTCCTATTTTAAAGAAGGTCTGACTGGATTATTGCTGTGGTCTCTACTAGCCTTAAAAAGCTATGGGGTAAAATGTGTGAAATATGTTCTCCTATATATGAGTTGTTAAAATATTTGGATCTTACCTTATGGCAAATTGTTTTATGTTAAGCTTATGAACTACATATAAAACATCAAGACAGAAAATACATGCCATTGGTTAATTCGACCTAGGGGAAGTTTGCTGGACAGTTTGTATGGAAAATATAAGTGACAAACTTCAAGGAGAAGGGTTATATTCTTTCTAAAGCTTCTTAATGCAGTATGCCCTGCTCCCAAAGGGAATGACTCATTATCAGACCTTCTGTTGACAAAGAATTGTTAATTGTCACTCTAAAATTTACTCTGTTGTTTATGTATTTCTGATTAGAATCTGATTACACTCCCTTTGCTTAGACATGTAATGCTAGCACCAATATTAATCTATGAAACTCTAAAAGATCTAATTACGCAAAGCTTAGACTAATTTTCAGCATAATGGTCAGAGAACATGGCTTTGAAGTAGGAGTGTTTAAGAGAAACTGCCAGTTGTTCAAAGATAGCCAGTTGGATATGTAGATAGCTGTGGTTTCATTAGCATGTAAAGGTTTTACTGAGCAGAAAGCAACGCTATAAAAAAAAAAGAAAAGAAAAGAAAAGAAAAGAAAAGAAAAGAAAAGAAAAGAAAAGAAAAGAAAAGAAAAGAAAAGAAAAGAAAAGAAAAGAAAAGAAAAGAAAAGAAAAGAAAAGAAAAGAAAAGAAAAGAAAAAGAAAAGAAAAGAAAAGAAAAGAAAAGAAAAGAAAAGAAAAGAAAAGAGGAGGAAATGAGAAAGTAGAAAATCGACTTGTAAAGACTCAGGTGGGAAACAAAGAAATTAATGACATGGATTAAAAGTAACAAGATTTTTTAAAAGTTACTTGATGGAGTACTAGCAGGCAACTGGATTAAATGAAGGAAAAGGGCAATTTTTATAAACATTAGGAGGAAAAGAAAGGAAGAATCCTACATCAAGTATATGTGAAGTACGGTAAGTAATTAGTACAACAGATTTCTGTTTGATATTTGGAGCAAAGAAATTATGTATCCACATGAGAAAAAGGCAAAAAGAATAACTATTGCCTGCAAGAAAGCAAGCAGGCCAGGATGTTTTCAAATTAAACTTCAGTCCTAACAGAGTTAGATGAGTATCTGTCTTCAGCTGCATTTCCCTAGGTCACAGGTAATTCCAGAAGAGTATTGTCAAAATTGCATCAGTTTTGAAAAGCTCGAAAGGACCTATTGAATAATTAATGATGCCATCCATAACCATAACCATAGCAAAGAGATTGCTAATTTGGGATCTTATTAACAAAAATTAGAGGTTAAAATTAAGATCAGCCAACATGGCATCCCAGAAGGTAGACCTCACTACCATCCTTTTGCTGGGGGAAGTGTTTGTGCTTCTTTGTTTGCTTTGAAAAGTTTGTAATTCTGAGTGCTGAAGATGACTGTGTTCACATAATAGCCATTGATTTCTTCAAAGCTTTTTAGTCAATACCACAGTAACACTTTGATTTAAAAAGAACTTCCATTATATGAAATTACCATTACATGGATTTAAAACTGACTCACTGGTTGATCTCCAAATGTCACTGTTAATGAAAAGACATAAACAAAGAAATGTATTGTGATGAGGATTTTTCCCAGAGATCGATTATTTTTTTTTTTTGCCTAATAATTTTATCAGTGATCTAGACAACTTAAAATATAATGGTAAAGTTTGTAGATGATAGTAAATATTGGAGAGCATGCACTACTTTTGCCAGTGGGGCTGAATAATCCCACTGGGAGTCACAATCCAACAAAAAGGCAAATTAAAAGGGCCAGGTATTACACATGACAATGCTAGTTGTATCTACAGGGTAGTATCAGGATCAGAAAAGATTTTTTTCAATGTATGTGAGGTTTCAGAAATGCAGTGTGTGTGTGTGGTTTATCAAATGCTGAAGAGAGCTAAACTGACCGCCAGGTATAGCAACGAGCAAAAGAGAGTGCTCATGGCTGACTTTTCAACCTGGACATCAAAGGTACAACACTATCCAGTGGCTGGAAATGTGAAGTTGGCTAAAAGCAAACTTGAAATGAGAGACGGTCTGCCAGCAGCAAATATAACTGCCAGAATAGGTTATTGGGGAAGGTGGAGGACTCACACCTACTAAGTGGGTGCAAAACTAACCAGAATTCTTCTCCACATACATAGTTCAGCCTGGTTTCAGCATGGATAGTCATAACGCTGCATGTTTCTTTTGGTTGAGGACTCTATGAGGTGATACATATAGAAGTAAACTGCACGGGGTAGGAGTATGGGCTCAGCATTGAGAATTTGCATTGGTCCATGCTGTTTAATGACTGCCCAACACATGGTATGGTTACTCACCAGCTAACACGCTTTCAGATGACACTGAACATGAAAACAAACACCACCATCCCCTAAGGTCAGGGAATAAATAACTCCTCTGCAGTCCTGCTGGAGGATATGAGCCCTGTATTGCCCTGTATTGTTCATTACATTTGCAGCTCTTCATTAAGACAATGAATGTATTAAAATCTTGTATGTCTGGACTTCAGCTGCTTGGCTGTCACAGCAAGGAAAGGCTCCTCTCTGATGCACAAAAGCCCAATTGTATTTTGCGAGTAGAGGGTTATCTGCCTCTGACACGCTGGAAATTAATCCCTCCTAGAGCCAGAACATTGGTGGGAAACCACTTGTATTCTGAGATCATCTGGAGAACCCTTCTTCTCTGACACTTGTCTGCTATGGTTTTTTCATACAGCAAAGAAAGTACCAAAGCATTCAACAAATTTATAAATAGGAAAGAATTTGCTTCCAAGTTAGGGAAACCTTACCTGTCTTTTGAACATGGGTTTTCTCTTGGGATCATTTGGAGATACGGCACCACTGCAGATTAAAGAAGAAGCCAGCCCTTAGTCAACCTCACTTTCTCCTGTTCTTTGGGCATAGCACACAGAGCTCAGTCTGCTGTAGAACAAGATGGCTTCTACTGTGACTGCTGAAGATGAGTAACAAAGTCATTGGGCTGGCTCTCTGTGGCGGTGTCTTGAGAAAATTTAATAGTACATGGCATGTGGTGTCTGTAATCTATTAATCCACTATTGCCTTAAGTGCTGAAATCATCAAGGGCTGTGAAACTTCCTAATCAACATATAATGAAGGCATTTGAAGTTTTCTTTCCAAAAAGTATCCTGAACAGATAAGGCCAATGCCCCAATGATTACACGACAAATTTTATGTTGCATACATGAAAAAAGGCATTGCAAAACTTGTACAGAAGAAGCAGCTTGCAGACTTCTTTTCTTTGGATTATTGCATTTCACAAACTTTGGGTGAATTGTTTATGGAAACCTGATGCTCCAGCATTAAATAAGCAATTTGTTCTATTAACTTGCATTAATTTTTAGGTTAAGTTTCATGTGTTCTCTCCTTACTATAAAAAGGAGGAACAAAAAGAATGAGTTATAGCACTGTCTGTGAATCTTAATGGCCTCTGTTTGTACATGTAGGTGCCCACATATAGAATAATTTAATACTCATCTGAATTATTCTGTTTTTAAAAAAAAAATACGGGATGAGTTAAAAGAATGAGTGGAACTGACTTGACTGCCTTTGAAACAATAATTAAATCTCAACTTGTGTAGACAAGCATAATTTCAGTGAAAGCATGCCAACTTTGCCTAGTTGCAGAATGTGGTCTTTTGTAAAGTTTCTTTTTACTGGTAGCCTTGAAAATTAAAGGGAAAAGAGAATTCATGTCTGAACTTAGACGTTTGCCATGATCCCAAACTGGATTTTCTTGGTACATGCTGTAATTCAATTAAAAGTGGGATTTATTCTAGTATGGGATCAAGTTATTTCACTCCATACATCCTCCCTTGTATGAAATTCCCAAACTGATTTTGAGGGTCCAGAGAAAGGTGCTGCGCAGGGTACGGATTGCATATGCCAGATTTCTAGTGTCATGTAAAAATGGAACAAATTCCTGGAATCCCGCTGTTTGAAATTCACCTGTGGAGACACATGAGGGCACCACTGAGCGAGGGATGGCTGCTGGTGGAAAATTGGATGCCTACACACAGCTCCTGCCGGCTACCTCTCTTGACGCTCATGGACTCCAGGCAAGGGACACGGCTGGTGACCTCAGGGCAAACCCTCGAGGCGTACCAGGGGAGTACGGAGTGGAGACCTGAAGAATGGACTCTCATGATCTGTTAAAAGATTTGACAGGTCAGCTTTAAGTGTACTCAAAATTTCTGAGTATCGTTTTATCATTTTGGGAAATACGGTCATATTCATACACCTTGTTTTAATTGCAAGATACCTTCAGTCTTTGTGGCATCTTCTTAGTAAGAAGTAATAATACAAATAAGACAAAAAACCCCTGCAAATAGTAAAGAGTTAATGGTACCTAACTTTGTCTTGCTTTCTCATCAATTTTCTAGGATGCACCTTTCAAAGTAGGATAATAATGACCAAGCCTCATTAAACTGATTTAGAAATTATTTTTAAAAGAAAAATATAAAATTAATGACCCATGTTATAATATCAACAAACAACTTCAGAATGTACATTGATAAACTATTGCTACTAAAAGAACTTCTCCATTGATGAAGATTATCCAAAATTAACATGATGAAGGCAAATGCTGGGTAGGCACTTAGGAAGGCATGAAATTCATATAGGGAATAGCTAGCAAAGAAAGGGTGCTGTTGGCACTGACCCCCTACTCAAGGAGTCAACATGTAGTTGCCATTGCAACAAGAACATATCTCATTAAGGGATGCATTGGCAAATGGGCTATAAGACACCATTAGTTGTTCTATTTTTTTCATTACTGGTGAGGTTGGCTGGTCCACGGTGTCCTATTGTGGATATTGGGTTCAAACATCTTGAAAAGAGCAACAAGAACAATAAAAGTTTGTGAAAAAATCACAAATTGAATCAAAAAGCAAGGACTGAAGGCCACATATATCTCATGATAGCTTTAGACGTACATGTAGAAGAGTGTCGTAAACACGATAACATGAGGTATCTTTCACAATCACAAAAGGACAGCAAATTTAACTAAGTTAATTTGAAGAAAGAGAGACTTGTGCAAAAACAGTTAATGGACACCTGAAGAGAATATAGAATCATAGAATCATAGGATGGTTAAGGTTGGAAGGGACCTTAAAGATCGTCAGGTTCCAACCTCCCTGCTATGAGCAGGGACACCTCACACTAGACCAGGCTGCACAAAGCCTCATCCAACCTGGCCTTAAACACTTCCAGAGTGGGGGCTTCCACAACTTCCCGGGGCAACCTATTCCAGGGCCTTACTACCTTTATGGTGAAGAATTTCTTCCTGATGTCTAACCTAAATCTCCCCTCTTTCAGTTTAAAACCATTACCCCTTGTCCTATCACTGCCCTCTCTGGTGAAAAGCCCCTCCCCAGCTTTCCCGTAGGCCCCTTCAGGTACTGGAAGGCTGCTGTAAGGTCTCCCTGGAGCCTTCTCTTCTGCAGGCTGAACAGCCCTGACTCTCTCAGCCTGCCTTCATAGCAGAGGGGCTCCAGCCCTTGGATCATCTTCATGGCCCTTCTCTGGACCCTATGAACTACGCTTGAGGTTTTTAAGAGCAAGGTTAAAAAAAACCCATGATATGTTAGACCTGAAATATTTGCAATCCTGCTTAATGTGAGTAGATGCTTGATAGAAGGCCTCAGGAGATCCTGCATTTTATGATTATCAGCTGTGTACAAAAGTCTTATTGATAGAACATCTTGTTGATGCTTTTTGCATATTTAACATCTTTTTCAGTTCTACCTTCTTTCATTTAATAAAGATTAAAAAACAATAACCCAGCAAAATTTTTTAGAGTCTCACTAATTTTCCTTCACAGAACTGCCATTCACCAAGACCAAAATTGTATGGATGAATGGAAGGAATGAGCAGGGATGTTGCTGCTGCTGCTTCTGGTTGTCTGGGGACTATCATCTTCAGCCATGGATTAAACTGGAGCAGAAGCAGAAGATTTTTTTTTTTTCCCCTCTTTTCAAAGCCATGCTCTCCCCCTACCAACTGGGGGAGGGTGCTTATTGTACCTGGTGGCATCCTCAGCTAGTCTCTGTCTGGGCTTTGTATTTATTCCATTTATTATATTTCATTTTCAAAGTAGAGCAACATTACCATACACTTTCTCATTGGTTCTAGTAAAACATCTTTGTCCATGGAGTCACCTTGAACAGACTGGTTAGAACTGGTTTCCCATTAGCCTTAAAATATTAATTCATCACTCTGCTCATTACTTAAAAAAAAAAAAAAAAAGGATAGAAGGATTTTCTTTTTGTCTCTCTTTCAGCCTCTGATGGCTAAAGGAGGTGGCTTAGTTGAAAGGCTCACTCTCTAAAACCTAACACATTTTCCAGTACCAGAAATCTGAAAGTTACTGATTCTTGTAGGAGACTTCAGGGACAGGCTAAAGGAATTGAGCTGAAATTGGCGTGCACATACTTTCTGATTTATTCCCTCTCTCCTTTCCCCTTTACATCGTGATGCTGCAGCAGTTTAGATCCATATAGGGTGGAGCAGCTGTGGCCTCACTCCTGGCCGTGCCTGACCCTCTCCTCCTTGCCTGACCTTCTGGAGAGCCTGCTCAGGGATCTAAACCGCCTCTAAACCAATTGTGGAGTTTGGCGAGGCTTCAGCCCTTCCAGCCCGCAGAGCAGGTGTTCGCTCAGATCATGGGTGGCGAGGGGGACACAAAGCCGGGATCGGCAGTGCCCCCAGGGCTCTGCTGAACTCCACTTTTCACTTCACCCCGCAGAGCACAAGCGCACTTTGACATGCTGGAAGCAAACCCGGAACCGTTGCAGCTCCTCCCTCTCTCTGGCTGGGGATATTTCGTGGGTTTTAGGGAAAGGTGCCAACCCGAGCTCCGGGGAGAGCGGTTTGCAGTAGGAGGGGGGCGAGGGGCCCTGCGGGCCTGCGCTGGCTGCTGCAGGCGAGGGGAGAGAGCTTTTTCGCCTGTGAACATCACTTAAGGGGAACAGAAACTGTTTACCAGTTCGGGTCAAAATCTGGGAAGAATCAGCTCTGGGAGTCAAACGGTGCGTTTGTTTCCTCCACAGAATCTCCTACAGTAATGGTGACACTCCATGGCTCCAGCAATAAAAAGGAAGCTGAACGACATGCCTCAAACCCTGTATTTCGGCCCCTTCTAGGCCCCCCTCATCCCCCGCTGCACGCGCTGTTTTGCGGAGGAAACGCTCGAGTTTGTCCCCGGGGCCGGCCCGCAGCCCCAGCGGCGCCCGAACCCAGGCCCCCGCCGCGGGACGGCGCGGGGGGCGGTGCGGACTGCGGCCGGCGGGCGGGCCTGGCCCTGCCCCGGGGCGGTGCGGCACGGCGCTCGGCCCCAGCAGGGAGGGGCTCGACCGCCCCTACGCGAGCAGCCGCCGCCGTCGCGGCGGGAGAGGTGACAAGCTGCTGCGCGGAGCCGCCTCCGCACGGGTGGGAGAAGCGGGTGCCCCCCCCCGCTCCACCACCACCCACCGCCGCCCCTCTGCGCCGCGCTCCGAGGTAAGGCAGCCGCCCGCCCCCTCCCTCCGGGGCCATGGCGGAGGGACAGCGGGTCCTGCGGGTGGAGGCACACGGAGACGCCGCCGGGCCGGGCTGGGCCGGGCCGCGGGGGGACATTGCGGGTGCGTGGCGGCGGGAGTTTCGTTTCCCCGCCGCCTCGGGGAGGAGTCGTGGCGGCGGTGCCGGCGGCCCCAGGGGAACCTGGTGGCGGCGGCGGCGGCCACGGGGGAGCCTCCCTGTGCGGGGAGCGGTCGCCGGGGCGCGCCCGGCCGAGCCGTTGCCTGGCCCGCAGCACCTGAGCGGGCGGCAGCTGCCCCCTGAGCCTGCCTCGGCCTCTCCTGTCACTGCTGCCGCCCCGAGCCCAGCACTTGTTGGGGTGCCCGCCCTGCCCCCGCCGCTCAGTTCCCCTTCGCTTCTCTGGTGCAGCCGCCGTGGTGTGGGACGGGGCAGGCTTTGGGGCGGCGGGTGCTGCTGCCCGCCCGATGCATCTGGTTCAGCGGTGATTTATGATTTTGTTAACTCAGCGTTTGGCACGGCGAGCTTGCGGGGAGCAGCGGCGAGCGGGAGTCATAAGTTTTTTGTTACTTCTGGAAGGGCGAGGAAAAGGGCCACCCAGCGGCTCCCTCCAAATCGCGTCCTCCTCCCCCCCCCCGTGCCCCCCGCTTTAGCGCTGCGGCCGGGGGTGGCTGTGGTCAGCAGTGAATAACGCGGGGCGGGTATTGGGGGTGGAGAGGTGGGGAATTGCTGCCCGCGAGGGTGAGTGTGACAGAAGGGAAAAACTGTCAGAAATTAAAACGTTTTTCTTACTGCTAGTTTTGTGAGGAAACCCTACGTATTTATTCCCTCTATGTACGTATACGTGTATTTATGTATACATGTGTTTTTTTGATCTGTGAGAACATTGCCTATAGGCTTCTGCGTCCAGATGTTTTGTTTTCTGTTTCTTTTAGGCGTATTTGCATTTCTGCTGAGAGGGGAGCAGACAGCAGTAGTGTTGCTGAATATGTATTTTAACAGTAGCATGGAACAACTTGTGTGCCTTTAATTTAGCTGCAGAGGATATCCATGTGGGATTAATATACTTAAGCGATCATGTCACACTGACGTATCTTGTTCAGACTTGTAGATTTTTTAAGCAGTGTGGACTTGTAGGTAGCAGCGGAAGTGTAATTAATTTTAAACATGTGACTTGGCCTGGTGCTCCTGATTTTGATGTGGTGTTCTTACCTTGGTAAATAGGCATTGATTTAGCCATCTGTCCTGCTGTCCCCTTCGTGTATGCACACATACCACACTGCACAGATGAAAAACGTACCTGTAGCAGGCTTTAGGGCCAAATAGGTACTTAAGCTTTTGTGAGAAATGCTCTAACGTTACTGTCAAGGACTAGCGGAAAGCTTCTTTCATACAGTTTTTGAGTTTGCTTTTTTAAAAAAAACAAAGTTGTAGTAGCATCAGTGATTCCTGTTTGTACCTTGTATTTGGCGTTACTGCTATTTGCATACATCCAGTACAGCAGATATTGGTGCTGGGAGGCATGTAATTCTTCCTGCTGTGGACAAGGCCCTTTTGTGTAGCATCAACTTTGTATGCTTTTAGAGGATGTATGAACCCCAGGTACAGCCCTTTGGTTTCTCCCTCCTGAGTTAAAGTGGTCATGGGGTTGCCAGCTGGTGGTGCTTGTTGAAGATCTTAGCAACAAAATTTCTGATGCAGGCTGGAGCTCCAAGTTGGGGTATGCCAATCTTTGGCACTTTCTATAGTTGTTGGTGTATGCACTGGCTCATCTACATGCAGGTGAAATTTGGAATAGCAGTGGGCTAACACTGGTGATTAGCACTTGTGAAAGAGTCTGCCTGTCCAAGGTAGCTTGCAGGACAGTGGCTATATGGCAATGTTTGGCTTTAGCCAAAGAGATGGGCTGTTGTGTTGTGGTATCCCGGCCATCTTCCCAGGAGTGGTACTTCTGTGTAGTGCAGATTGGTGGGTGGATGACATGACGTGTCACCTCAACATACTTCCCTCTGAAGCTTATCTGCTTTACCATTTACGGCCTTTTCTCTCTGAAGAAATGGCCTCTTTTTAGACACGAATAGACCTGCCAAAACCTCAAATCTTTGGCATCGGTATGTTTGGGATTGTGTGTCTGAAGTCTTCATTTGAGCATCATTTTCTTAAAGTTGGCTTTTATAGAATAACTGTTGTCATAAGATTAAAAATAAAGCCTACTTGCTGCTAACACTCGGTGGGTGAAATTTTCATCTCTTCTACTGCAGCTGCTCAGTAGTTTCTCTGCTGGCTGTAGAGCCTCTTAGAATTGTAGTGTGCAGTACTAAATGGACTACTTTTTCTACTAACCTAGGGATTCAAAACTGTGATATACCTACTGTAGTAAAAGTGGTATGTGAATCCTGGCATGTGACTGCCATTTTGGAAACCTTAGGCTTACTTTTTCTTAGGTTAAAAGCTTGGCTACAGGACACTGGAAAAAGTTCTGTTAAAAATTTATGGCAGGAAGAAAAAAAAGTGTATTAAATTGGTATTCCTGTTGCTGTGGTATTAGATAGTTTTGCATCCTCTAAGTTACTCTTGGCATCTCCACAACACTGCATGATTATTTTACTCCTTATGCTGCTGAGTACAATTGTACAGCTTAATTTATTTAGGTTTGGCATGTTATCACTGAAGCTCATGCCATGCTACGTGAATGAATGGTCTGCTTGTTTATATTGCCTTTTTTCCTCCCACGTTTAATAGGCCCTCATAGGTCTTATTGTGATTCTACTGGAAGGTTTCAGAATTTGGTCCAACCTGCCAATAAAAACAGAAGAGCCATGAAACATATTAAACCTGTTATTGAAGAAGGTGTTTTCATACTGTCAGTTATCAGGTAGAAATCTCACTTCAGATGGCTCCAGCCAGTCCTGCAATCACATTTACTGCTCTTCTATAACATTTTTTTCTGGAAGTTTATTGTTAGCTGTCTGGAGCTGAAGTACTCAGGACAGATGTGAATACCCTATATTCATCTTTGCAGAATTACAAAGTAACCTAATTGCCTTCCAGTTCTCTCTGTATCTTTCTTTGTGTCCATCTAGCATCATTTAGACTCTTTCTGTCTACTTATTGCTCCTTTCCAGATGTCTTTTACCAATCAAATCTTTGCTGGATCACTTCTTCCCAGATGAATTATTATTCATTTTCTCAGAGACATCCAAGAAATAAAATGCCTGATGGAATTTTTTTCCCCCCCTTACATTTCTTCAGTGTTCTCCCACTTTCATTTGGAACTTCATGTAAGCAGAGCTAGTTAGAAAGTGCTCATTAAAATGTCATTGAAGTGAAAGGAAGAGTGTTGATCAAAAATGCTTTTCAGTTTCAAGTTTCTCATTTTTGGTGAATAAACCTTTAAAAACAAAACAAAAAAATTCTCTGTATTTTCTACTGCTGATATATGCTGTGCTTTTTGATGTCTTGATCATTGTGGTTGGATTATTTGTGATAACTGAGTTTGACACAGTCAATTCTCTTACAGCTTCAGAAAAACACAATACCAAAACACCCAACTAAATTTGTAATAAAAATGTAGCCAGTATGGCTCAATCTACTACAGGTGTGAAGGAAGAGTAGATTTCTTCAAAGAACTGAGAGTGTTGAATGACACAACAGTTTATCCTGACATGCAGCTGCACATTGACATTTTTGGCTCATGTTGGATGGCTGATGAAAATGATGATAGTTGGGGACCATTCCTCTGCAGAGCCTGAGGTGGCCCTTTTGCTGTCCAGAGCTGGGGCCACAGACTGCAAGTAGATGTTTGAGCGCTGTGAGGATGCAACCCAGAAGATGGGAGGGTGGTGTAGATATGTAGCTCTATTACTGGGGAGAGACGTAGCATGCTCTGGAGTAATCAGATTTGCTAGGCTGGAAGGCTTCATGACCTGCCTGTAGTGTTCTGGAGACACAGGTCACTCTTTGCCTAGATAGAGCTGAGGCAGCAACACTGTCATTGAGTAATGTTTCAGTATGAAAGTATAATGTCAGTGTAAAGTCCAGAAATACTTCTGACCTATGACCAGTTGGGATCATGTATCTTAAAGTGACAAAACCTGTCTGTGCCTGCAGACTCTTGACAGTATTTTCCTCTGCTCACCACCAAATTCCAGCTTTAATTTCAGCTACTTCTTGTTTTGGTGGTGCTGCAGCTCTTTTTGCTGAAGGATAAATAGATCTGTTGTGTCTCCACGCTGAGAGAATTTGAGACTGATGTTAGAAAGCGTAGAGGGAATTGAGCTTTGTAGGTCTCTACAGGGAAAGGCTCAAGTGATGGGGGAGCAGCTTCCCACTGCTACTGGATTGTACTGCTGCTTGTTTCCCCCATTGCTCCTAGTTTATCCAGGAAGACCTCAGACTGTTCACCATATTTCTGTGGTCCCTCATGGAGTGTCGCCACAGCCCTGAGGGTATCAAAAAGGAGGTCTGGAACGTTGAATTTACAGGTTTCAGAGTAAAATAAGTATCTGTTTTAAGGAACAGGGATGTCTAAATGTACTCAACTTGGGTTTTGTAAGCTAGCTGTTGTTGCATTCTTCTGAATTGAGAGGGCTTTCCAAGTGCACAAGGTTTTAATGAAGTAGAACACTTTCTTGCAGTGCTCTATTTCTATATGGACATTATAAGCTCTGAGCATTGAAGGCCTTAGCATAGGCTCTGATGTGTTAATTATTTTGGCCTTTATTTGCCGTTCTCAAATCTGGAATTTCTGCCCTATATGTGTATATGGTGAGATGTGCAAACACCAAGGTGATTTTGAGGTGTGTTACCAGAGCAGTGGTTGTAAGGAGCTGATTATGTTTTTTATTGTTGTTAGTGGTACCAGTTAGTGGCTTCCTGAGCCCTCAAGGCCATTGCAGTGCTGACTGTTTGTGCTGTGGAGAAGATTTTTGAGTTTCTCAGTCTTTGCTCTGCTGAGGCTTTTGCTAGTTCCTAAGTAACTGGACATTCTTTCACTTGCTTGAATGAGATGCAACTCTTTCCAAAACAGCAGTACTGTTGTGATATCCTTACTCTTCAACTTTTTTGTCACAGGTCAGGTCCAAAATACGACCAACTCCACAGGTTGGACCAGAGGAGACCTGTGGAGGTGCCAAGGAAATTATGAGGAAACTGACTTTCCATACAAAACATGAAAATATGAGTTCAGGGATTTCTGCATCTTTAGCCTTGTCAATATGTCTGTTGAAATTCCCAAAATGTGTTATTCTAGGACATTTTGCCACTTTCAGTTAAAAGATATTAGTGTTAGCCTTGCTAAAGCCATGTGTTTATTGTAGTCTTTATGTGAATAAATCTTAGCTTTAGCTTTTCAGATAAATGAAATATAATAGATGCCTTACTAGAGGCACCTTAGATTTCATGTTTGCAGAACACATGAACAAAGTGCTTCCTGCCTGTATTTGACTCAGTATCATGAGCTGGGTGGGGGAAGATACGGGATTTAGATCTCATCCAGACAGCTTTGGGTGATGCAATGCATATCAGGTATTTCACTCTTGGGATTATGGATTGCCTGTTGGCAGTTAGAGTTAGGTCTTATGTTACTCAATTCATTCACTTAATTTCATAATGCTTTATGCTCTTCGCATCCTGTTTTGTGGTGGAGTCTATTTCTCCTGCTACTTGCAGCTTTTAGAAGGTATCTGATTTCTTTGGTTCTTTTCCTAATTCCTTGAACAGCCCATTCTAGATGACATGGGCTGCGCCATACAGATTGCTGGGTGCCAGGGGAGAGACATGGACTTCCTGTGATTCTTTCTTGAGGTGCAAGCTGTTGAATCCTGGGAATGGCAAGATCTGGATATGCACCCTCTGGGAGCAGTGGTGAGTACGGACAGGAAGGGTGAGGGCATGGTAGCTGTAATGTCAAGATTAGGGCACGTTCCAGCAGAAGGAGGTTTTGTTGGTGGCTTCAGTCAGTCATTTTCTTGAAATAACCTGTCCTAACTGTTGTGAATTAGAGGAAGGGGGAAGAAAAATCAATATGCTCTCTGAGCTAAAGAGGCCTCTTGACTAATAGCGTGGCAAAAACAGGGGGCCAGAGCTGGGTGGAGCTCAACACTCCTCCCTCATGAAGCAGCAGGGTGGTTTGGTTGTCTGAAGAGTGGCAATGGCCCTAGGGCTGACAGGAGGATTATTACAGCATTGTCGCTTTCTAGAAAGCTTACCTCATTCTTCTTTACAAATTTCAAAGATGATTGAAGCATTTTTTCTTACCTGATACCAGCAGTGCCAAACCTGCTACAGCTCGTCTCTGCTGCTGAGTCCCTGGTGGAGTCTGGAAAGGGGGAAAAAGTTGGTTTGTGTAGAATTCTGTGCACAAGGTTTTTAGGATTGAGACAATGAGTTTTCTAAACAGGAGGAATGATTGAAACTGCTGTATTTCCACTTTGCTTACTTCAGCAGGATTTTGTCAGTGGGTTCACAGGTACTTGTTGCTTTCTGCATAATGGACTGAAAATAAGGAGCAGAATGAGTGGGTTTGGTTTTTCTTGGAGGTGCCAATACAAGCACCTCCAAAGTTACATTGTCTCAAAAAGAAATCTTTGAAGATGGCTGTAATTGGAAGTATCTGCATCAAATTTTGGTTTTTGAAGGATCTATGAAGAATTCTCATAGAAAGTAAGCATTGGTGACTTCATTTTTTGTTGTTAGGTGGCTTGGCCATAGATATCTTTGAAAAATGTAAGTGCATTCAATATGCAAAATGTCGAAGAGGACCAAAATAGTAAGGTCTAAAATTCTGTGCACCTTTCTGTGCAGGATCCAGAACTTTTAATCTATGCCTTCTGTCAGCAGTTCAAAGAAGAATCAAAACAAGCAAATGCAAAACATCTGAGTGATACTTCCTTGTATATGCTGCGAGCAGTGAAGGGAAGAGATACAGCTAGAAGTTATAGAATCACAAAATGGTTTGGGTTGGAAGAGACCTTAAAGATCATCTAGTTCCAACCCTCTTGCTATGGACAGGGACACCTTCCACTAGAGCAGGTTGCTCAAAGCCCCAGGTGTGTCTCTAGTTCATTGGGAGCTGAGCACTTGGTCACTGCTTTTGTCAAAAGTGGTAGTTCTATCTCAGATGCAGTCCTGTTGCCATGTCTAGGTCCAGTGAAGAGCTACTATTATGAATAGGGGTCTAGGTTGACAGGGCTGGGCTGCTTTAGTTGGATGAAAAGGAAGCTAAAGGATGATCCAGTAGCAGTTTACAGCTCCTAGAGGATGATTATGAAGATAACAAGGGCCAAACTGTACTTAGTAGTGCCAGATGGTAGCAACGGACAATAACAATAAATAATTGCTTTGGAGATTCAGGTTGGACATTGGGAAAATCTTGTTGATAGGAGGGTAGTGCAGCATTGCAACAGGTCGTCAAGAGAAGCTAATATCTGTCCTCAGATCTCTTCAGAAGTCATTGAGGCAAACCCACAGCTGACCTGATCTGCTGTTGGTGAGTGATAGTCTTGGTTTGAGTCAGATACTGGACTAGGTAACCTCCTGATGTTTCTTCCAACCAAAGCTTCTGGAAAGCTGGCTCAGATGCCTCCAAAATGAATAATTTTCTAGACAACTTTGACCTTAGCCAACCAGCTACTGTTGAATGCTTGGTGGTAAACTTGATTTTATCTCCTCAATTCAGCTTTTGTAGTTCACATAGTAATGCTTCAGTGAGCAATACCGAGATCAGTATTGTTGGCTGAAGTATTTATGACCTGAGAATCCGCAGATTATTTTTGTCAACAGGTTCCTTTTGGTCTCCCTCAGCCCAGAGGGAAGGGGAAGAACGCTTTCTGGTTCAGACTGCTGAAACAGGCTAACCTCTCTTCACAGGCCTGCTGAAAATGGCTTCGGGAGATGAGGTGGCATTAAAATTGCCAAGGGGGCAGGTGGACTGTGGTGCAATTTGCCTTATGATCTAAAGTTTGTAAGACTATATACCCCACAGCAAAAGATCTGTGTAACCTTCATCTTGCACTTTTCCTCTGCAGTCCCCTTTATCTAGTCCTATCTCTAAGTAAGGCAAAGGTAGCAGACTGAATGCCTTCTAATCTTATTTTGTTTCTACTAATATTAATTAGTGTGGATATTTTATCTTTATTAGAGCTGGTATGAGGGGAAATTGTCAAATTAATGGCTTTGTCAATGTTACAGCACTTGTTCGTTTTGAGAGGGAGAGGAGAGTCAGAAAAATACAGAAGAGGTAGAAGTACAGCGTGTTAGAAAGATGGATGCTATCCCCTTACAGACTTTTCCCTACAAATAACCTCTCTGTTCTACCTTTGGACCTCTCATGAATGAAGTCCTGTGTGCATTGGGATTTTTGAGGCATTCGTTCTGTAATTTATTTCATTTTTGAGGTGTTGGGATTAAATCTTGATGTGCGCTGCTGGAAATGTGCTGTCGTCAGGGGCTAGGCTTTTGGGTGCCCTTTTCTCCCACAGCTAGTGCTTCTGCTAGAGGACCTTGTTTCTTGCCCTTCCTTACTTTTGTTTGCTTATTTTTCCTAAGTGAAAACAATTTTTGTTTCTTCCTGTGTATACAGCTACTTATTTTTTGGTGTCTGTTACATGACATTGGGGAAAATGAAGGTTCACGATTGTGTGTTTAGTATTATGTAGCAGAATAATAAGGCAAAGATCCACATGTAACATTTAAAAACATTATACCCACAGTAATAAGAGGGCAAGCTGAAACAAAACAACCTCTTTTGAGGTGAAAATGGAAATTTGGTGTAAAATTTATGACTCTTTGAATGCATGTAAGTCTGATGTTAAATAAAAGCTTGCCTATGTGAACACAAACTCATAGACTTCACAAAACAGAGCTTGCTAACCAAAAGACTAGTTGCTTGCCAGCAGTTCACTTGGCGTAGCTTTCTCCTACCTGTCATCTATACTTCACAGAGAGAAATAAAACCCTGTACTTACATACTCCAGGCCTTCTGTCCTTGCCAAAGTAATGCTTTGTTAATTATATGGAGTCCTCTGCTCTTACATGTGCAGGTTATTAATTGCTGTAAAAGGGTGAGGGATTGAATCCTACTCTTACTGATTTTAAAACCCAAAAATTATCCAATTGGCTTTCATTTTTCTGTGCAGTCTCCTGGAGCATATCTTCTCTGCTTACAGTAGAGATTGCTTGCTGATTTTGGTAGATGTCCCTAAGCATCTACCCTACAGGCTCAGGCTGTTAAGTGGCAGCTTGTAGGGAAATGGGATCTAGCATCACCTGTTAAATAGCAATGGGGTGTTTTACACCAGTATTACAGTGGTGTGTAAAAAAAAAAAAAAAAAAAAAAAAAAAAAAAGAGAGAGTGAGTTGAATTATTTTTGTGCTAATTGAAGATGGGAAAATTAAAAATGTAGCTTAGTTTCAGTGGCATCTTTTTCCCTTTGGGTTTATAATGGAATAATAAAAGAGAGCTTTTGGATTTAAAGGATAATTAGAGTCCTCATTACATCACTGGTCAGAAGATTATTATTTGCAGCCATTGCTTGAATTACATGCAGGATCTGGGATTCATTACAGACTGATAACTGATGCTTCATATATGATTAAAAAATACTTGGTTTACCTGCAGAAAACATAATTGGAATACTTCTCTCGTGTAGTTCCGTGAAGTAGTATTTTTGGTAATTTAGGAACTTCTTAGAGGACAAATCTTGCTCCTCTGCCTTTCCAGGAGCTTTGCTATTATGGAAAGCCAGCAAATTCTTAGGATAAGGGGCAGACATTTAGTATATGCATCATCCACCTATGCTTCCTGCAACACAAGAGGGTTTTGCTATACCCTCGTGGCTTTCTGGCTGAGGTTAGTAGGTTCTTTGACAAGGTGATTTGTCAAATGGTTTCCTCTTGTGGGTTTGAATAGGAGCTACTCCAAATCTGAGGTCAGAACAATGGCTATGGAGGAAATTAGTCAGGAAGGGATCTGAGGAGGAAGGAGTATGTTTTTATCAGCAATGGAAGAACTTCCCAATACACAGGGGTCTCACTAAAGATAACTTAGGCACTAGTAAGTAGTGTCAGTTTAGACCTTGGCATGGTTTACAACTGGGTATTGAAGACTAAAGAGTACAGCACTTGCTTTCTTCTTAATTTGCCACATTTGGAAAGCATTGTTCATAACAACATGGATTCAAAATACATTTTTATGAAGGCTTAAGCATTTGGTGTTTATTTCAGCTGGAGTGAGAGGCTTGGGAGACTTCCATAAGATGATTCCCTGGTTGTGGTAGATGCTGTACAAAATAGAGGGAAATGAAGTCAGTTAGCAAAAAAAAGGATTTATTGTGAATTTGTGGGGTATGTTGCTGGCTTAAATAGTGCTTGTGCACTTACGATGCCTGGTGATTCTTAAAATGTCTATTCTAAATAGGGTTTAGCAATTGAAGAGAATGGGTTTCTGTTCTGTATGTAACCCTTTTACGTTCTGCTAGAAGACCTGAGAAGATCTATTCAGATATGTATTGAAGAAATTATTTACATTTTTGGATGGGTACAAGTAGCTAAATATATGGCATCTAGAATGACACTAGGCCATTTTATATCTGGGACATGTGCTCCGGGTTTGCAGATACAAGCCAGGACATACCAGTAGCCCAGTCTTTCCAGCAGTGACCACTGGAGGCCAGCAGGAATTCCCTAGGAGATCTAAGAAGGCACTGGATGTCTGGGTTTGGAGGACTAAAATTTGAATTTTAATGTTTTAATACTTCTGTGATTTGGTATTTCAGATCAGCAAACTGCAAACAACTTTTTTTTTTTTTTTAGCTGTCATGAAGAAAAATAGAATCACTTTCCTGAAAAAACTTTTGCATAAGTCTGAATTCTAAGAGTAAGGCAATGTAGGTGTTTGCCAATTATTTTATCTAGCTTATTATTTTGTCCATTCATATTAGATAGTTCATATGGACAGAGTCACCAAGATACTGGTTGTTTCACCCTTTCCTCCCCCCAAAAATACCCTCCTCCTATGCTGAAAAGAAAATCAGGAGGATAATCCCAGTCCAACTCCTCTTAGGTTAATTTGGTGTCAATCAGTTCTTCAGAGGAAGAAGGTGTGAGCGAATGCAAGGATTGATGTTCAGTCAGGGCAAAAAATACTCCGGAACATGTTCAGCATAGCTTAGAGAACAAGCTTATGTTGCTTATATAGCAACATAGCTGGAATATGCTTATGGCAAGCTGAGGATTTACACTAACGCTGTAACTGTATGTTGTCAAAATACAGGTGTTCTTTAGCTATATGTTAATGTCTTTAGTTATTTTAGATTAATTTGAAAATCAGAAGTGCTCTCCAGTGCATGTATCTTGTGTCTACATATTTATGTTCCTAATAAAGCTGCTTCTGTAGTAAGATTTCAACTCTTATATGTTTAATGAAGGACATGATAGAAGGAGCTTATGGGTGACCATCTCAGGTAACCAACAAAGAAACACAAATGTTTTCAGGATATGATGGAATCTCTTAGAATAGCTAATTTGGATTGAATGAATCACAGCCCACAAATGCCGGTTTCTCTTCAGTGACTATAAAGAGAGAGGAGGAGTGGAGTGACTCACTGAGATGCACGTGTTTATATTTGGTCAAATATATTTCAAGCTAAGTGCATAAGGCTACAACCCAGAGGCAGCTCAGCTCTCCATGGCACCCGGGACATGTTTCTCAAACGTTCAGCTACAAAGCCTGGTTGGAGTGTATTGCAGCTCTCCTCTTGCTAATGCCTTCATCACCTTTTCCAACTGGAACCACCTGTGAAGGAGCAGTGCACATGTACTCAGTTTTCATCCTGATGGGGAATTGGTGTAATCTCAAAATAAAGTCAGGATGCAGACTAGATGCATGCCTGAATCCATGTGTTTGGATCTCACAATTTAGACATGGCTTAAATTCCTTATGCAACCAGTGGGAGGAGAGAGGGGACTTGGAAGGCCTCCAGAGGCCACCTTAATTTTGGTAAGGTTGAGTATACACTTAACTTGAATATACACTTAACTTGAATATACACTTAACTTGAATATACACTTAACTTGAATATACACTTGCTTCTGTGGTGTGTTTTAATTTCATATTTCTCTCAGCATATATAATGGAAGTAGTCTGTTTTCCTGTCTGTGCATGATCAATCTCCAGTTTTCCTAGGTTAGATAGATGTTGGGGTGTCTGGGTGCTAGGAAGTTAATAACAGTTGAAAACCTGTGCTTAAAGTTCTTCTGATCAGCGTATTTTTAAAACCAGAATTAGACCTAGCAGTTTCCTTTCGAAACAGCATGCCTGCTTCCAGTCAGTAAGTTGAATTTTGGCATTACTCTTTATTTTCGTAATTTATTATGATTTCTACCATCACTCCAATCCTGATAGAGCAAGAGAAAAGAGTAAGGTATTTTGTAAAGACTGGCATTAGTGGTATTACACATGAACAGGTCTAGCTGCCTATGTTTAAAATCTTGGTGGCTGCCTTGACTTTTCTTTTTGCTGTCATTCAGACTATATCTACCAAGGTTGAATTTGCTGATAGTACCGGTTGTGGGAAGTTACTAAGGGAAGAGTCTATTACTGACACAAGAAATAGTTTTGAAGTTCTTCTTGTCATTGCTGAACTTACCAAAATGTCACTGTTGCCATAGGTCATCTATGCAAGGCTCAAAATCATCTTTCTGCTGCACTGAATGTCACATAGGTTGTTTGGTGTTCTCAGTGTTAGTGTTATATATATTCCACTCTTCTTGCAAAAGTCTCTTTAAGTTGAGAAATGTTGTTGTTTCTGGGATTAGACCTAATTGCTATGATTCAAGAGAAAAGAAGGAAAAACATCTGTGCTGGTTCTGCCTGTTCCAGTTTTCCACTTTATTACTTTCAAAATAGTCTCCGCTATTCTCTGAAATTTATATCTACAGCCTTCAGAAAATGGTGTTTAATAGTCACCTTTAGCAGCATTTTTCTCTTGATTCATTAATTTAGGAGTATGTCAAGCAGAGCAGATGGCATTTTCTGAGTTGGGAATTTACCTCTATTTGTTATTCTTTGTTGTGTTTGACATCTGAATTTCTCAGGTTCCCTAAAATGATGTAATTTTGCAATTAAATACATAATACAATTGTATAAATTGGCCTGAAAATTGAAATCCTGGCCTTTTTCTTTGAAACTGATGTGGAAAATGAATGGATGCATGGGCATATGTCAGTCTGAGATCAGTCACTTTGGAACTCATCACTCCTCATTGTACAGAGCAGGTATTTTTAAAAATCTCTTTTTGTTTAGTTCATGAACTCATGCCTTATTTGCTGGAGAATACTCAAACACCATTTTTGAGAAAGATCATACATTTTCTCTTGAGCTTTTTGATGAGGCCTGGCCAAAGTGTTCACAGTTGTGACGTGATTTATTTTCAGCATGCCCTACTGAGTTGAGGGGCTTCTAATCCTTTGGCAAGGGAGGAACTAAAACTTAATAACCCACATGAGAAGCTGGGTGGGTACATGGCTGCTGGTATCTGGGAGCCCTTCAACCCTGTTTGATGGCAGTTGAAGCTCTGCAGTGGTTGAATGCTGGCTTGTCATAGAATCACAGAATGGTTTGGGTTGGTGGGGACCTAGAAGATCATCTAGTTCCAACCCCCCTGTAAGGGCACGGACACCTTCCACTAGACCAGGTTGCACAAAGCCCTGTCCAACCTGGCCTTGAACACCTCCAGGGAGGGGGCATCCACAACCTCCCTGGGCAACCTGTTCCAATGCCTCACCACCCTAACAGTAAAGAATTTCTTCCTAACATCTAACCTAAATCTCCCCTCTTCCAGTTTAAAACCATTACCCCTTCTTGTATCACTACACAAGTCTTGTAAAAACTCCATCCCCAGCTTTCCTGTAGGCCCCTTTCAGATACTGGGAGACCACTATAAAGTCTCCCCGGAGCCTTCTCTTCTCCAGGCTGAACAGCCCCAAGTGTCTCAGCCTGTCTTCATAGGAGAGGTGCTCCAGCCCTCGGATCATCTTCATGGCCCTCCTCTGGACTTGCTCCAAGAGCTCTTATGTCCTTCCTGTGTTGAGGGCTCCAGAATTGGTCACAGTACTCCAGGTGGGGTCTGATGAGTGTGGCGTAGAGGGGCAGGATCACCTCCCTTGACCTGCTGGCCACACTTCTTTTGATGCAGCCCAGGACGCGGTTGGATTTTTGGGCTGTGAGTGCACATAGCCAGCTCATATTGAGCTTTTCATCTACCAGCACCCCCGGGTCCTTCTCCTCAAGGCTGTTCTCAATCCATTCTCTTTCCAGCCTGTATTTGTGCCTGGGGTTGCCCCAACCCAGATGCAGGACTGTGCACTTGGTGATGTTTAACTTCATGAGGTTGGCATGGGCCCACCTCTCAAGCCTGTCAGGGTCCCTCTGGATGGCATCCCTTCCCTCCAGCGTGTCAACCACACCCACACAGCTTCATGTTGTCAGCAAACTTGCTGAGGGTATTCTCAATCCCACTGTCCATGTCATTGACAAAGATGTTAAACAGCTCTGGTCCCAGTGCTGACCCCTGAGGAATGTCACTTGTCACTGATGTCCATCTGGATATCGAGCTGTTAATCACTACTACACTCTGAGTGAAACTATCCAGCCAATCCCTTATCCAGCAAGTGGTCCATCCATCAAATCCGTATCCTTCCAGTTTTGAGACCAGGATGTCATGTGGGACAGTGTCAAATGCTTTGCACAAGTCCAGGTAGATGATGTCATTTGCTCTTCCCTTGTCCACTGATGCTGTGACCCCATTATAAAAGGCCACCAAATTCGTTAGGCATGATTTGCCCTTGGTGAAGCCATGTTGGTTGCCTCCAACTACCTCCATGTTTTCCATGTGCCTTCGCAGAGCCTTCAGGAGGATCTGCTCTGTGATCTTGCCAGGCACAGAGGTGAGACTGACTGGCCTGTAGTTCCCTGGGTCTTCTTTCCTTCCCTTTTTGAAAATGGGGGTTATGTTTCCCCTTTTCCAGTCAGTGGGAACTTAACCAGATTGCCATGACTTTTCAAATATGATGAAAAGCGGCATTGCACCTTCATCTGCCAGCTCCCTTAGGAGCTGTGGATGGATCTTGTCAGGTCCCATGGACTTGTGCACTTTCAGGTTCTTTAGATGGTCTTGAACCTGCTCTTCTGCAGTGGGGGGGGATCTTCCTTTTCCCAGTCTCTGCCTCTGTCTTCTGTGACTTGGACGGTGTGGTCAGAGCCCTTATTGGTGAAGACTGAGGCAAAAAAGTTGTTTAGTACCTCAGCCTTCTCCATATCCTGCATGGTAAGGTCTCCTGTTTCCTTCTGCAGAGGGCCCAAAATTTTCCCTGTTCTGCCTCTTATCACTGATGTACATGTAGAAGCACTTTTTATTACCCTTGATGTCCCCGGCCAGGTTTAACTCTATCTGGGCTTTAGCTTTCCTAACCTGATCCCTGGTTTCTCAAACAACTTCTTTGTATTTCTCCCAGGCTACTTGTCCCTGCTTCCATCCTCTGAAGACTTTCTTTTTTTGTCTAAGAGTGTCCAGGAGCTCTTTGTTCATCCATGCAGGTCTCCTGGCATTCTTGCCTGCCTTCCTCTTTCTTGGGATGCATTGCTCCTGGGCTTGGAAGAGGTAATCTTTGAATATTGACCAGCTTTCTTGGTCTCCTCTCCTGTCCCGGATTTTATGCCATGATACCCTACCAAGCAGATTCCTGAAGAGGTTGAAATCTGCTCTCCTGAAGTCCAGGGTAGCGAGCTTGCTGTGGACCCTCCTGGTTGACCTACTGATTCTGAATTCCACCATTTCATGGTCACTGCAGCCAAGGCTGCCCTTAAGCTTCACATTGTCCACCAGGCCATCATTGTTGGTGACAATCAGGTCCAGCATAGCACCTTTTCTTGTTGGTTCCTCTGCCATTTGGGGGAGAACGTTGACACCAATGCATTCCAGGAACTTCCTGGATTGCTGGTGCCTTGCTGTGTTGTCCCTCCAGCAGGTGTGAGGGTGGTTGAAATCCCCCATGAGAATCATGGCCTCTGCATGGGAAGCTCCACCTATCAGCCTGTAGAGGGCCTCATCCACTCGGCCATCTGTGTCAGGTGGCCTATAGCAGACTCCCACTGTAATATCACCAGCCTCTGTCTTCCCTTTAACCCTGACCCATAAGCTCTCTGTCAGCTCCTCATCCATCCCCAGTTGGAGCTCCATGGACTTCAGCTGGTCTTTGATGTAGAGAGCAATGCCCCCTCCTCTTCTTCCCTTCCTGTCCTTCCTAAAGAGTTTATACTCATCCATTCCCACACTCCAGTCATAGGAGTTGTCCCCACCATGTCTCAGTGATGCCAGTGACATTGTAGCCCTGCAGGCTTGTACACTTTTGCAGCTCCTCCTGCTTATTTCCCATGCTACGTGCATTTGCATAGAGGCATTTAAGTTGGGGCCCCATAGAAACTGCCTCACAGCCTGGGATTCCGTTATCCTTCATTACAGGTATTCTCCTGCTGGCCTGTGATCCTTCTCCAGGCCCAGGGCATCTATTAGTGGCATTGGCCTCAAAGTGGTGGCAGTGGGATGGATTGAGGATCCCCTCCCCCAGCAACTCTAGTTTAAAGCCCTCCTTACCAGATTGGCAAGCCTATTGCCAAATATATGCTCTGTGAAGCAGCTGTGCTGAAATGGAGTTGTGCAGGCAGTTCTGAACCCTCACCTTTCAGGGAGTTGTGGCAGTGACTTGTCTTGGGTTTGTGGGATTTATGTTTTTTTGAGGTAGCTTGCAAGTTTCCTGCCTCTTTAGAACAAAAACAAATGGACCACAAATGCTCTCAGCATGTGACAGGTGGTTGACCAGTTGGTGCATGTGCCTGTTACTTGCCCCAGCTCCTCTCCAGCTTGAGTACTGTCTTCTTCCTTGTAACCTTCTCCTTCGCCAGACCCAGGATTTATTTACTTTTCTACTGTTGGCTGTGCCGCTTATTCTCCTCAGCTCCTTGTCCAGCTTGGGCACCATCTTCTTCCTTGTCGTAACCTCCTGCTTGACCAGACCCAGGATATCCAGACTCAGGCTCTTGCCTGTCTTACTCCCTTTCCCTCTGATAGCTGTCTCTCCCTCTTGTGCCCAGCTCTGTGTCATGTTTTGGTCTACCCAACCTTTCTCACATGCCCTCTGCAGTGCACTCTCCAGGGCCTGCCTCCTGCACGTCAGTGGGGCACCAGCCGGAGGGTCATGAAAGCAACAGGCGAGGTTGTCTTCCTGCTGTCAGCTCCAATGTCTGGTCTCTGGCAGATGGGAGCAGCAGTTACAGGGGAAATCCTGCTAATCTCCTGTAACTTGAGCCCATTACATGCTCAGTCGCACTGTGGGGCTGGTGCCTTTCCAACCGCATACGGATGGGTGGCTGAAGGAGGCAGTGGACCCTTTACTGCAGAACATTTTGAGGTTTGCACTGTAGGGATCAGAAACAAAAAAATTAAAAAGATGGTGTGTGTCAGCTGAATTTTGGCAGGTTTGAAAGTTTTGTCAAATAGGAAAATATTTTCATAAGTATAGGAAAAAAAACTAGCCTTGATTTAGCAAAAAAAAACCCCTACAAGCAACCAACAAAAGCAAGGGATTAGCACTCTGCCAAACTTCAAGGCTTCCCCAACAAGGCCAGGGGAGCCAGAGTTCCCCGGAGAGTGAGTTACAAGGGTGGCAGAGCAACATGTTTTTGTCTAGGCTATCTCAGAAATGGGCAAGCTGCGTTTTGGCAGAAAAGTAAATAAATCCTGCAGCAGATGTCCAGCATGGAAAATTTTTAACACGGGCAGCTCGAGTTTGGCAAAGTCAAAAGAATGTGGAAAATATGACAAGTCGTACCAGGCCACCTTAGGAACAGGTCCTGGGGAGCTCCAGAGACCCACCAGAATCAACTATTTGGGTTTTTTGGAGGGTTTGTTTTGTTTTGTTTTTTTATATAGGGCAGAATAGAGCAGAGTGGTGGGGCTGATTGAGCAGAGAGCAAGTGCTGGCTGGCAGGAGCCTCCTTGGCAGGAGTACATTTCAACTGTGCCAGGGAGGGGAGGGTTTTCACAAATTGGGTGGGAAATGGTGGAGCCCAAAAGAGAGCTTTTGCTTGTGGGATAGAGGAATAATGGATTTTTGGGAAGCCATGTTTATAATATGCAAAACAGTACATAGGAAACAATGGGGCCTTGGGACAGAGCTGCCAGTGAATGAGAGCTTTGTTTTCCTCTTGTCTATTCATATTTCTAAACTTTTGGTGGAATTTTAAACACATTTTACACATTTTTTTAATGTAATGGCTTGAATTGCATAAACTGCTGTCTAATGTAGTATTGCATTGCAAGCTTTATCCCTTTCTGGCTAAAGATTGACTTTCAGCTTAAGCTCCTTCTTGTATTTTTTTTAATTGCAACTCTTGTTCAATAATCCTTGTTTGCTTTGTTCTCTTGTTTTAAAACTTCAGCAAAATTTGAAAATTTGTGGGAAAAACTGATTGACAGCAGCCTTGCGTCCCTGACGTATTGATCTGCCCACAGATTGACTTGAAAATGGCAACTGGTATCACAGTCCTTATGCCAGAACCTTGGTACAAATGAACATGAGCTGTAAGCTAATCACATGAACTGCAGTTTGGACGCTGCTGAGGTGATCAGTCTGCCAAGGATATTAAAACACCATCATATAGATTATGTGTTAGCCGAGAAGCATCCCATACCTGCAGTCCCGAACAAATGGTCTCAGGTATTTGGAAAGCCCTAATGCATTTATTCCTGTTAAATGCAAATGCTGCACAATGAGATTAATGCAGCATTGAAATGAGAATATTGCTGCCTGTATTGGAGTGTGTTTCAGCTGTGTGTTAAAGGCTAGATTGTTGGGTTTATGGTGCACAGCTCACCTTTACAACCAAAGCAGCATCACTGCGGTTCTGCAGTTTTGGAAACGATGTTTATGCAAGCATTTATGATTAGCAAATCTTTGAAAATCCTTGTGCAAGAAATGGTGTAGCTGCCGTTGCAGTGGAAGGGAGGGGAGTTGTTTGCTTTTGTTGCATGTGTTATTTCATGGAGATACTGCTTTACCTTGCCAGCAAAACTCCTTCCCTGTGTGAGGGAAATTCCTGGTTTCATCAGTATGGATGCATTGTTTTTACACATTAGAAGCGCTGTGTTGCTATGTCAATCATCCTGTTAGGATCAGTTTAAGAGCAGTAGGGCTGACGAAGCTGGGTGTGATTGGCTGCCATATGCTGGGAGGGCTCTGGGAGAAGGAAGGGCTGCAGTCTTTCAGCAACAGAGTTTAGGCTGTGTCTTTGCTTCATCATCTGAGGAAAAATCCCCAGATAAGGCACAAGGCTTTCTGAGCGCCAAAAAAAACAACAACAAAAAAAAACCCCAAAATCAACAACCCCCCCCAAAACAGGCTGCTCGTCGTTTCATGTGAAAATTACTGACCATGATGCAATGGGAAAGATACGGCTGTTTGTTTATATCGGATGTTCCTTTTCACGTTGGGAATGTGACGAATAGACAGGGCTAAACAAGGTAGGAGGATCGTTGTCTTTTATTGAATGTTTGAAGAGTTTGCTGCAGTATGTTGCATACCCTATGTGTTCCTGGGGAGAGTCGGGGAAACAGTGTTTTTCTGGTGAATAAATTCTGTTTACGTGCAGTAGTTCAATTTTATGGTAACTTGTTTTTAAAGGGAATTGATACCCTACGTAAATAGCTCTCTTCAGAAATAGAATGTGAGTGTATGCGTATTAAAATAACGCAAGTAAAAAAAGAAATAGGTCAGTGTGTTTCAGAAGTGCTGTTACCCTAATTGGATTTTTAGCTGGTTTGGTGTCTGGTAGTGCTTCCTAGCTTTAAGAAGGAAAAGGAGTTAACCTGGAAATCTGTGAAGTTTATAGCAGATATGTCAGAAGATTTAGGTGAAGTAGACTGGCTGATCTAAATAATTTCCTATTGGAGACTTTAATTAAAGCCAAGACTGCCTGTCTAAGACTTGTAGGAGTTGCACAACAAGGTTTCAATATTTTACCCCGTTATAAAAGTATGGACATTTTTGACTGCACTGTGATGCCTTATGCTCTTGAAGGCAAGTCGGGAGAGATTTTTGTTTTGCATTTTAGCTGACTGTTTCCCCTGCCCTTTCCTTTGTCTTGGCAGCAAAACAGAACCTGTACACGAAAACAAGGAAAACAAGGTTAATAATACGTGCTGTAATTATCTGATCTTTATACATTTTTAATGAGAGAACACACAGCTAGCAGAATAATTTAATGAGCAGGCTGGCTTTTAGAGCAATGATTGAACTGTGCTGAGACACATCAACTTTCTTGCTGAGGAGAAGCCGCAGGAAGGAATGGAGAAGATTTATGTTAAATGCTCTGGAGAGAAGGAAAAGGGTTATTTAGGCAGAAGCGTGTGAAATTCTGAAAGACTAGAGGAATTATTATTTATTCGCTTGTAAGCAAACTTTACCATCATATTGTGGGAGAGGTCTGAGGATATCATCCCCATCCTGTGACATGATGAAGCCTTTTCAACTCTTTTAGACTGTCATATGTATTGGTGGTGCTCAGTACCTTTCAGCATTCCACCCAATTAGCAACCTGAATTAGCATGCTATCTTCAGTTGCATTATAGCAGTATTGTGTATATATATACAGTATATAATACAGGTTTAATTTTTTTTTCTTTTTCTGTTTTGTTGTGTTGTTGTTTTTTTTTTTTCCAAGACTAACAGTTGGGAAAAACAAAACGTTGGAAAGAGGAAAATGTTGTTATTGCTCCTGTAATAGCCATGAACATTCTAAGTAAATACTTGTATTCAGAAAGGAAATGGATAGACAAATTAAGTGCATGAGCTGAGGAAGACTGAAGATCAATGTCTTAAAGAAGAAGTTAGGTAGAAGAACCTGTCACTGCCTAGAAAAGCTTTTAATGGTGTAATTTTGGGGAAAGTTCTAAAATTTATATATATTTTTTTCCTCTAGGAACAAGTTATGGTCGTTTTAAAAGTATTGCATTAAATAGGCCCTTCTAGACCTACTGTTTCTCCCCTTTTCTAAGGAGAAATACAGGGCATGAGCTCAAAACTACTGATGTCACCTCCTGGCTCCTCACAGCTGACTTTAGTCAGAGGAGGTTGATTCAAATTCACCCTACCCTGGCTAAATACTTGCTCAAGACCTGCAGCTAGGCTTTTGGCACATCTTCAGTTTATGAACCAGTTATTTTAAACACTGTGGTCTTCTAAGTAAAATCAACCTCGTGTCTTCTGAGAATTTCAAACTCTGCTAGCAAGTGAAATGCAAGTCAGGGTGTAGAACATTATTATGAAAAATCCAAGGGGATTTTTATATGTGTGGGGATACATGTGTTTATCTATAACTGTCGATGTTTCAGTTTAGTGTTAAAAGTCAAAATAATCTTTTCCAATCCATAAAATGTGAGCTAAATTTTTTATTTTTGCAAATACAATTATTTTCATGCACAGTTTACAGAGAAACATTTCAGTCTCTTGTTTTGAGGTTGTCTCTTCCTTTCAGATAATTTAAGTGGACTTTTTTCGTACCTTTGAGATTGGCAGTTAAGCATAAGAAGGATATTGCTATACATTACAAAGTGAAAATTTGCATTCATCACTCAATCAAATACTTAGTATCAAACTATTGACAGATAACCAAGTGACAAAGGGATTAAAAAATATTTCCTACTCAAGGGATCCTTTCTACAGATAGGTAGACGAGCTTTTGTCTTGGAGGGCAGAGGCAGTAGTAAATACTCTGTATTCACATTTGTCATGTAGGTAGTTAATAATAAAAGTATTTTGGATCAGATTCTGGTACCTCTTTTTGTTTAGTAGTATCTTTTCCTCATAATTGCTGTGTGGATTTCCATCAGAGCTATTATGGTAACGTCTTCCTGTGCGCAGTCTGTCTGTTTTCAACAAATAATGGCTCTGTTTAGAATTAGTCTTCATTTTCCTGAGTTAGGTTTACTAATTAGTTACTTCTCCTGAAGTATAGTATTGTGACTACAGAGTGTTTATAAAGTTCTTCATTTGTAAGTATATATTTCATAGAAAGCTAAAATAATTGCATGCTACAATGTTGTTTTGTTTTTGTTTTTGTGTTTTTTTTAAGAAAAGTAGCCGTTAATGTTGTGTTGAATTTCAGGCAGTCAAGTCTGGTAACTCATTTCTGCTGTGAATGCAAGCTGTTCTATGTTGCTCGCAAGTATGTCTGGAATAATCTGTACTGTGTTTATTTGTAAAAAGCTCTGAGAAATGTCCAGCTTTTCTAATATTGAGAGATGAGAAAAAGACTTAGTCTTGAAATGAAATTCCTCATCAGTGATTTCTCATACGGTTTTACTTTCCTAAATCATTAGTTAGACACATTGCTTAGATTTCACATAATGACTCTTAGTGATACCTTGTTTTCTAATGTTACTAGAAATTTGAGGATTTCTTTTTTCACTTTCAGGTACGAAACACTTTATCTTTTTTTTAAAGCCCAATGAGTTTTTTCCCCCTTTTTTTTTGTGAATAAAAACACATGAATATTACAGAATTGTAGCAAAAGAGAATAAAATAACTTGCTTTAGAATTTGTCAGCCTTTTATTGTGAAGCTAATTTAATATGTTGTGTTAAACAATGTGTGTTGTGGTTAACTGGTGTCAAGCAGTGCTATATAACTGGTCTGTAGACAGGCTGAAATTATAGCCTGAGGAAAATAACACTCATTTCAAGAGGGTGTCATTGGTGAAAACTAGTTCAAATAATAGTTGTATTAACTGTTTGACTAATTAAACTAATCTTCTTATACATTACTAGCAAACACAGTGACAGTTGCTGGTTATTGATATACAGAGTTCAAAGTCTCATTTTAAACACAAACTTTTCAGCTGTATTGGGAATAAAAGGTCTGGAAGGAGAAAGAAATCCTGCGGCCCTTTTCTAGAAGCTGCCAACTTCGTAATCTCTCCAATTTATTTTTCTTCATTATTCTCTTCTAGTAAGGTCATTAAAACACTGAGCTCTCCCTGTGGCAACACTGGCGATATAAAGTTCTTAGTTCAGTATTTTGGGCATACTAAAAAAGGAAAATTTTGGGGCTGTGAAAATTGAACAGCTTACCCAACAGGAGATTAAATGTAAAATCCTTGTAACTAACACGGAAAAATACTTCTTATGTAGGGGACTCTTTGTGCTAGTGATGATTACTAAAGCTGTTGAGAACTGCTGGCATGCAGCTTGCTGCTTCTGCAGACCTGTAGGATTTCTGGAGCTGTAAGTCTGGCAAAGGAGCTGGTGGGCTTGTGATACCTTAAACTTTGTTGGAGCTCAGCTGTAGTTCTGATCAACAAAAGGGATAAATACACACATTTGCACTTCTTCCCTCTTCCTCCCTCTGTTATACCTAGATGTGTGTTCACAAATGCATACACACGTATGTAATATACACACGCTTATAAAAATGTTTTTTCATTTTTATGACTTTTGCAATATGAAAACAGTAGCTAATAAAGACAGTAGGGAGGGATTTAGTGGTACAGTTGCATAAAGAAATGGATTAAAAATAGAAACAGATTATTTATATCAGAGTCTTTTTTAAAATTATATTTTAAATCAATAATTTTTTAATCCATTTCCGAGTGGACGATAAACAACATTTCAGGAAGGTCTGGATGTCACATATTGTTGGACTCATAAATAGAGACAAGGTCAGTCTGGAGGTTCATGTGGTGCAAGATATTCTCTCCTGTGGAGAGTACAGAGCATCTGACAATAGGCAGAATTAAAAAATACAGGTAAGGAAAAATACAGAAATATTTTGCCTGTGTAGTTGTATAGAAGGAAGCTAGGACTACTGGAAATGCTTTTTTTTTTTTGTGAATTCTAAAGGCAGCTACTCAGTATGTTTTTTGGTGTGATCACTTTTAAGAGATAAGCCTAGTGATTTTTTTAAAAAACAATTATTTACTTTTTAACCCTTTAGAGTTCTCTCCCTTCCAGGCCGAATACTTTTTTTTTCCCTGAGTTTCTGAAGATTTTTATGTTGGTTTTGGGTTTTTTTTCCCCAAATGCTCTGTTATGTATGCCAGAGCTATACCAAATGGTTCAGCCCCCTGCCCCCCAGTTTGCTGAATCTGTCATGCTTTCTGCACTTTGTAGGTATTGTGGGCTGTGTACTGAAGTTGGTCCAAAACTAACCTTAGATTACAAGGTGACAAAATTTCCGTTTATTTTCAAATTCTCAGATGATTTTTCAATGCTGAGTTTCAGTGTGTTGGGTCTGTGCCTTAATGTTCTCCTCTGGCAGCTCTCTGCAGAGACTCCTCCTGACATCGGGGTGAGGGAAGCAGCTGCCTTGCAGAATATCAGACCCTAGTTTTAGTCCATTTTTATCTTTTTTGGGTACTTCTTTCCCCTTTTTGGACGATCCTAGATGCTGTTACCAGCAGCTGTATGCATATTTCCAGTCACCCTGGTTTGTCAGCAAACACTTCAGGCTGCGCCTGTGGTCAGACGGGCAGGCCCATCGCTGGCAGGAGTGGACCCTACACTTCAGGCTGTGCCTGTGGTGGGACTGGTAGGCCTATTGCTGGCAGGAGTGGACCCTCTGTGCCCAGTTAATGATTCAGGACTTCAGCACTGCTTTGCTTTTATTTATTTAAAAGGCTGCAATAGCACGTAGGGGATTTCCCTGACAGCTGTGTTCACCCGTGGTATAGCATCCCCAGCCGCAGCCTCTGACTGCCACTGCAGGGAGACCAACGCTGGCTTTCCCACCTTCATCTCCTCACCCCGTGGCCCAAAATCCATGGGACCTTGGGGTCAGGTCCTTCAGCTGGCTGAGGGGCTTTTGGGGAGGAGGAGGTCGACGCGTGGGCCTGGGCATTGCAGTGCTGCAGTCCTCATTGGAATGCTGAACATGCACCGGCAGCACGGCGCGCCGCTCTCCTGGAGCTTCAGCGCTTGTGTTTAAAAACTTTTCTCTTTGCATGTTTTGGTTTTTTTGTTTTGTTTTGGGTTTTTTTGCAGTTTCCATGTGTATTTCAGTCTCCCTCTGCTAATCCTGGGACTTGCTTTGGGACTGGATTGCTTTATTTCCATAATTTTAAGGGGATGTGGGAAAGCAAAAAAAAAAACCCCTAAGATTTTTTTTGCCACGGTGGGATAGAATGAAAGGCTTTGAAAGTGGCTGCACTGATGTGTTTATAACGCAAATGCCTTTTTTTTTTTTTTTTAAAGACCTCGTTTAATGCTCATGACTTTGTGGGGTGAGGCCACTTTCAAAGGCTTTGGTATCCACAGTAGCAGCTCTTTGAAGTGGAAACGCCAGCAGGGGACAAGCTGGCAGCTTAATCCTTGGTGTAAAAGGTCCAAAGTGGTAAGAAGCCACAACATCTATCTGAAAGGGAGGAGCTGGAGAGGAATACCCGGAACTAAATCCATCTCCTGGACCTTGCTCTTGGAGATGGAAGTACCCAGACACTCCTGCAGAATGTGAGGGATCCAGTCCCCCTCCTCTATCTGCTTTCCCATTCTCCTTCTGTCCCCTCTTCTCTCCCCAGTCTCTTGAGGAGTAGGACGTAACTACTGAAGGGCAAGGGAGCGAGGCCTGAGAACAAACACGTTTCTACAAGCATTTTTTTTTTGCCTTCGAGTTGGTAAATCATCCTTCTGGAATGCAGAGCAGGTGGCACAGTTGCTTGTGTCATCTGCTGGTTCTTGTGGGTGTGTGTCTGTCCTGTTAGGTTGGTGGCTTTGGGGCCTCTAGAGATAAAGCTGTGCCTTCACTCACAGGAGTACCTGCCTTGACTGGTGTGTGAAAGCTGAGAGGCTTTCAAAGGAGGACTACCCTTCTCAACCATGAATTTATTAGCCATCAGTGATTCTGACAGCTATTTAAATAATCTGGTGTTGAAGTGGAGAAGTTATTTTGAACTTGTTCATATTTTTGACCTTCAGTAAATCACCTACTGTTTGTCATAGAATCATAGAATGGTTAGAGTTGGAAGGGACCTTTAAGATCATCAAGTTCCATCTCCCCTGCATGGGCAGGGACATCTCCCACTAGATCAGGTGCTCAGAGCCCCATCCAACCTGGCCTTCAACACTTCCAGGGATGGAGCTTCCACAACTTCTCTGGGCAGCCTGTTCCAGTGGTCTCACTACCCTCACACTAAAGAATTGCCTCCTGATCTCTAACCTAAATCTCTCTTCTTTCAGTTTAAAACCATTACCCCTTGTCCTCTAACTACAAGCCCTTGTAAGAAGTCCCTCCCCAGCTTTCCTCTAGGCCCCCTTCAGGTACTGGAAGGCCGCTATGAGGTCCCCCTGGAGTCTTCTCCAGGCTGAACAACCCCAACTCCCTCCGCCTGTCCTCATAAGACAGGTGCTCCAGCCCTTGGATCATTTTTGTGGCCCTTCTCTGGATACATTCCAACAGGTCCACATCTTTCTTGCGTTGGGGGCACCAGAGCTGGACACAGTATTCCAGGTGAGGTCTTACCAGGGCAGAGTAGAGGGGCAGAATCACCTCTCTCTATCTGCTGGCCACACTTCTTTTGATACAGCCCAGGATGCGGTTGGCCCTCTGGGCTGCAATTGCACACTGATGGCTCATGTCCAGCTTTTGGTCCACTAGTACTCCCAGGTCTTTTTCCACAGGACTACTCTCAAGTGTGTCCTCCCCCAGCCTGTATTCATATCTCAGGTTACCTCAGCCCAGGTGCAGGAGGACCCTGTACTTGGCCTTGTTGAACCTCATGAGGTTCACCTGGGCCCCCTTCTCCAGCTTGTCCAGGTTCCTCTGGATGGTGTCCCGTCCCTCTGGCATATTGACAGCACTACCCAGCTTGGTGTCATCGGCAAACTTGCTGATGGTGCTCTCAATGCCACTGTCAATATCATTAATGAAGATATTAAACAAAAATTTAGCTTCACTCTTTAGCTGTTTGCCATACGCAAAGATAACTATCTGTTGTATGGTTTTCCAACTGGTAATTCACCGAGTGTCCTTTATTTCCTAGTTAAAATTTAGTGGTCCTCATTGTTAGTCTGTATGGACATCATATTCCTTCTGTTGTCAAAAGCCTCACCGTTGCCTCTTAGTGTATGTAAGCCTTTCAGTAGCAATGATGTTGCTGTTGCTGTTCTTTCCCTTTTCTCTAGCTCTATGGTCATCTCTTTTTGAGATGGGGGCAATCCAAATTTGATTTATCACTCAAGAATTACATGCTCCATGACTACATATAGAAGAATAATTATTTTCTGTTTTCCTTCAATATTGCCAGATGTTCTGCTTGCATCAGCAGCTGAGTATTTTGCTGAAGTGAGTTGCCCATAATGTCCACAAGATCCTTCCTCTATGGTTTGAACCTAGTGTTGAGTGTGTACTACTTACTTATTTTTATTTTTCCCCTTATCTGCATTGTTTTGCTTATCTTTATGTTAAACTCTTTTGTTGTTTCAACATCCAGTGTACTCATGAGATCCTTTTGTGACTTGTCACAGTTGGCTTCAAGTATGACTTTGCAAAAATTTTATGTTAACTGCAAACTATCTTTTATTACTTATGTTGCAAAGCAGAGAAGGACAACTCTGTTGGTAAACTTCTAGAAATTACAATAGATTATTAGAAGTAAAATCATGCTATTTTACTGAGTTTTTTGCGTTTGGGGGCTTTTTGTAGAATTTGTTGACACTGAACTTGTGATCTGACTTCAGTCTTCAGGCCAACTGCAAATGCTTAGCAATTCTAGCTACCCTTTTTCATTAAATTTCCTTTAACACCCTAAGACTCATGTCATCATGACAACTAGGTCTCACAAAAATCATCACCGTACAAAGGTGAGATGTTTCATTTGCTTCTATTTTGCTTAACTTTGAACTTTTATGATTTGTATTTTATAGCTCTTCTCTAGGGCTGCCAGAATTGTAGTCTTTAATGAAAACTGACAGTTCCTTGTAAACATCCTTGTATGTGATAAGGCTTTATGAAATGTACTTGATGTTTTCAGACTTCCAGTTAAATGAGCAAGAGGTAGCTGTGCTCCAGTAGGATTGTAAAGTGGGTCCTTACACTTTGGGATCAGTGGTATAGAAATCAATATAAGTGGTGTGGGTTTTTTTCTTAGAGAGAAATGAAATTAAAACAGGCTTAGTAGTAATGGTCTGCTTCGGTAAAGATAACCACCTGTATCTCAACCTTCCAGGCCTCCAGACACCAAAATGTTAGCAAACTTCACCCAGGGGAAAGGTAAATGGGATGGCGTTTATCTTTGCACTGCTTCACTGAAAGGTAAAAATTACTGCCCTGAAATAGGACTTCAGAAATGGCAGGCAAGTTTCTGCTTTTCTGATATAGAATTACTACAGTTTTTATTTGTGTGCCTGTATTGACTTCAGTGCTGCAGTTATGAAATTTAGATTGCACTGTGCCTTGTGCATCGGCAGGATTCCTCTTTAAAAGATGCCTGGCGGACCTTGCTCATCTGGTGAATGTTTGGCAATAATGAAGCAAGAAAAAACCTAGGACCTTACATCATGCATTTCCATTCAACTTTCCAGAACCATAATAATAATATTTTTAAAAAACAAACAAACCCCCTGAATGCATAAATTGAGTGAACTTTGTTCATTAGAAATCCTAAAAGCATAAAACTATACCACTGCATCTTTTTAGTCTCTCCCTTTTCTGCCTTTTTAGATTACAATAGCGTTTCTTTTGGTAGCAGGTAGTTCTGTTTAGTTGGTATAAAGTGGTACCATGGTTACTAGTGTTTCAGATGATGGGCAGAGCGATAAATGTGAAGAAGGACCTTTTAAGTAGGTTTTCAAGATTTCTGGAGTCTATGTGTTGTAATAAAGTGGATATCTCTGTGAAAGCCAAATATTGGTAATGTGTACCTTACAGCTCCTAAAGTTGCAGAGGGTTACTAGAGGGCATAATTTTGACTGGGAGAGAGTGAGTTAATTTGTTCGGGGTTTTTTTCTGGTCTAGTTTGATTTTTGTTCTCTCAGCTTTGTCCTGGAAATGTTGTATGAAATGGAAAAGTCCTATCAAGTCTTAGGGCCCAATGTACGTACACAGGCTGGAGTTTAGAAGATAAAAAAATCTATTTACAAAATAAGCAAATATTTCATTAAAACCAGGCACACGTTCAATGCAGAAATCTGTTAAGTGATTTTTGAAAAGTTTTTTTTTTAATAAAAATGCATGTAGCATAACGACAGCAGTCTACTTTTTATGTTTATAAATGGACAATTTTTTATCTCTGAATATAGTTGATGTTATTTACTTGACCAAATCCAAAATATTTATTGTGCTATTTATTGACTTTGTAACGCAGAAAATCTGACATTATCTTTCAAAATTAGTGCTATCTCTCAAGGTGAGATGTATGCAGGGTTAAAGAAGTTTTTGAATTATGATTTAATACGGAAGATGTACAAGGCAATAAAGTGAAAAACCAAGTGTGGCTTTAAATACCTATTTGAGACTAAGCTTGAAGTACAACAAATGAATTAAACCTTTGAAAAGGACAAAACTGTCAAGACTTATTTTAACCAGACCAAATTTTCTGCTGCAATTTGAGCAGAAAACTCTCTCTTGCCAAATGCCAGTTGCTTGTACTCAGTGTCACGAGCATATCCATTGCTTTGGAAGTGCTGGTGAACACCGGGCTGTGCTGAGCAGTACTGCCCTGCACAGCAGGAGAGGGAAAACTCTGCAGTTATAGGTAAGCAGAGATGGTAGAAAAAGCTCTGGAAAAATACTCTGTCAAAATATTTCTGGGGAATGTATTCCTTTTTCTCTGCAAAAATATTGCAATTCTGCGTGTCAGTAGGATGAAAGAACTCTTTTCAACTTTACTGTTGAAACACAATTTACAGTGTATTCCTGAATAATTGTGTGCTTGTCCACTGTATGTTTAAGTTATGATAAAATGTATGGTAAAGCTTAAGTTATCATAAAGCTGTATGATAATAAGGCATTGAGGTGGAATTGTTTCAGTATTGCTAAAATACTTTTCCCCCAATATTTTCAAGGAGGCATTGAGATGCTGAAGCTTCCTTTGGGAAATTTTTCAGCAAGAGCAGGAAAGACTTTTTCCTATTGCTCTCTCTCAATAGCAAATAATTAAGTTAAAATAGAGGGGAATTGTATTTTAAATATTGAGAAAATTGTTGAAGCAGGGACATACCTGGGTGTGGGACCTAGCAGTACTGGACTAACACTACCTAACCTGTCAGTATTACTGCCTGAATCCACTCCCTTTTCAACTTTGAAGCCAGCAGAAACAAAAAGGAATGCTCTGTACATTGAAGTTGCTTTTGCAAGACACTGGTGGGTTTGGTTTTCTTTCCAGAAGTCTGAATATAGCTTATGTCCCTTTTTACTGTTGTAGACAACTGAAATATGCACATGGCAGAAAAGCGAGAATGAGTTCATCTGACATCCCGACTAATAAACTTTCCAAGTTTGTTCCTGTGTATCCTCTCTGTCCATTTTTTTAAAGTGCTTCTTATCTTGTTACTTGTTAAAGTTTTTCTAAAATGAATGTGGGTTAAAAAGTAACTCTCTTCAAGTGGCAATGGGTGGTGAGACTTTTGGACTGAGGGAGACATTTTACACGAACTAAAACACCAGAGCGATATGACCCACATTTATTGGGACAGTGCTTCTTAATCAGTGCGTAAGCAAAAAGGAAGGTCAGTAACAGAACGGCACACCAAACCCAAAATTCATCATCCTGGAGATCAGAAAAATGTGTTTGCTCTGGTAGTCAGTATCTGCAGACAGTTACTGTGAGGTCCCTCCAGTTTTAACTCCATTATTTGTCTTAGACTTAAATGTTTCCAAGATTTCCAGGAAAACAAAAATTCTCCAGAACTTGCAAGTACTCTGAGAAGAGCATTTCTTTGTTTCTCTCCCACCAGTCGCAAAAACAATTTTAGAGAAAAAAGTGCTCTCTTTCTGAGCTCATGGTACCTATTTAACAACAGAATAGTGGTTGACTAAATGCAAATTTATTTTATTCCGGAGAGAATAAATTTCCAGTATGTATTGTCAAACACAACACAGGTAGCCTCTGAAGTTTTAAATGGGTTTTTTGGTTGGTTTTTTGTTTTGTTTTGTTTGCTTGTTGTTTTGTTGGGGGGGTTTTTGTGGACAAATAAATGGCATAATTTCTTAAAAGAAAGTCTTTTACTCTCATCTTCACATTGAGCTTGATTAGATATTTTCTGTATTTGCCTGGGAAAACCAAAGATAATCAGGCAGGAAGCAATCTGTGTTCAAAACACAAAAAGGCAACCTGCCTTCAGAAGAGGCCAAATAACTTGTTGAATACTACTTTTTTCCCTCCAGTGTTCTCAACAAAACAAAACAAAATCATTACTGGTTTCTCCTTGACTGGTAAGGATCTTTGAAAAATGGCTTTTAGTGGGAGATGTCAGCTTCTGTTGTATAAAACATTGCTGTGTGAATGTTAGCATTAAAACATTATTCTAAACAAATGTAAAAAAAAGCCTTTGAAGGTACTTTATAACAATTGTTATTCCATAGGTGACTTTAAAATTAGGTTGCTGTTCTGTCTTTTTAACTGTCATAAGATACAAAGTATTCTGACATAGAGACTTAATCTGGCTTTGCAATATATCCTGTGAGATATGTAAGAAGTAAAGCACTTGCATATGTTCTGCTTCATGAGGATTGCTCTAGTTTTGGAAGTAAATAAAACTGCTGTTGTGTGTTACGTGCACACTACTAATGAAGAGAGAAAGGGGAATTGAATCCTTGCAATAAAATGGATGCTGATGAAGGCTTGCTTGAGCAACTCTCTGAGAAGTAAAGACACTGTTGAGATTTTTTCTTTTCCCTTTTGGAAATGCTTTCCAGTTGTCATGAGTTGCTGCTTCCAAAATGTGTATGAGATGGTTCTGAAATGCTGAACACAATTGGAGTGCCTTGCTTGAGCTCCTTTGGGCATGCTCTTGGGTGTTCCTCCTTCTCTGTTGGAGTGCTCTGAAAGCATTGCTTCTGGGAATGGTCCTAGGTGATGCAGCTTGGGGTGCAGAAGAAGGGATCTTGTTGCTTCCTCCTTTTCCAATGTTAGGAAGAATTTACCACAAGGGTTATCAGGCATTGGAACAGGCTGCCCAGGGCAGTGGTGGAGTCACTATCTCTGGAGGTATTTAAGAGTCATATAGGCATAGTACTTAGGGATATGGTTTAGTTAAGGACTTGCCAGTGTGAGGCTAATGGTTGAACTCTATAATCTTGAAGGTCTTCTCCAATGAAGGTAATTCTGTGATTCTTAAAACCACTCTTCTCCAAGCTACACTTTCACTGGAAGGAAAAGGCACAGTCTCTCTTCTAGTTCAACCCATTCAGGAGTAATAAAAACACAGTAACAACACAAATTTACTTAAGAGGTTTTGTAATCTGTCAATTTACTTCCCAGCTCTGTTTGCTGTTTCCAAATTTTTATAAATCTCTGAAGTCCTAAAGCGTTTCCCTTCGTATTCATGTTCCACTCCTGAGTGGCCAAGCTTTTGTCAACAATTGTAAAAACCAGTCAGACTCCCTCTCAGTATCCTACTTTCCTTGGTGATGAAAGACTCTTCTGACAGAGCAGCATTGAAAAAGGAAGTGAGCAAATGCATGGAAGAAAAATCCAACAAAACCTATTAAATACAAAGACATCAGTCACAGGTTGCTGGAGCTGGAAGAAGATTAATGGGAATTATCACACTATATCTGCCCCGGTTTTGCATTCTGTAGACTTCTGGTATTGACCACAGTAGAAGACTGGATTTTGGGTGAGATAGACTTTTTTACTGACCTGCTAAAGTCATCCTTGTTTACTTTGGTATCCTGTTCTCAGGTAAATTGCAAATGGAGAAAGTAACACAGAAATGCAGGTATTTTTTCTCAGAACAGTGATGCTGCTTGGGTTTTGTGCAGGGAATCTGTGCAGCAGAAAGGGTTTAGAGCTTAAGAGGCAGTCGGAGTTAATAGCATTAGGTAGTGCTCTTGCTGCCCTCACCTCAGGAGCTTTGTTTGGATGTGCCATGCCACTTCCCAGAGCTGGGTAATTTGTAGGAGTATGTTATTAATAATGATATTGGCAGTCTTAAAAATATTTTAGGTTACGAATTCAACAAATCCTAATTTACATGGAGTCCTTGGTGTATTCAGACATGTCTTTCAGTGTAAAGGGGTGCTGTTTGTCACATAAACTTAGTAAGAGTTCTGCCTTCTGGGCTTAGTGCAAAATTGGAGTAGAAAAAATAGAAAATTGACAACAGCCTGAGCTCTTTTAAATTGTGCTTGTGTGTAACAGCATGTTATCAGTCCTTTGGCAGGTGAGAACAGTCATTTGATCATGCGTTTCTTCCATGCAAGTATATAAAAATTTCACAGTACATAAGCACACTTTTCTATAAATATTTTTACAGTTAAAAAAAAAATACAATACATGTCTGCAGCCGAGTGTGAGTAGAAGTTCCTAATGCAGTAGGGGACCCTTCCCTGGGGAATTGGGTTTGATTAATAGCTATTACATGTTGCTCTCTGCCAAAAGCAAAACATTTGTGTCCACAAGAGGCCAAGTGATAACGTCATTGCTGCTGGGGATGATTAACTCTGCTTGCAGAAGCACAGAAACAGAAATTGCTTTTGCCCTCTTGTCAAGGTGGGAGCAGAATTTTGTGTATGAAGTTGATACACCTAGAGAATGAAATCAGGTTTTCTTGGGACTTAGAAACAAGAAGTGTTTTAAGTTACAAACTGAGAGAAGGTACAGACCAAGAGAGGAAAAGATTAAGTGAACTGGGATGAATATCATTGTTAAAAAAAAAAAAGGTGCTAGGAGTAGAAAAACTGTTTTCTGCAATTGTATTTTAACTGAAGCATAATGAGCATTAGTTTTACCAGCATGACTTCAAAGCGCTTTGATGTTAGAAAATACTCTTGTGTACTCCAGTCGTCTACAGACTTAAAGTTCAGCAGAAATATTTTACGGTCCATTAGCAAAGTAGTACAGTGGATCGCTGAAAAGGTCCCAGGCTGTGGATGTTGTTTCACAGTCATTGGTGCACCTTTCTCCTCACCTGCTTCCCTGGGGACAAAGGGCATTAGCGTTATTATATCGTAAAGCCAGCTTCAAAGTGAACTGGCAGGTTTTAATAAGAAGCTCGTTGCCATATTGTAAATAGCGTGGGACGTACTGAAAACCCTGAACCTGGCACATTAGAGATCTTGACAAGGAGAATATGGTTCATTTGGCAAAACTGATACTTGGAGGTCATGCACAGTTTACATAAAACAGACCAGCATTTTCTACCTGTCCCTGGACTTCTGTTGGCTTAATTAAATAGTTAAGATTTACTCTGGGTAAAGTGTTCCTCTGAATTACAGTTGACCAGTGTTCATGTCTGATTGTATAACAGGCAAAGAGAGATGTTGCAATAGTTATCTCCCAAGTCAAGCAAATAAAATAAATAATGGTTTGTAATTCAGGACAGTTTTGACTTCAGCAGAGTTCAGGTTGAATTGATAGAGGAACCAGGATTAGAGTTTGAGATTTTTTGGCTCCCAGCCACTTGGTCAAACTAGTGGGCTGCTTCTCTGATAGGGCAGTTCTGGTTTCTTCCTCATTTGAGCAATACGAGTTTGCTTGCTGCAACATGGAAGCTGCTTAACATCTTAACAAAGTGGAAAAAACCCTCAGAATTATTAGAGAACTGTTCACAAGTTTCATTTGAAAGTTGTGGAAGAAAATGCATTAATCACTTTCTAATGTAATTGAATTTTTTTTTTTCTTAAAAATGTTATGGTGACAGAAAGGTTTTCCATTTATATTTGCCATCAAAGAATGGATGGTATTTCCTGGAAGTCTATGTTGTTTCCTCTTGTTTCTTGAATATAGGGAATGTTATTTTTTGTGACTTCCCAACAGTTTGGAAAAGAACCAGAAGCCTGATTCTGGTTTTAATGCTATAATTTTACCAAACTATGCAAAGACATTACTAAACTCTACTGTATGTCCAGTCTTACTAGATATCTAGAATTACATTACATATCAAAAACATGTGTGTTAGAAATTGGTTCAAGAAAAGAATATGAAGCTGGCATATAAAGATACTGATGAAAGATACCTCCGTGCTATCACATCACTTTCTGGTGCTGTTTTCTAATCCGGTGGGCTGATGGAGTGAGACAAGCCTATCCACCACATGAAAATCTTTTGCATGTTCTCTCTTTAAGAATGTAATTTATTCGAATATGATTAACAGGCATGCCGACTGTCATAATATTTGTCTGTAAAATTACATTTTTATCCGTTCACATTAGCATCTTTTGAAATAAGATCCTCTCTGTGTTGGTTAGCGGGAGACTTTGCACAGTGAGGCTTAAATTAGTTGGCGATGACTGAGAGTCAGCTTTGCTTTCCAGGGACAGGGAGCATGTCCCGTGGGATACAGCATCGTAATTAGAGGCCTTTGCAGCAAGGAGCCAGACCTGCCACAGGTGTGGTACCAGGGAGGGAGCGTGGCTGCAGCCCATGCCGTCTTGCCCTGTCATGTCTGCTCTGCACTCCATGGTGTGTCAGCCACCGGCAGGTGGGCACGTCTCAGTTGAGTTAACGCTGGGTGCTTTATGCTGCTGTGTTGGCTTTATTCTGCACCTGGGGTGGCAGATCATAACAGATCCAGTTTTAGCCGAGGATTAAACTGCAGCCTTGCTTTCCTTGGCAGGGAGTCTGGGGGAGGGCAAGAGAAAACAGCGCAAGGGAGTCAAGGAGGTGGCAGGTAGCTGGAATTAAAAGTAATGCTGGAGTGTGCTTGTGGGGTTGTAGTGGTCCTTTGGTGCACACCTTCTCTTCAGTTTGGAGGTCTTGAATGCTATTTAAAGCACAAACAATGGGGAAAAAATAACACTTCAACTAAGCCTCTCTGTTATATTATTTTAAAAACTGAAGCGAAGTCCCACCACGTTTTGGACTAAAGCACTTGCCAGTGTCTCCTAAATGTATGACTGTCCTGTGCTTAGAAAGTGGAGTTAACTGTGCAGTTGCAAACAAGAGGTACAGCTTAGCAGGATTTGGATGCCCTTTCCTGGCCTTAAGGCTGAGGGTTTTAGCTATAAATGTAGTTGACTGCAAAGGAAGTTTCCTTTGCAAATGTGTTCAGCCACTGAGGGTGGCAAGTTTTTGAAAGAACACAATGCTTGTCAGTAGTCTGAAGATGCATCTGTAGAGTGGGGCACATTGATTAATCCTTGTGTTCCGATGTCATGGTATGTCCTGGGACATCTGGGGATGGTTGTATTTTGTCTCACTTTGCCTGTCCCGGGTAAAATCACCGAATCACAACTGTTAAGTCCAGGCTGAAAGGAGTGGCTAAATGGAGAATATTATTTCTTATCTTTATCTCCTGGACAGACAGGAATGTCTTGAGAGTCTAAGTTAAGGTAGTATGTGGTGAAGATGTTGCTGGTTTGTAAAGGTGTGTTGTGGAGCATGAAGCCAGTGATGGTTACTGTTAACCGTGTCTAAGGGTCGAGACCCTGTTTTCTGGTGCTTGTAACTTCCAGCCAGAGCTTAAAATTTCAACTTGAGACTGTGCCTGGTGTCTACTGTGGGTCATTGTTTTATTTCTCTGTTAAAAGATTCCTGAAGTGAATTTAAGATTATGGATGTGATTTTTCTGGAAGTAAGCAGCATGAATTTGCCTTTATGTGTATTAAATTGTAGAAGCAACCTGCTTTGGGCTGATGGCTTAGTATATTCTGTTTCCCTGGGATTAGAGATGTGACTTTGGTCCTTTTGAAAGTATTCCCACATTTGGCTAAACTCACAGTCTCTCACTGAAGAGTTGCAGTATGTGCATGCTGAGTCTGAAAACTAAGTTCGCAAGACATTCTCTTGGTATTAGTTTCCAGCAGGTCATTTTTGGCAACTGTAGGTAGGTCCAGAAGATGAGTATTATCCCTCTAGAGTCCAGGTGTTTAACTGAATTTGGGCAGCAAACTTCAAACTGCAGTCCCTCTTAGGTACAACTGAGTGTTTTCTAACTTTTTAATTCTTGAATTTCTGGTGTATATATAGAAAAAATATATGGTTCATGTTGATAAACTTTAACAGTAGGAGCAACTAATTGAGCCCCAGTCTTGACTTCTCTTACTGAAGATTTTAGTGTGATAAATAATACAAAGTGCTTAATTCTCTAAGAGTGAAGTCAAAAACTGCTTTAAGGCTTTTTGAGCTAACTTAGAGGTTCCACTAGAGCTCCGTGGCAAGACCATGTAGAGGATTCTGCTCCTTTACTGGAAATCATCTCCTGCAGAGTTGACTTTTTGAAGATAAGATCTTTGTTCGTTGCTACACATGTTCTACTGAAGCATAGATACCACATGTCCAAGAAGCCTCATCTTCTCCATTAGACAGATACTACATAATCTATTGCCACATATCAGATGGATTAAGTAAAACTACTGTACCAGAGCAGCTGATATTTTGTATGTAGCAAGAGCTCCTATTTTTCAACTGGGAGATCCAGCTGTTTTGCAATACTCCTAAATGTAATGTAATACTCCTAAAGGTGCTGGCTGCCTAGTTTTCCTCAGAACAAGAACCTTTTCTGGGGGCTCCTAGTGCCTGTGTGCTTTGGCTTCTCTAATAATTAAAAGTATTTTTAAATTTTCTTTTTTTTTTTTTTTTTAAAGAAGAAATACTTTTGTGGTTTAAAACACAAAGAAGATCTGAAGCCTAATACAGGCTCTTTCCCACTCTCAGGAGACATGAGATGGGAAACATTCTCCTACTCCTGCATGCCTTGCTAGCTTTCTGCAAAAGGGAAGTGATGCTTATCTAGAAAGAGGTGTCTAAAGCTAAATAGTTTTTACAAATACAGGTCTATGAATTTATTTCACTTAGCATATGAAAAACTGCATTTGTGTATATGTATTGTGGATCAATTCCCTTGATTCAAGTCTTTGAGAGACTGAAAATAAACCGCAATAGTTGTAAAAAACCAAAATTAGTTATTTTATACTTAAGTTGAGTGTTTTCTTCATCTTCAGTAAGAACATTTTGCATCTCAGTTGCCAATGTGCAAGTTTTGGTAGTTTATTTGGCTGCAATGGGGAGTGTAAGCTCAAGCTGGAATCATTAATAAAAATAACAACAACAAAACAACTAAACAAAACCCCCAGGCAAACCAAAAAGCAAACCTTTTACCTGGGTAAGGGAACCTGTTGGCGCTGAGGGCTCCAGGCTGGTGAGATCCCATTGGTTTTGGCAGGACTGCTATGATATGCTGGCTGATATGTTGGGCCACAAACAGAAATCAGAAGTGATGGAAAAAAGAGCAGAGTTCAGACTTGCTGGAGGTCCTAGTGCCTTCCATATGGGTGGGTTTTGTAATATATAAGGTCAGAGTGGGCTGTTACATTAGTAATGGCCTGTGACCTCAGAGACATTTTATTGAGGCTTTTTTACTCCAGATATTTTATTAGTATATTTTCCTTTCTCTTCCACAACCAGGCATTTCACTCTCCTACCTTCTACTCATTTTTTGTTGTTTGTTTTTTTTTTTCTTCTCTAGAGTGTTTTCCTCATATCTTGAACTCTACTTCCCTTGGCTCCTCGCATAGGTTTTTTTTTCCCAGTTTCTTTCCTCTCCCTTCTCCTTATATTCCTTATACCTCTCATGTTCAGGCTTTTCTAGTGGCATCTCTTCCTTCACCCTCCTAGTGAAGGTAATGGGCAGAGGAGGTATGGCAGCTGCGAACACACAGGTGTCACATAAGTCATACCAATGAAGCACTCTAAATTCTTTGTGCCCACCATCTTTGTGCCTGCCTTCTACAGAAAGGTCTTGATCTCTCCCTCCTAAGCCTGCATCAGTAGAAACTGCTGAAGCCCTCCATGCCTCTTGAGAAATCAGATAGTGGTGTTATTTTTGACAAGACACCGATTTTTTTGAGACACTTTTCATACTTCTCTTTCTTTAGAAAATGTCCATGTAGTAAGACAGGAAGTAGGATGACACTGTATCACTGTATTGCACTTCTCCTCTAACCTCTACCCAAACACTTTTTGGTATCAATTCTTGCTGCAGTCTCACAGATCTTGTATGTGATTCAGTTGTGCACATTTTTTTAAAACTATGGCTACTGCCACGTACACAACAGACGCTGTTTGCTTTGCCGCCACGTGCGATGTCTGGTTTTCTTCAGTTTTAACACCTACTACTTGAGAAATGACTTTGTCATTTTTACTAGTATGCAGCCCAGCAGAGTATTACTACTTGTGACTTTCGGCAGCGTGACTTTCGGTATAACGTTTACTCTTTTCCCAAAATTTCCGTCTGTCTCCTACATCTATTACTGAAAACCATTTCTGACATTTCTGAATTGAAATGAGTGGCTCGAGGGAGAGTATTTCCTCTTTTACAGTTAGGCAGCTAAATCATTAGCTCAAGAAGCTCTTGTGGAAATGTTCTCCATTTCTTTCCCCCTCTCCTTTTAATCAGTTATGAGTATTTTCTCACCTCTTTGTACATTTTCGGCTGTAGCTCATTCTTCATCGATGCTGTGGGACAACTTTGGCATATTTAATTTGAGGAATATTTAGCTCATGTACTATACTATGCTCCAATTGTGTAGAATAATTTTAAAATGTGCCAATTCTCTTGCAACTTGTTATTCTTGACAACCAGGTAAAGCTAGCTAAGTATCATCCAGACCCATCTTATTGCACGTTGGACTTGAAACTGGATTTCAGAGCAATTAGCATTGCATTACCTATATTCATGCTAGCAGTAGCAAATTTTGGTGTAGGTATCAGTCACGTAGTAAAACCCTTTCTGGTAGCATTACTAAATAATAAAAAAGCCTTTTGAAGTGAAGACCTGCAAGTCAGAACTGGGATCTGTTCCTGAAACTGTGTGTGAGTAATTCTTACTCGCATTACGAACAATACTGACTTCAATTAAATCAGATGAATCCAAGCACAGAATGGTAATTAGTCTAGCATGGGAAAGCTGACAGTGTTTTTAGAGCTATTTTTATTGATGCATTTTAAAACCTCACTTATTCTACTTCTTCCCCCTTTCTTTATTCTTGCACAAAAATAATCCATCAACTGTTTCTTGCTGGAGTCTGCAAAGTGAAAGTTGTGTTCCTTTGAAACTGAATAGAAGGAAACATCATGTTAATGGTTTCACCATCTGCATATAAAATATAGTCGTTTATTAAAAAATATTTATAATATCTAACCCTTTGATTTTCAGATCTGTTTATCTATAAAATATCCTAGGTATTTTATAGTCCCTAAAAAGCTTAAGTTCTGTATTTAAGTCTTAGATTTTGATGCTGAACCACGTATTTGTAAAGGTACATGAAAGCTAACTTAATCAAAGGAAAATTTAGATAAAGACTGCTTCATATTAGAAAGAACTTACTAGAGGAGGATGACTTAGAGTGGTGAGCCCTTTCATGAAGCCTTTATGAAACAGCTTTTAGCTCAACGTGGAAACTAACTTTGTTTTCTGGATATGGAAAGTTTTTTTTTTTCCTGCGGTTTTGGAATGACAATTTCTTTTTTTGTTTTGTTTTTCCCCTGAGAAACAGAGATAAAGAGACAAAAAATCTGAACAAAATACTACCATCTTCATTTCTGAAGAAGAACAAATAACAAGTAACAGCTTATAATGCAATAACACAATCTAAAGGGCCAAATGATAAATTAATGGAAACGGGTTCTTGTATATTGTTTTGGAGACTAAGCATATTAGATTGAATTGTTTCACTGTGAGCATGCCTAATTATTGTGTCTGCCACATTGGTCTATTTAAATAATTCCCAACTTTTGGATTGCTGCCTAGAATATTACTGCACTACGTGTTTCAACTGGTTATTCCCTTGTCACGCGTAACTTCACAAAGGAGGCTGATTTTGTTTGGAAAAAAGAAATACAAGTGCGTGCTGGCAGTAATGTCTGTAGTATCTAATAAAAAGGGACGATAGGTTTCATAATGTTAATTTGAATGAGTTGCACGTGAACTGATACTGTATTTGTTTTGTCAGGTCACTGACTTAAAAAGTGCCTTTGTCAAGTCACTTTTATGAGCGAGGACTGCTACGCCTGTGTTCTCAAAATCCCGACTTTGCCAGCCAGACATTGCCTTCACCTCATACCTGGCAGAAGATACCTCATCTGTCTCCATTTGCCAATTAGTTGATGGAAACCTGAAAACAGAAAAAGGGAAGAAGAAGAATTATTATTATTATTCCTGGGACATGAACAAATGACTGCATTGCTTTTCTTGTGTGGTCAGTACCAGCAAGCAACCATCAGAGAATTAATATTCTATCAAGGAGTGCCATTTCATTGAAAGACCTTGGCTTTAAACTGGTGCATCTGTGATACAATCAACAAGCTCACGTGTTTTATGGACAGAAATGCAACTGAGCATGGTTTTTCCCAGCCAAAAGTCTACAAGCGGGACTTAATGATTGATGAATGACGGCTTGCTGATAAACTTTCTCTGTTTATTCTGCTTTGTGTGCATTGGACATTGTTAATCATCCCCCACTTTTTTTTTTAAACCTTCTTTTGAGTTGGAATTGAAATTATTTTCTGGTTATTATCTATTCTTATATTATCTGATTGTTGGGGGGTTTTTTGTTTGTTTTTGTTGGTTTTTTTTTCCTTCATCATTAATTTTGAAGATTTCCTCAGTATAATTCACTTGACAGCAATTTACAAATTTGACATCAGCTTTTCATCATGGCTTTGAATGCTGCTCCTGTAAGAGATACAAAATGGCTAACATTAGAAGTGTGCAGGCAGTTTCAGAGGGGAACTTGTTCACGCTCTGATGAAGAATGCAAATTTGCACACCCCCCTAAAAGTTGCCAGGTTGAAAATGGAAGAGTTATTGCCTGCTTTGATTCCTTAAAGGTAAGGAAAAAAAATTGCATGTGTCGTGAAAATGCTACGACATTGTACTGAAAGTAAAATGTGAGATGATGAGTTACAACTAAACCAGGTTAATCAGAAAGTACTTTGCACTTGGTAAGATGTATATTAAAACAAATGGTATTTGTAGTAACTTTTTTATTTATTGGAGCTTTGAAAGATTTCTTTCTAAGGATATTATTTTCCTGTGTCAATATGTTGTTTACAAAAATTGCATGTGACTGTGGGGTATAGGATTGCTTACAGCTGGTGGGACAATTGTATTCTCCTGAGTACATTTCATGAACTATTATTGTTTCATGACAAATGAAAATACACAGTGGCACAGTACTAGACCATTACCAGAGTCCTAATGAAACAAATAATACTAAAAGTAGGCAGATTCTTTCATATAAATCAACAGGACTAAGGAAATTCTATTCATTACTTCAATTTTGACACCATAATGAGTTGTTTACCCTTGTTATTGGGGACTCTCAGATAAGTTAATAGCATTGATAATTATGTGTATGGATAGTGCAGATAGCAGTGTAAGTTTAGAACAGAGTGAAGGAATTCTCTCCTTTGGAGGATATTCAGCAATCGTGTTGTTAGGCCATCAACTTCCATCTTGCTAATGACATCGGGCACGCTTTAAAAAACTATTTTTAAAGTTCTGTGAAAATACTTCGTGTACTGTATAAAAGAAGATTAATGACCCCATGGGATTTGGGGAGTACACAGTGTTTTCTGTGATGATACATTTGTGTTCTCATGTCAACAGAAGGGAAAAGCTTATTTCCTATAAATAATTAAAGGAAAAAATTGAGCTTTTCAGATTTTATTGTGAAATTTTTCATTGTGGCTTTATGTTTTGGGCATGGGAGAATGTCTTGGCTCGCTTTTTAAATTTAGCTCAAAAAATTTAGATCAACATTTCTGTTACTCATCAAGAACTCTACTACTGTGAAAACATCAGTGAAAAGGAAAAGAAAATTTAGTGGTGTTTGAAAATGTTTATTTATTTTTATAATACTAATTTATTTATTTTTTGGTGCAATACAAGATACTGTGCCAGGCATCTTTCTTCTGGATTTCCTCATTTCTTCTCTCCTTTTGAACATTTGCAAGAAAATAACTCAATGGAAATGTTTGTGAGGGGGTTGCATTCTGTATGTTCTGCAAGCCCAGACAGCACCTTTGGAGTCATCTCAATATGTCATCGAGTGCCACTAATGACCTTAATCCATGGATAAACTGTTAACAGCTTCCTTGTAGATGTTCTTGTGTATTGGTTGCTTGCCAATGGGATTTGTTTTTTTTTAAACAGGCAGGCTAGCATCTGCAGCAAATGGGCAATAAGCAGCTTTTATGAAAAAATAAGCAAGTCAGTAGAAGCTGGTTGGGTTTTTCGTTTTTTTGTGGGTTTTTTTCAAACAGAATTTTTAGCTACTGTAAAGACCTGGGGCTGTGGCTTGGAAGGCTGGAAGTGGCTGGCAGGGCTCAGTCACCTCTGCGCTGGCAGGGTGGTGGGTTTGTAGTGCAAGAGCTGCTTCTGCTGCATCATCTCGGCCAAAGCAGCAATGTGCCTGTCCTCTCTGCCCAAGGTCAGCATGGCTCTCCCAGGCAGCACAGGGCACTTGCAGAGAAGGTGCCAGCTATTCAAGCTGGAGACTTTTGTGTAGGGACGGTTATCACCCACAAATTGAAACTGGAGTCACAGCCTGAGCTAGTAATATTGTGAAGAGAAATCCTGAGGGATCGCTCTGGGTAACTTACTGACAACCAGCATCATTGCTCAGTGGAGAGAAGTCCAAAACCATGTAAAAAATGTTGTCAAAGTAAGCAGGCATGTTTTGTTGTAGTGTGGGTAGGCATCTGCTCTGAGGGGCCAGCTCACTCCAGCCTGGATCTTGTGGCTGAAGCAATGCTGCTCCATCCCACTGCCTGTCATCACCCACTTCCCAGCCAGTGGAAGGGAGCATGCTCCTGGGCTTCCGGCCTTGTGTGTTCTAGTTGAGTCTGTTGGGTTAAATTGCTGGTAAAGATGGGATTATACCAATAAATCAGACTGTGGCCTGAAGCAGCAGGGGTGGAGGTGCAGGTTTGTGCCTGACGACCCGGCTGCAGGCAGAGGGAGATTCAATAAGGGGACGATAACATCTTCAATTCCGGTAGCTCCTTGCCACTGAGCACGGATTGGAGCTGTGTTTTGGTATGCTGCTGGACCCCTCAGTGCATGAGAAGCTTTTAGGGATCATTGCAAGTGCATGGCTCTTGGCTATGTCAGCTGGTATCCTCACATCCATTATCTTTGTTAGTTGGAGGGTGTTTGTAAATCACTGTACCTGTGACAAGAATGTTCCTGATTAGCTCAGTTTGCATATACTGCTGTTTGAGGGACTTGGGTCATTAGTCATACAAATCTCTGTGCTGTGTAGCTTTTGGAAATACTGGTGTTAATCATATAGTTTCAGAATAACTTTTTGGCACTCAGCAAGCAGGGTAACGTTTCATGTAAATAAACAGAACAGTCTAGAATTATAGATAAAATCAGAATTTAATTTAAAAAAACAAGAGCTATTTTCCTTTCTGAACACTGAACCACATTTTAATACAGGCAATTATTTAGAGTTTATTTACGTAATACCTAGAGCTTTGGAGACTCATTATAATTGTCTTGGTTTGGTATACCTGCTGTAAAAATAAATTACAGTGAGTACATTGAGTCTCTTTGAATAAACATCTTTCTACCCAGAGAAGACAGAATTTTTTTCTGTCTCAGATCAAGGGATGTGTTACATTTAAGTGGTGCCTGGAAGTTACAGCTGCTCCCCGAGAAGTCAGTGAAACACAGATACAGCACTCCAAAACAGTCTCTCTTTTACCCCACTGATGAATCCAAAGAGCCCCTGTTTGGGGAAGGGATGCATGCTCTCCTGAATGTCCATGCTTTCTTCTTCTGAGATTGCCAGGGTAGACGAGGGAGCGTGGTGTAAGTATCTGCCAGCTGGATCAGACTGCTGAAGCACCAGTGTGGAGCTACTCGAGAGTCCAGCGAAGGGCCACAAAGATGATGATGGGTTTGGAGCATCTTTCTACAAGGAAAGGCTGAGAGAGCTGGGACTGTTCAGCCTGGAGAAGAGAAGGCTCAGGGAGATCTCATCAACGTATATAAATACCTGCAGGGAGGGTGCAAAGAAGACAGAGCCAGGGTATCTCCAGTGGTGCCCAGTGACAGGACCAGAGGCAGTGGGCACAACTAGAACATAGGAGGTTCACTCTGAACATCAGGAAACACTTCTTCACTGTGAGGGTGACCAAGCACTGGCACAGGTTGGCAAGGGAAGTTGTGGATTCTTCCTCCTTAAAGATACTTGAAAGCTGTGTGGACATGGTTCCAACAGCCATCTCTAGGTGGCCCTACTTGAGCAGGGGGTTAGACCAGGTAATGCCCAGAGGTCCCTTCCAACTTCAACCATCCTGGGATTGTGTGACCAGAAGCATCTTCATGCTGACTTGCCTGTAGCCTCAGGGTTGTTCTAATCTAGCAAAAACTGTCATTGAGGCTGAAGGAAATAATCCAGCCAGGGACACCTGCCTCTCCACACTGTGCCATGTCCTCCTTTGTGATCCCACGGCTGTTTTTGTGATTCTGATGGCGACAGTACTGTGGCCTTAGGCCAGACTTCTGGAGTAACATGATTACATCAGAATCCAAGTTTTCCTGTATTAAACAAGTATATTTGTATGTCTTTTGGTTCCAAGTAAAAGGTCAACAGAATTTAACAGACCCTGTTTGCTTTTAACTCAAAAAGGATTTTTGGCTCTGAACACCTGTCCTTGCAATACTTGACTTTAAACTCAGCAAAAGTTGCAACAGCAGCCCGTTGGACTGATTAAAGTTTTGTGGATCCAAAATGCTCACTGTTGAGAACTGTCTGGACTCTGAATATCCTTCATTTGAGAGATGCTTCAGGCTAGACAGAAATAGCTGAAGACTAATGAGCTTGGTTCAGATGCAGGCCAGAAACTTGCTGATTTCAAGCCAGGTTCTGCCACATGAGCTTCTGAGATGTGGTTCAGCATTTGTTTCTCTCTCTTTTGTGAAGGACAGAGCCTGGTCTGTTCTGAACAGGGCATTTTTGGGAGGTTAGGAGAGTGTTAAGTGGATCATTCCTGTGCACATGATGGATGCAGCAGTTGGCCAGCTGGGTCCTAGCATTGCCATCAGGCTCCCTCCAGCAGAAGCCCCCCTTGACTCAGCCAGCACTTGCGGCCACGTGAGCACACCCAAAACTGTACTGGGCAAGTGTCCTCAGCAAGCTTAATGTGAGGATGAAAGTGTTTACAAGCAAATAGGTGGGAAGGTGGAGGATGCTGAAGAAGCACTGTCAGAGCCTGCTGCCTTAAAGCCTCCCAGAGCAATTTTAGAGCCCATTCAGACTTCTCTTTGGGTGCTGCAATGTTTTTGCAGTAGGAAGGATCTGTGAAGAGGCCCATCAAACTGGAAGGCTTGAATTTCAGGAGCTGCCCTGTTTATATTTTTATACTTCTCTCTGGGTTCAAGTAGCTTAATTTAGAAGTGCAGAACCTGGATATATAACACAATATATCATGTTTAGATCCCTCCAAGTTGGACACTAGAAGCAAACCTGTTTTCAAGGCTTTCTTGTCCTGCTAGTAGTAAAGATGAAAATCCTTTCAAAAGAATACTAGTATATAATGTGATGTCTGGGGACAAGAACGTGCAACCTTTGCTGTATTTGAGCTGGATTTTAAAGAACTTGCACATTAAAATGAATGGTGATGTCTAAGAGGGGTAGAGAGGAGAAGCTTGGCAGATAAAAAAATATGATCATGTGTGTTTTAGTGGGAGTTAATGCTCATGTTCACAGGCAGATTTGGATTTTAAATTCTGGTCTTATTTCTCTTGCCTCAGACTTAACACCCTTTCTGCAGGTCAGCTAGTAGAAGGATATGTTGTCTAAGCTAATACAGATAACAGAGGATGTATCTTGAAGATACTGTCATTGCAAGTTTTATGGTGGTAACAAGAAAATGAAAGGTTCTTTAGGGCTACAGATGGCTTTTTCTGTATTTTTTTATCTATTTACTAGTGTCTCTACACTTTGAACTGTTCTATTTATTGAGCCTGCAGACTAGTGTGAACTGTTCATTTGCATTTTCATGAAAGCCTTTTAAGAATATGCCTATCTGGTCTCATTTGGCACCACAGAATAGAAGGTAATTGAAAGCTGTACACAGAGACCTGTTTACCAAGTTAAAAGGGTTCCAGAGAAAAAAAGAAATTCTGGGAACATCCACTTTGAAATCTCTGGAACTGAAAAGAATCTCTTTAAGGTACCCTTGGCTTTATTAAGAAAAAGGAAAAAAAATGTCTTTGTAAAGTGAGCAGACAGTAAAGTGAGCTCAGAGTTGGGATGCAGCAGGTAATCATTTGCCTTCCTGTGATTCTTTGGTGGGTCTCTAAATGTTTTGCAAATGTCAAGGATTCAGAATCATCTCACACTTTGAAGTAGGTGATACCTGCTCTCACTTGGCAGGTAACAGTCTGAACATACTGTAGATGTGCACCATATGCACAGCGGATCAACTACTTTTGTCTATACTAGAAAGCATGTAAATGGCTGTTTATAGTGTCCTACTTGGCTGAGTTTCAGCCCATCACCCAGTTATGTGGTGTGACACTATTCAAAGACAAGGTGAGTTTGAAGGCTGTGCCTACAGCTGGTGAAGAGGAATGATCGAAATGTGCAAACTCATTTCTCCTGGGCCATAGAGTGGCATATTCCTTCTGAGTCCATTAATTTTGCCTGCTTTTCTGCACAGTGACCTAATTCCAGCAGGATGGGGAAGTAGTCTGCCCCTTTCAGTAGTTGTGGGTTCTGGGGATGTGGAAATTGCAGGTTGAAACCTTCCAGTGATGAGTGATGCAGAATCCAGATCTTACTGTTCCTGCAGAGCGATGAGTTCAGTCACATCCTTTCTTTTTCACCCACCTCTGTTTTTTCTTATAAAAAATCCAGTAAACTACAGGTAGTCTGAGAACACCACCTGCCAGTAGTGGATATTTAGGAGGTGGTGTGCAAACATGTACTGCCTTCCTGGAGTGCTCTCCTAGCTTTTAGTGGTGTGCTGCTCAGGGGCCTTGAGAGCCAGGCACAATATGGCTGAACTCAGTAGCTCTCTCTTGGTGAACGTCTTTCTCCTGGATTTGTCCCACTGCTTTTTGAACAGTGTAGACCTTCAGCATCCACAGCATGCCATAGTGAGGACTTACACAACTTCATTACACACAGCATGGAACCCGCTTTTGTTGTTCATTTCAAACCTCTTCATCTCGTGGTTACCCCACGAAAAGCAGAAAAGCATCTCCTGTGAATTGTCTTAAGGATGAATCTAGGTGGGTTTTTTTCACTGGCTTCTCTCTGGAAGGGGCATGTTTCTCCCCAGTGAGTTCAAAGGAAGTCTCATGAGGGAAGGCTTATTACTTTAAGTCTACTCCACAAAAATACTGTTCCCAGGACAGGTATGATTCCTGAAGGCCCTGCTTTTCCAGGTTACGGGACTTTTTGGTTTAGAGTAAAGTGAAAGGGGTCAGATGCTGCATGAAATTGCCATCCTATTTTCTAAGACTATATTTCATGTTATACCCAACCTGTGCAACTGTGAGCAACTACTGAAGAGATGATTACATCCAGTCCTGTGTCCTATCACAGCTAGCTCCCCTTTTTTATCTCTGCTTAAGTGATCATGCAGCCAGGCAACTTGTTTGAATTGATCCTAAGAAATGGAAGATTTTCATAAAATGTGAGATGAAACTATGAATTTAGGCAGCAAAATCTAGCATAAATTGAGATACAGTGGGGGTTAAGAAAGGGGAAAACATGCGCCACACCCCCCTTATCTCTGAGTTTATGGACTCTTAGTATTTGAGAGGGGCATTTCTCATCTGTTTCAGAGCAAGGCCTGGAGGTGCATCTCAGCCCCACCAGCCATGGGGTTCAGCCTGTGGGAGTGTGCAGGGGCAGGAGCCCCCAGCAAGCTGCCGGGGTTGAGCCCAGGGCTGGACCCTGCAGCAAAGGGGCACCAGCCATCAAATCAACTTAGAGAAGCAAGTCTTTACCTGCTGCCACCATCTCTGCCCTCAGACTGAAACTATGAAAACCAGAGAGGTTGAAGCAGTTGAAGTTCATTCTGTAGGCTGGTAGAAAAGTTGGGTGTCTCCTTCAGGCTCTGATTTGTTTTCCCATTTGTGTCTCTCAGCAGCAGCACTGAGAGCGCAAAGCTGTCCTGGCTGTCATTAGTGTACCCTGTTACCACCTGACCTGTCAGATTTTAAACCCGGGCACTTTGTTTTAACTCGGTGCAAGTTATATTCTCAAAGGAGAGCCCAGGTGGACACTACATCACTGAGCTACCCAGACCCTCCTTCCCTCTGAAGGTGTGGGAATCCCCCCCTTCCCAGTTGCACGGTTCAGTGGCAAAGCCTCTTGGAGGTCAGAGCAGAGAGAACAAGCAGACCTGTCGTAACAGCTTGTGCCTCCTTCGGCCTGTTACAACCACCGGATGTGAGCAAGTAGGTGTTTACCAGCAGTTTTCACTGTGTTTTTGGTGTGGTAGAACTTGCTGAGCAGGTCGCCTGGCCCCTGTCCTGAGAAAGAGGATGAACAGCAGAAGTGGTTGAAAGAAAAAGCAGTTAAAGAACAGTCACTGAAGGATGTAATACAAGTACATCTTCTTGTTCACAGAATCTCATTGTCCTGAGGGACTAAAAGTGTTTAGTAGCTCCTCGGCAGTGGTCTTCCTGGGTTAACTCCTGGAGTTTGGTGCTTCCAGAAGCCCCAGCAGAGACTTGTGAAGAGCGTTCCCCAGTCATCGGCCATGCCTCTTCATCTTGGATGAAGCTGCCACTCATAAATAAGTCTTGAGTCTTCTTAGACAAGAGCAGCTAGGCAGACTGGTTAGAGCTACAGGAGAACTTGTGTGGAAGGGCATGCTGTTTGACAGACGTTCTTCAGATTTTTGGGCACTTGGGGAGGCTTCATATACCTGTCAATTCACTGTGTAGTTTTTGTTGCTGCACCAACCTGTGCTCCCCTAAGCTTTATAATAACCAGCCTGTGGGTGTAGTGAAGGCAAAATTCAATCTGAGTCTCTGACTCATCACATCACTAGGATTTTGAACATAAGAGCTATTGCTTGCTGCCCACTCCTCCCCCACGCTCTCTAACTTAGGTCACTGTTCCCACAGGCTTGCTCTCTCCAGGACTTCCCGCCTACTCCTTTGTTTTTCTGGAAGGTGGTTCCTCTTTCATTCCAGGCTCTTTTTCTTTCCCTTAGCCCGGTGTATGTAGCTTTCTCTCAGCTCAGGTGTCAGCTGTTCTTCCCAAGCTGTTATGCTTCAACTGCATAATCAATACAAAAGACAGGGTTGTGTTCAGGTGCAGGGAGCTTCCTGATGTAAAAGCCTGAAAGAAACAAGACACATGTTCCTATTAGTCCAGGTCATCACCAGCACTAAAGAGATGTTTTAAATCTAGAAAAAGCCACACACAAAATACTTGGGGAGTTTATTTGTGAGTCTGTTCGGCAACCATTCCCCTCTCTCAACTCTTATCTCCTCATCTGAAGACTGGCACCTTGCTTTCGAGGAGATGAATTGTATTGGAAACCCACTGCAAAAAATGGAAAGGGAAGTTGTTGTGGTTTTAGAGATGTTGGAACATATCACTGAAAGCCTTCTGTGAAGTACCTGTCCCACAAGTGAAGTGCAAGAGGGTATCATAAGCATCTGTTTTCCTCCACATTGATGTGTTTCTGGTGGCTGTGGGGATGCTGTGCCACACAGGGTTAGATTCTTGCAAAGTCTTGACCACAACAAAAAATAAATTAATAATGCAGAAAAGAAACTGTCTTCTTTCCCGCGTGGTCCATGAGCTGTAGGGTAAGGTGTTGTGAACAACACGCTTGTGTGCATTCGGCGGCTCAAGGGGTCAATGGAGCCATCCTCTGTGGTGAGGATCCTGACTGAAAGGTGACTTGGTGCAGTAGCTGCAGTGTAGACATATCCTTTTTCATGAGGTGTTCCAAGTTTTCAGCCATTGCTTCCTCTTTGGTTCATTGGGCTTGAAAGAGAGGGGATCCATGGTGCATGGTGTTGTGGCAGCTGTGTGGATGGCTTGGGATAGCAGCCCATCAGGTGTGCTCCTGCGCAACCTGCATGTCCTGTGTGCCAGACACCTTTTAAGTTTTGTAAAAACCTAATTAGTTTACTTTTGTTTGAAATTCAGTTTGGTCCTTGAGCACTCTGCAGTGAAGCTATAGGCTTTCACAGCAAAGAAAGCGAACAGCATACTGCGCTGCATCAGGAATAACGCTGCCAACAAGCAGAAGATGTGAGGTATCCCTGCTCATAGCAGGGAGGTTGTATCCTGATGATCTTTAAGGTCCCTTCCAACCTTAAACATTCTATGATTCTGTGATCTCTGACCGAACAGTTTGGTGTACTATCTTGCATGTTCTCATGAGAAGAGCTTAGTGGGTGTCGTCAGTCTGGTGGCTGTTAGAAAAGCTCAGTTGTAACTAAGAAGCTAATAGAGCTGCTGGGGCCTTTTGTGTTGGTTCACAGTGAGTCAAAACATAAAACCCAGTGTGTTGGACACTAGACTAAGCTCCAGTGGCTGCTGTCAGTGTCCCCAGCCCCCACCCCCAGACAAGTAAAAACTCAACACAAGCCAACTTTTTCAGCTGGATGCAACATGTGAAATTCAAGAGATTTCTCATGTTTTGTGTTTTTTTTCCCTAAGATCATTTGGTAGACTAGGCCATAACTTTAAAATTAAAATGCATTTATTTGCTGTGTATAGGACCTGAGTGTTTGGGCTTGATTCAGTTGCCCAAACAAAGGCATTTGATAATATTTGAGGTGCCCTAGTGTTCTCTTGATGGCTTTCCAGTGACATGTCAGAGGAGAGTGTCATACCTGCTGGCACCATGCAGAGGTCCAGGAAATCCCAGGGTGCTCCAAATGGTCTTGCTGACTTCTCTATGACAACAAAGTGAAGCCCTTCTCAGGAGACACTGTTAACTCTTGTACTGACTGGAGGCTCTGATGTGAGCTGCTTTGAGTAAGGTGGAGGACGATACATTTGCCACAGCGATGACCAGGCTGAGAGGAAAGCTGGGGTATAGGCCAAACCCATTAATCTGTAGCAGAAAAATGCCCTCATGGAGACCAAAAATGAGATTAACATTTTCAGCGTGTACTTATAGTTCACCATTAGTATTGCCAACAGCCAATGTAAACTCCTTGATTTGAAATAGTTGTGACCTGTGTAACTGGGCTTGTCTTTTGCTATCTATGACAAAATAGAAAGTCTTTCTGTGCACAACGGTGTTATGACAGTGAACTCAGGCTATTTAAAAAGAAAAAGATGTGCAACCTTTTACAAATTGAAATTGAATAGCAATCATAACTGCCTCTTCATGAAGATTTTAAAGCTAGAAATCAACCAGAATATTGTGTATACATTTGAAAAACAATGTAAGTTACAAAAAAGAAATCCCATTCCCCTAACGTATAATTCTCCATTGCTTAATTTTCAGATTTGAACATCCGTCAAGTGCCATAAAATAGGCATGTATTTGGTTGCTGATACAAAATGGGAAAAAATATTTGTTTTCAAAGAGTATCTTAATGGTGATTTTCTTAAGGTAGTGGATAATAATGAATGTCATGAAAACGCAGGCTACTCCCCAAATGCATCTTGCCTTACCTGTTTGCTTCATAGTGCTGGTCATACAATGTCAGTGTTATTGAGAATGGAGGCATGGAATTTGCACATGCAGAGATGGAAGAGTGTGTATATACCTATGGAGATACTGTGAGCATCCGTAAATTACAGTGTTGGTATCAAGGTGATTTTGTGCTTCATGCTGAACATGTTTATGCCATTGAAGTTCCAGACTGCACTAGGCCTCAGTATAAATCAATAAAAATATTAATTTGCTGCAAAACTCTTACTACTTCAGTGATAGGAGCATTAGCTGATTGGTATGCATGAACTGGTTTGTGTTCGAAGTGCAGGAAAAGTCTATGGTTCTCTTTCTTTAATTGAACCTTCTGGCTATAATTGTTTTTAGCTTGAATTCTTGAGGAAATGAGGCTTATGCAGTCAGGCTGCCCCTCTTTATCTCCGCCCCCACTAACTTGTGAACCCACTGGCCAATTTCAGCCAAGTTTGACAAAGATGTAAGTCTCAAGGATAATTAAGTTCCTACAAGTTTTTGTGAAAATAGGCAGCCAAAAGGTAGGATGGAAAAAAAGAGAGACCTGTAAGCTCTCTCAAATGAAAGAAGAGGTTCTCGAAGGGTGCAAGCAAGAGGAGAGCCTTAAAACTCAGTCAACCACAAGGAAGGTGACTTTGTGGATTTGCAATTGAATGTGTAGAACTCCCACTTTCATTTGTGCTGGTGCTTGCAGCACTACCCGTTTAATGATACTAGTGGTCTTTGTATGGAGCAGAGCTGTTGCAGAGGGCTGCATGCAGTCATTTCCTCTTACCTTTAGCCTTCGCTTGCTTGTTAAGCATAGTTTTAATTATATTTTCCTTTTTCGACTTTCTCAAACAGCAGATTAGCTTACTGAGTCCTTGGTTATTACCTTTAGTTCTTTTTCTTCAGGGAGAAGGAAATTTCTATTAGGAATGCAAGTTTAGGTTTTATTTTAGATGGGTGTGCAATGCAGTGAAAGGTTCCCACATGATAGGTGGGGAAGGTCAGCAATGACACCCCTCACTGAAGCTGGCTGTTGTATAGAAAGCACCACAGAAATTATAAAAGGCAGTAAGAGAGAAAAAGAGAAGGTCTAAGTCTAGAGTATGTGGTTAGAGCTCATCTGGAAGGGGGCATTTTGCAGTTACCATCTCTGCTGCTGGGTTTCTTGAGGGATTTTTTCTTTACACAGTCACTTGATGAAAAGAAGACAAAAACTGTCCTGGAAGCAGAGGTGACGACGTTTTATGTAAGAACCATATGCCATTTTGTACTGAGCTTATAGCATTTCATTTTCTTTTCAGGGCAGCAGCCTGTAGCCTGATGCAGGAGTAAGCTGGTCTTTGCTGTTACTCAAGGCTAGCCTAAGATATATTTGCTCTATCTTCCCCCAAACTTGATGTTTTTGCAGTGTAATTAAGTTCTCCACTGTTCCACACATAGATGATCTTTTAAACAAGTACTACTATAAAAAAACAGATTTAGCCAGCTTTCCCTAAAGCACCAACAATACTATAAGCAGATTTTCCTTCATCAGATATTTCAGCATGCCAGCTGTTACAATATATGTAATGTGTTTAATGAGCAAGGGAGTTTATTATTAGGTAATTGAATAAGGCTGTTCTTTCTAATTAGTTATTTGCCTTTCAGTCCTGGATGTTGCAAAAAGATCTGCTGTGATCTGTGTCAGTTGTATCTTAGTGTGCTTTGATTTGCTATAAAGCAGCTGTGCATCGCAGTGCTGCACATGAGAATCAGGGCTTGGAAAGTAACCAGTGAGTTTTTTCTGTGAAACAAGAAATGTTATCACCAGGTAATTAAATAGTGAGTGAAGGTAAAATAATTCCTATCGTATCTCTATACATGGCCATATTCTACTTAGTGGGTTTGCTTGTTGAGATAGATGTGGAAATACCAGATAGAAAAGTAGTGCAGTAAGTTAATACATGTGTAGCTTTGTTAGACACCATAGAGAAATGACAGCAAATTGATTTTTGGTTCAGTTTAACAGAAGTAAATTAACTGATATGCCTAACAGGTTTTGTTGATCCCAGGGTGCTTGTGCTCTTAGACGGCTTTATCGCTTGACACCAGGTGTGAGTAGAGCGGCCCAGGGGAAGAAGGTGGCACTGCTGAGGTAGCATAGCTCAGTGGTAGACACGGGTGCTCTGCATTGTTCTGGATGCAAGTGCTGTGCTGATTTTTTGGTGGCGTTTGTAAGAAAAAAGCAACCGCGTAGAAAGGGGAAAGCTGCTGGTAGAACTGTGTGCTGCTGTTGCACGTAACATGGAGGAACCTTCTCTCAAAATTGATGTTTTTCTGGTATGATGATAAAAACCAGCAGGTGTAGAGAGTATAGGAGTGACAATGTGAGGGTGTTCAGACAGCATTGCATGTTCCCTGGCTTGGCTGTTTAATTCAGACTGGTTTGGAGAACAGCGTTGTCATACAGAATAAAAATCTGTTGTGCAACTATAGACAAAGAAAAGTAAAAAAAAAAAAAAAAATCTTAAGTGATCTGAAAGGAGGGCCAAAACTTTCTGATAGGCATCTGCAGGATCATAATTAAAATGTATTCGTTTGGTATTTTTTTTATTTTGCTTTTCTTATGTGCATACCATGTGCAGTTAAGACCCCCATTTAAATACATAGCCATAGTTCCTATAGTTCATCAATATAAATACATTTAACGTGCTTTCTCTGCCCCAAAACATGTGAGGGGATGCGTTTAAACTTCATTTTATTAGCATTTCCTAAATGTGGTATTTTTTTTCTGTTTTCTTTGTAAGGCTGCATTTGTCTGACGATGCAGCACAGACCTCTGTTAAAAGCCTTTGTAGCATTTACAGTATTTGTAAACTTTTTCTTAGTTACAGATCTGCTATGGGTATGGCTTTCTCTTGTACTGGTCTTAAAGTCACTGAGTGGTAAATCAGAAGATATATGTCTATTTAAGCACAGCTCTGCTTGCAAAATACTTGTATCTGCCTGTTTTGAGCTGAAATAGTAAGTCTTCAGTCTACAGTCATAGAATCATAGAATGGTTTGGGTTGGAAGGGACCTAGAAGATCATCTAGTTCCACCCCCCCTGCAAGGGCACGGACACCTTCCACTAGAGCAGGTTGCACAAAGCCCTGTGCAACCTGGCCTTGAACACCTCCAGGGAGGGGGCATCCACAACCTCCCTGGGCAACCTGTTCCAATGCCTCACCACCTTAACAGTAAAGAATTTCTTCCTAACATCTAACCTAACCCCTCTTCCAGTTTAAAACCATTACCCCTTCTCGTATCACTACACAAGTCTTGTAAAAACTCCATCCCCAGCTTTCCTGTAGGCCCCCTTCAGATGCTGCAAGGCCACTATAAGGTCTTCCCAAAGCCACCTCTTCTCCAGGCTGAAAAGCCCCAAGTTTCTGAGCCTGCCTTCACAGGAGAGGTGCTCCAGCCCTCGGATCATCTTCATGGCCCTCCTCTGGACTTGCTCCAAGAGCTCTTATGTCTTTCCTGTGTTGAGGGCTCCAGAATTGGTCACAGTACTCCAGGTGGGGTCTAATGAGTGCGGAGTAGAGGGGCAGGATCACCTCCCTTGACCTGCTGGCCACACTTCTTTTGATGCAGCCCAGGACGCGGTTGGATTTCTGGGCTGTGAGTGCACATTGCTGACTCATGTGAAGCTTACAAGTCATAGTAATCACTCACATCAGCAGACCTCTATTGGATAACAAATAGATCACCTTGGATATTGGAAGATGTTTAATTAAATGGTGGCTTTTGACATCATGTGCTGTGTTATTTGAAGCAAATTGTTTAATGTCTTTGTCCCTTCGTTTTCCCCTTTGTGAAAGGGATGTAACTGTGTTGGGTGTTTTTATACTTCTCTTTTTTAAAAGGAGGAGAAATTAATAAGCTGTTCAAGGTTAGTAGGTAGCGACAGTGCTTTCTATTAGACCTGCTAACATAGCTGGGGAAAAAGAGACAAGCTTTTGTGCTCAAAAGTCCTTCTTTGAGACATACTTATAGATAATTGTAGAGTGTCTTGGAAATACAAAGCATACCTGTCAATACTCATAAAAAAATAGCATTTTAAATATCTAGGAGAGGTTGCATCTGTAACACAACTTTTTGTTCATCTAGGAGTCCATGAATGCATAGATCACTTACACTATATATATAGACACAGACTGTTTAGCATGGACTGTACACTGGAGTTGGTGGATCCAGAAATGCATTGGATGTAGAGTCACTTTTGCAGTGCAATGGCAGTTTGCTTGTGGCTTCCTGGCACACAAAAAACTGGCAGAGTAGGCTAAAGCAGTGGAATTAAGAGGAATTAAGATCACTGTAGATTTGCTTCTGCAGGTCAGAGAAGAGATTTATACCTAAAATTACGCAGAGACCTTTGTCTACCTCTAGCAGCTTGGTGGTTGAAGTATAACTTGGAATCCAATAATAAGGGGAATAAACAAGTATACTACCTAGCATCAAGCCTTCTGAGCTGTTGGCCCCAGTCCTTAAATTTGAGCTTCCCAAAGTGGAGGCAGGTTGCAAGATAAGCCCCTTGAGCAAGGGACGTTTCCTAGCTGCCTCGCAGCTGCACCCACAGCCCAGCACTGCGCTGAAGGCTTTGCAGAGAGTGGGTTACAAGTGCTGATTTGCACTGGAAGACTTAATGTCTGCTCCTACAGGGAGTGAGACTTCACTTCCAGGTTTTTTAAAAATAAGGCATGCCATTCTCAAAACCTATCAAGCACACATATTTTTGTTTTCATGCTAGGGTATCTGCTGAAGCTTGATGTAATCTTCTCTGTTAACTTCTGAGTGGGAAAGTGTGCTTTTTTGTTGAGGTTTTCTGTACTCATCAAAACTGACCCTTAAATAATGCTCTCTTTTCTCACCTCGTTTAATTTTTACCTGTAATGCAGCTCTCTGGTGTAAAATTGGAGGGTCAAAAATCCAGTAAGGTTGATTTTTTTTTTTCTTTATTTTTCATATATATATCCTTCACCTTGCCTGCTGCTCAGCACAGGTTTTCCCTTCAGTGTCCTGCTGCAGTGTTTTATGCTCAGGGCTTTGCTGAGGTAGGAGGGACCTGAGTGCACTCCAGTGCTTGGCTTATTAGTGCTCTACTGAGTAAGAACTTCTGAATCCCCGCTACCGTTCTGGTACATTAGCAAATACCTATTTTATTAATGACAGGTTAGAAAGATAGCTTTGGGGGAGTTATGGTAGTCAGAGATTTCCATGCTGTTTTTTAACATGAGCACCCACATCACCTTCTTAATAAAGTTATTTACTAATCTCCATACTAAACGTGGGTGGGTTTTTTTGGAAGGATTTTTTTTCTGCTTCCTTGAAGTTTCACTTCTCATGTGCATTCTTCTCATTTCCAGCATGAATTTATTCACTGCCAGTTCACCTCCATTCAGCTGAATGCCACTGTTAATCTGCAGCTGAAGCAACTGCCTTCCCCCTCCCTGCCGCCCCAACCTCTCCTGGGACATTCATTGGAAACAGGCCTACCCCTCCTCAGCCTTTGTTTTACTTGGCCAAAAAGCTCCTCCAAGCTCTATTTCTCATCTTGTGAGACAGGCTTTCCTTCCCTTGAGTCACCTTGGCAGCCCTTGCCTGTGCCTACTCCAGACTGATTCCGTCTTACTTGGATGTTGGTGACCAGAAGCATACACAGAACTGCAAGTAAAGATTCACTGTGAGGGAATAAGCCTCACCACAGCAGCTTGCTTCCCTGCCTGAATAATCCTTGTTTGATACATCCTTGGGGCTGTGATTGCCTTTTCCATGGTTTGTCACACCAGTGTCTCCACCATCAGTCAGTGGTTGATTGAAGCATCCATCATGTTCTCCTCCGCCACAGCCAGCTCCATCCCCAGGTCGTAGGCAATCATCTTCCTGTCTGCACTGATGTGTGGTGTTCAAGTCACTGGCTAGAAGTACTTTGTTCTTTCATACTGGTTTTCATTCTCCAGATTTCAAGGTCATCATCTTCTGTCGTACCTTGATTCTTCTCTCTTCCCATTGCCAAATGAGCGTGAGTCATCGGCGCATTTTATTAGCTTATCAGGAGCTTCTGAAAAATACAGATCTGGTTTCCTGGAGATAGGAAGCTTAACAGTGTGATCAAAGCAGTTGGTTTCTGCATCTGTGTCTTTATAGACCCTCCAGCCTGTGTCCTCATGGATGACTTGTCCTGGGCTGATCTCATGTCCAACTAGGCCAATCGTAAACCTACAGCTGATTTAATGAGGCATTTCACTGTCCCAGGATTTTTTGTACCTTTTTAAAGTGCAGCCTGTTTAGGCCATTTCCAGTATGGTGCCTTAATGGTTGTTCCCCTACCTGAGGAACTGAGTGGAAGAGGTTTTCCCTTTGTCTGAGGTCTATACTTTTGGAAGCTGTATTTATAAATCCAGTAATTTAAATACTTTGGGAGCTCTCAGCTGTGGTATCTCGACATGAATCCTTTTCTGTAGGTTTCCATGAAGACCCTTTTGCAAGAGAAAAGCCACTAACACTCATAGTCCAGGCTTAAAAATTATCTGGCCAGTGACGGGCATCAATTTCTGCTTACACTGTTTCTCTGAATAGCAAGTGAGATTCTGGGTTTTTTTCCTGCTTTTGCAGGATTTTTTTTTTTTAAAAAAAGGAGGAAATCTGTAAGATTTATCTTCCCCTAAGTTCTCTTTTTATTTTGAAAGGAAAGTTCATGCTTTTGGAAAGGGTGTGTGTTGGACTCTTTGTTTTCCTTTGCTTTTTTCCCCTCTTCTGTCAAAATTCCATCTCTGTTTTCCATCAAAGCTATGTGAAAAATATTTTCAATATATATTATTAAATGGTTTCTTTGTTCTGATACTACTCCCTGGGCATCTGCTGGTGGCTGCTTTTGGAAACAGGATACTGGGCTGGATGGACCTCAGTCTAACGCAGTACAGCTGTTTTTATTTTCTTAAACGCTGAATCATTTGTCAGAAAAAAAATGATTTTTATTTATTTAGATGTATGCAGCTGCAGTGGCTCTTGAGAAGCTGAGTCTGCGGTTTGCTCTTGAGCATATGAAGACAAATTCAGAGGTGTACAACAGCTCGTCTAAGTAATTGCAGAAGTGTTCCTAATTGTAACCTTCTGCCAAGCCCAGAGGCAGTCAGCGTATGTTGCAATGAAATGTGCAACTTGCAGAAAGTTGGGGTGTTTGGGAAGGAGAAGAGCCTGAGACCCCAAGAGCAGGGAAGGAGGGGATCTACCCCAGTTTGCACTCTGGAGGCAAAAAAGAGGTGCCAGAGAGGAACAAAACCTGCCGGAGACTTGGTAGCTGTTGTTGCCAGTGCTTGGTAAGGGGAATAGCATGAAAGTTGGGGTTTTTTTCCAAATTCTGTAACACTTTATCAAAACTGTAGATGGTAGATGTTTTATTAAATAGTCAGTTTAGCAAAACTTTAAGGGCCCACAACTACAACCTTTCACACCTTCTTTTGGAAACCCCTGTTTTAAGATTAATAGTGGGTTTTTTTCCTTCTAATATGTTGAATAGTAAAGAGTTAGCATTCTTTTTTGAGAAGCAGATATAGAAATATGAGCTCTATTGCCTTATGATGTTCATTTTTTTGTATTCCTAATTCATATACCATTGAAGTCAGTAACAGGTTTGTGATATGCTCCAGTGAGCCCAGACATGGCTGGGAATCATAGAAATACTGTTATTAATGTCACTGGACTAATTAAAATGGTCTTACAATCATAGCCTCCAAGTGAGGTCTTTTAAGATTCCTGGGCATTAATTTTACCTGTTTACATGGCCATATGTAAAGGTGAAAGTTTTCTTGGGGTTAGGATTTGTGTTCACAGAATTTCCAACCAATTTCTACATTTGAACATCAAGGTTAGATTTTTACTTTACTTTCACTGTACTTTTACCCATTGAATCATCAGAACTGATTTTGTAATTAAGTGCACTATCATTGATTTAATTATTTTCCCCAAGGTTAGTGTTTTTCACTTACTGTTTTTTGAATTCTTGTCATTCGATGTGTTCACCTGCTACCTGTATGTTCTTTTTTGTATTTTTAAAAGGAACTAGAAATTTTTAAAACCTAGACCCTTATTTTAATGTTATAAATTGTCAGAGCATTTACAGATACTGAGCCTTGTTGACTTGTTGCTCAGGAGTCAGTTAAAGTTGGCTGAATATCTGTCCTAAATACTTCCTGGCTGTGGTACTTGGAATAGCAGTTTTCACTTCTCCAATGATGGTGAACTAGCCAACAGGCAATATATTTTTATCTGACTCCACTGTCCTTGAATCACTTTCATTTTATGTAATGCCAATATGTATTTTTATTTGAGGTTTAAGCAAAGAAGAAATTAAACTTCTGGAATATGACTTTATTTTTTTTTAACCATAGGGCAGCTAAAGAGACATAGGAACATTAGTGTTAACCTCTAATCTATTCATGAACATGAGCAAAAGAAAAGACTTGATGCAGTTTGTTTTGTATTTTACCTTTCCAAACAGAAGATGGTGTTTATCTGAAGACCATTAAATAGGTACTTACATATAGCTAAACATTTGAACACACAAGCTCAGGCTGGCCCATGCCATGTTTTGTGGAATCTGCCAGTGCTACGGTGAGGAGGGGTGGGTTGGGCAGGGTTCTTTGCTGTCTTTTCTGCTGTGTTCTCAGAGGTGGGCATTGGCTTGTAGACACAATCCCACACCTCCCAGTACAGCTACTCAGAGCCATCCTAGGTAATCTCTCTGTCCATGTGGGAAGAGGCAGTGGGATCTGGGAGCATTGAATATTGCAGTGAAGTGTGGTGTGGTGTCCAACAGCTGAGGTACTCCACCATGCTCCATAGTAACTTGGATCCTTGAGACCCGGCACCTGCTTAGGCCATGCAGAGAAATGTCACAAAATTACTTTCTCACTCCCAGGCTGGTGAATGCTCAATTACCCATACTCCCCTAGAGCGTTAAGGGGATTGTGGGGGGTCTTTAAAGTGTTGGAGAGCAGTGGTATCCATCATGTTTCCATCATAGCAGGGTTGTCATCACCCTCTTAGCTGTAGTCAGTGAGATCTGAAAAATACTTTGTTGTACATCTAGGATCTAGTGTGTGTGTGTCTGTGTGTTGGGTTTTTTAATAACAAGCATAAAAGGTAGATTTAAAGCATTAGAGTCAGGTTTTAGAGGCCTTCATAGGTTATCAGCTCTTTTTGTGTCTGCAAGGAGTACATGATAAATTGGCAGATAGCTGTTTGATAGTATATAAGTTGTTGCCTGGTATGCACGTTGCTTAACATTTTCCAACTGTGATAGGATGTATCTGAAATTGTTCAGCTTTACTCCTAAGAGACTCAGTTCCTCATTATTCTAGTACTCCATGAATAGTTAGCAAACTCTGTGCAAGGCTTTGTGTTTCCAAAGAGCCATATTTAATTACCTAGCTATTGCCCTTTATGTTGGCCTTTATGTTGGGGTTTTTGTTAAATGCTGAGAAAAGTTCTTTGTATCAGGCTTGCTGGTGTTTTTGTATTGTTTCCCTGTAGTCTCCAAACTGGTAATTCCACTTGTTAAACTGGGTCGACTTCTGCAATCTGCTTTGTTGTGGGATGCTCCTTTGCTTCCCCCAGTACATTCCAGAAATTGTTTGCTAGCAGGCAACTCTATTTATAAGCTTATTTCATTTCTGTTTGATGTTTTAAAAGGTTTTTCATATTCTTACCTTTTCTTTGGTTTTGCTATGATATGCTAATCAAATGTTCCTTAGCTATTTAAAACTGAACACTTTATTTGTTAAATACAACCAGCCAAGGGAATCCTTTGGGCATGCATCCCCATTCTTCTCTGTCTCTCTCTTTCATTGTTCTCAGGATTATAGCATGGGAAAACTAATAAAGTGTGGTCTACAGTGTGGTGGGTATATATGATGAACCTTCCATTGAGGCCTCAGTATCTTGAAAATTCACTGTGTTTCTTCTTTGCAAAACAGAGTTGACATTTAAAGCTCATTTGGCATTCTCTATTCACTGGAACTTTGAGACGGAGACTGCCATCACTGAAACGAACTTGGATAAATGCTGATGAAACACTGGGTTTTCAGTGTGGGATGGTAAAGTAAAATAAAAAGCCAGGTGACATCTAGTGGACGAGACAAATTTCTTTAAAACTGTTAATAGCACTGCTACAGTCTTAATGTCAATTTAAAATTAATTGAAAGACATTTTCCCCATTGGCAGTTTCTTCCTTTCTCCTGAAGTTACCTGCCAAGGAAGATTGAGGTTATTTACTATATTCCATGTGATCTGCTGTAAGAAGGCAAGATGCTTCTAATCAATCTGCTGTTAAGGTATCTAAAAATCTATCAAAACTAATGGAACTAAATAATTGTAAAGCTAATTAATGTTTAACTCATCTCCAAAGCAATTTCTGCATCAGAGGCCGTATCTGTAGCGGTACAGAGGTACCCTTATAAAAATCTCACTTTGTACATGGTTGGTCTGCCTAAGTATACATAATCCACATATCCTGTAGTGTATGGCTTGCCTACCAATGAGGGGAGGTGGGCGCAGTACTTCCAACCTCCTGCATCTTTTACCTGTGTGCTTGTGATCTGTTTGGCACTGCCTAGCGTCATCGCTTTACCCTTATATGAAGATGCTCCATCTGGCTCATAGATCTTCCAGAGGATCCCTAATGTGTTAGGCTCCCAAACTGTCTTTGTACCCTGATACTTACCCCTACAGAGCAGCTTATATGACTCCGAGACTGACCTGAAGATGTGAAAACATCTTTGAAAAAAGATCTTTCTGCTTTCACTGTTTTATTTACTAAGTGGTATAGTGTAGGGATTTAATAGCTTGAAGAGTGGTATTCTGTAGGCTGCCTTGTGAATGAATACTAGGAGGCAAATGATGGCTTTTATCAGGAGCTGTATCTTCTGGGCATGATTTTACATTACATTTGACAAAGAAACCCTTACTCTAGTCTTTGTCTTGCTAACATGGCAAACTACCTTCGGGTGCTACATTCACCAACCTTTATGCAGTCACTGTTGTTTGAAAGTCCTCTCTCTGCTGTGCTGGAAACCCATGGTGAATATTGCATAATACTACAGACTGGTTAAAATATTTTAAAATGTTTTTAATACATTAGTGTTAAATTTGTAGAATCATCTAAACTCTTCCCCCCACCCCCTCTCCATCCAGACACTGAATCCCCAATGATTTAAGAAGGGAGTTGGTTAAACCCTGTCTAGATTCTGGTTAGTGATCTCATATTTTGACTATTTCTCCTGAGGAATGGTACTCATCCATCACAATTTTTCTTCACTGAAAAGCAGCAGGATGGGAAAAAACACTGATTTGGCCATTTAAATACTTCTCTTCCAGACTGTCTACAATTACAAAGGCTTTTTGAAGAATCTGAATCAAGATTGTTTCAATTATGATTAACAATTCATACCATACTACATTTTAAACTGAATGTCCTTCAGATTGGATTTGACATGCCGTGGCAATTGTAATCACTTTATGATGTATTTATCAGACAAATAAAAATAGAAAATAGAAATAAATGCTTCATGGTTACTTGCTGTGGAAGAGCTACTCTTGTGAAAAGAATGAGATCATTATGCATTTTTTTTCTTCCATGAAACTTTGTCTTGTTTTGTGGAGCTTCAGTTTAGTATGTTCTTCAGCCTTGTCACATTTATAAAGAATATTTAAACCAAAGTTCTGCAATGTAGCTGTGATGAATGATTCTCCTGGGAATGATGAAGACATGGTTCAGCTGTGTTGCCAGGCCAGGTGGTAAGCTGGACACCTTCTCCAAGTCTGTGTGCAGTTTTGAGGACTTGGTGGTTGTGTTCTTCTCCTCCTTCCTGCTCCAGAGAGGAAAGTTCTCAGTGCTCGTGTTCTCTCTGGTCTTGCTTGGGAGCAGAGAGGGAGAAGTTCTGTCAAGCACAGGTGGTGTAATCTTCATGTAAAGTTTCTCACTTAGTTGTTGTTGCCACTTTGGCATAAAAAGCAGTGACAGAAGACTTGGCTGTGCCCTCGGCTTCTGACCTCATCCTGTCTTTTCCTCCTTGGCACACAAACAAAGGGAAGCATTTGACATAAAGAGATGTTTGATGGGAATCTCCATCTTGTGACTGCTGCTCAGATAAGGCACAGGCAGTGAAAACACTTTACCCACAAAAGGAAGTAATAAATTATGTGATCCTTTGGTTCCTGTTTGGAGAACAGTATTTCAGACCCTGTGTTAGTTTCTCCTGAGAAACAGATGAGAGTGGTGCCAAACCTGTGAAGAATTCCAGGAGATAGACACTGAAAGCAGTTTGTAGCTGTTGCAGGGAAGCCTGCTTGTTTCCTGTAGAAACCTTAAGGGTAAGCTAGAACAAGTCACAAAGGTGGTCCCTTTATCCAAATGGGTTTGCATATTCTGTAGTAGATCTCATAATAGCCTGTCAATACTTGATGAACTTCTTTTACCCACTAAGAGTTAGGGGGGAAGGTATCATCTTCAAAATGCTGAAGAAAACAAATCAGATAAGTTGTCTTTGTTCAAGTCAAATGGTCATGACTTTTTCCTGCGTAGGTCATTAGGGCTGTGCTGTGACACTGGAAATACTTGATACACTAGTACATGATCCCTTTTGATGCAATTTGAAGTATACAAAGAGTTTGCCACAAAACGACATTTACATGCTCATAGGCGTTGAATTCTCTGAAACGCTCTTTGATAACTCATTATTCTGTCTGTGGAATGCTTCAGGGTAGATGTCAGAGTAGACATAAAATGTCTACTGTCTACTCGCATTAAAGTATTTCTGGGCATATGGTCTGTCAGATTTCATTGTTAACATGTTACTGAACGTTTTGTTTACTGTCATTGTGCTTAAATACTTTTATTTCTCCATAAGTGCTTGGAGTTCCTGCAATCAATAGCCTTTGGTTGGGTGTGTGGATGATGCCTGCATGAGTGTTTTATCACCGATACAGTGCCATCATAATCACCTGGATTTAATCTTGCCCAGCACTTTCCAAATAACATCCTCATTTTCTGTGGTTTGCAAGTCTCTCATAATGCAATTATCTGGGTTGAAATATATGAGTGATTGACTCAGAGTGTTTAGTTAAAATTTTGGTGGAACACTCAGTTTTGAGAAGCAGCTGAAATGTAAACGCCTTGTTTTTCTTTCTTAATTGTTTCTTAAAACTGGCTCAAAATAAACTTGATTTCCCATCATTTACAGCTGAACCTTGAGATTTAGCAGCAGAAGGGTTGCTCTGATATCTGTAATTTGCCTTATGCTATTTTTGTGAAATTTCACCCAACTTTGGTCATTTTATAAGTGTGAAAACTTGCCATCTATGCATTGCCTAGCAAAGGCGATGCATGGGCTGGTGTGCAGATCAGACAGGCTCCATGAGCGTTCAGCTGCCTTTAGACTGAGGACCAAGTACAGCTCTCTCTGTGTTTGCTCCACCTGGTGTCAGGTGTTGGTGCTGGGAGTGGTGAGCCGAAGGGGAGGAAATGCAGAGGAAGAGGAAAGCTTGGACAAGGTGGGAGTTGACCCAGGTGAACTTGGTGAGAGCCAAGAGCTGAGGGAAAATGTGCCAGAGATGTGCTGTCCAAGTAATGTTAGTGTGCAGTCTTTTCCTGCCTTACATTTGCCTCTGCCTCAAGTGGGTGCAGGTCGCAGATGGCTTTCTGGAGAGGGGTTGGCATGTGGAGGGTGTCAGGTCTCCATCCAAAGGGTGCTGGTGCAGCAAGCGAGGCAGGCAGAGTTGGCGTGAGGTAGCCTCCAGTCAGGTGTTCACTGCGAGTCCCCAAAACTGGCATCTTCACTGCTAGCTATAGGTGGTTGGACTCCCAAAACCCAAGAGCAGTAGGAGTCCAGTGGAGCACCTGCATGTGCCACACGGGTGCAACAGCAAAGTGGGAAGAGGGCAGAGATCTGCAGCCAAAAACTGCAGGCACTTCTCTGCTCTTTAACCATGTTTGGCCTCAGTTTATTCTGTGTAGAATGGGAATAATGCTGTCTAGTCTCACAAGAAGACCAAGAATTCCATGAAAAATTTTGACAAAGCCATTCTTATTGTGATCCTGTAGAGCCAGCCCTATGGATAGACCCAAAAGAGAGTGTCTTGCATTCAGGCCAGGAGATAGATGGAGGTACATTAGAGTACTACTACCCGCTGACTGTCAGGGTTGAAATAAATACCGTTCAACTGCCTGTATGGTGTCTGGGGAAGAAGGCTGTATAGAACAGGAGATGGGGTCATGTAATTGAGGTTGGTATCACCGTATCTACTCACAACACTGATTAAGATAGGTACAGTGGACATCAGAATACAATGACATTGTCATTACAGTGTAACAAATGATGAGTTGTCTGGTGTGCGTGTTCCCCTGAAAGTCATGGATACATGCTTGGAAAACCTAGAGGCAGTATTTTAATTTGAGATTAACCTAGAATTTTATTTAGTCGGCGCTGAATCTGTCTTAAGAGAATAATTATCTGCTCCTTCAACACACTATTGAAAAGGTATAAGCACTCTTAAGACCACAATCACATATTCTAGTACTTAGATGAATATAGCATTCAAGGAAGGTAATAAGAACATCCTAATTTGTCTTATCTTTTCTCATAACCATGACTTAGCTGCCTAATTTTGTAAGCTACTATTTGAGATAAATGTAACTGCGTTATACTTCTTGCTATTTTTGCTAGATCTTCTGGAAGCTTCCTAATGCCAGGTGGAAGAGGACAGATAGCCCTTCAGCAAAAAGAATAGGGCTTTTGGGGGTTATTGGGGTGCTTTATTCTTTCCTCTTGCTTGAATTTCTAGACCTCTTGCGACCCTTCTCTTCCTGTTTTTGGTTTGGTTTTTTTTAAGCTGATCTAGTTTGTTGATTCTCTGGGTATTTCTCACTGGTAACTCTCATGTCCTGCTGCTTCGGGGCTGGGGTCTCACTGCCCCTCCTGCTAGTAGTGCTGGTTTCGCTGTTCCCTGAAGAGGGACATCTGAGGTGTCTCAAACGGCAAAACAAGATAGACATTGAAACTTATCACTTGATGTTAAAAAAACAGTTCCCAGAAGAGGAGGAGCATGGACTGAGTATAGAAAGGCTAGGAAAGGTGTCTGCTTACCTTCTGCTTTTCGGGTTGGGCACTCTCTGTAGGTGATCCTATAGTGATACAGTGTCTTTTCATCTCTATATAATTTGTCACTTCTCATGTGCTTATAGATAGTATGGGGGATTTTATGTGTGATTCTTCTTTGCCAATGCAAAATATTTTCATTTTTAGGAGGTTTTTTTCTTTAATTTGTGCTTTTAATGCAGTTCCAAATACATGGAGTTTTTAAGACACCAAGAAGTTTCTGTGTATTTTCAGTGACTTTCCAGTGAGCTGAGAGCTGTTGTCAGGCTCCAGCCCTCAAAGCTGATGATTTATTAATAATGCAGCTGCGGGTCCAGCGCTGTCACCAAGGGTGGGTAAACACTACTCCTCTGCAGAGGGACAAGACAGCTTACTTTTCACCTCTGCAATTATGTAAGGTGTCCTCAGCAATTTCTGTGTTTAAGTTGGCCCTTGCTTTTTCCTTTTGTTGGTAAAGTGATTGGCCGAGAAAGTGTGAAATCCCCAACAGGGAAGAGCCCAGCAAGCCTCAGCTGGACTGGGAGCCCCAGTGCCTTGTTGGGTGCACACACAGGTGCAGGGTGGCCTGGCCAAGGTGAAAGTGTTCCCCACAAGGAGCAGATGAGGGGCTTGCTGGTTGGCAGGTCAGGTCACCCCTGTAGCAGTTTGTGGCTGCTGAGCATCCAGCTTGAGAGCTGGGGCCTGTGACACACCAGTAACCAAGGTGGTCGCTTGCTCCCGGAACATTAGGTCTGCCTTTCTCCATAGCACACCAGTGGGGTCCCTTGGTATATAAGGGACTTGCTACATTGTACTGATGACCTTTTCCATATGGAGGGACTCTTCCAAATAATGGGCCTTTTCCAAACCGCTTTTCATTCACTGCAACTGTCAAATTATGCATATTTTCATGGGCAGGTGACTCACTGTAGGTGAACACAGTTTTACAGCAGTCTCCTCCCATTTCCTTCTCATCCAGTCAACCATGTCTCCTTTTTGATGCCATATAACTGATTTTATGGCTTTTTCTGAGGCACGCTGTGTTGTTGAGGGAACTGTGGACAGCATTGCCTGATTCTTGCTGGGCTGCTCACTGAAAGCTCTCTGGTGTCCCAGCAGCAAAGATCTGTCTTCACTACTCACTCTTTCTTTCTAACCTGGTTATGGTGGAGAAAACATGGCATGGATGTTAGAGGGTGTAGTCCATGTGCTGAGACATAGGGGCTTTCCTTCACAGGCCACCAAGAGAGAAATAAGGTGTCTCAGGACTTGACTGTCAGTTCTGCAGTTATCTTTGCCTACCTTTTCACTTCCAAGTGGTGTTTTCAAACTTAAGGGAGTTTAATCTCCCTCCTGTTCATACGAGCAAGCTTGCATTAGCATCAGCATACATCTGCCTGAAGGCTTTTATGAGAATACTGTAAAGGGAGTGAGGAAAGACATATGTCAGGAAGAGGTGCCATGCCATGCCCATCATCTTCCTTGGTCTCTGCTGTTCTGTGACATTGCTGTTGTCTCTTCTCTTTCCAGCTGACCTGCAGCCGAACAACTTACCTTTCCTTACTAGCATTACTTCTGGAATGGCTTATTTTTGTCTGCTCTGGAGACACTGAGAAAAATTGAAGAAAATTGCCTCCTTCCAAGCTCTTATCTTCTTCTTTTACAGTTCAGTCAAGTTAAACTTAATGGTCCAGTATGTTGTTTGCCAGGAAAAAAATCTGTGTCACCTTTAGTCACTGTGTGGTCTCACCTGCAATTTACACATCTTTCTTCTGTTTCCCACAAAAACACTCACTCCTTGTGGGTGTGTTAAAGCTGCCCAGCCATCCGTTAACTGTGTGTAATGCTTTATTGTGAGATTCCATAAAGGTTTTAGACATTTTTTCTATAATGCAGGAATCTGCAAATACGTTGACTTCTCTCAACAGAGTTGGAGAGCTTAAATCACCACTCTGCTACTGCATTGCATCTTGAGCCACATGGCATGCTGCAACTAGTCCTTCCACGGGAGGAGCTTGCATGTTTGTGAGAGCCCTGAACAAGGCAACTTTGCATCGTCGGAAGGGGCTCACCACCCATGTAGTAGAAAGCAGACGTTTGAGGGATTTTGACTAAATTAGGTCATGCTTCCCTCTGCTTGCTTTGTTTGTTCCATAGGGGTGTTCCCCTATGCTATGCATTGGCAGCCTCTTGTTCTGTGGAAATTGCCTGTACGCATTAGAGTTAAGATTTATTTCGAGGGTTGTTGTCCACAGGTGCTTGTGATGTACCAATCGATGCTGGTAGCCAAACATGACACTAAGGTAAAAATAACTGGTTTAGGTTTTGAGTGCCAGTGAGGGGGGAAAAATGGAAACAAAGAAAAAAAAATAAAGAAGCTACGTAACTGAGGAAGAAATAATCTTTATTTCCCTCTTATTCTCAAATTATGTTCAAGGCAGTAAACAAAGAAATAAAATAAATTTATATTAAACTGTTGTTTCTTTGTCTGAATTTTCTTAGTCTTATTTGTGAGAGTAATCTCAAAGATATTTGTCAAATTACTTACAATTTCATAAGCATCTTTTTTTTTTTTTGGTGTCTACAATATCTTCTAGAGTTTTTCTGAGCAATTTAATATTGAGTACACTTCCCTTGATAGTGCAAGGCAAATTATTACACCATTCTCTATAGCCACCCTTCTCAACATTTGTTTGAAAGAGCATCTTGAGAGACTCAGAGCTCTTTGTGCATTGCAAATGTGCTCTGCAGTAGAACATTTTGTCTTTTTCCATTTAAATAAATATCTCCTATTAAGTCTTTAATGTTAAGACATTCCATCTTGTTTTAAGACTTCTATTTTTCTTCAATATTTTTCTATTGTTTCTGTCAGTTACAAGGCAGTTCTTGTTTTCTAACCTTATAAATAAAATGATCATTTTTATTTTACCAGCTTTTAGTTTCTTACAAATAATAGGAGTCATTAGAAGAGCAGCTACTGGGTTTTCTTACCTTGTTGGAAACTGCATCGAGCTGAAGTCACCAGAGAATTTTTTGCCTTCTTTTCCTTTTCTACTTTAAAGTAAGAAAATTAATTTGCCTTCTACTTTTTCTTGGAATGGAAGTGTGTAGGTGCATATAAATATGTATGCACACTCACTAACTTTGGTGGGCGGACTTGCAAGGTGGCTTTAGAAATACAGACTTAATTTCTCAGAGAAGTTTCTCAGTTGTTTTTGTTGGTGGTTTGGTTTGGGTTTTTTTGAGGGTTTTTTTCCAGGAAAACATATCCAACAGCTGAAGTATTTCAAGTGTAATGTAAGAGATGCTTGTGGTTTTTTGAAATACATTTTTTCCTTTAAGTCTTTGTGCTGGTAAGGTGTATGGCAATGAATGGAGTTTGAGGCTTTCGAACTCTGTCAAAAGCTTAATATTTCTGTGACTAGTACACTTTGATACTTTTGAAATTATTTCCCTTTTCTCAAGTATTTCAAGTATGTCTCATTTTCAAGATAAGGGATCTTACTCTGATCTCCATTTCTTTGTATAAAATGTGATTCTACTTAGGCTAAAGGAATTGTATTTTCATAAGCTTGCATATTTGCAAGTCAACATGAAATTATGAAAGATTCAAAAAGGACTGAAGCTTTTTTGTATACCTCAAGGACGAAATAAAATGCTAAGTTCCATTTTAAAAAATCTGACTAGTCATTCTTAAGGCTTAACTAAATCCCCTAAGTCCCTGCACGTATGCTTAACTCTATGAGCACATCAGTCGTCCTACAGATTGTGTGAGGTGATACGTAGATTGTGTGAGATCGTACATATTCAAAGCAACTGCAAAGGGAATACTTCAGTGGAGGCGTGGTGTCTGTTTTTTTACTTTCTGAGAGAAGGTAGGAAGCTGATAGACCTGCATGGGAAAATTGAATTCCCTCATTGTTATGCTAGATGAAAAATACTTTTTACTCAGATTCCAAACTGAAGTCTACTGGTTTTTCTTGAGTGTTGAAAGTGGTGGTGGTGACTGAGCCATCATTTACTAAAATATCCAGGGAAATGCATAAATACAAGTCCTGTAGAGCAAGAGGAGTCATCCCTCTCTGCCTATGAATACACAGTGTTTTCTTTAGATTATTTTTTCCCTTTTTAGGTATTTCTTCATTTGAAAAATAACATTTGAACTGGATGTTTTGGAGCGGTAGTGTTAGTATGGCTGTCTGTGGACAAGAGGAGAAGCTTAAGTATCTCAAAATACCCTGCCCTCCTATTGACTGGGTCTATTTTTAGCACCAGGGAGCCCGGGATTATTGGAATTGAGAAGTTCCTGATTTATGCAACGGGGAAATTGTTAAATTGATTGGGTGAGCCCACACACATTCCCAATGAGCATTTGCTGAGGGGCTGCCGAGGAGGAATCCCAAAGGAGAAGAAACAGTTTCTGCTCGTGTCAGAAACTCTTCCAGAGGAATATTTATGGCTTAGGTACCTCCACAGCTGCTGACGCTGCTGTCTCTGTGGCTATTCTTGCTGTGTGTTGCCACTGCCCCAGGCAGTGGCCTGTGCTAGCTTTTGCTCTGCCAAGGTTTGGACAGTATGTAATATCTTCAGGTATCTAATGTCAGTATCAAGCAGGTGATGTCTAGCTAACTAGAGTGCCCGAAGTTGCAAGTGCATTAGTTTATTAAAATGTGACGTGATCTTTACAAGCATGTGCATGTTTGCTGAAGCTGCCTGAGACAGAAATGTGCAAAAAAAATTTTTTTCCAGTACAAGGGGTGGTTGTGGCATCAGGTAATATTAATTTTTTTAATAAATATTTTTGTGTGTGTGTGTATTTTCAAACTCCCGCAAATGTTTGGATCTTAGAGCGTCTAGCTGAAAACCAGAAAATCTTTTTGCTCTTGTAGAACCACTGCTCAGGTACCTTCTAAAACCATTTGTGTCTTGGAAGTCATATATAATTTTTTTCTCATAAGGCTGCATATTTAATCCTGAGAGATCTTACAGTTTCATCTGCATTTTTTAGTTTTATCATGTTTTCCTAAGGAAACAGATTTTGCGTAATTGCTTTATCCATATTTTTTGCCAGCATCATCTTTGTACCCTAATAACTTTTTAATACCCTGGCCAATTTCAAGCAAAGCTGATAGAAGCAGACATCTCAAAGACATGTTGCAAAGCTCTTGCTAGTTACAGAAAAATCATTGTCTGGGTAGAAGAGAGAAACAAAAATTACTACCCCGTTAAGGAAAAGGCTAGAGCATGCTCTGAGCCGCTCCCAAGCACGTGCACATTTTGGCTGGCCCTTCAGGACATGCACAGCTTGAACAAGTTATATTTATCGTGTGAGTTGTTACCTGGTGTATAATTAGGAGAGGTGGGAGGGTGTTCTGGAGGAAAAGAAAGGATGGAGGTGGAGGACGGGGGGAAGCTGGGAGTTTAGGGGGAGCAGAGGTTTGGGGTGGAGCATGGAGCTGGAAGCACACTGAGGAGCAAAGTTAGAAACAAGGGGCAGACATCTGCAAGGATGCAGGCCTCCCTGTTTCTGCTTCTCATCAGATAGCCTGTCTTTTAAAGGGGATGGGGTGTCCCATGCCAGATGTAAGGCTATACTGTGAGGTGGGGGAGGCATGCTCTGTTACTTCCCACTAATAGTATCAATAAATTGCCTCAATTAACTTTGAATTTGTATGCTCAGCTTCAAGCTGAACTTTCCCCATTTCAGCTATTTAAGGAAAATACAAATAGTTTGATTGGTTTGATGATGGATAACACTGCTGCTTTGATAGGATGGCTGGAAGCCATGGCTGCTGCCTTCCTATTTAGCTGGTATGGTTTAAAAGACCTAATATATGTCCTCAGGGTTCAAACCTGAGACAGGCACACTAACAGAAGATAATGTGACAATGTTGGATGGTGATGTTCCTCCTATAAGAGCAGCCTTCAAGGACAAGGAGGTTGTCCAAAGGTGCAGCCCAGCTCCTCACAGATGTGCATGGTGGGAGGACAGGAAGCAGCTGGTGTAAGCCAAAAGTAGACAGATTCAGACTGAATGTAAGGAAAATCATCTTCATGAGGACAGCCCAGCAGTAGATCAGATTGCTCAGAGGGGTTGTGGAGTCTCCACCCATGAAGTTTCCCAAAACCTGGCTGGAGCAACTGGTCTGGCCCCAGGGCTGACCCTGCTCTGAGCAGGTTGGACTGGGGACCTCTTGAGGTTCCCTCCAACCTGAATTAGTCTCTCCTTTGCAAAAAAAAAACCCAAACCCACCACATTGTGTGGCAGAAAAGTGTCTTATAGCAGTTTTGGATTGACTGTGTAGATTGGGGCTGTTAAATTTACTAGTGGGACTTCTATGATAAGCATCCTAAGAATATGTGTTGACCCCCACCTTAAAAGCAGAATTTAGTACCTGAGTGAAGTGGTTGTGGATGCATTTTCTCTTTTGGCTTAAGAGATAAAAGAAACATTGTCTTGTGTTGGTCTTGTTTTTAATTTAAACTTGTTATTTTTATTAAAGATAAAGGTAATTTTAGTAAGTAAAATCTAACTCATTATTATGCATAAGCAATTCCCAGCCTGGGCTTGGATGAATTATTATCATTGTTGTTATTATTAGAATAATAGTAAAATACTGAAAAAAGCTGTGGATTTATCAAATATTCAAGACAGAGATGTGACCATACAACTTGTAGACCAGAAATGGGTTCTTAGTATTTTAATATGCAAGGTTGCAGGGTGTTACTTCATCACACGCCTCATTTTGCTCATTTTGAAATTATAGTTCTTAGCACATGCTTAGCTTTTTAGTATACTCCAGTCTGTGGGCTGTCTTGTGCCATTGATTTTAGGCAAACTACCTAATGTTCTTTGTAGGGAAAACTGTTGATTGGGGAGGGGAGGGGGGAAAGTCAGTGGTGTGACGTGGCTTGTTAAGGGGTGTGGTTTTGAGACTAAGCCAGTTGGGTAGCACCTCCCAAGACCTTTGCCCCTGCAGAAGCAGATGTTGCTGTGCCTGGGTGATAGCACTGGAGCCCTTTGAGTTTCCAGCTCCTTGGTGCACCCTTTTCTTCTCACACTTCTTTACTGGAATGAAGCCTGTGGCACACCCCCAACGCATGCCACAGAGCGACTCATATGTGGGAGCAGGTTGAAAGTTGCACAAAGCAATTATTTTCTCTGCTGCCTGCCTCATCCTGCTGGCAGAGTTTGTGCTGCTGTGCACTGGGTGGGGACTGACTGGAGCAACTCCTGAGCTGCTGGAGTTTTAAGAGCTGGGGTGAAGCAAGCCTTGCTCCAGAGGCTTGTTACTGATGCATCCTAAAGTAAAAGTATTCAGTTTGGACTCTGTATTCCTTATGAGGTCCTGCTACCATAGTAATTTTTTGCAAGTCGACTCTAGATGTTAATCCAACTAACATGCTGAATACCCTTACATGCTATGTACAGTTGCCTGTTCTGCTGTTTGGTTGCTTTGTGATGTCATCTCCATTGGACTACTTGTCTGACTTTTTTTTAATTAAAAAAAATCCATTAGACTGAGATGATGCTACAAGTTTGAATGTTTGGTCTTGCAATGATGTGTAGTTGGCAATCAGCCCTGTTCCTTTCCGAAACTAATATCAGGACTTAAAAGGGACATGGAGCATTTGTTAAAAAAAAAAAAAAAAAAAACAACGAAAACTTGCTTATAGGAGTTTTCCGGCAACCGCTGTAGGTTTGTTTCCAAAAAGTGAAAGCTGGTCTCAGAATTATTTAATTTTGGTAGCTAGGGCTGGATTAATCTGCTCACTATTTTCAGTGCTCATTCCACTGTGGTTTATTTTGGGTCATTTAATTTCAACAAGGCTTGATCTGTTTACAGCACTTTCTATAGTAGCGTGACGGGGCCACACAGCTCTTTTATAGTACATTCATTGCTAACCAGGAGCTCAAAAAAACTTGTAAATGAGGCACAGATATGAATAAGTTTGGAGAGGACAGTACATTTTTGTATGGTTGGATTATTTTGGAAAGTTTTCTGAAATAACCAATCTTTTGTGCACTGTGGGTTGCTTTGCAGAGCTTGAAGTGATGTTGTATAGTAGCTGTGTGCTTTCAGAGGTAGTAGTGGAGGGCTGGCTGAAGGCCCTTCTTCAGGCTTAAGGTGCTTCAAAAGCCCCTGAGCTTGAGAGTTGCTCTCAATCCTTATTTGAAGAGCACTTTTGTTTCCAAGGGTAGGTATTTCTATCAGGTTTGATAGAAATAGTTTGATCAAATGGTTTGAGTTGATTTTGCTGTGTTAATCTTCAGATTTGCTGTATGAACCATTCATACACAAAGTAGATTAAGGTTAAGTAGATCTCAGTTAAAGATGTCTTAATTAGTTGGCCTCATGAGCTGACATAAAAGCATATGCTCATTGCCTGCGTCTAACATGCTCCAGTTTAACAAATGAAGGAGATGGCCTTGTTCCCCAGGAATGGAAGAGCCAGTCTCCATGTCCACCAAATCGTGACCATTTGTGTTTCTGCTCGTGGCAGATGACATAGTAATGTTCCTTTTGTGTACTTCATTAAACCAGACAGCATTAGTGACCCCAACACCAGAAGTCAGAAGGAAAGCACGATGTCCTGAAAATGGCTGCATCTACATTAGCACGTTGAAACAGCACCAAGAAGTGCTCCTGAGTGCCGAGACTTTTTCTTAAATTTTTAGCTTTCTTGAACTCTTCTGGGCTCCACCATTTAGCATATTCCAAAGCAGCAGCCAGGCACAGTTCAGGAAAGAGGACTGTTCTCAATACTTTCAGTGCTGAAATAGCAGTTTGCATTCCCGTAGGCCTTAGTGCAGGAGAACCTTCCTGAATATGTTTACTTACTCCTGTGTAGGTGGTCACTACATCCTTCCAGCAGATTAGAGGCAGAATCAGCAGTGTGTTGATGTCTGAGTAAAAAATGTAACATTAACACTGCTGTTCTGGGAGATTAGAAGCATTATGGAAGGTTTTGTAGCAGCACATGTGCACCTATGCATACACAATGAGTGCACATGTGTACCATGTGATGTTCTTGCATAGGGATCTTAGTGTTTTCTTGGCTGTAAGAGGATACTCCTGCTTGGCTACGAACTGTAAAGCCCTTATACCGGTGAATGGAAAGTTTAAAAAGCACTTTTGTAGAAGTCTCAATTTGGAAACTTACCTTCTTCAAGTTGAGTGTGTCAAATGCAGATTGACTAATGCTTTAGGTCCTCTGGTTACAGCTTTTAAAATTTTGTGACTGCTTGTGAGCCATGTCATTGAGGAGCTTCTGATCTCAGGAGGTCCTGCCCTGCAGCTGTGCAACCCAGTGGAGCACCACGTGGTTTCCCTTTCTGGGAGAAAATATATCAGCACATCTTACGCTGCTCTACCTACATTTTTGTCAGCATGCACTGCTTGCAGAGGGGTGCTCCAAGTCCATCTCCTCCAACACAAGCCACGTCAGGAGCAACTGTCCACCCATATTTTTACTGTTTCCTGTCGTGTCATAACTGTCTAAAAACTCCCACTTTCAAGTTGATCAGGAGCTCTCGTTTTGCTGTGTACGTTCAGATTTAGCTCCGTGCACTGTGGCTAAATTTAGGCTGCAAAAGTACCAGCTCGACTTCTGTTCTTTTATACTTGAATGGAAATAGTTCAAAGTTGTGCTGATGTAGTAAAAACAGGAGGCCAGAAGGCAGTTAACTGTGGTAAGGGTGAACATACAAGAGAATACAAGCAGAAAGTGTCCTCTTTAGATCCTTACTGCTATGAACAGAGTCTTTTTTAATGTGCTTGAAAGCTGCATTTCTCTTGAAGAAAGTTTAAATCTGTTATTCATAATGTAATGTAACTTACAAAAACATTTATGTTATGGTTACACCAGATAGCCTAGCCAAGATCCTGTGAGAGACAGTTCAGGCACACTAGGTAATACTCAGAGTATTAATTGTATAGCACTAATCTGTACTTAACCATGAAAATGCCGTTTCAGTGTCTTCCTCTTTTTTCTTACGGCTAATAGCCTTAATGATCAATCAGAGGTAGTGGGCTGAGGCAGAGCTCAAGACCATCAGCTCCTCCCAGCTTGCTACGTAGTTCCCAGGAAACACCCTGTATTTCATTAGTTTTTACTTACTTTATGCTATAGTATTTTGCTCAAAGGCATTAAACAATCATTCAAAGCAGCAGACCAATTGGTGTTACTTCTTTTACCAGGGTCGTTGTACAAGGGAGAACTGCAAGTACCTTCATCCACCGACACATTTAAAAACTCAACTGGAAATCAATGGCAGGAACAACTTAATCCAACAAAAAACTGCAGCAGCAATGCTTGCCCAGCAAATGCAGTTCATGTTTCCAGGGACACCGCTACAGCCAGTGGTAAGTATATTTCTCTGATGGTGTTATTGGTAAGTAAAGTTGAAGTAGTAGACTATATTGACCTGCAAAAGTGCTCTAAACTAGTATCAATAAAAATAGTCCCCATCTGTTGACTTAAGGAATTGCTGAGATGCTAGAGATATGTTCATTTATATGTGCATTTGAAGATGTAACAGTGTTGCTGTATTGATATTTTTTTATCCCACACTGATTTGCCTTTTTATTTATCTCTTTTTTTTTTCCTTCAAGCAGTTCACATCAGGTTTAGTCTAGATTTGCAAGGTTTTACGTGTAATCTTTGTGGACATGAAAATGTGAAGAAGAAGAAGAAGAATAGTAGTAATTTGCTAGTAAGCTATTTGAGTAGGAATGCAAAGTGTCTCAGGAGTCTATGGGTTTGCCATAGATTTTAATTTCATCCCAGTACCAGGAGCAAGGGTTAGCGTCACTCCGGGTAGCATTTTCTTGCTCTCTTGAAATCTGAAGTGTCCCAGAATAAGACAGAGAATTGCTGGTGCATGCACTTTACAAACTCAGCATTTTATCATAAGGTAATGCATATGATGCCTGGGACACTTCAAATCCAGAAAGGAACATAAAACTAGAATCTTGCAGGCATGAGCAGCATCCTTGGATAAACATGAAAATGATCAATTGCTTTGGACTGCCTTTGCAGTTGAGCTGTCCTCACAGTACCAGACTTCCAAAGCATGGCTAGGCAAGTAATCTGAATTAAACTTTTCACACATGGCAGCTAACGATGTTTTCTCTGAACACGTGGTGTAAGGCACTGGAGTGGGATTTCTTTCTCTAACTTGAGGCACCTTGAGTGTTGGCATGAACTTTACCCTGGGCTTCCAATGTCCATGTATAGTTTGTCAGAAGAAATAGGCACTTCTAATTACTATTCACTCAGCTTGTTTCAGGCTTCTGCATTTGGATTAGACGTTTTGGTTTTTTAAAGCACCTTTGTCTTACCATGGGCTGTCCCAGGACCCAAGTGTAAGCATCTCAGAGGAGGTAATTTGTATTTGGTCACAGGAAGCTCATCCCAGATGCCTTTTTGAAATTGTGTTTTTACACTTGAAACATCTGCTGTAAGGTGGGAGGCATGAACAAAAATTGGGTGTCAGGAGTCCTTGAATTTCTGGTACTCGTTCATCAAAATGTGTCTTGGTATATTGACATAATGTGTTTTGGTATTTCCTGATTTTTTTTTTTCTTGGTTGAGTTTCACAAAAAAAGTTTTCATGAAGTAATAGATTTCACCTCTTAGAAAAAAATTAAGTGCTGAAATTATACTTTTTTTATTCTCATCCATTTCATCATTTGAACTTAACAATTTCATTGACGTAATGCCTTCTGTACTGATTGCTGTAATAAAAAAGATGGGTTTTATTTCTCTGTCCTCCAAAAATTGCCAGATTAAGATGAGTCAGCCTCGACTAAATGGATAAAAAGTGAAAAAATTCCACAGAAGTAATTTGACGTGTAGATTTATGCTTAAAATTATAGCTAATATAAAGCTGTTATTTATATTTTACATAGCACGTATTGTTCAAACGTAGTTGAACTGTTGTTTCATATAAATGTTCATTATTATGCTCTGAAGGATTTAGCTTGTGCTTGGCATATCAGTCATGCTGTTGGATATGAAGAAGTCTTGCTCTCTGATAAAAACAGAGTGTTACTCACTTTTAAGTCTCTGGGGCAGGTAGATGCCATTTCTGTTCAGCTGGGTATCCTGGCTAATCTGCTGCTCAAAGCATCTTTTTGGTACTAACTCATATTCATTTATAATTTAGTAATTGGTTCCAAAGGAAAAAAAGAAAAAGAAAACACAAAAAACAAGCAGCTAGAAATAAACCTCCTAGCTCCTATCTTTTCTCTTGCCTATTTTCTACTTACTGTCCATGGCTGGCTTGCCTTCTCCAACAGCAGGCCACCTTGATGAGAAAGATGCTCCTCCTTCATTACGTGTTTTTAAGTCTTTCCCAAGTGTTCTGCTATTGCATGGTTCATTTCTAGTTGCTGGTTTATTTGGGAACTTAATTTTTGACAAAGCTAATCTGAGATCTGTCCTGTTTTCCTGCATAGTTTTTCCTCATTTATAATCATAGCTCTCCAGGGAAAACATCAGCTCTGCAGAACTAAAGCACTTTCAAAGTCTGACCATGGTGATGTTTTGCCTCCATCTCTCCATGGAGCTGGTGGTAACAAACCCACCATTCTGCCTTGGTAGTGCTGCATTAAGCATCACACAAGTGCTCTTTCTTCTGGTCATGACTTCACTGACTCACTCTAGGAAGGAACAAAACAGATTTTTAGACCTGTATCGTTCCTTCCAATCAATTTTTTTTTGTAAGATGAACTCTAGCTAAGCCTGAATAATCCCTTTCTAAATATTGTGTCCAGCTGAGATTATAATATTTATTCTGCTTGCCACTGGTGACAGCTGAGCACACAAACATTTGCAAAGGTGAGGTTTTTCAATGTGGAAGCCCTGGTAACACACATAATTGCAGGAGACGGCAAAATATAACATGCCAACAGATGGAAGTTACATGCCATGCTCATTATATATACTCTTATTAGAAATATGGCTTTAATACAGTTAATAATACTTCACCCATGAAGTCTGGTACTTTGAAAAATAGCCTGTTTTCCCAAGGAAAAAAAAAGTATTGAGAAAAAGCAATAATGTCTCTATTATTTCTACTTTTGGATGCATAAAGAAGCTTGCAATATAAGCTGGACCTCCACAGAGATTCGGGTTCAAAGTATGACTCCTCTTGCATTGGCAGCCTCTTTTCCAAGAAGAGAGCTATAAAGTGCATTTCTTAGTATGCCACTGGAATGTGTTACATGATTAAAATAAGAGAGTATGCTGTATGTTTTGCCAGCTGTTTGACATTTTTTGATTAAGAAAATGAATCCGTGCCAGAAAGAACACACAAAAGACAACTAATGAGCTCTTGATGAAGGGGTTGTTTTTTATTTCATCTTGGTCTGTGTTTTCGTTTTGCAGCCCACATTTCCAGTGGGTCCCACAATAGGAACGAACACGGCTATTAGCTTTGCTCCTTACCTAACGCCAGTAACACCAGGAGTTGGCTTAGTTCCAACTGAGATCCTACCCACGCCGCCCGTCATTGTTCCTGGAAGTCCACCGGTTTCAGTCCCTGGTTCAACTGCTACCCAGAAACTCCTCAGGACTGATAAGCTGGAGGTACTGTAGACACTGCCATGACTAGAATAACAATCCTTTCTTAGGCTCTGTGAAGGATCCTGGAGGGAAAATCTCTATTGTTTTAGAGACCGTGCTTAACTTTAGTTACTACAAAAAAAATCTTGTAACCAGGCAGGATTTGTACACTTGCAGCCAGTGGTACTTAAACAGTGTTATTTTTAAGATAGTCAACTCAAATTTAATACACAGAAATCAATATGAATCTTCATCTTTCATGAAGTTAATATCTTCCAAAACACCTCAAGTGTACGTGCCTGTAAAAGTATGCCTTGATGAAGTATCTAACAAGCACATTTTTATTGCAGTATAATTCTGTCCCAGTTTTTATGCATTGATATTAGGGAAACTTTATAGCCTTATGGATCAATATTAGGGAAATGGTATAGCACTTCAGCCTTGAGCTACAAATGGAGATGTGGAATTTTAACAACCCTGCAGCAGGCTGAAGGAGCAAGCCCCCAGCTATGTGGAGAGCCTCCCTGGTGCTGATGGATCTGCACATGGCTGGGCTCAGGGCAATCTGTGATCCAAGCACACAAGAAGGCCAAATGGCTCTTTCCAGAAATTAATGTCCTTTCCCAAAAGCCTTAGCGCTAGTGTCTAGACCACGTTTCTTTTTAGGAAAATTGGTGTGTTTGTTCTGCTCTGTTTTGAAAATTATTTTTAAGGAGGCCCTCCATTTTGTTTGTGGACTTTGTGAAAAATACAGTGCGTCTGATGCATGTCTTCCCTGGGTCTCAGCAAGAGGAATTCCTTCCCTACTGGTGGAACTGCAAGAACAGGAAATGTAGTGAGAAAGGGACTGAATGTTTTGGGATTCCAAGTTAGTTTTGTAAGGGCAGTTACTTCACTAAGTACCCTTCCTAGGTATTTTCTAGGCAGGAAAAAAGGAAAGGCAGTTGGGAATGCTTCTGTTGAATGTCAAGTTGATTTAGGTCTGTCTTTTGGGGGTGCAGGGCTCTCCCTGCCCTTCCGCATGGCGCCGAGCTCCTCCCCTGCAACGCATGTTGTTTTGCACGTAGGTGTGCAGGGAGTTCCAGCGGGGAAACTGTGCACGTGGAGAGACTGATTGCCGCTTTGCGCACCCGGCAGACAGCACAATGATTGACACAAACGACAACACCGTAACCGTGTGTATGGATTACATAAAAGGTCGTTGCATGAGGGAGAAATGCAAGTATTTTCACCCTCCTGCACATTTGCAGGCCAAAATCAAAGCGGCGCAACACCAAGCCAACCAGGCTGCGGTGGCAGCCCAGGCAGCTGCGGCAGCTGCGACTGTGATGGTAAGTGCTGGCATATATGGCTGCCTTTTTTTTGACAGAAGCTCTTTGATGCCTATTTTGCTTCAATTTAATGCTGTTTGCTTATACTTTGTTTTCTCTTTTGCCTCTTTTTTTTAATTTGTTTTTATTTTATTGGTAAAATATAAAACTTTGTAAAATTACTACTATTGCTGGATGGGAGGAAGCACTTTTTTTCTTTATGCCCTTATTTTAATGCTGTATTTCTATCCAAGACAGTGAAGCAAATGACACTCTATACCACTTCTGTTCTCTGCCTTAATTATATGTTGCATTGGCGTCTCATATTTCCAAACAGAAACAAAACTGATAAGCTTTAACATCCCCTGGGAAACTGGGGTACCTACGCTGTTTTAGCTCTTTGATGACAGACATACATGTGGAAATCTGGAAGAAAAGGAAGAAAAGCAAAGAGAGAGCTTTTGCCCCTGAGATCAGTAGTAGAAAAGAAACCTGTACTAAGATTCAACTCACCCCACCTTAGATGTGAGACAGTTAGATATCTGAGCCTAGCCTAGCCACCTTGGTCTCACTTCATAGGTGGTGGGGGGAAATCAGGGCATTCATCTGATCTGCCATTAGTACCTGTCTCAGGATGAGAAAGAACTGCCCTTTGTAGATACAGCACCTGTCCCCGCTGACTAAAAATTGTTGACTGTATCTTTTAGAAGTTTGATTAGGTAAATCTCACGCCTAGAGACTTTTCTTGCTTTTCCCATTGTCAAGGGCAAGTTTCTTGAATTACAGCATTTAGAAGGAGTAAACTAAAATGGGAATCATTAAGGAAGAGCATAGTAACTACAGTCAGAAGAAAAGAGATTGAAGGCTTCCTATTTTCAGATATTCTAAGCTCTTGCTTAAAACTATTTGAACAAGTCAGCCCATCCATTTATCAGTATTGGATCTCTCTGATGGTTGCTACCAGGAAAGTTGATAATTTTAAATACAGTGGTATTGATAAAGTTGCATAAATTGAGCATGGAGGATCTGACTAGGGAGACCAAACTGCTGGCAGCAAATCAAAGAATCATTGTCCTCATTGCTGGCGTTGGACGAATAATTAAGCAGATGTGGTTTGTGGACTTGTGGGCAGTGCATACAATAGTTATAGACAATGCAGTTATTCTCTGGGTAAAAAGCCTACCAGAAACACAATACAGTACAGTATATAACTACCCCAACCTATTGTATTTAGCAAATTAGCAGAGACCAGACTTTTTGAGGGACAAAGTGTAAGACATGCAAGAAAGTAAACTTTCAAACAGAAGAACATTTCTTAAGTTTTTAGTATTCTTTCTCTTATTGTATCCCCAGTCTCTGTTTCAGATTGGATGATTTTTAGTTAAACTTTCCTGTGCTTGCAGAAACGTAATACCATCTGGAAATTAAAGGGGATTTTTTTACAAAAATTCTAATTACCTTCTATTGTGCAATATTTATTGTCCATTTAGATAATATAATATTTCTAGGCAGTATAGTAAAGAAGAAAGGAGAGAGATGAGAGGATTCTTCTTTTTTTTTTTTTTGCACTTCATTAATGGTTGGATATATATCCTCTGTTTTTAAATAAGCTGTAATTGGAGTTGCATTAGCCTCAAAACAAGATGAAGCATCTTCGGAAACAGAACTGAAATGTTAGCATTCTAATGTCACAGGAGAAGAAGGCAGAAACCTGTAATTCAGGGTTACTTTTTGCAGAAAAGGTCCAGAGGATGCTCATATAGGTGTTGTGGATAGGGTTAGAGCACTATAGGCAAAGCTCATAAGACCATGGAAGGTCAGTTAATTCTGCAATCTGGGACCTTGCAGAAAATGCCCTGTCTGCATTTATGTACATTGAAGTTTAAGAGTTTTTACTCAGACATCTTAGTTGACCTCATCATTTGAAGTAAAAAGGGGAAAGACACTGTGAAAGAGGCTATAGACCATGTACAGCTTAAACCTTAAGTGCATTAGAAGACAGCCTCATCTATCATTTTACTCGGGGAGCTCCAAATATGGTGCATCAGAGAGCATAAAAAGTCACTGAAGGATGTACAGCCTAAATGGAAATGTGAACTCATAGCTGGTGTTGGAAAGAACCTCTGGAGATTGCCTAGTCCAATCCCCCTGCTCAAGCAGAGTGTGCTAGAGCTGATTGCCCAGGACATGCCTAATTGGCTTTTGAAAGTCTCCAAGAATGGAGACTCCACAACTTCTATCGATAACTTGCTCCATGGTTAAATCATACTTACAGTAAAAAAAAAAAAATTACAAATGTAAAAATCTTACATTTAAATGGAATTGCCTTATGTACATATGTTTCCATTGCCTCTTGTCCTGTTACTGGGTACTGTGGAGAAGACCCTGGCTCCATCTTTACTACCCTGTCAGGTATTCATTATATACACTGATGAGATCCCTCTCCATCTTCTCTTCTTCAGGCTGAACAATCCTAGTTCTCTCAGCCTTTCCTTGTATGAGAGGTGCTCCAATCCCTTAATCTTCTTTAAGGCCTTTTATAAGACTATTTTCTAGTATGTCTATGTCTTTCTTGTACTGGAGTGCCTAGACCTGAACATAGTTCTCCATATGTGGCTTCACCAGTGCCAAGTAGAGGAGCAGGATCACCTCCATCAGCCTGCTGGTGATGCAGCCCAGGATGCTGTTGGCTGCCTTTGCTGTGAGGGCACATTGCTGGCTCATATTTAACTTGGTGTCCACCAGGACCTTGAGGGCCTTTTGTTCCAAGCCTTGGTGGCCCCCAGCATGTAGTAATGTCTTGGGTTGTTACGCCCCAGGGTGCAGGGCTTGGTATTTCTCTTTGTTGAACTTAGTGATGTTCCTCCATGCCCATTTCTCCAGCCTTTCCAGGTCCCTCTGAGTGACAGCACATCTACCTTGTGTACCAACCACTCTTTTGAGATTACACCACTAGTGACTGCTGGCCTCCAGCTGGCCTTTGTGTTGCTGATGACAACCATTTGAGCCTGACAGTTGAGCCAGTTTTCAGTCCACCTCACTGTAGCCATGTAACCCCTACTAAATAAGTTTGTCTATAAGGATGAAATGGGAGACAGTGTTGAAAACCTTTCTGAAGTCAAGAGAAACAACATCCTTTGCTCACCCACCAAACCAGTCTCATTGTAGAAGGCTGTCAAGTTGGTTAAGCACAGTTTCTCCTTCATAAATCTATGGTGACTACTCCCTACTGCACCTTTTTGGCTTTCATGTGTTTGGAGGTAGTTTTCAGGAAGATTTGCTTGATTGCTTCTCCAAGGGCTGAGGTGAGGTTGGCCAACGTGTCATACCTCAGACCTGCCTTCCTGCCCTTTTTGAAGACAGGAGTGTCGTTCACTTTCTTGCAGTCTTCAGGAACTTTCCACAGTCACAGGCAGCTTTCAAAGATAATGAAAAGCAGCCTTGCGATGGCATTGGCCAGCTCCCTCAGCACCTGTTGGTGCATCCTACCAGGTTCTATGAGTTTATGTACTTCCAGTTTGTTTAAATATTCCCTAGCCTCACCCTCCTCCTCTGAGGGTAAATCTTCTAAACTTTGGACTTTTCCGCTGGCCTGAAGGCCAGTCTTACCAGTGAAGACTGAGGTGGAGAAGATGTTCAGTACCTCAGCCTTCTCTGTGTCACCAGGTCACCTGCCCTGTTCCACAGCAGGCCCACATTTCCCCTTGTCTCCTTTTTGTTGCTGATATACTTGGAGAAGCCTTTCTTGTTGCTTTTGGCATCCCTTCACAGATTCAACTTCAGGGGGTCCTTGGCTCTCTTAACCCATCCCTGCATTCTCAGGCTGTGTCCGTGTTCCTCCTGGGCCATCTGTCCCTGCTTCCACCTCTTGTGTGCTTCTCTTCTTGCATTTGAGTTCAGTCAGGAGCTCCTTGCACAGCCGGGCAGGCCTCCATTGGATGTATCTTGCTTATATTCCAGGAGACATTATACCATACCAGTGTGACATACGGCAGAGAAATACTATGCCTCAGTATGTTTGATAATTTTTATTATCTTTATTTCCTTTCCATAGTGTTTTCCTCTCCAGTCCATAGCTATTGATTTTTTTTGGTTGTTAGTTATGTAGGAGATCAATTGTTGAGCAGGAGAGATTACCTGATGGAACAGAAAGAGGCAAAGGAGGTTTTATTATCAGGACAAAATGGAAGAAAAAATGAAGGTGGGACAGAAAAATGGACAGTCGGTCTGAAAGCCTGAAAAGAGGGGGAGACTACAAGGAAACAAGGTTAATGAGCAGGTCTAAAAACAGATCAAGTTAAAGCCTTCAGGTTGGGAAAACTGTGAGACTGAACTTGATGTGGAAGATGAAGGGAAAGCCAAAAAGCTAAAAAGCTTCAAAATAAGAGAGTTGAGGTTAAGAAGAGCATGGAGAAGTGGAGAAAGGCAGTTATAAACACAGAGATAATAAGTTAACAAGTGAGATCAGACAAGATCTGCACTTGGAAAACAAAGGTAATTAACTGAAATTCTTTACTCTTAATGATGTTGATTTGAATTTGTGGACTTCATCATTGCATGATGTTGAGTTCAGTTGTAGTGCTTCACCTCTGTGTAGAGTTCCATCCGTGATGGATGCAGTGTGGATGGGAGGCAGTGCCCCGTGCAGACAGAGTGATGTACCCCATTTGGGGTACCAAACGTCAGCTGCACAGCTTAGACACAAGAAGGCTCTCTGGATCCTCACTTTGCACCAGGTGTTTCTTGTTACGTCTGAGTCCTGGACCCAGACAGATGAGCAGGTCCTGTCGATCACGGTATGTAATCCAGAAGTGCGCTGAAGGAGAGATGGGGAGGACATTGGGAAACCTCATGGAATGTAGGTACAACAGAGCCAGGAACAGGGCATAGCAAAGCAAGGGCTATCCTGTAAAATACCCTGTTGGCACTAGCTGATCTTGTGACTGTAACCTGTTGGTAGGCATTTTGTGCCTTGTGCTTTTTTCTTTTCCACTTTTATTCCCTATTTCCACATACTGATATTAAGATAGGCATAATGTAGTCTGCATATACTAAAAAGAGCTAAATGTCAGCCTGTGTTTAAAAAAAAGGAAGTAAAAATTCTGATTTAGAATTAAATCTTCCTTTCCTTTTTGAAGGTTTATAAGAATTATTTACACCATAATTTGAAAGTAATATTTTATATGGAAACATTTTTTTACAGAATGCAATCGTATCAGCCATAAGTTTGATCTTATTATGAAAGTATACAAATGTTTATGCCTATGTACTATGCCTAAATATTTTCTTTTAAAAAATTAATAATGCTGGACTAGTCTAATAATTCATACATTAATGTTAACTTATGAACTGAGAGTAGTATTTTTACTCCCTGATCCTGAAGCTAGAACTGAAGGTAGTAGCAAAATTTAGAAATTATTTTTTAAATTCTGAAAGACTTTCTTCCCTCTCAATGTAATGTGGTAAGTTACGAGGAAACAAAACAATCTACAGAAATGACCCAGCTGTAGGGTAAAAAAAAAAGGAATTAATGATAAGTTAGTGTAACTAGACACACTACTTATTCTGCATTGTATTGGCGAAGGAGAGCCTCTCTCATTTTGAACCCCAGATCTATTGAATTACTCACTTCTCGTAACGAAAAAGACCCTCACCTTGCAAGCACTGATGTTAATAGCATTTGTAACGCATTACAACTTTCACTAGTGCTTTGTATTTGAAAATGTAGCCTTCCAAATTGATTTTTCCGCTTTGAGATGTGACTTAACTAACTTATCAGGAATTCTTATAGGCGTATCCTTACAACTTTCTGCATCTCTGTGAAGTGTTTATATGATGCTTAATAGTGTCTGCAAGCTGCTGTTTTACTCAACTTTCCTGAATTTCAAACATCTATATTTTACTCTCTTATATGCTTTTAACTAAGGTATAGTAGATGCATTTTTGCTTCGGTACTAATTCGAAATGTAATATTCATTTCTTTAGAAGACATTTTTGTTGTTGTGCATGCCTAGTGTTTTGTATGTTGTATATTGCATTCAGAATATTTTTTTCCTTCTCACCTATCCACAAATGCAATGCCGTTCCCATGATGCACCTCTGCTTGCTGTTTACCTGTATGTTAATTCGCTTGAATCCCATTGGCCCACTGCCATCATGTGCTCGCTGCCTGTTATTAAAAGACTCAGTCGACTGCCAAAGCAATGAAGCGACCTCTCGAAGCAACTGTAGACCTGGTACTTTGACCTTTCACCTTTTGCTTTGCATGTAGCTTTTTTTTTTGTTGTTGTTGTTTTGGGTTTTGGTTTTTTTTGTTGTTTTGTTTTGTTTTCTCTCAGAGAAGCAACTAATGAAATTTGTATCGCTTTACTTTTGAACATCAACCGGAAATGATTTCACATACTTGTTAATTTACCAGAAAGTCTATTTATCCATCTCATTCTCATACGTAATGAACACAGATGATTTAGTTTGGTTCCTAACATGGTTTCATTTTTTAAATATCCTCTCATGAGAAGTCGAATTGAGATAAAACTGCTTCTGTAATTGAAAACGCTTAACGTAATCCATTAATCTGTATAATATTAGGAAAAAATATTTAAATTTAAAACAGAAAATACTTGGCAATGAAACACAAGTGGTTTTTTCTCCGTATAATATTTGAAAACCTATTTAAAGGCAATGCCATTTTTGTTGCTTTAAAGGCCTTTCTTTTCAGTAGTTGTGCCGCTACAGTTTTAGGTTAATAGTACCATGCTTTTGCTACCAGTAACAAAATTTCACTCATTTTACATTGCTGTGCTTTAAGTTAATATGCATGGCGAGGCATCTTTAGCTGCTTTAAAAAATAATAAGTTTTTGTATTTATGTATATGTTATGGAGAACGTCTTAAAAACGATGCCATTGTAACTAACTTTCTTATTTACAGGCCTTTCCTCCTGGTGTTCTTCACCCTTTACCAAAGAGACAAGCACTTGAAAAAAGCAATGGTGCCAGTGCCGTTTTCAATCCCAGTGTCTTGCACTATCAACAGGCTCTTGCCAATGCTCAATTGCAGCAACATGCAGCGTTTATCCCAACAGGTATGTTGTACCCACATCGAACAAATTCTGTGCTCCTCAGGTAGCCTCTGGGTCAGGCAGATGCACTTAGCAGAAGGTTTTGTTATGCTCCCTGCCCTACTTGAGGTGAAGTCTGCACAGATATTTACACTATATTTTAATTGCTCCTGCAGAGTATGAGAATTCAAGCAGAAATTTCAACATGCCGTTAGGCTGCTTTTCACATTCATAGCCTCGTTCATCATTGTCCACAGTTTGCCCCTTTGTTTCTACCTTAAATTGGCTATATTTTGATTTTTATCCACCAGTGCTCTCCAAGGAGACAAGAGGGCAAAGTTCCACTAACAAAAATGCTGGCAACAGCTTTAGAGATGCCAGGGGAAGTGTGCTGAGGTGCATCTTCCTGCTCCCTCGGGTGCTATTTTGCAGCCGTGGGGATTCCCCCAGCCATGCACGAGTGGAGCAAGGAGGGGAGCACTGGCCATGACCTTCCTGTCCATGCCTGCCTGGAAGCACTGGCAAAACCCATCGCTCCCCGCAGCTCGCTGAAGGGCTTTGAGGCATCAGATGTGTTTTCATGGTTTTGATTTTGGAACACCACCAGTACTTCTCCTAGCATTTGCAGCTGAAACTGGCGATATCATTCCTCGTAAGGGTGATCTGAAGCCGAGCGAATGTAATTTGCATTTCAGGGCTCAGAACTCTGTAAAAATTCAGAGATGGCTTGAGCTGCACTGTGGCAGGTGGCAGGGCTTCCCCTTAACACTGCAAGAGAAAGAATGTGCTAGGTGCTCGTGTAAACAATAACAACGTAACCCCTCTCTGTTATGTCAGTCACCCCCACTCCAAACTTCCCAAAGGTAAATATCCTGCCTAATGAATTCTGTTATTTCATTTGTAATTAACAAATTACATCTTTTAGTATCGGAATGTTATCAAGTGTGAACTTCCAGAATCATCTAAAACTATGTGTTTGCAAATGCACTTGACATTTCAGCTATGTTATTTTAGTTTATGGAAATAATGTCGGTTAAACAAGGAATGAAGCGCAACACATTATGATTTCCCTATCTATCAGCATTCCCATATGTTCTTAAAGATAAAAACAAACACAGATGGCTTTGACTTAATGGAATTTTGCTATAAGGCCTGAGTAACAACCTTGGAGCCTGCCCCTGTATTTATAATAGTAAGTTATAGCACACCGTATTTTTAGCACATTGGTGCACCAGAATATCTGTGGCAGAAAACATACTGACGTTTATGGGAGTGTTTGACAAAATAAATAAATTGTGAGACTGCCTCTTTGGACATGAATGGAAGACTGCTCTGTGCTTACAAACGTACAGAAGTTTCCAGAAATTTATTTTATTTTGTAACCCTGAGAATTTGCAGTACGATATGCATTATGCCTTCTCTGAAGCACTCCCTTTCAGGGCTTCTCACTATTATGTGCAACTACCAAGGATTTTAAATTAATGACAGAAAATACAATAGTTTAACCTATTTTCAGTGAAACAGCATTTGGATATTTTCCAGATTTTTGGAGTGCTCATGCTTCCTTAAGTAGCTCATTCTTTGTGCTTTCTGTTGTCCATCCCACTTTCCAGCTAATGGTTGTAATTATAGTTTTATCTTACAAATGTCTGATGGTAGGAAGGGTGGATCTTGGAACCAAACCTTAAGAGCCAGGTCGTTGGCAAGCCCCAAAACATGTGCATGAAAACAAGAAGAAACAGAGAGCTAACATAGCAGATGGAGCCCAAGTTCAGAGTGGAAAACTTCTCACAGTGCTGAACCTTCTCCTCGTAGTGAACACCATCAGCACCTAGAAGGGATGTTAGTGAGTGGAGTGGGGTGTGGGGGAGGTTAGGAAAGCGGAACCCCCTCTATATAAGTGGGTGTCATGAGCTTTTCCTTAACTATGTCTGATATTCCCCTGTTTCCTGGGAAGGCTGGGTTTGGTGGGTGTTAAGGACTGTCACGCCACCCAGTCCAAGGAGCAATGCATGATGTTATCTGTTGGATTTTAAGTAATCATGTGATATTTTCTGAACTGGTATAATTTTCAAATGTGTTCCTTGTGTGTGTGTGTGTGTGTGTTAAGTTAAATTTTAAGACAAGTTTTGCTGCTGGAATATATATAAAACTTAATTGTTTTATATAACTTCTCTGCTTTCTTAACCACTCTCCTAATACAAAGTGTGGGGCTTGATTTAGCATGGCTTACCTCCAAAGTTCTGCACTTTGTTTGTTTCGCATCAGTTGATTGCTTTGTCACCTCTTCCTTATTGTTTGGTGAATGATGTTAAAAACAACAGATCTTTTCTCTCTTCCCATTGCTGTTTGTTAGTGTTTCTATAGCCTCTAGAGGAGGAACTTTGTGTATTCTCCGGGGACTGTTCTTGAGTAAGGTCATTCATAGTTGCACGGCTATTGTGATAGTCTGGGAAGAGGCTGCAGTAGTAATTAAGCAGAAACACAGGAAGTGTTTGTATTTGACTTTGCATCAAATATGCATCTCTGTGGGACTAGTCTCCTTACCAGCTCTCCTCCACCAGCTTACTATATGCACGGTACTGAAAACACACTGTTTTATTCTTCATTTGTTCTTTCCAGGCACTAAAATAAAACTGCCACAGGTGAGCAGTCTTCCCAGAGAATCTCAGAGGTGTGCTGGGAGCCTTTTGCTGGATCATTACAGACTTGGAGATGTTTAACGTGGGGACTAGTCCCAGTAGTGTATTGTTTGGTCAAAAGCACCTCTCCACCTTAGGTGTTGTGTTAAGAACAAATACATTAACATCAAACACAAATTTTGCAAAGCCCCCTGAGAAAAGTATTGGCATATTCCATTTTAACTTCTTTCTCTTCTGCACATCAAGAAGTTGGTGAATGTTGGTCTGCACAGTGTTGAGCTAAGCTACACCATGTGTTCTGAAATCCCCAAATAAAGTGATAGTTAACCAGAGACCTTTCTGTAAACAAAATCTTGTTGGTGCAAAAGTGAAAAGGTAGAAGTACTAAATTAAGAAGTTTATGATGTACCTTGTATATACACATAAACATGCCAAAAGTCACACAGTGTGCTAAGGTAGGAGTTCAGTAAGACCATAATCACCTTTTTTGTGTTGAAGCAAAACTATGAATGACTTTACAGTTTCATTTAACTAACTTACTTCTCTGTGGGTATGCTTGAATCTCACTTTGAATGTTAACTCTAAACAGCTAACCTGTTTCTTCCCTTTATCCACTTTTTCCACCTATCATTGCATGACACACAGGGTCAGTTTTGTGCATGACACCCGCTACCAGTATTGGTAGGTTCCAAATTTCTTTATTGATCTCTTTTTATGCTGTATATGATGTATATTCACTTGTTTCAAAAATCCTACGCAAGATTTAGACAATGAGTAGAATTGAAGGTTCGCTTGTCCTTTTGGTTGACTTTGCAGAGTGTTTAGATTTGTAGATGAAAGCAGCAGTTTAGATGTGCTGTCACCTGCTATAACAACTACACTGCAAAAGCATAATACCATGAATTCCAGTCTGGTTTTCCGTTTTCAAAGTTTTATTTATCTTTATATTTTATATTGTCTAGTACTATAAAATCATGAAATACTGGGAAAAGCCAGCAAATTTCATCAGTGTTTTAAAGTTTCATAGTGGTGTGCCTATTTCTCCTTTTTGCTGTGTGTTAGAAAGTTTTATCAGCGTTTCCCAGAAATGCCTACTTTGATCCACAGAGGTTCTGATGAAACCATTGTCTTAATCTGGCCCCTCCTTTACATGTATTTGCAGCTTGGAAGTAACATTTTGGGCATGTAAAAATGGAAGTCCAATGCGACAGCCTCGGAGACAGAAGAGTAATTTTTCTTTTATTCTGTAGCCCTGTTCCAGTGATATTTTTTTTAATTATTCTTATTTTTTCTGGGGCTACTCAGTTAAAAAATCAAGCTTTTAAAACATCAAGTTAGTAATTCTACCATGAAGATGCTGATTAAAATTCATTCTTAAAATGAGCAAAAGCAGCAACTTCCCCAAAATCAACCCTGCTTTTTTAGATCAAACGAAGTAGTATTTAAATCAGGAAAATTATTATCATCCTTCTTCTAATTTTTGCCTCTGAGCAGATGGTAATTTAACTCTGATAAAGTCTAACAGTTAAGCAGTGCTAGTAGAAAAAAATGCATAAATTGGATTATAAAGGAAGACAGCGAGTATCTGGCTTACTTCAAAATGAAGATGCATGAAAATAATCTGGTTTTTAATTGTGTTTAAAAATTAAGATAAACATCAGTTTCTTTCCCAGTACAGACCACAGCAGAATTTTATTTTTGAGTGCTTTATGTGCATACTGGGAGAAGACAAGCTGCCCACGTAACAAATTCTCAAGTAATGGGCGATTTCGGTAGAGACCTCGTTTGCACCAGTAATCCTCCTCTTAGACTTAACGCCAGCGTTTTCGATGGTCCTTGCTCTTTTTTCTGGGAATCGCCGATTGTGTTGACAACCTTCCTTTAATTGTACTTGTAATAAGCTATTTTCCCTTTTTTTTTTTTTTTTATTTCTCCGCCACGCTTTCTCGCTTTGCACTGTGATTGCATGCCATCTGCCGGTTTAACCCATGACGATGGCTTGCCGCTCTTGATATTCACCATGCCAAAAATACCACTTCTCTTACCATAATGCTGCACCCTCCTGTTCATTGCTTCCATGGTTCCCCTCCTGAAAGTACCCATGATGCACAACGCTACGGCCGCCACTGTCTCTGCAGCAACAACTCCTGCAACAAGTGTTCCCTTCGCCGCAACAGCCACAGCAAATCAGGTTTGCTCCTTTTAAAGCTTTCTTTCACAAGATCCCGAACTCTAAATGAGTGCTGAGATTTTTATTTTAATATTTTTTTTTTAACAAAAAAAATTCTCCCGGAGAATTTTTTTTTTTCTGTGTTTACCCCATCAAATTTTACTTTTATTTTTAAGTCGTTTATAGCAAGTGTTTGTGGGACAGGTTGCACTTATTTAGAGTTAACATTTGTTGCAAATAATGATGTAGCTGTGTTTTGTGTTGCCATGTTTGTACCTAATTACTGTGTAATTAACCCAGCTGGAGTTAGAATCATCGTAGCACTGGACTACTCACAAAAGTCTGTTATTAACTCCTAAGTTCAAAAGGAAGAGCATCACAGGTTTTAAACATTCAGGTGTGTTAATTGAGCCTTCTCCATGCAGTGTGTGGAGGTGACTAATTTGTAAGCATGGAAGCTGTCTAGGATCCCATGGACGACAAGGTAGCTGGAAAAAAAAAAAAAAAAAAAGAAAAACAAAGCGGAACGTTTTCTGTAAATGCTAGTGATCACAAAACAGCACTCCAGATACTTAGGGCTATGCCTGCTTTATATTTGAAAGTGTATCTTTAACCTGGGAGTTACATTTCCCTGAGGAAGGACATTGTTACAAAGAACCCCTAGGGTTATAAGCAGAGGCAGGCTAGGAAAGATGATACTTTCTCCTTTTCTTCTGCCGTTTCTTATGTTAATGGCAGTTTTCATTTTGGTAGGGTTTCCTCCTCCTCCCGGAGGACCTATTTCCCAGGGAAGACCTATCTGTTGCAGCTCAGAGTGTGTAGCTTTGACTCCTCCTTTGGAGTTAGAGACATTCCCACCAGAGATGGGTTTGCACAGCTGTTGGGTTGCTCTGGCTTTTCTGTTGCTTCGGGACCATGCTCAGGCACTTCCACCTGAGAACTGTTTTCCCTCAGAGTCTGAGAGGTCAAACGGAGGAGGGAGCAAGCAGACTTGCTCAACAAGTGAAAGCTAAGGGCTCTGTCCCCATCCCCTTTCCTTGTGTTGCTCCTGGCCAGACCTACAAGCTGCTGCAGACAGAGTAGAAACACTCTCCCGTTGATTCATTCTCCTCCACCTGCCAAGGAATTACGAAGAAATCAGTGAAAATGTTTTGCATAATAATGTTATATCAGCAGATTGGGTTTTGTTGGTTGCTTTTTTTTACTGTTAGTCCTAAAACTATTCAAGTATCCCATGGAAAAACAGAAGTTGCCACAAGGGTTTATTTATATTAATTTAGGAAATATATACTACCTCTGAAATACACTCTACTTTCTTAAAGAAACACAAACCAGTCTGTTTTCTTTATTTTTTTGAAAGGCTCGTTTGCCAACAGTGTGGTGTTTGTTCTTCTAGAATTTTCATCAGAAGAGGGTTGTCATTTTGTGTGTTCTTTCCTGAGGGCTAGCTTGTTTTAATGAAAAAACACTTGGGACAAGGAGGAAAGTGCAGCAGGCAAGTGGTGCATTTCACTGTCCTCCCCAGAATAGCATCTGCAGCAGAAAATTGGTGTTACCCAGTGTTGTTTTTGGATCCCAAAGAAGTGATAGAGGGACTTGAAGGTGCCAATAACTATGAGAAAATCGAGTGGTTTGGGGAGGGGGTGGGCTGGGGACCCTTTCTAGTACTGGAGTTCTTCCAGGGCAACTCCACCAGCAGCTCTCCTGAGTGCCAGAGGGGCCAACTGTGGCTGAAGTAAAATAAGTACGTGTACACTTACAATAGGATCAGTAAGCAGTCTCTTTTTTTCTTTAGTTAGTGGGAATACTTTCACACAGTAACTAGTGCCACAGGAGAGATTTAAGAGTGCCTTCATGCTCTTCTGCAGCTAGCAGGATGGCAGGCAGAGCCCCTCCTTTCCCAGCACAGATTTTGTTTGCATTGGAGGAGTACATAATTTTAGATTTAACAGGAGTTGTTAAGGTGTCTGTATTTATTTAGTTGCATATATTTGTGTGTGCATGTATCCATGTAACTCCATGCTGACAAAAGGACAGTTTAACACAGGGATGGGTTTGCACTTGTTTTAGCTTCAGCCATTTGGAAGTTTGGCATCCAGTTCATCTGCTTTTCTGGAAGTCCATGAGAGGGCAAGGTAAATTGCCCTGGAGGGTCCTGGCTTTTTCTCTTCCTTGCAGAAGGAGCATAGGTGCATAACCAAGCTTTGCACCATGAGGAGGAGATGGGTCCCACCTCAGCAACTTTTCTCATTGGCTTCTGTAGCACGTGCCATCACTGTCTTTTTTCCTCTTGCTCCTGTCTTTGTTTTAGTAATTGCGAATCTTTAAAGTCTGCTGTAAAAACCTGTGTATTTGAAAGTAGGGAAAGTAGCAGTAGTTACCTCATCTTTCTAAGAGGCAAATCTCCAAGTTTGCAGTTTATTTACAGCCTTCGAAGTTGGAGACAAAGCTACAATACTGAGAAAGGCCACATAGTAACTCTGTGGTCCTAACTCTCAGTATTTCTCTAGCTCAAGAAACACAGAAGGATGAGGTAATTAACTTGGATTAAGACTTAGTTCCTGGTCATAACGTCCTTTGTTTGTGTCGTCTTGTATGGATTTCAACTTTCCTCTGTATTTCAGACAAGAACTTTTTTATTCCCATCTAGATAAAATTTCCTTTCCTGGTCTCTGCCACACTGCTTTACATATCTGTGGAATACAGTTTTCTCTTCTTAGCGTCTCTACTGCACTTTTTAAATAAACCTGCAGCCTTCAGCCCATCCCATTTCAGCTCCCACTGCTTTTTCTCACATTGCCAGGCATGAGGAAAAAGTTGTAGCAGGGCTTGATCATGTAGGTTAATATCATTTGGCTTAGTATTCTGGCCTGGGGAAAGACTGATGGACTTCCTTGGGTTGAGTTTGATGATCCCAGTGTCCTTAGAGCATCAATAGAAGGAAAAGTCAACATCCCAAAAGTTACAGCATCTCAGCTGATGGCTAAAAAACTTCACAACTCGGTTGAATCTAATAAATTATTTAGTATGTGCTGTCAGCTTATATTTTGGGGGAAAAAAAAAAAAAAAGTGAACCATGTCTTAAGTCTTTGGAATGTCCTTTCTTTCTGAAAGTAATGTGAGTAACAGCTCAGAATGTGCCTGCATTGACACATGCCCGGTTGGTTATGCTTGGCCAGCACCTCTGTGCATTGTGTGTTCAACGTATGGCACGGGGCACATGACAAGATTCTGTGGGATTAAAGGCTGGACCATAGCACATCTATACAGGGTAACACCAGTTAAGAATATATGGAAAATTGGAAGTCTCCTGCTCTTCATGACTTAGTGAAGTTAGGTTTTAAAACCAAAATCCTTTTCTTGCGGTGTACTTCAGAGGGGAGGAGAATCACTTTGGCTCAGTGCAATGAAAACAGGATGGAGCAGAGGTGCTTTAACAAATCCTGTTTTACAAATCCTGATTAAAAACTGACTCAATTGATACAAGAGCTGGCGGTGTAGCTGTTCACTCCATGTGGATGTCTTCTGTAAGGGGTTGTTCCTGCTTACTCTAGCTGCCAGGCTGCGATGAGAGGGGATGTAGCGGGGGATTTCAGCTTGTGATTTCAAGTGAAAAAGCAGGTGGACTTCCAAAGGTATGTAAGGAGTCTGGGAGCATGACTGGTCAGAAGTGAAAGGTCCTTCCCTTTTTCCTCTTCCCCACTTTACAACTGCTACAGCTGTTCCCATGAGAGCAGGACTGGGAGCTGCAGCTGTTTAACCTCACTTAGCTTCAGTTGTTGCTTGGGGAGGCTGACAAGGGTTTTTTTGGAGGATGTAAAAAGCAAAGTTCCAAAAAGTGTGAAATGAGGGTGAGAAGCAATGTTAGGGCATGTATCGCATATGGAGGGTTTGGACATAGCTCCCTCTAGTGCATGGATGTGGGCATACGTATGTAAAACATCTTACTTAAAATATTAATACAGTAATTGTGTGTAAACATATATATACTTCAGAGATCTTTAACACAGCTTGTATTACTGCTGTAGCTAGTGGACTAGCAGTACTGGAGCAAGCAAGGGAACTGTTACCACTCAGCTTCACTCACAGGTAGCCGTAAGATTTCATAGATGGTGATCTATCCTAACATAACTTGAGACGGGTGTTATTCCAAATTCTGAAACTGAGTTTCAATTTTGAATAATGCCGACACTTGTTTTGGGGACCTTTAAATTTCTGGGTAGGAAATCTTACTATTGCTTAATTTACATATATGCATTGTTGAGTCCTACAGGGATTAAGAGCCCAAAATTAAGATAACTAAGTGTTGGTGACTGAGTATAGGTGTCTAGATGCAAGCTAGAAGTTTAAGTGTCCGTTTTAGATTGTGAAGGTTATCAGCATAGCTAGATGAAGTGCAGAGAATATTCTGGCTCACCCTTCAAAAGTCACACGGGGCTTGGTTCAGTTGCCTAAACAAGTGTCTACTGACGTTTATGATTGACCTAAGATAACCTTGGATGTCTAGGTTATTCAAGACATTTTGATAAGCTTGGCAGATACAGTTTAGGACTTACAGGCAAATCTGCACACTTCTAAACTGGAAGCTGGACAACTGGCAGGAGACCTTAGCCCAAATGGTACTAAAACCCTGGTGAGCAGATGACTTGAGCCTGCAGTGGGTGATGAAATGATCTCCTGGCTCCGTTGGTGCACTGGCTAGGTTGTATCACCATATTGACTGCCACAGGAGGTTAGACACCAGCATTTCTGTATCCTAATCTGTGTCCTCCAATGCCATGGGTGCTTCCTTAGTTCTTGGCAATGACCAAATTCCAGATCATTTTAAAGAAAATAGTCTTGCTCACATCACTTCAGTAAAGAACAGTACATGGCTTTATTTTCTGTAGCAGTGAAAATGGGCCAAAGACTGACAGCATAAAATTAGCATTACAGAGAATGCTGCTTAAAGATGCTATTTAGTGACAACATTACTCTACTGGTTATGTGCCCTTTAACCAAGAAGGAAAAATTAAAGGGCAGATCCAGTAGAAAAGTGAAATACCTGTAGGCAGTGTATGAAATGAAATATAAGATCAACAGGCTGTCTTATGCTAAGGCTTGTGATTATCTAGCACAGCTGTTTTAAATTATGTATCAGCATTCACACTTAATTAGGTGGCAATTATGCAGATATTAATTATGAAATCATTCAGTAGCCTTCAGTTTTGTCAAAATCCATTAAAATACAATGAAGTGAAAATAGAAATAGTTATGTTACAGTTGAGTGCCACAAACAAAAGGACAATTAAAATATTTGCCCAGAATTCAAAAAGTAGTTAACATGGCATAAAATACAAACATGCCCAATGTTTAGTGGGGATTTGAGATGCCATGCATGGAAGCTCTCTCAGGAGGGAGGAGAGATGGGACATGCAGCAACAGAGCACCTCTGCTTGCCAAGGTGCCTGCAAAGGCAGCTGCCACTCTCAGAGGAGGCAGATTCCCCATAGACCAAAATGTCATGTGGCTCCTACTCAAGCTATTTTCTTCTTCTGCATAAAGCAGGCCAGTTGCTCCCTCTTGCCAATACTCCTTGGTGTCCCCAAAAAGGCCTTCCTCTCCAGTTGATGACCCATCTAACCCCAGGAAGCCTTCTGGCAGGGTAGAGGGCTGTCCTTAGTGCTGCTGACAAGGCTTTTTCTGTCTCACTTTCTCTTCACTCATTGTGGAAACACGCTGAACTTGTAAATGGGGAGAAGAGTAGCAATATATTGAGCAAATTAACTGAAAATCTGGAAGGTAGTAGGAAACAGCCTTTTTTGTTGGTTGAAAGCAAGCTTTTCAGAAGGAAGGTGGGAAAGGAAAACAAATGTTATTTACATCTTTAGTGCCGGTGTACAGCAACATTACAAATAAGAGCCTATGCAAAATTCTTGTTAGTGATTTGAAAAGCTTTAATTGCCATTTCTAGGGGAATGGGGAAACTGGTAGGAAAGCACTTCTGCTGTGAGTAGTAAGTATCTGAACAATTTTTGTCTTCCGTTTCTGTCTTTTTGCTCTAGAAATTCCACAGTCTCACATTAAATACTTGTGTAGAAATTTCTGGTCTAAAAGAAAAGGCAATCTGAATGAAAAATTCCAACCAAGGAGATAGAAGAATAGGTTGCTTTTTCAGAATCATTAGCAGAGGGGATGTTTGCAGGGAGCAAGCCCTGGGCACAGCAGTATTGAGCATCTAGTGAGGCTGTGTATGGTACCATGCTGCTCCAGGTAAAGGTGCCAGCAAGGACTGGACATCTTGCCTTGTATCTGCACCAGGCTGGAAAAATGAATCTAAACAATCCATGATCATGAAGAGTAATTTCTCTAGAGAAGGTATTTGCATAGCAATAGCTTGTCATGATAGGAAAGGCAAACGTAAATCGCTTGCTCTATCTTTCATACTAAATACCCAAAAATTACAAGCCTCAATTAAATCAAGTTACCTTGTCTGAAGACACCAAGTTACATGTAAGTAGCCATAACTTTCAGAATTAACAGTTTGCAGACTCAAGAAGTAAGTTTCCAATCTTAAAGCCCACAAATCTCAAGCAGTGTCAAGAAATGACCCTTTAAATTGCCTTGGAACTAGTGTTACAAAATACATGGCAAAACTTTGTTTAACTGTAGGGCAGCAAAGAAGCAAATGCAAAAGATTACCCTGGAAAATTTAAAGGAACTCTCTTTTAAGTCTCATGCAAACTTTAACCAAGTCTTTGTTTTAATAACATTTTTTGGCCTTTTGAGATAGTGTTGTTTCTGTGTAGATGATGAAGACTTCTGGCAGGCTTGCATACAGAGTATTAGATCATATGCTTATATACAAGAAGCCAGTGGGAAGAAATGGAAAATCTCTGGTTGGTTGTTTTTTTTTAGAAATCCACCCCGCCCCCATTACGATCCCCTGCTCTTGTAGAGAAGTATTGAAAATTGACTTCCGCTGGTAGCCTGCTAGATGGCAGTGTCGCATAACGGGAGCAGTAAGCAAAGACCAACATTTCTTTTATACAACAAAAAAATCAAGGCATATTTCCCTTTCCTGTTCTAGACTGTTTTAGCTTTCATATAATTGCAATTAATGTATTTATGTTTGATATGGGAACTTTCTTTTGTGCTCCAGCTTTCAATTATTCAACAAATTAATTTATTCATTCACCAAATGAATTGTCAGGTTGAGTAGAAGGCTTTTGGGACATGTATTTTTTTATTTAAACATAGGAAAATTTTTCGAGGTAGACTTATTTTGTAGGCATTTGGGCGAAAAGGAGTTTGTTTCATTGTGCTTAGCATGTGCACACCGCTCATGTGAGTCTGTTTTTTCCATCATAACATTTTAACAACACAGTGCAATGCAGAGCTCCAGATGTGCTTCTTTGGGATTCTACTCTTTGAAATAATTGCAACTGGGCATCTCTAGCTGCTCCAGCTATTTTCCCTTGAAATAAACGGATGTCATTGAATGATTTCTTGCCTACCAGAAAAGCCAGTCTTTGGCTTTGAGTGTGCAGGAGGCTGCCTACATAACCACAGTGGAAACATCTATTCATTTATTTGTTGTTGTACCTGTCATGACTTTCAGCTTGAGGAAGAGATCAGTTAGCTTTGACTGACTTCATTTTTGGTGCAATACTGTCTGCAGTGACACGTGATAGTATGTGCATGTCTGTTTATGTGAGGGTATTCAGAGAAGAGTAAAATTAAGGAAGCGGTAAGCAGTCAAAAGTCAGGAACACCAATTTCCTCTGACAAGTTATAAGTGTAGTGAGTTTTGTGAAACTGACACAAGTTTGGTGTCTGAGTAACCTTGATGAAGGCAAGTTTGGTACCTTTCTGTGGCTGAGTTAAGTTCTGGATGTTGCAGCAGACCATCTCTTGCTTGGAAGAGAGTCTGAACTGGAGTGCCGGGTTTGGGGAAGGGAGAGGTTTCAGTGGGGTGGTTACTGCTGGGGAACCCGCAGAAGTGCTGGCCCTGCTTTGTGTGTGGTGTCTGTGTTTGCCTGAAGGGATGCCACATGTGTAGTGACAGTCTTATTTTGCTTGATTTAGGTATGCATGACGTGTAAGGAAAATATAAAGCAGGTTTTGTTAAAAAAAAAAAAAAAGTGCTAGGTGAGGACATTTAAGAAAATGAAGGTTAGGTGATGTAGTCCCTGTGCAAGAGGAGTACAGGTGTTTTCACAGGTAATGCACAACTTGTGCTTGGCCTTTTGCTCCTTTGTGCTCCTTGTTCCTCTACATAAGCCTATTCTGGGAGTTTCTAAAATTCGAGAAGGAAAATTACCTGAAAGTAGGAAGTGAAAAACACAGATGATTGCAGTAGCTCAGACCTGCTGAAAGGCAAAATTGAGTGACTATTCAAAATAGTCACTGTACGGGTGCTCTTGAAGTAATATAGCACTGGTTTTCTTATTTCTGTGTAGTCTGTCCACTGCCTGTGTGATTAGTTAAAAACAAATTTTGGTAGAATCTGTTAGAATATGTAATGATCAATTTTTAATACTGCATTATTTATTAATTTAAAGAAGAATAAATAAAGCCAGATTGCTTTCATTTTTAAAACAACTAGTCCTGTTTCCTCAGAGTGAGTAAATACCTATTAAGTTGAACTTAAATATTATACATTATTACTTGAGTAAATACCTATTGAAGCTCATAAACATGCTAAGCAGTTGGCAGCACAAGTGGCTTTGGACTGTCTTTCAGGACTTTGTGAATATTAAAAGAGATAGATGATGCTGTTGAACACTTGAGCCCTTTGGAATCCCATAGTTGCCTTGATCTTTTCTTTAGATCATCATGAAGAGCTGGATTAAGACAAGGTTTTTGTCAGCTTTATGACACCCTGATGGCCAACAGTTTGCGCCTGATGGAATGAAAAATGTGCTAGCAGATGTGTCCACTACAGCATGGACATCTGACCCTCAGCCCTTTCCAGAGGTGTATTATCAAAATATGGGACAGGCAGAACTGGGGACACTCAGATTTAGGGAGGAAAAGAGAGGATGGAGCAGGGCACAAGAATGACCATGTCAGGCTATGGGCTGTGAGAAAGTCAAGCAAATAGAACCTCCAGCCCTCAGGAAGAACCTGATGCCTTCTCTATTAGTTACTGTATGGGCAGGAAACCAATCTGTGGCTTAGACATCTCACCCTTTATATACAAATCAGAGGTCACCTTATTGATGAATAAAGTAGACAAGTGTTTTGGGGATGCATTGGATTAATGGAGAAACAATAAGAAAAAATCCTGCTTCACCCCTGAATTGAGGAGAGGTCCACAGTTACTGAGAAAAACAAAGCACATACGCATTAATTCATAATATGCTGGAAATGCAAATTATATTTTTGGCCATCAAGAAAAGGAAAGAGGTGTTTGGCAGTGATAGCAGGATAACAAATTGTTTTCAGCAGGTCCCTCTAACCTGATTAGGTTTTGTTCGGGGATACGTTTATTCAGGTTTTTTTTTCTTTTCAGAGTTTGCAGAGGACCCTGTAGAAAGATGCTAGTTTGACACTAGTTTTACAGGTGTACAAAGTCGTGACCATGAATTTTCAAAGTGGAAAGGGACAGATGAGTGAGGCAGGCCTGAGGTGAGAAGATGGTTGCACGAATGTGCAAATTAATTTGGTGCAGAGAAAGAAGGGAGGCTCTTGCAGCTGTGACGAGACCTGCAGTGTAGTGCAGACAGAAGGTCAGGAGGGATTTCCAGTGGGGCTGAGAGAGTTGGGGTTGTTCAGTGTGGAGAAGAGAAGGTTTTGAGGAGACCTCACAGTGGCCTTCCGGTACCTGAAGATAGTTCCAGGACCAGGAAAGGGGGCAGAGCAAAAGTTAAGGTGAGGGAGATGAGGCATGTGTACCCCAGCACCTTTCCACCCTGAGCTTTGGGAGCAGGCAGGCTGCTGTTCATGCAAGTGAGAGCTGGAGCCAGGTCACCTGTCAGCCTGCTGGGGACAGAGAAAATCCTGTCCCTTGGGGGAGTGTCAGTGGGAGTCCTGGGGCTGGGAATTGGAAAGCTCAGTTCCATGGAAGTGCTGCTGCTGAAGCCATGGAGAATAGGGGGAGAAAAAGTCCACCTGTAAGGCTATGTAAAAATTAAGTAAGACCAGGTATAACTCATATGATAGTAGTTACTCTCAGTAAGTGTCTGAATATTTACTATAAATGTATTAAAATATTAATATTTATTTATATTGAGAAAAAAAAAGAGTGATTTGTTTTGAAGAAGAAGAAGGTGCATGCCACAAAAGAGCATTCTAGGAGAAATTGTAAATAAAGACATGGAGGCATTCCCCAAAGGCATGGAGAAATATAAATATAAATAGTCTTGGGTTTCACATCAAAGGGAAGAAATACTTGGTGTTAGTTTTATTTTTAGAAAGCAGGAGAAGTTATGAGACAGCCTGATACGAATTGGCTGTCTGAAAATATCCGTCGTTTTTAATGTGTATCCTAGATATATCTGACCAGTCTGCTACTTGTATGAAAAACATGAAAATAGAAAATGTCACTGGGGTAGGATTAATCTGCCCTGATGAAGGTGTCTGAAAGTTAAATACCTCAGTGTGAACTGTTTGCTGCAAACTCTTACATTTGGTGGAGGGGAAAAAAACCTAATGAGTTGATAACCTGTCTCATGCTAAAACAAGTTGCCTGAAATAGGCTAAGAAGATGTAAAATAGGGTGATCAGCTGAGGTATACGTTTCTGAAATCATCTGTGATGAACCTTGTCTACAAGAAGCTCCTACTACTACATTGCTCTTAAAATGAAAGGTTGAGCAGCCTAAAATATTTACTATGTATGGGTTCGTTTTTGGAGGGATAAGTGCTTTGCAATGTGGAAGTCAAATATGATCTTGACGCCCCCTTAAATCATACTGAGGCTCATAGAGGAAAGTGTAATTTAGAGAAATAATTTCAAAACTTCTAAAAGATAAACATCTCAGAGGTAGATGCAGAGTCGTGTTTTCCACCTAATCCACTGTGCCAGGTCTTTAGTTGAACAAGGGTTCACGTACACTAAATTAATGCAGAATGGTACATTTTCTGTATTCGTTGTTGTATAAGAAATCTGGGACCGGAAAGAGAATTGAACACAGAAAAGGAGTAAAGGAGCTTCGTGAGTTGTAGCTTTGAAACAAAATCTCAAACCGAACTGTGGTCTTGAAATTCTGAGTACCCAGTCATGATTCTAGGTAATTTGGTTAATTCTGTGAACGGTGTATCATGTAAAGCAGCGCACATAATAACCTGGGTGTCAGAAAAAAGTTCACAGGGGTGGAATTTCCACTTTAATTTAAAAGGCATTCTCAATTTTACTTCTTAAGGTTGGAGACAATAACCACTTGCAGCTGCCTTTGCTGCATCTGAGGAAATACCCAAGCTGATATCAATTTGTCTGCTGTGTAACGTGGGTTGGTAGTTCAGAGAGGAGCTTAAACCATTGGCTGTAACATCTCTCTTGGTTGTCATTCCTGTGGATGGCACTGCAGAACTCTATCACTCTTAGGAGCAACCCTGGCTGAATTCAGGGATGTTCTGTGTTGTACAGGGGGCTTAATGACCACTGTGATTATTCAGAGGTCCTGAAAGTAAAGGTCTAAAAGAGCCATGCTCTGATAGAAGAGAAATAAAGTCTTGGCATTTGGGAGCTGAAAATGCCACCTCTAAAGAGCTGGAAATTTTGGAAAAGCAAATGCTTCTTGGTGGTTAGAAGGTAGTTTGCAGAAATTTAGGTCCACACTATATATTTGCAGTTTCAGTGAGGTCTAGTAACTAACACTGTCACAATGTTAGTGATTTTAGTCTAAAGGGTAGCCAGCTTTCTGGTGCTTCAAACAGGTATCAAGTAAGAAGTACCCTATGCCTGTGATTGTCTCCAAAAAATGCCCTTTGCTGTTATTAAATCTTCTGTGCGTTACTAGCTCAGACTGTAAGTGCCAGGCTGTCCTGCTTCGGCTAGAAATGATGTTCTTACTAGACCTCTTCTGCAGTAGCAAAAGTGTGTTTTCTGGAAGGTTGTACCCACACCTGTGGATATGGATACAAACTTATCCGTACAGACCATTAGAAAATGCTTTATGGTGGTACACTTGACCTATAGACCTTTGTCCGTGGAAGTGTGTGTATGTACCCACACACATTGTGTAGTCTTATTTTTCATTTTTTTTATGCTCATCCATACTATGGTAAAAGTGCCAGTACTTGTTATATCAAGTCGCTGGGAAATACAATGATATAACAGTATCACTGCAAATATGACGAGTTGTATATATGTACATTTGAGATGTAATTCTTCAAACAGTAGCAAACATGAAGGTTGTTTGGCCTGTTTGCAAGTAACAAGGGAGTGCAGACTCTGTAATAAGTGTTTGAAGGGGTGTTCCTTGGTCGGTATGTTCTGTGCAGCTTCTCCTTTTTCAGCATGCAAGCAATGGAGCAATTAGCAGCCATGCAGACTCAGCCTCTGTCTCCCATCACAGTTCATTATTTTGTTTGTAGATTAAACAGAAGAGGTTCACAGCATTTTTCATTTAAAGTAGTTTAGCATTTTATGTTTCTTTGTCAGACACAGTGAAAAAAACAGTTGCAGAAACCCCTACATGTGTATGTAGCTATGGCAGAGTCTTGATATCCTTTGAGAAGTAGGGTGTGAACATATAATTAAAGGCTACAAGGTACATTTTACACTTTGTGGCTGAGGTTAAAAAAAAAATGTAGCTCCTCCGTTCTGAGTCTCCACACTGGAGAAACTTGTTCTGGAGGAGAAACTGGAGGGTTGTTGTTTTTTTTTGCCTAGAAGGACTCCTACGTGTACTAGAAATAGCTGGGGTGCAACATGTCCTAGTTACATCCCTTGCACGAGCAGTAGCTTGGTGAGGATGATGCAGTGGGAGCAAGACAATTCCATGGCTGCTGGCACTGGGAGAAGTGTGGCAGGGAAAGCTCTGTCTGCTCCTCCTGCACCCTCAGCCACGTAAACAGGACGTGGTTATATACAAAAGGAAAGCTTTTACATTGTCTTTGCTGTTTCCTGAGTTTGGAGAGGATGGGAGAAATGACAGGAATAGGGACAAGGTGGTGGAATTCCTTACCTGCGCTCTGCTGCTTGTCAGAGCAGGGCAGAGATGGGGTCCCTGCTCTTCCATGCTGCCCAGGCCCCCTCTGTCCTGCCCAGCACACTGCAGGGTGAGTTGCACTTGGCTAAATCAAAGTGCCAGGGATAGTCCTACCCTTTTCCCAAGATCCAACCTGAGCCTAGGCCCTTTGCCTCCTCTGCTACACACTCTGGGGGAGTTGGGAACATCGATCTTGTGGGGCAGTTTGACTTTTTAGGACATCTTGGCACAAGGGTCAGTGATGTGTCTCCCTGTACAGGGAGAAAAAAGCTGTAGGAAAATGCAAGTTTATCCCCTCAAAAGTTGGCAAACAATGTAGGCAGCTGCAGTGCATGAAATTCTGGTTTTTTACACTGAGTTTTCAGCTTCTGTCCCATTAAACCAGACCTTAGGATCCTTTAAATAAGGTTGCATGGTTATGGCTAACACAGTATAGCTAAAGCTGCTTTATTAATTACATTGACATGTTGGGTTTTAACATGCTAAAAATATCAGTGCTGATAATCTTGGTCACTTCTTATTTTCAGCAAAACTACGTTCTTCATACGTAGTGTCAAATCACCATGCTGTAGATGGACCAGGGCTTGCACAGGCAGGGCTTTATTATTCCAGCAAATGTATTTCTTTGTTATTTCAATAGGAAACAGAAGATAGGCAATAAGCCAACAAACTCACAATGGGTGGAAGTTCATTAAAAATATATGTCCTTGTTGTACGTATGATGTATTTAGATGTGAAGCCCTTCGGAGCAGCAGGTATTTGTACTGTACCATTACAATGGGGCCTCGCGTGTCACCAGATTTTCAGTGCTGATGGTAATCAAAGATGACTTTTTGGCATTCCAGCAAGTTAGGTGTGGTCAGGGAGCTGGCAGTTGTGTACAGAAAGCAAGGCAGTTACGGTTGTGAGGTGTGTTAAAATGTGATGGGACGGGGGACCACAGCAAGCACCTTCCAGGCAGAGGCGAGCACGTTTCTTTTTGGCAATCTGTATGTCAGAGGTAGTATGTTGCTGAAGTTATATGCAAAACACCTTTTCTTCTTTTTTTTTTCCCCCTTTTAAAATAAGTGTTGCGTTAAGCAGCAGTCTAGCTTTGTAATACACAAGTAGGTCAAAGTGCTGTCATGAGTGTCTTGCGTACCACCTACAAATACAGCTTTCAAAAATACGTTGAATGCCAAATTAAACAGGAGAAGCAGGCGATGCACTCTTAATTCCCTGACTTGTGCTCAGGTCTGGAGCACAGATTAGCAATGGTGTGATAAACATCACACCCCTGGTTTTTGACATTACGTTCTCTGACAGCCGTTTCATGCAGGTGATGGAAATCTGAACTGTTTTCCAATACTGTGAGCTGGTTGAGTTGGTTGCTGGACACATTGTGTGTTTAACCTTCACAGTATTGGAAGCATGAGAGTTTGCATCTGTGAAATGGTTCCTTCACCCTCAGTTTGAGTCATTGTGGAGGTGAAGCAGCAAGGTTAGTGACTAGCTAGATGCACAGAGGTACGGTTAAGATCATCCCCCTGGATCCCCTGACATAAGGAAGCATGAAAAACCTCTCAGCTTTGCTGACCTGCAGATAATTTTTTTTTTTTTAGGAAATAAGCATCCGCTAAAAGTGCATTGAAGCTCCTTGGAAACACCCAGCCCCATACAGTTTTTTTGCTTGATACTGGTGAGGGGCCCTACCTCCACCATTTCCGCTGGTCGTTCCTGACTTTGTGGGAGCAGGGTGGGAGCTGGAGAATTGCACCAGGCACCCACAGATGCACTTCCCAGCCTCCTTTGGAGGCCAGGGCTGCTTCCCCCTCCCCTGATAGCTGGGGCACAGAGGGTGTGCACCCCACCTACAGCCAGGCCCTTCTGTAGTGGCTTTGGTGCGGCCTCCAGTATTTTGACACAGAAAACACACCCCCCCTGCCTTTTCTCACGCCCCGTGAGGACACGTGGGCAGCAGGAGGACGACCAGGTTTGTGAAACGCAAATGCCTCGCAGGCAGCGTGAGGACACGGGATGCTGTCCCGTACGGGATGCTGTCCCGTACCCGCTGCGCCCGGCCGGGCCAACTGCTCTCCCCGCGTCACCTAAAAGCGTGATCACGCTTTCCTTTCTCTCAACAGATAATCCTGAAATAGCCGGCAGGAGCGGAACGGAGTGTCACGAAGCCTCCCTGCGGACAGCCAAGCATGGCTACTGTACATACTACCCCGTCTCCTCCTCTCTAGAGTTGCCACAAACTGCATGCTAAGTCAAGAATTTGTTCTTACGGACAAATCACAAACTCGAAAAAGCTAGTGCTGCTATGTCATATATGAATATTAAATATGGTATGCTTACTATACTCCAACCTAAAATAGTTAACTACCTGATACCAGCTGTGATGTTTCAAGACATAAAGGGTAACATTTAGTTTTAAAGATTTTCTAAGCATAGTTTAATTCTTGCAAATATTGTCTTTTCTCCATAACTATACCTAACGGAAATGGTCCAATTAAGTTAGTCTCGTGAGATTCAGTGTTTATGAATCTTTCGAGCTCAGCAATAATTAAGTTGTATCGGCTAAAAACTTATCCCAGTTGCAGATTTAATTTTCACCCGCAGTATGATTGGGGTTTTTCTTCTCAGTTGAAAAAAAAACACAACAACAACAGTCTTGGTTTTGCTCCCTTAGCAAGTTGATTCCAAGACAGAGGAAGTGAAATGCAGCCCAGTGTCCTGCACATCACCTTGCCAATCTGAATAGTTTTAGCCAGAAGTCCAAAGTAAAGCACAAATTCTTTAGATGCACATGGTTGGTGTTTGACTTGTATGGAGAAGTTGCATTTGAATCATAGCAGAATAGCAGAAGAAAATGAAAAAAAAAAAAAAAAAAAAAAAATTTTGCACAGTATGGACTTCATACCCCTTTCAATCCCCAAAAGAACAAAGTCTTGAGAATATTATTTTACGAGTATATTTATAATGTTTTTAAAAGAGACTTTGCAGAAGTGCCTAAATTTTGTCACATCAGACTTGATGAAAGTGAGCCTGATGCCAACGGTCAAATCTCACTGGAAGCAAATAATCTTTCAAACTCATGGTCAGGTTACCAAAAAGATCCAAGCTGTAAAGAAGTAACTTCTAGAAGTGTAAAATCAAACAACAAGAAGACCAAACTAATAAAAGAAAAGGCAAAAAATAAGGCTGTAGATTAAGAGATTTGTATGATACTCTAATTTAATTAAAATTCAGTTGAGTCACTTCATAGGTGACTTTAATCTAGACTATTAACTGAACACTAAGAATGTAGAATGAGATTCAGTTTAATAAATCATGACTGTATTTGCATTTTTTTAATTGGATTATAAGATTGTAACCAGATTAGAGTGGAGAAAAAAATAGTTCTTTTAATTGTTTTTCTTTAAAAACATATTTTATGTCACAGAAGTATGAAGATATCTTTAATACAATTATATACATATTATATATACATACATACATATATATGGATGAAGCAGATTTTAATGTTGTTTACTTTTTTAAATACTTTGTTGATTTACAAGGTAATTATATATGTATAATTAAAATTTCGTTTGTTTCATTTGAGATTTGTTTCAAGCACTATTGTACCAAATATTTCATATTTCACATTTTATATGTTGCACATGTATCACATAAATGACATAGTTTTTAAATTATTGTTTAAAAAAACAAGACAGCTGTTAAAAGTGGATATTATGTATAATTGTTTGCAGCATAAGTTTTCTATGTGGACATTATTAGTGATTGCAGTATTTTAACTTAACCTCTTCAGATTGATTGTAAACTATTTTGAACTTTGGCAGCACTGCCTGTTCTGAACGACTGGAGGCACTAACCATATAATTCTTTGTCTAGGAAATTATTTCCCAGGCCAAATCTTGTTTGTCCGATGTCTAATTACTATCTATTTATATATAAAGCTGGAGATTTGATCATCCGGAAGAAAAAAATAATCACGATTCGATTGTAAAATTAACATAGTGCTTGTAACGTTGCATTAGTTTTAATTTGTGGAAAAATACCGTATCTTAACTTGTTACTCTAGCAGTTAAGGTATCACCATTATATACTATTAAAACACTAATATTTGTAGACTTTCTCAGTCATTATAACTAGGTAGTTGACACTGCAACTTGCCTATATCTGTCAAAGTTGTTTTTATTTTTTTATAATAGTTAATTTAGGCATTTGGGTAGCTTATTGTATAATACTAAATGGTAAATTATCCATGTTGTTTAAATATTTTATGTAGATAACCCTTCAAGACATTGTTTTGTGTGAACTTTTTATGTTTTGAAATAACTGTTATTCTATGTTTTTTACAATTAATCCAATACTACTATTTTTTGCCCATGGATGACGAAGCTTCAGATACATCAGGTCTTTCATCCAGATAAACTGACAGACAAAAAGAGAAAATGTATTTTTAATAAGAGATCCACTTTCCGACTTTATGACTTTGTAATATTCCTGAAAACTGTACAAGTACAAACCTATGCTAACAGTAAGGAGGCAATTACAGAGATGTGCAAATACATGTACAACAGATTCTGCATTTTATTTATTTATAAAGTAATTTTATAGACTATTTCAAAATTTGGGAAGATCTAAAACTATTTTTCTGTATAAATATTATTTGCCAAAACTTTGTTTATATTAAAAAAAAAAAAGTCTAATGAAAATGATTAAATTTTAAATGCTTTGTTTAATTAAAAAAAAAACCCCAACAAATAAAACCCCCTAAAAGAACCATGAGATGGGCCAACACAGAGACAGTGAATACTGTAGCTGGGACATGGTTTCAAGTTACTTGAGGTGTCTCAGTGTTTATTTTCTTCAAAAGATACAGCACCTCACCAAAAATACCTTTTTGTTTGCCTCTCTCATCCAGCATAATTGACAACACGTACGATGAGTATTTCGCTAACAGTTAAAAGAAACCCCTCCATTCTCTCTTTTTCAGCCTATAACTACTAGTGGTCTGTTAAATAGCCATTCTATTTCTGTTGTGACGTTAAATTCATTCACCCAATGTACAACCACTAAAATAAAAAGAAGCATTTTAAAACGAGAGTGGAGTCGGGGCGATCCTTTCTTGTGGCGCGGCTCTGCGAAGAGGGGCTAGAGTAACAAAACCAGTGGAAGAAAGTGGAGGAGTCTTTAAAAAGTATGGGGTTTGATTATTGTTTTATTTTTTCCTTAATTGCATGTTCAAGTAACAAATCCTTAAGTGCAATCTGCAAGTGCAGGACGCACATGGATGGTGTTCAAGGAAGATGTGCTCTTCTCCTGCTGCAGGTGGCATGCCACGGACACCACGCTGCACAGCTTTAGCCCCAAACAGTCCTTCATTCCCCAGGCAGGCAGTGGTTATCTCAGCAGTGTGGCTTGCTGACACCTGACTATTGAGGGATTTTTTTAGCTGGTGCATCCTCTGCATCCTCTTTTCCTTGCCTACATCTTGAAGAGTATTATACCAATTATAATCCCCGTAATCTCCTGGTTCCTCTGGGGAGAGCAGCATCGCAGAGGAGTGCATGTCCACGGGGCAGAGATCGCACAGCAAGCTGGTGATGGAGGACGGATTAAAACCTCTGGCTTGCAGCTCCATGCTTTCTTCACATCATCTTCTCTGCTTTATTTTATTTTATTTTTTAAATGCTTTAAAGAAAGGAAATACAGTTGCTGCAGAATCAAGAAGAGCTTGTGCCATAAAGTTGTATACAATGCATCAGCTCGGGGCTGGTTTGGAAGGAGCCCAAGGTCACAAGTGATGTGGAAAACCACCAGGTCAACCAGTCAATTTGGATGTATCACAAATGAAGTGAGCCAGAAGCCTGCTGAGAATGACCATGTGAGATGGAGAGGAGATGCGGGGGTGACTTGAAGGGGCAGAGAAGGGTTGCAGCACCAGAGGGCTACAAGGGCATTGTAGAGCAGAAGCAGCAAATGATTCAAATTCAACTCCTCATGATTCAGGACTGGAAACCCGCTCTGTTCACACTTTCTTATGTTAAACCCCACCCTGGACAGTTGTCAGCTGTCAAGAAGGGTCAGGAGACATTGATTTTCTTGTCTAAAAGCTGCTTTGTTTGTCAACTTTGGCACTCTTTTTGGCAGTGGAGAAGCGCTCGTGGAAGCCATGACCTTTCAAAATCCACACTAAACTGGTGGCAATCTTTGTACACACGGAGTGTACCCCCTTCGGATAATGTCCGTGTTTCCAAAATTAAGCAAGATACTTCTAGAGGAGATGCTTTAGAAACCTTTGATGTTCCCCCTTGCCACACATACCCTCGTAGGCAGAAAGTGGCCTCAGCTTTGGTGCCAAAGGCTGCTCCCCCGCTCGTGCAGTTCCCCTGTCCCAGGCCAAGCACTGCAGCAGCACCATGTTGCTCAACATCAGCCTTCTCTAGAGCAGACCAGCCAGGTCCACACTCACAGCATGTATCTTCTCCGGCCCCATATGGCGTAGGCGTGACCATAAGGCATAATTATTATTGTCAGTGTGTTTTGCTTGGTTTTCAGTTCAAAGGCCTGAAACAATGTGAGGACTGGGGTTTTTTTGCAGCCCACTGAAATTAATAGCATGAAATAAAGGAGGATGTGACATTTGAGGGGTCAGAGCCTGCTGGGATGGCTTTGCATGTTTGTATACGGCAAAGGAAGCCAAAACTGGTTCAGCCTTGTCCACGCTGCATTTTTGGGAGCATTTGTTGAGCAAGTTACCAAAGCAGTGACTGAGTTTTGTTCCAGGAAGAGTCGTTTCACTCCAGAAAAGAGCCTAGGAGCAACCCAACATTTCTGTATTGTGGATGATGACAGAAAAAGAAGGACTTGGGGGCAAGGCTGCTTGACAATGTGGGTGTTGAGTCTTCTGCTAGTGGCATTTATTGCATGAATTCATGAGACCCAAAAAAATTGCCTTGCCTGGAATTGCTGAAAACCTTCCTTGGCATCTGATCTTATGCATACCGTGCTTTATATGCCTGCAACCATTTCTCTAGCTGAGCCTTTTGTCAAGTAACCTGACTTTTTAATGTCATATAATTGACAGTTCTGAAGGCTTTTGGCATGGCTCAAGATGATTTTTATTGCTGGAATGGGTGTGTGTGTGAGGGCTGTATCATCTCAGCTGTTGCATTAAAGCAGTTGCTATTGCTGGTATGTCATGCATTCAAGCAAATAGTAATACGTATAGAGTATATAGTTAGATTATTTGTGAATGATTAAATTACAGGAATGTCCTCTAAATTCATGTTCTTCTAATTTTGCAATCATAGAAACCGTGGAAATTGTAGAAAATAAAGTACATCTCATTACATGAAAATGCCTTCTGCTGTAGGAGGGCGGAAAAAGCACTCAGAAACGTGGAAGGAACATACTGGTGGGAGTTGCTTAGGCAACATCGTGTTGTAGTTGCATTATTTCCACCAAACCTTCTTACAGAGTGAGGAAAATACACATGACTTTCTGATTGAGGAAAACCACTATGGAAAGATGCCCTGTGACTCTCATCTTCAAAGAGCTGGATTTGGATACTACTTTTAACAAAAACAAATTCTGGTGAGTGTCCGCCATAGTCTAATTGTCACAAAACAGTCAGGGTGTAGCCTGCATAGTAGGTGGTTCCTCAGTGGGTCACAGAATCAAACAGATGCTGGGATGTGGTGACAAGGGTGAACACAACCATGTGAGGTTCACTGTGTAGGAAGAGCCCCCAGGTTTGGTCACACGGGTGCAAGCCTATGCTAAACCTGAGCTGTGTTTACATTTGCCATGAATGCCTCTCCTTTTTCATGGGGGTTAGAGGGAAGAAATGCTTGTTTCCTTTTTTGATAATTGTAGTCACCACAACGAATGCCAGCAGAGCACATTCAGAAATGCTGAAGTTTGTAGCTAATGGCACAGCTCAGGACTGCCAGCAAGCAAGTTTTTCACACTTAGAAAGCTGTTAGGGTGGGATCCAGCTTTCTGGAGAAAACTTACTCTGCAGCAAGGTATTTCAAATATTCTGCTTTATGAAGTACTATCAAAATAGTAATTTCTAACAAAATACAGAGAGCCTGTAAGGCAAATGAAACCAAATTAGTTGAAATAATCAGCCAACTCTGCACTTCATTACTTGCAACCATTATATTTGCCAGATGTAGCATAGTATTTATATAGATTGCCTAAACAGTGGCAATAGTTTTCTTTGGAGCATCCTTTTCTGTGTACAGACAGAAGTATGTTTTTAACCACATAAAATTTAGTCCTTTTACATTCAGCCCCAGGCTCCCTGTATAAGCAAATGGAGAGTGAGCAAGGCTTTGCCAGAGGGCAACATTCATCCTCTAGGCAGGCTTGCCTCTTTTGGAGCCTGCCCCGCCCAGCTGCCTATGGAGATGCCTCGGCTGACCCCCTCCTCTGTCAAGCTGGTGCACACCACGAGGTGCTGTGCTTCTCCGTTCCTGCCCCCAGAGTGCCACATCCTTCTTGCTCTGGCTTTCACCTCAGCACCTCACATCCAGCACAGGAACACTGTGCCAGCTGCCAGCTTCTGCACTTTTTTTTCTTTTGTCTGAATGTGGTGGTTTGGTTAATGGACCTCTTCATTCTAGACGTGATGTAGGCTTTTTCAGTGTCATATGGTTGAAGAGCACGTTTTGGTCCTTGCACCATTGCAGCACTTGAACAGATCATGTAGACCCATTAGTTGCAATGAATTGACTTCTCTTAGCAGCACAGATTGAGCATGCTGCCTGAAAGGTGAGGGGATGATTTCTAAATGACCTGGTCTGCAGTAATCAAATACTTTTCCCCACCACTACACATGCACTTCAATACGAATCCTTTACTGCTTAAGGAAACGGCAGGAAAAAATGTCCTCTTGCTCCTTTCAAGAACTATTAGCCAATCCCCATTTAATCTGTGTGCACAGGCTTTTACCTTCACCCACTTGATTCTGCTGGCCTTCTGTAGGAGACCCTTGTATTCAAACTAAGAGCCACACTACTCTTGACCACATGGAGAAGTTCTTTGCAAGATTGTGAAAGCCTGTGTGAGAGGCACTTCCAGTGGGACTGACCAGGCAGTCTTCATTTTCATAACTAAATTGGGAAACCACAGTGGTCTGAGCATTTAAAGCATCATTTAATTATGGATTTGCTTTGTGTGGAAGGTAGAGTGGTCTAAGTTCTTTACTATGAGGGTGGTGAAACATTGGAACAGGTTGCCCTGAGAAGTGGTAGAGGCCCCATCCCTGGAGATTCAAGGTCAAGCTTGATGGGGCTCTGAGCAACCTGATCTAGTTAAGGAAGTCCCTGCTCATTGCAGGGGGGTTGGACTAGATGACCTTTAAAGGTCCCTTCCAACCCAATGCATTATATGATGCTGTAAAACTTCCTGGAGAGGATTTGACTTTCATGCAGGCAGTACCTCGCCTGTTCCATCCAACATTTTAAGGTCAGGGAGAAGATGAAGAGGGCAGGCTGCAGTCCAAGCTGACTGCAAACAAACCCCACTTCCGCAGTAGAAGCAGGTCTCTGCTTACAATTATTTGTCCAAATAAATTTGCCAGTCTTTCACAGTGATTGCTGTCCACAGGAAAGGTTTGGTTGGATGACCACTCACAAGTATGGTGGAAACCCAATGGGAAGAGGAAGGTGTAGAGCAGTGAGGGGACATGGTACAGTGAAGATCCAGTCAGGATTCCTTTTCAAGTGGAAAACCAAGAGCAGCATAATTATTCTCTTACTTGCTTCTCACCCCCAGCTATATCACATGTTCACTTTAAGGGACCTTTCACCACTTCTTGGTGGAAAGGACTTTTTTTTGGACCTGGCATTTGGGAGTTTTGTGCCTTTTCTTGTTTGTTTCCTTTTAATTTTAGCCATAATGCAAATGATCCTCTGGGATATGAGACCAGCCTTCAGGCATTGGTGACTGCACCAGATATATTCCTCTTCAGGAGAAATTATCAGAGGAACCATTTTCAAATACAAGTGTGTCCTGTGCAGTATAATTATTCCTATTTAAAGGACTCTGGCAGTGCTACTCAGCAGCACCTCTCTATACAAAGGCAGGGTTGTTTCCTCTTTCCACAGCTTTCTTTCTGCTCTTCTCAGAAAATTACTGTCTTAGAATCAAACATTAGTCCATCAAAGTGCCTAAAATGAAGGAGCATTTTGTATTCAATTGAATCCTTACTTTTTAAAGAATATCACAATGAAACCACACTACTTTACTTCCCTTTATTGTTGCTATTATTACCTCACAAATACTGCAGAGAGAAACAGCTGCCTCTCCATTTTTTTTTTAGTTTCTTTCTAGGACATAGCTGGATGTGGCTTCATGCTCCCGAAGTCCATACACTTGAGCCAATTTGCAATAAAAATGATAAAGAAAACAGCCCTGATAAGATGCAATATTTGTAGAACCTGGATTTAGCCTGCTCAGCAAGGGAAATATGTCCCAGTGTGAATTTTATCTATAAATGTGTGGTGCAGCATCATGGTATCAGGAGCTCTGGTTAACAGGGCTGGTGCCCATTGAACCAGCCAAGGTTTGTGGTGAAGCTCCTCAGCAGCAAGACCTGCAGCAGGTGGGCTCTGCCAGCATTAGAAACTTACTACTGGAGCAGGATGTGCAGCTGAAAGAAGTGGGCTGGGTCACTTGAGCAGGGTATTAAGATATGCTGGCATGGAGATTTATGGAGACTGCCCATGTGCTCATGCTCTGCAGGAGCTGTGGGCAGCTGCTCTGTGGTGAGAAGTGCTCAGGTTGTTAGAAATGGATGCCATCCAGAGGGACCTTGACAGGCTGGAGAGGTGGGCCAGTGCCAACCTCATGAAGTTCAACAAGGCCAAGTGCAAGATCCTGCACCTGGGTCGGCACAACCCCAGGCACAAATACAGACTGGGGGCAGAATGGCTGGAGAGCAGTCCTGAGGAGAAGAACTTGGGGGTGGTAGTAGATGAGAAGCTTGACATGAGCTGCCAGTGTGTGCTGGAGCCCAGAGAGCCAACCACATCCTGGGCTGCATCAAAAGAAGTGTGGCCAGCAGGGCCAGGGAGGTGATTCTGCCCCTCTACTCTGCTCTGATGAGACCCCACCTGGAGTACTGTGTACAGTTCTGGTGCCCTCAGCACAAGAAAGATATGGACCTGTTGGAGAAGGTTCAGAGAAGGGCCACCAAGATGATCAAAGGCCTGGTCACCTCTGCTATGAGGACAGGCTGAGAGAGTTGGGGCTGTTCAGCCTTGAGAAGAGAAGGCTCCAAGGAGATCTTATAGCAGCTTTCCAGTACGTGAAGGGGACCTACAGGAAAGCTGGGGAGGGGCTTTTCATCAGAGAAGATAGTGATAGGACAAGGGGTAATGGTTTTAAACTGAGAGAGGGGAGATTTAGATTAGATATTAGGAAGAAATTCTTCACTATAAGGGTGGTGAGGAACTGGAATGGGTTGCCCAAAGAGGTTGTTGATGCCCCATCCCTGGAGGTTTTTAAGGCCAGGTTGGATGAGGTTTTGTGCAACCTGGTCTAGTGGTAGGGTTCCCTGCTCATGGCAGCGGGGTTGGAACTTGATCTTTAAGGTCCCTTCTAACCTCAATGATTCTATGATAAGTATCTCATCTTTTTAAGCGTAATGATTTTTTTTTCAGGATCTCAAGGTATTTGTGGCAATCAGCATTTGGATAACCAGGCTGGCTGTGAACAAGCCTTAGGAAGTCTATTCATGTGCCTGAGTTAAAGAGCAGCTTTTTCCACCAGCCATATTACTAGATTTACTAGGGGAACATCTTACAGCAGAGCTGGAGGCAATGGGCTGGCCCAGAGGAGGGAACTCAGAGGCACAGCCTGGGGAATGTGTCTTCATCCTTGTCACAGTTTAACCCTGGGCTGGCAATTAAATGAATAACAAATGCTCTCTATTAACCCCTTTCCTTTCCCCTATAGGGAAATACTTTTCCCCTGTAGGGAAAGGAGAGAGAATAAGGCAGGAAGACTTACGGGTTGGAAACTAAACTACACAGCTTTAATGAAACCATAGTGATGAAAAGGAAAATCATGAAATAAAAACAAACATATACAAAGCCACTATTATGCCCCTCCCCCCAGTAATGCTCACGTCACCACCAAGGCTGCAGAGAAGCCCTGGAAAAGTCCAAGGCTTGACTCCTGAAGTCGAGTCAGCAGCAGACAGGAGATGAATGAAGGGATTTAGGAACACATGCATTTGGATCTGTGGGATTCTAGTGGGAGGTGTCTCTGCCAATGCAGGGGAGTTGGATCTAGATGATCTTTAAGGTCCCTTCCAACCCAAACCATTCTATGATTAAAGGCAGACAGAATCCTTACAGGATGCCAGCCATGGATGAAGAGAGCTTGATCCTCGTGATGCCTCAGATTTATACCGAGTATAACATGTATGGGTTGGACTACTTCATTTGGTCAACTTTGGTCACCTGTCTGGTCTACTCCTACCCAAAGGAGGGTCTCAGGTGTGACCCTTTTCCTCCCTTTTGTTTCTGGACCATGAGATGTTTTTCAGAACCAAGCAGTGGCCTTGGTTCTGCATACCATTCTCCAGCAGTAACTATAAACATGGAGTGTTACCAGTCCTAGAAGCAGACACTGACTGAAAAACATGCTGTTAATTTCAGCAAGTGCAGTTACTTACAAGAGACTTAACTGAAAGGCAAGATCACTCGAAAAAAAATTGGTTCTATCCTTGTTCAAATCAGGACAATCCTAAGCAGTCTGGCACATCCCCATTGCAGAATCCAAATGGCTTCACCAGCTATCCTGTTCCTGCATGTGCAAAATAATACCAGTGTTCAAAATAAAACCCAAAGACCCCTAATCTTTGGTGTCGGTAGTAGCAGGACCCCTCTAAGAAGCTATCAAGTATGAAGAAGGCAAGTCTGTGACCTCTGCTGTAAGTCCTGTGGCTCCTCCTGGTTGGGATTTCTTCTGGCAAATCTCTGGTGGATTCTCATGTTGGCTGCTCCAGAACCATCCCCTTCTGCCATGTTTCTTTCTTGCAAAGCATGGAGGAATAGGAGCACATGTGAAGACAGAAATTAGAAATGTATCTTTCTACCACACTTGAAAAATGCCCTTGCAGGTGGGCCTGGGGGGGAGGTTTTACACAGGGCTGGTTCAGTGAGCGAGGTTGTGAGGGATTTTCCTCAGCTGCAGCCCCTTAAGGCACCGAGGCTCTTTTTAAATGAGTAAAATTCAGAAGACTGAGGTCCTGGGAGGTTTATCAGCTCCATGGGGCACCTGCAGACATTGGAAGCAGCTGAGGTGATGAGGCCTGCCTGCAACACACCTGCCTATTTCTGCCCTGAACTTGCCTTGGCTATTGATGGCATCTGCTCCACCACTGTCACTAGCAGCCAAGGTGCTGCCAAAGCTTCTGCCCCTTCAGCAGAGAGACCTGGCTGGGTTTGTGTGCAGTTGGGCTGGAGTAATGAAGCTAAGGTGATTTCCCTACTGCCTCACCTTGGTTTCTGTGTTAATCACTGCAGTGGGTGCTGCAGCTGTTTCATGTAGGATACTGAGCTTCCCCAGCTTCTTGAAATCAGAATGGTTTGGGTTGGAAGAGACCTTAAAGATCATCTACTTCCAGCCCACCTGCATGAGCAGGGACACCTCCCACTAGACCAGGTTGCTCAGAGCCCCATCCAGCCTGGCCTTGAACACTGCCAGGGAGGGGGTATCCACAGCTTCCCTGGGCAGCCTCTTCCAGTGTCTCACAACCCTGACACTAAAGAATTTCTTTCTGATATCTAATCTAAATCTACTCTCTTCCAGTTTGAAACTGTTCCCCCTGTCCTAGCACCACAAGCCCTTGTAAAAAGTCCCTCCCCAGCTTTCTTGTAGCCCCCTTTAGGTACTGGAAGGCCCCTATAAGGTCTCCTCACAGCCTTCTCTTCTCCAGGTTGAACAACCCCAACTGTCTCAGCCTGTCTTCATAGGAGAGGTGCTCCAGCCCTCTGATCATCTTCATGGCCCTTCCCTGGACTCACTCCAACAGCTCCATGTCCTTCCTCTGTTGGGGGCTCCAGAACTGGACACAGTACTCCAGGTGGGGTCTCACGAGAGGGGAGTAGAGGGGGAGAATCACCTCCTTTGACCTGCTGGCCATGCTTATTTTGATGCAGCCCAGAACACAATTGGCTTTCTGGGCTGCAAGTGCACATTGCTGGCTCATGTTGAGCTTCTCATCAACCAACACTCCCAAGTCCTTATCCTCAAGGCTGCTCTCCATCCATTATCTGCCTAGACTGTATTTGTGCTTGGGATTGCCCCAACCCACATGTGGGACCTCGCAGACCTCTTCCTAGAATATTCCCTCATATTTCCCAAATTCCCTGCTTTAGGCCCTCAACCCTGCAACTGCCCTGCAAACTTCATGCTAGTGACACAGGTTCACCCCATCAGCTCCAACCAAGCTCCCCAGCAAAAACTCTTCAGCCCTTCCCAGTGTCCCTCCACACCCCTTCCCTGTGCAGGCATAAGAAGCAGAGCATGGCTTACTGTGTCTCGCCAGCATTAGGAAAAGCCCACGACCCTTTTAGAGCATTTTGTACCTGTTTAGGGGTGAACTTTGCATTTGCTTTGATATGAAAATAACCAGAGGTTTATGATAACAGCAGCCTGCAGCTATGCCTGCTGATACAGCAAACCTGCTGTGGGCATGAATTGCTTTGTGCTCCACTCCCAGGAGCATCCCTGGCACCTCACAGACCACTGCCTTTTTCCTTTCAATACAGCTCAGATTGGCACCTTTTGCCAGTCGTCAGCTCCCAAAGTTTGGGTTCATTCCTGCACCTTTTATCTCAGAGGAAAAGTAACATCATTTAAAAACCCTATTCCTCAGGCATTTACATTCCTAACAATTTAGCTTACCTACTCTCATTCCGGTGTGTCCATCTGCACACTCACTGCAGATGGGCATGACTGCATGGGGCAGAGCTGGTGGAGACCCACACTTTAAATTTTCTTGCCCTCACATGAATGAAGCATCCATGTGGGTGCAAGAGCAGTGCCTCGCCCCTTCAGCTGAAACTGCTTCTCTCTTCATCACTTTCCTCATCTGCAAGACAAAAATGGCAACACCCTGGTGGGGGTTTTGCTGGGAGAAGTGCTAGAGCTGAGGAAGGCTCCCTTGTACCCCCTGGTGCCTCTTAAATCAAGGAGCAACAAGTAAGCATGGAGCCAGGACTGGACCAAAAGCATTATTTGTTTTGACCCTGGCAGGTTGAAAGCTCTGGAATTTTTACTATGATCCCACAAATCCCAGAGGTCATCTCCTATGGTCACATAAACCAATGCAGCTTTAAGATATGGGAGTTTTTGCCAATTTATAGCACCTGAGACTCTGGCTGAAGGGTTTGAAGGCCATGGAAAATACTGCAGCTAAGACTGTTCTTGCTCTTTACTTCCCTTTACATATTGTTAAACAGATATTTCTTCCTCTAATCACATGACTCTGTATGACAATATATTAGCATCAGAGATGATCCATTTCTTAGACACTTCCTAAAATACCAAAATAAATAAAAAAGTGCAAAGAGAGTTGAGAACAGTCTGTTTAACCATAACACGCTGCTTTGGCTTTTCTTTGTAAATAAATTCAAATTGTGTGTGTGTGTTAACTATATTATCATCATTTTCATCTGGACAGCTATCTAATTTAGAACATGAGAAAATATTTCCTACTCAAACAGACAAGAATTAACCTCTCTCTAAAAAAAGTCTTTATCAGGACTGGGTTTAAATAAAACTCAAGAGGGTTTGGACCTGTTTACACACACACAGGGGGAGAATACACTTAACATGCATACACACACAGGTACTTAGATAATATAAGCAAATTGAATTATCACTTTTTAAAATACAACACTGATCTTTTTATAGCACACTATTAATAATTTCAAAAGTTTACTTACAAAAAAGTATTTTATGAAAAGCTAGTCCTTAAATAGACACATGGTAGCTGATTTGTATGGCTAAGAGAACGTTTCAGGGCCACAGTGACCAGTAACTTTTGCTGCTTGTATCTCCCTCTGCATAAAGAAAAATATAAGGTTATCTAATACACATTTACCTTCTCTAAAACAGGTGTAGGGCATGCCAGCACAGTGGTCACACATACAACCACAGCTATGTATGCACGCACCTCTCCTTCAAATGAGATGGACCTCAAGTACCCCATGAGTCCTGTGGAGAGCAAGAGGACACTCATTTCTCCTCCCCTGGGCTGCATCACCACAGTCCCCATAGGTGCAGTCAGCACTCATATGAACTGCAGCCATACCTGCACCACGGAGGAGACATACATGTGATATATCCTGTTCTGGATACATCACCATCTGACACACAGCACATTTGTTCGTGGCTGATTTGGAGTTACTGCTGGCTTGGTTTCCCTTCCTCCCTTGTTAAACTACAGCTATTTCTTCTTGTAAATAATTATTTTGGAGACTTAAACGGTTATTTTCTGGTTTTTGTTCCAAACAACTTTTAAACTACTTCAGGGACACAAATTCCCTGCTGCATCCCATTACAGACTGTAACCAAAAGGATCCATGGGATTATGTTTTTCAAACACCTGAATAACTTAGGGTCTCCTGAACCACATTCAAAGGTGATTTAGGCACTGAAGGCCAAGAGGTGGTACTGCAGAAGACCCTTCCTCACCACAGCTGTAAAAATAAATGGCCCTTATCCTGAGCTCTCCTGGCTCAAATTTGCATCAATTGACTGCCAGCTCTCATCCAACAAACAGATCTCATTTGCTGCATGCGTGACAATCTTTCTCTGGACCACCACTTTCTGTGATTCCTCCTTGGAATTCCTCCTTGGAATTCCTCCTTACATGCCAGCAGGTTATCTGCCATCTGCATATTATGGCAGCTGAAACTACTGAGAATGGTCCATTAAAATGTTTTTAACTTAAAGGAATGACAGAAATAAAGCAACAGATCAGCTGAGCAGCCTCCAGCAGATACTGCCTGCAGACTTGCCTCTGCCTTCAGGTGTCCTTGCATCCCACCAGAGTGAGGAGAGCCAACAGACACCTGGACCAGCAGGAAGCCCAACCAAGGAGCACCGTGTCCATGTAATGCTGGACCTCCACAAACCTGCTTAATCCCTTAGCATGGCACAAGCACCACTGCCTGGCTCCAGGCCCAAACACAGCAGATTTGGAATGAGTGCAGGGGTTTAACTACCAGGGTCTGAGGTCTTCAGGCCACCCACAGGCCTCCCGGTGGGCTCTGTATTTACACCAGAGTCTTGCATCTTTATCCAAAGACAGCAGGAAACACAATTCTGCACTTTTTCAGCACCTTTTCTCCTTTATATGGATGCAAATCAAGAATTAGTTTTGTAAGCCATTGGTAGCTTTGATGCAAGAACACATCTGATGACACACTCATGCAAATTTTAGGAAGTAAAAGTAAATACAAGAAAGGCACATGGTAACATGTATTATTAACTAGGCTTTTTTATTAAACAATTAGATTTCACTAACAGCTGCCTAAATGAGATGTGGCTGTTTAGGTGAATTATGTCCCAGCCCATGAAAAAGCTGAGCCATCACAATTTTTACCTAAATGGTAATTTTTTCAGTGGGGCCATGATCAGTGGTGCAGCTGTATCTAAACAGACAGCAGGTGTTTGTAAATATGAGCCTCTCAGGAAAACAAACAAACAAACTACTACCTAGAGAATTAGATGGAGCAATGCAAAATGTGCCACTAATTACTATTTCAAGTTTAGTGAGTATTTATGTGCTAGATGGCTCAGGTCTCTCTACTCTGCATTGTTGTCACTTCTGTGGTCACAGAGCAGATACCCCTAAATTGTATCCAATAACATGTTGCTGCTGAACACGCTAAAATCTAGTTTCTTATGTAATAACACTAAAGATAATAAATATTTATTGGATTAGGGAACAATCTGGCACCCAGTCACTTACTGGTGTATTACATTTGTTGGAACAGGTGACACTTGTTAGAACTGACAATGATACAAATCTGAGAAGGACCTGCAGGTATGCAAAATTACAAAAAAACAAAACCAAAAATGAGAACTCCCTTGCTGCACTGCTTCATCAAACTCTTTCCTTAAGTAAATACAAAATGCCACATATTTTTTTCCCCCATTGCTGAGTAACTGGAAAAGAGATCCAAATGTGAGAAAATTTAACTTGGAAGATGACAGGAGAACCAGGAAGAAGAGAGAAATTAGCAGACACTGACAGCCTTGAGAAGATGGTCATAGAGCAGTTCTGGCAGATTCATCAGTCATCTAATATGCCCACTGTGTTAATCTCAAACCCATGAGGAAATCTTGTTGGAATCTACCCCAGCAAAGCTATCCTGATAAAGTTCAGCTCTGTGCAGTGGACCAGATCAATATGAAAGCTCCTGAGTAAGTCTGGATAATCTAATTTTAAGGGTTTGTTTGGTGTGTTCTCAATTGCTCCCAAAGTATTTTGCAAGAATCTACCTGCAACTGTATCAGCCCTCACTGAAGTCCCAAGAGGAAACGCAAAGAGAGGCTATAACTAATTCTTTGTTTCATTTTCCTCAAGCAAATGAGCTGTGGCTCTTCTTCAAAGTAACTTGAGCATATCTCGTGCTTGTAGAATAGGCCTCCCAGTATAATACAGCTCTGAATTTTTGCTTGAAAACAGTAGTCACAGGGTTGCATTCGTGTAGAGCACTGAAAACGTAAAGAAGAGTATGAGAGCTTTTGTACATCTCACAAAATCGGTTCCTTTTTGGTTTTCCCTTGCATGAATCTTTTCTCCAAGCTCAGAATGATTACTGAGCTATTTTTACTCCTTCCATAGTCACTGTTACCAAAACTTCAGATCTTATCACAAATGTATGATATTGGGTCTTCTTAAAGCACCAGCTGCTGGAATCAAGAACACGAGACTCCTGGCTTCTGTAAAAAAAACTCCAAACTTTTAGTGTATGAGGAGGCAGCAAAAAGAAGCAAGAGTACCTAAAGACTAAAAGGCAAATTCAATAATTAAAAAATTAAATTAATTAAAATTAATTTAAAAATTCAATAACCCTTGTTATTTTCAAGCCTTCTATCTTTGAAGGCCAGTGGTTAGCTACTCCTACGTTGATAAAGATCACATATAAAAGTCACAATTCTGAAGCATTTGGTTAAAACTTCCTGCTCCACTAATTAGAGGTTGGGCTCAACAAGTTCTCAGAAGTGGGAACTCCATAAGACCTTCAGGTAGAAAGAGACAAGTTACTCTACAGGTGAGACCTGCCACCCGACATGCACATCCCCAAACTACCTCCTGTAAACATCTGTGAATTCACTGAGGGAGGGAGTGTGGGCCCACACTTGAGCTGGGCACACGTGTCTGTCTATTTGTGTAAGGAGACAGGGTCAGAGTTTGCTGACAAAATGGCTGCTGAATCTTTTTGGAGGATCTCATGGCCTCCAGGCAGTGGCCAGTCCCCTCAAAGCCTACCCCTCTGTGGCCTGCCCATAAAACCTACTACTCTTCAGGGATGTTTCAGGGGTCTTATGTGGTTTGCTTTGGATGCTCCACAGAGCAACCAGCTTCACTGCCTAGAAGAGATCATGTAAATCCAAACACACAAAACAAATGTGTCTACTCGGACATACACCAAAATGACCAACTGTTTTAGGGCAGGTACCGACTTATCATAGTATCATCATTCTGGTTGGAAAGACCTTCAAGATCATCAAGTTCAACCACTACCCTAGCTCTGCCACGTCTACCACTAAACCCTGTCCCCTGGCACCACATCTGTCTTTTTAGATGTATCCAGGGATGGTGCCTCAAACACCACCTCAGACAGCCTGGATCCCCAAGTCCAACTCCCACCCCAGAACAGGACAACCCCAAGGTTCACACCATGTCCCTGAGGGCATTGTCCAAATGTTTCTTGAATATTGTCAGGCTTGGTGCCATACTTGAACTAATCTAAGTTATGAGATGAAGATGAAATGCTGCCTCATATAAAATAAACAAATATGAATTGGAAATCTTCTTTTAACTTACAGTGTAACTCACAGCAATTAAGGCACCTTATTATTTAATTCAATTCTTAATATTTTGCTCAAAATAACAATGAAAAAAGAAATTACTGTAATATTAAATTTTTACTGATGCTCACAGAATCTAATGCTTGTGAAATACAGGTTCCTGAAGCTTAGACTTGGGTCAAGTCTGACTCAGAAAAAAAAATGGCTGGCTTGTGACAGGTACTGCAAGATTTTCATACCTTAATGAAAGCAGACTATCATTATCTTCACTTTCTCTTAAGTCTTGTGGTTGAACTGATTTATTTTTTAATATCATAAGGAGAAAGAAATAATCAAATGGAATAATAAAAAACCTGGCTTTAGTTGATTTTACTGTGTTTTTTTATATCCTGAAACTGATTTCCTGTTTTGAACCTACATCTGAACGACAGCTATTCAACTCAACTTTATTGGCAGATGAGCATTTCTTACAAAACTTAGATATGCAACAGAAGCTTTTCATTAAAATTAACAACACCACCGAGGTTTCCTGTTTGCTTTTATGGGAAGCAAAGACAACTTTGTTGTGAAATGCCATAATGCATCAGCAGAAGTCCACGAGAACTCCACTAAAAACCATAAAAATCAGGTCACATGCTAAACTGTAATATTTTTACTTAGATTTCTCAATGCTTTGGGGAGTGGTTTGATCAAGTTTTCACTCTTGATAAAAAGAGGGACCAGGAGCAACTATTCTTTTTAAATGTAACCACCATCTTCAATTAAACACAATTACCTTAGTACGTGACTGGGACAGCTATCTGACTGCATAAAGTAGTTAAAAAACCATCAGCCCTACCCCTCGATGAGTGATCCTCTTGCTTTGAATGGTTAATCTGCAGTGTCAGGAAAGAATATTGATGAGATTATAACAACAGAAAGCTGTCCTGATTTGCAGAGCTACCACACCGGCCATCCTCTGAAATAAACCCATGGGACTGAAGCCTCAATGCTCCCTTCTGGTTCGAAAACTAAATTATGACTGAGAGAAGACTTCAGTATGCCTGCTCCTATCGTCTCCATCTCTTTCAAACTGTAAAAAAAAAACAACAAAACAAGCCCCAGGGACTGAAGCACACAATTGAAAGTGGCAGGTACATCAATTTAATGAGTATCTATTGGTGGAGCCACAATAACTGCGTTCACACTTGTTGTCCTCTCTAGTTGTAAGGTAAAATGCATTAATTGAATCTAATTCTGCTGCAATGTAATCTAGTTTGTTTTCCTCCACAACACAAAACAGTCTCTTGGGAAGCAATAGGTGGGGGTTTAAACTGTTTCAAGCTGATGACGGTGTTGGCTCTGCTCCTCTTTCACGGTCAAGTCCCTGGCAGCTAGCAATTATAAAATAATTTGCATTTCTAGTCTGGATTCACTTTTTACATATTTAGTGAGCTGAACTGGTGCAGGGGCAGGCAGGACCAGCCTGGGAAGAAAAGAGGTGTGGGTCTGGGCAGAGTGGGGCACCTACCACAGCAAGCAGGTGGGGTCTGCTTACACCTCTACAGTCTCGCAGTTGGTGCAAGAGACCATTTCAGAATTTGGCTCCCTGACTCTAAATTTGCTTAACTGAAGAGAAAAGAGCTGCCCACACCACGTTTCTGATCAGCTGATTTAAGATCTCCCCACTCAGCTTGCCTGACTGCTGGCAATCCAAGTGCTAAAGTCTCCATTTTGCCAAGAATTCCCTAGCGCTTACCTCAGCTTTGTGAATTGTCTTCCCAAAATGAAGTACCAGAACTAAAGCAATGCTGACCACTGTCACACTTACTACACTCAGTGGATCAGCTGAACTTCAGCCCCTGAGCACCCTGGTTTACCAACTCAGGGTGCTAAGCCCAGGATGGGACACAGGCAACTTCGTGCACTTAGAGGAACGGCAACCCCAACCAATGCAGACACTGATGACGGCGATTCATCATGGCAAATTTTTATTCTGATCCTACAATGAGGTCTATGGAGAGCTGCACCTCCTCTTTGCACAGAGCTCAGCTGACTTCAGTAGGGCTTCACACAGTCATCTCACTCAGAGCTCACACTGGGCTTCACGACTACCAAACAAAAGCACACCTACTAGATCTTCAAAACCAAGCATTCAGATTTCCTTAAGAATAGAACAAAAAAATCCAACAAACCCAGATTGGCCTGCAAGCAGTGAAGTTAATGAAACCTAGCTTCCATAACGTGCTCTTCCAGTGCAGTAAGTCAAATCCCACTCCACACCCTCCACCAGGCTGGAGACGGAGCTTGCCGTCACCAGTCAGGCTCTTGAGCAATCAGAGCTGCCAGCTGACCGCTGCCAAACAGGACAGAGGAGGTCCAACCTCCTTTCCTTTTGCAAACACACTCAGGTGATGTGGTGGGTCAACCCTGGCTGGATGCCAGGTGCCCACCAAAGCCACCTCTATCACTGCCCTCCTCAGCTGGACACGGAGAAAATGCAACAAAGGGTTCACAAGTTGAGTTAAGGACAGGAGAGATCACTCACCAATTACTATCACAGGCAAAACAGACTCAATCTGGTTAAATTAGTTTAATTTATTACCAATCAAATCAGAGAAGGGTAATGAGAACTAAAATCAGATCTTAAAAACACTTTTTCTCACCCCTTCCTTCTTCCTGGGCTCAACTTCACTCCCAATTTCTCTACCTCATCCCCCCCAGCAGCACAGGGGCACAGTGAATAGGGATAGTGTTCCGTTCATCACACGTCGTCTCTGCTACTCCTTCCTCCTCAGGTGGAGGACTCCTCACTCTCTTCCCCTGCTCCAGCATGGGGTCCCACAGGAGACAGTCCTCCACACACTTCTCCAACATGAGTCCTTCCCAAAGGTTGCAGTTCCTCGCAAACTGCTCCAGGGTGGGTTCCTTCCATGGGGTGCAGTCCGTCAGGAACAGACTGCTCCAGCATGGGTACCCCATGGGGTCAAAAGTCCTGCCAGCAAACCTGCTCCAAGGTGGGCTCCTCTCTCCACAGTGCCACGAGTCCTGCCTGGAGCCTGCTCCAGCATGAGCCTTCCACAATGTCACAACTTCCTTCAGGCAACCACCTGCTCTGATGGGGTCTTCCATGGGCTGCAGGTGGATATCTGCTCCACTGTGGACCTCCACGAACTGCAGGGGGACAGTCTATCTCACCACAATCTTCACCATGGGCTGCAGGGGAACCTCTGCTCCAGCACCTGGAGCACCTCCCCCCCATCCTTCACTGACCTGGGTATCTGCAGAGTTATTTCTCTCACATATTCACTCCTCCTTCTTGTAACTGCTGCTGGTGTTGCACAGGTTCCCCCATCTCCTGCCCCCACTACCACTGTTTAAGTACATTTTCACAGAGGCACTACCACCATCACTGATGGGCTTGGCCTCAGCCAGCAGCAGGTCCATCTTGGAGCCAGCTGGTACTAGCTCTGTTGGACATGTGGGGAAGCTTCTAGCAGCTTCTCACAGAACCCACTCCTGCAGGCCCTGCTGCCAAAATCTGGCCACACAAACTCAATACAGGTGGCTCCTGCTCTCCTCTAGAAAGCTGCTGTTTTTATGAACAAAGGTGTCAAACACCTACAATAGTGCAGTCAGTAAAAAAAGGGACAATATTACTGACCTACAGATGTTATCTCTCTGGGCTTCTGTAAGGCCGTTCACACAGTCCCCCACAATATCCTTCTCTCCAAGTTGGAAAGATAAGGATTCAATGGGTGGACTGTTCAGTGGATAAGGAATTGGCTGCATGGTTAAATCCAGAGAGTAGTGGTCAATGGCTCGGTGCCCAGATAGAAAACAGTGACAAGTGGTGTCCCTCAGGGGTTTGTACTGGGCTTAGTATCTTCATTAACGATATTGACAGTGGCATTGAGAGCACCCTCAGCAAGTCTGCTGATGACACCAAGCGGGGTGGTGCAGTCGATATGCCAGAGGGACAGGATGCCATCCAGAGGGACCTGGAAAAGCTGGAGAAGTGAGCCCAGGTGGACCTCATGAGGTTCAAAAAGGCCAAGTGCAGGGTCCTGCACCTGGGCTGGGGCAACCAGAGATATGAATACAGGCTGGGGAAGACATGCTAGAGAGCAGCCCTGTGGAAAAAGACCTGGGGGACTAGTGGATCAAAGCTGGACATGAGCCACCAACGTGCAACTGCAGCCCACATGGCCAACTGCATCCTGGGCTGTATCAAAAGAAGTGTGGCCAGCAGATCGAGAGGTGATTCTGCCCCTCTACTCTGCCCTGGTGAGACCTCACCTGGAGTACTGCATCCAGCTCCAGACCCCCTGACACAAGAACGTGGGCCTGTTTGAGTGTATCCAGAGGGCCACAAAAATGATCAGAGGGTTGGAGGACCTCTCTTATGAAGACAGGCTGAGAGAGTTGGGGTTGTTCAGCCTGAAGAAAAGACTCTGGGAGGACCTTATAGCGACCTTCCCATACCTGAAGGAAGCTTGTAAGAATGCTGGGGAAGACCTGTTCACAAGGGCATGTAACAATAGGACAAGGGGTAATGGTTTCAAGCTAGAAAAGGATAGATTGAGGTTGGACATTAGGAAAAAGTTCTTTAATATGAGGGCGGTGGATCACTGGAACACATTGCCTAGAGAGGTGGTGGAGGCCCCATCCCTGGAGACATTCAAGGTCAGGCTTGATGGGGCTCTGAGCAATCAGTTCTAGTGTGAGATGTCCCTGCTCATTGTAGGGGGGTTGGACTAGATGACCTTTATGGGTCCCTTCCAACCCAATACATTCTATGTTTCTGTGATTCTACTGCCAGGATGAAAAGGAAATCAACAGTGTGAACACTGAAGGACGGGGCAAGAAAAGTCAGCCACTTTTCACTCCAGTTAGTTGCATACTGAATTTGATACCAACTTTATAAACAGTTCAAATAAGACAATTAATTTAGCAAGAAATATTAAAGACTCAACATAATCTCAATCTTTAACACTTAACACTGTCTGCACTTCCTAATATACTGTAATTACACATGGTTAGAAGCAATCCATGGGATGACAGAACTGCAGTGGCAGCGTAAAAATATGACAGTAAGCAACGACAAGAAATCACTGTTGTACTAACGTGCACTTCAATAGAGCTCTTGACCAAGGAAGGCAAATATACACTATAACAGTTTGTAGAGTAGACAGGCTGTATTTCATATGTTCTCTTGTGCTTTGGTGTCAGCAGCTCATCATCATCTCTCAGAAGGGGGGCTATGGATTTCTCCATTGTTCATACTGCTCCAGTTTACATCTTGCCACTGATACTGTTACTACTGAAGAATTAGCAAACCCTAGCTTTGGAATGAAAACAGATGTTAGAGGCCTCATTCCTCTTTCATACACATACCCTTTTGCGTAGTCAGAGGCTATAAAAGCTAGCAAAAAAACCTTATGAAACAGTGTGTTGGCTTCTGCATAAGACAGAAATTCAATATTTATTAAATAGCTTCAGCCTATCGTGAGACAGTGTGGTTAGCCACAGGCTGCTGAAGTTTGAAATATGATAGTTCGATAGAAGACATTAAAAATACTTGAGAAGTGAGCAATAAAACTCAAGTTTCTAAATCCTAGGAAGCTGGTGAAAACCCAACTGTAAAGATGACTCCTGAGTCTCCTGGGAGAAGCTGCAAAGGAAGTCATGCTGGGAAAGTATGCTGTGTGCTGAGATGTTTGCCTGGCAAGCCTTACCCATTTCAATCTTTCGCAGCAGGAAGTTTCTCTTCCCTCAAAATTGATTTCTTTTTTTTTCCCTCCACTCTTTGCTAGAGAATAGTAAAAGTGTAAGCAACACGCACAGAAGAAAGACTGACAGCACCGCAACAGCCCCATGTTCTCCACCTCACTACAAAAAACTCCACATAACTGATGCTGTATTTGTTTTTCGGGCTGAGCCTCCAGCACTCAATAGCTCAGTTTTCAACACAGACTTTCTCCCCAAATGAATAAAAATCAACCAAGGGTAAAGACTAGAAAAATAAGGCAATGGTACAGTGTTCAGCCTCTCAAGTGAAGTGGCCCTTGGGAAAAGTCATCCATTCTGGCTACCCAGCACCTTCTTAAGCTGACCGTCCTGCCTTTTCTTTTCCATCCTCCATGCTACTGTCCCTCTGTATTTCAGCTTTGTACATTTCTTTAGTCCCTGCACATATCTCCCCACTACCATTATTAGGTGAGAAGATGCTTTGCTGCCTGTCAAAGTCAGCCTTTTTCTGAACCGCTGCCTTCTCAATCTAATCATCATCCTCATCACGAACCAGCAGTTGACAGCTTCCTTCTGAAAAGTACTGAATGAATATTAGGAGTTTATTCCAGTCTCAAGAGGAGTAAGAAGGGAGGCACACATCTCCTCCCTTCAACACAGGTCACTTATATCTATTTTGTAAGAGTGCACATCATATTCCTGCTGCTCTGAAGCGCAACACATTTTAAAGCCTGTTAGACATGTTCACCTTTCACTGTGCTTAACAGAAGGTGAAGCCCTCAGTCCTCTGACATAGCTCATAGTTTTCTGTCTAGATTACAAGCAGTTTCGACCAATGCTCTTCTATAAATATTGTTCATTAGTTTAAACGCCTACTTGTTTGACTCTAGCCTGGTTTACTGGTTACTCATAACCCTCTTCCACACTTACATTTCCTACATTAATCAAATATTCCTTGTGTACTCTTGTAGATAAGCTTTCCAGTAACCCTCCTGGGTGTATTTCTGTACAAGTTCCTCTTTCCTGGACATGGTTTATCAAAACTGGACACAGTAATGTCTCATTACTCACCCAGAAGCTTGACTCTGCATACACCACAATCACATTTGTTTTTTCCCAAGCATATTAAATTGACAGCTTCCTTTCATCGTTGACTACTAAATCTAGGTATTTTCCCATTAGTCTGCCTGAGGGTTCCCAGATTTAGACAACTCATACTTATTAAGCCATACATGCAGCATCTTGCATTTGGTGCTTTTGCACGCTATTGTAGGCTCATTTCTATTACTTGAAGGTCTCAAGTCACCAACAGAAATGAGATTATTCATTTAAATTATTACTCATTTCTGACTAGACTGACCAGGCTCTGCAACATTTACAAATGGATTCTGACAGTCCACTAAAAAATTCCGTGTACTTTTTTGGTATTGAATATATTTACATCACACAGATGTGTAGGGTTTGGCTTTGCTTTGGTGGTTTTTGACCACATGGGTGCTACGAGACGCCAGCATATAATCTTCTTTCTTCTAGACCGACCAAAGCTTTGGGCATCTGAGATAAATCTGTTTTGAAGCTCTGCAATTAAAAAAAAACAAAACAAAACACAAAACTACACACAGAGAAAAGTGAAACTGTAATAGCAGAAGGCAGAGCAAAACACTAAAAAGCTTAAAGCACTGGACAGAGCAAGCATTTAAGTAAAAGACAGAGACAGGACAAATGTGCTCCAAAAGGCCAGAAATACATCTGCTACTCAAAAAATCCCAGTTAGGTTTGGAAACATGAAAACAAGTCAACAATGAAGCAGAACTGGACATGCCTGGAAAGCAGGCTGACACCTTAGGCCTTACTTAAGATGAAGATGTGACAATGCAAAGGGAAGAACCACACTATAAGAAATGCAACCCCAGAAGTGAGCTCCTTTTCTAACAGCTTTCAGAAAGAGCAACTAAACAGCAGACTTATGGCTGAGCCGTAAGCCTCTAACAGAAATAAAAGCAGCCTCTCCCTATATCAAATCGTTCCAACTACTGATGTTTGAGAAAATAAATGAAGGGCTATGGAGTCTGTCTCATAGTAGAAAGAGAAGCACACAAATGTGAGCATCTTTCATGACTAATACTGGTTGCCATGAGAAGTTATGTCTCCTCATCAAGCGTCTTCAGGTTCGTTACTATTTATATGGAGTATTCTTCTCCCAACTGTACTACCATTGTTCCTGGCCCTCAGGCTCCATCAAGAGGATGAGGAGGTAGGCACTTATTAGTAACAAACATCGAAAGGCGCCCCTTGCAAGCGCATGCCAGCATGACAATCACAGGGAACGCTCATTAGGGGCGCGTTATTTCTGTATACACGAGTGGGAGTCACACGGTGGCCTCGGGCCGTAGCGGCCCGGTCGCGGACAATTTCTGCCTCTGGAGAACTGCCAGGTTTAAAACAAGAAGAACTTACCGCGCCAGAGCCCCCCTCCCCCAGCACAGCGGGGAGCAGAAGCGGGGAGACTGCACGGGGATCTCCCCTCCGGCGGCTTGGAAAGGCCTCTCCCCTCTCCCTCCTCCCACCCACCTACCGGAACAGATGGCAGCGCAGGGGCAGGGGCAGGGGCCGCCGCCGCCGCCGCATCACCCAACCGCCCTGCACCGCCCCCCCCCAGTGCGACGCCAGCTTTGCCTCAGGCTACAGGCCGCTCCCGGGGCTCGGGGGGAGACTGCACCGGCCCCGCCCTTGGCGGCTGCCCCGGCACCGAGCGGCAGCGCCACCGCCGCCGCGGGTCCCTGGCAGACACTTCCGGTGGCGGGACTGCCGAGTGCCCGCCCAACACCGCTAGCCCCCAGCCCGCGCTCCCATTGGCCCATCCCGCCCGGCGCGTGACCACTGCGCGGCCGCTGGTTGGCCCTCCGGGAAGCGCGTGTCGCGGCGCTTGGCCCGAGGAGCGGGCTGGAGGTGGGGGCGGGGCGCTGTCTCCACGGCGACAGCGCCGGGCGAGGGATGGGAGGGGGGAGCAGCCGCCGCCACCCGCCGAGCCGCTGCTGCCGTCGGCGTCACGTGCGGCTGTCGCGCCCGCCGGTTGGCCGGCGCGCTCCGGCACTGGGGAGGGAAGGGGAGGTGTGCCACGTGACGAGGCACCGCCCGCCGTCTTCCTCCTCCCTGCTTCTTTCTTCCTCCTCGGCGCCCCTCCGCGCGCCGGCCGGTTGGCTGTTGCCGTGGCGACAGGGGAAGGAGGGGGCGGGGCCGGCGCCCCACCTCAGCCGCGCCGCAGCCCGTGAGCGCGGACCCGCCGCCGGCAGCGCCGCCCAGGAGCCGCCTCGGCCGGGAGCATCCGCCGGGCGGGCGCGGAGCGGGGGCGGTGGCGGCGGGCAGGGCGGGGCGGCCGATGGCGGGGGGGTGAGGAGGGGCCGTCGGCAGGTGCGGGTCGGGCGGTTGGTCCGCGCTGGCGGCGGCGGGAGGATGCGCGAGTACAAGGTGGTGGTGCTGGGCTCGGGCGGGGTGGGGAAGTCGGCGCTCACGGTGCAGTTCGTGACCGGCACCTTCATCGAGAAGTACGACCCCACCATCGAGGACTTCTACCGCAAGGAGATCGAAGTGGACGCCTCCCCCTCCGTCCTGGAGATCCTGGACACGGCGGGCACCGAGCAGTTCGCCTCCATGCGGGACCTCTACATCAAGAACGGGCAGGGCTTCATCCTGGTCTACAGCCTGGTCAACCAGCAGAGCTTCCAGGACATCCGACCCATGCGCGACCAGATCATCCGCGTCAAGAGGTGACTTGCCCGGCGGCCGCTCCTTCGACGGCCGCGCCCGACGCCCACCTGCGGCCCGGCTCGCCGGGGCCTGCGGGCCGCTCGTCCCCCCCCGTCCGTCCCCTCCTCCCCCCCGTCGGGCCGGGCCGGGCCGCCCCGCAGTGCCCGGATCTCCGGCCCGGGGGCTGCCCACGCCCTACCCGCTGCCCGCTCAGGTGCTTGCCCCGCGGCTTCCTTCCCGCCTTCCCGGTGGTGCCCCTGGGTGGCGGGACCCTCCTCCCCCCATCCCTCCCCCGCGCCGCCGCCCCCGCCGGTGCTTCGCCCGCAGCCTAGGGCTTCCCGTGGGCGGGGGCCGGCCGCAGGGCTGGCGGAGCGGGGGCAGCGGGCTCCAGCGGGTTCCGCTGCTCGCCTTCCCTGTCTCCCTCCCTCTCTCTCTCTTCCCGGTTTGGGGTGCTGCTTCTTGAGATATGGCAGACGGGCTGGCTAGAGACGGACAGGCAGCTGTCTGTGCCACGGCTGGAACCGGGGGGCGGAAAAGGAGTTTCCCCCAGTACTGCATCGGGTCAGCCCTCGAGCGTACTTTGTTAGTGGACTGGTTTGCAAGGGTGTTTTCGTGCAGCACACGTCTTCAAAGGTAGATAGAGATCTGCCTACTCGGATACCTGAATAGGTATTTCTGTGAACTTCCCACTACTCTAGAAAGTGCAGTACGCGAGTCTCTTGCTTGGTACAGAGATGACAGCTGGGAGTGTTAGGCCTTATGTATGCCTACATATCTCTTAAATTTCCCACGGTCGCCTTGCCAGCTGCTCTATTACGAGAGAATGCACAGTGGTGGAACACCGGTGCATACTGCCAGTTTGTTTTTATAACCACTACGTTGTTTACATATGCGTCAATCAGTTAGATGTCAGGGGCTGAAATGCAGCCAGTCACTCTTAAAATAAGGGTAGATGCACCATTTGAAATCATAGCAACCGTTTGAACCATAGCATGGATGAGAAAATGCCGCTGGCCAGATCATTGCGGACCGGGATCTGTTATTGCCCATGGAGAGAGGTGGTAATTATGTCGTAGAACTGGTTGTAGCTTTGGCTTGGACATCTGAAAGGGAAACCCCTGTAAATAACTTAGTTGGACCACAGCTGTTGGATTTGCATCTTAATGTAGAGTGGCGCATAAAAGATGATAATGGCTAATCATATGGTCGGGTATGGTCTGTTCACAGCAACTACCATCCCGGATCAAGGCCTGAGGAAGATGTGTTTTGAAATAGGGGAGGAGGGGTGAGTAGGGGAAAGGGGAGGGAGGAGGCTAAGCACTGATATTTTTGGAGACTTGCAACTTTCTCATAGTAGGTGTTGCTTAATGTGTGTCCTAACTTTTTTCACTGGAGATTTCTAAAGAGCAATGTAATTAAGTTATTTTGAATTTATTACGGAAAATGCATTTTCCATATGCTCGCAATCCTTATCATTCATACTTACCTTGTAGAACACTTCAAGTAGTTAGGGTAGATTTTATTCATTAATAAATGCTTTTGGTTTTCCTTTATTTAATCAGAGATACAAATTCATTTAGTCTCAGCGTGCCTAGCTGTGGCTTTTGCAGCTTGCATTGTACCTTGCAGTGGAACATCTGCATTCAGACCCCAGCTGACAAGGTGGAGGTATGTGAAGCAGAGTAGAAAGCAACTTGCACTTCTGTAGTTACGTTGACTCAGCCCTGCTGAGAGTTGGTCTAAATCCTGCTCTTATTTTTCTTCTGCCATCTCTTTTACTGCAAGACTTCAACTTTTGGCTTTTAGTTAGATACTTTGTGAAAGTCATACAAGCAGTGTTTTAATCCTAAATTTCACTTCTGCAAAGTAGTCTAAAAGCAGTTCAAGTCCTGAAAATTTTAATTGAGTTATAGTCAAAAGGTATATGCTGTTGACTTGGAATATTAAAGACATACAGTTTCAGCAAGAGTACCAGATCTTGTCAGCATATCTTATATTTGTGGGTGGTGGTGTTATGTTTTGGAGCTGGACTTAGGTTCACAGGCAGTGTGAAGACCTAATTTGCTGTTAACTTAAGCTCACATGCCTTTTACCAGTTAAACTGGAAGAATGTATGTTTACACATATAATACATATCTGTACAAGAACTTCTAAATTACAATATACAGTTGCAGAAGTGTGTTTAATCCATGTTGAGAGACAAATAATCATAGTTCTGTTTACCTTGGGATTTTGGATGAGATGTACCTTAAAATGACAATGATATGCTTATATTGATACAAAACCATGATCTAAAAATTCTGAACTTTCATTGTACCTGAAAACCAATTGGCCAGGTGTCTAGGTAGGTATCTCTACATTTTATATGTTGTCCTTGCTGTTTTATTTTTTTTATGAAAGAACCCCTGTTACTGTGTAATTAGGGAGTACTTTTAGTTAGTCTTCCAAGAAGTAGAAAAGCCAGGTGAAATTTCCTCTTCAAGTTAAGAGATGCATGCTTGAGTCTTTTACATCCCTGGTCTAACCACCACAGACAAGGCCAAACTAAGCTAAAGGAGTCCTTCACTCCACCTGATGCAATGGAGTTACTTTATAGGAATGAATGACATGTTCATGGGTGAAAGAGAGGAAACAAGTGGACTTTTGCTTAACTCTGAAACTGGTGTTTAGAAGAGGTTGATATCACTCTCCCTGGTATAGTTTCTGTTCTCAGTAAGTGACTATTTAATGTTAAAGAATGCATGAATAGACTTGGAAACAGGACTGAAATCCAGGTCTCCCAGTCTACAGAGAAGTCTCCTAATGGAAAAACTATAAAGTCAAGCTTCCTTGTGTAGTGTGGGAGTCTTGCATCCCTTTCAGGCATCGTGCAGAATTTTAACGAGTAGAGGATGCCTCCATAGCTTTTAAACAGGTAATTAAAGTTCTTTCCTGATAAATGGTTTACATTTAAACCATGTTCTTAATTTTGAAGTAAATAACACATTTTTGTCTAGAGTCAAGGTGCTTTACCTTCAGTAAGGAAGCCCCATCAATACTGAGCAGATGGGTGCACCCCCAGCAGTTTTGCCTAGACACAGGATGAGGAGAAGAAAAAGGTTTCAGAAGTGCTCACTGTACTCTGGGCCAGTTTCCCACTGTGCAGCATGCTGCCAGCTTTGGATGAAGGATCTCAGTGGTACAAAACCACAGCTGCTGTCCTCCCTTCTCCAGATGCTGTGTCTTACAATAGTTTCTATCCAAGGAGCATCTTGGCTATAGCTTCTGCTGTACAAGCTGGAGCTTGTACTTTGGTGTCAGTACGTGGGGGCAGGAAACTGGTAACAGGGGATGTGTCCTGTGTGGGTGAAGCTGTGGATGCCTTGTTTTGTTGGATAAGGAGTGCATTCAGAAGGTGGGAGGACACAGGGGTTGTGTCCTAATGTAGGGTTGTGCACAATGAGGCCAGAGGTATAGGGTTGGTCTCCAGGATTAGAAGCTTGAGATTGCCTCCATGCTTGTTTGAAGCTGTTATCACTGATGATGACAGTCAAGTAAACATTTTGGGAGCTCCTGTTTGCTGTACAATTGAATGCTTATCTGAAATCCATTGTTCCAACCACATGATCTTTGGGTTTCTAGGTCCTGCTTGTGCCAAGTATGTCCATTAAACCTTGTTTCTTCTGGGTCTTGCAAATGCTGAGGGTTTGTACTGGTAGGAAGACAAAAGGTATATAAGCATAATTTTATTTTTTTTTTTAATGTGGTGGCTTTGAAGGATAACTCCTTACTTTCTGTGTGCAAGAAGGATAAAGGGATTGAAGTGCTGCTTTACTGCCTCCTGGTGAGATACTATACAAAATATCTTATCTGTGCATTTGTAGGTGCTGCAACTCCGGGACCTTCTTTTCTTCCAAAAAGGAGACAGCAAAGAGCTGTCTGTTGTTTATGCTGCGGACAGAACCCACTCTAGGTTCAGGATGAACTGTTTTCTGGAGAAACCTTTTATTTGTGAGAACAAGGCTAAGCTGGATGAATGGGCCCATGCCAGTGAAGGTCTGAAGTGAAGTAAGAACAGAAGCTGTCAAATGAAGCAGACTGGAAGTTAGATATCAAGGTTTAGAAAGAAGTAGTGAGTATGCAGATTAAGAAATGTCACTTGTTTTGTGGAAAAATGAGTTAGGCAACTTCTAACACTGTTATGTTTGTCTTTTGTGTGATTAGAAAGGTCTCTGAAGAGAATCTGCTGATATTTACAATATACTGAATTTTAATTTTGGATATGACTTTGCCAATTTTTTTCTCATATGAAGGTATGTTTAAACCTCATAGCGTATGTATTCTAGGTGTTTATATAGTCTTCAGTAATAAAATTTCTCAATGTGTTCTACAGGCTTTAATATGTATATTTTTAGTAGAGCCCCATGAAATAGAGAAGTATTATTATTTTTATTCAACCAGTAAATTAAAGCACAGAAATAAAAAAAACCTCGCAAAGTTAATTCACAGTTCTTCACTTGTAATAGGCTTTCTAGATGTCTGACCAACACTTTAAAGACAGCACTGTTGTATTCATGTTTTAGAAAATCTAACAGAGTCCACTTAAAATATTCTTTTTCAGAAATGCTTTATTTCAAGTAGTGAAAAAAAAAATAAAGCTTTTAATTAACCAGTTTCTTTTTCTCTAGGAAGCAAAGACCAGAAAATTTATTAATTTAGATTGTCTGAAAATGCAGGCCAAACAATATAGGTATATTGCTATGAAATAACACAGAAATGTGTCTCTGCATTGAGAATCTTCTTTTTGGTAGTGTTTATCATGAGGATGAAACTCTATCTCTCAGTCTAGGGATTCTGTGTGGTAATTTAAAACATACAAGAGAGGTAATAATTGAAATTTATTAATTGTGAAATCAGCATCTTGAGTCAATGTTAATTGATATATTTAGTGGCTTCGTGGTGATTAAGTCTGAAAAACTATACTTGGAATTACAAATTGCTCAAATGTCTAGTTTGAAAGTGTTGCTTTCCAAGTACTATGAAAACTAAGTATGGTCTTTATTCAAAGATCATTTAGCACATTAGGGCTCAGTTCCTCATTTTAACTACATAATATGATTATACAAATGGCTTTCAGTAAATACAGAGTTTTGAGGAGATGAAATAGTTTAATTAGTTCTTTAGCTCTCTGATAAGTGCTCTTTAAGCAAGGTTGAATTTACCAGTTTTCTGAAATGCTATGTATTTATCATCTTTGTCCTATTCTATTTCTGTTTATTTCTATTTCTTATTTTTCTAATTTTGAGACCTATTTTGAGAATTCATCATAAACACTGCTACGGCACATTCAGCCACAAACATGGCTCCAAGCTTCCAGGAAGAAATACCTAAGTGTTCAGAAATGAAGCTTGGAAAATACTATTCCTTCTGAAGTACTGCATGCAAAAGGTTGACAAATGTCTAGGAATTTCATAGGTGGGTTGTTTTTTTCTAAGGAGCACCTAGGGATAGCTGTTTCTCAGGTGAAAACCTGATCAATTGACTAGCAGAAAATGCAAATATTTTAAGCATCCGTAGAGATATAAAGAAGTGGTAAACAGAGGTAGTCAGTCATATCAAATCGATCCTGTATGTAACATCAGAGCCTTCAGCTGTATGGCCATCTCCTGTGTCTTACTGGGGAACTGATACATAGACTGTCCCCTAGGAAAGGTCTATAATAGGAAGAGGATGATTTCACAGGACACAGAACTTTACTGTAAAATTTATTTAGTTTTAAACTCTGATTTTTAGTTTCTCTTTGTGCTCTCATGCTTTTAAAATGAATGTAGAACACTTCTTTTTGGCTTTAGAGAATTTAGATTATTTTTTTCATGAATCTACCTTTGTTTTAATTGGAAAATTAGTGAACTAATTCTGTCAGACAAAATTATAGGTTTTTTGATTTAACTGGGGAATTCATACATAGACAATTCTCTAAAAAATGTCTTTGACAGTGTGCAATTTTAAGCTATAGAAGATTATTTTAAAGTTACTTAGCTAAGTCTTAAACTCAGATATTTCAAGATGCTCAGGCATATTTGGAACATACTACCTTTAATGTTTTCCTGTAGAAGCTTTTGAATTAAATTCCATGCTTTCAGAGTTCTCTTGGCTTTTTTTTTTTTTTTTGGCCCCTTGCTCTCTTGATAATCTGAAATATCCATGTTACTTAAAGTTACTTTCTGTGGAAATAATGAAAATTTGACACAATGCTTATAACCAGAATCTTCGAATGTTTTGGGGTTTTCTGGCTGTTTCCCCCCACCTCCAGCTAATTGTATAGGTATTCCTTTCCAAGATTTATTTGTTTTTCTTTGTAAGGTGAAGTGACATGATAATTTCCATATGTGGGCACTGAAAATAAATATTTTTATCCCCTCCTGCTTTTTAGGTGTTCTTTGGACTATTATTGACAAAGCCAGGTAGGCAAGCTCCTTTTGTATGCATGTTTAGTTTAGATTCTGCTAGTTTAGAGTATAGCATATCTTTTTCATGACGCCTGTATCTGCTTAGCATCATCTTCTCTTTTCAGGTCTTAATTGCCACTGTAGCTCATGTTGTTGTAGAGATGTATGAAAAACTATGGATAGCTGCAATTGTCAAATGGTAGAATGCTATGTGGCAAGACTTGTAAAATTTGTTTTCAGTTGTGCAGCGTTCATTGATGGTGTCGGTGTTGTAAAAATGCTATTTAATGTGTTAAAGATCAAATGTAACAGTGACTTCAATGGTTTTCATAGTCTAGTACAATAATATAGCATTAATGCTTGGGGATGAATGTTTTCTATCTTGCTATTCATTAACCATTTTTGACACAGATTTTTGCAATGAATATTTGGAAAATTTTATTTTAAAAAAAATCCTCCTTAGAATTTCTGTTTTGCCTCTATAACAATAATTCTTTAAATACTGTTTTTTATAGCCAACACCATTGGCAGTAACTTGCATGTTTTCTTTCAAAATAACCATGATTCTCTACACTTCAGTTGGATAGTATGTGGATAGAAACAAATTTTGTTGTTTGGTCATACATAAAACATTCTGGGTAACAGTATGTTTAGTTAAAGCTTTTATATTACCAGGCACACTTCTTGGACTAAAATTCCAAAAACAGACATTATTTACTGACTGAAAGTTTTTTAGATTAATAACATTTTAAATGTCTGAGTGGGTGGCTCCGCCAAAAATCATTAGTCCATTCTTTCTCTAGTTTTCCCCTTAAATAGTTCATTGTCAGATTTTACTTTTTTTTTTTTAGCACTTACGATCAAACCTGGAGTTACTAGTTATTTAATTTCTAAATATTGCACATGTTGCTCAAGCATCTTTTTTTTTTTCCTCTTTTTCTCTTTATAAATTTTGTAGGTGGTATGTGATTATAACATTTTGAGAGAGAATAGGGAAGCAATTGGGACTGCAGTGCTAAATTATCCTGGCATGTAGTGACCTATACGAAGATTTATGTGATTGTTAAGGTATCAAGAACTATAGCTGTTTCTTCATACTCTCTTATTCATTAGCTTCCTGCTGGTCTGTTTGTTTGTTTTTTCCAGAGGTTTCCAATACAGGAATAGTATTTAGTTTTTGCTGCGCTAAGGTACAGTTTACAATGATGAATGCAACTAGAACACTTTCTTTTGTCAATGGGTTGCGTTTTAGCAGCTGTGTTGTCTTAAATCCTAGTCTAGACAAGAGAATTAAAGGTGTGATACAAGCCTGTTATCCTTTCTGAACATTAATGTAATGGGCTAGCTCAGTTAGTTAGTACTGTACTCTTTAAAAATGCAATAGTGACAATATTTTAATACTTGTCTTGATTAGGCCTAGATTAGGTCAAAGACCAGGTGAAGGACAAAAAAAGGAGTTAGTGTTTTTAGAGTTGATTAGCTTGTTTTGAAATATCACTTGTGTCATGTAGGTAGAGCTTCAACATCTTTTAAAATACTGTTATCATCTGCAAAAAAGGGCAATGAGGCAGACATTAAATAATTTAAAAATATTAGAATGTAACACGGTGGTGTTCAGGCAAGATAAAATATAACTCTTATTTATAGAATAATTTGGTGATTTCCTATTATTGTTCTGGTTAACAAGTAGCCACCTTAACTAAAAGATTAATAGTGTTTGAGATTCCCATGTGAATGTCAACTCAACTACAATTTAATTTGGACTGGAGATGAATTGAATAAGGGCCCTGAACTTGAAGTGCACTGAGTGTTGCGAAGAAGAGCTTTGGTACTGGATTTCTGATTAATTGCAAGAAAAGATAATTTTGAGAAATAGCCACACAGATTGCCTCTGGGCTGGCTATATGTGCACTTGCTGTGATGAGCAAGTTTTGGAAGGAGAATGTTTGTACTGTTTGCCCTCTTAGTCCTCATATATTTCACAGTATAGAGGATAAGCCAGGACTGATGAAACTACTTTATCTGATTAGATCTGGTTACACTTTCCCATATTGCTATAACATCATTTTAACTGGTGTACAAAATCTTACTTTAAATGTTTTATAAATGTACGAATAATTGTAATGTGCTTTTCTTTTGAAAAAGCCATTAACTTTCTAAGACCTATCTAGGAATGCAAAAATTCTTTCCTCAAAAACTGCTTTTCCTTTGAAATTTACTTATTGTTTTCAATTTCCTTTTCAAAGTTTAGAAGCTCATTGTTTTAGTTTTTTAGGTTTTTTTGTTTTACAAAATGATGAGTATAAAATGTTTGGGGTTTACACCATTTTCTCCAAAAGTTATAAATGAGTGGGGAGGGAAAAAAATCTGGTTGTGTTGGGTTTTTTTCCCCCCACCCACTTCTGTATTTAACTGCTCTTGGCCATGATGCAGCATCTTAGATGTATTTATTTTTGAGCTACTTGACAGCAGTTATTTGTATATTGCTATTTGTACACTTTTTTAATGAAGGTATGTTTTCATTCTGTGGATTACTTTGTACTACCAAAAGTACTTGATGTTGTAAAGGGTTTTCCTTGCAGTTGTATTCTGTCTCCAGGTTTAAAATTTGAACCTCTTTTGCTTTAATATTGCTGCTGAGTATAAAGTGGTCATGGTTTGTGTTTAGGTGTTTTTTAAACTTTAGGAATGCAATTTCTTTTTGAAAATTGGAAGGTGAAAGATCATCACCTTGAATTATTTCTTCTGGAGCATTTGATCAGATGGCTTTCATCCCCACCCCCATCACCCCCCCAAAAAATAAATCTAACTAGTCTTAGTGCTTCTTAGTCTCTGATCAAATCCAGGCTTTCCATCTTGCTGCTTAAAGAAGGCATCTGCTCTGCTAGTCTCCGACGCAGTTAGATTCTTGGTAGTTGACATGCAGGTTATTCCCTACAATGCCTGAAAGAGAGAAGCATGAGTCACCTTCTGCTGGGTTAGTGCTGCAGTCCACAATCAAAATCCAGGCAGCAGTTTGGAATTATTTCTCCCATTGCTTTCATTCATTTGGGTGGGTGTTAGGTTTTTTGGGGGAGTGAGGGGTCAATGTAGTACCACTTAAACCTGTTTAATTTGCTTGGGGTCTTTAACAGATAATCTCTGTGTTGTACAGTGGGGGGGTTTGGGAGTAGGAGGGCTTGGTTTTGTTTTTATATCAAGTGTGCAGGAGGATGCTGTCCAAAGCAGAATGGATGCAGGGGATCCTGGCATTGATCTTCTAAACATGCAGTGCACTGCAGAAGGTGCTTTTTTCCTTTCTTGCCCTGCACCCCGGTGTCAGCCTTCTCTTTCTTGCATTTCGTTGAGAAATAAAGGAGAGATGGGTCTTGCAAAATAGCTTAGTGTTTCTTTTCTGTGTCAGTTCCTTAGGAATCTGCTTTGCTCCCAGGTGTGTAGTCCTATTGCAGCAAACCACTTAAACTCTCTCCTTATGTCTGTAGAATCTCTTCTTTTGAGAGGCAGACCCTCTTACTGATCAGAACGCTGAAATTCTAAAAGAATGGGAGAAAAATGGAAGCCACTATATCATCATGGAGCAACAACTGACTTTTCCTTAAGTATTATGGTCACCTGGACTAGGGGAGTCTTCTTGTGGCCATTCACTGTATAGGATATTGATTTTGTGTTTTTGCAGTGACTTCTTAATCTCAAATGAATAAGCAGTCCTAAGAAGTCCCTGGGTGTCCATCCCTAGTATCTTTCTTCAGCCTGCACACCTGATCTCTTTCTGTTGGTGTTCTCTTGGGATTTGTGAATTTGCCTTCATATATTTGTATTTGCCTGCAGAGTGGTGCATCTTCAACAGGAAGACTGAGGAGTATTTTCTCAACGCACATGTAGCTTAGTGGTGAGAGCAGTCTTCTGGGAAAAGCAGATGCAAAAATCCTATGACCAAAAAAAGTGTATGGTGCAGGTCTTTCACCTCCTTCATCAGTGCTGTAATCACTGTAGTGTTGCATTAAATGTGAGAAACAGCATTGCCACTGCTTGCTTTTATTCAGGTGGCTTTCTGTGGAAGTGGTATCTGCTGTCTGTTTTGCTGAGTATCTTACTGTTGGTGTTACTAGATTCACAGAAGAATGTTTAGTGAACTAGGCCTCTCGAGGGACTTGGCTGCTTGCATACCTCATCTATAAATCCCAAGAGAGCTTAAGTGTGTGACCCTGTTGTGGTTACAATATATGGCTCAGCTGGGCTTGCACAGATGTAGGCCTTCAGGCAGCTACCTTGGTTTTGCCAAAAGCATTAGATGGATGTGGCCTGTCAAGAAATTAAGTGTAGGCAGAAATTTTGTGGAGGAGTCTCTTGGACACTGTTCCCTAATTGTTCTGGAGTACCAGTATCTTTGCCTGCCTTGGTTTTGCATTCAAGCCCAGAAGTATTTGCTATCAGAATGTTTTTCTCTGTTTACTTTCTGTGTTCTCACATTAGTTTCATTCCTTATGTTTTGAGCAGTGAATTCCTGAATGCTTTTGTATGGATCTTGGTAGTACAGAGTATTCAGTAGACCAAACCTGATAATCATATCATGCACAGCATGGACTTGACAATTCTCGTACTTTTGATGTCCTTCTCTAAAAAAGGAGTGCTATGCACAGGTTATATAATATTATATAATGTATTATTATATATGGAGTAAAATCTTATGTGCTTGTTTTCCTGCAAGTAGTTGTCTGAGGGATGACAGACTCTTTCCTAGGAAGAAAGTGGAGAAACAGTTGATATGAGGATACTCTGCTGAGAGTCCACAGAGTTTTAACATTAAATATCAAATGTGAAGAAACCTGGTTAATCAGTCTTCATATGCCTCTCCTCTGTGTTTCCCCTAGTTTGGATCTGCAGCCGCACTCAACATTATAAGCTGCAGATGCTCAGCAGGCTATCATCATATATCCTCTGCTTCTCCAGTAGTTGTTACAGGTCGGCCATGTGAGAATAGATAGCCTTCTGCTCCTTGATACTCAATGTTCTATAAAATTTAGGCATGATAACATGTTCTGGAATTTCACTCAATCTAAATATTCCCAAATTTTATTTAAATTGGGGAAAAACTAGGCTGCCTGTTGATGTGGTGAATGAGTGGCTATGTTCTGATGGGATTAGGTTTGAAGAACCCTCTGCTGCCTTTAAAGATAACATAATGGATCAGATTATAATTTTGCCTGCCCTATGAATGGATATCTAATGGTCTTGCCTCTAGCCTGGCACTATATGAATTATAGTCATTCCATCTGAGACTTTGTAGCCTCTGTTGCTTATTGAAGTACCACTGTCTTAATATATTGCTGCTGCAAATTTCTGATGAGTCTGTTTGCCAGTTTTTAGTCACACCTCCTGTAACCCTTTTATTTCTAGGGCTCTCTGTAACCAGACTTCATAGCAACCAAAGCTAGATGCTTGCTACCCATCAGATGATGAGTCTGTCAGCAACTGTTGGCAAGGAATATTGTTCCTATTACCACTCCAAATACCAGTTTTTATGCAAAGGTTTGGCGTTATTGTGGAAATAGCCCTGCTGCCACCAGACCCTGTGCCTCAGATTATGCACTGACAATGGAATGGGAGGATTGCTGGGCTTGCTTCGCTTCTGTGCGAGGGTGGTTTCAGGAACCACAGTGAGCAAATGCAGCCCTTGAACAGCCTCCTGATGGACAGGAGCTACTGTTTTTTCCATCTTTTTGATTTACACTGTTGGTTATGTTTGTAATTGCCCTGAATTCAACTACTGGGCAGCTGTAATGGTTTATAGGCAGGATACATAATGTGAATGTTTAACTAAAAACAGGGCCCTTTCTCAAGAGAACAAAGTGACTGGCACTTGCAGACAATATGAAAGCCTTAGACATGCTACTGAACTATAGCAGACATGTTCAAAATACCATTATCTGTCTAAAAATTATATCACAGGAAGACCTGGATAAACCATCATTATAGGCTGATCTGATGATGGAAAGATGGTTTCTCCTGACTGCTTTGTCTTGCTACTTGTGTAACTCTTTGATTAAACAAATCCAGATAATTCAGTTTTTACCTACCAAAGTTCACAGTGTAACTGTGTTCTGCAAAGCAAAATAAAATATACAGAAATCTGGGGTCAGGATACTTTAATTTAAAGGTCCAGATTGGTCTGGAACATAAGGAAGTGTAAAGGAGGATGACATGGGTACCACATAGTGCAGGGCTTACTGGTGTATCCCTAGGCCTGATATGAACACATTGAGGAAAATAACCTGTGAGTACAGTTTTTGCCTCTGGGAAGGACTGCTACTTTGTAGACTCAACATAGGAAAGAAAATAGGATTTGGGGAAAAAAATACCGTTTATCCTGTATTGTTTCAATGGATTCTCAAGAACTTGGTCATTCAATATGATTTGCTGTTTATTGCAGGATATTGTTTTTTTTCTTTATCTTGTTCTAACCTTAGTAAACTGTATTTGACTAAAATAGACAAAAAAGCATCCTTTTTAAAAATTGAGGCAAGCATATTAAAGAAAGAAAATCACCTGAAGGTATGAAATCACTGAACTTAGCATATGTTGAGTTCTCCTCTAGAATGTTTTTATTCAGAAATAGTGACTGCCATCATGGTAGCTTCATCTGCCAGAGAGGGACAATGGAAAGCTCAATCTTGGATGAAAGGTGAGAAGGCACACCTTGAAAGTTCCTTAATACTCTAAAATTAAGCAATTGTATTGCCATCCTAGCTGGGATAATTGGACTGGTAATTGAAGTCTACATTCTCCTCCCAGAGATGATCAAAACACTTTCCTTTGAAAGACTTTCTGTCTGTCAGCAAGAAATGTGGTTAGATTAAAAGGACTGGGAACAGTCTGGGCTTCACACCCCCGCACACACCTTCATATTAATTGAAATGGCCTTTCTGCATAGCACAACTTAATGTGGAAAAAATAATTAGTGGATAATATTTAGGAAATTCTAGTTACCAATTAGTGATTCAACAAAGAAGGTCTAATGGACACTAAGGCATATGGTACCTTTAAATATAGGTTCTTCCTTAAAAGAAATCCAACTTCCTCAAGTAATTTTGTACCATTATTACTGTTGGTTTTGAGGGTTAAGTATACAAATTATCATCCTTTCTGTGCCTAGAATGTGACAAACAGGCATTTAAACATTGATGTGATATTGTGTTTCTCAGAATAAAACAAAGTACATTATAGCTTAGCGCCGTTCACAAGCTGTTCCCTACCTAAATGGTGCCACTTTAAAAATAAGTTTACTCAGAAAGAGAGACAGCTAAAATGTACAGGTATACAAAAAAATATATGTGCAGAGAGTTTTTTCAGGCTTCCAGCCTGTGGGGTCAGGAGCCAGGACAAATTAAAAAAAAAAGTGGATTTCACGACGTTCTGTAGTCATAGAATCACAGGGGTTGGAAGGGACCTCTGAAGATCATCAAGTCCAACTGCTCTACTGCAGCAGGAACACCTAGGGCAGATCACACAGGAGCACGTCCAGACGGGTCTTGAAAGTCTCCAGAGAAGGAGACACCACAACCTCAAAATAGTTTAGAATAGTCTTTGTCCACATATGAAAATGTTGTCACTTAAGTTCCTTTCTGAACAAGTTTGGTTAAACCAATGAAAAGCCACATTGTTAATTTCCCGCCTAATTTAAGCAACATTAAACTTGGTGTCCTTGTGGAAATTTGCAACATTTTAAATACATTATTTAGGTTGGCCTGGCTTGCTTGTTTTTTCTCCCTCTGAAAAAAATGTCAGTAAGAGACATAACCTCTTGTTGTGAAGGTTTCAATCCTTTTTCTCTCTCCCTCTGTCTCTCATATGCATGCATTGTTTTTTTCTAACAGCTAGCAAAGCCCATCCTTTCCATCATTTCAGCTGAGTAACCATTTCTTTGGGTGACACAGGCCGTCAGCCAGTGTACAGCCACTGGCAAAACAGCAGCGCAGAGGTGCTCCTGTGCCCTAGGGATGTTGACAGCCAGGAGCTTTGGGCTCTGACCCTGGGGCACCCACTGTGCTGCTGACCCAGCTTTGGCACTGTGCAAAGCAACCAGGTGCCTGAAGCCCCAGAGATGCAGCGGCGTGGGCAGCCGTGCGGTGACAGAGTCCCGGAGGCTAACCTTGCCAGTGCAGGCATGGCCTGATAGCTGATAGGGTTAACATGTGCAAGGGAAGAAGGTCTTCAGGGTCATTGCGTGCCACAGATTGTCTTCAGAGACAAGAAAATGGCTGTCAGACAGGTTAGTAGAACTATTCTGGGGAAAGGGAGCTTTTTTAACTTAGAGTAGACCCAAAGAAATTAGCATTTATACAGAAGTGAAAATAGAAAAAGCTCAACATCTGAGATTAAAAGTATATCTGAGCTCCTTATTCTAGCTGGCTTCATTTTATTAGTTACTCAAATACTAGATTTGAGATATACATACACACGTGTAAGAAAGAATAAAATGTTTAGATTTTGCTGATTTATGTACTAGATACCCTATAGCTGGTGTCGCTTTATAAACAAGTTCTTACTAAGAAAGGTCTGGATAATAGAATGGGTAAAATTTAGTTTCAAGTCTTCCGATATATTTGGGACACTGATTTAGAATGAAGTAGTCTTGTCTTTTCCTGTAATTGGTACCTGTCTTGTTGTAGGAAGAATGAAAAATGTTCTGAAGAAAATTATTTCTCAAGTTTGTGCTCAATATAGAAGACAGGTTATCAGTAAATCGTACTTTATATTCGCTGAATACAGGTAGTATGCTGGGAGGCAGTTATTTTATACTTGAAGATTAACCAAACCTTATTTAAAAAAAAAAACAACCCAAGTAAATAACAAAAAAACCCCACATGACTTTGGAAGCTCTTATTTTTGTATATTCATGTTTAGATATGGAAAAAAATTCACTTCACCAGCTGATGCTCTCTTTTTAGAGTTACAAAGTTGAGTTGTTAAAGATGGAGGTCACTTTTGAAAGCTGGAGAAGAAAACCTTCTTGGTGCTCTGTTCATTCAAACATTGCAATTATTTAAATCAGGCTCATAGTAATTAGATAAATTATTCTGTAGGATGAGGGCCACCAACTTTCTGAAGTCATGGCAGAATGTTTTTCTTTCCTGAGGTAGAAGTCAAATGTTCTGGTAGAAACTCTGCAGGACTGAAGAGGTGTTCAGAGCATCTGCTAATGGAACTAGTCAAGGCTTTCAAATTCACATTTGTTTTTTCTTTTTTGGTGACAAATTTTATTTTGGTAAAAGAAGGCTTGACTATAGTCAAAAGGATATGAAGTTATAATACAACTTCCAAAATAAAAGAGAAAATTATAGCACTTGCACTGTTTTCTCCTAAGTTGAGTCACTATACCAGCGTGGCCACTGGCTTAGAGTTTCTGTAAAATAGTCTATCTTCTGAAAAATACCCAGAGTTGTAACCTAATTGTACTGTTGTGAGGAAAACCTGTCTCAACAGAGCATTTTTTGCAAAGTTTTTTTATAAGCATTGTAGGATATTTTCATTAGCTTGAGGGACATCACACTGTATTCTTCTTTGGTTACTAGGGCAACAAAGAAATCTCATACTAGACATACAAATTCTCTTCAGGCTATGCAATATAACAAACTCTGATATCCCTCTGCCTTTGCTTCTACATGGGGATGGATAAGAGAGCAGAAATTTATGTTTGCCTCTTAATCCCATTATATTTATTTTACTTTTGCTTAAGTTTTAAGTGACTTGAAGCTAGGCTCATTGCAAAAGGTCAAATTCTTTAAATAGGAAATAATAAATAAATAAAAGCCACTATGGAAATGCAGTTCATATTTGTACATAATGTTGATTCTGCAGTCCAGATAGTGGCAATCAAATTGTCAGAGGTTAATTTTTTGGTCCAGGCTTGCATATGTTTTCAGAGGCTAAATCTGGATCGTGCTGAAAGTCAGCAGCTCCAGCTTCTTGGGAGTAAGAAGGCTTGTACCTCAAATCGGAGCAGAAGCTGCTGCTTTTTGTGTGGTTCTGACTGGATGGCACAACACGATCATTCCTGAACTCTAATCCTTTGGAAGCAGGTGATGCTGCTAAGAAGGTTTTGAATTAATTGTTAGGCCTATTCTTGAAGATTGTAAAAGTGTAATTTTAATGAGCTAGAGAAAATCCTATTAGAATAGTTTAAGTAAGTTTTGCGGTGGGATTTTTATCAGTGATTATAAATTGGTTAAAGGCATGTAAGAGAGCGTTCATTTTGAAGAGTGAGATAATACCTTACAGGACTGTAGACTTCTGGCCCTTTTAAAATACAAATGCATTTTTGCTATTTATTTTTTTTGCTAGCCAAAGTTTTTGCTTTGTGTATCCACTAAAATGTTTCACTTTCTATAGTTGAAATAAACAAGGATAAAGAGATTGACGTTGTCATTAACTTATGCTTGAGCTTTAGTTAATGCTGTAAAATCTGGTTAATTCTCTTTGCTTTCATAATGCTATGTGTCTATCTTGAGTCCTTTAAGTATGATGATAAGTTCCTCTACATAAATGAATAGATACAAATATTTGTATAGCATTGGCATTTATTTCTCAGCTCATTTTCTATGGAAACAAGCCTTATGCAACTCAGTTGCTTGTCTCATCTTTCTCCATTAACTGCCAGTAAGTTTTTAATTATGTGGCAAAGTTAAACTAAATTAAATGCTGGGATAAGTTCCCAAAGAGGTTGTGGAAGGTCTGTCCTTGGAGGTTTTCAAGACTGAACTGTACATGGCCCTGAGTGAACTGGTTGAGCTAACCCTAATGCCTGACATTGCTCTGAGCAGGGGGTTGGACTAGAGACCTCCTGAGGTCCCTTCCCACCCTAGTGGTTCTGTGGCTCAAAGTCTGGAACTAATTAGAAATCTAAATAATGAATAAGTTCTATCTGAGTTGTTGGTGGGAAAGACCCTGTCAGCACTCCAGTTGTGGAAAAAATCTGTGTCATGTGCTCGACCCTAATTATGGACTGGAGAATGGCAACAGGAAGAGCTGATGGCAGAAGGGAAGGCTAGAGCTTTAGATATCAGCATTGACTGAACCTGTAAGAAACTAGACCTACAATTGTCTGCATAAATTACTTGCCAGTCTTTGTACTTTATAGAAGTGCTGGATGATGCTTCAGTTTTTCCATGTGGAATATTAACAATATATTTGTCTACAAGATTTTTCTTTAACCCACCTACAGGCATAAACCTTGATACATCTGAATTGGTACAAATATTTTTGGTCACTTTGCTTATCCTCCCCCACCTTTGTCAATGCTTCCTTGTGCAGTAAGTTTACAGCATTTTTTAAAATATTAGAGTAATTCATCTAAAGGTTTGCATGTCAAGGAATACGCTTCTGAGAGGAATTTCTTGTGACAAAGCATGTGTTGATAGATAAAGGGCAATGCGTGTTAGGGTCATTGTTAAGTTCTTTGAATACAGCAGTGTAACAAATTAAAAATACGAAGCAATTAGAATCCCTAGGTTTGCTCTACAAAATGCAAGAGGCTTATCTTGCTTTTAATAGGTATCTGCAGTTTTCATTGCCTTTGCAAAGGGACCTATTCAGTTGCACATCATGGGAAGAGGCAGGCTTTTTGACCTTGTAGAAGTTTTGTGTGGAGAAGAAAGGAGGAGTGCAAATCCTTCCATGTCAGCATATGTTTTAAGATATTGTGAGCCTTTGCAGTTTCTGCTCAAGCTGGTGGAGTTGAAGTGAGGTAACAACCTTGGCTTTGTCGCCCATGCTGGCGTTCTTTCTCCTGGTCTGAGACATGCCTAATTCAATAGCTTTATTCTTTCTGCTGGCAAACTTGAAGTTGGTGCAGAATCTGCCCTAACATATCTGTTCTCAATACTTGTAAAGAAAAGCTGAAGATTTGTGGTGTTACTTGGCCTGCTGCTGAGGATAGCTGGAACGCAGGATGTTTTTCTCTTGAAGAGTGAGCAAAACTGCTAATGCATCCTTCAAGATGTTCAGGTTGCCTCCAACACTAGGGATGGAGGACCTCAAAACTGTTGACGTGCTATAGGCATTCAGAAGTTACAGCTTTCATCAAATGGAGAACAGAGGTACAGAGTTCAAGGGACTTGCTAGAAATCAAATAAGAAGCCTGTAGTAGGGTATGGATCTGAACCCACATCTCCTAAATCATGTGTCAGCACTCTTCTTGCTTGAGGCTTAATGTGTTTTCTGCAAGCTATCGGAGGATAAAGTTTAAGTGGTTATGGCTGAAAAAAACTTTCATTTTAAAGAATTGTCTTTTATTAAGACTTGAAAATACAAATAGAAGATAGGTGGTATTCTCTTTAATTTTGGTTTCTTCCATATGTTGTTCATTTGGTAGGTACTGAAAACCTTTATATATCCAGTCATGCTAATTCTGTTCGAAGAAACATTAATACATTAATGTGGCATATGGTTTAACAAAGAGGGTCCACAAAAAATAGGGTCGGAAAACCAATACAATCATTAATAATAATTTTCAATTATGGACCCAAAGTTTAAGTAGTTAAATATAAGGTGTAATTTTCAATACGTTAAGCCGTTCCTACAGCTAGTAGAAGCAATTTTCAGAAAATTAGATATTTAGCTTGAGTATCTGAAAATTTTGAGTAAGAATTTTGTACTTAAGCAACCATACTGTGCCTCTTAATCAGTTCATAGTTTTCTGGACAACTAGACTTCTTTCAATGTAAACTGAGTATAGACAGCAACTAAATGAAGTCGATGCACCTCTGGGGATCTCAGATTTGTAGGACATTCTGATTTTTCTATTGCTTTTAGAAATGAGAGAATTAGTCACAATGGAAAAAGGTAAAACACTCGCCTTGCATTTTAGATAGAATTGAATCTTGTGGTTATTGCTTCTTAAACTGTACCAAGGAATAGAAAATTCTTGTTTGAAAATTCTAGTGTTTCTAAATTACGAAATGTGACCGGGACTTCAGGATTGCAACAAGATGATGTTGATGCTCAATTGTATAAGATGAGAATTTTCATTGGCACAGAGAGGGAACTCCAATATTAGAATATTGTTTGGATGCACTCACAGCAAACCTGTTGCTAAGGAAGTAGATGTTATGTACCCCTTAGTCTTTCAGTCTTGATAATAGACTTCAGTATTAGATACTGATAGATACTGATAAATACTAGGAAGAGGTGTCCTGTTTAGCTGAAAGCTAACCTCGTGTTTGCAAAGGCTTTCAAGCATCTGAAATGGCAGTGGGTGACACTGTTGTTACTCCTGTGGAGAACGGACCGTGACAACTCCTGTCACGGGCTCCTTGTCATCCCAGCATTGCACATGCTGTTTGCCTCTCACTTCCGATGTCAGAGCCTTACTGTGAAGGGAACTGGTAACATCATTGGACACAGCTTAAACATTTATGGAGTTCTGCAAATGTGCTGAGAAAAGGCCTACCTAAGATCTTGATGCTCTGGAGTTTTTCTTCAGCACTTCGGGGAGTAGTGAATAGCCATAGGGCATGTTGGCAGGCCATTGAATTTTCATGTATACTTGTAGTTTTACCATTAAGCAAATGACAGAGCTGAAGATAAAACCTATCTGCACGAGGTCTTAGATGCAGAGATCCTCTATAGATGTGAATTTCTGTCTGAAGTGATTGGAAATAACCTGGGAAGTTCTTTAGTGTCCTTCATGCAGAAATTATATGCATCATCCTCTTGCCTCTGTTGCAAGGTGGCCTTGCCTGTTTACTAGGTGGCCTTTGAATATGGTATGTCCAGTGTTCTTGTCCTGTAGAAATTCTCAGCTCTAAGGTGACTAGAAATAATGTGTTCAGGTGCTTTGGTTGAAAAGTGCTTATCGTAACAATGGGGAAGCAAATACATATAGTGCGTTGTTACATTGGGTTTTGTTGTTGTTTCTTGGGCTTTTGCTTGGAAGAGAACTATTTCCTCTAATTACTTACAAGCACTGTAACAAGGGTGAGCCTGCCAAACAATTTCAGCAGAACTGGCACAGGATGAGTCTTTTCCTAGACCTTGAAATAAAACTGGGAAATGTAAGCTGACTATAGCAACCACAGAACTGAGTTACCTTTAAAGTATTTTATTTAAGTTGGGGTGATTATTTCCAGAAAGTTTCATGTGCAAGAACAAAGATAGTTTCAGAAGCCTCCTCAAAAGTGATATGGTGTGGTGGTTATTTATTATTCTAATAATATTCTTCAGCTTATTTTACAGTTATTATATAATTTGCTGTCTGATGAGTAAGTAGAATTATCCTGACTTTGTATACCTCAGTCTATCCATCTGAAGAGTTTGTTTCCCAAAGGCTATATAAGTAGTTCATGTCAAAGTCTGGAATAAAATGGTAGATCCCCAGTCCTGCAATTAGGCTCTACACTGTTCTTTATAGCAAAATAATTCATGACTCAGCCACCTAATTGCAGTGGGCTTCCAATAAGCTCTTTAACATCTACTCATTTATAAAAAGGATTTTAACTTTTTTTTTCTTTAAGTTTGGAGTTGTTGCTTAAATAATTAAGTCCTTGCACAATATAGCCTACAAAACTGAATACTAAATGCAATTGGTAAACTGGAATGATTTGTTTGCATCAAAATGGTGAGGTTTTTACAATTCTTCTGTACGGATTTACCTGAGAAGCTGTAATAAGCTCCATTGAAGAGCAATGCTCAGGCTTTACAGAAACCTGCTTATTTTTAGATGTATGTGTCTATCTGCTGACACATTCAATACACCTGTAGGCATGTCTTCATTGGTGTATATTTACAGGACTCCATGGAAAAAGATACAGCTCTGCAGACTGAGCCCGTGCTGCTGATTTAATTAATAATGTTAAAATTTTTAAAGCTACCAGAATACAAGGAATCAAGGTTTGGAAAAAGTGAAATGTCCTCTCTGTCTAAATTTTTCAAGACAAGGTGGTAATTGGTTTAGAAGTACATATGTATTTTTCCTGCTGCTTTGGTTCAAGAATTGGAAGCTTTCAACAAAGGGTTACAACTGTTTGTTTTCCCCTTGACAATTCTGTAGTGTTGTTTCCTCTAGTCCTGGTGTTTGAGAGGCCTGGAATCAAACTAGAGAAGACTGTGTCTTTTCTTAATCCTCTGAAGCTGATGTGAATTTTAAGTATTGAGGATTCTGCATTAAATATCCAAGGAATTGTGTGAAAGGGATAAGAAAAGGTCTTGGTAGTTATATTTGGAATATGTTCTTTCTCTAGATGAGAAAAATTCAAGTTATGACAGATTTTGCTGCAGGTAATCAAAGCTTGCAAGTTACATTACAAAATAATGTTTAGTAAAATAGATATATACATTTGTTAAACTAATAGATTTAGCTGTTACTTTTGATACTTTATTTCATATTGCCCAGAATTAATTTACTGTGTATATTAAAAGGATTCTTACCACAGAATTTCTTTGTAAGTCTGAAATGAAGAACAATTATTTTTACTGATCTTCTGATCTTACTTGGATCATTATTGTCCCTAATATCTTTATCCCTTAAATTACTTTCCTTTCTGAAATAATATTAAAAATGTAAAAAAAAAATTTACAAAAGGAAGAGGGGAAGACACCCTGCATGTAATAGGAGGTAGTAAAGGTGGTTTTGTACTGGAGACTCCTTTTGATGATTAGCAATAGTTATCATGGATAGATACCTGTACATTTCAGTAACATGTACAGCTAGAAGTGGTACATTGTTCCATAAACAACAGGACTTAAGCTAGTTATAAGAAATAGTCTTTAAGGATACACATTTTTTCCGCTTAATTTGTTTTTATTATACAGGAAGTTTCTGGTTTTGGTTGAACATATTTGGCTGTGATATGAAGTTCGAGCAAAAATCCTAGAAAAGATGGAACATTTCCAGAATATGAAGTTAGAAAGGAACCCATTTGAACTTTTTTATGTCTTCTCCACTACTGGTCCAACTTGTTTTTTCCCTCCACCCCTAGTTGAGGGGTACTGGGCCACCTCTAGCACTGGGCAATCTTAAGGGAATCAGATCTGTTCATTTGCCTTGGTGTAAATATTTTTTTTTAAGTCTTACCTTTTTTATTCTTTCATTATATTTTCACTGCACATCATCTTTGTATCTTTATCCAATCACAGCTCTAACAAGAAATCTGAAAAGTACCTAGTAAAAGAGATCCAGATGTGATATCAGGTTCTGCCCATGTTTTTCTCTCTCTGAATAGTACTGGAGTTAGAAAAAAATGGGAGATGAAAATCTCTGGAGATATTGATGTGCTGTTCATCTTGAGGCTTTCTAAATATTTTAAGCTATTATTCAAAGTATACGTATTAATCTAAACAGAAATGTGGGTGATGCACGTGCCATTGAGGTAAGATAAAATGTGGAAACTGTTTATCGTGGTATGGCATGTAAGGCTGTGTGGTCAGTGGTGCATAGCTGAGCCACAAAAACATTTAAAGCCTGTGCATTTATTGATTCCATATGGCTATGGTGTCCATTATCAGAAAAATGGAGGATTTACTGTGGCCTGTTGGTCCCAGAAGCTCATTTAAGATGGATAACAGGGTGGTTTTTAGCATTGAATAGTTATCTGGGGCTGGGAAATACATGCTGGTTGTCTTTTATGGAGCAATGACTGTATCTTGGCAGTAGTGAGATGCTAAATATGGTGATATTTGACTCTGCACTGGTGTCTTTCATGGGGCTATAAATGGCTGCAGTCCTGTTATCTCTTCAGGAGTTGCCACTGCTCAGTATCTTAGTATTGAAGGCTGAGATAGTGAGATCATTTAAATAGGGTGAAGTACCTTGTTCTTTAAACGTGTTCTGCAAACACGTGTAATTGGATTTGCAAAAATTTGTTCCTGAAAAGGTCTTGAAAAGTTAAGCCTTCCTGTGCTACATTTGAGTATATTTCTTACACGCTCTGCTATGATGTTTGCCCTAGAATACATCCTGTGCTGCATGGATAGAGAGGAAACTGGCAGCAGTTCTCATTTTCAGGTGGCCCTCATGCTTTTCATTAGGAATTATCAGTGCTGCTTGAAGCTTTTCAGCAGAACTGAGAAAATTGGATTTTTCTGCTTCTGGAATGAGAACAACTGTGCCATTTCTCAGTGCTGCAGGGACAGGCAGAGGGAGATGAGCTGCGATGAAGGCAAGATCTCCTCAGCCCAGCTCCCACAAAGGGCTGATCTGCCCTCTTGCGCATCCTACCATGGCAGCAGCAGTCTGGCTTTTCAGGAATCTGGTATAGATGGTGGGGTTTTATCCTCTTTTTCTCTGCTAAAAGTATTTGTGAGTAGGTTAGATCCTACTTGGAGCTTCGGGAAGGATTTGTGAATTCCTTGGTTTGATTTTTGTGGTTATATGGAAGGGTTCTGCATTGCCGCCTAAGTGTTGCAAGGGGGCTCTTTTTTCCCTTTGTAAAGAAGCTCTTTTCCTGTTGGGTCACTGGTTTTCAACAGGGTTGAAAACATTTAAGTTTTTATATTTATATATATATTTTATAAGAATAAAGTAACACAGAATATACCTATATAAAAAGTACTTCGTCTATAAAGTTGACTACTCAAAATTTTGGTATTACAAGGATGTATTTTGCAAGAGCAAGTTTCTTTTTTCCCTGTGAGGAGGTATTTGATAAGGTGACATAATGAGAGTTTTGCAGAAACACTAGTTTACACAATTTAATGTTGTAAATTGATTATTGGATGAATCTGGATTATAAGGTGAATAATGCTATTGACCGTAGAATTCCCATCTCATTTTAAAGTGAAGGTAGGTAGTGAATAGGGTAAATGCAAGAGGCAAAAACAGGAAAAAGCAACACAGGAAAAGTGCTACTATCTGTTCTACCTAATCATTCCTAGATGGTCCTGTGCAAATAAATTAAATTAGACTTCTCACATCTGTCCTGTCAGCTCATCAGTTCTTTTTGTTCTGCAGTATGAAACTGCACAATTTCCACCGCTCCATTTCCTAGGTGCTGAGTACTCATGGTAAACAGATCCTCAGCTAGTTAGTTGTCCAGCTTTTCTAGGGTTCCTAAACTTTTTTTAAGCACTTGAATATTTCAGTGGAACTGGCTATAAATGTGCAACAAGTGGTTTGTTTTTTTTTCCTCTCTTCATACATTTCTCAGCAAATTGGAGTAGTCTTTCAGAATGAGAAGAGAGGTGATCCTGTGTTTTAATTCTGGCTCATCTACTTCTTCACTGAATGCTTCTCAAGTGGCTGCTTTGAATTTCTCAATTTTTCCCACTGGTAAAATTGAGAAGATGCAGAATACCTGGAGGAGCTGGCAGGGGGAAGTTTGGTGCCCTCAGGTAGCAAGAAATGCAGTAAAGGTGTACCTAATTCCACTTTCATTGAAAGGTTTTCAATGCTGTACAGCAGATACAATAAGACACATGCATCTGAACAATAAAGATAAAAAGAAATATTGAATTGCTGTCTTATCTGTTGAATGCCATCCATCCTATGTAATTAAAGACTATGCTATCATATATTTAAACACGTGTAGGACAGATTTCAAGATGCTTGTGTGTATTTTGGTACTTAATTAATGGCAGCTTAGCTCTTGCAGGAGTTCCAAAGGTATCATTGTGCTAAATACTGTATAGCCACAGAGTAAGAAATGGATTGTGTCTCTTCAGATGGTAAACGAGGATTGGATAAATGGTGAAAGTGAGAGGAATTCTCTACAATTATTGACCGCAACCCTTGACTGTGGATTAAATGACATTCCCATAGCTACCAAAGAGACATAACAATGCTTAGAATTCCAGCAGCATCTGATGACATAGGTGGACCAATTTTTTATACTGCGCTGGTGGTGTAAGAGTTGCTGAGGTGATTTGAGAAGTTTCTTGTTTTCATCCTTTCTGGCTCTGTGGGAGCCCACTGGCCATGTGGTGAGGCTGACATGAGCACATAGGTTCCAGTGCAGTGTCTTGGCAGCTGAGTTTCACCATGGCTGGTAGGTTAGACCAAGCTGCTGGATGTTTCCTTCAGCCAGCTGAGGCACATGCACCAGCTCTGCTCTGCTGCCCTGCCTGGGAGGCAGGGAGGACAGGTGGGAGGGATGAAGAAGGAGTAGTAGGTGGCTTAAGGACAGTGACATTCTCGGCTGCTGCATGTGTCAAGCTATTTACTGTTGTCTGTGCACAGCTCAGTCTTACTCAAGTGGTTTGACTCAAAGTGGTGCTACTAAGCTAATGCAAAGTAGAAAATCAGGTTTAAATTAAGAAGGAACCATCTTGTTTCTCTTAGATCTTCGTTTAGTTTAAGTGCTAAAAGCCATAATCATTTTTCTCTCAGTCCTTGTAGCTTTCGTGAGAAAACCCGTGTAAGAGTATTTTGGAAATAAGCCCAGTGGTTTTTTTTCTCTGCGATGGTAGATACGTAAATTTAAAACCTAACTGAACACTTATTTAGTTCCCTGCCTGTGAAAATTGAGGGGGGGGGGGAAAAGGCAAGTATTAACAAAAAATTGGCAGGGGTCCCCTCACAAGGAGGTGCAAAGTGATAAATTCCTTCATAGCTTATATGATCTATTGTGCTGTCCAAGTTGATTATGAAGCAGAACTGTGATAGTATTGCCTGGAACTTTTTTTCTTTTCAGCTTGTTTAACTGACATAATGTGAATGCTGCAAGGGAGAGTTATATATTCTGTGTTAGCTAATACATGTTTTTATGTAACAATACTTTTGCATGTATATAGTACTTGAAGTGGGCTACATTTCCTGAAATTTTAAACTGATTTCCTGGCCCTTTGGTTTTCTCCCTTTTATTGCTAATCTGAGAGTTCTGTATGTATTAACCAAAGATAAATGTACTTTTGAAAGGGAGAATGATGCATCTTTATCAGAAGCAGGAAATACAGCCTGTTCAGGGAGGAGGACATAATGTTGAAGGGAGGGTTGGACATCCATTCTGTTCTTACATCCTAACTGAGATTGCCAAAATAGAAAATATTATTATATTTCTAGTTTTTGTAGTGCAGAAATGTTCCTGGCAGATTTCCTGGTGGGAAAGACAATTCAAAGGAGGAAGCATTCCCTAGATCTCTAAGAAAGCATTGAGGGGAAGAGATGTGCAACAAATTGCTAGAATTTGAAATATGAAAAGAATTTTAAGATCATCCAAATGTCTCTTTCGTGTTGGGTCTGTACTGTTTGCAAATAGATGTTTACATTTAGAATGTTGCCATTTAAAAATATCATTATTGCTGTTGTTTTTGTTTTTTTTTTAAACTGTAGGTATGAGAAGGTGCCAGTAATTCTGGTTGGTAATAAAGTGGACCTGGAAAGTGAGAGAGAAGTATCATCGAGTGAAGGCAGAGCCTTAGCTGAAGAATGGGGCTGCCCCTTTATGGAGACCTCTGCTAAAAGTAAAACAATGGTGGATGAGCTCTTTGCAGAAATTGTTAGACAAATGAACTATGCAGCACAGCCAGACAAAGATGATCCATGCTGTTCTGCGTGTAATATACAATAGCATTAAAAATTACCTAACCTGGACTACATTTGCAGAAATTTTGTAAGGTGGTAAAACTGTCTACTTCACTGCCTGGTTTGTGGGTCACTTGAAATACATCTGTAGTGAAGTAGCAACATTAACTCAGAGCTGAGCATTGAAAGTCAATCACTGACTCTGAATACAATTGGCTTAAATGACCACATCTCACCCGTTTTTCCCTTTGAGCACCTGCAATTTTACAGCACAGCCAGTTGATCTACAGGGTCATTCCAGTCGAGCGTACGTGTGTTGTCGTGTCGGACAGCAACAACAGCAGCTGTATCTGAAGAACTTTTGGACATGGGAAACAAAAGCAGTGGAGGGAATATCTCTGAAGACCATTCACAACTAGCCTAAGCGCGAAAGGAGAGCCAAGTCTTTCAGTGTCCAATTACCATGCTTCAGGATGTGCGCTATCACTTGTGGCCAAGTTTGTTCAGTCAAATATGTTGATTTCACCAGAACTTCTGACAGTGTTAGAGGAAGAGGCTACCAGAGACCTTTATAGTTTGGATTTTTTTCAAAATTGATGCTATTATTTCTACACTTTATCCCACATCTTGAAATAGAAAATACTGCATCAGTGTGTGAAATGAGGGACGAGATCACAAAACAAATGACGGGTGAAGAAACAGTCTGGCATTGGAATGTTTCAACTCTTTCATTTTGCTGCTCAAAAATGGAGGATCGCTTCAGGTTTTGGTCTGCAAAAAGCCAAACAAACCCTCTGTTTACAAAGCAGGAAGCATCTTTATTTATCACTTTACTGAACCAGGAGGAAGCAACTGTGATGAAAAAAAAAATTGCTGAGCCTTACTAACAAGGAACACTTTAATAGATTAACTAGTACCATCTTGTAAGGAAAATTAAGCCATGTTGCATCCATATGTTCCCTTCTGCAGAAACCTCGTGGGACAGTATGAACATCCTGCATTTTTAAGTTTGTTGAAGATGACAGTTTTCCTTGCCTTCAAGGGCTACGTTCTCTGGTGTGATCCCTAACTAACCTTTGAAAATCAAGTTTGCTATTTGATAGCTTTAATGTTGAAAACTGAAATCGAATAACCATGTGAAATCATTTGGTTCAGAGGTGAAATAGTTACAGTTGTAATTCCTTAGGTGAGTGTGGAAATGGCTCTTTAATTGCCTGACACACTATTCAAAGGTTGCCCCAATTACTGGAGTGTTAAATAGTGGGAGCAAAATATTTTATTTTGAAAGGATGCTCGAGCTCTGACTTGCTAGTTTCATAGCAGTGAAGTATTTATCATTTGCATGACTAATGGCACAGAAATACCTATTCCGAAGTCTTACAATCAAAGTATAGATGAGTTTTCAATCACACTGTTTAGATTTTAAATGCTGGAGAGATTGTCTTGAGCTGGATCTTTTATAGGTAAAGTTGGCCATAAAAATACAGAGTCACTGAGCCTGTGGTCTAAATAACACCATGCGTTTATTAGTTTTTCAATCTTGTGCAGTAACAGTGTAGTTCCTTGTGTTTAAATGAGTGGAAACCGGGGTGCTGGGGTGTGTGTGTGTGTTGAGCGTGTATATGTGTGCGTATATGGCCCTTAGAAATGCTGTAATTGGAGTTAGGTTCGAGAGTTTTGCCTCCATCTGCAGAACTTCCTAAAACGCTCTCATCTGCTACAAAGGAAACTTGAGTACAAAACGCCTTGCAGATCTTCATACATAAATATCCTTAACATTTTTAATTATAGTTCAGTGGATGATAACTAAAGGAAATCGTATTAATGGAAGAGAACTGGCCATCTCTGCCCTTAATCTTTCAAGACCTTTCCACAGCCAATGTGTCAAAGGGCATTAGATGTCACAAAACATTAAGCCTTACTAGAACGTTAATGTAGCCCGTTTCTCACCTACCTTGCAGAGCTTTCGTTACTGTACTTTGTTCTCTTAAGGAGATAGGCACACTGTTTATTTCTGGCATCTGAATGCCCCTTTTGGGTGCTCTGAATCGCCCTCCTGGAGGCACCTACCTCTTTCCATTGACTATATAGCAACTTAGGCTTTTAACTTTGGTCCTCCGAGTCACACAACTTACATGCCTAAAGTAGATGGTATGAATGTTCTCTTCCCCCCTGCCCGCCCTGAGTGTCAGCTGCCATGCTTAAGCAAGAGAGATGTTGAATTAATTATATTTCAATGTTTAAAATATCTAGATTGGGAAACGATTTATTGAACAGTACAACCTCTCTGTAAAACAGCTTGTCAGTGTGAGATCCACTGCATAAGTGTTCAAAAAAAACCCAACAAACAACCAGCACCAAACTCGAATTTGAAGCTGAGTTGGAAGTGCATGTTATGTAATGTTAGTCACAGAGATGTTAAAATCTTAGCTCACAGATTGTTCATCAGCCAAGAAGATGGCATGAAGTACAATATGAACAGCCTAACAGGAAGTTCATCATATAAGGCAGATGGGCTTTTAATATAGGAGAAATGGCACAGTAAAAATTTTAACAGAAAATATCAATGAAAAATACCTCCCAGTCTCGTTTCTTCGTTACTCTTACTTCCAACTCAAACCATTCTATGATCTTCAAAAAACATAGGCCGTGTGTATGGTACCGCACAGGGTGGTGGGGGGAAGCGTAAGTGTTGTTTTTCATTTTGTAGTTCTGAGGAAGTAGTTATGCACTATTTGTATATCCACTAATGTGAAGGTAGTGGAGCTTGAATCAATGACAGTTGCACTCGACAGATTTTTTTCAAATCACAGGGGTAGCAGAAAGGGAGGTAAGCCACGCAGCAGCTGCGTGACCACCCTGCAGGAGCCGTTGCTCTTGGGTCACTGTTTCATTTGTACCCCAATAGGATTACCAGTTATTGTATTTGAAAGTTTCTTATAACATGCCTTAAAATATTATTATTTGTTCCAAAGACCCACTTTTCCTTTGGCTGTTCTTGTAGAACTTTGTACTTTTCTACAAAGACAGCGTTTCTCCAGTTTTGTTGTTTGTGTTGTTTTTTTTTTTAAAGTTGCAACTTTTATTCTTTTAAGCTATGATAGTGAGAGCAACTGTTTCCTCTTTCCCTTAAAAATGCACACAAAAACTAGTAAAACCAGAATCAAAGCAAGAGTATTAAACACAATTGCATTGGTTTTTGTTTCAGCTTTGGTTTGTTTTTATTTTACCCCTGTCACGTCTGTCCCCCCATCCGCCCTTTCAGAGCATCAAGAACATTTTGGTGACATTTTTCTGTTTGGGTTCTAGCCTCTCCCTAACCCCAGTGCTACAGTTGCCATTACTTTTCTGTGGGAAAACTACTGGTATTTGCTTTCCTGTATAGAATGTTGCCTAAAGATGTCAGCCATTTGGTTGGGGGGTTTTGTGCATGTTTGTTTTTTATTTTATTTTATTTTTTTACCAGTGTGCTGTCAAAGCACTGGTTAGGCTTTAATTGTGAAACTCCGCAACAAAAGCAAATGTTTGACAACTGCAGGAGGCTTTTATCTGCATTGTTGTGCATCTGTTAATTCTTGATCAGGGTTTGAAGTAAGACTGAAGTGGGTTCTGAAATCAGGCTTAATGCTGTTGATTTGGAGTTTCCCAGGGGTGAATTAATGTATTTCACAGGTAATTGTTGAGCTCTAATACAACTGGCAACTGGGGCAACAGTTTGTTTTGTAACAATGTCAGTTGTTTAAACCTTGATGTTTCAAATAAAACAAGAATTGTACATAGAACTCAATGCAAACTCAGCAGTTGTATTTGGAGTTAAATTATTTTAACAAATAAATTTATTTAATGAAACCTCCCTTGCATTGTCCGTTTTGATTTGGTTAAGAAGTTCATCCAAAGCTGACTAGGGCTACCCAGTGATTTCAAACAGCACTGTCAACTATTTGTGGCTCAGCAAAGTATTTCTTGCCAAACTGCTCTTCTGGTACAAATTAAATAGCAATAAGTGAAAAGCAAATATACTTCCATTTTTTTTGATGGATGCATGTTGTGATTTAAGATATAAGCTTGATAAAGAACCATAGCAAAAGTTTGTTTTGTTTACTACTTTTCTTGGAGGGATTTACATTGACAAAGATCAGTATTACTTGGTATTTAGTGAGATATGGCTCTTGCTATGGCAAGAGAGTAGTGCTTACTGTAGAATATAATAATTAACTTGGTCAATATATTATATAATTAATACGCAGAACTACCACGTGCATTGAGGTTGCAAAGGGTTAAAAAAGGATTGTTTGTTAAATCAGCTGTTCAATTGATGAGCATTTTGCAGGCTTTCAGCACTATACAAAAGGAGATGGTGTTAGAAAGAACCTCAAATACAATTAGTGTGGCAGAGATTTATAAATGAACAGTGGAGCTAATGCTAACAGGATTATTCTAGCTAATTGGCACTGATCAGCAGTTACATTTTAGTCATGCCAGTATCACTAAAATGCCCTGTTTTCAGTAATGAGGGGTTCTTGGTTGTCTCTTGTTTTTGTCATGCATGCCATAAGGAACAAGAAGCCTGGGGCTGACTCATGTTAAATACTCCTAATTCTATGGATACTATAGAACACTGACACAAAACTGCTGATCTTGTGGGGTTTTATTTGCCCATTCACTTCATCAACCAGTTTCAGGGGAACTTTTTGCTGATGGGTTCTTGCAGTCCCATTAATTTAGTAATATCCTTTTGTTTCACCTGAGGAGAGACCTGTACAGGGACAACACGAATTCATTGGTATGTTCTGAACAGTTTAAAAAAAAAAAATGCCAGTGAGCAGCATGTCCTCTTTTCAAATACTGAACGACTGAAACACTTTGAAATTGCACTGTTAACAAATGCCTTCCCTGGGGGCATTATTTATTTTTTTTTTTTTAAGTTACTGCAGGAAACTTGTTGACTCTCTGAGAAAGCTTTGTAAAATATTCTTATTGGAAATAAATGTCTTGTTATCCATCCTCCACGGACATCAGTCTTACTGGATCACCAATCTTTGGTCACTTCTTCTGTTGCTTCACCAGGGCGTCACTGGACTACAGCTTCTATCCCAAGTTACCTTCAGTAGCATTCTCCCCCTTGCCGTTTACCTGCCTTGTGCTTTCTTCTCCATTGAAATGTTAAGCTTTTTCTGAGAGCAGGAAGAATTATTCTGAAATTGCTGACAACTGGTTTTGTTGCTCTGTCTGGCTGATGTGAGTGTACTGTGCGTGTATTCACATCTTCCTTTTTCAGGCAACAACTCGATAGTTCTTTTAACAAACACAGTTTTCCAGTTTCCGCTGGCTCTGTTTGGATACTAGCACCCTATTAAGTCATCTTATTATACATAATTCCTGGTTTGCCATAAAACCTGCAGAAAGACCTTTTCTGGGTTTCTGTGCTAATTGCAGTCACTGAATTTGCAGGCATTTTGGGCTACAGACTTCTCATCTTTCTTCATAGAGAAGTCAGTTAATGCCAGTGTGAATACATCTGCCTTTTGAGTCTGGTTACTTACTTGGGCTTTGGTTGTCTCAGGGTTGACACAACATGTTTTTCTGACTTTCTTACACTGGAGGTAAGAATTATTGAGTGAGTTGAACATTTAAAATGTCTTTTTTTTTTTTTTTCACCTCAGCCCCTATAATTACACTCATCATGTGTTCTAATATTTTCAAGTGGCAGTTTTACTTGAAAAGTGACCATAAAAGCATTGTGCAGGCTTTACTTGATTTTGTGCTTATTTGCCTAGGAAAACCAACCAAGCTTGGAAGCAGGAACTGGTGTAGCTCTAGCTCTCTCTCTGAGGCTCAGAAGAGGCAGAGCCCACTCTGATGTTCAGACTGTGTGTTGCATTTACAGGCTGGGTTGCAGGTGGGTGGAAGGAAAAAAACATGTTGCTGTGAACCAGGCACCACGCGGTAGTGGAATTGTTAACAGCAAATTTTCAGCCCACTCTGCTGGAACTGTTTTTCTGTGTACTTTGAAGCACACACATTTCGGTTTGATGGGAATATGAAATAGTTTGAGGAGTGCTGAGAATTTATTTCAAACTTTGCACAGTGTGGTGACGATATATGTAGGCAACCAGATAACATGCCTGCTTGCTCTTCCTAGGAGTGAAGGTCAGACAGCCATGCAGGAATCTCACTGAAGAATGGGAAAGTGAGGTTCTTAATTGGCAGGAGTGGAAGGGAATGGGGATGCATGTAAAGAAGTGAAAATATAAAATAGAAAGGTTGTTCAAGAAAAATTTGTAGGTAGACCAAGAGTGTTATGTTGAACAAGAGAAATACAGCATTTATTGCAGACCAAGATTAAGAGTACTTCTCCACAAAAATGCTTATTAGCTAAAGTTAGCAGATAAATCAGAGAACTGGATATTGAGTAGCCTTCTACAAGATATGTATTTTAGTTGAAGAAAGTATAAAGCTGCTTCTTGAGATGTTGAAGGGGAAGATTCTGAATACTTGATCTTTTGTTTTCTATTAGATTCATTGTACAGTTTAAAAGGCTAACATAATCTCCAAATTTTAGGGACATAACACCTTATCTTGCCAGTTGTACAACAATTTAGAAAAACAAAATATGCTTTCATCTTCAGCTGAGAATATACACTAGATGACAGCTCTTTTGCTTATTACATAGTCTTTTTATTATTTATCCTCTGTTCTTGTGGGTGGAATAGAATTGAATGAATAAAGGTTGCTTGGCATTTTCCACTATGAACCAAGGTGTTTCAGGTGTGCGGTTTTTCATTGCTCTTCAGACTATCTAGTAGAGCTCAAATTTTCTCAGAGTGATTTGTGTGTCCCAGATTCAGGGGTGGTCATTTGTTCTTTAATATTAAATACAATGCTTCCACCATTTCTAAGGATAAAACAAAGTAAGATGCATCATTCTGCATGTGCTGAATTGAAGACCTGGCACCTTTCTGGTGTGAACTGTTGGGAAATTGCCCTAAAGAACCTCTGTCTCGGGACACGGGTCTAAACTTGGCCAAGTTGTAAGCTTCTGGGAAATGGTATACCCACTATGAAGAAAGAGGGATAGAAGTTGGCATCCAAACAAGCTGCCACTGGATATGCTTTTGGTCCTTTGTAGTTTGTGTATAGTAAGTAATTGCTGGGTGCCAAATGTATGTACACACTGGGTAGGAGCTGAGAAACAGAGGGGGAAAGAATAGAATAAGGCTGTTCAGCAGGGAGGATTTCCAACATTTCCATTAATGCATCTCGTTCAAGAAACAGGTATCAGCTTTGCTGAGAGTGAAGTCCTCTAGGAGCAGATTCAGAGGTGAACTTCATTAACAGCAGTGGTAGAGGACTGGTTTGAATGCATCGACATCATAACCTGCCTGACGGCACACGAGCAATGCAGTGACACAAGAAAAGCTTTCCCAAAATGTTATCATATCTTTACTTTGAAGTCTTTTTCTCTTTAAGTAAAGCAATAATAATTTAACCTTTACAGTATTTGTTGTGTGAGATTTTAATTACAAAACACAAGTAATTGATTAATCCAAAGAAGATGGGATTCTGTGAAGCAAAACAGATAACACATAAGTAAATAGAAAGTAAATAGATTAGGACTCTCAAGGCAATATGAATTAACACACCTCTCAAATTCTCTGTGCAGCCTTAAGAGTTGTATCTGGTGCTGCTGCAGGATTCTTTCCCAACCTGTGTATTTCTCTAAATGCTTTTTAGCTTAAGTTTGTATTTTTCCTGCTTGGCTCTGTTGTAAATTCGCTTTGCAAAAGGCAACCCTTCAAGTGAGTCAGATGCAGTATTGATTTCATATTTAACTTCGTGTTTTAAGATGGAGGGAGATCACAGAATCACAGAATATTAGGGGTTGGAAGGGACCTCTGAGGATCATTGAATCCAATCCCCTGCCAGAGCAGGACCACAAACTAGGGCAGATCACTCAGAAAGGCAAACAGACAGGTCTTGAAAGTCTCCAGAGAAGAAGACTCCACAACCTCTCTGGGGAGCCTGTTCCAGTGCTCTGTAACCCTCACAGTAAAGAAGTTCTTCCCTATGTTGAGGTGGAACTTCCTGTGCTCAAGTTTGAATCCATTGTCCCTTGTCCTATCACTGGGCGCAAGTGAACAGAGGTTGTCCCTGCCTTCCTGACACCCAGCCCTCATGTGCTTATAGACATTAATTAGATCCCCCCTCAGTCATCTTCTCTCTAGACTGAAAAGCCCCAGGTCTCTCAGCCTTTCCTCATAAGGCAGGTGTTCCAGTCCCTTAATCATCCTTGTAGCCCTCTGTTGGACTCTCTCAAGTAGATCCCTGTCCCTCTTGAACTGAGGGGCCCAGAACTGGACACAATACTCCAAGTGAGGTCTCACCAGGGCTGAGTAGAGGGGGAGGAGAACCTCCCTCAATCTGCTGGAGACACTCTTCCTAGTGCATCCCAAGATACCATTGGCCTTCTTGGCCATGAGAGCAGATTGTTGTCCCATGGATAACTTGTTGTCTACCAGGACTCCAAGGTCCTTCTCCGTGGAGCAGATCACCTCCTAACCTGTGTTGTTGCTTTATGTTGTTCCTACCCAGGTGCAGGATTCTGCATTTGCTCTTGTTGAACCTCATGAGGTTCCTCTTTGCCCAGCTCTCCAGCCTGTCCAGGTCAAGCTGGATGGATGCACAGCCTTCAGGTGAATCAGCCAATCCTCCCAGCTTCGTGTCACCAGCAAATTTGCTGAGAACACACTCTGTCCTCTTATCCAGGTCATTGATAAAGATGTTGAACAGGACTGGACCCAGCACTGATCCCTGAGGGACTCCACTAGTTACAGGTCTCAGATAACCAAAAGCTCTGCTAGTTCTGCCAAATGTTTCAGGGAAAGATATGGCTATGAAGATTCAAGGCTTTCCAGAAATTCTCATAAGAGTTGGCACCTCTTTATGAGATGAACTCAAGCAACTTTTCTTGATGAAGACGGTATTCGTGTTTTTTTTCTGGGAATATGCTTATTGAGTCAGAGACCATGAAGTGTGGGTGTGCATTTACAGCATATTGTCTACTGGTTCCTCTTTTCAACAGAGGAATGCTAGGTGTGACATGCATGATAGTTTACTCAGGTGCATTCCTAATCTCTACTTTTGAAGTGGGAGTTAATTCATCAGATAGACATTCTTAATGCAGGAAGATGAAGACCCACCTGAAGACAAGTTGTATAAGATGGCAGTGCGGAAGGGTCTCTCATCTCTGCTTCAGATCTAAAGCAAAACACTCATTTTCTGGGTCACTTTTCATGGCTACAAGAAATCTGAAGAGTGATAAACTTTGTTTTATTCCCATGAGGAGAAGGCAGCCCGAATTTCAGAGCTTTTTGGTTTGCCCAGAAACATAAATTGGTAAAAAGTTTATGTTTGTCAGTGTGGAAGAAGGCTAGTGACAGGGAAGATTTACTTCTCATCAAGGTATCCGTCCCTTCACATTAGGCAAGTCACCTCTGCTGTTGGGTGAACATCTTGTTCTCATCTTCAGCTTTTTCTTACATGAAAAACAACTTGTTTCACGTAGGACAAGAGAGATTCTTCTCCCTCTTTTAGCTTGGTTTGTTTGGTTTTTTTTTTTTAATCTTGTCTTGGCTTTGCACACAGCAGCCACTCTGTATTCTTGGATCAATAGTTCATGGCAGAAGCTGCTTATTCCCTGCTCTCGGGAGACTGACTCAGAAATGTACAGAGCATATGTACCACTAAAACTATAAACCTTGTTTGGAAGTGGCAGTTTTCCAAGAGATTAGGAAGATGACATTTTTTTAAAAGTTTGTGATGTTGCCTCCTCATTAAAATTTTTCACTTGTTCCAAATTTTGACGTGTTTGTCTGCAGTTTAAAAAACAAATAAGCAAACAACCCTAAACAGTAAAAACTAAGCAAACAGGGTAGAAAATAATCCAAGCCAAATTCAGGTTTCCTCCTCTTGTTAATGCAAATGAAAAGTTTCAGCTACTATTTCTTACCTATATGTGTCCAGAAACCTATAAATGCAAATAAAAAGGAGGGAAAAGGGAAGACATAGGTGGAGAGAAGAAAGGTTTTGACTGCTCACTGAGTTGGGATGGCAATCTCAAAGTAATCTGTAAAGAGCTCTGTGTTAAGTGTTCAGGTGATGAAAGCAGGTGGTCACTCTGGGTTTGGTGGCAGTAATGATAAGAAAAGTTCAGAAAAAAAGGAAGTTCACTGTTCTCTACCTGTACAAGTCACCCTGTAAGGAAGTGCATGAATGAACAGTGTCTGCCACATCATCCATGTGATGGGCAATGGGCAGCAAGCTCCAGCAATGGTGCTGTGTGCCCCAAGAAAGCAGGATTAGCATTGCAGCAGCTGCTAGATGCACCTTTAGCAAAGCTTCCCTTCAGACCACAGCTGGGACTTGGTATCTTTAGAAATGCACAGCTACTTCAACTGATCATGTAATGTTTTTTAAACATCTATCTTCTTTAAAAAACATGTACTGTCCATCACAGACAAAAGGTGGGTTGCCACACTTCTCTGCAAGGTGTTGGTCAGGATCTAGACAACCAGAGCAAGATGAAATCTCCCTCTGCCTCAAGAAGCCACTACAGAGGATGCTTCCAGATAAACTGGGTTAATCAGGCCACTGTGATTTCAGAGGTCACTGCTCTGCCACCCTGTGAGAGGCCTATGGACTGTGCTAACTCCTGACTAGCTGTGCATCAGTGTGGTCTCAAAATATCTCTCCTATTGGATTCCCTCTGGATCAAAAGTCTTAAATGGTGCTGTTTTCTTTCACATCATCTAATACGTGCAGTAATTGACTGAGCCAAAGATCACCTGGTAGCTCTTTTTGCTCTGTGTAAGAAATAATCTTTAAGATCCAGCCCTCTTAGACTAATTAAGCAGAGATTGCCTCTAATCCCCTTCGAGCAGACCTCCCATTGCCCTGGCTTTGTGTGGACAGACTCCATAAAAGCTCTGGCCATTTCCTGATTGATGAAGCAACCATATACTGGCTGAGAAAAACATGCTGCCAAAGTTGTATCGGCAGGGTAATTCAGCATCTGTGCTTTCAGATTTGTTAGCATGCTCAGATGCATTATTTTTGCTGAGTTGCACCAAAAGCAAAGTGGCTTGATGCCCCGGAGTGTGATGTCCTGCTTGTGTTGGTTTCTAGTGCTATGAAGTGTTCACAATGCTGCACTGCAGGTAGATTTCTACCTGGCTTTCCCTGGGATGTGCCTCCTGAGCTCCACCCTGACAAGAGCCTTAACAAAACCTGTGCTGCTAAAGGTGTATAGGCAGGATAATTCAGCATCCATGCTGTTGGATTTATTAGAATGATTGGATGCATTAATTTTGATGAGTTGCACCAAGAGCAAAGTGGGTTGATGCTAACTGTGGTCAAGCTGCAGACCATAACACCTCGCAGGGTGGCTCAGGCCCTGGCTCTCCATGTGCCTGCCCAGCATCCAAGCCATAGCTCTCATGTCCTGGTGCTGCAAATAGTATTTCACAGTCCTGAGGAAACCTCTCCAGAGAGGACATACCAAGCAAGATGTGGAAGCCAGTTCACTACCTGGAGATGTTCAGGGCATGCAAAGAGGACTTAGGCAGCTGCAAGCTGCAAGCTGCTGAAGGTGCAGGAGATGATAGGACACCTTGCATCAGGGTAGCTCGTAGGATGTTTTCCCTCTCTCTGAATGTCTCTCTGCCAGCACATCTCAGGTTCTTCAAAGGACAGGAATATTTCTTACCTGCCCATCTCTCAATAGGCATGACTTAACTGCTGTCACTTGCAAAACGCTCAGTGCTGGCCCTTCTAATACCGACCAAAGCAACTGTCTGAAAGCGCAGGACAGGAGTTTTTCCTGTTGTTAATGGAAGAATCACTGAGACTGGAGGGTTTCTGAGGCTCCTACAGAAGAGCCAGATTAAAATCTAGTGAAACTTGGCAGGGCTCCTTGTCTAGTGATTACAGTAAAACAGCATATAAATGTCCTGCCAGGACCAGTCAGATGCTGATGGTAAAAACAGGCTTTTGAAGGCCTATCATAAAGTCTGTAAAAAATAAAATACCCTGGTAATATTTGTTGAGTGTGTCTAAGAAAGTGATAGTTGATCCTCAGTTAAAGTTAGTTTCCAGCTAAGACTGATTTTTCCAACTGCTTTCTTCTGCACACCTACTGTAAAAAGACTTTGGAAAAGGTGAGCACTTGCTTTTCCATCAGCTGAGTGTCTCAGAGGTGAGTTAAACTCAGGACCCCAGGAGCAAGGGATCTCAAATTACTTGTCCTTCCCAGCTTTTTTCTGTTGTGGCAGGGAGACACATTTGCACACATGTCATGTTCAAGCCTGGGAGTAAAAATCCTTCTCTCTGCTGATACTTAACAGACTCTTTACTAATAATTTATCCAGATAGGCATATAACCTCTATCATCAGCCTTTTGTTTTAATGGGCTTAACAATCACTTGCAGTGAAATTTGTTTTAAAACACATTATTTTTTTTAGCTTGTTGGTTGAGTTTATAGTCTGTATTTATATCATGCTCTCAGGCAATGATCTTAAACTCTTGAGCAAAATAGATGCCTTACATCCTCATTTCACACATATGGAAAGGAAGTCATAGAGACAATTACTCACCCAAAGGAGCGCTCCAGGGCACAACAGGCCCCCAAACTCATGTCTCTGAGCAAAATACCCTCCTGTAGTAACAATAAACTACAATAAATATTAAACTCTGAAACTAAAAGAACTTGAAAAGCACTGGTTTCAGAACCACTCTGCTTCTGAGTGTATGAACATATACAGAGTATAAGGCAACAGTGGAGGAAAGGAAGTTTGTATTGGTTTTGTTTGTTATAAAAACTCAGAACTTCAGTCTTTCTTCTTCCCTTGTTTGAAAAATCTCAATGAAGTAAGAAGTATGTCTGTAAGTCTTGTACTTATAAACAATAGTCTGGGCAAGCATAAACTCCACTCCAGTCCTTTTAGTGCTGTACGTGGTGAAAGAGACAAAAAGCATTTCAAGTGCTCAAATGGGGAATCTCCTAGAAAGGGGTGGCCTGAATAGAGACAGCCTTTGTGATGCCAGGGAAACAGGAGGTCAGGCTTAGTAGATTGGCTAGAATTATTTTATTATTTTTGATTGCTATAAACTGTGAAAGCAGTGTTTGTGCATAACAGCACATTTCTGCTCACAAATGTAATCATCAGAGGGAGCTTTAGGATGCTTTTTGGGGAGAGGGGTCTTCACATTCTGGCTTGGTGGATGGGAAAAAAGGAAGCAAGGAGGGGTCTTGTCTCTTGTACACGACTTGGTTCTCGATGCTGAATGCTTTCCCTGATCCTGAAGTGATGGGGCAGCAGGAGAAAATGGAGCAATGCTGTTTGAACCTGATCTCAGAGGTTACATATGTAAAAGCAAGCTCACCAGTCTGTCTGGCAGCGTGGTAATGAGTAGTTAGCCCCTTTGGAGACTCTCCAGCCCTCAACCAGGGAGGCAGATCTTCCTACAGCCAAAGATTGAAGCTTATGAGTGCATAGAATACTCTGAATGTAGTGAGGAGAGAGTGATTCCACAGACTTCAGTTGTCCTGCAAACCCCAGGAGATACGTGGGGAAAAAAAAGTAATAACAGTAACTGCTTTTACTGGTAGAGAAGTTTGCAGCTGGAGAGGGGGCAATAGGAGAATGACTACAGAAGTCAGTGTGTGAACTTCCCCCACAGAAACTATGGCAATCCAACAAAATCTATCAAAACATCCGTCTAAATGCTCGTTCTTGCCGAAAGAGGAAAGCAAAAGCGATACCTGAAATGCTTGGTCTCACTATCAAAATTGCCTGTGTCTGAGAGCTGCTCTGAAGGGTCCTTGTAAGGTGAGTCAAGCAAGGAGTTTTCACATACCTACAGGGAAATGCTTTCTTAGAGCTGCTAAAAACAATTTTTCCAAAAAGCTATGGCAGCAGAGTTATTGCACATACAGAGAACCCCAGCCACCTCCACTGGTGGCAGGCCCAGACATGGTGTGAATCCCTGGGAGCACAACCTTCTCCCTGGGATTGCCACTCACCAGGCCATAGCCTTGGGGGCCCCTTCCCTTTGCTGGTGGAAAAAGACTGGTGGCCAGGCCCCTGCTCCTCCACCTGCACCAGCACTCAGCCCTTCTGTGGGATGCATGCTAATACACCACCTCAAGATGAAAGCCTCATCTGCCAAACAGAGTTTTGTTTGCAACTTAGAATTGTAGAATGGCTTGGGTTGGAAGAGACCTTAAAGATCACGTAGTTCCAACCCCTCTGCATGGGCAGGGACACCTCCCACTAGACCAGGTTGCTCCAAACCCCATCCAACCTGGCTTTGAACACTGCTAGGGAGGGGACAGCCATGACGTCCCTGGGCAACCTGTTCCAGTGCCATTGTAAAAAGCTGTAGTCAGGGAAGCTCTTGTACTTGCAGCCCAAGCAAGTGACTCAGTCATTTTGCAAAGCATGCCGGTATGTCCTCACCTTTTTTCTTCTTCAATGAAGAGACACCTTTGCTTTTCAGGTGACAAAGAATGTACAAGCTCCTCTGAGGCCACATGTAAAACCTGCACTCATCACCTATCACACAGGCAATCGGTGTTAGAAATGGGAAGCAGCAAAGCATGGCCTCCCTGTTTGACCTTCCCTCAGAGTCAGCAGGTGCATCCCTAAGTGGGTGATTGTATTTCGTTGTGTTATTTTTCTCCTCGTATTTTCAAGCTAAAAGCAGCTTTCACCAAAGCCCTCACAGACTCTGTCACTCTCTCCTGTTTAGAGAGGTGATAAGTTTGAGTGACAACATGCTCTCTCCTTTCTCCACCCAATGGTTTTTGAATGAGATGTTCCATGTTTGCTGTGAGCATTGCCAGTGCTAATTGAGATTCATGGCACCAAGGCAGTGTTGATGGGATGCAAGGTCATAGGGTGTATCTATTCCCTGATTGAGCATGGCTTTTAGAAGCAACTTCCTTCCCTTGGCACTTGACGTGAATTTGAAATTCACTTCCTGTGCCTGCTCTGCAGGCATTTGAAATCCACCTTTTTGTGAACTCTCTTGTTGGTTGTCTTCCTGGGTAGCTGCTCTTCTGGGCAGCAAATGTGTGGTATGCTTGTGCAGGCTGCCCTCCTCTCTGCAAGCCTCTTCCAGGGCTGTGGAAAGTGATCTTTCTCCTGTACTCAGCACTAGTGAGGCTGTATCTTGAGTACTGTCTTCAGTTTTGGGCCCCTCACTGCAAGCAGGATATTGAGGGGCTGGAGCGTGTCCAGAGAAGGGCAATGAAGCTGGTGAAGGGTCTAGAGCACAAGTCTTACGAGGAGCGGCTGAGGGATCTGGGGTTGTTCAGCTTGGAGAAGAGGAGGCTGAGGGGAGACCTTATTGCTCTCTACAACTACCTGAAAGGAGGTTGTAGTGAGGTGGGGGTTGGTCTCTTCTCACTAGTAACAAGCAATAGAACAAGAAGAAATTACCTCAAGTTGTGTCAGGGGAAGTTTAGATTGGATATCAGGAAAAAAATCTTTACTGAAAGGGTTGTCAAGCACTGGAACAGGCTGCCCGGGGAAGTGGTTGAGTCACCATCCCCGAAGGCATTTAACACATGTAGGTGTGGTGCTTAGGGATGTGGTTTTTAGTGGGGCACTTGGCTGTGCTGGGTTAACGGTCGGACTTGATGATCTTAAAGGTCTCTTACAACCAGAACTATTTTATTATTCTATGAAGCCTTGAGCATCCCCCACCTGGAGCTACCCTGGACATTCATGCACACAGATCAAGTGATCACCAAGTCTTCAAGGCTGTACGACTGTTTGCCCAGCTGTGGTACTGCTTAATGTTAAATGGGGAATGCACTGAAGTGCTTCAATGAAATGCCATCCTACTTACAGTGCAGAAACCTGCTAAAGGACTTTTATCTTCCCACTGCTCCCGCCTCTACTCGGGGCAGGGCACCAAGCCTTGCTGTGGCCCTCTTCAGCACTAACAACTCTGGGACTTGGTCAGCAAAAACCACCCAGCAGAGGAGCCCACTGGCACTGTCAAACCTGTTGTTCCTACTCACTTAGTAAAGGCACTCAAGGCATTGAAATGGCAAGAGCAGGCAAAAGATGTTTCTGATTATCAACTGAAACAGGCAGGAGACAAAGGAGGAGGGAAAAATGATTCATTTTAATTCAGCAAGAAGTGGGGAATCAGGTATGGTCTCCTTCCAAACTGGCAACAGCAATTAATAGAGCTGTTAATGACCTGGAACAGCAGTGCACAGGCAGAACTGGCTGGTACCAAAATATAAGGCTAGCTTTATAAATACTGGGGAAGACTGGATGACTCTGGTGCTAAATGGGAAAAATAGATACACAGCACAATGGTGGGTAGAAATTCTATTCAAGATACACGTGGAAAAGGATGGTTTGAAAGTTTTGATTGTACAAGGACCATATGTCCTAAACCAGTTCAAGTCACTTTGAACCAGGCATCATTGCATTTTATTGTGCTCAGTAACCTGGCCTCAAAAGACAGCAAATCTGAAAACTGACAAACTATTAAGCGTCTTTATAAATGTCTTGTACCCACACCTGAAATACTTGCAGGGTGTGATTAACATGCTCTTTTCACAGCATGCATCAGAAACAGTAAAGTGAGCCAGAGACAAGAACGAGAAGGAGAAGCGATGCACAGAACTTCTGCAGTCAGCAGTGAAAAAATAAGTGTTCAGGTTGGAGATGAGGCTAATACAACGAGACTAAGAGGTGAAGATGTGACAGTCGGTGAGTGGTACAGTGAATGTAGATTCCGCAGAGTCCATGCACCTTCTCATATCAACACCAAAAGGGAAAACATCTGAAGACAGCATATATACAAAGCAGTGAAGTTTATTGCACATGGTAACCACAGTCAAGACATAGAAAACGCTGAAATGGGTGCAGCACTTAAACGGATAGTGATGGGGAGGAATAAAAGCAGTAACACCCATAATACTCCAGAGTTGTCCAAACCAATGTCTTGAAATTTCAGTAGCCACTGCTGGAAACAGGAAGAGGCAAAGCACGTCAAATGCTCTGCCTCAGGTGGGATGGCCTAGTGGAGTCAATCAATTTGACTTAATATGCTGATGCCAGGAATACTGCCTGACCCTTCCTGGTGACTTCTTCACCAAGCGACAGTGACAGCACAGGTATGGTACAAACATGATGAACAGAACCTGAAGGAGATCTAAAGTCCTTCCAGGAGCATGAAACATGCTGGATCTGGATCCTTTAAGGAAAACCAACTTGCTTTCAGTAGCGGTAAGGCTGAGAGCCCCAGCTCTTTCTGGAAACACAGTTGCTGCTTTGCATTTAATCCTGCTATTATTAATGATCGTCACACTCTGCCAACTGGTGGGTATCTGGCAACCTGTGTGTCTGAGTCAGATCTCCCTGCAGCGCCCGCTCCGAGCTGGCTCTAGCGCTGAAGCCATCTCCTTGTTGGAAACCTCCACAGAGGAGCCAGCCAGAGGACAGGCTGCAGTTCTGCTGACTAAAAGAGAAGTTTCTGGTGAGCAGGTTGGCACAGTGCTGGCTGTGCGCCCCATGCCTGTCCTCACACAGCCCTCACAGCCCAGCAGTGCTGTTGGCGATGCTTGGGTGGGGGCCCACCAGCAGCAGCTGCTGAGCAAGAAAGCAGAGGTTTCCCAGGCACCCCTGAAACAGTTGCCCCACCACTGTGGAGGTCTTGCCTATTCGTGCATTGCAAATGGCCTGAGATGCTTGTGTCCTGGCATCTGCATTGCTGCCTGGCATGTCATACAATGGAACCATAGAATGATAGAATGGTTTGGGTTGGAAGGGACTTTAGAGATCATCCAGTTCCAACCCCCTGGTCATGGACAGAGACACCTCCCACTAGACCAGGTTGCTCAAAGCCTCATCCAGCCTGGCCTTGAACACTTCCAGGGAGGGGACATCCACAGCTTCCCTGGGCCACGTGTTCCAGTGTCTCACCACCCTCACAGTAAAGAATTTCTTCTTAATATCAAACCTAAATCTCCCTCTTTCAGTTTGAAACCATTACCCTTGTCCTGTCAGTACCTGCCCTTATAAAAAGTCCCTCCCCAGCTTTGCTGTAGGCCCCTTCAGGTACTGGAAGGCCACTATGAGGTCTCTCCAGAACCTTCTCTTCTTCAGGCTGAACAGCCCCAACTCTCTCAGCCTGTCTTCATAGCAGAGGGGCTCCAGCCCTCTGATCATCTTCATGGCCCTCCTCTGGACTTGATCCAACAGCAACATGTCCTTCTTATGTTGAGGGCTCCAGAGCTGGTCACAGTACTCCACGTGGGGTCTCATAAGAACAGATTAGAGGGAGAGAATCACCTCCCTTGAACTGCTGGCCACACTTCTTCTGATGCAGCCCAGGACATAGCTGACTTTCTGGGCTGTAAACGCACATTGCCAGCTTATGTTGAGCTTCTCATCAACCAACACTCCCAAGTCCTTATCCTCAGGGCTGTTCTCAATCTACTCTCCACCCAGCCTGTATTTGTACTTGGAATTGCCCTGACCATGTCCTGCCTGCAGCAACTCCCTCCTGCTGCTATGTTTCCTTGGGAGTCAGAGGAGAACGGGACTGCAGTGTTCACACCAGTGCAAAGAAAGGCACATCAAAACCAATGGCAAACCCTTAAATTGCAGAGATTTTCAGTCTGTGGGCCTGGCTTGCCCAACAGAATATCTATTTTTCACTACAAGAAACCACCATGTAACATTAGCTGCGTAAGAGGGGAGAGGACAGGGAACAGGATGTACAGCATCATGAACATTGGGTAGGTTTCTCTGGGGTGCACATGCCTCATCTGGTACTCTTAAAGCAGATGGGAAATTGGTGACCATCTCCTGTGTGTGGCAAAAAGTCTTAGAGCAAGAAAAAGCAAAATAATGTATGCTTAAAACTCATCTAAAACTACTCAAGTATTTGCACACAGGAAACTGGAAAGCTCACTGCCAGCTCGTTCTGTAAGCTGATCTCTGACAAGAGCGGCAAAATGCACCTAAGTTTTAAACTCAGCTTCTTCATAAAGAAACACTGTGCCTGGCTGGGACTTATTCTAATGTAGGCCATGTGCAAACAGCAACACTGACCTTGCGTGCCAAAAAACGAGGCTCATTTGAGCCTTGTGTTACTGTGCTCTGCTTACAGGCAAATAAAGATAATTTCTCTGGATTGTTACTATTTGCTTTGCCAGCTGTCCCTCAAGGCACTGGAGCAGATAATCTGAATGGCCTGGTAGCAGTTCTGTTGCAAAATCATTGCTACCCAGTTGTCAATTAACAGCAAAAAAACATCATCCTTGCTGGATGGAGGTGGGCTGACCATCATCTCTAAGGTTCCCCCAGGTGGTTGCCCATGCCTGTGCAAAGGAGTAGGGCTTTATGGTGGGAGCAGGGAGTGGTGTAAGGAGCACGTGTCTCTGCAGGGAAGGACTTGGCAGCACCTGGCCTGTTTCCAATGGTCCCACTTGCATCAAATAGTGGGCAAATACAGGCAGTCACAGCCCTCTTTGCAGGATGGGAAGCTTTGTTGTGAATTCCTCATACCAGTAATTTAAGGACCACCACCCTAAGTGATGTTGCAGGAGGACACTGGCCAGGATGGCAGCTGAAGCCAACTGGCTGCTCAGGGTAAAAACCCCCCCCAGATAAGTGCTTCAGCACAAACAGTAAATCAGGGCCTGATGCTGCCCAAGTTTTCACTTCGAGGTTTTGTGAGTCCTTTCAGTGTGTTTTGCTGGCAGAGGATGAGCAGACAGTCAAGGAAGGCACCCTGACCCACTTCAGCACGTCACAGAAATAACCTGCAGATTCACTGCCTCTGAGTTCTGCTTCCCCTTGCAGCACACGGTGGCATTTGCCAAGGTGCAGAGAGAGGACCAGCAGCATCCAGCACCCTACAGCCTCATCGCAGCCAGAATTAGGAGGAGGCAGTGTGGCGATGCCATCGTGCAGCACCAGATCCGCTGATTGCATTTTTTTTCACTCATGCTCCTGCCACATTCCACACAACACTGGATGAGATGCTGCATTAAAAATAGCACCCTGTAGAAGGAACAGGCAAAGCAGCAGGGTGAGCTGCACACGTTGCTTTTGCTCCTGTGAGGACAGGATTGTCGTATTCAATGTACTGGCAAGAGAAGCTGGGTTCTGCTCAAACACCCTGACCTCCTCTCTTTGGACCCATTCTGTCACCTTCCATTCCCATCCCCAAAATACTTTAAAAAGATGCTTAAGAAGTTATTTTTCAAGAAGGGGAAATTAAGTCTGAATGAAAAAAAAAAAAAAAGCATACCATCGCTTCTGCTATTCAAGCACAACAGGGTGACTTAACTACTGTTCCAGCAACTTATGTAGTTTAAGCAAAACCTAATTATTTCCTTCTACCTCTAGCTTCATGTCTTAGAGTTAAAACAGAAAAAATAAGCTGCTTTTCAGGAGAGAACTTGGTACCACTGGAAAAATGTGCCTGGCAGTCTCCCCAAAATCCTCATCATTTTTATTGCAATGTTCATGTTTGTTTTCACTCTCCCTTTTGTTAAACGTTTTAGGCAACTCAAATGAAGCCCTCCCCATCAAACCAGCCCTTTAGCAGTAATGACATAAATTACATTGTTCTCCTGGGCTCGCAGCACCCAGCTATTAAATCTAACCATGGGAGCTTGGCAAATCTTTTCATATGCAAGGCAGCTGTTTCCTTTCTCCCCTGCCTTCACCCTCCACCCCCTTTTTTGCCTTGCATGAGCACGATGTGCGCTCTGAGGGACTGTAGGCACCCAAACCCCTTTGCCTAAAGCGCTCTGTCTGAAGCCATCAGTCTTCCTGAAATACTCTGTGCCCACGTGGGGCACAGACCAGCTCTTGATCCCAGCCCGTCACACCCCTCCAGGGACACAAAGTTCAGGTGCCCGAAGTGGTTTGATGGAACTAGATGATCATTAAGGTCCCTGCCAACTCAAACCATTCTATGACTCTATGATTCTATGAAATAAACAGAACAGCACTTAAATGGGATTTGTTAGTAGATAAGCAAAGTTAAACAGGTTAAGTTGTGGAAACAAAAGTCTCTGTGTTCATATCTCTAAGCTAATAGATACCTGAATGTCCACATCAGGGATAAATGTTCCTGTGAGACGTATTTGCTGGTGCTGCAGTGCAGAAAGACAGGCATTGCAACCCTTCACCTCCACAAGCAAAACCTACCTGTACTCGGAAGGGAGGGAAAAATTTTTCCTTCTGAGTTTCAGAAAGCTATTTTTGAGACAGAAATCAGAGGTGGCAGTAACGGCAAGGAAAGCGTACGTACCTCCCTTGCAGCTTAGCTGGACAAAAGGAGAAGCAGCACCAAGCCATTCTGTTCAGGCCAACAGAGGGAGGGACAGCACCACATGGTTACACAGATGCTATCCCCAACACAACACATGCTTTCTCCCCAGATACTGAACGGTACAAGTAATAGAAAGGAAATAGAGCCTATTTCGCAGCCACTGTGCTTGCCACCCAACCATTGTGCTGACCTGCCCCAGCTGTGGCACAATATGTGGGGCAGGGAAGGAGCTGTCGCTGGTCTCCCTCCAGTTCTAGCACAAGAAGCATGAGGTGGCAGCAGTAGCTTCTCCAGCTCAAGGATGGATGAAGAAAATGTGCAAGAGGGGGTAACTATCATTAGCTTTGGCTGGGCCTGGGACTGACCTTGCAGAAAGCCTCCACCTGTTTACAAAGTGCCTGGGTTTGCAGGCGCAATAATTTAGAAAACCCTTGGGGATGATGAAGGCTTTATTTGTCATCAAAGTTGGGATTCAGCTTCAGTAGATGGACTCCTAAATTTATTCCTCTCACCTTCTAGTGGACACCTAAATCTAGTAATCTGAAGCATTCTTCAGGCTTCTTTAAAAATAGTGGGGTGTAGGTACCTGGTTTGTCTTTAGTCATCTACGTTTACATATTTAGGTAACCACCTTTTGAAGAGGAATCCCGCCCCAGATGTTCATTATTGCCCTTTGGTGGGGAAGGCAGCCTCATAAAGGATGAGCACACCCACTCCATTTCATGGCAATGTCCCCAAGGATTTTAGCTTAATGAAGTGATGCCAAAGTGACATGACAAGTGTTCACATGCGTCGTGATGAGGTCCCGCTGTCACGGTGAAAACCCCAGCAAGCGGGGGGAATAGTCCACTACCAGGACCTGTGACTACTAAAATAGCTCAATCTATGGCTGCAAGCACCTTTTGGTCTGAAGGCTTGTTTCCACATCATCACACCAATTGGTTTTGCTCCTGCTCTTCTTGGACCAATTCTTCCCTGCCAGGGTTACTTCTGGCCAGCCTGAGAGGTGCAACAATCCATGTGATCCCAACAAGAGTCAGAGGCACTGCTATGTCAGTAATTCCAGCCACAGTCAGAGGCCAGGAGACATAAGTTGTCCTGTACATCTACACCCGACTCAATAGCCTTAAACCAGAAAAGTCACAGGAACCTGCAACAGTGTATAATACACAACAACTTGCTCACAGGATGAAGTAAGCCATTTTCTAGTTCATCAACTAACTGCTGAACAAGTAAACTCCAATAAAAGCTAAATGAAAGTGTGTTGCAGTCCGAGTTCGACCCGGGCTGGATAACTCGAGTTGAGTCATGGATCGCCCCTTCTCTTCTCCTCAATTAAAGGAGGAATAGCCCCAAATCGGCTGGTTTTAATTTCCCAGTGGGTCCGTCCCTAGCTTGGGACCAGCTGGCTACACCGGGTATGTCTATAGAACACAAACCCTGCCCAGATGCGCGCGTGCACCGGCACAAACACAAAGACTATGTGCTTAAAACACCATTTTACTGTAACAGCTTTGGAGCAGAGGGAGTATGTGGGGGGGAGAGGATATGCAAATGTAGGTACAGGAGACAAACGTGGGGGGTGTAACTTGTGACAGATAAAGAAAGAAACACTATTATAGTTGGGGGTAGGGTGCGCGGCGAGTTTCCCATATAGGATAAACGAGGTGCGTGTGTGTATGTGGCCGACTACTTTTGCCTGGGGAAAAGCATGCAAGGAAAGGAAAGATTCTTACAGGCTCAGAAGCAATGACAGGTTTGGCGGCGTCTGTGGCTTTAAGAGCGGGCTTTCGGTGAGCACAGTTTTCAGCGAGCGTGGCTCGGGCAGGTTGCTCGGGCAGGGGGCTCGGGCAGCGAGCGCGGCTGTAGCTGCAGCGGGACACGGTGACGAGCGGCCACACGCTGGAGCTGCAGCGCAGGCGGCTGCGGCACGTGCTGGCGATGGCCCGTGGTGGCTGCCTCGGCCTGGGCAGCAGTGGCTGTGGCAAATGGCTACAACCGGCTGGAGCTGCACCCACTGGCCTGGGAGCACTGATAACGGAGGGTTTTGGGGAGTGAGCAGTGATTCCAGCTCTTTCAGCTTTTTTAGTGTGCTCTAGCTCTCTTCGCCGTTTCTTCAGCTCCTTTCACGCACTTCCTCGGCGAGCAGGCTCCACGAGAAGAGGCAGGAGTGCAAGCAAGCAGGAAGCAGGGAATAGCAGCAGTGCAGGGGTCCAGGGAGTATAGCCAGAGGTATAGCAGAAGTCCCACCCAGCAACCGAACGCTCTGTGTGATTCTGTGTTCTATTCCTTTTTTTTCTTCTCCCTCCTTCCTGTCAGCAGCAAAGAACAATGGGCACAAACGACAGATAACGATCCATAATGGCCGTCCTATTTACATGTTTATGCAGGCTGGTCTGGCCTTTTGTCTCAGTCCTCAGCTCCTACCTGTGGCTCCTGTAACACTACCATGCTCCAGCCAAAGGCTGGGTCCTGGCTGCAAACATAGCAAGGGGGGCAGGGGTCTCTGCCCTTCACTGTGTAAATCCCAGCCGCACCCGCCCAGGGTTGTCACCGCTTAGTTGTTTTTTTCTTTTTTCGACTTTTACTCTCTCTATTGCAATCAATTTGTGTGAGAGACATACCTTTTGTGGAGGCCAGTCCTCCACAAAGTGAATTAAAGCAGTTAATCTACTTTTCTGCTTGATTAGCTCACACCAAATAATCACCAAATTCTTAAAAGTTATCAATAATAACATTGAAAAGGAATAGCTGCACTTCCTCAGGGATCCAGGACAAGGAAAACTCGAGTCATCCCCCACGGCTGCAGGGCATGAACTAAACATCACCACATTCGTGCTCCAATAGTAGAGATTTCCAGGAATAGGACTCCTTTTGGCAAAGGGCCTCCACCTGCATGCCTAAGCTACCAGTCTGGCTGGACTAATGCTGGTCAGCCTAGAAATGGAAGAGTTTTCAAAAACAGACGAGAAGGTTATGTGAGACTTAGGGAAGCCATGTGTTTGGTTTTACTACAGAGACAGAGAAAAATAATTTAAAAGCAGATATATCAATGGACAAAGGAATGAGAAAAGGAAGGACAGAAGGAAAATCCTACTGTTGGAAAAAGAAAACCCAAACTTTAACTTAGCCAGAAACGCAGAGGGGGAAGGACTGGGCATGCTACATGTAGGAATGTGGGCAAGACCAGATAACAAAACTGCAGTGCTTGCACACTCATTAGGGTGCTGGTCAGTGAGTGAACAGAGGTAAGAACATGTAGATGTTGTACAGACAATGGTGGAGCAATAGCAACAACCACGATGGGTAGATAGAAGATCATAGATGGATAGTTAGACAGATAGACAGAAAGAACAAATGACCAATCCGTGAGCTGTTAAGGAAACAGAGAAAAAGTAAGAAGAGGAGCGTGGCATTATCTGTTAATGATAATAATAATTGCAAGAGATGGTTAAGGAACGAGGGACTGTGAAAAGGGCTCATTGTGCTATGCCACACGCTCCTGGTACTGCAGTTAGAAGTGGGAAAAAGCTTTGTGGTTTCATCAGAAATAGGTGCTCTTGGGAATCACAGCATTGCAAAGACATTGCAAAGTTCACAGTTGCTAACTGAAAAATAGTCAGCAGCCCCAGGTATTCTTGGATGCAGCAGGTCACTTGTCATTGAGTCAATCAAGGGTGACATTAACTTAACCTACTTTGCTAGCCATGCAACTGGTTATAGAAAAACTCATTGTGGAGGATGACCTTGGACCAAGTGGACATGAGCAGATTGGTTTAAGTTAATGGAAAGATAACAAAAGTAAACAATAACAAGATAAGAGAAAGAGAGAACTTTGACTTTCTGTTGTCATGGCTGTTGTATCCTGCCATGTTTCTTGCTCCTGCCATGTGCCACCTCTCCCATCATATCAATGCAGATGTTTATGTGGTGGCATCATGGCCCTGGACCAAGGAGACTGCATGGTGAGGAAGAGTGTTCAGCAGAAAATGAGGAGCTGGTGAGGTTGGCTCAGCTGTGGCAGGCAGAAGAGGTTAAGGAATGGCCCATTGTGGGTGGGGAAGGGATCTCTGCCACCACTGCTGTCCCTCTGCGCTTCATCCTGGCCAAAGCACCAGAGGCCACCAGGATATGGTACCCCAGGCAGGGAGGAAAAGAGACATGGAAAAACTCCAGGTTTAACAGGACACATCATAACTGTCTCACAAATGCTCTTATGAATGGAGACCAAGAAAGAAAAAAAGGAAAGGGAAAAGAAAGAAACCGTGCAGTTGAGATCAGACTGTCTATGGCTTATGTGATAGGTTAATGCCAGCTGGGTCTGGTTGGACCTTGCAAAGAAATAATTAGTAGAGACCTCTGTAGCCCTTGCATCCTCTTAGAAGTGTTTAAGAATGTGAAAATGCTGTGTACAACTGGGACAAGAAGAAGTGGCCCACTCTTGCAGCAAGGGAGGGATCAGACAAAAATTTACCAGATTGCTTAACCCGTACTGAAATCAGCAGCTTAACTTTTCAACTAAGGGGATTGAAAGATGATGCTAATAAGCAAATTTTCCTAAGGGCAAACAAAATGCTGTCTGGGAGCTTGAGTGCTTGGAACTGGAGGCATTGCAGATGGCTGCTGGTGGGGTGGCCACAGTGACAGTGGCCCCCAGCTCTGTGGGAAGCCCTGCCTAGTCTTGGCAGCTCCAGTGCCATCCCCCTGGGTCTGGGCCAGGCAGCTGGGAACCCATCATAGCCTCTGGTTCTGGACTTTGCATATCCTTGCAAGCAAACAAACACAACTGCTTCAAAGACACTTGATTCCTCCTGTTGTTTGATCCTCCTAAATGAAATTATCTGTGAGATCCTGACATTCAGCTTCCTGCTATGGTTAAAAGGAGTAACAATTTATTTAGGTCTCAAAAATAAGAGACTAGCTTGTCTCTGCTGTTCAATAAGAATAATTACCTAGACTGTAGGGTCAGAGCCAAGATGACTAATGGAAATGTTCAGAGAAATGGAAATTACCCTGCTACAGATTGAAGCTAAACTAAGAGTTTAATATATTCCATCTAGAAAGACCAGATAATCTCCATCCCCAGTGTTGAGGGAACTGGCCCATGAAATTGCCAGTCTGATAGTAAGGATTTCTGATCTATCAAATCAGAGAGATACCATAACACAGAAACCCAGCTAGTATGAGAAATGGGAGGGAGTGATCCAAGCTGTTCAGAGGCTCACTAATCCAACCTCATCAGTTTACAACCCTGTGAAACACATTTTGAGTGAACAAGTAATTGAAGACATAGCAGAAAGGGAGGCTAAAATGTAGCACAGATCAACTAAAGGTCATCCACATGACAGTCTTACTGGTTCAGCCTCCATAGACCTGGTGGATAACTACAGGTTACTTGTGGTAAACATGGGAGCAAACCTGTTGCCTGTCCCTGGATGCCTAAGCCTTGGTGGCAAGGCAGGAGGGCAGTGGTGGCACACACCTTGCTCCAGGGAGGCAGCCTACCATTGCCTGTGACTAGTAACTGAGGTACACGAGAGAGGCTACTTCGACCACCTTTATTATGGTCCAAGTGTGTCACCTTGTGCAAATGTGCAACACCCTTACCCAAGTACATCTGGCTTGGAGAAAACAGCATCCCAAAAATTAAGCAATTTGGTCAGAAAGCCCATTAATATTTTCCACTAGTGGGTGAACGCAAGGGCACTAACCTATAAGTTTGTAAAAACACCTGTCTCAAAGTTAATTTCTTTTTCTGAAGGGCAAAGGTACTTGAAACCTGGACCTGTGTCAGTAGCAAACAGGCAACTGTACAGTCTCAGGCCCGTGAAGGAAGTGATGAGCTCTGCTCTATGATCAGAGACCTCTCTTTGGTTTTGGTGCTCACTAATTCAACTTTGAACAGCTTTGTTGATATACCCAGCCTTGATGGGTTTTCCAGCATGAAAAATATATAGATTTTATATGCAAGGCTAGCATAAATTTAGCAACTCCTTCTTTCCAGTGTAAAGAGTCTCCTCTGGAGACTTTCAAGACTATTCCTGTGTGATCTGCCCTAGATGTTCCTGCTGCAGCAGGGAGGTTGGACTTGATGATCTTCAGAGGTCCCTTCCAACCCCTATGATTCTATGATTCTATGATTTTTCTTTTTTAGAGGCCACTGGCAGATAACATTTAATGAGGCTTATTGTTTTATCATGGAAATTTTGCTCAACTTGGCTTTTGTAGCTTTATAAACATCTGCCCTGGTTGGTCTTCTGTGAGACTGATGGCACTGCAAGGCCACACAGACGTCGGTGCTGGAAGGTGGCAGGTGGGAGTGACAGGAGGAGGTGAAATACTCTCAACCTGCAGTCTCCCTGCAAGGGGTCCACTGCCTGGACTACCCGCCCCCCCCCCCCAGATGCCACATCCCACCAGTGCTGCACAGATTGCTAGGAGGCATTGTAGGGGTTTTTTTTGTCGTTGCCGAAGACAGTCTCAGTCTGAACAGGAGATATTCCAAGTCTTAGAACTCTTCAGAAGAAAGCCTTGGTTGAAAATGTTATTTACAGCCTGATGTAGATGTACAGATGTACATCACAGCACTTTCATGGGGCTGGTCCTCCTAGGCAGACTGTCCCACATCTCATTGCGTGTTGCTGCCAAAACATTTTGACCCTTGTTCAACAAAGTGCAGACCAAAATGAACGGTGTGATCTTCTACTGATCTTCTACTAATCAATTATTTCTGAGTTCCCATGCTTCAGCCTAGCTCTGCCATAATTCCCCCATGGAGAGCAGTACGGTAGCCAATAGATATGTAGAGAATTAAGGGTTTAGTGCTGCATTAATTCTACTAAAAGACTAGGGTAACATCAAGGAAAAAAAGAAGTAGAAAAAAACGAGAAAGTATTGCTGTGACTGTTTCCCCAAACCACCTGTTTTCTGGACTGACCCATGATTGCAGAACACCAAAAAAAAAATACTCTCAGTGCCGGCATCTCCATCTCTGTTTCCATACACACACACAATAGTTCCTCACATAGATCTGGGCAGCTGGAAGGAGGATCTCAGAGGGATTGGTTTCCCGTATCCCTTCACTTCTTTTCCTTGCTCTAGACACAGCTTTTCTCAGACTTGCTGCCTTCCTTCAAGACTTTTTTGCACTTTTGTTTCTTTAATTTAAGAGCAGAGCCCCTGTTAAACCAGAGCTCAAGGAGCTCAGGGCAGTACGCATGCACTTGCCAGAACTGCTTGTCAAAGCACCGTGGGGCACTGCTCACCAAGGTGCCTGTGTTATAAGGACATTTCTGTTAGTTTTTGACCTGTAAAAACTGCCTCCCAGCTCCATGCCTGGCCAGCCCCAGTGTCCCAGAGAGTAGCAAGGCCGGCATTTACTTCCCTTGCAGCTGCAAGAGCAGCCGTGGCTTGAGGTGGGACTCGACAGAGAGGCTGCAGTCACTTCTACCTCACCAATGCTCCCACAGCTGCCTGCTCTGCCTAGAGCTGCCACAGGGGTGACCGGGAGGGTCCCGTGGGACCAAGCCCCTAGGGAGGCCTCTAGGAACCAAAACCAAGTGAGGGTCATTCTCCTTGGGTACTTTCTGCCCGAAAGCATTTTGATAAATCCAGAGTATCCTATTAGAACATACTGATGTATTGATTTTTATTTTAATTTTTTTTTTATAATGAGGGAAGAAAAAAAAAACCTAAATATTTTGAGCAGCTTGAGATGTTATCTCCTAACATATTTTCTCCCCCATACCATAACCATATTTTTTCCCCCCATATATGGGGATGTGTAGAGAAACAGATACTTTTTAATACGTGTTTTCTTAATAAATGTTCCAAAATCTTTTCCCAATGAAAAAGATCCCAGCTCTAAATTAAAATATTTTTTTCTGACCCCAAAGAGATTCTTTTCCACCAGAAATGTGGTCTATGGGGAAACTTCAAACTCGCTTCAATCTGGAATGAAAACAATGTCAAAAATCTTGGAATCTGTCACAAGCTGGAAATTTGGACTCCCACCATAGGAGTTTGGAGACTTCTATCCCCTGTGAGCAGGCTGGGTAAAGAAGGGCTGCTCTGCTCCACAGCAGACTCCCAACCCACACAAGGTGGAAAAAGCTGAAAAACATCCCCCAGGGCCTGTTCTGGGGGAGCTGTGGCCACCCTCATCTCCTGGTAATGGGACACGGGGGCATTGTGTTTCCTTTGGACGGGCAAGCACTAGTGAGCCCTGGCCAAGAGCTCACTCTAACCTCCTGGATGCTCTTGCTGAGATTTCCAAATTGGCTGAGATCTTCTGTGTTGCCTTCCCACCCCACTGATGGCAGCCACAACCCCAGGCTTTGCTGGAGAGGCCTATCTCCTTCCATTCTGCCACGTCTAAGGCAACAAGGGAGAAAAACAGGCAGAGCTGAGGTCTTCCAGGAACTCATCAGCCCTTCAGAAATTACATTTTCCAGTGCAGAAGAGTGTTGCTGAGGCAGGTACTCCAGGTAGCAGGTCTCCTGCACAAGGTCCTTAGAGAATTCCCCTTAATTTATTCTTTACTGACACTTTTCTGCAGGGAAAACAGCAATTTTATTAATTCAACAGCTCTGTGCACACACAAAACCACCTAGCTGACGGCCAGACTACTCACAGTACCAGCAGACAGCAATGTATACTGTTTCACCCTTTGACTGTGGTGCTATCACATTTCAACTTCATATACATTTGTTTTATGTTCATATATGTTTGTTTTATGTAAATACAGATTTACATACTTTTTATATTTGTGTGTATATAAATATATATACACACGCACAGAGATGAAGACACATATATAACTATAGATAGATACAATGCACAGCACTTGTAGTTTTAAGCACAGTCACATCCTTAGCAATGGCTGCATCACGACTGGTCGGGGTGAGTCATAGACTTCGAAGCACATGAATACACTTGTATTTTGGCTGACCTCATTAGGTACCTATTCTGGATATGACTTTAAAAAGGATCATGCTAAGTTAAAGAAAGCATCTCCCTTGCAGTGTGGATCAGAAATACAGGCCTTTGAATAAAACCAGAGGAAGAAGAACAGCATGAGCAACCAGATAAAGCTCAGCAAGTACTTCAGGCCGCTAGCAAACAGCCTGAAATCTGGTATTTCTCACAGGTACAGTGGCTGCCTGGCAGCATCTGACTGTCCTGGGGGGTGATGTCCAGCCCCTCCAAGCAGCATCCTTGGCACCCAACCAGCCCCTCACAAATATAAAAATATTTCTTTGGTTTTCATAGAATGTTAGAATGGTTAGGTGGGGACCTTGAAGATCACCTAGTTCCCACCCACCTGCATGGGCAAGGACACATGCCACCAGAACAGGTTGCTCCAAGCCCCATCCAACCTGCCATTGAACACTTCCAGAGATGGGGCCTCTACAGCTTCTCTGGGCAACCTCTGCCAGTGTCTCACCACCCTTGTAGTCAAGAATTTCCTCCTAATGTCTAATCTAAATCTACCCTTTTCCAGCTTAAAATCATTTCCCCCCCCCCTTCTCCTCTCACTACATGCCCTTGTAAAAAGTCCCTCCCCAGCTTTCCCATAGGCCCCTTCAAGTACTGGAAGGCCACTATGAGGTGTCTTAGAAGCCTTGTCTTCTCCAGGCTGAACAGCCCCAACCCCTTATTCTCTTTGTATTTGCTAAACAGCTCGGAGGGCTCTTTTGGCCATAAACATGCTGTGTCTTGAGGCACCCTTGCTGTTTTAGGTCTGCCGATCATATGACAGCAAGAAATGCAAAGCAGTTCAGAGTGAGGCAGCACGGGGCTATTTTAGCTTGTGTGATCCCATTTTAGACCAGTGGCAATTCGCTTTCACCCTCTGCAGGAGTTACGTTAGCAGGGTGTGAGCCTATACCCAAAAATTATCAAAAGTTTTTTGATATTGTCAGTTTTTTTTCTGTTCTCAAGCCTGTAAACACACTCTTGTGTTCAGCTGAGTGCAGAGAAATGCCTTTGGCTTCAGTGAAACTAATGACGGTGCCAGATAGTTGACGGTAGCGACAGGCAGCGCACCAGAGCGGGCTTAGCCTCTCTTTGTGGGGAAAGGTAGAAAGAAACAATATAAATAAAGCCCAAACAATGACAACGCTGATAGTCAACAGATTTTTGTTCTCAGAAACTCAGATCTGGAGCTCTGCAAAGAGAAATGTTCTCAACTACTAAAAGCAGATCTGGAAAACAGCTGGTTTCTAAGATGATGAACTAGGAATAAAGTATTTCAACAGGGGAAGGGGCTTCTGTAATGGATGGGTGACAGATACTTTAGAAAAAAAATATGGATATGATAAGCAAAGTGAGGAGCAGAATAAAAGACAGGGAAGATACTCTGGGAAAACTATTAAATACCACAATGGGGATTTTAAAGCTCTTCTTAAACTGCAGGCTGACCTCATGAAGTGAAAGGGAAAAAAATGTGAGCTCTAAAGGAAAACAGAAACACACGCGGAAAGGCAGAGGAGTGTTTCTGTAAGCCCAGCACAGACAGTTTTGCTGAGTATGGGCAGAAAATGGATCTGCATTTTTTTTGTTGTCTTTCCCAAAAGCAATTTCAAGATTAATCAGCCCTGCCAGAAATTTCCCCGCAGTTGGGCTGGTGCCCACCCTCTACAGGAGCCAGGCCCTCAGGGAGGAAGCAGCCGGGGACCTGCAGCCCCTCTGCCACCTTCCGGGACCTGAAGACAGGTCCACTATCTTCCCACCCTTCCCACACCCCAGAGAAGGAAGAGGCTGTGTGGAAGGGGTCATCCACGCATGGTATGGTGGCATTGGCATGGGTCTGGCACAAGAAATACAGTAAGGCTCCACAGACACCTGCACTTGCTCTACCTTCTCCATCATGCTGGCTCAGCTCATGGGCCTCCTCATTGTGAGCCCAGCACCAGAACTCATGCAGAAAGCATATGCTGTGCTCTTCTGTCCCTTTGAACCTGTGATGGTAAGACATGAGAAGGAGGAGGCTGGACAGAGTAACTACGGAAAAGCAATCTTCAAAAAGCCCATCAGTAGCAGTAACAAAGTTGGTTTCTTTGCAGTGGTTGCTGTCAGTAGTGAGGACAGGAGATTATATGAAACTTGTCTCTTCATCAAAGCCTGAGGGTCAGGGGAGGAGGAGGAGTGTGTCTCTGGAGAGCCTTTCCAGACCTGCAGGTTCCCAGGTGACCACTGGTGATGCTGCCCCAGCCATGGTATGATGAGTGTTAGAGCCCAAGGCAGTGATCCATCCATTCACCTACAAAGCCTAGCCTTGTTCTCTCAAATAAGAACTGGGCAGCAGCAGCAGCAACAACAGATGCCCAGAGGCTGCAGAAATGAGGTGGCTGACTAAATGCCATAGTTCTGCTTGCCCCCACCCCCCCCTCATTCCAGATGCAAGCTCCAAGCCTGAGGGTCCTGTTTGGAGAAGAATAGTAGGAAGGTCAGGACCTGGCTTGTATGGACACAAACTACCAATCTGGGATGGGATCTCAGGCCAGCTCTATTCTGGCACCGCTTCACTCCTCTCACAGGGAGGGGTGTGGTTTTTTATTAAAATGCTGGTATTAGCAACAGGTAAAACAAGGAGTTCAGCTGGTGAGCCTGCCAGGCTGGTTAGCTGCTGCAAAGGCATCTCACACCAGTGGTGAGCCCCAGGGCACCTCTCGGATTAAAAGGTTTGCCAATTACAGAAAACACCCATGCTCCACCTGGTTCTGTTCGAGGGGGACTGGGCACCCATCACAATCGTGTCAAAAAGCATATGTCTCTGCTGCGGGCTGGGCAACACCTGCTGAGCTCCCCAACCACGACACACATGCCTCAGAGGACAGAGCTTTCCTTGTCCCAAACCTGCCTGGCTTTAACCGTGGGACCATCAGCATCAACCTGCTGGCTGTCACCACAGGAGCTGAGGAAACAGGACCACAAGCAAGCATTCACAAAGCCACTAACCTCTCTGCTATTAAAGCAGCTCCAAAAGATGACAGCAACATTATAGGTATATTTTTATATATGAATGTATAGAGTTATCAGCAGAGTGCTGATGACAGCAGTCTAGAGGAAATGCAAGGCCAGGGAGCTTTGCTGCGTGGACAGGAGCCAGGCAGTTCCAGCCACTCTTGGGAGCAGAGTCCCTCCTCCCCTTCTTTTATTTAGTGACTGCATTTACAAAAACAGGCCAGGATCCCTGCAAGAGTCAGCCTCACAGGCTCTCTAAAATAGGTGCATGAGGACCAGCAAACATGGACAGTTTGGGTAAGAGCCTGGTCATCTTCCACAAACTCACAGACAGAAGTTGTTTCTTTGCTTCAGTCGTGTTTCTCTAATTGAACTTCAGAAATATCCACATTACCATTTTGCCCGGGGTTCGTTGGAGCTGGCCAACAGCCATTGTGGTAGCAAGGAGCAGAGCAAGGTGTGTGCTCCCCTCCATGCCCTGCTGCAGGCATGCTAGGATTTGTGTGGCTGAAGCATTTCTTTCCAGGGCTCTGCAGGGAGATTACCACTCCATTCAGGCTGTGAGGCACCAGGGCAGGGCAGAACAAACCTGGCCAGGCTTGTCCTCTTCCTGTCGTAGAGTGCCCACAGTAAGACTGCAAGGAAAAGGATGAGTTTTTTGTATTCAAAAGTGAAAGAAAACACCTCCCTGAACCTACTTATGTTATTTTTTATGAGCTGAGCATTGCTGTAGCCTGCTGCACCTCTAAATTAAAACTTACAAATCATGTGGAGATGCTTGTTGGTGTCTCATTCTTCTTTCTGTTTCCATTCATTTAATTTCATTGTTAAATATGTGGCATACCACTGTACTTTTGAGTAAAACATATAGCTGTGAAGGAATTTTTCCCCAGGAGGGATGAAGTGTCTCGTACCAGCCTGCTGTGAAACCTTCCCCCTCCCCTGCCACCCTGCCAAGGTGGCACGTCACTGGGCAGATGTGGGGCTGGGGCTGGCCTCCACCTTGTGGAAGGAGCACCCCATGCCCTGGTTTTCTCTGCCATCAGCCTCTTTGGGAAGGGAGGCTTTTCTCCAATGCTTAGTTTCATACCAAAATAATAAAAGATTTCTTCCAACAGGGCCTGGGACATACAAAGGCTCTGAGGACAGGCAGCTCTGCCTGACTGAGGGCAGGCAATCCATCAGTTGGGCAGGCAGTTGATTTCAACACCATTTAAAAATTATTTACAATGTTGTAGACATTTGTCTGCCTTTTATTAGCCATATTAATATAATATAAAAGCGTGTAAATAGGAAAGGAGAGGCAGTGAGCATCCATCCAGGGCCTTGTACAAATGGTGCCCCAGCACCAGCAGTGTGGGGTAACATGAATTGGTGCATAGGGAGGTGATTTGTTTTCATTATGTTTTTGGTTTTTTAGTTAGTTTGTTTTCTGGATATTTTTTTTTGTTTTTTTGTGGCAAATACATTTGTTGCTGAAGGTTTATTTTTAGGTAAGAGAGAAATCATTGTTACGCCATGGCAACCAGAGTTGGTAGGTAAGTCAGAGCAAGCTGGCCTGACTAAAATATATCTGAAAGCATCCAGACTGATTAAATATCCTAAAAATAAAGATGATAGCTGTTAGCATAACACAGTGCTGATGTTTGTGATTTAGAAACACAAACAATTTCCAATATGGCACATCTTTTTTCCTCCTCCAAGTTACTGGCTGTGAAGGGAGGCCTGGAAAAGCATTGCTGATAGTCATAAATGACTAATACCACCAAAGGATTTGCAAAACGGGTGGGATGTTCTGCTGGAGACATGAAGAAATTAGGCTTTCTCTTTTGAGACACAGTAAAACCCTCCCCATGACCGGTGCTTGAGTAACCAGCTGCAGCGCTGAGCTGAGCAGCTGGGGAATGGCTGGGGAGGTGGTGGGTGGGATTTTCCCTTTCCTCGCAGGGGCTTGTTTAATGTTTGCTGAGCCAAGACCTGGCTGCAGCAGTGCTGGTGTCCATTGGGATGTCAGTGGTCATCCCTTTCATGGGCCAGCAGAGCGATGCCCCTGAGTCTGGACACCCAGCATGCCTGGTGGTTTTTCAGTGGTGTCAAAGAGTGGAAGAGTTGCATGGGGTCTGACCTGAGCCCCATCCAGACACATCCCTGGCAGCCACCTCAGGATGCTGAGAAGATGGGAGCAAGCAATTGTCCCTGAATAACTCCAGGTAACAGGTGCCAGCACATGAAGACTCTCCTTTTGAGGTGAGGAAGACAGAGGACCTTGAGGACACGGGCATCAAGAGTGAGGCCCAGCTGGCTTCTGCTGTGTGAGGTCCTCTGTGTCAACAAATCTCAAGGGGACCCCAGCAGTACAGGTGCTGGACCATGAAGGCAAATGAGGAAGAGCAGGAGCCAGGATAAGGGGTCCCAAGACGAGGACTGGGTCCTCCATCCAAGGTTGGTGGCTACCAGGTAGATGGAGACACCAGCAAATCCCTGTCAGCCCTCTCCTCTGCTTCTATACCTCTCCTGGAGGTTCTTCCCCACCACTGGTGGGAGGAAAATGGTCTCCATGAGCAGCCCTTTGGTTACAGGGTCACCTCTAGGGTGCACTCCATTTTATGTAGGGGGCAGGAGCAATGGAGCCCATAGGCACTGCAGACAGACAGCTTTTGCTTCTCTTGCCATGCATAGATCCTGGCTTGGTGAGGGATGAAGCTCCTCCTGGCCATGAGTTCTGGATTGGTCTGAGATGGCCAGATTAGGGAAACTCAGAACTGACATTGTCAGTTGTTTGGGATTGGGGTTTTTGCTATGAAGCCATTTCCACTTTAGGCTGTGGTAGACCCATCCACTCTGAAGAACCAAGTCATTCAGGCCGGAAAGGACTTTGGGAGGTTTCTAGTCCAACCTCCCACTCAGAGCAACATCAGCACTGTCTTCCAATAGGGTTGCTTTGTCCTGTTGGGTGTTGGAAGCCTCCATGGGTGGAGACTGCACAACCTGATGGGGCAACTTGTCCCAATGTTCAGTTATCCTTGCAGATATTCCCTTATGCATAGTCAGCCCCAGCTTCAGGATCTTTCACCCAAAACTATACTCCAATGTCAAATGCATTTAACCTCTTCCTCTTTAAACCCTCTTCCAATCCATTAACTGAGCTCTGAAAGTCCTCCTTCCTTGCTGGCCCTGATCCTAGAAAAAGCATTCAGCCAAAATTACAGTAAAGGCCCTGGAATTAAACCTTCTTTCCCAGCAATTCATAATTGGGTACTGTGTAACTTTCACCACTCAGATGCTACTTGTTGAAAGAAAAAATACTTGTGGAATATTGCTGTGGTCCAGAAAACCATTTAGACCATGCTTTTATCATTCTACTTGCAGTGGGCTGTCTAGTCAAGAGTGAAATTTTGATGACATCAGTATTTGTGACTAACTTACCATTTTCAAAGAGCATCTGACATGCTTTAGTATGTTTTAAATGATATGCACAACACAGTCCTTGTATTTTAAACCATGAAAATTTAACTTATCCTTAGTTCTAATTAACATAGATTCAATAATGATGAGGGGTTTTAAATTTAAAAATGTATCTCCAAAATGGTAAATTAATCTCATTCAAAATACGCCCCTTAATTAGACTCCTCTTGACCTGTTCTTTAAGGATGTTTTTGCACCTTTTATGCACATTGGTTCAATTGACCCTCTGTTCTTCTACATATTTAGAGTTGTTTGACACCATGGGAAATACTCTTAATGAATACATTAATAATTATGCACGCACTTAGAAAATCAAGCCCGAACACAAAGGTGAACACCAAAACTGAGCCAACAAATTTTTCACATGAATGTTTCAGCAGGCTGGAATAATTTTCTCTGTCTGCAACAGCTACAGGGATGTGAAGCATTTTATAAAAAGAGACCACCTTTGGTCCAAACAGGCTACAAAGAAAGGCCTTGATCTTGCAAGTGGCTTTGAGCAGATTCCTGACCCAGTGTGCAGTTGATCATGGCAGCACAAACAAAGGGCCCAGCCATGGCTTTGTGCCTCAAAATTTTCCTTATCTAAGTGCTGTAAATCTAGATGTGAACCTCCACATATGTGCTGGGGGAGCCATCCTCTTTCTTGTTCCAGATGGCTGTTCTTCCCTCTCCAGCCTCTCTGGACACCCTGGTGTCCATGCATTGCTCAACATTAAAGTCAATTAAATACTAGCAGCCACTGCAAGGGACAATGGTTTTCCTCCCTGGCCCCAGCTTGTCCTGGCCCAGGCTCAGCCATGTCCCTGCCTCAGTCCCCAACCAGCATAATGGGAGTTTTCTATCAATGTAGTTCCCTGAAGGGGTGCAAGTTTGTCATAGACTCATAGAATGCTAGAATGGTTTGGGTTGGAAGGGACCTTAAAGATCATCTAATTCCAATCCCCCTGCATGGGTGGGGACATGCCCCACTAGACCAGGTAGCTCAAAGCCCCATCCAGCCTGGCTATGAGCACTTGCAGGGAGGGGGCATCCACAGCTTCTCTGGGCAACCTGTTCCAGTGCCCTTGTGGCCAAGAGAGCCAATGGTATCCTGGGGTGCATTAAGAACAGTGTGTCCAGCAGGTTGAGGGAGCTTCTCCTCCCCCTCTACTCTGCCCTAGTGAGACCCCCTCACCTGGAGTATTGTGTCCAGTTCTGGGCTCCCCAGTTCAAGAGGGATAGGGGTATACTGGAAAGAGTCCAATGGAGAGCTATGAGGATGATTAAGGGACTGGAACATCTGTCATATGAGGAAAGGCTGAGAGATCTGGGGCTGTTTAGTCTTGAGAAGAGAAGACTAAGAGGGGACCTTATTAATGTCTACAAATATCTGAAGGGTGGATGTCAAGAATGGGCCAGTCTCTTTTCACTGGTGCCCTGTGATAGGATGAGGGGAAACGCCACCAAGTTACAACAAAGGAAGTTCCACCTCAACATGAGGAAAAACTTCTCTACTGTGATGGTTACAGAGCACTGGAACAGGCTGCCCAGAGAGGTTGTGGAGTCTCCTTCTCTGCAGACTGTCAAGACCTGTCTGGATGTGTTCCTGCGTGATCAGGCCTAGGTGTTCCTGCTGCAGCAGGGGGGTTGGACTTGATGATCTTCAGAGGTCCCTCCCAACCCCTATGATTCTATGATTCTATGACCCAGGTACACATGGCTTAAGCTTAGTGTGAGTAGTTATCTTGAGGGTTCTGCTGCCTAAATTCTCAGGGCTGTGAACAAACAAGATGCTTCTGCAGGGCAGCATAATTGGGAGGGGGACCATCTGTGGTGTCTCCTTCCCTCAGAGCTGCTGGAGCAGCATAAAAACCCAGGGCCTTCAACATCTCCATCCTACCAAGCATGTAGTCATAGAATCATAGAATCATAGAATCCTAGGGGTTGGAAGGGACCTCGAAAGATCATCTAGTCCAACCCTCCCTGCCAGAGCAGGGTCACCTAGAGCACATCACACAGGAACTTGTCCAGGCGGGTTTTGAATGTCTCCAGTGAAGGAGACTCCACAACCTCTCTGGGCAGCCTGTTCCAGTGCTCTGTTACTCTCACAGTAAAAAAGTTTTTTCTGATATTTACCTTGAACCTCCTATGCTCCAATTTGCACCCGTTACCCCTTGTCCTTTCACTGGTCACCACTGAGAAAAGCTTAACTCCATCTCCCTGACACTCACCCCTTACATATTTGTAAACATTGATGAGGTCACCCCTCAGTCTCCTCTTCTCCAAGCTAAAGAGACCCAGCTCCTTCAGCCTTTCCTCATAAGGGAGATGTTCCACTCCCTTAATCATCTTTGTGGCTCTGCGCTGGACTCTTTCAAGCAGATCCCTGTCCTTCTTGAACTGAGGGGCCCAGAACTGGACACAATACTCCAGATGCGGCCTCACCAATGCAGAATAGAGGGGGAGGAGAACCTCTCTTGACCTACTAACCACACCCTTTCTAATGCACCCCAGGATGCCATTGGCCTTCTTGGCCACAAGGGCACATTGCTGGCTCATGGTCATCCTCCTGTCTACCAGGACCCCCAGGTCCCTTTCACCTACACTGCTCTCCAGCAGGTCAGCCCCCAACCTGTACTGGTACATGGTGTTTCTCTTCCCCAAATGCAAAACTCTACACTTGCCCCTGTTGAACTTCATCAGGTTTCTCTCCGCCCAACTCTCCAGCCTGTCTAAGTCTCTCTGAATGGCAGCACAGCCTTCTGGTGTGTCAGCCACTTCTCCCAGCTTAGTGTCATCAGCAAACTTGCTGAGGGTACATTCTGTACCCTCATCCAGGTCGTTGATGAAGATGTTGAACAACATCGGTCCCAGTACCGACCCCTGAGGGACTCCACTAGTCACAGACCTCCAACTAGATTCTGCCCCATTGACTACAACTCTCTGACTCCTTCCTTTCAACCAGTTCTTGATCCATCTCACTACCTGATCACCAAACCCATACCTGATGAACTTATCTACAAGGATGCTGTGGGAGACAGTGTCAAATGCCTTACTGAAATCCAGATAAACCACATCTACCGCTCTACCATCATCTATCCACCTAGTAATTTCCTCATAGAAGGCTATGAGGTTAGTCAAACATGATTTACCCTTGATAAAACCATGCTGACTGCTCTTGATGATCCCCATGTCCTTGATATGCCTAGAGATAGAGACAAGAACAAGTTGTTCCATCACCTTTCCAGGGATGGAGGTGAGGCTGACTGGTCTATAGTTACCCGGGTCCTCCTTCTTGCCCTTCTTGTAGACTGGTGTGACATTTGCTGTCCTCCAGTCCTCAGGCACCTCTCCCGTTACCCATGACTTACCAAAGATGATGGAGAGTGGCCTAGCAATGACCTCCGCCAGCTCCCTCAGCACCCTTGGATGCATTCCATCTGGACCCATTGATTTATGGATGTCCAGATTACTCAACTGATCCTTAACCCAATCCTCATCTACCATGGCAAACTCCTCCATTATCTTGACTTCTTCAGAGGCTGTATGAATCTGGGGCTCATGGGGAAAGCCTGCAGGAGTAAAGACAGAGGCAAAGAAGGCATTCAGCACCTCTGCCTTCTTTTTATCCTCTGTCACCAGGGCTCCCCCCTCATTCAACAGTGGGCCAATATTGCCTCTAGTGTTAGTTTTGTTAGCTATGTATTTGAAAAAGCCCTTTCTATTATCCTTAACCTGACTTGCAAGGTTAAGTTCCAAGGAGGCCTTAGCTTTCCTAATTGCCTCCCTACATCCTCTGACAACAGCCCTATATTCCTCCCAAGTGACCAGCCCCTCCTTCCATGATCTGTAGATTTTCCTTTTCCACTTAAGTTTGCCCAGCAGTTCCTTTTTTAACCATGCTGGTCTCCTAGCTCCCTTACTAGATTTCCTAACCATTGGGACGCTCTGACCCTGTGCTTGCAAGAAGTGGTCTTTGAATGTTGACCAGCTATCTTGAGCCCCTTTACCTTCTAACACCCTGTCCCATGGGACTTCCCTTAACAGTTGATTGAGGAGGCCAAAGTTTGCCCTGTGGAAGTCCAGGGTTCTGGTCCTGCTGGGTATTCTGTTCCTTCCACACAGGATCCTGAACTCCACCATCTCGTGATCACTGCAGCCAAGGCTGCCATTGACCACCACTGCTTTAACAAGGCCCTCCTTGTTGGTGAGCACAAGATCCAGTGCCCACCTTGGGACAAGACTCTAGCAGGGCCACAGAAGCCAACTCCTCCCTCACCTGGAGCCTGGTGAGGTGTCTGTCTTTGCTCTTTGCTTGTAAAGCTCTTGTCACCACCCAGTCTCTTAGATGCTGTGATAATGAAAACAAGATGAAATAGTACTTGGTTCCTTTGGTGAAATTAAAATTGATTTTTAATTTTTAATAGGTTGACTCACCACTCGTGGGCATTGCAGACAGTAGTTAAAAACTACTTTGCACTGGAGTCAGAAAGTCAGAACTAATTAAAGAAGATGTCCACAAAAGCACTGCTAATAGACTAAAGGGAAGCCCTTAATTAGGAATTTGGGAGGTACTAACCCTCCTGTTAATAATGCTTAAATGATATTCAGGAGCCATGCAAAATAAGTAAACAGCTCCTCTATGCATAACTAGAGTCAAAGACAAGAGACCAGAAGAAAAATCTCAACAGATTCTGGATGCTGCCACTCCAGACCTGAAACAACCTCCTCCTTAAAGCAGTCCTCAGTCTTGTTCTCCACTTAGTAACAAACAGCACTGCAGCACTTAAAAAAAATCTGTAGAGTAAGGCAGCAAGGTGACTCCAAGGACTGTAAGGCATGAGCAATAGTATGCAGAAGCTAGAACACCTCAGCCTACACAATATGACTTAACTCTGCTCTTCAAACAAAGCTCCAGGCACATCTTTGGTTATCTGGCGCACACAGTCAGTCAGGGCTCAAGAGAAATGCAACTGAAGCAAGAGAAATATTTCAGGCATGTCAACAGTGATGCAGTGATTTGGTAATGACCCATTACTGCAAGAATAACAAGGCTAGACAATACAATGCTTTATGAGGTTTCAATTCTATTCAGAAGGAAAAAAAATATAAATCTGATTATAATGTGTCCATCAACACAAGCCTGAAACTCCTGTAATTATATATTAGCAAACTTGGATAATACTGTAAGTCCTAAGGTGTGCTCTCATAACCTGCTGAGACTGACCCCAGTGTAACCTGCTCTGACAGACTGTCTCAAACGCTGTTTCTCTCCCTACTCCAGCCAGTGCTTGGGGCTGCATGGCAGGGAATGCACAGCTGGGGAGCCACAAGGACCCATGGGCAGCCCACACCTCCACTGGCACTCACACCAAGTCCATCTGCACTCACACCTCCATAAGAACCCATACGACCTCCATCAGCACCCACACCTCCATTGGCACCCACACTACCATTGGCACCCACACCACCTCCATCAGCACCCACATCTCCATTGGCACCCACAACTGGGCTAGGGAGAGCAGGTGCTGAGCAGGAGTCGTCTTTTGGTGAGTGCTGTGTCAGAGCTGAGACATTGAAACTAACCTTTGAGGTTCCTCTTACACAAAAGAAGTACCATTAATTCTTCCATACCTTTTGTTTGGTGGCTGCTAGTGAAGAAATCTACTTAAATTATATGATTTGGGAAAAAACAAACACTATGCAGATTTAAAGTGTGATAAAATAATTCAAAATAAATGCTTTCATTAATTTTTAGCACATTACCAGAGGACCTAGAGCTGTTCCCTTTCACTTCTAATCCACTAAAAAAAAAGTAGTTTGAAGTTTGTGGTGTTTTGTGATCTCTGGATGTTTTCAGCTACATAAGCACAAAATATCAAAATGTTAGTTTATCTGGTTGCTGATGCCTGGCAGTTTCATAGCACCCTTCCTGAGGCACTCCTTGCAACTAGGCATAAATATGCTGTACAGATACATTTAAAAATGGAAAATTTTATCAAGGTCACAATCCTCACATCTTTCTGATTTTCATTAGCGAGCCAATTTTATTTTAACTTGCAAAACTTTCAACTAGTCATTTAAAAAATACCAATATGGTAACTACATGGCAGAGCACACTAACAACAGGCTTATCATGTCTCAACCAGGAGCATCCTTCACTGCTCTGCATCTTCAGAAGCAATTTCTTCCACCTCCACAGTGCAGCCACCATGGCAGGGGGACGACAAGAGCCCACTTACGTTCTGGAAACTGCATCTGGAGCATTTAGAGGAGGGGGTGAAATGGAACATTAGTGACCTCCAGCCAAAACATGAGCATTTGGACTGAAGCATGATCAGGGAATTAAGGTGTTATGCCACCTTGCAGCATGCCCTGAAAGGTGGCCACAGCCCTCATGAGCTGTGGAGAAGGAGCATCTCCAGCAGTCAGAGCTCCAGTTTTGGATGTGCTGGAGCTGTGGAGCCCAGAGAGAGTCTGTAGTCTCTGAGGTATTTACTTCAATGGAAACTGAAAGTCAGTTGTCTTTGAGATGTGCTTAGAGAGCAGCCACAGCTGTTGCTATCTCAGTACAGCACTGGCTTCAATCTCCTTCACTCCTAGTCCTTCTTTGTGAAGTCTTGTCTTGGGGGCTGATGGAGAAGATCAGGTTGCATTTAAGTTGCTTCTTCTGTCACAAAATGCTTTGTTCCACAGTTTTGGTTCCCTGACTTTAAAAATAAATAAATAAATAAATAAATAATTAAATAAATGATATATACACACACACACACACACACATATATATACCTCTCAGCACAAGCTGTTACTTTTGTTCAACTGTGATTAAGAACCTGCAAGTCATGACATTAAAATAACTTTATATGATCTTTCACCTTCTTTTTTGTAGGGGGAGGCCTCTTGCCAAGCTACATCTTTCAAAGAACAGGAACCCTGATAACAGAGCCATATCTGCTGCACCCCTGTCCTTGAATACCAAACCATAAAATTTCTGCCTACATCACAGTCCGGAAAGATCATTTTAATCTGCTGCTTGAATCAACTCTTTTCAATCTGCTTCCATGCAAAATATAAGATCATTAATTTCTGTTAAAACAACTCTGTTGTGCTCAAATGCCCCACAGCAAAAATATGACAGACATCATCAACGGGGAGGCTGACATCTCATCAGCAAGAAAAGCTAAGGGTAATCTGAGTGTGTGCCCTTGCTTTGCTTCACAAAGGCCTTCAAGAGAAGAAATGAAAGGCAATGCAGCAGGCTGGTGTTACCCAGCCCCAGCCATTCAGATGTTTATCTGAATTATCAACTTATTCTGAAACAGAAAAGAATTCAAAACCAGACCATTGATGGTAATTAATAACTGCACTTTGTGGGCTTTTAGTCTAATGAATACATAAATGAAAAATCAATGGAGGAGGCTTCCAAAAATGAACATGGTAACAATCTGGATCTTAGAGCTGGCTCAAAGACAGCTCCTCCCAAACCAGCCCTGTGTTCTTACTGTACGTTTCTAGTATTTCCTTGCACAGACTTCCCTCTGAGGAACCCATTAGTCCTTTTATTGATAAAGTAAATACCAGTTTAATTTTCAAAATTTAAAAAAGCATTAAAATAATTACATCTCTAAAGCCCAAGTTAAAAAACTGTAAGAGATCAAATCTGTCAAAGGCTGAAAATGATTCTCCCTCTTCTGAGGGTCATTTGGAAAATTTGCTCAGAATGAAGCAGCTACACTGAATAAAACTTTATTTAAAGAGGATTAAGTTCTGTAAACCACCAAACTAGGCTGAAGCTGTAATTCCACATTATAAATCGCCAGCTTCATCTCTTTTTAATTGGAGAAATACAATATACATTTGCCTTCGTTACAAGGAGGTTCTGCAGTTCTGAGGTGAATACACTGTAGGGATGACAATGGCTAATCACATCCAAAGGCTGGGGGAAGGCACAAATCACATCCCCCTGGGGTCATTTTATGGAGTCTATTACCTCTGTATGGCACAGTCAGGCAGACTTCTGCTTCATACCCAGCATGGCTTCTGAATTATGTCTTTCCCTGGAACAAGATTTTTGGCAATGAAAAATTCCATTTCAGCCAGACTGAATTATCTGAATTCTGGGAAATACTCACAGCTCGAGAGAAAACTTGAGAAAATTTGTGTAACTGCCAGTCAGAAAACCACACAGGTTGGGGAGAGACTCCCAGTGATCAGGACATCCCTCTGAGATGTGATGTGACTTATGTTTCCTTATTTTTTAATTTTTTTTACTTTTGAACCTTGGTCTAGCTGCTTCCTCCTACCATTTCCACCACATTCCTGAATATAACGGTCCAGCACCCCATCCTAGTGCTGCAAGACCAGCCCATTGCTCTGATGAGAAAAAAAAAAATGCATTTAAGAAAACATTTGTGGGTTGAATACAATATCTAATTTGATTCACAAAGTCCTTCTTATTTGTCTAAAATTCAGAACCATTTTGATTTAGGCTGGATCCAAAATGAAATTTGGTGTAGTCACCGTATCGTAAAAGCGGTGATTCCCACAGCTTCTCCCTTCCTGACAGCAATTGAATCTGATCCCACAAGCCACATTTTGTGCTGCTGCTGCCTCCATTGATTAAACTTTTCTGCAACCAAGAAGTTGCAACCATACACAAGTAAGGAGAAAACTTGGCATGATCTTTTCAGGTACTTTGGGTCAAGTGATAATTTGGCTGCCAATAGCTCAGAAGCAAATACATCTGCCATTACCCACTCAGCAGCAGTTCAGCTGTATCAGCTTCCCAGACATAGAAAAATTTTTGTAATTAGGAGGCTGTGGGATAGAGAGAAGTGGTTGGATGCAGGCTCAGGCAGGCATTTTTTCATATATTTGCTTTTTATGCCCAGTATGGGATTCCTGCTATCATCACACTCAAAAGTGAGTGAAGAGCAAAGCTCTCCCACCTCCTGCACTGGGGCAGAAGAGCTCTCTTTGGGCAATTACAGGTCCATCCTTATCATTTTAAACCTGTCTCAACTTCCTGCTCCTAATTTTGTGAGATGTTATCACCACAGAAACATCCTGTATGGTTGGTTAACCACTGAAGCAAGCAAAGAACTCCTTATGCACTGGCTTGTGTTCAGCTTCTTCTTGTGCTCACTTTCTCAAGCCATGGCTTTAGCGGGACAGAGACATGTTGAGGTAGCTGAGCTCGCCACCTCCCCAGGTGATGGCCACAAAAGCCTGGGGATGCTCCACCCAAATGGGGCATGGTGCACAGATGACTGTGGTAAGACCACAGGGGTTGATTTTCTGCCTGTCAGGGGAGCTAATCAGCACTGCCAACTTTCATCTTTGAGGGTTGAACCACTTTTTCAGGAGGTTATTCAAAACTGGAAGATCTGGGCACATTGGAAAGGAAACGCAAAGGAAGGCAAAGTTTCAGCAGTGCTTGTTTCATTTCAACTTCACTGCTCTGCTCTTTTTGCACCTTTGAAGAGGCAAGCCTGCAGAAAGAGATGTAGCCTCACACTGTGGGAAGCAGATTGTCAGGTGTTTGCACTACTCTTGGCCCTCACCTGGAGCAAGTAGCTCAGACCAGCCAGGTGAGAATATATGAAAGATGATCTGAAGCACATGAAAGCTGGAGAGTCTACACTGGTGCCTTGACTTCTAGCTCTGTGAAGTGGAGCAGTTAAGTATGGCTTATCCAGATAAAAGGACTTTTCTCTGAGAACGTGAATTAACAAGCAAGTTATAACTGGTGCCTGATCTTAAGCCTGTGCTTCTAGCATGCGATTAGCTGGGTTTCTCCTCCTTTTAGGTTTTTAAAGCCATGAAAGCCACCACCCTGCTGAGATCTGCATGCCAGCCCAAGGTAGAAAGTGTTGTGCCCCCACAGCACCCACCTGTGCTCCAACAGTCAAGCATCCTTTCAAGCAAAATACAAAAACAAAATGCACAAAAATGCAACCCTCTTCTATGGGAAAGATGGGCAGAGAGCTATTATGAAAATATAAAAGTTCCACATTATAATAAATCCTTGGTCTTGGAGACACAAATAAAATAAGTTTCATTATTCTTCCTCTGAGAAGTAGAGTTGCAGCAGCTAAAGGATGTGGCATACTTCAAAACAGGTTGATCCTTGCTTCTGCCACTAAGGGGCATGAAGTGGCTCAAGAGGAGCAGAGCTCTGCTGTACAATCCTCCATCCATGTCCCATATGTCAACATCAAGAATGCGTACTCTAAAAAGGTACAGAGAACAAGTCCTGGGAGGAAAGAGAAACACCAGTTAGAGGGACCTCTCATAGGGCCATCACAGGGCAGTTTGTCCCCTCACAAGTGTCTGCTCACCTGAGCAAGGTGAGAGCATCACCCCCTCTGGCACCTTAGGAGGAGCAAACAAGACTAACTTTGAGTAGAAAACATCTAAGTCTAGAGGTAAGGTGAATGCATGAGGAGATTGGCACAGCAAAGTCCCTGGCAAAGCTTGGAGCTGACCTCAGGTGTTCCCAGACTGCATTTAGTGCCTTAATCGTGTGATCAATACAGATGACCGAGGTGCTAGATTAGCTTTCTTTGAAATAATATTTGAGTATCATAAAGCAGGATGGTGCACAGGTTATTGCAGCAGCTCCCATCTTTAACAATTTTAAAGTGATCTGTTCAGAAGTTTAATAGAATCAAAGAATCATAGAATGGTTTGGGTTGGAAGGGACCTTAAAGATAATCTAGTTCCAACTTCCCTGCACGGGCACAGACACCTCCCACTAGACCAGGTTGCTCAAAGCCCCATCCAGTCTGGCACTGAACACTTCCAGAGGTGAGGCATCCATAGCATCCTGTGACAGTGTCTCACCATCCTCACACTAAAGAATTTCTTCCTAATACCTACTCTAAATCTACCCTCTTCCAGTTTTGGGGTATTCCACCAGTGTTTCCCTCTTGGTTCCTATTACATCAGGAGCTCATCTTCTGTAAGCCAGGGGCTCCTGAGGTAATTCAAGTTCCACTTGAAAGAATTCAGTCCTCAGCAGATTGTTTTTTGGCAAAATAAAGCTGTGGCAGAATGTCTGTAGTTGCTTTCTACATCTCAAAAAGAAGCTGATAAATTAATGTCTTGCCCCAAATTCTGAGCAGCTGAGTGACACACTGGGAAGGTGGTGCTGGACACCAAGGTGGGCAGTGTGGAGTGGCCAGGGCAGCCCCAGCCAAGGTGAGCAGCAGGGAGAGCTGCAGCCATCTGCTGCACAGTTGGTTGACCTGCCTGGGATGAATCTCTTCTCAAAAGGACATACAAGGGGAAAGGTGTCAGTGTCGTCCAGCCTACTGGCATCTTTGCTGATATTAACTGATACCATTGCTGCTGCAGGAGAGAAGCCAGAAACCAAGCAGGGATGTCTGTCTCCTCTTCCTGAAAACAAGCTTCTTGCAACATGTGTTGATGTGTGTTAGCAAAAAGGTGAGAAGAAGCCTTGCTCAGCCTGTGCCCTTTACATTACTGTGGAGGATGCCAGTCCTACACAGGATGCCCTGGGGGCATCTTGCCCTCTGGCCACCAGAGCAAGGTAACCATGCAGCAATGCCACAGCAGCTGCACAACAGATGAGTGGAAGAGTCAGAAAGCTGGTACCTCATGCTGATTTCATTGGACCCCATCACAGGCAAGCCAACTAGTCTCTGTTGCTTTTTCAAAGCCATGTAAACAAAGAGGTTTGATCTATCTGACTTTACATCCGTAGCCTGGTGTTGCTGCTGTAGCCGCCTGTCCCACCAAGTATCCCATTTTGTAGGAACCAAATGTTGGCTTTTGGAGGTAATGACTCTGACACATCTTGTCCAAGGACTTCTGAGTAGAAGGAATGATTGTCTTTCTCACTGATCAGCTGTTGAAGTGATGATGACACTAAGTAAGCCTGGGACAGGAAACAGGACTTGCTCCCCCTGGAAAACTGCATGATGGATGACTCTACACTTCCCCAAACAATCAAGTGATTTTCTGTGTAAGGAGATACTAAAGAATGGACCAATGTTGTCCTGCAGATGTGGCTGTGCCAGCTGTGGTTACCTCCTCTGCTTATGTTCCTTCCTCTGCCTTGGCTTGGGGGAGCTGGGTTGGTGCAACCAGTTGGGACCAGGCAATTGCAGAGCTCTCCTGAAGTCACTGAATATAATGCTTTTGACTTCCCTTTTGCTGGCAGAAGCATGAGGACGAGGTGGTAACTTCCCCTGGAGAAGTCATGACATTCAGCTGAAGGCAGCAGGGCTTTTCATCAGATCATCTCTTAGCGAAACAACAGCTTGGCTGTGAGCTAGTTATGCAGAATGGCCAAAATGAGAGGAGGAAACAAGCAGCAGAGCTGGATGGGGTGAATCCTGCCGACCCTGCCACCCTCCTGGTGCCTGCTTCCCTGCAGCCGTTCCTTCCACGCAGCCTCCTCCTGTTCCCTGGCTCCGAGAGCCCGCAGAAGTCCAGCCTACATTCTCCGCATGCTGTGCAAAAATGAATCAGTCATTAGGGCTTTTAAAGCTGACGCGAGCACAACCAACACACAAGCATCTAGTGCGTGGGCTCGGAAAGCACCAGAAAAACGTTGTATGAGTGAGTGATGTGACAAATTCGTTTTTACTTGCTGCAAAGAGCAATTTTTTTTCCATTATAGGTGAGCAATAGGCAATCTTTAATATTTTTTGTTAGCAGCAGTTGCGTAGTAATTAGTTCCACAAATGAACCAGACTGTGTTCCCACAGGAAAAGCGAGGATAGTTATACTTTTTTTGGAACAACAGAAAAATGAGGCACATTTAGCTACTCTGTTCCATGTATTTGATTTTGCTGTCTCTCCCAGAAAGGATTCCTTCGATCGGAAACTTCCTGCATTGCTTCCCGCAAATTTGGAGGGGATTAGTTCTCCTGTTATATAATTATTCCAGTGTGCCCATGTTAGTAGCTGTCAGTCATACAACTATAAAATTAAGATAGATGATCCCAAGTGGTGACCTGGGTGAGAAAGGAAGGCCTGCTCAGCTTTCACTCACCTGGGTCTAGATGTTGCATTTTGCATGTCAGTGGTTTGCCTGTGTTTTGTTGATGTGTTTTCAAGAAGTTCACAGTGCTTCTATATCCTCCATTCTCATGGAACATCTGTTTGGATTCTTATATATATATACATATAAACAATTCATGGATTATCTTGCTTCAAGGCAGGAATAATTGTCATAAATGACAGCTAGGCTACCTCAGCCCAAGAGAGCCACCTTCTTCCACTCAGTTTGAAGTTGCTCAGTTAAGCATAGGACCCTCAGGCTGGGTTTGCAGACCTACCTGCTGTTTCCACCTATTAGTGTTATCTCCCAAAACGTATCTGCTCATTTCAGCAGATACAGCCTCAGTCACAATATTTATGGGTTGCAAAGTATGAACAAGGTGGTTTTCTTCATGCCAAGCATCTTTCCTCTCATCCCTGACTGTGGTTGTGGCTAACCCAGAGACGTATTGCAGGATGTCATCAGATAATGCTAAAAACCATCACGTAGCCACTTTCTCCCAGTGCTGAGTAAGGATCTGCACTGGAAGATCTTGGTGGTTCCCAGGGAATCCCCCTCTGCCCTAGCCTGAGCCTTGCCTAGAAACTTCTTCCCTTGCCCATCTGCCTGCCCTTCTCCCACTGCCTGTTTTCATAGAGGGAGGTGGCACCCTGAGCTGTTCATGCCTTATCTCAAACCCAAGGGAGGCTTTGGGAACTATATAGCATATAGTTCCTTGCATATAGTTCTCTGCCATCCAGGAAAAGATGGTTTCTGGAGTCCATTCCAGTTGCTTCTGGTGAGCAGAATTTGTCGCTCAGATGGCTCAGGGTATATAAAGGGTTGGGCAAACCGAAAGCAAAACCTCTTTGCAGAAAGCATTTGGCAGCTCTTCCCTCCAAAACCCCACCTACCAGTGCACACACTAGGCCCTGCAAATATTTACCAGGAGCAGACTATAGCTGTTTTCATTATATCTAAGACAGGCTTTTTTGCCATGCCATTCTTTTTTTGTATGACAGGAAAGCACATAAAGAGTTAAAATACATTAAAATATTCTACAGCCTTTTTTCTCTCTCTCTCTTTTTTCTTTCTTCTACAAAAGCTAATTTAGGTTTATCACACCAAGCTGGGAACATTTTATGGGACCTCTGACTTAAAAGGTTGGCAACACATCACCACAGAGGTCTGCCTTTCCTGTTCAAAAACCATGGAAATATTAAGCTGGAACAGGGTGAGATGGCCAGCCAGCTGTCTGCTATTTGAGTCCCTTGAAAACTCAAATACAGCTGCAGATTCAACTTTGTTCTGGTCAAATTCCAGCAGTCCTGGAATTTGCTCCTTTCCACTGGGGCATGAATAGTGTCAAAATTAGTGTTATTCTCTTAGCAGTATGGATTAAAAGCTGTTTGACAGTTCCCTAAAGGCATGTGTAAATGGGGAATTATTCAGGAGTGGTTTGGTTTCTAAGGAGGTCCCAGAAAGATCAATTCCTGACTCTTTTTCTTCTGAGCATTTTAATCAGTGATTTGGAGAGAGAAAAAGAGAAGAAGAAGAAAATAAAAGGAAATCACAACTGAGAAACTCACAGGCAGCAAAAAAATCATGTGCTAGCATGAATACAAGAATCCCATGGGAATTTTAACATAGCCAAATACAAAATAGTTAGCCTGCAACTGCAGAACATCGATTGTATTTACAGAACTAAATCTTGCAGGTATGGTGAGACCCTGAAAAAGACTTGAACATCATAAAATATTCCCACTGCTGTTCAATAGCCCCCGCTGCACCAGTAGGTCTGAATAAGCTGTGATCAGCAGCAGTGGAACCAGAACAAGCTCCAGGATGAGGAGGAGGAGAAGGAGGAGGATGCATCCATCATCTCTGCATCATGCATGACTGTCACCAAAGTGGACTATCCTTTACCTGCAGCCCAGTTAGGAAGGACATTGAGAATATGAGGAGAGGTCAGAAAAAGGCCAAAAAAAAAAAGAATGCAATTGGAAAAACATGCTAAATAATTAAATGATCCAGGACCTCCATCAGTTTTACTTAAGCAGAAGGAAGAATTATGATCACAGTCTATAACTACCAACTTATGAAACAGGAGTTGGAAGGCTTTTCATTCTGCAAAGAAAAGCCTAACAAAAGGCAGTGGTCTGGTACTGAAAATACAAAAAACTTCAGATGAGAAACAGGGCACAGATCATTAATATGTAGGTTCTCTGAGCCTGCTTAGCTTGTTGGTTTCTACAGTACTGGAAATTTTAAAATCAGTCGAATTTTTTCTAGAGCAGATGCTCTTGCTCCAATTAATTTGAAGAAAACTTATGGTCTGCCATAGGCAGACAGTCAGAGAGATGGTCACTAGCAGTTCCCCTTGGACTTTTAATTTGCGAGACTAAAAACCAAATTATTACACGCTTGATACAGATTTGATGCACTACAGAACCCTGTCACCTATACATAAGCACTGATATTGTCATGCCCCTGGTGGATGTGTAGCTGCTACAGCAGGGCTAGCTTGCTTGTATGCTTAAACTGAGATACCTAAATTCTGCTTACAGCCTATTCTGGGCACCGTTGATATGATGGCAGCATCCTTTGTGAGGAGACACGGGCCTCTCGTCCTCCCCCTCCAGCTGTCTGGGAGCGAGAGCAGGGCAGGCTGGCGGCTGCTTGTGTCTGCTTGCCAGGCACCAGGGAGACACCCCATGCTTCATGTGATCCTACCAGGAGTTGCCAATAATAATAGTTTGCTTTGTAGCTAACAGCCTCGATGTTCTCCCAAATGCGAGAATTAATTCTAGCAACAAGCAGGCAGCTTTTAGCAAAGAAAGCAAAAGGTCTAGGAGAAGCTCCCGAGCTAGTGCAGTACAAAGAACAAAAGGTAAAGATACAGGAAAGTGTGAGGCAGGACAATTTTTGTGGTTAAATCAGTTGGTAATACTGACATCCTGGAAGCACCACGTTGCTTTTGTGTGTGTATGTGCTCCCTTTCTTTTTTTCAGAGTCCTGTGTCCTTGGTCAGAGGGAAATGCCACTCCAGGGTGAGAGTACAGGAAGCATACAATGGGTTTTATTCATACTGAGAATCCCAAACCACTTCAGTGCTAACAAACTGAAAAAAAAAAAAAATAATAATGAGATGAGGAAGCTGGTAGATGTGTTAGGCACATTGTGAATGACACACTGCTAATAAAACTAATTCCCTCTCTGATCTCACAAAAGCGTCTCTCTCCTTTGAATAGGAGAGCCTGAACCAACTAAAAAATTATGCCTCTCATATAACCTTTTTGTGTGAATGAATCATAGCTCTGGCACAGAAAGTTAAAAAAAGATCTTTTAAAAAAAAAAGTACAGCAAGGAAACCATAAAATTTCTGTGTAAAGCACACAATGACTTATTTTATCAATCTTTATCTTGCAATCGACCGGTATTATTCCCTCCTGTTTTGATCTCATTTTATTTCCTGTGTAAAGCCAAAAGGCTGCTATTCAAGGGTTGCTTTAATGCACACCCCGAGTGTGATGATATTTGCATAACAGTAGCTTTCAGGGAGGCTCTTGTTTTCCACAAACTGCACTGATTGCTTACACGGTATGAAAACCTTGATTGGATTTATGGCCCATTAAGAATTCTGTTCATTAGGCACCCAACCCTGCAGATACCTCAGCACATCTTCAGTTTCATTAACAGCCCCGTTCAAGCAAGCACAACAACCAAAGGGTACATAGTGGGGCGTAAGCACGCACAAAACCAGGCCCTCGGGTGTGATTATCCATTCAAAGCTGCGAGACACTGCAGAGGGAGGATGGAGAGGGGGATGCCTGCGCCAGCTCCCTACAACAGCTCTCAACTACTAACCTAATACCTGCTCAAGAAATGTGAAGGGGAACTCAAAGCAGATAATGATGTGCTCCGTGATTTGATCCTTCAGCAGCCCAGAACCTGCAAATGGTCCAGCAATGCTCAAACCAATCCCTAATGTCGTATTTGACTTGCACAGCATGGCAAACCGGGTGTATTCATCATGGAGAAGATGGGTTGTTCCCAAACGATAATATTCTTCGCTAGTAACTTTTGACAGTAGAATGATAACTAATGGATAATGATCATCTATTACTGGTGATTGATATTGCGGAATTCTTACGCATTTCATGTTGATTAAATTATAGCACTTTCAGAAATAACTAATATTTCAGTTATTAATATATCCAACTGAGAAAAATCACTAAATCATCTTGACACTTTTATCACGGGTCCAAAATAAAGACTTCACAGAAATCTAGGGGGAAATTATTTCTCTACATAGGGAAAATTACAAATGAACTTATAGCACGGTTCATTGCTTCTGTTAACTAAGGAGTCTGAGGCAGACAATTTATTTCAGAATTAACATATTAGGACATCCATGCTTAGCCATTGCACAGTATTAAAGCATTTTTGGCTCATAAACATCTGCAGAAGAAACACTTTATCTCCTGAAGTTACTGGCAAAAACTCTCACTGAAATACCTGCATACAAGGTGCCACTTTTCCAAAACCATTTTGCATTTTGAAATTGGAAATTTGTTGTTTGCCTCTAACCCGGTCTTGGTGCGGAAGCACCCACAGCACATGGCAGGGTCACTTATCCCTTTTTCTTTGAACAAGGCAACTTGTCCTTGTCCCATCAGCAGCTTGTGACAATCAGCAGCAGCTTCTCAAGTGTGGTGTGCCAAGGCCCATTCCCCTCCCCTGCACTGAAGATGAAGTGTGCTGGCCATGCTTAGCAGAAGCCACAGATGTTAAACTTCCAGGAAGAATACCTTGTCACCTTGTCACCTCTAACTTGCCTCTCTGTATACACTATAAGCTATCCAAAATCTGCCTGCCATCTTTGGCCATCTTTCCTTCATCTCTTGGTTTATAGTACACAGCCCAATACCTTGGCTCTTTCATGGTGCCCGTTCCTCATTAAGCAAACCACATATTATCATAAAAAGCAACCCTCCCATCCGTCATTATTCCAGCTATTAGGTCTTCTTCAGCCTCTTCATTACTCAGTCACACAGATTTGCCTTATGACTACATTTATTACTCCTCTTTTGACACACACAGACACCCAGTATGTGATGATGACTCAGTCATCATTATCTCCAAAATGACTGTCTTTAAATATATGGAGCCTTTCAGCATCCACATACAGTCCTCACTTTGCAATGCACTTTTCTGCAATAATTTTTGCATGCTTGTCTTTCCATTTCATACTTATAAATTTCTAGTATTAAATCTAAGCAAAGCTAATAATCCTGAAAATGTTCAAAATCAAAAAAGCATTATAGTTTTAAAGCAGTAAAAATGTTAAATAACCTTTTTTAAAGTGAGTATTAATCTCCATTTGCATAGCCTCTGAACTTCAGCACTTTCCATTATTATCATTAAGGCAAAATTGGATCCTGACCATAAAACCAACAATAAGTTGAATACATAATGTACCTGAAGATCCCTGGCATTTAAACAAATTAGGTCACCATAGTTCTTTCTCATGATTTTTGCTGGTCTGCTTCTGTCCCTGTGCCCATCTTGTCTTACATGACTGCAGCAGCACCCAGAGGAAAGAACAAGGTGGGACTGAAATGGGGGTGTCTACACCTCACACTCTGCACAAACGTGCAGTCTAGGGGTGCCTGCCCCAAAACTTTTCAGGCTAAAGGGGCAGGAGAAGCAGAATGGAGGAGTGGAGGCCTGGAGGAGCAGCAGCAGCTCCTCCAACATGCCAAGCAGCTCAGTAGCACAGTCAGATTTAGGTGCCTGGTTCCCTGGTATTCCCATGAAACATGAACAAGGCTCGATTTTATATGGATCCATCCTATGAGGCCCCTAGTCCAGGGCACAGTGAAATGATAATAACTTTGGCTGAAATTGCTGGACAGGTTTGCTTTCCTGTCATCACTTTTCTGCCTGTAATAAAAGCCAACCTCTTCCCCATGCCTTTGCTTACCATTCCTTGCTTGCTAGTCACTTCTTTCCCACTCCTTTAATACTGCAAGAACACATGAAGAGAAGCCACTTTTATTTAAATTGCAACAAGGAATTCTGAGCAGTTTTTTTGTACAAAGAAGTAGTTTTGTGTTTTCATAGAATGGTTTGAGTTGGAAGGGACATTAAAGATCAACTAGTTCCAACCCCCTGGAACATCTCCCTTTGAATTGCACCATATTCCTGGACACTGGAAGGTGTTCTTTTTTCATGTGATTCATTGACATCCCTCATGAGACAACATGCAGCCCATCTGACCACATCTCTGAGCTGTGCAAGCCCTTGCAACCATGAGCTTCCTCTAGCAGGGCTGGTGTGACCCTGTGCTTACACAGGACTCAGCAGTCCTTTTCAGCTTTGGTTTTAACAGCTCTGACTTCAGTGAGCCGCCGCTGGAAAGAGATAGCCTGGGGCCCTGGACCAGTGTAACAGGGTATTCAAGCAGGTGCTTAGCAAAGGTTCTATTGAGTGAGGTTACTCTCATATTCTGCCTCAGATAGATGGAGAGCAGAGGGCTGCACACCTCCTGGGCTCATGCCTGCCCACTTACCTGCCTTATTCAGGGCAGAACTGCTAACAGGAGCCTCTCAGCTTTTCAGAACCTTTTCACTGTGCCTCTGCCTGAGTCCACCTTTCAGCGGTCTGCAGCCTGCTTTTAGGAATCACAAAACAAATGTTTTCAAATTAACAGTATTGATGTCTTTTATTATGCTTCCAATGCTAGTCCTTCCTACCTTCCCTCATCATTTTTACCCACTGTCACATACTGAGTGGGCTTATATAGCTGTAAATTTTAGGAGACTGAACTTTTAAAGTTTGTCTTGCACTGTATATTGACTTCATGGCATTGCAAAGTGCCTGGTCACAGACATTTAGATATAAACTTATGCAATTTATATTAAGTAAATGACATTACTGGGCTATCCTTGTTTTTATTCCTACTACTTTTCGTTCAAAGTCTCTTCCAACATAGTGTAGATAGATATGCTTTTGCCAAATAAAAGGGTTCCACTTGGTAACTGGCATCTAAAAGAGGAAAGAGAAAAATGTCAGCAAACATCTTTCAGACAGCTTTAAAAGGTATCATAATTATTTCCATGTGTTTGTATCCCTGAAAAGGATTATTTGAAACTTCAAACTTAGCAGTCTGAAAAAAGAAATTTAGTATATTGTCTTAAAGTGAATTCTGGTAGTGGGGAAGGGGCATTTCACAGATATGTTCCTCAGCCCACAGTCCAATAATACAGCCCAAGAAATGGTGGTAAGACTTGCACTGAGAAAGCTGTTCCCAGTTCTACATGCCCCTTTTTATATGTCCAGCTCAGCAGGGATGGCCTGCCAGCCACCTGGCACAGGCACATAAAACATTGGTACCTCACAAACGACTCCTCTTAAACGACGTGCCTGTTCAGGTACGTACTTTACCAGCACTGCTGAAATCAAATCTCCTTCCATGATGCAGCTAAATAAGCACTCAGAACATGGTCCATACTATGCATATTATTTAGCCAACACTCTTTGTCTATGAATTTGTGTACTTAATGGAAACTATTGATACATTAAAAAAATAAATAAATTCCATAATACTTCAAGAAACATGCAGTCCTTAAACTGAAGTTTGCCTAAACAGGCAGCAGCCAGAAACAGAACTCTCTTTCCTTCTCTTTTGTCCTTGCATGGCCTCTTCCAGCTTCTCTGCTCTTTTTAGCTGGGCCCTTCCAGAAGCTTTTCTGAATCATATGGTATTTCATTTGACATTTTGAGTCTTGGGCTGCGTCAGTGATCACATAGAGAGTGGAATTCAACAGCCCCACTTCCAGGCTAGGTCACTACCTCAGATAATTGCTGTACACTGAGCCAAGCACATCTCTCGGTTTTTTTTTGTGTGTTTGAACTACATAATCCAACCCAAAACAAGAATGTAGAACACATTTTTTATCAATGTACTACCAGCAATATGCTTTGGCATCTCAGCTGAATTTGTATTTTGGCCCCATAGTTCCCACTTGACTTCTAGAGACATTCTTGCATATTTCTGGGGATGTGAAGGAGGGTTTGAAGATTTGTGATTTCTCAGTGGCATTTTCATGTATAATTATTGCTAAAAGTGAGTTCCAAGAAGGTGTTGGCATTTCTACTGCCATATAAAATTGGGCTAGTTTTTATTCCATGTGGAATGATTTATTTCCCTTTCCCTTTTGTAACCCTGATTTACAGCTAAACTGGGGATTGTGGCAAAAGTTGTTTAGTAAGAAGCAACCCTCATTCTTTCAGGTAGATGGTTATTTCCCTTTTTCCTTTAGCTCAGTCACAGCCACTATTCTCTTTATAAACAACTTGGGTACAGGCTGTTTTAATATTCTGACAGCTCAGTGTAGATCTTAAGCAGCAAGGAGAATGTAATTTGTGGTTTTGGTTTTAATATTTATTTGAGGTTATATCAATTATTAAATCTATGGTTAAAGTCTGTAGGGATTTCCTGTGGTTTGTCTTGGGAATGTCACCTTAGATTTCCTGAGAAATCTGTAGTATTTATTTAGTGGCTTGCTGTCATTTATCTTGCAAAGAATTCAGTACAAAGTGGCCTAAGGGGGAAAACAGTTACCATTCTATTTGGCTTCCAGTTTGCATTTTTGCAGTCTAGGAGTAGTGTATTTTCTATAATTTTCTTGAGAGTCTATCAAACTCAACATGAATATTTTTCTGGCATAAAATCTTGGAACTGAGCTTTCAAAGACTACATCAGTATAATGCTGCTCTTAAACATACGAGTGCTGCAAACAACGTCAACATCAGAAAATTGCTGCAGTTACTTGGGCATGCTAATAGTTTGGGTTTTGCTAACTGCCAGAATTAGACCTCTGTTAGTGTTGTGCATCTACAGGTGCGAAGGATTCACAAAGAAGAGGCCATTGTCAGGCCAATGAATCAAACTGAGTCACACAGAACAACAATCTTTCAGTGTCACCGTTAAATTCAGCTGCTCACTCCATGAAGCTGAAATCCATGACATAGTTCATTTTTCAGCTGTTGAGCACATCCACATAATGTAGCTCTTTCACTGTGTGTTGCCTACTTCACGTATGAATGTGCATTCATTTGAAAAGCCCATGAATACCCTTAGGTTTACAACACAGATATTGTAGTGTGGTGCATTCAGCTTATCTGCATAGCTCTAGGACTCGCATGGCAGTATGAATTAATCAGAAATAGAATGGTTTCCAAATTGAAAAGATACCAAAATGCTATTAAGAAGATTTAGTCAGTTTTAGTCACACAAAATTTTAAAAAAAAAAAAGAGAGAGAATTCTTGTATGGGATCTGGGTTGTGGGTAATTTTCTCCAAACCGAAGCTGAGCAAGAATCCCCCTTTTTCCCCATCTAGAAAATACACAGAAAAGAAATCCTAAAAAAATTGTGTAGATTAATATATTAGTATTAGTATATCAGAGATGTTCTTGTAGCAGTGATAGTCTGAAAATATAGGGCAGGCAAGGCTGGCAGGTAGAATGAATACTGAGTGCCCTAGTACAAAGTATGACATCTACCTACAAAAGGTTACCTTGATGCTGTTTTCTGTTTCTCTTCATCACTAACTTTAATGCGTATTTATCTCTAGAGTAAAAAGTGCATGTCATCTGAAAGGAAATCTTGCCTTTTTCTAGGTAAAATGCAACAACGCTGTAATCCTATCCCTGTTTTGTAACTAGATAGGCCTACCGTGCCTCCTCAGACCTGTTCTCATGCCCTAATAATCTTTAATCAACATACTAAGTGCTGTGCGGGCAGTGTTAGCACTTGGCTGTCTTCACAGTTGGGAGATGGAAGAAGCCCTTTGCATTTTCAGTTACTGAATCCTCTGAATTTAGTGCAAAGGTCCAGAAGAGATTGGTTTCGTGTATGGAGAAATCACACTGGTCTGGCCAGTTCAAAACCTGCTCTGAAGCCAAAAAAGCAGAAATATTATGGCACTATAGACCTTACTTTCTCCACATCCCACTATATCTTTTGTGGTCACAAAACCCTTCCTGACCAGCTCTTCTGTCTCCAGCCCCAACAGAGAATGGCCAATGCAGGCACACATCAATACCCCTGCCAAAAGGATGAAGGATCCCCTGCTTTACAAGGGAGTAGGAAGTGCTATCACAGCTTATTACAAGAGTTCTGGTAGAGAACATCCTTGCTCTTTGGACCAGGGTACATATTTGTCAAAACCTGACAGCTCTTTAATCCGTAGTGTATAATTTTACTTCTCTGAATCTTGATTGTTCTGATGTGGCCAACAATGTGCAATGCACAGACCTGCGTAAAAATCCAGGTCAAAAACAAATTGCAAAAACAAAAAAAAATTAAATTAATTGCAAATTGTGGAAGATAAGGAAGCACCATTACGCTCTAGCAGCTGCAATTCAGGACCATTATTTCATCATTTCCTGATGCTGTATGGGTGGGAGATATTAAGTACATATGAAGTAGTGACTCTAAGCATCCAAGTGGTAAAATGTAAAGCCTTCTGGATGGTTGCTTTTCAGTAAGAGAAGTGAACACATAAGCATATTGCAGCACGATTGTGTGGAAGCATCACAAACCATCCATATTCCCTGCAACCTCCTGAGAAATCCTGAGGGACCAGGCCAGCTACAGGAATAACGACTTGTGGGCTTGCAAAAAAAAAAAAAAAATTAAAAAAAAAATATTCTGGAGAACCAATGACAATAAAATTAATTTGACTTGTTGGTATAAAAATATTCTGTAAATTCTAATATTTGGATACTTACTCCGTGTTTACTCCTTTCTCCTGCTGCTTTTCCTTTAAATTGTGCAACATTTGTGTGCAACATCTATCATGGTTCAGTACTATTTACTGCTGGACTGGTGGCCACGTAAAGGCCAAGTGAGACACTGGGCATCTCAAATGTCACTAGAGACCTGTGTCAAGGCAATTCAGTTGAGCCCTAAGCACTATCATTAGTAGTAGCTGAAGAGACCTCTGGACTTCATGGACTGTATTATTAAGTCTCAGTTTTTTACAATGGGGTACAGGCATCAACACTTTGCCACTTAAACTGAGGTGTCCAAAGATGTCCAAGCCCAGCCTGGCATTGACTCTGCTGGCTGGAATCAAGACAGGTGGTCTTTCCAGATCAGCTTCCTTTGTGGTGGAAAGAGGAATGGGAGCTTCTGAATAGAAGTATTAAAAGTGGGGAAAAACACACAGTTTATCTGAGAAGAGATGAGACATATTAAGAAGCAGGCCTGGGACTATCTGACAGCCTCTGTGGAGAAAATTAACTCTTTGTGGGCTGGGGTAGTTCTATAAGAACCACAGACAGTGCATGACTCAGTGCAAGATTATGAAGATAGCCAAAGCATGGAAACAAACCTCAAGAGTTAGTGGCCTCTCCAGTAATTCCTGGAGGGCCAGGAATTCAAGTCCCACAGAGTGAATTGTCCAGGGAGATTCATATCATACCTGTTCAGCTGGAGAGGGAGGCAATGAGTATGAGTCTATAACACTGTTGATACAATGCACAAACTCAAGTGAGTGTTTTCAATGTACCTCCAATAAGAAGGTCGATACAGAACAAGGAAGCAAAGGCAGCATCACCAGTTAAACTGACAGTGTTGCAACAAGGACAAGAAAAACAAAATTCAGAGAACTGAAAATGCTCAGGTCAAAATGGGCAGAGCACTTGGGCTAGAGTCCGTTGTCCAGAAGGAATACAGACATGCAATTAGAGGCCCAGCAGCAAGGGACTTCAGGACATTTTCACATTTAGAGGTGGTGCCATTGGAATAGAGTAGGAAATTAGGTCTTTCATGTCACTTTTTCTAAGAAAATGCCAGTGTGCCCTGGCAGCCAGGAGGGCCAACCGAGTCCTGGGGTGCATCAAGCATGACATAGCTAGCCAGTCGAGGGAGGTGATTGTCCCACTTTACTCTGCACTGGTGCAGCCCCATCTTGAGTACTGTGTGCAGTTCTGGCAACACAGTACAAAAAGGATATGAAGCTGCTGGAGAGTGTCCAGAGGAGGGCCATGAGGCTGGTGGAGGGTTTGGACGGGATGCTGTGTGAGGAGCGGCTGAAAGCACTTGGTCTGTTCAGCCTGGGGAAGAGGAGACTGAGGGGAGACCTCACTCATTGCAGCTTACTGCTTCCTCACTAGAGAAGGCAGAGGAGCAGGCACTGACCTCTTCTCTCTGGTAACCAACGATAGGACCCAAGGGAATGGTAGGAAGATGTGCAGGGGGAGGTTTAGGTTGGACATTAGGAAGAGATTCTTCACCCAGAGGGTGGTGGAGCACTGGAATAAGCTCCCCATGGAAGCAGTAATGGCACCAAGACTGACAATATTCAAGAAATGCCCTCAGGGCCATGGTATGAACCTTGGGGTTGTCCTGTTCTGGGGCGGGAGTTGGACTTGGGGATCCAGGCTGTCCAAGGAGGTGGTTGAGCCACCATCCCTGGAGACATCTAAAAAGACAGATGTGGTGCCAGGGGACAGGGTTTAGTGGTAGATGTGGCAGAGCTAGGGTAGTGGTTGGACTTGATGATCTTGAAGGTCTTTTCCAACCAGAATGATGATACTATGATACTATGATAATATAGTCTGTGTTATGGTGGATCATCACTCTGGTCTCAGTAACTCTGGTGGATAAATGTTGGGGTCTCTGGCAGATAAGGATTTAGAATAGACTTTAAGGGTAAGTACAATAAAAAATACAGAAAAGAACAAAAAAACAAGATTTTAAAACCCACAGGTTTATCAAAGGCATATTATATGTGATATCTTTTCTTGAGGGGATTGTTTTTTCAGACAAAGTGGATAAACCTATTGTTCTATAAAGCCTATGATACTGTGTTGCATTGGAAACCATTAGTAAAGATTAGCATTGGGATAGGAAATGTAAAGTAAAACATGGCAGATAAACAGAAGATGAAGCCAGTGAAAAGAGGACTCTTGTCTGGAGGGAGGTTATGAACAGAGTTTTTCAACATTCGGTCTTGGGACTAACCTTATTTAATGTTTTCACAAATAAATTTGATGCAAACTGAGAGTGTCCAGTTGAAATGTGCTAAAGACACTTAGGTACAAGGGTTTAGGTATCGTAACTGGAAAAATTAGTGACCGCAGACTCCAATAATAGAAATGGAATTACATGCAAAAGCTTGAGAGGCAAAAATTATGTACATCCAGAAAAATAACAAGATTTTCTGCTATAAATCAGGGGCACTATGTAGAAAGGACAAAGGCAGACAAGGACCTGAAAGTATTAGTTATCATCTTGATTATTATAGGTTACCAATTTGATGAGGCTGTGGAAAATGCAAATGCAATCCTTAAACATTAGTATGTCTAGCAGAAATGGAGAAGCATTAATGCCACTGCATTAGGCATCAGTGAGATATCATCTGTACTACTGTGTACAGTGGGAGATACAAGTTGAAGAAAGATGAAGATGAGCTGGAAAAGACTATTGCAAAGGTTATACATAAAGAATATATTAAGAATCTATGTATAAAGAATATATGTATAAATAATATCTTACAAGTGGATTGTTTAATATGACATTTTTCTTAGCCTAAAGAAGAGAAAGCTGCAGCAGATGGAATATCCTGTCTGCGCAGGACCAAAGTATTGAGACAGAGAGAGCAGAAAAATAATGTTGCTGGAGTAACAAGTGGGGCTAAAGTGGCAAGGAAAAGCATGTGAGCTATGATAGTTGAAGACCAGGCTTGATAATTTGGGAGTTGCCATTGTCCTATGCACTACTGATTGTATTTATTTTGCTCTATGGTGCCTGAGAATTGCACACATTCAGCACTGTCATGCTGTTTCTTCTGATCCATAAGCAATCAAAACTGCTTTTTCACACTCAAAAAAAAAATAAATCACAAAACTAAGTAAGAACTGTGTTAGTGCATGTGGTTCACTAAAAGGTCAGTGATGGTTATAGGGAATGTAGGGACAAATGGATGTGACTGCTCTCTGCCAAAGAGTTGGGGAAGGCATGAGTCTCCTATAGATGGGACGGGGTCTGACAAAGAAATCTCATGAGAGAGCCAGCATGAGATACCAGCTAAGGATCCTGAGCTGACCTCAAGAGATCTTGAGTTGTGATATCACCGGTGACCCTAAGCAGCAATAAACAGACTTTCCTCGGTACAGAGCTGTGGAGAATCAATTTTGGAAGCTGATGTCGCAGCAGAGCTTAGAGAAGCGGTCACCACCGGCTGGTAAAAGGCCAGGAAAGACATGGCAAGGCAGGAACAGGGCAAATCCAGCTCTCTAATGTGCTGCAGTCCCTGATAAATGATGCTTTATGTGTGGTGTCTGCATTCAGCTGTATTTGAGGCTGGGAATATATATATATGTTCTTATTTTAAGGCAGCAGAAGAAAGCCTCTTTTCTCTTAGTATATGTGTTGGGCATGAACAACATTATTCCTCTTAATATGTAAATAACTAGATATAGCAAGAACTGTTTGAATGAATCAGAAAAAAGTGGGGGCTGTGGAAGTTGTTTTGCAATCACCCTGAAAAGGGAGCTGCCTGTCAGCCCTCCTCCTTCCCCATATCAGCATTTCCCTGCATAACCTCTTGAATATTTTGGTGTGTTGCTTTCTTTTTTTTTCCCCCATCCTGCTTCTGTGAAGCAGATCCTATAAAACTGTGGAGAGTTTTTAGCTCCCAGAGTTAAAGGGAGACCAGAGATCGAAAAACTTCCTTAGGATCTCACCATCACTGGAAGCTGTCACAGGAGGAAACCAAATGCTGTAACTTATGTGATTGCAGTTCATTCTGCATCCAAGGCTGCTCCTAACTATGGTCCCTCTTTGGGTCACATCCTAGGTGTGTTTATGTCTTCCTTTCATATTTACATGCTGTACACAGAATCGATGCATAAAGAACAATCTGTGAGCAGGAAAGGCACAAGCTGCACTGCAAAGACAGACAGCAAGAAATGCCAGGGGGGAGGGGTGTGTGTTTATGTTGGGGGGGTTTTACCCGTCACTAACCAGTCAAAGAAATGGAGAATTTAAAGGCAAATCAAGCAAATGACCTGGGACAAAAGCAGCCTAAAGTTTTAATATTTTAGGAAACACAGAATCACAGAATGATTTGCGTTAGAAGGGACCTTTAAGATCCTCTCGTTCCAACACCCCTGCTATGGACAGGGACACCTCCCACTAGACCAGGTTGCTCAAAGCCCCATCCAACCTGCTCCTGAACACTTCCAGAGATGGGCCATCCACAGCTTCTCTGGGCAACCTGTGCCAGTGTCTCACCACCCTCTTAGTGAAGAATTTCCTCCTAACATCTAATCTAAATCTACCCTTTTCCAGCTTAAAATCATCCCCCCCTTCTCCTCTCACTACATGCCCTTGTAAAAAGTCCCTCCCCAGCTTTCCCATAGGCCCCTTCAGGTACTGGAAGGCCGCTATGAGGTGTCTCTGGAGCCCTAAGGAAAAAAAAACAACAACTGTAACAGAGGGAATACTTTCTAGTTCTTTGTCATAGATTGATTGCATTTGTCAGAGCTTCCCATCACTGGCCTGATTCTGTACTTTTAGGATTGTTGGGAAAACTCCTGCTGACTTCACAAAACCCAGAGCTTGTCTGGTGCTGAGTACAGCTGAACACTCAGCCTCTGATTGCTCATCCCGTTCTGATCCACCCCAACTTCCCAGCACATGACATTGCATTTCCCCAGGCTTACAGGCCAGCTTTTGGTGTGCCGAAAAAGGCTAATCTGGGAAGTAAGCAGCATACTGAATCTCTGAATATAAACTGAGAATCAATCAACTGGGGAAAAGTCAAGCTGAGTGGGACGAAAGGGCAGGAAAAAGCATCTGGAGTGTATTTTAAACTCTGAATACTTCAATGTATATACTCATGGTATGTAATCCACATGGGACAAATCTTGGAGGGATCTTTCCAGGAATGCTCCCATTTATATCACATGCTCTGTGCCTGTAAGGTCATGGAGGCTGCTGCCTTCCCAGAGTTCCCAAGTTTTATATGTGTATACTCTCTCTCTATATATATGTAGGATGATACTTCCCAGGGGAAAGCACACAGAGGTCATGGGAAAGCTTATGTATTTCAGTGACCCAGAGAGCTATGCCAGCGGAAAGAGTTAACTAGAGAGGGTTAACTCTCCACAGGGCTTCAGATAGGAAGTTAAATTACAGAAATACAGGCATTCCTCAAAACTAGCTGATAAGCAGGGATGGCACAGGTCTTGCTCAAACAGCAGGACTCAGGCTATTGCATGTAATTATGTACAGGAAAGAAACTTCCTGCTAGAAAAAAAACATGGGGAAAGAGATGTTATATCACAGAATCACAAAATGTTAGGGGTTGGAAGGGACCTCCGAAGATCATTGAATCCAATCCCCTGCCATAGCAGGACCAAAAACTAGGGCAGATCACTCAGAAAGCCATCCAGACAGGCAGACAGGTCTTGAAAGTCTCCGAGGAGACGCCACAACCTCTCTGGGGAGCCTGTTCCAGTGCTTTGTAACCCTCACAGTAAAGAAATTCTTCCCCATGTTGAAGTGGAACTTCCTGTGCTCAAGTTTGAATCATTGCCCTGTGTCCTGTCACTGGGTACAAGTGAAAAGAGGTTGTCCCTGCCTTCTTGACACCCATCCCTCATATTTATAGACATTAATTAGATCTCCCCTCAATCTTCTCCTCTCTAGACTGAAAAGCCTCAGGTCTCTTAGCCTTTCCTCATAAGGCAGGTGTTCCAGTCCGTTAATCATCCTCGTACCCCTCCGTTGGACTCTCTCAAGTCCCTCTAAAATGGGGAGCCCAGAACTGGACACAATACTCCAAGTGAGGTCTCACCAGGGCCGCGTATAGGGGGAGGAGAACCTCCCTCAATCTGCTGGACACACCCCAAGATACCATTGGCCTTCTTGGCCATAAGGGCACATTGTTGTCCCATGGATAACTTGTTGTCTACTAGGACTCTAAGGTCCTTCTCTATGGAGTTGCTCTCTAGCAGATCATCTCCTAACCTGTACTGGTGCATTTTGTTGTTCCTTCCCAGGTGCAGGACTTTTCTAGAGAATAAACATCAGCACCTTCAACAAATTGGGATCAAATCCCACTTTCTTCTCCACTCCCTCTGCATGATGAGGACTCTTGAGCAACACATGGCTTCCTTTTTCTTTCCTTCTGGTGATGCCCAGATTTTTACTGTGTATTCTTGGTTTAAAACCTCCACACACATATACATGTACAGTGGTATGAAGTTTTTGTAAATTATTTAGCTGTTTATTACAACTAGAGGTAAACTTTGATTTATAACAGTATAACTCTGGCTTTGCAACTTTTCTGTTTTCAAACCTAGTGCATTGTGAGCACGTACAAAAACATGGAAGACGGATGGGAGTGGAAAGTCACCAGGAAAGCTTGATTGATGTCTCTTGAGGCTTTCCATACTCAAAAGTGAACAGCCGAGTGCATCTTGTCGTCATACCACCGAGTCATTCAGGATGAATTTGCACCCTGAAGTAAATTACAAAGCATTAAGCTAAGAAAGCAATTTTGGGGCACAAATTATTCTCCCTATGTTTTAGAACCACTTGATGCATTCTGTATACCCTGACTATAGAAATTTACAAACACATGCATAAATATATGTATGTACTTTTATATAAACGTGTGTGTGTGTATATATATATATATATATATATATGCACTGTGGGGTTATGAACAGCACAATGGCAGAGATAGTGTTACCAGACATTATGTTAACCCTTGTGGCTGACTATAAGCCCCTCAGTTAGGCAACCAAGGCCATGGCCATACTGCTGTATTAGTGAATGACCAGCATGTGACTTTGAGGCCAGTGGGAAATAAGTCATTTAAATATATTGTTTGGGAGTTTTCTGCAGTCTTGCTGGGGAGGTCCAGGGAGAAGCCCTTATGAAAAGAGGAAAATTGAAAAGCAAGATGGTGGGGAGAAAAGCTCCCCACTGTTTTGGATGTTTCTGTGGAAGGGTAAGGATGTTGAAACCCAGGAAAATTGGGAAAAAGTGTGAGTGGGCTTGCCAGGCTGAGCCTCCAAAGGGACTGACTGTCAGCCATGCTGCAGAGCAGCAGTCACCAGAGGCACTTTCAGCTGTAGGCTGGGGTCTGCTGTGCCCCACATGGGATGTCCCATGGCAAGGGCCCTAGGGCCAGGGAAATGTCTTTCCCACAGAGTTATCCTGTGTGCCAGCATCCAGGACAGTTCCTGTGGCCAGCCACAGTCACATATTTTGGATCACAATCCAGCTCACTCTTCCACCCACAGATTCAATTTGATAAAAGGGTTTTTTAAGGAAGCATCTAGGGATTTGTTCTGGGCTTGTGCCAACTTGCTACAGCTTCAGATGCTAGGACTATCATTACCTCTCTCACAGACCTCCTCTGGCTAAAGGGGTGTATTGTCTCAGTAGGGTCTGCAGGATGTGGCTCACTGTCATCACACCCATACCAGTATAAATTACTGTCATATCCTCAGGACAACATGACAAATCTCTTACACTGGCTGAGTCACTCTGAGGCTCTCCAAGGATTCCAGGTTCATTTTCAGTCTTGAATATACAATCCATATTACAACAGTGCTGTTAAAAAAAAAAAAAGTATGTAAGAAGTCTGCATGTTTGTTTAAATGACCAGTGAGAATTCTATCTTTGAGGATGCACAACTTTCTAATACCATTGTATTTCTGCATTTACTAAGGTGGCTGTTGCACCAAAGACAATTAAGCTGACGTGTGTGTTCAGTAAAGTGTGGTAGTCAGCCAGCTGGGCAGATAATCTCCTGATGTTCCACACTCTCAGGGGAAATCCTGTAGTACTAAGGATCTAGCTACAAAGCCCAGCACTGTCTCAAAACCTCAACCACTTCATAGAATAGAATCATAGAACAGTTTGGGTTGGAAGGGACCTTTAAAGGTCATCTAGTCCAACCTCCCCTGCAATGAGCAGGGACATCTTCAACTAGATCTGGTTGTTCAGAGACCTGTCCAACCTGACCTTGAATGTTTCCCAGAATGGGGCATCTACCACCTCTCTGAAATCAGTCTCATCACATTAAAGCATACATTTTTTGCCCAGGCTAATTAATCTCTCTGAACTTCACAGCTCTCTTCCATTCAAAGGACTTAATCAAAGTTGGAAAATCGGGCCTTGCAGCAAAGCAATGGAAATTTTGAATCTGAATTTTACAGGTAGGAAAATAAAGGCCGTCAGTGTCGTAAGTCAAGATTGCTGCAGTCTTGTTATCAGATCACAGGCTATAATTTCTTCTCTGCTTTTAAAAAGGCAAATGAATTCCTACAGGCACATTAAAAAGGGGGAGAGATTAGACTGAGCAGGGCTCAACAGCCGTATTTGAGAAGGCAGCCTGCTAGGTATATAGTGTGAGATTGCTAGTGCCGCAATAGTAAGACAGAGAGGGAAAAACCAACTTGCCAAAGTTTCAGAAGAGCAAGCAAGGGAAATTTCCTATTAAAAACCACATGATACAATAGTGCATCAGGCTAGGACATGCACAGCTTAAGCTTGGGCAAGTGCCCATGGGTTGATTTGTATGTGTGTGTATGTATAGGCACATGTGGTGTCTTCTCCATTCATAAAACATGAGCCATCTGCTATATGTCTTGGAAGATAAGAGCAGATTCTCCTCCCCCAACATCATATAGCTGATGGAAATGGCTTGGGAGATGTTTTGAATAACAAATAATGCTGATTATAAGCTTGCTCCTTTCAGTGCGTGTTTACCACAGCCAAGACAAGCTCTGTGGATTCCTATATGATTTGGCATGCTTAGCTTCTGTACTCCCTCCACTGTGTATAATTGTACTACAGTAGAAAGCAGCCTCCTGTGGCATACAAAAAACGCATAAAGCTGACATTTACTAACAGTCCCCACTCAGACAATGAGATAAAGGAAGAATTGAACCCTGTCTGCAAAAAGAAAGGCACTATTAATAGAAAACAGGGTGTGTATCAGGATGTGCTTACTAGACAGCTGGTAACATGCAGGACTCTGGACAGTGGCAAGCCCCTGCTGGGGCCAAGCACGTAGCATTCCCAAACCCATACAAAGCCCATTCCCTGGAAGTGCCCTATCTCAAAAAACAGGCTGTGAATGATAGTCAACACTCCGTTCTTATAAAGCCCAAATCTCCAATCAACCTGCTTCTTCCAGTCTAGACCAGAACTTAAAATATTTAGCCATTCACTCACTTCTCCAGGTGAGTCTGGGGCTTCACCATGCTCCTCATACAGACTCCATGAAGACTGTCTAACTTCCTTTTGATAGCCCTGTGGTAGACATCGATCCATGCAGCTCTTTGGCGGTGAACATCCAGCCAGTAAAACACTCATACACTTGTCCTGTTTACAAACCCTCTTTTTTTTTCCATCCCTTCCTGTTTAACATTCCCAGCTGCCAGGCATTCCTGTTTTTTGGCTAGGCAGCTGTTTTCCAGGATTGTTGCCCGTATTGTTGTTCCTCATAACACTGTGGCATCATATCCTGAAGCAAGACAGCTTCCCATTTGAGTAATCTTTTTGTTGAAGCAGGAAGGATGATTCCCTACAGGCTCTCCTCTGGTGACAAACTTGGAGTTTTACCGTATTTGTTATAATGATGAATTTTCAAGCAGAGACCATCAAGTAATGTAAATCAATATGGCTTTGCTGGCTTCAGAAAAGCCATGCTGATTTACTTCAACCAATGATGTCTGTCTGCCATAACAGAACGCTTCTCTCAGGAGCAAATTAAATATAGTAGGATTTTAGATGGTTGGGTGACTCCTTGGATTGCATCTTTTATTTTTCTTCCTATCATTTTTGTCATTACCCTTGCATTCCCTGTAAGATTTTCTGCCTGACTCAAAGCAGTCATGATTCAGGCTTGGTGAAAACTGCTGTGACATGTAACACATACCATATCTGTGACTTCTGCATTTCTATCCGTCAGTCAAAAAAATTTGCTTTGGAGTCAGTGGTTTCCCACTATTTCTGAGGAGTCTGGAGATAAGGCTTCCTCTCCAGTTCCACCCGCTGGGAAATCATTAGCACAGCTCCCTTACAGACATGAAGTCCCTATAACATGGTGTTCCCAGGCACTCTCTCCCCTTCTGGATTGCCTTGGTATCATGGAAATGTGATTTTTTAATTTTTTTTCCCCCCAATGGTATTTCATTCTCAGGCAAGCTTGCAGTTTGCTATGGTATGCTAGAACAACACCTCCTAGTCCTAGACTCTGGAGACCATCTTGAGCATAACTGGATCTGTATCAAGCCTGTGATTCTTAAAAGGTTTCTCAACATTTTATGTCATACAGTGTGATCACTTCTTCCATCTGGTGACACAGCTCTGAGAAATATCAGAGAGATAAGAAACCTATTTGTCCTTAAGCTGCTGTTTCCTTTCTGAACACTGGCAATAAAAGTCCAGTCCAGTGCCAGAACTGGTCCATTTTTAATTTTCAATTTGATTAAGGACATAAGAAAAAGGATTTGTACTTGGCAGATGCTGCCCAAAGGTTCTGGTTAAAATAATCACCCACAGGAGCCATTCAGGTAAGTGAAGGGCAGGAGTTTTGGCTGTCTATAGCCTTCCCTTGTTTCCCCTCCTCTGTCTGCTCTTTAATCCCCCAGTTTACTTTGGTTCCTTCTGCTAAACCTGTTCCCACCCTCCCCAGCCCCAAGCAGGGGTTTCAAGCAGCACCTCTCCAGGAAAGCCATCCTTACCCTCTCTGACCTTCTCCCCGTAGGGGCCAGCACAGGCTGAATAATTCATGTTAGGTTAAGTATTCATCAAGGGGCTGGACTGAAACACTCTACAAACCTTCCTAAGAGCCTGAGATGTGTTTGCAGCCAGGGTGTAGGCAGTGACCTGCTCCCCAGACCTGAAGAAGCAGTGAGGGTGAAGATTTTGGGGGCTGCCAGGCATTGTGTGTCAGTGCAGATCTGCTTAAAAATAGAGCCCATCCAAATATCCATGCTCCAAACATGTTAATCATACAAACGTACAGCTCTAAACAGATTAATAATTAATTTGCATTAGACAGGCAGTGATGATCTGCAGAAAGCTCTGCAGAGATGTTTGTTCTAAAAAAAAAAAAAAACAACATTTTTCCTCATCCCTGAAGGTTTCTTCCTCCAGCCCATAGAAGCAGTAGAGAAGAGGTTCTCTTTAAGAACAGATAAGGTCAAGAAAGACCATAAGGCACAGGAGGAGCAGGATGCTGCAGAGGAGTCATTCCCAAAGGCAGCCTACACATCTCCTGTGATGTATGACATACAACTCACCCCATATCTACAATTTCAGGGCTCCTGCTGTGTAGCCCATGCTACAGCATCCTGATGTCTTCTCTGCTGCAGGATGGAAATCTCCAGGTCCTCTGGATAAATCCCACTGTTGTGGGAATCCTGCAGAAATCTCACAGCACCATGTGGGAATCCAAGAGGAAAATTTTATTTGGTAACACAGAAACAAAAACCAAAAATGAACCAACAAAAAAAACCCACAAAAAACCAAAACAAAACAAATACAGCCAAGAGATCAAGAACAGGAAGGACAAAGGGACCTTTACAGGCAATAAACTATTTGGAGGCCTCATGTCTCTTCCCTGCACTACCAGATGTAAGGCTCATTCATCTACTTTTCTTTTAAACAAGAGTTCACTATCTGGCATGCAGCTGTGGAAGTACAGACAATGAATTTACATGAGGAGAGCTCCTAGCAGCTTCCACGCTTCTCTGGCAGATTTGTACAAACTGGATATGACATTACCAGCAGCCAGCCACATCTTGCTCCAATAAACACTGTTATTTATTATTAAACTAAAGAGGACTAGCTCAGCAAGGGCTAGGGGACTGAACACTGCTGGCTAGTGTGTGGAGTAAGTAAAATAGGTTTTGCTGAGATCTGGGCCCTGAAAAGGAAGAGTTTTGCCTTCACTGTAGGTTTTAGGAAATGCTTCCCAAAAGCAGTTACTCTTAACATCCACCTTATACTTGAACAAACTCTCACAGTTAGGTTATGCTCTACAAGTCTTTTCCATGTTGTTCCCCATTTCCTTGCTGAGAAACTGGCCGCCGTGCTAACCCTGTTCCTGTTTCCCAGTGGTGCCCTTTAACTTTGTTCTTAACTTCTGCTTCATGTTCACAACTGGTTTAGATAAGAAAGAGACCAAACCTCAGGGTCAGCCAGGAGGTACTGGACTTTTTCATGCAGAAGAGCAGAGGTATTGGCTCAACCATCATGTTGGGAAAGACCTTCCCAAAACCCTTCCTGTGATACCAAAAAGCTATACTGGTTACCTGACACTTTCCAACATCCCTATTCAAGTTCCCTGCTCCCCAGGGACCTCTGCAGAGTGGCTACATGGTTTTGGGGTAGAAACCAAGGAATTCTATGGCTTTTAAGGGGATGATGGGGACAAGATTCTTGCTATGCTCAGATCCAGGCTTGAGCAACATAAAAGCTCTGGAGGGCAGGAAGTGTATCCCAAGGAGCCACACCCCAATGGAACCAAGAAGAAGAGCCATGAGGTTTCTTGATATATGATTCAAAAGGCATTTCTTGAGGAGGGGTGAGATAGGGCTGAGTTGCAAAGGTTTAAGGTATCAGGGCTTCGAGGTAAGGCTCAGCAAGGAGTGTTCTTGAAGGACAGTAAGGGTGTCCTTGGAAATAGGCTCCAGGCTCACTTGTAGGCATATAAAACCCCATGGACAAAGTCATCATGTGCCACTGTATGCAATCACCATGCCTTATCGAAGTCTATGGTCTCATGCCAGCTTTGCCTAAGAGGAAGTAAGGCTGGGAAATCAGAGACCAGATGGATTTTGGGACCCTTGTCCAGAAAGCAAGGGACCACTCTGTATATGTCCCTGGGGTGTTAGGAATTGGAAGAGAGCCACTGAGAACAGCTGCCAACATCATGAGGAGAACAGCCATTCTGCTTCCCAGTGAGAAATTTGGCTACAGCTGAGCTGAGTGCTGGTTTAGGTTTGGGAAAAGTCACCAAGCATAGTGGGGCACAGCGATGGGACGGGGTCAGCAGGGCAGTCTGGGACTGGAGGCACTGGGCTGCTGAGGAAGCAGTAGGAGTGTCATGTCATGGGACATCAGGGAGCTGAGAGTCATCCAAGGGACCACCTTGGGGTGGGGAAGCAGATGCTTTGGAGGGTGGCTCATATATCCTAGGAAAGCTGACCCCAGGGGAAGCTTAGCCTCGTTACTGTAAGTTTTCCCATGGAGAAAATGAGACAAGGTGTTACTATGGGTCCTAGTCACCCATGCCTAAGCCTGGGATGGTGGCTCAGGCAATGGAGAGGACTGGGAGACAGGCTTCTCTGGAGGCTGCTAAGGCAGGACAGTCCCATGCCCTTGGCAATTGGTGCCTGGTCTGAATTTCATGGCATAGCCTTCAAATAGCTGTATGTTAATCAAAATGTGCTTCTGTTTGGAAGGGAAGGTTTGACAATATCTAGTACTTTAGTTCCAGTCCTTACCTTCCCATACTAAAATTATAGTCCCTTCAATAGTCTCATCCTTGGCTCAAATAGGCCGTGTGACAAGATATATTTAACTATGCCTCTATGAAATCTCAAGACTATTGTCCAAAAATTTAGCTCACATTTGCTTTTCAGCGCGGTGGGTATTGATGTGCCTGACAGGCAGTAGTTTCACCACACAAGCAAGCTCACTATAAATAAAATTTTAAACAGTGGCAGGAGAGAACATTTGGAGGGAGGAGATGATAGCAAACTGGGAAGCTGTGGCATGTGGCTCTAAAGCTTGCCCTGAATTTCAGCTTTCCGTGTGCATTCGGAGATCAGACTTCAATTGTGAGGCAGAAGAGTAAATTAAGAAAGTAAAGTGGCAAAGAAGGATTGAGTGGCTCACATGAACCACAGGGCTCCTGAGATCATGTTTTCTGGTGGGACTCCACTCTCCTTTCCCACTCATGCCCTCATAGAGCAACATCCCAGCAAACTCACTCATCCCACCAAAGCCTTCCTTTCTGGCATATTTTTCTTCCTATCAGCAACATTGCCTAATTATCTCCTTCTCTTTTCCCAAGATCAAGTCCCAGTGACTCAGCATATATCTGCAGGGAGTTTTTCCTGCAGATCTACCCACAAACTCCATAAAGATGCTTTTCTTGAAAATGTTCAAGGTTGAAGACTGAGGCTTGCTCTGTAGACCAATAGGAGGTTGTAGTGTATGAAAGATACATCAAGTGATGATAGACCTTGAAGGGCCTTAAAAAAGAGAGACTTCCTTCATCATGTGACACAGGGAAAACAGAAAACCAGTGAAGAAATACAGAGACTGCCACATCAGAGCATCAGACTAGGAAATCAGACTCCTTCCTTGGACATACTCAAAAACTGTCTGGATGTAGTCCTGGGCAACCAGCTATAGGTGGCCCTGCTTGAGCAGAAGGGTTGGATCAGATGACCTCAAGAGGTCCTTTCTAACCTCAACCATTCTGGGATTCCATGAAATCATCTTTGCAATGCCATTTTAGAGGAACACCTGGGAGGACAAGACCCTTCTATTTCTCAAAGCCAGAGAGATGGTGATTCAAGGATCAAGACAGGCACTGATTCTAAGAAGTTCATGGCCAAATGTTTTAAATAAGTAGATAAACTGAATTACTAGATTTTGGACATCTTACTCAGAAAGGTCTGGAATGTGGTTTAAATTAGAAATTATGCTCAGGATAGGAGCCTGACCTGCAAGCAGTTTAGTTGCATCTTCCACAGTGCTGAAGCATGTAAGGAAGTCTTTTTGGCCTTCATGACCTTGATCAAATAGCTAGACATCCATGGGAATGTCAGAAAGAAAGAGCCTTAGATGTTAGTTTGGACTGGAAAGAACATCTGCAATGGGGTGGAGGTTCTGAAGTAGTTTATGGGGTTTTTTGAGGATGTAGTTCAGCTAGCCATAATTACCCATCTTTAGAGCAAACTATTTGCATCTATTCTCAAAAGAACACATTTTTGCACATTTCTCTGCTACAGTTTTTTCCAGCTTCCATATGAGGATGTCAAGTGTAATAGCTTCACAAAAGTCAAGAGATGACAGTTACCGATTCTCTACCAGCCAAGCCTGTCAGAAAAGATTAGACTGGTTCCACATGAGTTGTTCTTGACAATTTTGCATTAGTTGTACCTTCCAGGTACCTGACAACAGCTTTAGCATTTCTTCCAGTAGTTTTCAGGAACTGAGGTTAAGCTGACTGGTTCCATATTTTTCTTTTGAAAATTACATACAAAATTTGCCCATTCCTAATTTTCTAGGGCCTCAAATTTTCCAGAAGCTCTCAACTATACCACCAACAGCTCCTGAATTGCAGGTGGTCTCTAAATACACTATGGTGAACTTCACCAGACACCAGGAACTTGGAACCATCTATCTTATGTACATTTTCTCTTCCTTTATTGTTATCCTTCCTGTCTTCAAAATGGGTAAAAAGGAGGACCCAGAGAACCACAGGTCAATGGGCCTCACCTCAATCCTGGTACAGTGATGGAACAAGTAAACCTGGAATTCATTTCCAGGCAAATAAAGGACATGAAGGAGATAAGGAGTAGTCAGCATCAATGCACAAAGGCAAATCACACTTAACCAATTCAATGATCTTCTATGATGAAACAACTGACTTGGTAGATGAGGGGAGAGCAGTGGATATTGTCTGCCTTGACTTGAGCAAGACTTTTGACACTGTCTCCAATAACATCCTCATAGACAAGCTGATGAAGTATGGGCTGGATGAACAGTGAAGTGTGTTGAAAACTAGATTAACAGGCCCAGAGGGCTGTGATCACTGGTACCAAGTCTAGTTAGAGGCTTTTAACTAGCACTGTACCCCAGGGATCAAAACTGAGTGGACAACAAGTTGAACATGAACCAGCAATGTGTCCTTGTGGCAAGAAAAGGCAAATGTTATGCTGGGCTGCATTAGGAGTGTTGCCAGCAGGTTGAGGGAGGCAATCCTTCCCCTATAGTCAGCACTGGTGAGGCAATATTTGGAGTGCTGTGTCCAGTTCTGGGCTCCCCAGTATGAGAGACACATGCACATACTGGAGAGTCCAGCGAAAGGCCACTAAGATGATGAAGGCACTGGAGCATCTCTTCTATAAGAAGAGGCTGAGAGAGCTGGGACTGCTCCATCTAGAGAAGAGAACGCTCAGGGGAATCTCATCAATGTCTGTAAATACCTGAAGAGAGTGTGCCATGAAGGGGGAGCCAGGGTCTTTCCAGTGGTGGCCAGTGACAGGACCAGACACAGTGGGCACAACCTGAAACACAGGCAGCTCCTTCTGAACATCAGGAAACACTGGGTGTTTGAGCACAGGGACAGGTTTCCCAGGGAGGCTGTGGAATCTCCACTCTCAAACATATTCAAAATCCCCCTGGACATGGCCCTGAGCAAACAGTTCTATGTGGCCCTGCTTGAGCAGGGAGGTTGGACCAGATGATCTCTGGAGATCCCCTCCAACCTCAAAAATTCTGTGATTATCTCAGTAAGCTTTTATATTCATCCTCAACAAAGAATTCAAGATTTAGCAAAAAGCATCTTGGGTTTGGACTCCTGACAAACAAAATCCTTCACACAACACCAAGTTGAGTCATAAGATCTTCAAAGGGAGCACAGCCAACCATTATCACCCCTCATATCCTCCTAAGAGTGCTCTTAGTGCTTGTTCTCAAGGGAACAGAGCACCTTGTATCCCTAGTGGAGCCCATCAGGCAGGCTGCTGTTGTGGGGTTGGCAGTTTCCCTTCCACTTCTGATGATGCTGTAAACCTTAATAACCACTGTAATTTTTTGGTTTTTTGTCCTTGGGCATCTCTGATGACAAAATCTGATTAATCTGAGTATTTCTCAGCCTCATCATTTCAGCCTGTACTATTTCACTTGCTATCCCTTAGTGTTTCTAAGAGATTACACCAACATGCACCTCCCACACCAAATATCTTGCCCTTCTTCACTTAGCAGAGAAAAATACAGCATAGTCCTAGAGCTGGAAAGATGCATCTTTTGCCTTTAATCCCACACCCAACATCTGACCTTGCAGTTCTTTCCCACAGACCCCTTAAGCTCAAGAAGAAAAACTATCAGAAGTTACAGTGCCATCAGCTTAACAGACCTCTTCACTGTCCTTCCTATAGTTTTTTTTCCTCAAAGTGTTTCTTGCAAAGAGCCTGATAAACCATTCACTGCTCCTCTCCCAGGAGATTATCTTAAAAGGCTTGACAATGTTAAGCAGCATATCAGATTCTATTATTATAACAGTCCCCTCCTGACTTATAAAATGTGCATTATTTGGGAAAGAATAAAAAATTATGAACATACAAAGCCCATGAAGCACATTTTGAAAGCTATTTTCAGTGTACAGATGTCAAGCATTACATTTTACCTGGACAGACTGGAGTGTTTTCAGGGACTTGCTTCATGTGTGCTTCAGGACTAGAGCACTGCATAAATCTGAGGCCAGGCATACAAATAAGCATAAGCTAGTTCAACTCTGAAAACCCTTGAAATATAAAGTTTAAACACAGAAAGGAAGAAAGACAGTAAAGGTCCAGTCCCATCCAGTTGGAAGCACTGGGATGATTTGTGTCTTTTAGCTTTGAGGACATCCAACATTGGTACAGCTTCAGGCTGTTGAGATGGACAGGCTCATACTCTCAATTACTCTCATTTGCAGCTGCACACATTATCAATATGGTAATGTCCAGCTGTATGCAAAAATGGACTATGATGTAAATATACACAGAAGAGTTTAACACATATCTAATTTAAAATTGTGTTTGCTTGGCAATATGGCCATCTTGGAACGAAGGCAAGGAGAGGAAGCAGCTCTCAAATCCTCAGCACCAGCCTGTCTCCCTCACTTAATTTATTTCAACAGCCAGGAGCTCACCAACTCTTTGCTGAGACATCTCTTTAAACGTGATTCTCCAAAAATACTGGGATGAAAAACATTAAGTGGAGCAGGAGATTCTTGTAAAATTATAACCAGCTTCTACTTCTCCGGAAACATTCAAAACTTGCAAGTAACTGGTTCAGATTTTTACTGCAAGAGCTTTTTTCTCTTACTTCTCCTTTCCTGCCTAAATATCCTCAGGCTCTTGAATGATTGAAACCCATGAAGAAAGACAGATGGCCTTTTGATAATTTCTAATGGAATGTGTAATCTGCGATTTCCTCCCATGCTGAACTCTGTGACCCAGAATGAGTATGTGCAAATTTCAGAATTCTAGTTCAATAATTAAATGGAAATATAATAAAGTAATTAAGCTGTTCTATTGCAAGCTTACACTGAGAACTACTGGTATTGGAGTGAAATTGAAGATTTTACATGGGCAATGACTTTAGTACAGAATCATGTAGAGAATACTTGAAAAATAGATTCTAGTTTTTAAGACAAAACTACATGTAAGGTAGTCTCCTTTCCAAAATAGTTAACTAATTGCATAGATTAGCAGGGTCATTGGGATACTCAAATGCATTATGGTCTATTCTTTCAAATGTAATTAGGAGCATTCAATTTAAGAACCAGTCTAAATGGGCTCATTTTAGTCCATTATTTCAATTTAGCTAAGAGTAAATCAGTGAATAAATCAACATTTCACCATTAGCTGATTGTTATGGGATTAACAGGAAACTGATATTACCAAGCAGTTCTTTATAGACTGGTGCTCTACTGTAATAAGCCTTGTTCTGATTAAGCTGCCAGTGTGCTTTTGCACTATTTTATATTTCTGTGTGTCCTTATATACTTCTAAAAAGTGTCAGTGGCTGGAGAGAATATTGTATATGGCCCAGACACAGCACATAATGCTCGTCACTGTTCCACACAAAGTATTTATTGGCTTCTTCAAGCTCCTCTTTATGGTGTTTCTACTTACGCATGACAAATTTGGCTCACTGGCTGTGTTTGCAAGTCTTCAAGTCCTTCAGCGCTCAAAATAAGACTAGCAGGAATCAACCACAATAGAAGCTTCAAGCCCCAAACACTGAGTTCTTGAGCCAGAAAAATGAATGCTCTGTCTGCTAAGAGTAAAGACACTTCTCCCTTTAGGTAGATCAGCTCATGGAAGGAGACATGAAACAATTATCCAGCACGTTCCACCTGTGTAAGCATCTGACAGCATGCTGTCAGCAGGCTCCGGCCTGCCACATACAATACTGGAAGGATTCAAGCACAGCCACTGGAATTTTTATGGACGTTTTTGTATCTACTTAATAATTTCAAAGTGTTTGACTTCAGCAAAGAGGCCTCTTGTACAGGAGCCAACTGAGTTAACAAGAACTAGAGTAGCGGAAAGTTTTATTTGGTATTCTGTACTGTTCTCTGCCCCAACTTCCTCCCAAAATTACTGCCTTCATATAAGGTGTTTCCATCAAAACAATATCAGAGTATGTAGAAAGGCAAATGGAAATCATTAGCAAAACCACAAGATGAGCTGCTCAAAATTATTTCAGTCCAGAGTTGATGGAACAACTAGAACTAATGAACAGATTATTAACTGTTAACAGCTGTATTAATTTTCAGTAAGAGATCACCATATTTGCTCACTAAACAGACCAGAATTCAGATGAAACTTTGCAACAAGATTATGTTCTGTGTCTGTTATATTACATTGGCAAAGAGCAAACAGACTTAGTTTCCCTGGATGGAGCAACATCAGGCCAGTGCAGCAAGTGTAAAACCCTCCAACACAATTTCAGAAATGCCAGTCAGTAAATAAGTGTCCCATAGAGCAGTGCCATCCTAATCCAAAGCCCTATGTATGTACATTTCAGAACATAAACATGTGCCACCTAATATCCCTGGACACTGTGAGTGAAGACAAACAAGTCCGGCAAACCAGAATGGATTCACATACACAAGAACAGGACTATCCTGTTGCCAATAGCAGTGTTTCACAAAATAGGCACCCCATCTTCAACCTCTCCATCTTCACCTCTAAGGAATATCTCCAAAATCTCATCAAAAACCAGCCCTGTAAACTATTACTCATAACCCAACTGAGTACTAAAAGTCAAATTCAAGGATGAGACTGGCTTTACAACACTTCAAACTCTGATTAATCCTTCCACAGAAGCTTGCTGACAGGATTATTTCTGTATTTTACTCCTAACAGTTGTTGGATGCAGGTGGGCACCACAATCTGCCAATCTGAACAGAGAGAGCAACCACCTGCATTGTATTTTCTGCAGGCCTGGATTCTGGGATGAGTGACCAGCCTGGAATGAGGACCTTCTGTGGACTTTGACAAGGGAAATTCCAAGTTCACTCAGGCTCAAGTAGGAGACAGGCATCAAGTAGCTTAGCTCTTCCTAGCGGTGGGCAGATACAGACAGGGCCAGAGGCACAGCTTAAGAGGCCTCAGAAACTCCAGAAGAAAAAACTAGAGTGCTTATGGGGTTTAGGCATGTTCAAGGCTTATCAATGACTATGACTCTGAAGGCCAAATCAAATTCAAGTCCAAGGCATGGAGCCAGTTAGTGGCTTTTTGTCCATAAATGCCTATTCTTGCATCTATACTATGTGAAAGCTGATAAAAAAACTGAGTTCAACAAAAGTGTTCTTTACAAATCATGCCAACAGATCCCAGATGAAGATGTTATCCACACTAGCATGGTCTCAACTTCAGACAATTTCTGAAAAATTTGCCACCTTTATCTTCTTCTACGAGGCAACCAATTCATGTATTTCTTTGCCTCCTGCATTACACTGTAACATATCACTTTGATGAAAGGAGACTGAATTGCCATTTCTTTATCTAAGTTTCTATGCTGTACAATGGGGAGAAAACAGAGAGGGCTGTTTTAATGACTTAGCAAAGTGTTCCAAAAGTGGATACTTTTAGAATAGAAACTACTCTGAGGAAAGGTTTGGATACTTTAGTTTGGAAAGCACTTAGCATGTTTGTGTTGACAGTGGAAAGAGAGATAGATACCATAGTAACATAATATATAGTATGCACCTTCCCTAACAAGAAATAACATAGAATATAATGAAATAGTTGAAATAAGAATATGCCAATAGCTAAGTAGTACTTTTCCAGCTGGAGCAGAGTACTAGTTCTCTCAGATTATCAGCTATTTATTGCCTTTCCAAAACAATATAAAGAAGCAGAAGGTAACAGTCTAGAAACAGCTACTGTCTTTACAGGTCACTACAGAAAGGAGAATACTAATTCAGACATCAAACATTTGGGGCTTATATTTACAAAAAATAGCCAAAGTAAATGATGCAGTGACTGAAATATACTGGGGAGATTTATTGGAGTCAAACTGACCAACTACACTGTCTTTTCCTGCTCTGTTCTGCATAATTAACTATCTTATTAACTAGACAATTGATCACTACTTTATTGATTGACTGTTGCATTCATTCTCTTCCTGCTTTTTTGTTTTGCTGCCAAATTTATCAGTTTAATTGCACAACTTTCTCCCCAAGTGATTCATTTCCCAATCAACTCTCTCCTTCACTGACAAGCCTGTTTCTCACCCAGTTCACTGCTCAGCTGAATCCCAAGCCTTCACCTGCCTGATCTTCTTGGCATGTGTGACAAGTTGAGGGGCCCCTCGGGGTTCAGATCACAGGTTCTGTTCGACGCTTTGGACATTAGAAGACTTGCTGTTGATTCTATGTGTGCCTGATGAAAAACTGCATTCTAAATCAGCAGTGATCTGCTCCTTTTGTGTTCTGATAGTGAACTGGAGCTAGGAAAAGTCACAGCACAGGGCCTGTAAAAAGTCAATGGTTCTCTGTTTATAGGGATGCCTCTTTTAGACAACACACTTGTCCTACATGACAACTCCCTGCTATCACACTGCCCGAGGCAAAAACTGCTTTTCAAATCTTAATTACAGAAGACAATCAAATCTGCTTATTGCAAGTCTAGAGGAGGATACTTGGACCATCTGACTAGCCTAGCTAGCCGGGTAGCTAAAAAGGGCTGCAGAAGCCAGTTAAATCAGGTTGCTCAAAACTTTGTCCCTTCAAGTGCTGAATACCTTCGTGGAGGGAGGATCCACCACTGCTACAGGCAGCCTGTTCCCATACCTGACCACCCTTTTTGGAAGACCTTTTCCCCAGTCTCCAGAAAGTGTTTCCTCTGGTGCAACTCCTGACTGTTGACCTTTCCTATGTACCTCTCAGAGGAGCTGGACCCCATCTTCCCCACAGTTCCCCTCCCAGTAGCAGAGGGCAGCAGTTGGATCCTCCTTACCCTTCTGCTGTGCTCTATGCACTCCAGCAATATGACAACATGAGAGCAAAATGAGAAACTGTCAAGATGCTGAGAGCAATGGAAGGGAAGAAGTTTCTGGACAACCTCAACCTGGGGCTAAACTAATAAAAGAATAAGAGAAATGGCCAGATATCACACAGGGAAAGGGAAGTATTGGGAACTCTTGGATGAAGGACATAAGACAGTGGGAATAGAGAAGATTTCCATTCTTACCAGGCTCACTGACTAAGCCCAGAATTACCAAATAATGGTCTAAAAAATCACCAAAATCATTGCCAATGTGGAGAGAGTAACAGGAGTGGGTTGTTTGTTTTGCAGGTAGGGAAAGAGTAAAACAAAAGGTAAAGCAAATGGTATGATTGGGAAGTTAATGAGTGTCCATTTAAAGCAGCCTTGCCTGGACTAGCACTGCCCAGAGGGTGATAACAAACATGTTTTTCTGTCCATACGAGATCCCCAACTTGCCTCCACGTTCAAGGTGACCTGGAAGGTTTCTTGGAATGTCATCAATGGGAAGCACCAATGGGGATGGAGGATGAACCAACCACTCCAACGTACTCCTCTGCAGGTGCAGGACTTCTCTCCTTCCTCTTTATTATTTTTCAACAACTTTCTATCCTTTCAGCTGCCACTGCTTCACTCTACCATATCCTCAGTCCTTCAGGTTTACTTGATTTTTCACCTATCAACTCATTTTTCTCCTCCTCTTTCTAGGTAAATGACAGTGCAAGCTGTAACATGTAACCCTTTTTCATCGTCTTGTCTGCTATAGCCAAGTTTCCCTGCTTCCAAAGGAACAGCTTAAACCACTAGATCTTTGTTAGCTTCCTGTCTTAAGTGAGTTTTAGGTAGTCACATTACTTGTCTGGCAGCTTTTACTACTGCTTTTTGAACCCATTTGGCTTTTCAACCAAATGTGAAGGAGCAGAGGCTGACCAAGTTGCTACAGGTTCTGAGGACACCCATAACCAGGCAAAAGAGGGACTCCAATTACGGCTTCTGCTGGCAGAAAAGTGGTCCAAATTCACACATTATGTATCCTCTGGCAGCAGCTGGCAGCCCAAGCTGCGGGCACACTGCTCCCAGCTGGTGACAGTGTTTGCTGGTTCCTGCCAAGCAGGAGCACCATAGGGGATGTGAGAGAGAGTGTTGCAGACAGACAGCTTAAACAAGAAGGGACACGAGCCTGTAGACAATTCTGCTGTTTAGGGAACTACTTGCCTTTTAAATCCATGAAAATCTGCAAAAAAAAAAAAAAGAATCACAAAATATTTCCACTGGTAAATCTGCTCTCAGGGTTTTACAAATGCCAGGTTGGAACTATTTAGCTGAAACCAGATTTGTGATTAAAATAAAACTTATGTTGTTTCAAACTCATAGTAGTGGGGTTTTTTTAATTAATTACAAATTGAATTGAAAATAATTTAAAGCAGCAGCATTGTGGATCAGGTACTTTGTCTTAATATGAGAGAACAGCCACAGGCAAAAGCAGAATCAAGTAATACACACATAACTTCACCTGAAGAATACACTCTCTGAGCCCAGTGATACTACACTTGGCATTAAACAGCTGCAGCCCTAAAGACTTGTTTTATTTCAGAACAACTTGAAGTGGCAAAAACTTAACAAGCATGCAGTTCAGTTGTGAAGTCACAGGAAACAACCTGCTTAGACTAATTTCAACCTACTAAATCAATGCAGATAATTTTATTCAAAAAGGCAGCCAAGATCCAAACCAAGCCAGTTTCCTACATTCATATCTAAGCAGTTTTAGCCAATAACCAGGTTACAGATGCTCTCTATTACCCCCCACTATCATCCCCACAGAAGATAAAAATGGAGTTAAGTACAAAAGACTTCAAGGTTGGGGGAAAAAAAAAAACCAACTGGAATAGGTTTAATGTAGTAATATTGATTATGGTGAATTACAAATATATACAAATACATAAACATGGAATCCACACTCCTCAGTTGGTAATTACTTCTCAACCAGAAAAGACCCAAACTGGACTCAGCAGCAGATGGGGATGCCCGAGTCCAGGGTCCCAGTGACAGCCCACAAAAGCCTTGGAGCAGCTGAGCCAGACCTACTTGGGGAAAGAGGAGAAGGCAGCCTGTCTTGATGAAAGATTTTCGTCTCCACTGATTCAGGAGCAGTAGAGGGATCAAGGACAAACCAACCCCAGTCAGAGAGGTCAGGGCAGGGCTCTCTGAGGAGCCATTTGACGCTGAGCCCCAGGGGCAGGAGCGCGGTGATTGGTCCGTTTGGGTCACCTGACCCATCCCCGCCTCCCCACAGGCTCAGCTGCTCCCCCCTGTCACTGACACTGACACAGCCCGGCAGCACCTGGGGGGTCCCGGGATGTCTCAGGTCAGTATGGCCATGGACAATTTTTACCCTGGCTCTCTCAAACCACGACGCTACGGAAGGAGTCTTAAAAGCATCTCAGAGGTGGCAGTGGCTAAGCCCCGTGGCCACAGGACACAGCCACGGCTTCACTTTTCAGCCTTCCTAAGCGAGGGAGAGGCAGAACGCTTACAGCCGGCATTCTTCGCCAGCACTTGCCTTCCAGTTTTTTGCACAAGCGCACCGTGGCTCTCTCGTGGTAGGGTTGTTGGTGAAGCCCTGGCATGGCCCCAGGCTCGCTCTCTCTACAGCACGTGTGAACATTTTAAACTGGAGGTGGGTAAGAGCAAAGTAATTTTCTCTGTGAAATGTGACGTTTTAGGAGGTGTTAGGAAACAAACTGAAAAGGCAGCCACAGTTCTGCCACATTTTAAATTTAAGATGATACAGTGTGAACGTTTATAAGTATTTCAACTTACAAACGGCTTAATCAGTAAATCAAATTTAATTCTTTTACATACCTTTTTTTTTTTTTTACTGCTTTCACTATATTCACACCTTAACCTCCCAGGCTTTTCTGAGCTCTCTGTCATCACCTCCCTGCATAACGACCCCACGACATCTTCCCAGGCCTCTCTCTGAACACACTGCTTCTTCTTTAGCTCCTGCTACCAACTTCAACTTTGTGAATTCATAAATTTAAAGCTTTTGGAATTAAAATATAAAATTCCACGTGTCTGCAGCAGCACCTGTATAGTGTCTATAACTAAAGCAGAGCCCCACACCTGCTATTCACCACCACCTCCAGTCTCTAGGTTCATACAGATTTGCCTCTGGATACGTGCTGTGTCCAAAATCATTAACATAAATACAGTTTTCACAAATCACAAGACTGCACAAGATCAGCATTGAAGTCGAACAGCAAACACCATGAAACCTTTCATAAAAGCCAGAGAAAGGAGATAACTGATCTTTTCTGCACAGTAACGGCTATGCTTCAGTCTTCCTTTCAGTAGTTTTCACTGTTACAGGAGGAACATTTTCCTAGAAAAGGGCCTGAGATCCAGCTGCCTCTCCACGATTTCCTCCCAGTGGGGATTTGCCCAAATTCTCCCATGCAGGCTGCCCACAGACCTAGCACAGGAGGACCTTTGCAGCCCAGCAGATCCCAGCCCTCCTGCAGCCATGGCCCCTGGCCAGGAGGACACATGCGGAACACAATGCAACTTCCAGGTTTTGTTTCTTAGTAGAAAAAGGAGTGAGTAGCAAGTCATTTGAAAGACCTTTCTGTCTTGCTTAGCTATGCATTTTGTGAAAACAATTCAGCCACTGGAAAATATGTTTACAAGTAAGCCTTCGCACATTGCAGTCTTTGTGACTGTTGTGGAAAAACTGAGTAAATACACATGTAACTAATCTTCTGTCTTTCATGGGACTGGATGATTACCGGAACAAGTGAAAAAAACCCAAACAAACCACATCGGGTTTGGGCCAAGCTATTTTATTCAGTATATTTTGTTTTCCAAACAGAAAAAGTATTGTTTCTGTAAAATTAAGGACAGATTGAGTGTTGCGTGAGGTCTGAACAGGACTGCACATTCAGTCATTTGCAGTTAGGGAAAAAGAGCAATGGACCTTCTCTGTCTAAGGTGCACCAGGCTTTTACTTTTTTGCTTTTGTTTTTTTTTTTTAATCTCCAGCTCTTCAAAAAAGCACACTTGTATTCAAAAAGAGATGTTTTCATAAGCAAGCTTTTGTGTACAGCAGCACTTCAGCTGTATTTCAGAAATTAAGAGTCATCCATCTGAGATCCACTTTAATGACTAATTTCCTCGCCATCGAGTTTTAAGGCACAAAGGACTGCCACCGACTGGCAGAGCCAAGCTTTCAGTTGCCATGCAACACCCCTGTCGCAGGTTTCCCTTCATCTTCTAGTGCTTTTACTCAGGCTCTGTTCTTCATGGATGAAAGTTATGCAACGCTTTCTAGATACTTAACAGCAGATGTATTAAATTCCTAACCTGATAGAAACCAGACTGCAATTTTCTACTGAAAAAGTCACATCACTGAATTTAATAATGCTTAAATTATAGTCTTTGATAGCAGAGTATCTAGTTTTCAAATTTACATTATGCTAATTTTCCTAGCGTATGAATTAGTGACAATTCCCTTTTGTCTATGTCTTCTTTTAAGTGTCTGTGGGATTTTGCCAGAATTTTTTTGGGGAAAGAGCTCATCTGAAACTGCAAAACCACTTGTTAACACACTAGTTTGTGGCAAATGCAGAGCACTTGCTCATTGGGAGGCAGAGAAGGACACTGTGACTCCTGTGATGGTAGATAGCTGTGAGTCACCTCATCCGCTTCATGCCGACCACATTGGAGACAAAAGCTGAAACCTCTTCACTTGAGTTGCCATAATAATCAAGAGCAAAGGGTTTTGCTACGAGCTTGAATCAGATTTGAAGCAAAGAAGTAGACATAAATGACTTGGTATTCTTCAGTGAGACTCTGAGTCACAGAGTTGTCTATGCTGATACCTTTTCATTCAGAGAATATCTTCCTATTTTGGAAAAGAGTCATCTAGTATTGTTAGTGAGCTGTAGCCAAACTGTAGAGTAATCTAGACATACTAATGCAGCTACGCATTCCCACAAGGCTCCAGAGAAGCTCTGAATTGGCATAGGCAGCCATTTCTAAGCACAACAGACACCAGCCATCCGGGAAACGGTTCTGTCACATACATAAAGATGATTTTCCTTTCTTTTCCCTACATGGATGAACGCACAGGTTCTCTTGTGATGTTTCTGAAATCTGTTTTGAAAATGTGAGAGCCTAATTCAATAAATTAACGGAATAGTTTAAATTTCACATAGGGTAAAACTGGTGTTAAATTTTGTCTCTTTGCTGTGATGGTGAATATTCATAACTTCTGTTCTGCTATTTGGGTAATAGAATTGCATACTATTTTTCTTAATAATAAAATGCATTTTTAAAAGACTATGTGCCGTATCAGAAATAGTATAGAAAAATGCTGTCTGTCTACTTATTCTCTTCAGTTGTTGACTTGAGATTTATAACAAGTTTCACTATGTGATTCATTGTTATGGGTCCAACACACTCTTTCCACACAAATGTTAGGCTTTGTAAGGTGTAGAGCTAAATAGGTGAAAGCCCTTTTTAAAGGCAATAGCGCTTTAGTAAGTCGGCATTTTATAAAGTGGGTTTTGCTTTTTTCCACTGAAAGCTTCATTGTATTGAAAAGGAAAGCACAGATGAGTCGAAAAAACAGAATAATTTTCATTGCATTCAGAGCCTTTGAGTGAAAGCTAATGTGTTCTCTGGTTCTCAGAAACATCATATAAATCTGTTTCATATGAGCTGATGTGCTTTTTCACAAGCAGCTTCTTCTCCTGCTCCCTGCTGTTCACTGGCCAAGGCTGGATCAGCCCCAAAGGTATTTCTGGGAGCTCCCAGTGCCCATCAGTCCCACGCATTTCTCCTCCTTGCCCTTTCGTTCCTGTGGAGAAGAAATGCATGGGGGTCAGAAAGGAGCTCTGCTCACCCTGGGCATCCCTGTACACCTAGACCTGACTTCAGACCTGGCCTCCATTGACATTAGAAGCGAAGCAGACTACTTTCAAAGCAATCCAAATCAAGCTGGTCTTCTTAGCATTTTGTGTCCTTTATTTTTCCTCACAGCTGTTCTTATTTTTTTGCATAATTTTTGCCTTAGCAAGACTGCTTGGAAAATAGTGGCTTTTATCCAGCAGGTAGGAAAGGTTTTCTCTTCGTTGCTGTGTCACTGTGGCTCTGCTGATCGATCACTAACTCCATGCATTATACATCCTTTACAGAAGTTTGGATAAGTGCAATCAGTGTTCACTGACAAAGTCAGTAAGTCTGAATGTACAGTTTTCCAAAATCCTGAGTTCAGTTTGGGTTAATAAAATATAGCAGTTAAGTACATTTGACGAGACAGGCTGAGTATAATACACAGGAGAGAGTATAATACTTGGGCTTTTGTTAAGGAGCATTTAATTTGACACCAACCACCTATCAGCAGGTATTTTCTCTTGTGCTAAATAAAACTTTTACCCATACTCTGTGCTTTATGTTGTTCCCAAGCTTAGGATTCACTTATACAACAAATAGCTTACTAGGTGGCTCTTAAGCCTCTCTGTGAGGGCCATGCTGTGAGTGTTAACTCAGCACCTCACAAAACAGAGCTTTTCACTGCTGCTATTTACATCATTTGCTCAGCCTGTGGCCTCCCACACTTGGGAAATAACAAGACACCTCTGCGCAAACAAGGTCGGCATCCCTCCTGCACAGATGTTTCCACCACAGCATTCCCCCCTGTCACAGGCCTGGTGGAGGTCCCCCTTCACTCACAGGAAGGTGATATGCACATTACAGTCATGTCCCGTTGCAGGTGGAGGACACGCAGCAAAGTACAGCCCCAAGACAAACAGAGGATATATGAACCCTTGGAAGAGAAGTCTAGAGCCTATCTTACAGCAAGCAACCCATCACCTTCAGCCTCACACTGGGTTGCAGTAGATCAAATCCAGTAGCTCTTCGCATTGTTTTACCCTGGTTGCACCTATGCTAGTTAAAGAGATATGGAGGGCATGGGCTTGGCACTGACTTTCCATCCTCTCTGCTGCCTACTAACTCACTTGCCAGCCTCTGCTTCAGCCCATGCAAACCAGCAGTCTCCCAGATGATGCCCAGGTATGGCTCAAGAGTACAGGCTGTGGAGGCTACCCACCAGTAGCAGAGACACGTAAGTTACCATACTATTTGGCTTCAGGGCCAGCATATGGGCCCTGCTCTGCCTTGTTCAGTGCTGTAAGCCAGCTTTGCACAGAGCTACTGGATTCAGGAGTACACAGCTGCCAGTGTTTGCTGTTTCAGGAATGCAAATCTTGACTCAAGAGCTGGCTGCATTCCAGCAAAGCACAACGTATTTCCTTTCTATATAACAATGCGATGAACTGTTGGGCTTTACTGTGTAAAAAGTGATATGGCACACAGGTATGTCATTTCCCCACCCCCATTAAAAATAGCAGCAAACTAAAGCAAGTCACAGAAAGCTGACATGCCAAAAATATGTACAGCATCCTGGCAGTCATATGTGCTTCCCATTTGTTTGTTACACAGAAGCTGTATTGCAGAACACTGCACAAAGGAGATCCGGGTATGGGTATTTATGTGCAGGGAAACATAGAATCATAGAATGGTTTGGGTTCAAAGGGACTTTAAAGATCATCTAGTTCCTACTCCTACTAGACTAGGTTGCTCAAAGCCCCATCCAACCTGGTCTTGAACACTTCCAGGAAGGAGGCATCCACAACTCCTCTGGGCAACCTGTGTACATGCCCATGTGTTAAAGGACAGAGGATTTTGGTGGGCACGATTGCACACAGTCCTGCATCTCCTTCCTCTGACATTCAAATATTGCACAATTTTTAAATTATGTCTTTTAGTATTCTTTGTGCCATTTATTTCTAAGGCAACCTTAGCAAGAGCTAACACTTCTTGCCCTCTGCTTAATCTCCAACTAAAACTGGGGAAGAAGCATGAGTGTTTATATGGAAAACCATGGAAAGGAAAATCACCTATGTGTCATTTAAAGTAATCATGTCAACTTAAACAATTATGGTAAGAAATAAGATCACAGATGTCTCTTCCAGTGGTGAAACAAACATTAAACATTGGTTAATCTCCAATTGATCAGGTGAGAATTGATTACGAATGGACAGGCAAGTCCATATTTGCAGTGAATGACAAACACATTACATGAACAGAATAAAATGTGTGGTTTCTGAGACATTCTATTGTGCATGACAAAAGACAAAATAAGAAAGAGATGTGGGTATAATGAAGAAAAATGTATGATAATTGACAGTACAGAGTGACACACAAAATACATGTTTTTGTAAATGAATATGTGTAAATTAGGCTATTACTTCCTTAGTTTGCAGTTAGCAGACCAGACTTACAGGTAAGAATGATTGTGGATAACTTACTGGAACACTATCAAAAGTATCTGCAAACCCTAGGAGTTTAAACAGTATATTTACTTGAAGTCTAATTCAAAGCACAAATGTTCAAATTTGTTCCAATTAATAGCAAAAGACAAGAAGAAACCAAGATTGAAGTGGATAGAATTCAAATTTTGTTTTCCTAAATATATAGAATTGAGAATTAATTATTTCTCTTGGGCACCAAGATAACACTTCAGTTAAGCTATGGTAATAGTGCTACCCGTTTCACTTAGAATTTTAAAATTTTTGCAGGTCATGCGTTCATATGAAGTAGCTTTCAGTGGTGTCACTGTAACTGAGACAACATAAGTATTTTAATAATGTATTTAATACAGGCTGTAATAAGGGAGAGAGTAAATGTTGACTTTTCTAGAATGGCAAATAGCACAGGAAACGGAGGTCAAAACAGACTTTCTTTTTTTTAAAGAAAAAGACTTCTTTTTTGGTGACTGCTCTCACTTGTTTATTTTCAACTATAAATATCAAGTTCCAAAACACCCTACACGTCAGTCAAACGATTGTTCCGATAAGTTGCATAAATAAATGTAGCACTGTATTATTAAAATCACACATACATATATAACTTTATATGAGGGCAGCATGTTTAGAATGACAGCAGTAACCTGAGGCATATTAGAGGCAGAACACAAACTGGGCACAGGACTGCAACACAGGGGTTTGGTTTGCACACACAGAGACATGTCCTTTTTGGCTGAAACACTAATGCCCACCATCCCAGCAATATTACACTTCACTGGGAAAAACACAGCACCACGAATTTCCTGACAAACCAGAGAAATCTCATAAATCTCCAAATATGTTTGGGTTTTTTTCCTAGCATGTGTTTTCTTCTACAGATAAGACATTAAGCTCTGGATGGATTATGGTCTTATAATATGAGGCTAAACTGACAGAACTTACCATTCAGAGAGTCTTGACAATTAATAGCTTCTGCTTTGCTAAAGTCAGTACCTGGAGGTCCTGCTTGCCAGAGACACCCAAAGCAGAGTTTGCCTGTCAAGTTGAGCTTATTTCTGGGGGTCCAAGCAAGAAACAGATGTGCCATGGATAGACATTCTCTGTTTATTAATATTACTTTGAAGTAGGAAGTCAAAACAACTATTTATTATGATTGATTTATTACTTAAAATGTATCAGAGTAGTCTTGGCTATTCCATTGTTTAGACTGAAAAAGTCCTTTCCAAAAGTAAAATCTTTCCCTGTGTTTAATCACAGTGACAGCTAGGCTGTCCTGATCTGGGTCATAGTTACTATGTTGGGGGGTTTTTTTGTCTCCTTTAGTTCCAAAAAAGGAAAAATCAAATTCCTGCCTGAGGTGGTCAAAAGGAAGAAGCAGCAAATGTGTCCTACAGCATCAGGAAGATCCATTCAAGACTTGCACCACACACTTAATGCGAGACCACTTTCTGCTGCTTCAGGAAAATGGCTGCAAAGGTCTCAAACCCTGCAGGAGCAGGTGGTGTTGGCTGCTCAGGATGCTCCCCCTTTGCTCTTAAATGCATGAAAGCCCTGTTGCATCCACTCCAGTGGGGACAGTCTAGGGTGCATCAAGCAGGTAGGCTTTGGAGTAGTTGAAGTGCAGGAGCTGAGCACAGCCCTTCTGTGCAATATGACTGTCTGGCAAAAAGTACTGCTTTAGCAGATTCTTATATAGCAACTGATACTGCTTATCAGCACGAGGCGGGTTTGACTGTTTCTGCTGCAGGAGTAGTCAAGGGCTCTAATTTCCCAGTGGATTTTGGGTCCAGTTTTAGACAAAGACCAAATGCAACCACTCAACCTGGGACAGTAATGTATTCTCCACAGGGGTCGTATTCATGCTGACACTGTTCCAGAAACGTGCAAAAAGCCAGTGTCTCCTCAGTAAATAGCACAGTGGGAAGAAACCACATCAGCCTGTTGTTATGCAGTATGGTCTAAATGTCAGTAAATTCCTGGATTAATTTATGGGTGTCAATCACAGAATCACTCTATCCATGTAATCCTAAAGTTTGGAGTTTTTAATCTGCTCAGCTTTCTGTAACACTGCTGGCACAAAAAGAATCCCAACCTGGGTCTCCTAAGGAGATGTGCTGGCCTAGCACTCTGCTCAAAGACTGCTAAGAGGCTTTGAAATGCTCCACATTTACTCTTCCTCGGCCTCCCCTTTCCCTTGGTGTGTTTGGGTGTGCTGTGCTCCCTGAGCATTTAACTTTTTTTTGTTTAAATAGCATTTCACAAAGAGTGGGGTGGACCTTGGCTGTCTGAGAACTGCTGGTTGGATAACTGCTGGTTGTGTTTATGTCACATCTGCACCAGTATTTGTGACTCCCTGAAGAGGAGAGGTGACAGATGGGAGAAGGGAGATGGAGTTGCTGGAGTTGTGAGGCCACCCAGCCTGTATGAGGACATGAGGGTTGTGGACCTTAAAGCATGGTGGTATTATTCTGTTTGGTAGACAGTCCCATTGCTAGGACCATTACAGAACACCTGTAAAGGGAAGAGGTTTCAAGTCCTCTACATCCTCCAAGGCCCAGCGTATTTAATAACATGTCTCCAGGCCCCTTGCGAAGGGGCTCATATTGGACAAAACTTGGAGAGCTGCCAGCCTAAATGCAGGTTTAGGAATCCTCCTCTCTGCCATGTTGGTTTTACAGAGGTGTTTTCCCTATCTGACCAAAGGCAAAATCTTCTCCACATTACTTATGGACTAAAAATACTGGATTGAGGCACTTAAAAAGACAACGTTCTGATTAGCACTCAGCGGTCTGGCCTGACAACAAGCAGCCTCAAGGGTTTTTGCAGCACAGTCCAGACTGATCTTTGTTCCCCAAATATGTGTGAAGAATAATAATTTTCCAGCAGCTGTAGGTCTTGTTCTCCATGGCTTTACTAGCATGCATGGAGGCAGCTTAGCCATGGTGGGCAGCCTCTTTGTGGCCTCTGAGGTCTGCCACCCTGGGCAGCTCCTGCATGGCCTTTGCTGGCTTGGAGCTGATGCAATACAAGGGCAGTCACAAGCTTTTTGGGCCGCAGATGTGTTCCAAACACCTAAATTGCACCCTTTGGTCCTAAAAAGGATGAGGAAGTGGTCCAGGCTAGAGATGATGCTTGGGCAGTTCACCCTACCCTGAATGTCACTCAACTGCCCTGCCCAACAGTAACTTTTATCTGTTCCTCCAGAAGTTTTTGCTGGTGGTAAATGGGCCAAACTGCCCTCAGCTGGAAGCATATCACTTCAGAAAAACTTGTTGGGACAAAAGAAGAGATTAATAAAGGAAGAGATGACTGCAGGCCTTTCTGAAACCCTGGTCCTGCTTGCATCTCTGCTAGTCCAGGTGATTTCAGTAATATGACTGTTAGATTTCCCAGATATTTAAGCATGTCTGCCCCGCCAAGCTGCTTGATGACAGTGCAAAAACTGTCCCCATTGGTCTGTGTCTCTTCTCTGGAAACAGTTACCCTTGGGTTCTCAGCTTTTGTCACCAGCTGATTGCATTGGGAAAGTTGTAGGCATTTGCTAACAAAATATTGGCAACAGCTCACAAAGGACATGGACTGAGGTTACTGTGTGATTTATTAGCAGCAATAGCTGGGGTGGGCTCTCATAGGCATTGAAATCAGACCACTGAAGCTGTCACTGACACGCTGCTGGACTTTGCTCCCCCAAGGCAGAGGCATCTGATCTGCTTATGCACAGCTTCTGAGCTGCCATAGTTTTCAGTCCACAGTTAAGTTTAACTGATAATTTTTTCTTATGATCTCTTCCTGTGGGATTTTTTTCTTCTCCTTCATACTTCATAATGTGTAGTTCCTAAGTAAAACTTGTCAAAATTAAGCAACATTTGGGAGAATCAACCAGGACTGTTGGTTCTCCATCTTTCTATACCTAATCTGTTACCAGTCCTTGGGTTACCTAAGTGAAAATTATCTTTGGTACCTCTGCACTCTGTGACTCTACTGGCCATTTACCCTTGACCAGTGAGTTCAGGAACACCTCATGTGAGTAAGAAGCTCAAGACTGGATTGCTTTTTTGTGAATGCTGGCTGTCAGAACAAGCTGCTTCTCTTCCCAACACAATGAACTCTAACAGTATTTTGCAACAAATGGCTGATCAACCCTCTCCGATTAGATGCTGAGGTTTATATGTTGAGTACTTTGCTTGTTCCTATTTGGTTGTATTTATGACAAATTTAAGAGGCTACATCACATTATTCCTAAATTTAAAAAAAAATCTGCAGTACTAATTAGAGGATAGTTATCCCAGCTGGTTACCTTTTATCTTTGCTGGATACTTCCATTTACCAGCAAGGCAAAAAAATAGATTACTGCTGTCACTACCATTACAACAATCAAATGTTGCAGGCTGCCAAACACAATTTTTTCCCCCGATAAAACTTATTTCTCTTAATGAGAATAAATCTTTCCAAAACACATTTTCTTTCTGATGTGAGTATGTGGTTTGAAGCAGAAGCACGCACATGCCTATGTGACATCTTTTTAACATCAGATTTTTGGGCTCCAAGGAAACCAAGCATGCACACAATATAACTACAGAAGACAAGGTGGGTTTTCTTATTGCACTACAGCGATGCTCTTTTATCTCTTCTGGGCTGTTGGATGCCATTTTGAGATACCTACTGGTGGCAATATCTTCCCACTAGTCTAATGTTAGGAAAATCATTACCCTGCTTTCTGAGGTGCCTCAAGGGAGGGAAGCTTACAGCAGACATCTCCTCCCATTTGCCGCAGGCCGTCAGAAGAGGAGGTTCAGAGTGGAAAAGCACTGTGAACCTGCTCAGGAAGCATGGTGCAGCACCACTGGCTTCAACAGAGAGTTTCTGGTCCGCTGCCATTCACACAAAAATGTGCTGCTGCTTAAACCCTCAGAGAAAAAAACAAAAATGATAAATTTTGTTTCAAAAATGTTCTGTGGGCAGATCTGCTGCCATGTCACAGTCCCAGGACCACCTGGCAGAGGGCATCCCAGGGCCCAGGGCTGGGGGAGGCTCACAGCTCAGATGGCTGGGGGGATCCCCTCCTCCTCAGAACCCAGGGGAAGATCCCTTTCTCCAGAGTCGCCCCAGTTGCACTCAGTGAGTGCACTGTGAGTGTGTTTTGTTTGAGCGAGAACAATACGCTGGCTCTGTCTGGATACGGAGTAGCACAGGATTCACATCTGAGAAAGCTTTTCTGTTGTTGTTTTGCTGTGTGTTTTGACCCTGGTGAAGAACAATCCTAAACTCTTTGAGGATGCTTTTGGAGCCAAAGTTGTTTCCCTGTGGTTCCACCCGTATGAAAATGGAGGTTTTAAACCAAGCAACGAGAACAGGCAGGTCAGCCGCTCAAAACTCCCTCTGCCAGGAGGCAGCTGCCCAGGCTCAAACAAAAGCCTCCTTGCAACTAACACTCCAAAGCGATAGGGAAGAACAGAATGAAAATGTAAAATAGGGGTTTTTAAATGAGGAGCCACACTTGAGCTTGGCCCCACAGTAACCCTACTAAAGGACAAAAATTCGTTAATGTGCAGTGCAGGTAGCTACCCAGAGGTTACCTTTAACCGGAAGCTTAAAGGAAAAAGATGTACTAGAAATGGAGGGGGAGGGGAAAGCAACACATCTAGAATGTGCAGAGTCAGTTATAAGTATACCAGGGTACAGACAGCCAAAAAAGGGCCAATTAGGTTTGTCCAAAGATGTGAAGGGAAATAAAAAGGGCATTTACAAATATCAGGATAAAACAGATTTTTAATAAATCAAAGCGGGTGGACTGCAGGGGGATTCTGAAATGCAAACTATTAATTTCTACACTGGGTTTGCTTTCATAAAAAAATAGATGTAAAGCCTTGGCTTAAATGATTTCTGATGAGTAAATGAATATACAAATCATATACAATCTCATTCCTTCAAAATAATGAATAAGAAGAACAAAGAAGTGAAGAACAGTCTGATCACAGTTATCTGGTCTGATTTCCCATTTAACACAGTCTGTTCATCCTTGTTGGAAATAAAGAAGATCATTAGCTGGTGGATTGAGCTGTCTGACTCCTAGATGTCTATTAGTGCACATCTGGAAAAAGCCCCTTCCCTTTCCTGGGATCCAGTAGCTGGAAACAGAATAGGCAAAGCTTTGTTTACATTTTCCCAAGAAACACGGTCCAGAGAGTGCTTGCTTTGTGAATCACATTATTTTCTGAATCCAAATCACTGTTTGCAGAACCCCTGTAGCTCAGTGCTGGTTGGCTCAAAAGTAGGATGGTGTACTCGGGTTCTCTTGTCCCAAAAGCCTTCCAGGAACTCACCAGGACTCTTCCCCATGCCCAAAGGAAGGATGGCAGGAGCTGGGCCAGAGAACATTTCCCTCTGCCACACGCTCCTCTGGGACGTAAATCTTTCCCTATCAGAAACCAAGGTAAGAGAGAGCATGGCTCAGATATTTCTTTTAGGCTTTTCCAAACCTGGTGTACACTGCTGAGTGTGGAGTATGCTCTGCTCTTTTTTTTTTCTTTTTTCTTTTTTTTTTGACTTGTCTGTAATATTAAGAGTTCTGGGTAAAGAGGCATTTTCTTTGACAGGAAACAAATTTATCAGATACTATCTGGTATTTAATCAGCCAGCTCACATTGCACAGTTGCAGCTGAGGCCTCTTCTTCCAATCCTTCCACAGCAAGTGCCATTTTAGTAAGAGAAAAAAAGTCCCATTTCTTCCCAAAAGATTTTTGGGCTGATCCCCTCTTGAGTGGAATATGTTCCTTCAGACCAATTCTAATATGGTAGGAAAGTCAGGTCCTCTATTTACAGTGAACATCTGTATGAAACTTGGAAATAGCTACTACTTCTTCAGTGGCAGAGGTGTGGCAGATAAAGAAGAGCTGTCCCACTTGGGCTCCATGTTGGACCCCAGGAACCACTCCATATCCTAACAGGAGACCTACTCCAAAGCTTATTTGTATTGCAATGGACCCAAAGTCACATAGTAATCCTGTAAATATCGAGGAGGGGAAAAAGCCAATAATTCAGAAAAAAAACAGCCTTGTGTAATCCCAAAGAACAACAAATCTTCCTGAAGGCTCCAGTCCTTTGACACCAATCAATACCAGAATGAACATGGCACTCAGGCCCTGCTGGTGCATTTCGCTGTGTTTGGCACCCACATTTCCGACTTTCCCCTTGATTTTAGGAACTTTCACACTAACAGAGTTTAGAAAGACTCTGAAAAGAGGCACATGCAGCTTTATTTTGATAACACAGTGAGGTACAAAAGGGGACGAGTAATTTATTTAACATGGACAGTAATACCTGTCTGAGGCTTACTTTTGTGAACTGCTTATTGTAGGCAAAACGATAACTAATTGGGTACTTCAAGGGAACGGGCAGGCCTCCAGGGAGCCCTTGGATATGTCTGACACTAGAATCCAGCATTTGTCATCAGCAACACTCACAAATACAATTTTATAGTGGAGTTTCTTGTGTGCGTTAAGTGGATTGTGTTTAATCCCCTGATGACATGCAAAACGGCATTAGTCACTATCACTTGTATGATGAATCACCAACATATCATTACAGAGTCAGCTTCCATGAGCACAGACTCTGGTAATAAAGAACAACATCCCAGCCTAAATAAAGGGACATTGACTGCCATGTTGCAGGAAGAGAGAAGAGTTTTGCCTTCTTTTGTACTGTCCTGTCTGTAGAAGAGTTTTATCAAGTCAACTGGCATCCCCCAATTGCTTCTGCTCTTAAAAATTACCACCTAAGGTTTTGTTTAAAAATAGACTGTGCCCATGACCTGTCATGTGTTCCCTTCACCTTTTGAAGCCTATGCCTGTGGCAAACAGCATATGGGAACAAGAGGTGCAATGCATTGCCTCACAAACCGACACAAGCAACCTTCTGTTGGCATTTGTGTGGGATTTAAGATGTTGATTTGGGGAAGGAGCTTGAGAGGGTTTTTTCATCTCTCTTGGTGGCCCAGGTGTGCCAGCAAACCCTTCATTTTGCATGCACCAGCCCCTCTGCAGCTCCACGGGGTCATGGCCATAACCAACTTCCTCATGTCTCCTCAAAGTTTAGGTTCTGAGAGTTTCAGGCTCTCTTCTTAAAGAGTTCCTGCCTCAGTGTCCCCCACTGACTTTATCCCCATCTACAGGAAAATGAGACGCCATTTCAAGAAGATAAACTTCAGAGAAATTAGCACATCCACTACCTGCTTGACTACCAGGAGCAGAACAGCCTTCATCTCACAGATATACATAAAAGCAAAAAACTCTCACATTCTTGCCCAGTGCTCATTACCTTCCCGACTCACCAGAATGGTTCAGAAATAATTTAGGGATGCAGTAAACTCATTAAGTACTTCCATCTACAGTTTAGGATGCTATAATCTGGTCTGGCTGATTTGCATAAATTAAATCTTTCTGACTCATATCATACCTGCTTCTTTCAACCTAGGTTTTTACTTAGGAGATTTACATGACTTCCTAATTGCACTCAGTCAGATTTTCTTATTCAAGACAGGGGGGGTTTTTTGTTAAAGTATTCAAACAATTTAAAATATATGATTAATGGTTTGCTCTTTCTCATTAATTGGTCAATCTCTCATTCTTTCCTATTTCTAAGACATGTTTTTAAAGCAGGATAAAAAGTATTTTCATTGCCTTTAGTTAAAGCTATTACAGCTGTTGCACTGTTGTGCACCTTTAGTGGATCTGTACAAGGCCCCTTCCATCAAAACTGATCTCTGCTCTGAAAGTCTCAAGCCTAAGGGCAGACAAAGAAATAAACTGAGTTTTAAATGAGAGAGACAAAAATACAGCCAACACTCAAAGCAATTTGTTTCTCTGTAGCCAGGAGGCTGTTTCTGAAAAGGTGTCACTTCCAGAATTTCTTCATATTCAACAAAGCTCTCAAGCAGAGGAGGTATCTTAGGGTAGGGTGAGACTTTTACTGAGGAAGAAAGAATCTGGGCTCATGAGTGTCCTATTTGCTGAGCTGAGGGTTGGTACCATTCAGATTTAAGTCAGTGGGAAGACTCCTTAAATGAAGCATGCAGGAGACAGCACCTGGGGAGTTCAGATAGAGAATTTTCAAGTCATGAAACTGGAGATTTGAGGTCATCAGAGACAGGTGACTCCTAATTACCTTTAAAAACAAACAAAAAAAAAGGGCTACATAATTTTTGTGTGATGATAGATAAAAGCTGGAAAAATTGGTATCTAAGTCAAGTGTGTACATGTCTGCACTGGGTTCATGAGCCCTGAGCTGGCAGTTGGCAACATTGCCCATAACACTTGAAAACCAAAAAGTAAGGAACCCAAATGCATTTTTTCAAAGATCTTGGGACTTCTAAGTTGATATCAAGATAGGGAAGACTTGAGTCAAGAACACAGCTTATCTGTGATGGGCTGTGCAGGAGGATGAAGTGGGCATAGGCACGACAGATGCACCTTGGAAGACCAAACAGTGCTCTCCTGTCGGGCCTGAGGACAGCCATCACCAGGCCACAGCAAAATGAGTCCTCTGCTGTTGGTTCCTTAGGCACATTCCACGATGCAAATGCCCGGAGGTTTATATGACAGAAAAGAAAGACATTCCCCCAGGCAAAGTAGTCTGTAGGCCACAGGGACTTTCTCCTTGGCTCCTCCAGCTCTAGGGAGAAGGCATGCTCCAAACCTGCCCTGAATTGTGGACCCCTTCCTCTTTATGCTATATCCTTTAAGATAGCTCAAGGGTCCATCACATATCCCCATAACCTTTTTGGCTCTGGATGAGTCAAATGAGTCTACATGAGACCATTTCATGTTTTCCATAATCCTGAACACGCCCATTCCTCTCCTCTGCACTGCCTACTGGTCTTTAAGAGACCACCATACTTCTAGATATGCAGTTCCCAGATACCCCTTATATCCCAAAAGCTGGGCACCTCCAAGGCCTCTCCAGTCCTGAGGAGAGGATTATTTCACATATCTTGCAGTCTATGCTCCTGTTTAGATATTTGGGTAAGATATTCACCCTTTAGCAGCAGTACATCATAACCTAATGTCCAGCTTGTTATCTCCAGCAGACCCAAATCTTTTCCTTTAGGGTTGTTAACTTCTGTTATTTGCTCACCTGGAGCTTCACTGCTGAAGCCCTGATGATAGGTAATATATGGAGCACCCTGTCTCGTTTGATTTTGTTTCATCATTCTATTAAAATATAAGCTTGTATAATATTTGCAGCTTCAAGAAACAACTTTGTGTTTTCTTGTGCAAACTTTCTTTTTACTTTTTTCTCCATTCTTCTACATTTGAATTCAAAACTATGAATTTGGTCTATAAAAAGCCATTCCTGTTACAAAGAACAAATATAGTCCCCCTGAAGGAAATAGAAAACAGGTAATGGGTTGACTTTTTAGTTCAAATTCTTTTTCAAATGCCAAAGAAACAGCAAATTAGCATAAGGGTGGGCTTGCTGATATAATGGACCAAAACCACATTTTGCAACCAGAACTACAGGATGTGTTTTGTCTACTCTCACTGTTTTTCATGCTAAATTTCACCACTTTCTCTCAGGGTGGAACAAAGTTATTACATGGAGGCTTACTTATATAAGAAGCACATGGCAGAGCATTATACCAGTTCCTGCAAGGATGTTAAAATGAGTGAGTCTCTGTGTGAGTAAAGCAATTTGACTGGAAGACCAAATATAAAGACAAAGATGAGTTTTCAGATGCCTCCTCCTGCGTGTGTTGATAATGTGTTTATTTTTTGAAGTGAGGGTTACCAGCAGTGTCAGACACACAAAAAGACTGAGGGCAGATCAGCTAAAAAATTAGCATAGTTTTTCTGACGTTGGCATGTTCAATCAAAAATAAAAGGAATAAGCAACATTAATTTGAAGAGTGTCATGAACATATCTTTTGTATTCTCTAGCCCTTAAGCAAATAATGAAAAGCAACTCTAGTTATGAGTCATGATATTTCTTTAACAATGAGAATTTATTCTTGATGTCTGCAATAACATTATTTAGTTGGATACTGTATAGTCTTTATCTACATCTTTCTTGTAAAGATAAAGTTACAGAAATGCACCGAAGGGTATTTAAATCCCTTTGAGATCCATCCAAAAGCCCACATAAAGCCCACTGCATTAGATACTTTAAAAAACATGAATTTTCAGGTGCCGTATCTAGTCATCAGTGCAGCATTGCTTTCTATCCAGATTTTTAGCTAAGCTGAGTGTAGCTCAGTAAAGCTGGATGGCTTGCTCTTGATTGCAAACACCTTGAATCTAAATTTTTTCCAGCATCAGTCACAATGTCATGAAGCTACTTTAAGGCAGAACGTGGCAACTTTTGGAGGCTCTGCACAATATGGCTGAAGAAGGATGAAACAGTAGGACACCTACACATCTGACTCGTTTTTGACAACCCTTGGTAGATCTGGGTGAGCTGGTTCACATCAGAAGAATAGTGAGGACTCCAAATGTGTTTGGACCTTATAGTGGCCTTCCAGTACCTGAAGGGGCCTGCAGAAAAGCTGGGAAGGGATGTTTTACAAGGGCATGTAGCAATGGGACAAGGGGGAACACTTTCGAACTGAAGGAGGGTAGATTTTTACTATATATTAGGAAGAAATTCTTCACTGTGAGGGTGGTGAGATGCTGGACAGGTTGCCCAGGGCAGTTGTGGCTGCCCCCTCCCTGGAAGTATTCAAGGCCAGGCTTGACATGGCTTTGAGCTACCTGGTCTAGTGGGAGGTGTCCCTGCCCATGGCAGGGGGGTTGGAACTAGATGATCTTTAAGGTGCCTTCCAACCCAAACCATTCTGATTCTATGATTCATCCAAACCTACAGCACCCATCACCTCCATCACCTCCTGTGCCATTGCCAGGAGTGACTGTGGCAAGTCACACTGTCTGTTACAGCTCATCTCATTCCCTTTGTTTTCCGGAAATAATAAAGCTACAGACTGATTTCAGCCCCTTAATTTGGGGGGAAGTAAAATTCACTTATTTCTATGCAGCTGAGAACTCTGAGCTGACAGTGCTACAGGTTTAGAGACAGTGTCTCCAGCTTTCTGCTGAATCAGTGAGCCACTGGCAGCAGGGCAGTGATCTTCTTTTGATGTAAAGCACCATGCACATTACTGTATGGTATTTAAAATAAGTCTTGATATCTTATAGCTTCTGCAGGTGGTGGGCCCTTTTTTTGAACAAGCAGTAAAACTACTGTAAAAGGCCCTCTACACATGTGGTTTGGGCCATCTTTATTCCAGCTTTTGTCACCCAGAAGCATGTTGTGGCCTTTGTCTGTCTGGGGATCCGCAACTACTCCTGTCAACTGCTCTTATCACTTAACTGTAGGGTAATCAGTTGTCACCTAGTTATGTGTTTATGGCATATACATTATACCATTTTGGAGATAAGAAATTATTACTGACACACACACCTTCATTAATTCACTGACAGAGGAGTAATAGTGAATGCAACCGCTAAGGTAAAATGACAATCTATCAGTATTAAGGTGATCAAACAATGCAGGGAAATACTGTCTATAAACATAAACCTGTTACAACAGCAGCTCTTGATGACTTTTGGCAGCTTCAGAGTCATCAATAAGATCCTAAAAGCTTCAGTGACATGTGAACTCACTCTCAATAGATATGTTGTCAGAGCAATTTAATTTGCTTTGTGGTGGTGTCACTCTTTGTTGGGGAAGGACCTTTCTCACCCTCAGAGTTCATTAATGGCAGTGTCAAAACAGTCTTATTGCCATGACAACAATGGAGGAAGGTGAATGGAGACTACTGGATAGCAGAAAGCAGATATTTCATGTGGATGCACTTGGCAGGCATGTTCATACCAAGCAAAAGGCTGCTATTTCCAAAATATATTAAGGTGAGTTCAAATTAAGTGCGCACAAGCAGCCTCTGAATCTCTGGAATGTGTCTCTCTGCACATACATTTTTGACAGTAATTTTTTTAATAATGTTTGTATCAGAAAACTAAGGAAAACTATGCAACCATTTAGGTCTAAAAACCCACTCAGTTTTATCACTTATAGATCAAAGTACCTCTTGGAACATTTTCATCCTTCTCATGTTTTCTTTCACAGCAATGATGACCTTGTTTATATTCTTGGGTAATGGTTACAGCTACACTTTTATTTTGCAGTTTAGTCACACAATCAACATTTGATAGAATATTAATGGTAAACGCAACTCTGGGTTAATGATTTTTACGGTCTAATTATTTTTTCTGTGGCAACAAGATTCCCTTCTCTCATTTTGTAATTTTCTCACTGTGAGACTCAATGACTGTCCTCCAATAATGTAACAAGAAATGAAAAAGTGAGTAAGCCCATATAGGTTTGATGTCCCAGGCTGGGGCAGTGAAAGCAAGATACACACTGTGTTATCCAAACTAGAAGTGAACTAATGCCAATTAATTGTGTATGCCTTTGTCTAAACCATTGCTTTTCCCTTATTCTTGTGTTCCCAAGCTCACTTCTATAGATCATCTGCTGTTTTATAAGTTGCTACCATACTGTCACTTCTCCTTGCTTCAAAAGCAAATTATCTCAATCTTTTAAAACGTGGTTTCTGCTGAATATTTTCACACACTCCCAATCATTCCCTGTGCTGAAGCTGACACAGATCTGTGTTGTCACTTGAGAGCATGAGCATCAGTCCTGCAGGTGGTCTTCCCCATGGAGTCACACCACTGACCAAATGAAAGCACGGCCTTTTTTTCCCATACCTTTACCTCCTGTGAACTTGTTCTGTGCTTTGGACTGTGGCTATACACAGCTGTTCACCACCACATCCAAGTCCCCTTCCTAACCTGACACAGGCAAAACTGCATAAGGTTAATGAGTAAATAATGTTTTCCTCTCCAGTTAATATTATTTTGCATTTGTTGAGGCTAAGCTCCACCTGTCATTTTGTTCACCTTGGTTCAGTTCTCTGGAGCTCCAACCAACCTTCCCCACTTATGACAGACTCCAAGAATAATATTCAAGACATCAGTACTTGAACACTCTACTTTTCATCGTTTGCTTTGTTGGAAATGGATTAATCTGGTTCCTTATTTCCTATTACTTGGCTTTTGCTCACAAATAATATGTCACTGCTCTGAACAGAAACAAGTGATGTTTTTACACCTACTTCTAAGAAATCTTTTCACTCACTTTTTGAAAATTAAAATACATTAATTTTTTTTTCCACACTGCTTTAAATTTGTACATGGCATTACAGACAAATTCGAAAAATTTGAATAGATTACTGAGACATAATTTCCCATTCCAGAACCTGGTGAGTTGCCTTTTTCCCTTAATACCTCTTTTTTTAATATATTTTTCTTAATGCTTCCTTTTCTAGAGGTATGAGACATGATTACAAAAGCTATTATAATTTTCAACAGGAAGCCTGAGAGTATTAGGAAAAGAAGAAGCAATTCCAGGCCAGCTTTTGATATCTCACCGAGATATTATTCTGGCGCTCTTTGCTGGGTTCATCTACTGTCTGCAGTTTGATTAATCAAATTCTTAAAATAGTAATCTGCAATGCAACCCAATTATGCTCACTTATCATATACTTGACACACAGATTTTAGTACCTTCCACAGGTACACAGGTGAAACATAGTTTCAAAAAAAAATTCAAAATGGGAAGCAAGGAGAGAAACAAGAAACTGAAGGAAAGCATCACCATTGAAAGCACAGGGATGAGAAGGCTCCCAGAACCTGAAGGCCAGGCTGAGCACTGCAGATACTTTCATATCACAGAATCACCAAGGCTGGAAAAGACCTTTAAGATCATCAAGTCCAGCCTATGACCAACACCACCACACCATCTAGACTATGGCACTAAGTGCCACATCCAGCCTTTTCTTGAACACATCCAGGGACGGCGCCTCCACTGCTTCCCTGGGAAGTCCCTTCCAATGTCTGATCACCCTCTCTGTGAGGAAGTACTTCCTAATATCCAACCTAAACCTCCCCCGGAGCAGCTTCAGGCTGTGCCTTCCTGTCCTGTCACTGGTTGCCTGGAAAAAGAGCCCAGCCCCCACCTGACTCCAACCTCCCTTCAGGTAGTTGAAGAGAGTGATAAGGTCCCCCCTGAGTCTCCTCTTCTTCAGGCTAAACAACCCCAACATCCTCAACCTCTCCCTATAAGACTTTCCCTCTAGTCCCTTCACCAGCCTCGTTGCTCTCCTCTGGACCCGCTCCAGCACCTCAACGTCCTTCTTGAAGTGAGGGGCCAAAAACTGGACACAGTACTCAAGGTGAGGCCTCACCAGTGCTGTGTACAGGGGGAGAATTACATCCCTACTCCTGCTGGCCACACTATTCCTGATACAAGCCAGGATGCCATTGGCCTTCCGGGCCACCTGGGCACACTGCTGGCTCATGTTCAACCAGTTGTCAACCAGTAATCCCAGGTCCCTCTCTGCCAGGCTGCTCTCCAGCCACTCTTCCCCCAGCCTGTAGCGCTGCCTGGGGTTATTGTGGCCAAAGTGCAGGACCCTGCACTTGGTCTTGTTGAATTTCATGCCATTGGGCTCAGCCCATCAATCCAGCCTGTCCAGGTCCTCCCGCAGCTTCTTCCTACCCTCTGGCAGATCAACACTCCCCCCTAGCTTGGTGTCATCTGCCAATTTACTGAGGGTGGACTCAATCCCCACATCCAGGTCGTCAATAAAGATGTTGAATAGGACTGGGCCCAGTACTGATCCCTGGGGGACACCGCTGGTCACCGGACACCAGCTGGATGCAGCTCCATTCACTATCACTCTCTGGGCCTGGTCATCCAGCCAGTTTTTGACCCAGTGAAGGGTGTACCTGTTGAAGCCATGGATTGGTAGCTTCTCCAGCAGGATGCTGTGGGAGACTGTGTCAAAGGCCTTGCTGAAGTCGAGGTAAACCACATCCACAGCCTTCCCCTCATTCACTAGGCAGGTCACCCAGTCATAGAAGGAGATGAGATTAGTCAGGCAGGACCTTCCTTTCCTAATCCCATGTTGACTGAACCTGATCCCCTGGTTGTCTTCCACATGCTGCTGGATGGCACTCAGGATGATCTGTTCCATAACCTTGCCAGGCACCGAGGTCAGGCTGACAGGCCTATAGTTCCCCAGATCCTCCTTCCAGCCCTTCTTGTGGATGGGCGTCACATTGGCCAACCTCCAGTCATCTGGGACCTCCCCAGTGAGCCAGGACTGGTGATAAATGATTGAGAGCGGCTTAGCCAGTTCTTCCACCAGCGCCCTCAGCACCCTAGGATGAATCCCATCCAGATCCATGGACTTGTTGGGATCTCAGTGGCACAGCAGGTCCCTAACTACTTCCTCCTGGATTACAGGAGGGGGATTCTGCTCCCCATCCCTGTCTACCAATTCAGGAGCCCAGTTGTCCTGAGGGTAGCTAGTCTTTTTGTTAAAGACTGAGGCAAAGAAGGTGTTAAGCACCTCAGCCTTTTCCTCGTCCTCTGTTACTAAGTTCCCCTCCTCATCCAATAAGGAATGAAGATTTTCCCTGACCCTCCTTTTGTTATTAATGTATTTATAAAAGCATTTTTTATTATCCTTTACAGAGATGGCTAGTTTAAGTTCTAGTTGAGCTTCTGCATCTCTGATTCTCTTCCTACATAACCTTACAATATCCCTAAATACTTCCTGATTCACCTGCCCTTTTTTCCAAAGTTGATACACTACTTTTTTTATTTCTGAGTTTTTGCAATAGTTCCCTGCTCAACCAGGCTGGTCTTCTTCCCCACCAGCTCCTTTTTCGGCACACAGGGACAGCCTGCTCCTGCGCCTTCATAAATTCATTCTTAAAGTAAGCCCAGCCTTCCTGGGCTCCTTTGTTTTTGAGGGCTGCTTCCCAAGGGACTCTCCCAACCAGTGTCCTGAAGAGGCCAAAGTCAGCCCTCCAGAAGTCCAAGGTAGAGGTTTTGCTGACGACCCTCCTAACTTCACCACATATTGAAAATTCTATCATATCATGGTTGCTGTGCCCAAGACGACCTCCAACCACTACATCTTCCACCAGTCCTTCTCTGTTTGTGAACAGTAGGTCTAGCATGGCACTACCCCTGGTAGGTTCACCTACCAGCTGTAGCAGGAAGTTATCTTCTATACATTCCAGAAACCCCGTGGATTGGCCCCTTTCTGCTGTGTTGTACTTCCAGCAGACATCTGGTGAGTTGAAGTCCCCCACAAGAACAAGGGCTAGTGAATGTGAGACATCCCCAAGTTGTTGAAAGAACATCTTGTCAGTCTCTTTATCCTGGACGGGTGGTCTGTAGCAGACTCCCACTAGGATATCAGCCTCACTGGCCTTCCCTTTTATCCTCACAATCCTCATATACATTCTGCCTTGGTGTGTCTAGTATTGAATTCTAGGCAGTCAAAGCACTCCTTCACATATAACACCACCCCACCACCTCTCTTGCCTTGCCTGTCCCTTCTAAAGAGCCTATAGCTGACCACTGCAGCACTCCAACCATGCAACTCATCCCACCACGTTTCCGTGATGGCAATTATATCATGGCCTCCCTGGTGCACAATAGCTTCTAACTCCTCTTGTTTATTTCCCATGCTTCGGGCATTGGCAATATATACTTGAGCTGTGGTACAGATATCCCGACCACTTGCGTGGTTACCAACCTGTTAGTGAGCCCTATGTTCTTGTTGCCACATTTATCCCCGTTTCCCGCCTTGAGTGGGACAGCAGACTGGCAGCCGTCCTTAGGCCCGTCTCTGGTTTCATCCCCATCCCCCTTCAAACCCAGTTTAAAGCCCTGTCGATGAGCCCTGCTAACTTGGGCCCCAGGACCCTTCTCCCACTCCAGGTTAGGCTTCCCCCACCTGTTGCCGTGCCCAGTGTCCTGTAGGTCCATCCATGATCAAAAAAGCCAAAGTCCTGTCTGCTGCACCAGTCTCGAAGCCAGGAGTTAATCTTCTGGCTCTTCCCATTTATCCCCTCATCAATCCCTGCTACTGGTGGGATAGAGGAGAACACCACCTGTGCTCCTGATCCCCTAACCAGCTGTCCCAGGGCCCTGAAATCTCTCTTCATTGCCCCTACACTTCTGGTAGCTACCTCATCACTGCCTACTTGGAAGAGCAGTAATGGGTAGTAGTCTGAGGGCCAAACTAGGGCAGGGAGCTTCCTCCGTATATCCTTAACCCTGGCCCCAGGGAAGCAGTTGACCTCCCTAAGAAGTGGGTCCAGCCTGCATACAGGGCCTTCTACTCCCTTTAGAAGTGAGTCTCCTATGACAAGTACCCGCCTTTTTTTCTTAACTGAGGTGGTTCTGATGCAAGGTACAGACTGACCTGGCCTCGGTGACACCTCCAAGTTTGGTGAACCATCATCCACAATACCATTTGGTTCTACTTGTAGAGCATCGTATCTACTCTGCAAAGGCACCTGGAGAGAGGGAACACTAGGGACCCCCTTGACATGCCGCTTTCGCCGTGCAGAAATTTGTTGCCATTGCTCCTCATCCTGTAGGCTATCACACTCAGCCAGGCAGACAGGATATAGGCAGTGGTCTGCATCATGAGCCCCACCTGTCTTTTGGGCATGGTTCAGGGATGCTAAGTCATGGCACCAGCGATCTATCTCCCTCTCACACTCCCTGATACTCCTAAGCCTCTCTACTTCCTCCTTCAGCTGTGCAACCATACCGAGCAGATCATTTATCTGCTCACACCTCACACAGCTGGTGTCGCTGCCATTCTCCAGGGGGAACAACAGGCTTTGGCATTCCCTATAGCCAGAGACCTGAAGTCCCACATCTTCCATTGTCTTCCTCCTCAGATGTAAATTCTCCACTTCTATTTCATGCCTTTTTCGCTTTTCTTTACCAAAGAAAAGGGAAACAGGTGTGTAAGATACAGCAACTCATCTTGTTGGAGATAGGCATCCCACTCATCCCAGCTTCACTGTGCTAATATCCTGCAGCAATCCTTGGGTCTCGATCTCTCAGGCTGGAGACCCACCAAAGTGTGCCACAGGGGTCTGAACTTTAGTGGTTATCTTAATGTCTACCACAAGGAGCTCCTCATCTGTGTGAGCCCCAGGAGGGACCCTCCTCCTCCTGCTGACCTGTTGGTTAAGCACCTGTAAGAAACGTGTGGTCCTCACTGACCGCAGCCATTCACTCCCTGCCAATATCCTGGCTTTCAAAGTCAGGAATATGATTTTAACTAAATATTAATTGGCCTGGCTGGTGAGGTTCTGAAAACACAATAAATTATTCAGTGGGCTCTCCAGCCACGTTTACTCACTAAAGAGAGCTGTGTGCCAAGCACTGCAGTTTGAATGGCCAAGAAACCAAGGGCTTGCTCAGTGTGTCTGCAGAGCAGAGCAGGTGGGGGGCTGTGGCCAATGGATGGTTCTACTTGATGCACCTGTATGGAATAAAAAAATGTAATATTGATGCATTTTTCTTCATTCAGCAGAAAAAAAAAAAAAAAAGAAAAAACCCATAATGGGGGGTGTCTGGGTCTCTGGAGATGGTAACCCTGATTACCTTTTTAACAGATTGGAATGACAAGAGCCCTGGTGCAAGCCCTCTGCATATTCTCTTCTCTATGCAGCAGCACATTTTGCTCCATGTCCTCTGTTTGTACGTACTAAAATAGGTAGCAAAAGATTAAAAGATAGAAAAAGCAGAAAATGTGATGTATAGATGTGTGAACGGAGAGATTTAAAAGTCTCTGTGAAATGAGACAGGATCACAAGGCACTAAGGGAATAATTTGGTTCCTGTATATAATCAAAGTTACAATCCAAAATACAGTGATTGAAGTGTCATTTGTTCCACATCTTCTGTGTGTAACAGTAGATTTCAAGTCCTATCTGCAACAGAGGATGTATGGACTCCTGCTTCAGTGAAGCAAACAACGATTAAGCATTTATATGTGTCTCACTGGGCTTTACAAATGCAAGTCATGTGGCTTGAGAAATCCCACCAGTCGCGCTCATGTTGCAAAGATAGTGTAATCGTTAGCAGGTGGCTCAGACCTACAATAGGTCATGGATAGGACTCTTTTCTCCTTAAATATGACCCTAATTCTAATGATGGATCACAGATGAGCCTGTGCACTAACCACAGTTAAGGATTGGGAAGGCAGGTCTCCCCCCTCTGTCTGGACAAGAGCACCCACAGGCTCTGCACCTCCTTATGATCCAATCCAGCAAATGCACACCAGCTAGGGGTGGTGTCCACGTGTAGACACCTACATGTGGGCTAGATGTCTACAGCCCTGCTATACTCAGTCAATATAGTCAGTGGAGTCTGGAGAGCTATCAAGCTAAGGCAATATGGCTAAGATTAGGGTGAGCTGAATAGCTCTCTGGCTTCCCTTGTATTAACTAAGAGCTTGACTGAGTTGTCTAAAGATAGGCACCCAGTGCCATTTAAGGTATCCTGAATGTCCGCCAAACGCTGTCTTCTGGAAGGACACAGATCCTGTGCTGTCAGCCCAAATCAGACATCTCAGATACCAAAGGGCATCCCAAATGCCACCAGAAGCCTCCATGGAGGCAGCTGAATCCAGCCCTCCATCTTGACTGACTATAATGGGAAGCTACACTCCTAGTTCACATGTACATATATACTGTGGGCAACTATGTGGACATGTCTGGATCTTTCTCCTAATGAGAAACACCTAGCTTTTAATTTTAATTGCATAACTTTAATTGTATAACTTTTTTTTTTTTTCCTGAAAAAATAACCAGCTTCTTAGATAAAGGTAATGCAGTAGATTTCTTTTATTTAGATTTAATGCATGTCAGATGGAGATTGTAGGAGTGAACACAAGAATTGCAAGGGCTCTAAAAGGAGACCGAATGGCTATTTTTTGACAGAGTAAATTTGCATGATTTTTACACTGTTTTTAATTAGATCCTTGTTTCAGGGTTTCTACTAGTTGCTTGCAGTGGGCAGGGAGACAAATTTTTATTCTTGTTAATGTATAACTTGACTTATTCGATTTTTTTCCTCCTTCCTTAAAAAGAGGAGACATGGTCTAGCATTAGAAATAGGATGACAGGCAGAGTACTTTGACAGCACTGAAAACCTCTAGCAAGCTGGTATATGTCTTGATGACTGGTTCAGGCTTGAACAGAACATCAGATGCAGAGGTAGGAAGGAATTTCCTCCCAAATCAAAGTGGGATAGAGGGTCATTGCTTTCCTCTGTAACATGGACACACCCCAGTTCCCAGCATCTTCTGGGCCTTTATTCCTTACAAATCAGCTCCCATTGTAGCAGTCCAAGTCATTGGCTCTAGACCTAGATGTTTCCTTGCTCCTTTCCGTGGCCTTGTATTGAATTTCTAGTACTTCAGCTTTTGTACTAAAGGTTCATTTGCAATGGCCCAAGTAGATGTTTCATGGCCTGTGGTATCTCCTTTGTGGGGAACGGGGATTCTGCAGATCCTTATGGATTAAACATTGACCAGATGAGGGCTTTTGATGTTGGGGCACTGGATTTAGGGAACCCTAGTACTCTGTGCCTGAGGAGTCCTACAAAACAGCACAGTCATCATTCCCCTGATTGTGGAAGATGAGAATGAGGGGTTGCACCACGATAAACATAGAGCAGAAATTGCACAATTAGCTCAGGGCAGATTTTTCCAAACCTATTTAGTAAAATTCTTTCTAAAAAGTACATGCCTGTAAAAACTTGTTAGGGAGAACAGTCAGACATTTCTCAGCACTGAATTAGGAAAAAAATGCTTTCTCTTGGACCAGATTTCTTCCTGCCAAAGATGCCATTGCAGTGTTACATTTACGTTCATTCATGTCACTGCCAAAGAGCACTGGTGATCAGTGGCTGGTTCTTCATGATCCCTTGCTGGAGTCAGGTTGCTATACATCCCCTACTCTCTTCTTATCACATGAGGTCACCAATTTGCATGAGTCTAAGATCAGCAGGAGAAAAATACAGACCACACTTCCCCACTAAGTGTGGGGTTTAACTCCTTTTGCAGTCATCCAAATTCAGGTGTTTACCTAGGGCTTGAGTGCCCCATCAACAGTGATCTAGCCAGTACAGACAATAGAGGGTGAAAAGAGTTTGGGCTGGCGGGCACCTGTGCTCATGTAAGGTGAGCAGCTCCCCTGCCGTGATTCACCAAGTTTCTACCACCTGTGACAGGAGCTTGGTGCAGCCCAGTGCAGATGCAACCCAGACACAGATGCAGAGGCTGAGCAGATATAACCCATGCCTTTCAGGAGCAGTGGCCAGACTTCATGTGGGATCTTTTATGGCACGCTGAATGACACCAGATACCTGTGATGAGGCAGCTGAACAGTACTACAGTCTCTCATGTCCATACACTGCACTTTCATGCTGTGGTATATTATACCTTGTTGGCCTAAACCCCACCCTAGGTGCCTGTATCATGTCCAGCTTCCCCCAAAACCATTTCCTTAAAATGCATCATAAATACAACCATTCCCAGCCTATTCTATAGCATAATGGGGTGTTTCAATGCTCCACTAGCTACAGAACAGAGAAGATATAAAAAGAAGAAAACAGGTAGTTAATAGGTGCTCTGTCCTCCCCATTTTTCTGGATATGGAGCACCAGGATATTTTTGTCTCCTTCGTCAGCAAGGATCCATATGGATGCACCAGTTGCTTCAAAAACAATTGTCAGCTTTCACCAGAAAAGCCCTATTTCTGGCTCCACACACGCAGCAAACAAAAGGTGCCATCTAGTGTCTCTGAGCAGCATCCCAAACCACTCGGTGCATTTAATGTCTACTTGTTCACTGACAGACACACAACTGGTCTCCAAACGTGCAAGCATTTAATTTCAGGGAAGTTTAAGGAAGTCAGGACTTTTGTCTTCTCTCTCCATTTGTCTCTCCGCCCTGTCTTCATCCAAGGTCTGAGCCTGAACCAAGATGAAGACAGGGAACTTCGAGTTGGATCCATCGGTTCCTGTGGATTAAACAATTTAAAGTCTTTCTAAGCAATAACGATTCATTTTTCAACAAGTTGGGGCTTGAAATAGAGTTTTGCATATTTCTAAGAATTTTTTTGTCCCAAGGCGCTTAGTCCTATTTAAAGTGGAAAGCAATTTAGTCACTTGATATCCTGCAAAGGGAAAAGAGACAGTTTCAAAACCAATAAAATAGACACTAAAGTTGGATCTATAGAAAGACATAAAAGCCTAAAGCCAGCCTAACTGCTTCTGTGGATACCTTTGGCAAAAAATCAGAGCTCTGAAAATTCAGACAGCACCAGACTGTGCCACGTAGGTGTATTTGTACCAATCCACTGATACAAAGACCAGGTCAAATGGTGTAGAGGGTGTCTACCCTGCTCAGTCCTCACCCCCCCAAAAACCTGATGGGCTACATCCATCCATGGCCACTCTTGGCCCTGGGTCTCACCAACAGGTCTGAGTGATGCCCCTATCGTGCTACAAGTAAGAGTGGTCTGGGCCTGCCTTGTTTTCATCTCCAAGTATCTCAGGTAACAGGAGGACAGGACGACACACCCTCCAGACTGGCATTTTCTTAGTATGCAATGCAGGAAACATGCAGCACGCCTGGGGGGCACAGCAGAGGGACATGTGAGAGTCCTGGGTCATGACAGCCAAAGCTTGGGGACAGTGCTGGAGGACGGTGTTCTCCAGTATAGGTGGCCAGATCTGGTGTGGGCAGGTCCATACTGCCTTTTGGCAGTATGAATGGATATCAGCCTGAACTAACCCTTCTTGGGCCTTATGTGAGAGAGGACTGGTTTCCTAGGAGTCAGCTGGGAAGTTGATTTTTGAGAGAATAAAAACTTCTATCTGCATCAAACAGGTGCCTCTGTTATATCCAGCCCTAAAGGCCCAACCTGAAGCACCTGACATTTTATTCACAAGTGCTAAATGAATGATAGAAAGAAAAATCTGGCAGATATTACCAGCTGTGAGTCTAGTTCCACAGAAAGGGACTCGTGCACTTTTTTTTAACCAAAAAAATTGTAAAAACCATTTTATCACATTAGAGACACTCATTGAAAGAACAGCTGTACACATTACCTGCCCCTAATTTGCAGGTATCTTGCTACCTCCTAAGCTCAGATGAGGCCACAGAGGAAGAGTAATCCACCTAAACAACTAAGAACCCATATTGCTTCTCACCCTTGCAGAACTTTACTAAAACAACCACCTCTATAAAAGAAAAGAAGCCTGCAACAAATATATTTCTGCCTTTCTTTCCTGCAGGATTAAATCACCTTTAAAATCTGTCTGCTCTATGGTGTTTGTTGTACAGGCTGTATTCTTAAAGCTAAGTAATAAAGGATTACTCCATGAGAACATATGCCATAAGTTATACAGCATTTTTTTTCAGAATCACTCATCTTTTTACTTAAGAGAAAAGCTGAAATACCAGGCAAGCTTACATGGCACTTATAGCTCTTTTTTCAAAAGCAAATTAGATTTAGAGCACGTTACAACACATTTTACTCTGCAAATCTTTTCCTTGATTACTGGGGTATCTGTGTACATAAATAGAAGCTGCTCGTTCGGCATGCCTGATTCATTCTGCAATGCCACCATCCAGTGTTCGTGATGCTTCACTGTCATTGCAATGATTATGAAAACCCTAGATAGTGAACTGGAATATAGAAGAGGGTAAAAGCTGATAAAATAAAGCTTTGGAAAAGAACATACCGAGAAGCACATTAAAAGGTGATGTGAGTTGGCACACCACTGAGAGTCAGATTCATTTGCCTTATTCACAAGCTGAATGCCATAGCAGGACTCCTGTGTGCTTAAAGCATTCAGTCACCTTCTTTTAGGAAGCAAAGATCATGCATATGCAAGATTACCAGAAGGGTCTTTCTATATCTTTGAGCCAAGATCACTGAAATCGGAAGAAAACGTGCAGCATACCTTCTTAAACTGATCATATTCCTTCTTGAAGCCAGTTGGATTTGCATTTCATATGGAAAACTGTCCCTGGGTAGTTAGAAGCTTTCTTCTTTTTTCCAGAATAACTGATGTATAGCCAGAATACACAGGGGTTTTTTGTCAATATTGTTCCTTAATGTAAAGAATTCTTCTTCTATGAATTCACAGAGATCAAACATGGAGTTTTAGAATAATAACAGTAGAAGAAATTCGAGAAGCCATGTAAGCCATTTCTCTGCCCCAAGGCTGGATCATCAGTATACACCTATATCACCCCTAACAAATACTTTTTCTTAATGTCCTATTGGCATCATGGAAAACTTCATTTTGCAAGCAGCCTTTGAAGACTGTTAGCAGCATGCTTCCCTCTTTTTTTTATAGACTAAATTATACAGATTATTCAGTCTTTTCTCCTAAGTCACACTTCTGAGACATCTAGCCATTCTGGGCTGTTTCCAGTTGGCCCACATCACTATGAGCTCTGGTGTCCATGAACAGACACAGTACTGCAACCAAGACCTTACCATGCTGAGAAGTTTGAAGTATTTTATTCCTTTTCATATATGCACTAATATGATGTCTGAATTTTTGAATCACGATTATGTCAAGATCCACTTCAGCTCCAATATCATTTTCTAAAGAGCTGCTATATGCCAATTATTCTCTATCTCACTTGGAGAGTTACTGCAAATTGAACTGCATCCTATTTTCCACCTGATACCTTAGAAAACAAAACATTTGCATTTAGGCAGCGGCTTTATCTGTTTACTTGGTACTTTTTCTTATTTCCCTCAGTTTTCTGGAAACTCATTTGCCTCTATCTAATTTAGTTGAAAAACTACAAAGGTATTAAGTTCTTTCAAGTTGTGTGGAAATTGATGACCGGATAGAAGGAAGAGATGGAAATTACAGCCCCTGCAGAGGGCCAGGCTGCAATGTGAGCTCACTGGGCGTTTATTTTGCCTAGCATGACAGCCAGCCACTCCATCTGGGCTAGTTCAGGGCTAGCCTTGGCACTCTTGCCCACCTCAGAGCTGGGGAACACAAGGAATAACCAGTCCAAGAGTGAAGCAGAGCTGGGAAATAATATGTGGTGAGGGGAAACAGCACCTCAAAGGGAGGGCAAGGCAGGTGAGAGGAAGGGCATGGTCATATAATGTGAAGGGCAGAGACAGATATGGGAAATAAACCCACAGCTCCACGGATTGCCTGTTCTTCAAATAGTTTCTCCAATCACCAGCATGGAAATTTCTCTCAGGTTTGTCACTGGCAAATTTAGTAATCAATAATTAACTCCTCACCCAAGTAATCAGTAAAAGGATGGAGTCAAAATGCACCAAGGACGGATGCTGCTGAACCCTCAGCGCTGCCCCTTCCCTGCTGGCAGGTTAACAAGAATAATACTCTCCAAATACAATATTTCAAACCAGTTTTACTCGTATTCTCTCTCAGGTTGTTTAAGCAGACTAAGCAAGCAAAGCTTTCTCAATTTCTTCTTAGCAAACAGAAGGTAATGGTCCCAATAGCAGTTTCCACTCATCTTTATAGATAGCAGGTCATTCAAAACTATCTTGAACACAGGTAACCAGAATTGACACAGGAGTGCAGAGGTGCCACAGGAGTATCACCTCTGGCATAAGCTACTTCATCACTATTGGAAATACTTTGCTTGACAGGCTCCAAGATCACCTTTTCACCTTCACTGTCTCCCCATTTTCCCGTCACCCTCATACACGCCCTACAATCAACTAATACAGCAAGTTTTTGTACAGTTCTGCCATTTCCAGCTGATGCATTCACAGTTTATAGGGACCTGTAATATGAATTTCTATTTTGTAAAAGTCCTGTATTGTTCCACTTGACCTCATTTCCCATGCTGCTTGGGCAGCAAGTGGGGAAGCCATGTTTGGGAACTCACAAAGCATTGGCTACTTTAGTTCTTCCCTGCATCCATCTCTTCTGTCTGCTTTTTCATTTTTAAACACAGCATTTTACCATCCTCTGTGTAACTGTTTTTTATCAAACTTTAAAAAATAATTTCATCAGTGTTAAGTAACAATTCTCCCTGTTGCACCATGGCTTTTGCTTACTGATCCTGAAGCACCTGCGACCTTCACATCACATTTCACATCCCCATCTCACTAAAGTGTCATGACTTTTTATTCATAACATAACTAAGGTGATGATAGTAGTAACAACAACAACAAAAGTACCATACAAACTACTAGCAGAGCCATATCCATGGATCCTTTTGAATAGAAATAATGGGCATCATCAGAACCATGCTCACTACAATTTTGATTTCTCTTGAAAAATCCCCTCAGTCAAGTGGCTTCTGTTCAACACGTGTCTGATGGAACCACCAGGATTTCTCATTCTTGGATCAGGATCTCATTTGCAGCCTGCTGTGTACTACCTGCCACTAACCTCAGCAAATGTCACCCATTAGCAAGTCCAGAGTTGGGTCAACCAATGCTGCTCCATGTGCCTCTGCAACACAATATATACCCATCTTAAATGATTCAATGGAAAAACAAAACGCATTTTCTTCTGAAGGAAGTTATTTGTTTTCTTCCTCCTGGCCATGCTGTATTTGACTGGTGTGAAGGGAAAGACAAGACAAGGTTTCTTTCCCATTCTCGAGATCCAATAGTCACCTAAGCACCCACAAAAAAACCTATAGCCAAGCAGAATAACTAAATAGTGTCAGCTGAAATTGTTTATTTATGTTCTTATATAATTTATTATTGTGGGATCCTTTATTTCCATTTCAATACTGGCCAAAGCTAGAAATCACAGAAATACTGTTGCTATTAGGGAGAACTGGAAGTGCGTGAAAAAGTCTGATTTAAGTGTCTCTCAAAAACTGCAGGTTTTGAGTTTTATTTATGAGGCGCTGAGTAGGACCTAACTGTATTCCCCATCTTAGTTTGTCTCTAGGAAGCCTAGCTTTCTTTATGAACCTTCATTAAAAACAAACAAACAGCAAGTTTTGTTTTCTTTCTCAATCCTAGATTCAAATGTTTTACAGAAAAGCAAGTTCATTTATCCTTCATTAAAATCCTTCTTCATTCAGAGCAGACAACTCCCAGGGCCTGTGACAGTGATTCTGTGTCATTCCCTTTCACATCAAAGCATCAAGAGAACATGATTTTTTTTCAAGACCTCAGTATCATTTCTGACTGAAATTATTACTTCAGAAATCTCTCACAATTTATGTCATATGGGGAACTGGCAAAACAAACCATTTCCTTTAATTATCAAGACCTGAAAATATTTTTTTTCTTCTAAGAAATGCTGATAGACCTCCCAAGCTGTTTGCAAATCAAGACATCTCTCCAGTGTGTTCGCAGAACATATTTCACACCTGCTTTTCATCATTTAGTACTGCTTCTGCTCCACATGACAAAGAGTGCATAACAGATTTCACTTAATGCATTCTTTTACTTGTTTTACTAAAAACAACTGTTCTTAAGGAAGATAAATTAAACTGGGAAGGTCATGTGCTGATGGTGGTGGTTTCCATTCTAGGATAAATTTTGGTACTTCTTCACTTGTGTGGTGGTTTGGGCCTAACCAACAACAAAGAATCAGCCACATGGCCGCTCATTCACCACCGCCCACCCCAGCCCAGACGCACCCACACTGTGGGGTGAGGAGGACAAAGGCCAACTAGAAGCTCATGGGTTAAGACAAAGGACAAGAAGAGTTCTTCACCATCCCAGGCAAAACAGACTCAACTTGGGGAAAAATAATTATTTCATTTCACACTAATCAAATACCCACAGGACACAGACAACACAAAGAGCAGTGCTTACACACGTTACCCCACCCCTGCCTTCTTCCCAGTCCCTAATTACTTTCTCTCCCTCCTTCCCCCCAGCGGCACAGGGGGACAGGGGATGGGGTTTAGAGTCAGTTCACAGTCTAGTGGTTCCTGCCACTCCTTCCTCCTCAGGCAGAAGGATTCCTTACAGTCCTCCTCTGCTTCCCCACGGAGTCCCTCGCAGAGGAGAGGGTCCTTCCCAAACCTCTCCGACATGAGTCCTTCCCACAGGGTGCAGTCTCTCAGGTGCAAGCTATTCCAGCACGGGCTTCCCACAGAGCCATGGGTTGCTTTGGGAGTAGTCACCCCCCCTGGCACAGGGTCCTCCACAGCTGCAGATCCAAGCCCACAGTTGCAGGTCCACATTTGCCCCTCCTGGTGCCTTCAAGGAGGATGCTCCGCCAAGTTCCTCCATGAGTGCAGGGGGACAGCCTGCTATCTCCCCATGGGCTGCCAGGGAACTTCTGCTCGGGCACCTCCTTCCCCACCAACCTCTGGATCTCCGCTCCAGCACTGCTCTCACCTCTCCAGCTCAGCTCCTCTTCATTGCTCTCTCTACTATCAGGTCTTATAGCAGTTCTTTCATATGTTAATTTCAGAGGCGTGTCTATTGTCTCTCTAACGACCTGTCCTGGGCCACCTGAGCAGCAGAGCTTTTAGTAGCTTCTTACAGGAGCCACCCCTGGGGCCCTCTGCCCCCCTACCAAAACCATGCCAGAACCAAACCAGCACAACTTGCAGGTAAATTCTTACCTTTTTTTTGAAAAAGGAGTTTTAGATAAAAGGAAAATAACATTCAGTTCCTCCTCCCAGGACTCTGGGACAAGGTTTGGAGGTTTCCACAACACACGTGTCCCTATGCCTGAAGCCAAGGTGTTCTCCTACCACAATGCAGAGGGACAATGGTGTTCAGCAGAGCTCAGACCCAAGATAAAAAGAACAGCTGAAGATGACCTCCCAAGACCCACCAGCAAACCTAATGAAAGCAGATCTCAAATAAAATACATTATGGCTCTGAAATGTGAAAACCCATGGTATGGAAGATTTTTCACATAAAACCTGCATGCTAGGTCAGATACTCAACCTTAGGAAGAGATGTAAAGAAATGGTTTGTCCATGAAGGTTCTGCTGCATGAAGTGAATTTCTAAAGGAGTACTGGTAGCTTCTGAAATCTCACTTTTCTCTAGTGGATTGTTTTTCTCTTTTCATCTTACTGATAATTTCATTCAATGCACAAGTGGAGACAGTCAGTCCTACTGACACAACATAGTTGATCTTTTGAAGAAAGTTTTTCTGGTTTTCTTTTTTGTCTTGTTTCCTATTTCTCCTTTTCTTTGGCCAGTTGGAGAAAATTGGATATTTGGACTCAAAAATTCACCTGCTTTTTCTTTTTCTATTGAATCCATTTAATCCAGACTGTAATCCATTATATGTGATATCATTAGTCACTGTAGCTAAGCATAATGTCAAGAAGGATGAAACTTCATAGGAGGAAAACTCTCTGGGAAGCAAAGGCATTTTAAGCATCAAATAGCTGGCTTTCATATTTTCAACAATCTGAAAGGCAAGAACATCACTACACATCATAATGAGAAGTCTTTGTAAACAGAATATACAGGGCTTAAATCCCTCCAAAGACTTCTTGAGGCATTTGAGAACTCCTTTCTGCTTACTGAACAGCTTGCCTCTTAAAACACTAGAAAGCCTATGCCTTCAAGCCAAAACTTAGATGTTCTCCGCAGCTACACTGACTCCACAGCTATCTGCACACCCAAATGAGGATCCAGAAATTCCTTCCTTTATCTTTTTTGAGAGCTTATATGTGAATCGAAGTTAATCTTTAAATATTCTGAATAATACGAATAATTATCTGAGAAAAGAAAAGACTTTGATTTCAGGAAAGCTAAGAATTACTATCCATCCATCTAACAGTATGTTTCCCGTTCACCTCACCAAACACTTCAAAGTAAAACTTCAGTGTAATGTTTTAGAAAAGTAACGGAATATGATTTTTAAAGGTATCTTATCTTCAAGGATATTGCTCATCTGAATGGTCCTATCTGCATTGTAATGCCTCAACCAAGTATATGTTGGGAACATAAGCTAGGTAAAATAAATTATAATCAATGCCTGTGTACTCTGCGACAAAATCACTGTGAGCTGTACTTCAAAGTACCTGGACTCCCAGAAGTGGGATGGAGTAGATCTGAGATTCTTCTGAGTTCAATGAGATGAACAGAGGCTTTTCCTGAATACAATACATCAATCAACAATGTCACTACAGCTCTCTTCACTTAATTTAATTTATCCTTGATATTAGTGTCAATTAATGAGAAGGCGTGTTTAGAATTTCAATCGCTGTGCTGCAGAATCCTGGATATAAAACTAAACCGTGGCATAAGGGAATTGGTTAAATTGCACTGAGATTTATAGAAAAAAAAACAGATGTTAATATAAGTTGTGTAGTTTGTTCTGGAAAAAAGAAAGAAAGCATTGCTGTGTGTATCCATGGTGCTCATAGGTCCAAACCTCTGATGGAGAAAGGCTTTTAAAATAAACTTTGATGAAAACAAGTGGAAGGAAGAATGTGTTTGCCAGCATCAGGAGTTAGATGACTCTTGGTACCAAAGCAGACAAGACCAGTGCAGGCCAGGGCTGCTTGCAACTGTTCAGCAGTCAGCACTAGTGAAGGTGTTCAATTAACCCAACAATTGTTGGAAAAAGAACACAGCCACACATAGCTCTTGAGATGCATTGTCTTTTAAGAGGGTACAAGAAGCCACAAGAGAAGATTTTTGCAGATTTTATCCCTACCAGAGGCAGAAAATGATTGAGAGTGCAAGACTATTTCTGTAAGGGTAACACTCACGTTCCCTAAGAAGGGAAAAGGCAGAAGAGGGTAATAAACCAGGGATTTCAGGAAGGCAGAGTTCAACAAGTACAGAGAATTCACAGGTAAAATCTCACTGGTCTCATATATAAAGAGAAAAAGAGCTCTTGGAAACAATGTCAAGATTCAGATGCTGGTTTGCAAGTGACAGTTTTCCCAAGGCAGAGGGAGGACAGGAGCTGCAATGAGAAATCAGTTTAGCTATCCTACAGTCTTTCCAATGCTATCAACTGCAGGAAATAAGCTCACAGCCACAGAAACCAGGTCAGATTGATTTGGGTGTATATAAAGTAATAGCATAAGCAATTAGAGAGAAAATCAGAAACGTCTAGGAAGAAGTAAAAAAAAAAAAAAAGGAGGAAATTCAAGCAGATGAGGGATTTCAAAGGTAACAAAAAATCAATCTGTAGGGATATCAAGTAGCAAGAAGATGCTGAAGAAAAATGTCGATCTGTTGCTAGGTTGGAAAGACAATCTATTAGCAGATGACACCAGGAAAGACCAAATACCTTTCTTTATTTGTCTTCACACAAAACCAGAAATCAATTGGCTAATGAACCAAAAAGAGTGACAAATCACTGTTTAGAACTGAGAAAAGACAGGTTAGAAAGCATTTAAATAAGAAAAGTGTTTTTTCAAATCAGCCAGGTCTCATGAATCCACTATCCTAGTGGATTAAACACACTGACATTAGCAATCTTGGAGCACACTTGGAGGACAGATGAGTTACTGTAAAACTTGAAAGGGAGGCTGTGGCTCTTAGGTTTAAAAAAAAAAAACAACAAGAATGCAGAAGAGTAGCTAGTTGTCTTCAGTTCCCCCAAACCACTGCAACAAAGAATAGAGTACCGTTAAGCATCTATAAAACAAGGAGATAAGTAACAGTCAATGTGGGCTTGTAAAGGAAAAATATTAACATAAAATAGTTTCCTTCTGTGGTTAGAGGAGAAATAGCAGATGTCACGTAGCTGGACTTGGAAAAGGGAATTCTCCTATGTAAACTACAGATGAAATTACTGTTGGGGAAAAGCAAAACTAATTGGAAAACTATTCAAAAAGAAACAAACACAGACCCACGGTGAAACTGATTGAACATGTTTTTGCAGGGCTGTCTTTGACATAGTACTATCCATTACTAGCTGATGGAAAAGAGCATATTCCTATCAAACCTGCAAACTAAAAATAATTTTAAAAAGCAAATAAGCCTTAGGATTCAAACTAATTGTTAAAGTGAAGATTTTTTTTTTTTAATAGGATATAATTCAGCAAAGACAAATACAAAAGTCTATACCTAAGAAAGAATAATGAGTTGCATGACTGGACTAGACAGTAGACAGCAGGTCTGCAAATAAAGGTCTGGCATTTCAGTGGGTCATAAGCAGAACTGATATCAATAACGTCATGCTGTTGCCAAAACTTATATATCTTACTGGGTCATAACAACAGGAGTATAACCCATAGAAATATTAAATGACCTCTCTGGCCTACCCACACTGGTTAATTCTGAGAAAGTTCAGAAGACAGGAATCAGAATGACCAAAGATCTAGAAAACATGACCTATGAGGAAAGACTGAACAAAGAGATGTTGTTCAATCTGGAAAGAAAACCTCCACTCAAGAAAATCCCAAACTGGGGACAAGGCTGTCTCTGGGGAATACAGGAATCAACAGACATGAACTGCAACAAAGAAGATTCAGATTGTATATTAGAAAAAAAGCGCCAAACTTCTAACAACAAGGATACAGAAGCATGGAATAAGCTGTTGTAGGAACGTGGAAGATCCAATTTTTGAGATATTAAGACTAGGTTGTATTACTAATTGTCAAGGAATGTTGCCAATAGAGGAGGTACTGCTTTTTGATACAGGAATGGACTGTATGACCCCTTGGAGCTTCTACCAACCACATAATTTTATTATTCCGTGCTTCCAAGATGATACAGCTAATCAAACATGCTAATTAACATGTCTTTATATATCTTAATTCTAGTCTCAGAGTTGAACCAGTCTATTTCTGGGAAAACAGCTCCTCCAGCAGTTTTGCTTTGCAACCACAGTGCTAGGAATGGTCTCTAATGAAAGCTGACTCTGCAGCACTAGCCTATGCCAGCTCTACAGGGAAATGGCAAGATCACTGAGGCATCAACCCAGAGCTAAATTCCATCCATGATGTCTTCAGGGCTGTGCAAGCCCTAGTCACTGAATTGGGTCACCTGGTATTTGGTAAGCCCTGACCCCAGACCTGCTGTCTGAGCTGGACTTGACTACCTAGCAAAGACCCAAGCAGCTGCTGTCAGCTCCAGCCAGCTTGGGGTCCTGCTAAGTGCTGCTGGTGGGACACACTCTATGTAGACTATTTTAAAGCCAAACAAATTGCTATTCATTTTTTTTAATGTACATGACCTGTCGTCTTACAGTCTCATCCTGTTATTAACTGCACACAATAAAAGTTAAAAATAAAGCTAAGTCATAAAACCCTGGCCTAAATTTGTCTTCATTTTCTTTTGTTCAAAAACTGTCTAGTTACATGTACAGAATCATGGCTTTAGCTTTCATTTTTACAGACTCAGGTAGGTTTGCTTTAATGTAGAAGTTGTTTGTATGTAACTTTTAAGCAACTCAGAGCTGATCTCTGCCACAGGAAAAGCTGCAGTAAAACTACTGCCTCCATGCAGTCATTTGGAGAAAAACAACACAAATTCAACCAGAAACATCAATACAGGCTGGGGGAAGACATGAGCCACCAATGTGCAACCACATCCTGGGCTGTATCAAAAGAAGTGTGGCTAGCAGATCAAGAGAGGTGATTCTGCCCCTCTACTCTGCCCTGGTGAGACCTCACCTGGAATACTGTGTCCAGCTCTGGAGCCCCCATCACAAGAAAGACGTGGACCTGCTGGAGCATGTCCAGAGGAGGGCCACAGAAATAATCCAAGGGCTGGAGCACCTCTCTTATGAAGAAAGGCTGAGGGAGTTGGGTTTGTTCAGTCTGAAGAAGAGAAGGCTCTGGGGGGACCTTATAGCAGCCTTCCAGTACCTGCAGGGGGCCTACAGAAAATCTGGGGAGGGGCTTTTTACAAGAGCACATAGTGATAGGACAAGGGGTAATGGTTTGAAACTGCAGGAGGAGAGATTTAGGTTAGAGATCAGGAGGAAATTCTTTAGTGTGAAGGTAGTGAGACACTGGAACAGGTTGCCCAGAGAAGTTGTGGAGGCTCCACCCCTGGGGGTGTTCGAGCCCAGGTTGGATGGGGCTCTGAGCAACGTGGTCTTGTAGGAGTTGTCTCTGCTCATGCAGGGGGGTTGGAACTCGATGATCTTCAAGGTCCCTTCCAACTCTACCATTCTATGATTCTATGAAATTCCTGCAGTCCTGAAAAAAAATAATTATGCCTTGCATGTATTATTTACCACTAGGTGGGAGTAGAACATAATCTTCTAGTTAATCTTTACGTTGTATCAATAAAGAAAGTGAAAGACAAAGTATATTTTCTCAGCTCGTCATTTAAGAAGACTCATTCTGTCAATAATTAATTACTTTAGCAATTCATAGCTACAAGCTATGGGAGCAACACTGAGTTCTTACTTAAGCCTTCCATAAAGTACAAACAATTCATAAGAAAACACTTTGATTCTAACTCAGAATGCAATTTTTTTCATTGTTTTTTCAGTCCACATTAAGAACTGGAAGACTTACTTATTTTTCTTGAATTTATGCATTTTCAAGGAGGTGCCTTGAGTAATAAAATGTTGCTCAGCCCTATCACCTATTGTTAATGTTGCATCTTTCTTCATATTGAGAACACTGCATATCTATATAAATATTCTTCAGATACATTTCACAACAATTTATACACACTTAGAAATCATGCACTTCTTTGTATTATACAAAGCCCAGTTGTGTTTTTTCGCAGCCAATAACATTTAGGATGACTTTTGAAAGCCTCCATGTTGTAAATCAAAAGGGTGTTTTTTTCAATAAAATGTTCTGCCCAATAATCCTTCTGCATGTGTCTGTACCTGACTTGAAACGTGTTTCCTTTTTTTTTAAGCAGAATATCTTAGTCTCTCATTAGTACTTATCAGTAATTATATTAAACTACAGATGGATCACAAAATAATTCTTTCTCTGATGACCCATCTGTAGTTTCATCAATGGAGTGCGGTCCTTTCTTCCTTCTTTAGAAAGTGTAACATTAACAAAAATAATTTTAAAGGTATTTTTACTATTTCTTGGAAAAATACAAAGTTAAGGCACATCTTAGGAGGAATACAGGGAAGTTTCTAACAACCTGAATGATGTAATGGAGGTGAAGATGGAAAAATTTTGCGTTGCTTCTCTTAGTGCAGGGGTTTCCAGTGAAATTAGCATGGAGCTGATTGAAACAAGCAAGAGGGAGTAATTTCTCATACAACATGCAGTTAAACCATAGAACACACTCTTAAGGATTGCAATTAAGTCAAAATAAAATTAATTTTAAAATTGATAGCTACTCAAAACAAATTCTAGAATAAATCTGTCAGGTTTTTGAGTCTTTTTTTTTTTCCCACTGTTCATCAGTATTAAAAGGAATTATTAAAATGAAAAAAAAACCCACCTGTAGCATCTATACAAGAAGCTAGTACAAGATGAAGTGTGTTTGCTCCATTTCTTATGCTTTTTCCCCTTGGCTTTAAGAGCACCTCAGTTCTTGCTTGAGCCTTGGAAGTCCAGCCCTGCTCTGGGAACAGTTCTCTAGTAGCATGAAGGAGGCCTGGTGCCACTGTGAAAAATACCATCAGTGCTTTCCTCTGAGGCTGACTAAATCTGGTGGCTGCCGAGCAGGACAAGCTTGTACCTCACTATACGTTGGCCTGTAGAAAGAGCTGCAGACATGAAAAGCATTATCTGATGTCACATGTATTTGCTATCCTCTGAACTTTCTCAGAACTTACCAGTGTGGGCAGGCCAGAGAGGTCATTTAATATTTTTATGGCTTATGACCCAGTAAGATATATAAGTTTTGGCAACAGCATGACATTATTGATATTTGTTCTGCCTATGACCCACCGAAATGCCAGATCTTTCTTTGCAGACCTGTTGTCTACTGTCTAGTCCAGTCATGCAACTCATTATTCTTTCTTAAGTATAGACTTTTGTATTTGTCTTTGCTGAAATATATTCTATAATAAATACATATATATTCACTTTAACAATTACTTGACAATGACAAAAAGAGTTCAGAGTGTAGCCAGCCCTCTCTGGGTCACCTTGCCCAGCCAGCTCATACCATGTGCCAGAATGCTCTGCCAGCCAGTTGGGTATCCAGCAAGCAGCCATTTCTTGGTGAATACACACAAAACATAGCTAGGGTTTAATGGGCTACCAGGCATTAGTATGTTTCCCACTCTGATAAGGGCCTAAGGAGCCTGTGCTGGCCCAACAGGTGTCAGGCAGGTGAGGAAGGGTCATCCCTGCTGCAACCTACCATCTCCTCACTACAGTTTTCTTTTAGGATCTTATACCTTTATACCTTATAGGACCTTATACCATCTTGCGCTTTCTTCCTCCTGAACTGCTCTCAACAGCCCTATGTCCATCCACAATTTCACCTTCCTTAAATCACATGATTTTACTCACAGCTCGGCAATTTCAGTGGGAGCCCAAGCCAAGGTTGAACAGTGGGGCCGATCCTAGCCAGGCCCTGGACAGCCAAGTCCCTGAGGATGGGGCTCAAAGCAAGGTAAAACAATGCAGTGGGTACACTGCCTGCCATCTCCAGGCCGTCCTAACATAAATTTAGCCACCCTGGGCCACTAACGGGTACTTCTGCAGTCAAAAATAGTAGGCATGACGCACACCCTGCTGCTTCTCGCCTCCCTGACTGTGCACCCGTGAGAGCCGACCTGTCACAAGGGAATATAAAGCTCCAAGCCAAAAGAGGAGTCTCTTTGTGATACAGAAATTTCTCTTTGTGATATGGGAATTTCTCTTTATGATAAGGAAATTATTCTGCAGTCATTTCCTCATGTTTTTGCTTCCTTGTACTGCAGCACAAAATTTGGTGCCACAGAAATGCCCACAGTGCAAAATCAGTTACTTTTTTGACCAGGAGTCACTAGCAGGATTTCATCGAAACAGTTTGAGCCCTTAAAATCAATATTTTCTTTACATGAAGAAATTGTTTACTCTGAGTTCAGGATAGAGTCTGAAGTGAAGCTGCTAAAATACCTTCTCTGGACTCTGAGGACATCCAGTCGCCAGACAGCTGGCTGCATATGACAGCTGGCTGAATATGAACCAGCATATTCCCAGGTGGCCAAGAAGGCCAACAGCGTCTTGGCTTGTGTCACAGACAGTGTGGCCAGCAGGACTAGGGAAGTGATTGTCCCCTGTACTCAGCACTAGTGAGGCCACACCTCAAATCCTGTGTTCAGTTTTGGGCCCCTCACTACAAGGACAGTGAGGTGCTGGAGTGTGTCCAGAGGACAATGAAGCTGGTGAAGGGTCTAGCGCACAAGCCTTAGGAGGAGCAGCTGGGGTAACTGGGGTTATTTAGCCTGGAGAAAAGGAGGCTGAGGGGAGACCTTAACACTCTCTACAACTACCTGAAAGGAAGCTGTAGTGAGGTGGGGGTTGGTCTCCTCCCCCTAGTGACAAGCAAAAGGACCAGAGGAAATGGAATGAAGTTGCACCAGGAGAGGTTTAGATTGGATATTAGGATAAACTTCTTCACTGAAAGGATTATTAACCACTAAAACAGGCTTCCCAGGGAGGTGGTTGAATCACCATCCCTGGAGGTGTTTAAAAGACATGTAGATGTGGTGTTTAGGAATACGGTTTAGCACTGGACTTGGTAGAGTTATGTTAATGGTTGGACTTCATTATCTTAAAGGTCTTTTCCAACTGGAACAATTCGGTGATTCTGTCCCCCGCATAATATTTTGATTACTAAAACTTTGGGCCAACAATGCAGCTAATTTCAATGAAATCAGAAGAATAAAAGTTCCAAAGCATGCCTTCAAGTGATACATTCAGTACATTTGTGAGCCCCTGCCTCAGCAGTCAGCCCAAGTGACCTGGGACCCTCCACCCCATTTCCCCTCATCCCCTCAAATGATGCAGGATTCCCTGATCTCTTTTCTCCCTCCCCCCACCTCCTTTTACCAAGAAAGGATCCAGCATCCTGTCCTCTGCTTTACATTTTAGCCTAATTTTTGTGCTTTCTGCTTGCAGCTGCGTGCTAATGGGAAAAGGGACACTTCCATAATTAGCAACTTTTAAGAGCAGGAGCGGCTGCTTCTGGGACACCGTGACTTCTGTGCAGCAGAGTTCAATATTATAATCAGGGTGACTGACAGAGACACGGCATGCTTGGGAACTGTGGAGGACAGTTAGTAGGACAGAGAACGCAGTGTGTGATGGCACCATCCCAAAGGAAGCTTCTTCACCAAGGATGTGTTTCATTAGGGGAGGTAGCGTTACAGTCACATCAAAAGACCAGGTCTTGTCGGTGTGGAACAGGCATACAGACCTTCACCCAAAAAAATGTCATTTTTTAACAGAAGAGCTTTAAATGCTCATGTTAGTTTATAAAAACTGTTTTTTTCCTAATCCAATCCTGCTTCAACCCAGCTAAAGGGGAGACCCTGACCCATGCTTATACATCGGCCACCTGGTCTAACTTGGAAGTTGGTCTTTCTTTTAGCAGGCTGTTGGACTAGCTGGTCTTCCGAGACCCTTTCCCTGCTGAATTATTTTGTGATCTGATATTTTAAATAGTTTGGAAGCGCGGTCATAGCCAACCAGTTTGCTTTTAACATTCATTTTGCACTCGCAGTACCTCCTTGTAAATGACAAATGTAACACCAAGCAGTCACAAAGCACACATCAGGCACTTCACCAGCCCGTGGGCTTTGACATCCCAGATCTCTCCCAAACAGTTATCCCAGCTGGGTCTGTCTAATGGGGGCAAAGGGCAGGATCAGGGACTGTCATCTCCAGAGGCATGACGGCTGCCTCTCATTCGACCTATCTTCCTTTTTTAACAGCTGAGTGTAACCTGAACTGCATTTCATCTCACTGATACTTACCCTCAGCTGCTTCATACACACAGCAGGCAAAGAAGAGAAGAATCTTAATGAACAGCTAAAATATTCTATTTATGGGTATGATTTTTATGCAGTGAGACATCATTCATTTTTAATACTATTTACGTTTTTTAAACTTTGCTCAGTTTGGTTAGTAATTCCATTTTTGCACTCAGAGGAAATGCCTCTGGTGATTCAACTACTGTTAAAGGAAGCATTCAAAGGATTTTCAATATCATAATGCCAACCAACAAAACACTGATACACATTAGTTTTGAAATTAAGGGCTAAGATGCACGATAATTCTCTTGAAGAATAAGCAGAAATTCCAATTAACAGGAAAATTGCAAAATACATCCAGGTAAATGATCCAAATCACAGGGAAATAGCACCATACATTTTATATGAGATAGCGACTGCTGCAGCTAAAGTGATAGAATAACTTTTCTCTTGAGATTTTGAAATAGCTCTGGGGAGAGAAGGTTCAAAGCCTTATTATTCAAAAAGCATTCAGAACAGAGGTACTTCTGGTGACTAGCTGCTTTGAGAATTTCAGTTATGACAGTAAGCAGAGATATAGTATAAGGGACACTTTAAATTATATATTTACACATAAAATGGTGTACACAGGAACCAAACTAGAATAAGCAGAGCAAATGGATTTACATTAACTTTGTGGACATACACATTTCATTTTTTTGTTACAGAAGAGGTTTTTAGAACAGATAACGGCAAAATAAAACTTCCCTTGGCATTGTGTAGAATACTGAAAAATTCAGGTTAAATGGTTGATCTGAAAGCCTGTTACAAGGACCTGCTAATTTCAATGTATGTTCATGTTACTTTTTAAGCACTGTTGAGGGTAACTAACTATATTTAATTTCTGAGTGGAAACAAAGTGCAACTAATCCTGCCCTCTCTGGGCTCCTGTGACTTCTATGAGACTCCTGCCCTGCAGGGTCAAAACAAGCAAGAAGCACGACACACTAACTGATACCAGTTTAACTTCAGGAAAAACATTAAACATTGTGGTGGATCGACCCTGGCTGGACACCAGGTGCCCACCAGAGCTGTTCTATCACTCTGCTGGACAGCAGACAGAAAATACAACAAAAGGCTTGTGGGTTGAGATAGGTCAGGGAGAGATCACTCAGCAATTACCATCTGAAGCAAAAAAAACTCGACTTGGGGAAACTTTATCTAATTTATTGCAATCAAATTAGAGTAGGGTAATGAAAAAACAAAAACAATCTTAAAACACCTTCCCCCCACCCCTCCCTTCTTCTCAGTCTCAACTTCACTCTCCATTTCTCTACCTGTTCCCCCCAGCAGCACAGGGGCAAGGGAAATGGGGGTTGTGTTCAGCTCATCACACGTTGTCTCTGCTGCTACTTCCTCCTCAGGGGGATGACTCCTCACTCTCTTCCCCTGCTCCAGCATGGGGTCCCTCGCAAAGGAAACAGACTTCCAGGAACTTTGCCAACGTGAGTTCTTCCCACGGGCTGCAGATCTTCACCAACTGCTCCAGTGTGGATCCCTTCCACAGGGTGCAGTCCTTCAGGAACACACTGCTCCAGCATGGGTCTCCCACAGGGTCACAAGTCCTGCCAGTCGACCTGCTCCAAGGTGGGCTCCTCTCCAAGGGTCCACAGATTTTGCCAGAAGCCTGCTCCAGTGCAGGCCCTCCACGGGGTCACAGCTTCCTCTGGGTGTCCACCGGCTCTGGTGTGGGGTCCTCCATGGGCTGCAGTTAGCTATCTGCTCCACCGTGGACTTCCATGGGCTGCAGGGGGACAGCCTGCTTTACCATCATCTTCGCCGTGGGCTGCAGGGGAACCTCTGCTCCAGCACCTGAAGCACCTCCCCTCACTCCTTCTTCACTGACCTGGGTGTCTGCAGAGTTGTTGCTTTCACGTATTCTCACTCCTCTCCCCGGCTGCTGCTGCACAGGTTTCCTTTTTGTCTTCATAACAGAGGTGCTACCACTGTCACTGGTGGGCTCAGTCTTGCCCAGCAGCAGGTCTGGAGCCTTGGAGCCAGCTGGCACTGGCTCTATCACACATGGGGGAAGCTTCTAGCAGCTTATCACAGAAGCCACCCCTGCAGCCCACCCACTACCAAAACCTTGCCACAGAAACCCAATATAAACATTAGTGAAGGTAAAACTTCCTAGTGTTTCTACTAGGAAATATTTTTAAAGTATAATTCAGTATCACAGTTCCTGACAAACTCTACTTGTATTACACTTACGTAACATGGTAAAGTGACACTAAAGAAAAAAAACTTTATTTTTATATTTGAGAATAATTACTAATTTATAAGGAATATGATGGGATATAGTGTCTTTCATAGACAGTGTTAATACCTGTTCTTGCTACTTTCTGCGTGGGCCCAAAAAGTCTTATAACAAGGTATTTTTCAAAGCTGCCAGTGAGACGGCAGTCCTGAGTTAATGCTGTTCTTCTAAATAAAGATAAATTATCAGAAATCAGAGACCTGAAAAAAGGAATGTACACACCTGCTGGCTTACATGCCAAGCTGGCTGATGTATGCAAAAGAAACATACCTTTCTGTCAGAAATAAATGTATGTCTGGCACTATTAATTCTTCTGTGGGATCTGGCTGATTAGAGTAAATGACAAAGATAAGTACACGCCACCATGGATGAGACCTACCTGCCAGCAGAGAGCTCTTTATTCTGGTTACTTTTTGCTGATACAGCAACAGGTTGGTACCTCATGCAATATCCTCTGGGTTGCTGCTTCTTTCTCACAGGATTTAAGAAAGCTTTTGGAAGTGGCAGTGTTTTCTGCACCACAGAAAAGGGTCCTGTGATCCCTGAAAACTAGGAAAGTGTCTTTTCCCCCTTACCAGGTCCTAGATGCCAGAGAGGGAATTATCTTTATCACTCATAGCTTTTCATTCCATGCAGATATACAGAAAGGGTTGTGCTGGTTTGGTTTGGCGGGATTTTTGGTAGCAGGGGAAGGGCCCCAGGGGTGGCTCCGGTAAGAAGCTGGGAAGCTCCCTCTGCTCCAAAACCAGCCAAGGAGGCTTTAGAGAGACAATAGATGTGTCTCTGCGATTAACATATGAAAGAGAAAGCAGTTAAGAAAGAAGACCTGAGCTGGAGAGGTGAAAGGCAGTGCTGAGGTGAAGATCCCGGGTGATTGGTGAGGAAGAAGGGGAAGGAGGTGCCCAAGCAGAAGTTTCCCTGCAACCTATGGCGAGATGGCAGGCTGTGCCCCTGCATTCATGGAGGAACGTGGTGGAACACTCCCTGAAGGCACCAGGAGGGGTGAACTTGGCCAGTGGACTCGGATTTGCTGCCAGTGGATTCGGATTATGCAGCTGTGGAAGACTCTGGCGCTAAGGAAGGTGACTGTTCCTAAAGCAGTCCGTGACTCTGGGAAGCCCACGCTGGAGCAGCTTGCTCCTGACCTCGTGGGAAGGACTCACGAAGGAGAGGTTCGTGGAGGACTCTCCCCCATGGGTAGGACCCCGTGGGGAAGCAGGGGAGGACTGTAAGGAATCCTTCTGCCTGAGGAGGAAGGAGTGGCAGGAACCACCAGACCGTGAACTGACTCTAAACCCCATCCACTGTCCCCCTGTGCCGCTGGGGGGGAAGGAGGGAGAGAAATGGGGAACAAAGTAATTGGGGCCCGGGAGGAAAGGAGGGGTAGGGTACCGTGTGTATGTACTGCTCTCTGTGTTGTCTGTGCCCTGTGTGCATCTGATTACTGTGAAATGAAATTATCATTATTTTTCCCCAAGTCGAGTCTGTTTTGCCTGGGACCTTAAATCAGTGAAGAACCCTTCTTGTCCTTTGTCTCAACCCATGAGCTTCTAAGTTGGCCTTTGTCCTCACCATCCCACAGTGTGTGTGTATGTGGGGGGGGGAAGCTGAGTGAGCGGCCACGTGGCTTTTTCTTTGTTGTCATGTTAGGCCCAAACCACGACAGGGGTAAAGACAGGGTTGATTAATTAAAGACCTCTTTTCCTTTTGTCCTTTGCCCAGCTATGCACTTGACACCAAATTCATTTGTTTTCATGATGTGCTTATTCCAGGAGACCTGCTTCACAGGAAGATGACCAGCTTCACTGGAGGAAGACAGAAGAGGAGGCTTTTGCAAAAGGTCCTTAGCATGCAACCACAATGCCTGCATCTCAGTCCACAGAGAATACAGAAGAACCTGTTCAGCAGGATGTCTTTCTCTCTTTCTAGGAAGTGACACCAAAAACTATTGTCATGCAGACAGAGTCCTTAGCATTTAATCTGGTTATTTAATAGAGCTAACTTCACCAGACTACTTCTCAAACGGATGGCCAAACAGGCTCCTCTGTGGCATTTCATCCAGAGACAAGCACCATCAACAGATTCTGCTCACTCTGTGTCAAGTCTACTTGCTGATTCTGCACCCCTTCACGGGATTTCTCTCATTTCTAGCATAGAGACAAGCTCACGTGACTTCAGTCAGCAACTCCTCCACCTGCCCAGCCAGACTAAGGACCTTGCCAAATCCCTCACACTCAGGGTTTCCCAGTCCACCAACTCTTCAAGACATGGAGCTGTCAGTAGCGCCAGCCAGCAGGGAGGAAAGCAGCCCTCCTTCTCTCAGCTCGCACGCAATGTGACAGAGGAAGTAGACCCATCCCACCTAGATGGCATCCCTACACTGGAAAACCCATCATCCTGGTCTTTTGTCAACAGAAATAAGAAGAGAATAACTCCCTGGCTAATCCCAGAACCAGGTGAACTCAACTGCCCTTGGGCAGCAGCTACTGCTCTTCTTTGAATAAATAGGGAGCCTGCAGTAACCGAACACCAAATAGGTGCCTCATGGGGAGATCTGCCAAGGTAAGTACAGAAAGGGCTTAAAAAAGAAGGAAAACAAGACAGACATTGCAGGCAGCACGTATGTGAAGGTGCTGGAATGCATCCAGAGGAGAGCAAAAAAGCTGGTGAAAGGGCTTCAAGGAATGTCCTGTGAGGAACAGCTGAGGATTTTGAGCTTGTCTAGTTTGGAGAGAAGGAGGCTGAGGGATGACCTCATTGCTCTCCAAGCTTTCTGAAGAGGGGAAGTGGAGAGGGAGTTGCTGAGCTCTTCTCCCTGGGATCCAGTTATAGGACATGTGGGAACGGTTCAAAGCTGTGTCAGGAGAGGTTTAGACTGGACATTAGGAAGTATTTGTTTACTGAGAGGGTGGTGAAACACTGGAACAGGCTTCCTAGAGAGGTGGTCAATGCCTTAAACCTGTCAGTGTTTGACAGGCATTTGGACAATGCCCATAACAACGTGCTTTAACTTGGTCAGCCCTGAATTGGTCAGGCAGTTGGACTAGATGATCATTGTAGGTCCATTCCATTCCATTCCATTCCATTCCATTCCATTCCATTCCATTCCTACCATTACAGCTGCCTGCATTTGTTTTTACTTTGATTTTTCAGATAGCATTTTGATAGTTTAGACAGATTATTTCCTTTTTGTAAAGAATTAGCAATCTCCAATTCATTTGCATTAAATTTCTATTACTGTAAATGTGTGGCTTTCATGACACTGTTAATTTAACCACTAGTTGTTGTCCACTTAATTGTGAAGAAATAAGAAGTGGTCAATATACATACTCAAAAGTTTTCCTCAGGCACAATGAAGCAGCAAGCAACCTGCACAAGCCAGTGAAACCATGCTAAATCAACTGATGCTGCCAAACAGAGATATTTACATGTTATATTTGGTAAATAAAATTGATACTTCATTTGGCAAATAAATCGACCATCAGTCAATGCAATACATAAAGTGAATCTGGCAGGGGATATTTGTGTAGAGTAACAGTCCTCACCCCAGGAGTTTTAAATGCTTGGCACACCACCACCACCCAAGAGACACACCCACATATTTCATGTTGTTTGGTTAATCTCAAAACAGCACATACACTGGTAATTGCTCAGTGGAATTTTCATGTGTGGCATGGATATGTGCACAGACTATACTGATTTACTGGAAGACTTTCATAGAATCATAGAATTTCCAGTTGTGCAAAATCATTGTTTGGGGTTCATTCCACAGAGGAAAAAACAAAAACAAAAATTACAAAATAAAACAAAAAACCCTCTGGCTTCAGAGATGTTTTATTGGAAAATCTGGCTCATTTTCCAAAGGACTTGAGGGAAAGGGTCCTTTTCAGCAAGGAATAATTATGAGAGACAATTATTTAGCCATCTTTGTTCCTAATTTAGAAGCCTGATTAAGCAACCCCATAATCTGTCTCACTTTTGTAAGAAAATGCTTTTTCTGATTCTTCTCCAAAACTGTTTGTGCTGTTTCTCTCTCCTGGGAGTGCTCAGGCCTTCCCCAGTTAGATGAAGAAATGGACACTACCTGAGCATCCTGAGTATCCACTGAGCCCAGGGCTCCTGGGCAATCTTCAGCTGCTCCTCTGCACGACTTACCCTGGACACGACATGCAAGTGGTCCGATCGAGCTGTGGATCTCTCTGTCCTGTGCAAGGCCTCCCCACTGAAGGCCCCTTTTTCCACAGCCTTGATGTTGCACCTTTCTCCTCTTAGCAGGAAAGTTGTTCCTCCCCAATGATGAAATCACAGAATCACAGAATGGTCAGAGTTGGAAGGCACCTCTAGAGATCATCTAGTCCAACTCCCCTGCTAAAGCAGGATCCCCTAGAGCACATTACTCAGGACTGCATCCAGGTGGGTTTTGAATATCTCCAGAGAAGGGGACTCCACAATCTCCCTGGGCAGCCTGTTCCAGGGCTCTGTCACCCTCACAGTAAAGAAGTTTTTCCTCATATTTAAATGGAACTTCCTATGTTCCAGCTTGTGCCCATTGCCCCTTGTCCTGTCACTGGGAACTACCAAAAAGAGTCTGGCTCCATCCTCCTTGCACCCACCCTTTAGATACTTACAGACATTAATAAGGTCCCCCCTCAGCCTTCTCTTCTCCAGGCTAAAGGGAAGGCCCTCAGGCAATAGCAACTTGTGCCTCTGGCTCTAGCTATGCAATGTATAGCATCCTCCACAGATAACATGGTAACATGGACCCTTTAAAGGCCTAGGCACTTCCAGGACAAAGCGGAATTTCTCTGTGTGAGCTCTCCAAGCCTGCTGCCAACCCTGAAGAAGGCCAGTTGTCATCAGACCAGCCATGCACTACAAACAAGTGGGCAGACTGCTGGCAATCACAGGCACTTCGAGGAAGACAGTGACATGGCTGGAGGGAAGAGTGAGCCGGCTGCACGGGCTCTTAATGGCTTTGGCATGGAAATAAATCTCACACAGCTTATGCCATCTAGAAGCAGAGATGAACAGAGCCACAGCATGGAAGCTGCTGGGTATGCTGCATGTGAGAGGAAACACTGATGGCCTTCAGGGTCTGATCATCTGAATCCAGATGGGTGGTGGTGCCAGAGGCTTCGCAGTTTTCTTAAAATGTGCTAATACTCAAGATGAATCACAGCCAAGCATTTTCTCGCTTCAAACATCAAGACGTGCTCTCAGTCAAAGCAAGCACACCGTGTGTGTCATGTCTTCAAAGCTGCTTGCTGCTGTCACAGAAATTACACTATGTTGTACCTGGGAAATTGAACTATTACCTGCCACAAAAATCTGGCAGTCCTTGATTTAGCAGGGAAACAATCTTCTCCTGACTGGATTCTCATGCTCTTCTAGATCTAACCATTTTAAAAGTTCTTGAAACATATGCTTGACAAGCAGATGCTTTCATCAGACAACTCACTTCACTGAGGCATGTAAATGACTTCTCAGACATGTGGGAGAACTACTCAGTATAACCAAGGCAAGCTGCTGGAGGATGTTACATACTAAGCAGGATGCTGTTGTGTCAGCATGCTGGTTTTGTGCCTAACATTACCAAGGAAAATAAGAGGTCTATTTGAATTCATAATCCATTTTGGGGAAAGAGTGTGTCCTTCTGGGAAGTAACTTCAGGATACCCACTAGGTGATATTTTCTGTAACTGATACACAATTAATTCATTGTGTTAAAAATTTTCAAATTAAGGATAAAAATTGACACACTGAGTCCAGATTAAAATCCTTCCAAACTGGTACTCCCTCCCGAATGGGAAGCAAATCCAGGCATCTTGTGGGAAATCAGAAGGTTAGAAGGAATTCTCAAACTTCTGTTTGTCATGGCTGGAGAAAGGCATCTGCCCTAATGCCTCCAGTGTAATGTCCCACATGCTTTGTCATCACCCATTGATAGATATTCCAGACGGGCATGTGGCAGATGCTTGACATTAGAGGATGATGCACTCAACCTGAGGAGACATGCCTTAGGAGCAAAGCATGCAAGGGAGAAGGCAAAAGTGAGGACCTTTGGACTTGTAGGAGGTACCCTAATACAATTCTAAGTTTTCATCTGCCACCTTCATCACTGAATTTTCCCAGGGATACTTAATTATTGTTTTTTAATCTGAATCTTTGTGTTATTTTCAAAACAGAATTATATCCTCCCAAGGAAAGCACATTTATTTATGACTGTGGTGCCAAAGGAGGCCAAATATAGCAGGAGTCACTAAAATGGTTCTCTTTCTGTCCCTTTTTCCAAACAACCTACTTCCAAGCTAAGCATGTGCTGCCTAGGAAGACTTCTACAATTACAAGACATCCATGACCTGAAACTTGGACAGCAGCAGACAAAAACAGTGACTGAAATGTGGCCAGCATCCAAATAACAAGCACAGACAACACAGAGGTAAAAGACCACACATCCATTTTTCCCATATATTTTCTCTTTATGTTGCATTATATGCCTAAGGGGGAAAACTTGGGGCAGAGATTTTTGCTGGTCCAGCATGTCATTGATTTTCTTTGAGAATTTTTAAGAACAACAGAATGTGTCTGTCCCTACATTTTTGAAGTATTTATATCAGCAAGTAAGAAAAACATTTTAAAAGGCAATCTGGGGAAAAAGAAAAACAAGGAAAAACCCTGCAGGAGGCTTTTTTGCAAATTTATCATGCTATCCTGCAGATCACTTTATTCAATTTTCCTACCTTCATTTTAAAGAAAAAACACGTTCATCCATATTTTTCTAATCCAATTTTTCTAATCTTATTTGACCATTGTCATGGTTGGATTTTAGGAACAATAGAAATGCTGGGGGAAAAAAATTAATTGGACTGTATTTACCAAAACGATGAAAATTTAAATACCCTGCTGTCCCACAAAAAAACTTTCATTAGATAAATGTGGTTTTCCCTGAGAGATCTGTATTTACCCATAATGAGATTCTCTCAAAATCAAGCAAATACTGCTCTGCTAAGGTCAGCCAGAGGTATGGTGATTTGTAAACCTTTTGTTTAGAAGGCTGTTACCGTTTGCCAGTATTTATTACCAGCAGTATAGCTTCCTTGAAAGAGATAAACCATCCATCAATAGGATATGCCCCTTTGGCAGTTGTTTTATCAACTGTTCCAAGCATCATTCTTTCATCATTTCATTAACTGTTTCATAATACATCTGTCTGTCTTTCATCTTCTTCTTACAAAAAAACCTCCATGGCAAACCACCATTGACACATCTCCCCTTGCAGTCAGTGATATTGTGCAAGTTTTTTACAGTTTGCATTGTCCTTTTCAATCTCCCCCACAGAAAAAAGACAAGCAAAAGGTAGTATATTTTATTGAACCATATGAAAAAAAAAAAAGTCATATATGTCTCTCCAACACAGTGGTTAAAAAAATGTATTTGTAGTATTTACACTTATTTACATATTATACTAAAATATGTAAATGTTAGAACTGAGAATACTACTAAAAACATACTCCTTTTGCTGCAGAAACTGAGCTTGACTTTCTTCTGCTACACTAGTAAGAAGCAATTGACATGCAAACTAACATCTTGGCACCTTGACATTTTAGGCTAATCAAGGTGTAAGGCAAAACAGAGATATTTTAAATCCTTTTCTTAAAAAAATAATAATAAAAATGTTTTCAGGCAGAGCTGGGGGAGGGGAAGTTGTTATTAATTATAAAGGATAGAAAAAAACATTAGCATCTTGAGAAGAGATAGTGTGCATTTCTTCCCAAATAGCATGTGTGATCCAACAATATATTGTTCAAATTTTGATACTATCTTCTCAGTTTGACTGAAGTGACAAATATTGTGCCCTATCTTTGACACAGAAAGGAATTACAGACTCGAAACAAATAAATTCAATGAGAGCACTAAGAATACAGATACCTGACGTACAGATAGTTTATGTGAGATTTATTTGATGAAAGCAAGCTAGATAAATTGAATGTTAGGAAGCTAAAAGAGACAGGGAAAAAAAAATAAAGTACTTTCTAGACTTCTAAGGCAAGTTTGGTATTCAGGGCAATTAAAACTAAATTAAATCTAAACTAGATTAAATGAAAACTCTTTGGAATTCAGTATGTCTTGCAGGCTGTTCTCAATCTCCATCCCTATTTAAAAAAAAAAACAAATCTTTTAATTAAAAAATTTGACCTTCATTCATTCTTCATTGGGAACAACTTTCAGTTTCTAAGGAATAATGAAAACGAGTGGAACCAATGCCACTTCATGCTGTATGTCTAACAGACCCCAGGAGCCACAGGCAAGGATGGAATTTAATGGCTGGAAGGTGTCAGAATTATACCAGATGACACAACTATGTATCTTATAAATGAAAAGGTAATTAAAGCATGATATGAACTCAGCTGGTACTCCACTACTTTTTAAATTTTATTGAACTCAACAACCTGTATTAAAATTTTCCATGTTTATATTGATTTTTATTTTGATTTCATGCAGAACAGTTAGGCATTCTAAGAACAGGACTAAAGGACATTATTTTGGTTTTGCCCACATTAACAAATTCTTACAAGCTTTTCTTTGAGACATGCCTGCTTGGAAGGCCTTGGAATTGGCACCAGGGGATTTTTTTAATGCCATTATGTGACATAAAATGTCTCTGGAAAAAAGACATTTTAACTTAGCACACTTCACTGCAAAGCCAGGCCAGAGAGAAGACCATACCTACCTTTACAATGTTCTGTCTTAATCTCATAGGATAGATTTTTTCACTTTTTTTTTTTTTTTTCACAATAGTCTACAAAGCTAAGCACTCAGGATTTGGAAAATACTAAAATGAAAGTTTCCTGTGCAAACATATTTCAGATGTTTTCTCAACATTACCACACACTTACTTACGTGCATGACCTCATATGATCAAGAAAGTTTAAGGGAAATTTTCTAAAAATATATGCAAAGGATTTTTTCCCTTTAATTTAGCCCCTGTGTAAAGATATGTAATACTTCATATAACTCTCAACAGTGTAATTAATGTTTGTAATATCTATCCTGGTAATTGCTGATAAACTCTTCTAGCTTTTCCTTTTAAATGCATCCTCCCAGTCCCCTAATTCTAGGTTAGAGTCGTTCCTGTGATAAGTACATTCTGTTTTCATCAAAGGGAATAGAAATGCCACATACATAACTTGTAGTCTGCACTGGTGTTTGCTGCTTTCCTTTGATCCAATGAGGTGATGCTTTCACAGCAATGATCATCCCTCTACTACAGGAAGCCATGCTTCTGCTAGAGCAACCCAAAAGTACATTGGTAGTTTCACTGCTCTGTCACTTGACCAAATCATACCTAATTTTCTACCTGTCTTGTGTCCATATATCCTGCCGTCTGCTTGCCAAAGATTATGACTGATTGAATGTCAGGTGTTTTTGTTTCTTTGTTTGTTGGGTTTTTTTTAAATGGATTTAGTAGTTTCTTTACAAGAAGTCACATTTTCATTTTTTTCTCAATCTCTTATTAATACTGGCCCTTGTAGATTTTAAATTAACATTTTCTTTAATCTGAAGATCTGAAAATGTGTAACAAATGCGATACGTTATAGGCAAAAAAATTAGCAAGGGATTCATGACATGAACCATGGAATAAAAGAAAGTTGACATTCAACACATGTTTTGGGCACACAAATCTTAGTAATTTGGAAACGCACTGTGTCATAATTATGCTCTAACAGAATATGCTTCTTTCCAATAGATTTAACAATTATAAGCCAACTAATATGCCAAACCAATTAATGCACAAACAACTGCAGTTCTGATTCCTGCTGAAAGGTGTATTTTTCTACCAATATAGAAAAATTGCTTGAATTTTGACTATTTAGCAATCTTTTTTCTCCCATGCATAGGGAAGCTGGAAGGAGAAATGAAGCTTTGCAACAGTAAGGCAGAATCAGTGTGGGGGTGGGCAGGAACTACAGCTGAAGCCTGAATTCTGGCAAGCCGACCTAGATATAGTAGTAGTGCATGTCCACAATGGTTTTCATGATTTGACATTGTTTCTGAGTAATACCTGATGAAATGTCAAAACTAAAGTACAGCTGACAGCAAGGAGGCTGTTAAGCTACTTTCTTGATACATCAGGCAGCTTTTAACTTTTTCAGTAGGAAAAAAGAAAATTTTTTGCATGAGCTCAGCAGGTATTCCTCAGTATCTTGTTCATTGCCTCAGAAAAAATACTGCCTTGCTTTCATTCTGTGCACTAATAGAAGCATATGAAAATGATTATGGATCTGCCTATTTCCAAGCAGCCTGGCAAGATGCTTTGAGCACAGAAACTTGCCAAAGCAATAAATACGTAATCAGACCTGCCAACATTCACTCATTGAAAATTACATTCTTTCATACTGAATTCATTTTAAGCTTGTCAAGTTTTGCCTTCTAGCAATAAGGGACATTTACCATAGATATTATGAGACATTCACAAAAATCTCACTGCTACTCATTCCCTGGGAACCCTGAATTTGTGATCTAGTAGCCCACACAATAGCAATATACTAATTTTGGAATAGTTCTGTTCATGTTATCTTGCTTTTAAAAGCAATGCTCCCTTTCCATGCCGAGAAAAGCATCATCCATTGACCTGCATCTGAAGGACTGGCAGGATGTTCAGGTATTTTACTGTAGCCTAGGACAGCACAGGGAGGATCTGAAATTTTCTTTACCCTACTCAAAGCCTCTGTGACATGGCTCTGTTCAGACCACCTTGGTCAGACAGAGGCTTTTGACAGACTGCCCTAGTTAAAGCAACAATACCACTGAAGCCATGTATAAATTTTCAATAGTAATTGAAATCTATAACATTTAATTCAATTTTAAGAAAATAATTATATGAATGACCAATTTTTTGTTTGTTTTTTGGTACAAGCTAATCCATTGTGACTTTATCTTAGTCTCTTAGATAATAGTTACATCTCTCCTTACCACCTCTTGCTGTTATCAACTAAAACTTATCTATATTTTCATACTCTATCCATTTTTTTTCAATTCAAATTCCATGTTTTTTTCATTCTTCCCAACCTCTGTGTTGTTGATACATCAGGTCATGCTGTCCAACAAATACTTCTTATGGGAAGAGGCTGCTAGATAGGTGTTGTCTATCTGGACTTCCATAAGGCCTTTGACATGGTCCCCCTGTCGCGGACCGAGATAGATAAAGCCGCGACCCACACCCCCTCCTCAGGGGATCGAGGGCTGAGGACCGCTCCCCGTCACACTCACAAACCACGCTTAGGAATCAATAGATTTATTAAAGGCACTGAGGGTTTGGCAAGTCCGATATCAAATAACACACAGGGTCTATCTCTATATCTATATCCACACCTATATATCCATATACCAACAGCTATACAACGCTACATCTATATACCAATAACAACACACACAGAAAACAAGAGAGAACCTCCCCCCTTCCCCCCTGTTCCCGTTCCCGGACAGGGATAAGAGGGAAAGCCTGGAGAGAGCCTTTGGGAAATAGAAGAATATTGGAAAAGAGAAGTGAGTGTCTGGTATGTGTGAATATTATGTAGGAATGTTAGTAAGATGTTCGCAATTCTCACCACCGGGGTACGGCCGAAGCCAATCCCTGGTCGGGATCCACGTCCTTTCCCATGAGACAGTCTGTTCGGTGAGCTCACACGCCAACAACCACAGGAAAAGACGCCGTATAACTTCACGGCAGCCTCCGCAGCGGTACCCCTGCCGCGGCGGCTGGATCCGTGTGTGTTCACAGAGCGCGCGCCTTCTTGCTCCTCCCTTTCTTTCCCGGTTCCGGCCCCGCCGTGCCTCCTGGGAGCTGTAGTCTGCAGTCTGTGCGCATGCGCCTGGTACCTCTGGCCTCTCCCCACGAGTGCCGGGGGGGCGCATCGCCAGGAATGGTCAGTGAATGTCGCTGGATTAAAGGCCATTATAGAGTCCGTCTCTCACACCCCCATAACATCCTTCTCTCTGAACTGGAGAGATATGGATTTGATGGGTGGACTGTTCAGTGGATGAGAAATTTGTTGGATGTTGCATCCAGAGGATAGTAGCCAATGGCTCAATATCCAGATGGAGATCAGTGACCAGTGGTTTCCCTCAGGGGCCTGTACTGGGATCAGTACTGTTTAATATCTTCATCAATGACATTGACAGTGGAATCGAGGGCACCCTCAGCAATTTTGCAGATGATACCAAGTGGAGCGGCACAGCTGACAGATCTGAGGGACAGGATGCCATTCAGAGACACCTGGACAAGCTCAAGAAGTGGGTCCATGTGAACCTCATGAAGTTCAACAAGGCCAAGTGTAAGGTTCTGCACCTGGGTCAGGGCAATCCTTGGTATTAATACAGGTTGGGGGATGAATGGATTGAGAGCAGCCTTGCAGAGAAGGACTTGGGAGTACTGGTGAATGACAAGTTGGACATGAACCAGCAATATGTGCATGCAGCCCAGAAAGCCCACCATATCCTGGGCTGCATCAAAAGAAGTGTGGTCAGCAGGTCAAGGGAGGTGATTCTCTCCCTCTAGTCCACTTTGGTGAGACCCCACCCACAGTACTGAATCCTCAGCACAGGAAAGGCATGGATCTATTGCAGTCTGTCCAGAGAAGAGCCACAGAAATGCTCAGAGAGCTGGAACACCTCTCCTCTAAGGAAAAGCTAAGAGAGTTGAGGTTCTTCAGCCTGAAGGAAGAGAAGGCTCTGGGGAGACCTTATTGCGGCCTTTCAGTATTTCAAGGAGCTTGTAAGAAAGATAAGCTTTTCAGTAGGGCTTATTCTGATAGGACAAGGGGTAATGGTTTTAAACTGAAAGAGGGTAGATTTAGATCTAAGGAAGAAACTTTTTACAATGAAGGTGGTGAAACACTGGAAAAGGTTGCTGAGAGAGAGGGCAGATGCCCCATCCACAGGATCACAGAATCACAGAATCACCAAGGCTGGAAAAGACCTTTAAGATCATCAAGTCCAGCCTATGACCAACACCACCACACCATCTAGACTATGGCACTAAGTGCCACATCCAGCCTTGCCTTGAACACATCCAGGGATGGTGCCTCCACCACTTCCCTGGGAAGTCTATTCCAACGTCTAATCACCCTCTCCGTGAGGAAGTGCTTCCTAATATCCAACCTAAACCTCCCTTGGAGCAACTTCAGGCTGTGCCCTCTTGTCCTGTCACCAGTTGCCTGGGAGAAGAGCCCAGCCCCCACCTGACTACAACCTCCCTTCAGGTAGTTGAAGAGAGTGATGAGGTCCCCCCTGAGTCTCCTCTTCTCCAGGCTAAACAACCCCAACATCCTCAACCTCTCCCTATAAGACTTTCCCTCTAGTCCTTTCACCAGCCTTGTTGCTCTCCTCTGGACCCGCTCCAGCAACTCAATGTCCTTCTTGAAGTGAGGGGCCCAGAACTGGACACAGTACTCAAGGTGAGGCCTCACCAGTGCTGTGTACAGGGGGAGAATTACATCCCTACTCCTGCTGGCCACACTATTCCTGATACAAGCCAGGATGCCATTGGCCTTCCAGGCCACCTGGGCACACTGCTGGAAACATTCAAGATCATTCAAGATTCTGAGCAACCTGATCTACTTGAGGATGTCCCTGCTTATTGCAGTGTGGGGGTGGATTAGATGACCTTTAAAAATCCAACCCAAACCACTCTGATTCTATGAAAAGTGTTGGAAAGCTACCTCTTAAATTAAAAAAATCATATGGTCTTGTCTTGAACTCAAAGGCATACAATTATGATGAATACAAACTACTGTTTTTCCAGTGGGATTTGCATGTCCAGCTTGGTGAAGTTCAGCAGCACTTGGTACTGCTCAGGCTGTTCAGTAAATTATTCACCTTGTCTCATGATACAGTAGGCACAGCCTCAGTATAGTATTATTTGTAACCCACATGAAAACCTTCTCCTACTTCCACTTTAGCACTCTTCAATAACATGACCAGTGGGAAGAGCCCTGTTTGAGTAGTCACTTACCTCCATAGGTTATCCCAGCTGAGTACACTTCATTCTGTGCTGCCTGGTGGTCTCTGGTAAGGTTAGCATAAACTCTTTTATTAGGTATACCTGGTCTGTCGGAAAATAATCCCAGACATATACAGAAGTCCCTATGAGTTCTGCTTGCTGGGAGGAGTAAAATTTCCTCAGTCTGATGTCCTCTAACGGACAGATAACTTTCAGTGTGTAAATCTGGCAGGGGAGAAGTCTGGAATGCTTCTTCCTAGCTCTACATAATGTTCAAAGCTTCTTCACAGATACCGTAGCTTTTCAAATCTATAGTGTGTAGGCTCTGCCATATAACCTGGATGTGAAGCTTCCCTCTCATGTTATGAAGTTCATTCCAATGACTTCAGAAAGTTCCCACCCAAGAATTCTGGATCTCCTTACTGGTTGATGGCAATTCTCCAGACTCCTAGCATGCTCACCACCCTAGTACTCCTCTCGGCTTGTGGCTAGGCAGGGTTGTACCACCTCCATCAAGTCCAGCTGTGTCTTTCCGATACAGAAAACCAGCAGGAAGCCACAGGTCGGGGCTTCTTGCAGTAGAAATGAGAGAGCAGCATCTCTTTCAGCATACTTTTTGGTTAGAGGCATCCCACCCCCCTGCTTTGAGCATGGGAACCAACTGCTATGCCCTTCCTTGAGCTCTGAGTACAAGAAAGAGATGAACAAAGTATTTGTCAAAACTATAGTCCACTACTGATGCTCATTACTGACAGACTTATAATTATTTTCTTTATGCCATACTTTGGCCAGAACCAGTCTCAGATATTGTGTTGTCTTAGCAGATAGCTGGCTCTGCCAAGATAGCTTTGGCCAGCTCCAGCTAAAGCATAGCTTGCCACTGACATCAACTTTTGTTGACTTTTGCTGAAAATCTGTCTTCATGCACTTTTTAACTCTCCTCTGGCCCCTCAGGCTATCATGGCTGTATTTTTGTGATATGCAGAGGATATGGAATCCATATGGACCTTCAACGTGTGCTTTAAACATACAGTAGATCTCCTCATATGTTAGAGCTGACATCTTAAGGACCCTAGACACAGCTGACCTGCTTAGTAACAAGCTTTGGATATATTTTGCTTTATTTTCTTTATCTTTCATATTTCTTCTCTCCCTTCATCTCATTCTTTCCTTCTGAAGGTTGTAATACAGACATGTCAAACCCTTCACCTGTAAGTCATCATCAGGAAGTATTTTACAGGACTCTGAGACAACTTTCCTCATTTTATTTGTTATCCCACATCTCCTATTACTCTGGCAGAAACCTTATAGCATTCCTCAGGTGTCATAAAATCGTTTCCAAGCTCTCCCTTTCTTTGTAATCCATTTGTTAGCGGACTTTTGAAGCTTAATAGACACTTCAATAAAGCTTCTGCTTTTCAAATACTTGAATTTTCAATTTCCCAGTCTGTCTGAGTCTTAAAATATCAATAAAGTTTCTTTGGATAAACTACAGTTCAACACACTTCTTGGGTCATGGCTTTTACGAGAGGTCATGGTAGTCCTTTTGATTTCTGCACTTTAATAAACATTTTCCTTTCTTTGAAAACATGTGGAATAATTTTCAGTACACTGTACTGTCTTTTTAAAATTGAGACAGACTGCAGAACCTGGGCAATATCCAGGAACACAACATTGCTGCTGACTTTTTTGTGGCTGTATCTGTTTGAGCTCTTCTCAGAATACTTGCTCAAACCATCTTTGGTGCTGATACCTGCTTCTTCAGCAGAGTTTTTGGCTGTTGCCCATGCTTCAACTTCAAACTTGTCCCAGGTGAGAATGAGCATCTGATGCGGCAGATTCTCTGATCACATTGCATTAGTGACATTTTTAATTCCTTGTTACTCTTTCCAATATAATAACTACTTTTTTCCTAAGTGAAGTTTTTAATCTGCTTTCACCAAACTCTGTGAGGATTTGAAGAGCAACAGCATTTTGATCCGCTGCGTTTACCAGCAGGTTCTCCTCAACCCAGTGTAGACGCTCCCTTCTACACTTAGAATGCTAGGGAAAAATGGTAATTAACCATTTAATTAAATAACCTTATTTCAGCCTTTCATTATTTAAGAGGGGTTTATAAGAAAGATGGGGACAAACTTTTTAGTAGGGCCTTTAGCAATAGGACAAGGGGTAATGGTTTTAAACTAAAAGAGGGTAGATGTAGAATAGGTGTATGGAAGAAATTTTTTTACAAAAAGGGTGGTGAAATACTGCAACAGTTTGTCCAGAGAGGTGGTAGATGCCATCCCTGGGAATATTCAAGGTCAGGTTGGACTGGGCTCTGAGCAACCTGATCTAGTTGAAGATGTCTGTGCTCACTGCAGAGCAGCTGGACTAGATAACCTTTAAAGGCCTCTTCTAGCCTAAGCCATTCTGTGATTCTGTGAAGCATATTCAAATGCATTCCTAGAGCATTATACTACCCGAGTTACACACAGATTGTTACACACACAGGAATGGGAACACATACACGCAGCGAGACTCTCTTGCTAGGCTGGCTCTAAAAAATTACATCCGGTCATTCCTGCCTTCCTCTTCCAAGGCAGCTCTGACTGACTCTGACTTTCAGCATGGTACTCCAAAGATCATGTGGCGACTTTTTAGGTCTTAGGCAAATTACTGATTTCATTTGCCTAGCTGCTTCTCAAAGACAGTCTTCCATATCCTGTGGTTTACAGTCTCTCCCCAACCCAATCAGATACTGCATTCTTCAGCTAACAATTCTACTACGGATTTATGGTGAAATCACCAGGAAGACAAGTTAAGATGAAAGCAAATACATTTATTCATTTACACATGGAAAGCAGACAGCACTGTTACTAAGGTTCATACAATCCACAGGTGACAGAAAGGCAGGAGTACCGTGCTTATTCTAAGATCACATCCAAAAGGCCCTCCGGAATTTGTGACAAGCTGTAAACACCTTAATCCACATAGTTGAGATCTGAGGACATTTTACAGGAGAGCACTTCACATTAGAAAGCATGCTTGCTTTCGTAATTCATCTTCACTTTTGATCCTTCGGAGCTTTCACTCAGCTTAAAATCATTCTCCAGCTTTGTGTGCAAGTCTTTCTCCATTCAATTCAGTCAAGAAAACATTTCTATCTTGTTCCCACCAGCTTGCTGGCTGCTCCCTCTTGCTTTCAAAGCGCTCGCATCTCCTGGGCACAGCCCAGCTGCAACACCAACCCAGACAGGACCAGGTATGGCCAGCTCCTGCCTTGCAACTGGATCCTGAACAGCTCATTAATGCACCCTGGGAGCAGAAAGCCCTCCAGGAGCAAGCCAGGCAACATTCAAAACCTCTCACCATGTGTGTGATAAATCTTATATTCCATGTAAGCACTGACACTGCTCTGGAGCCCCCAACACAAGAGGGACATGTAGCTATTGGAGTGAATCCAGAGGAGGGCCATGAAGATGATCAGAGCTGGAGCACCTCTTCTATGAAGACAGGCTGAGAGAGCTGGGGCTGTTCAGCCTGAAGAAAGGCTCCAGGAAGACCTTATAGCAACCTTTCAGTACCTGAAGGACCTACAGGAAAGCTGGGGAGGGACTTTCTACAAGGGCTTGTAGCGATGGGACGAAGGGGAATAGTTTTAAACCAGAAGAGGGGGAGAATCAGGAATAAATTATTTAATGTGAGGGTGGTGAGACACTGGAATGGGTTGCCCAGGGAAGTTGTGGCTGCCTCCTCCCTGGAAGCATTCAAGGCCAAGGTGAATGGGGCTTGGAGCGACCTGGTCTAGTGGGAAGTGCCCGTGCCTGTGCCCATGCAGAGGGATTGGAACTAGATGATCTTTAAGATTCCTTCCAAACCACTCTGATTCTGTGATTCTAAGTCATCTGTACATGAAAATACACATGGGATACAGAGCCCGTTTGATGCACAGCTAGGCGAGGACCCATGTAACCGTATACAAAGCAGGTTAAATCCTGGGATCCTACACCTTTATGCCTCAGACCTGCACACGCACCTGCCACACGAACGTATGGATGAAAACCCTGCACAGCCGTGCCGCGTGCTGACTGATTTCTCCTGCCTTGTATGAACCCACGACCACTGTTAGACACACCCCACTCAGCAAACAGCCGCTCGGCAGCCGAGCCGCGTCTGAATCACTGCCCTGCTGCCTTCACCCGCGCCGTAAGGTGACGCAGCAGCTCCCCCGGCGGGGCTCACAGACACGGCGGGGAGAAGCCGGGGGGGGCGGAGCAGCAGGAACGTCACGGAGCAGGAGAGGGTGACGGAGGCGCCCCGCGAGGAGACGCCTTACAATCTCCCGCGCTTTCCCTCCCTCCCCCACCGCCCTTCCCCGCGCGGCCCCTCCCCCACCGCCCTTCCCCGGCGTGGCCCCTCCCCTCCCGCACCGCCCGACCGCGCCGCTGACCAATCCTGCCGAGATTACCAGAGCCGCCCACCAATGAGTGTGCCATTCGGGGCGTTTCCCCGCCCCTGTCTCCCACCTCCGGCCCGGAGGCGCACCAATGAGAGAAGAGGAGACAAACCCTCATTCAGGGACGGTTTGTTCAGTTCCTTTCCACTCCCCCACCCCTCCCCCCTCCTGAGTCGCCTGTACGTCATAGGGAAGGCAGGCCAATCGGGGGCGAGGCGCCGTGCGTCGCGACCAATGGGGGTGTTGGAGAGCGCTGCTGGCGCGGCCGGCCCCTGGGGGGAGGCCGGGAGCAGCTCGCGGCGGCAGCGGCCGCTCCGCCCTCTTTCTGTCCGCTGGCGGCGAGGCCGGCTTCCCCCTCCCCGCCTCCCCCACCTCCCTGTCCCCGCCCGGCCGGCCTCCCTCTCTTTCCTTTTCGCAGCAATGGCGGCGGCGGCGGAGCAGGAGCAGCAGCAGTTCTACCTTCTCCTGGGCAATCTGGTCAGCCCAGACAATGCGGGTCCGCAAGCAGGCCGAGGTAACGGGTCCGCCTCGTCCCGGCCCTGAGTGCCAAGCTGGCCTGTCAGACCACCCAGACCTCGTCGCAGGGAGGGAGGGAGGGAGGGAGGGAAGGAGGGGGGGGCAGGGAGGCGGCGGGGCTGGCCGAGCCCCACGTGTGAGCAGCGGCACCAGCTGCTGCCGGGGCGGCCCGGGCCTTCCCTCCCCGCGCCGGCGCTCCGCGGTGGAGCCGAGCGCTTGCGGCGGTTCTCGGCGGGGCGCGGGGGCCGCTCCGGCGAGGGCGAGAGCTCCTGCCCCTGCCGCCCGCCCGTGCGTGTGAGGGCGCGAGGGGTCTCGCTCGCCCCCGCCCCCCTCCATCGGCCCTCAGCTGTCTCCGCTCCCTCCGCCGGGCCCGTGTGGAGTCCCCCGGGGCTGTTTCTCCCCCTTGCCCACGGATAGACGGGGCCTGGGCTGGCTTCTCCTGGGCTGGCCGGCCTGACGGAGCGTGGGGAAGGGAGGCCGGGGCGGCGGAGGGTGGCAGAGCCGGTCCTCGCTGACTGGGGAGCGGGAGATGGGGGGGGGGTTGCCTTCGGTGGTAGCGGGGGTCGGAGGGGCGTGATGGAAGCGCAGCGCTCTGCCGGGGCCCGGGGGTGGCTGCACTTGCGGGCTCGTCTCTACGCTCCCCTCGTGGAGGGTCCGTGCCCCCGGCGCGCCTCCCCCGCCCGCCAAAGACTTCTCTTTCCACATAGTTGTTCGGTTTTTAACTTCGGAATGGGCCGTGTATTCGAGTGTTTCGTCAGCTAGGAAATATTTCACTAAAAGAAGCGGTTTCAATATAGCGAGTTTCTCTGTTATCAGCAAAAACTTTTCAGATGTGTTATTTCAGCAAAAATTCTTTGTGATGGCTAAGCCACGTTAATTCTTTTTCTCTGTCATGCTTAAGACTCCATTGTCAAGCCTAGTGGGGAATCTCTCCCATTGAATTACATACTAGGGTCTAGGTTTAGCATGAATTCCCACTGCATGGCTGCATCAGGTCTTTTATCGCTCTCATCACTTCAGCGGTCAGCAGAGTTCAGCACATTGTTTGGCGAAGAATAAAAGTATTATTGTTCCTGGTGCTGCAGCGACAATTTCTGAAATATAATTTCGGATTAAGTAGGAGGGGGGACATACAATTTTAGGAACCAAGCAAAATTCAATATTTATTACTACAAACACTTTGTAGAGGAGCAGCAAGAATTTTATCAGCAGTCCTGAACATAGGTTCAGGGTAGAGTGGAGGCCATTCCCTGGGAGCTGCATTTCTTACTCTTCTGAACTTCCTGCATGTAACATAACATTTCTCACAACTTTCTGAACTTAATTACAATTGTACCAAAGTAAATTTATTGGACAGCTATGTCACAATGCCTGTGAAAGAAAACATTATTGGAAAAGAAAGTACAAAACTTAGATTCTTACAGCTGGCATGCTCTGTTAGAAACTTGCTTGGAAATGAGTTAGAGTTTGTTTAAGCTTCATAGATACATGTGCAGTATGGTCCATCAGAGTAAGAAATCTTAGTTGTCATGATATATTACCAAGCTTTTTGAGTCCATTAGTTTTGTAAATGGATACAAGCAAGTAGTATCAACAATAAGGTAGATACAAGCAAGTATTAAAAAAAATATTTTGCTTATTTATCTGCAGTGAATCTGCTATTGGTTTCTGCATATTTCCAAAGAGTATTGGAAGTATTTTTATGGTTTAGGCTTATTCAGAGTGGACAGGTCCTCAGGAGGTCTGTAGTGCAATCTTCTGCTCAAAGCAGTGTCAGCTACCAGGTCACTCAGGGCTTTGTCCTGTTGGATCTTGAAAACCTCCAAGAATGGAAACTGCACAAGCTCTTTGAGCAACCCACTTCTGCCTGCCTGTCCTTATTAGAGCAAAGAGGTCTATACCTCGTTTTTTCAGTGTATGCCTGTTGCCTCTCATTCTTCCACCATGCATGGCTGTGAAGATCCCAGCTCAGTCTTCTTCATGGTGGATTAGTGAATTTGTACCTAGAAACACAAATCTGTCTGTAGTGTAGGTAGATTGAGAGGGTTTTTTAAGTTTTCTCTTTCTTGAAGTAAGATTTCTTTGGACTGAAGTATTTCATAACCTTTAGAATACTCGCTTACTAAAATCATACAGGAGTCATACTCAGTCTTAAATATCTGCATAGTTCAAACAGTTTTTTTAAAGTGTACTTACTGTTGAAAGGCAGTATTGATTACTATAGGCATTCGAATAACTGCAGGTAAATTGAATAGCAGGTTTTAATTTGTGTCCAGTGAAAATGAGGGAGAATGAGAAATGCATGGACAAGGAACTGCAGGAGACAGGCTTGGGTTATTTCTAATAGGTCTTGGCATTGAAATTAGGATGAGGGGTTGATGTTGAAGACTAGACTTGATAGAGATGTAGAATCATAGCCTGTTTGGGTGAGGGTGCAGTGAAAGCTGTTAAAGTGGGGAGTAAAGTCTAGTCACCTAAAATCCATTTTTATTTAAGTATTTTTATATATGGATCTATGTATAAGCTAGCACACTCATAAGTTGTTCTGACAAGTTTGTTGAAATCTGGTTCATTCCTTTTATCCCCCATTAAAAATGACTGGAGTGTTGACTCTAAAAGCTTGTCTTTTTCTTATTCGTGTGCCTTCTGATAGAGAAACTTCTATTGACTTTGTCTTGGTTATTTTATGCTCTTTTAAAAAATATTTCTTGTAATTTGGAAGAACCTGAGTATTAAGTGTAAAGAACAGAAATTTGCTAGCATGTATTCTGAAAGCTGCCTGAGAAATCTGTACCTCTGAATAAGGTCGCTGGGGAGCTAATAGTGAACTAAAAGAACACAGTGAAGATATAGCAGGATCCAGGTACATAGGGCATAGCCAAAGGCTTGTAATAAGATGGGTGGAGCCAGCAAAGTAGTCCTCCACCAGCACAGGGGGAAGGTTCTGATTTTGGCCATATGTTCTTCTTGCCTACCTTGTCCTGGTGCTCTTCAGCATCCTCTGAATCCTGTTTACTGAACTGACATAATTATGCCAGTGAACAACTGGATGGGTTGCTGCCATTTCTAGTGAGTTTAACAACTCAAAATATAATTTCATTATTATCAGAATTGGCACAAGGGAAGCCAGCTTATACAGTGCTTCAGCTGTCTATGAAGCACAGCTTTGGGTTCATGCAGGGCCTGTGTTTAGGGAAACTTCTTGTTTCTGTAATTGTCCTTATATTTGTAGATAATAGTGCAATATAAATATATACATTCATGGAAATGGTTAACCTGAGAAGGCTTTCTATTCTGACCCTAAGCCTCATTTAATTTTGCAGTCTCCATTAAATGGTTCAATTGAATGTAGGGATTCTTTAGGGATTCAGAGGCTCATTGACTGTGAATGTGTATCAGCAACTAGAGAGAATATGAAGTAAGAATTAAGTCAGTGAATGAGGCCTACAAGGAAACGGGTACAGAAAGTGGAGGAAGGTCATGTCTAATATTAAATGTGGAATGGGGAAACTATTTATTGAAAATAGCAGGTATACTGTCAAGGTGTGTAAATTTTCCAGGGTATTATAAAGAGGGGCTGCAATGTTAAGAATCGGAAGTAGGGAGGCAGGGAACTGATTTAAATAAACCTGAGCTTTGTGCTGGGGGCTTGATCCTTGAGTTCAGGATAGGATAATGAATATTTGGAAGGGATGGAGTAATTTACCTTAAAGATTGTGTCCACAAAGAGCAGCTCTTTCAGAGTTTGTAAGTACAGAACTATTTCTGAATGGCTTTAGTGGTTGCTATTCAGCTTGTAATTTCCCTGCTTTTACCTACATAGGTTTAATATATTAGAAACAAGCATTTTTACTTTCAAAATGCTCACATATACAACATTTTGGATAGCAAAAATTTTGTTGTGTTCTCACTTGAGCTTCTAAGTAACAATCTAACTAAAAGAGCCATAATGAATTAACTGCATGCCAGAAGTGTGTAACACAATGTAACTGGACTTCACATTACATTTTACATTTTATTAAGAGGGTTTCCCTGAGGGGAAGACTAAACAGTCTCTCTTTCTGAAATTCAGGCAGGAGTTTGAAAATGAAGACTTCTTATTCAAAACATGTAGTTGAGATGTGTGACTGCCACATGGTATTGTAAAGGCTGTAAAACGGTTGAAAAAAAGAACTGAATGAAATTTTGGACTAGGCATTTGTCACTGCTTATTAACCTATTGGTCATACTTCAGTCTCAGGCTTCCAAAGTTTTTAATCCTTTGATGTGATAGAAGCTTCAATGTATTCCCAGGAGAATATGTATTCTGTGTATGTTGTATTTCCAGAGGGTACCTGTTCTGTTTAAGTTGTATTTCTTATAAGTAGCCAGTAGTGCATATGTAGATCATTCCAATATGGCAGGTCTTATTAGGTAACTAAGACTTCGTTCATGGTGTTAAAATATGTCAGAAATTTTTATTTTGATGGGTTTAGTTTATTTGCTGTATTATTTTCAGGTAACTGGGTGGATACTGAAATTGCATTAAAAGGAAAGTCAATTCATATTAATGCTTAACACATGCTTTCCAGTAGTTGTTGACAATAAGCTGCATCCCTTTTTCTGCAGGAGACATATGAGAATATCCCAGGTCAATCTAAGATCACATTTCTCCTACAAGCAATCAGGAATACTGCTGCTGCTGAGGAGGTATGTCTCAATCTTTGACTTCTGCAGATTTTTAAGGACATTTGGAGGAGGGGGAAGAAATCAGTGTCAGTCATTTTGGGATAAATGAACAAGTGAGGCATTAACTGAATCATCTTCATTTACTGCACATTTGTAGAGGGACCACTCATCTAGTTTGTTGCATGTCAAATTTACTACTAGTTGAGACTTTTTGATGTAGGATATTTAGTTTCAAAAGTAGTCATGAGTTCATAAGTGACTGCTTAGATCTCCATTGTTTTCTGTTTCTGTGTTTTAATTAATGGGTTCTTTCCTTAAAATGTGTAACTAATATATGACTGTTACTGTGATGTTCCTTCAAGTTCCAGTTGAGAAATGCTTTCCATTTTGGGATCCTGTGCCTAAATGTGTTAAACTTATGTATCATCTGAAACTTCTTGTGCATGTTTTATTCAAATGGCTTTGTATTTTGTCCTATTTGAGGAGGTTATGCTCATTAAGTCATCTAACGATGTTATAGAGTGAATGGAGAGTACTCTAAGCACTCTATACAATTTTTCTGTGGGCATACAGTAAGTGTGCCTCCTGCTTATTCCATAATTTTGTAGAGGCTCACACACTTCAGCAGTCAGCTATGGTACTTACTGGTAAAACTATTATTCACTTGGGTATGCAGAATGAAGAACTACTAAGCTTTCAAGATACTACAAACTTCAGAGTCTCTTGAAAGTAAAAATGCTTTAAATTTTTTTTTCTGAATCTAGAGTTTTACTGAACTATGGAAGGATGTAGCATGTAGAATTTCTGAACAATATTATAAGGAGAGTATAAGTGTGCTGTTCTCTCTAGATCATGATCTCTTCTGGTAGATTGTATTCAATTTAGAGGTAGATGCTATTTGTGCTTTTTAATGCTCAGTAAGTATCAGCTTACTAATACTGATGCTTATCTACCGACTAAGCAGTGTTCTGACAGAGTCCTGCAATATTGTACTAGCAACTGGTTGCATAAGTGCTGTGTAGTTTTCATTTCTGCCTTTCTGAGATGTTTCAAATGAGAGAAAGCTGCAGAGCAGTCTCTTCTGTATTTAAATTTGCCATGAAAAATAAGATCTACTGCTCCCCCTTTTTCATCAGAATAGTATTATGTATAATAATTAGATAATAATATGCCCCAGAAGTAGTAGCTGCATTGCACGTGCTTCTGCTTTGAATATATTTTAAAAGTCTGAGTTGCCAACTACAAAGTCATGCTTATATAAATAAATACTTGCTCCATGTATTTACTGATTTTATTCCCTTTACATCAGCCAAGGAAATAGCCCGATCTAAATCGTGTTCAGAATCTTGCCTGTGACTTGGCTTCCAACTTACTCAAGTGCAAATAAACTTTTCACCAGAAGATGTTACTCTTGCCAAACACATTAGAGGTTAACATTTGTAGAATAACTTGTCATTTAGCTCCACCAGTGGATAAATTAAAGAAAGGTTTAGATAGTACCTCATAACTTAAGTAGACATTAAGTGCCGGACTCAAAAAATCCTGATTAATAAAACCTGTGAAGAGGCTCTCTTCCCTGTAAATCCAAACACATAATAGCCTACTTAGACCCTAAGTGAAGTAATCCCCATGCTTGATCTAAGCATTGCATGTAAACACGCAGGAAAGCATTTATGCACGTTCAGTTTGGTGCTGGTGTCAACAGCCAATCCAAATGTTGGACAGAATAGTGCCTGTGTCACCAGTGGATAGGGCTGTGGGCCTCGTGTGCATCCTCTGAGACATTGAACGTACTGACACCACTGAACACAGGCTGCTGGAAGGAGTCTTAAAACTTTAAAGATTCCCTTGCTCGGTCTATGGGAAAGCTAGGTTGAGATCCTTCTTCATCCCAAAGCCTCTGTATTGATTTACCCCTCCCAGGAAAACTAGGCTGAAGAAAATACTCCATACTGTTTGCAGGAGCTGGCCTGCTGTGTTGCAGAGAATACAAAACTAATAGGACTCTTTGGACAGCAGTTGGGGGAATCCTGACTCTGCAACCTAGTAATTTTGGCTTTTAAATGAAGAAACAGGGATTCAGATCCTGTTCCCAGGATCTCTCGCATTTGTCATGAGGAAAAAAACATTAAGCTAGATCGGAAATAACTCTTAAAAACTGTGTAACCGGTTTTCCCCTAACCAAATGCCTCAACTGTGGAACATATCACCTTTTCTCTCTGACCTCATTTCATGCCTCCCTGATAGCTGTTCACAGAAGCAAAGCATCTGACCTAACAGATAAAACAGTGCCAGTTTGCACACTTAAGACTGAGGAGGGGCTTGAACCCAGGTGTCTCCAGTTTCCTGAACGTGTGGTTTTACTGTTACGAAGTTAAGAGTCTACTTCTTCCTATGCAACTGTGTTTTAAAGGGTTGAACAGAAAGGTGGTATATATTCACAATGTATTTGATAATTTGTATCCTCAGGATGTGTTTTGCAGTTTTGATTTACCACCTAAATCTTAGAGAGGAATGGAAGTTCTGCATTTCTCCTGCATGTGTTTTCTTCCAGGTTAACTCTAGATTGGTAGTTTTCAATTGTGTCCTAATTTGCAGTTGACTGATTTTGAGCCCTGTGAAATACACTAACCAATGCTGTATAAAGCTTGAGTTTCTGCTGTACTCACAGCCCTCTTAGAGGGCTCTGACTTTTCCCTTCCCTCTCTGTTCCCTCAAAGCTGTGTGCTTTGAATTCCACATGGGGTTGGATCCCCAGATGAGGTTGTGCAAGTCCATCTTTGAACCACATCCTAAATATTGATTGCTTCCATCCATGCATGTTTTTCTCCTTGAAGACTTAAAAAAGAGCAGTAAAACAAAAGTAAAAGTCACAGTGACAGTGCTACACAATATGGTTAGTCTTTTTCTGACAAAAGATTACCTGGGTACTTTCTGTGTCAGTGAAGAACACAGTATTGTTAGTGGGATTCCCAGAGGCAGTGGAGAAAGCATCTTTCTCCTTCCTAACTCATGTTCCCCATATGATGCTCCATTGCTAGAGAACCTTGGCTTATGATGGGAGCTGCCGCACAGGTGGGCACAGTGACCTTCTTTGTTCACCTCCTGTCTTCCTTAGAAATCTAAGGAATGATCTAGAGTAAGGTCCAATTCTAGTCCTTCCCTTCTGCTAGTTTAGAGACACTTCGTGTGCACTACTCTGTAGCTGTATAGAAGAGAGCCAGGTAGATTGGAAAAAGGCACAGTGAGTCTGGAGACTGCAGAACATAAGAATAGTATCTCGGGTGATGTTCTGGCAATACCTGACTTCTACAGGGTATGTTAAAAGTTGAGACTTTGCAGCAGTTTGTGTTTCTCATGTATAGAATATGCTGTGGGAATATAGTAGGGAGATCTTTTGGAAATCGGACTTGTTAATTCTGCTGCTCATTGAACACTTGAATTCCAAAGGGTATTATAAATGAAACTGGTTTTTAAGTATACATTAAAAAAGAATACCTTAGGAAAAAAAAGAAATCAGTGCATTTTGCATTGGATTATTTTTTGGTGAGGATTTAACATGTGTAAGATTTTGTTACATGTGTTAAACTTAGAAGGGTGGCTTTCAATTACTGTTTGTCCTTCTATAGAAGCACTGGTTAGTGAATGTCCTATTTCTAAGTTACTCAGTGCTTCATGTGTAGTTTTGCCTTTACTGCATGTGTTGTTCTGTTAATTTTTAATTACTCAGACATGGGTTTTGCTTCTAGTTCTTGTATAATTGTAAATAAATAAAGATATCTAAATGATACTGTTGTAGAATTGCTCTATGCAAGTAGGAAGCATAGAAGTTTGTGATATGTGGTATTGAGGCTCCTATGCTCAAAGTCAAGTTTAAAGAAAAACATTTTGTCATAGGTATGCAGAAGGATGAAAGCTTTGGGCTTTTGTTGTTCAGAATAGAGTTTTATATACCAAAATCTAACTCTAGGTTCCTGAATCTTAAGTGTGAAGTTTGGCCGTCTTGAGAAACAGCCAGGAAGCTTTAAAGGTTAATTGTCTCATAAAGTTGTCCCATTAAGTCACTTATGAATCCAAAAAAATCCCAGCTGGATTATAATTATCTCAGCGGGCCATTTAAAATATAAATAATACCTGTTTAGAATGTTGCTGAATAATGCAGCTAAGTCCTTAACTTGCCACAAATTAAATTAGATAAAGTTTTAGGAATAATGTATGTTTGCTGTATGTATATATAGTATTTGGGAAGATTCTTCAAGTCAGTATGCTGATCTCTTACTGTTTGTCTCATGGGCACTGCATGGTTTCTCTCATTCACATGAGCTGTGAAAAACAGCAGATCTTAAATGGAAGCTATTGAAAATGTGAACCTTTTGTCTAACGTTGTCATCCATTCCAGTCTGAATTTTCATGTTGGATGAGAAGTCAGAGTTGTCTGAAAGCTATTTACTGTGGTGGTCCTGCTCTGGCAGCAGGGTTGGACTCAATGATTTCCAGAGATCTCTTCCAACCACTACCATTCTGTGATTCTGTGTATCTACAAAGCAATGACTCCTGTTACAGCTGCTTGTAAAATACATACTATGTCCAAGGATCAGTTCTAGAAAAAAACCTGAATACCTTAGTGGATTTCATTATTGTTTCTTTGAAGAGCTGTAATTGTCAGAAACATGGTTGTAAATCTCTATTTCTTTACTATGTTTTTACTTACTATTTACTTACTGGATATTACTTACTTTACTATTACTTATCTGTTGCTTGAGAGGTATTCCACTCACCAAACAAGTGTACACAGTGAAAACTGAGCATTTGGAAGCATCATCTTTCCTCTTAATAGCAGGATTATCATACCAAAGCACTTTAACGTACATACTTTCTTATTCAATAGGTTCGACAAATGGCAGCTGTCCTTCTACGACGTCTTTTGTCTTCTGCTTTTGAAGAAGTTTATCCGGCTCTCTCACCTGGTGATCAGACCTCTATCAAAAGTGGATTGCTGTTGATTATTCAGTTGGAAACACAGTCTGGTATGAGGAAAAAAATATGCGACATCGTTGCTGAATTGGCCAGGAACCTAATAGGTACTTTATATAAGCTGATACTGTGGTAAAATATTTATGTATTGATAATGTTGTATTTTTATCTTGTTCTCTAGTCTTGTGTAGACGTTTGCACGTGATGTACTAATTTCATGCTTCATGCATCAGATAAAAATAAGATTCGTGAACTCTGCTTTTTAAATTGTTTGACTTTAGATGAGATTGTATTAAGGTTTAGAAATCCAGTTTTGTTTAAATTCTTATGAATGTTATGCTGAACGTCTGCATCAGGTTTTTTTGAGTGCTGTTATTTAGCAGCTCCCGAAGGCCTTTCGTTTTAACGTTTCGGCCATATTTTAACATCGTGATTTTGACACATCTTCCAATCGGTTTTGTTGAAAATAATTTTAGTAGTGATGACTGGTTGCCCTGGGCAATTGAGATTTAACGACTCTTAAGTTTGCTTATCCTAAAACTTTACTGTGTTTAATCTAGATGAAGATGGCAACAACCAGTGGCCAGAAGTTCTGAAATTCTTATTTGACTCTGTCAGCTCTCAGAACGTGGGATTGCGTGAGGCTGCCCTGCATATTTTCTGGTAAGCTTTCAGACTTTGCTACATTTTTGCAGGTTAGCCAAACCGTATCTGTAAAAACAAAAAATTTGACAACTTCATTAACAAGCAATCATATATATTTCATTTATTCTCTTGTATCGTGGTTTACTTAACTCTTAGATGTACAGTTACAATCTGTAGCTTAAACAATGGATAAATTTAAAATAATAGTTAAGGTTAAACTGCATTTTTATTAATATTTTGGTCTTTTCTTATCCTTAGGAATTTTCCTGGGATTTTTGGGAATCAGCAGCAACACTATTTAGAGGTCATTAAGAGAATGCTTGTTCAGTGTATGCAAGATCAAGAGCATCCATCAGTAAGATGTTTATATTCTGTTTTTGTAATTTGTTCTGAGCACAGAAACTTAGCATAGTAGTCTCAAACATAATTAAACCATAGATTCCAACCAGAGAATTGCGTTACCTGAAACTGATGTATATCTGGAGTTTTGACTATGCCCACTGCAAAATAAAGGGTCAAACCTTTTCCTGATCCTAAAGCTGACTGGCTGCTCATATCTGCACCCAAACTCTTCCCTACTAATGTTTGGAGAAACCTAGTTTAGTGGCCCAAAGGAGAGCCAGTGTTTTTAGCTAGCAGCGCAAGGCGTCAGTTTCCTTTGTGTTTAGCAGGATAGAGCGGTGGTATCTCGACACATAGTATCTGTACACAGTATGTCTCAAAACTCTGGATATAAGGCAGCTCCTTGCACTGTTTGCACATGCTTTGCTGTAAGGGCATGTTAGCAAGCCTTACTTTTTTGAAAGGCTTCAGATTTATTGATTTGTGCACAGAATTGTTTGAAAGTGCTGCTCTTGTTGTGGAAAATACTGGGCAAGGATAGGAAATCCTGCTGTGGTATATGGGTTCAGTTTGCTGCTCCCCCATGGATTACTTTTTCTGACCTTTGAAGGTCAACTGAGTAACATTTTCTAAAGTACCACAAGTCATGCTTTTAAAGAAGCATGCTTTGAAAAAGCTCTTAGATCACACTTTTTGAAAAATGGGACTTTGACACTTGCATACGCATTTGAAATTGAGATGGAAGTTGAAAACAATAGGGTTTTTTATTTTTTTAAAAAAGACAACCCAAAACACCAATACAAAAAATAACAAGACTAGGGAATACTTGCCACCTCATAAAATGATAAACTGTTTTTGTTTTATTTAGGACATAGGTGCTGGAGGTCTCCATTATTGCTTTACCTTCATTTGAAGGAAGATGTAAAGCCCATGTAAAAGACTAGTTGCTTTATCTATTAGGAAAATGTAAAAGGGAAATGATAATCCAAAACATAGTCTCATAGCAGTCCTAATGTTAAAGCAAATTCATGTTTGGGTACTAGTTCTTCACATTTCTTTCTCCAATCCTGCCTGTCTTCTAGATCAGGACTCTGTCTGCTAGAGCTGCAGCTGCATTTGTGCTTGCTAATGAGCACAATCTACCCCTTCTTAAGCATTTTGGGGACTTGCTACCTGGAATCTTGCAGGTGAGGAACCACACAAGTAACGCTTGATGTGCCATTACTGTCTGTATTGACTGTATTTGAACATGTTATTGGTCTGCAAATCTGTGTAGGATGAGTTTTTGCTGAGACCTGGGTTAACTTTATCTTAGGCTGACATCAGTCACCAGCAAGATACAGTGGAAACTTATAAGAAATGTTTTAAGCACAAGCTGATTGATAGGGTTTTAAGGATAACAGTTTGATGCTGATTAATTTATACAGTGCTACCTAGATAAATGAGTTAAAATTATTTGTAAGCTATTTAACTCAAAATCATACAGCTTTTACATTAATCATGATAATGAAAGGTACTTCCAATATGGGCTACTCTAAGATTTCAAACAATCAGTAATTGGGAAATTCATTGACCCATGATATCCTGTATTTTTTCAGTTTAGAGGAAAGCAAAGAATTATTCTGAACAAAGACTCTCAGAGTAACTATGACAGTGTGGACAAGTGATCTTTACTGTTTGATAAATTAGGAACTTGTAAATATAACGGCTTTTTAAGCTCTATATAATTTCTGTGGCTGGATTAGATCTCTTTTAGGATGGATGTCTTTGAGCAGAAGTTGGAATTCTAATGTCAGGTTATTTACTTTTGGGGGGAAGGCTATTGTAAACCGAACCAGAGACAGAAATTGTTTGAGCTCTGAAGGGTAACAATTTCACAGCACAGTTCCCTTTCTATATTAAGAAAAAAGTGGAAATAACCAAGTACCTGTGATAACAGTGGTAGTGAACTTTCAATGATTTTAAATTAGGCTTAATTTTTGTTAAAGACCGACTTCTTGCGACAGTCAGTACAGCAGGTTCCTGTTGACAGTGCAAGCTATAAACCTTGTCTGTGTGTACTTTGTGGCAAGCTAAAGAAAAATTTTGCCAAGCTAACTGGCTTCTGCAGCCAATGGAATTCTGTTCAACCTAAATAGAAACCAAGAAGAATTTATTAAAGTCAACTGAACTTGAAAATGAGCTCTAGTGTGTACAAGACAAATATTTTGATAATTGAAGTCACTATTTGGTGGCTAGTTGCAGTCTGAGACTTTGGCAATGACAATTGTATTGTTCAAAAATTATAACTGGCTGAGAGGTCCTCTGCTACTGAGTACTGTGGGAGTGGGGTGGGATTTGGGGTGAGTGCATTATTCGTCTTGATGTTTTGCAATTAAATAGTATGCTTTTTTTAGACTTCAGACTAATAGCCTGCTTTGTGTGGTACAAGTTTCAATGCTACAATTTTAGGCTCTAAAAACACATGCACTTGGCTTGCATTTTCAAGCAGCTTTACTTTGCAAATATAGAGCACAGAACTATGTTACGAAATTTGTATTTTGAAGTACTTACTGCGAGAAGGAGTGGATTTTCTGCCTGTGGTAACACAAGACGGATATGAAGATCTGAGTTTATAAATAGTAGATGGGATCTGTTATAATAGTGGTGAGTGACCTTTGGAGGCAGTTGGATGCTTTTTTTGTAGCTGTTGAAGTCCATTTTGTTGAAATATTGGCACGGTAAAAAAGCTAAAAATAGAATTCTGACTTAGCAATTCAGTCCTTTCAGTACAGTTTCTATAATGGTTATGCCAGAAGTTGAACTTTCAGAATTAATAGTTGAAACTTGTATCCAAGAGATGTAGTTTGCAGTGAGGTAAGAGCAGATGGAACTTCAACTGACTTCTGTGATTGTTGGTGTTTTACGCTACAGAAAAGTGCCTCTGCCTTTTACGGCTCACTGTGCATTTTGGACTTCTTTGTTAGGAAGACATCAAATACCTTGCTAATGAAAGTTCCTTTCAAAACTCCAGAAGTGTGTTTAAAGACTGTTGAGGTTTTTTTTCCTTTGGAAGTTTGGGGGTTCGTCTCAAGAGTTCCAATACTATTGAATAACTGTATGCTGTTTTGGTACTAGAGTATCAACCTGGTCACTTAAAAGTAAGTTTCAAATTGCTTTTCAGAATGTAGCCATGGGTTAGGAAAGATACTTGCAAAAAGCTGTATTTCTTTTTCTCTTTCCTGTGTCCTGTGAATGAAGGCAGAAAGATCTGCTTAATTCCGTGGCTCTCCAGAGTTGTCTGGAAAAAAAAATAAATTAATCTTGAGATTCCTTGAGTTTGTCCACGTAAGCTATTCAAAGCTGTTGTTGCATAATAGGGGGAAAAGGAGTTAGGCTCATTTTCCTTCTTTTGGACAGAGTTACTTTGAGGAGTTTTTCTTTATTTAAAATGCATACTGAAGTTGTGCTTATCAAAGCATGTATGCTTGCATGTTGGTACCTCTGATGTGTGACCTTAATTTTTTCTGTCCACTGTGTTAAATTAATAGTGGTCAAAATTGATGACATGTAAAACATGCCACGTATTGTGAGCCATAACTTAAGAAAACTTTTAGTTTGTGACCCTGCATATTATCTCTTTGTAGTTGTTATGAATTTATGCACACCAGCCACTGTAGCAGGGTCCAACCCTAAGATCCCACTGAAAAGGCAAAGTCTGAGGGAAGACTTCCAGTTAGGCTTTTATTAGTTCTCAGGTTGCAGCTTGAGCTGGGTGCATCTAGAGAAGGACCCCTACCCCAGTTCATGCCTCTCAGTTATACCCCTACCACCCATCACCTGCTTCACAAGTCCAATCATTTTATTCTGGTCTTTAGTCTCTTTCTTAATGTTTTTTGTGAAGTGGCCTTCTGAAGTCACATCATTCTCTTGGAATTCTTTCCATGGTCCTTACCTTCGTTCTGCTCATATCTGCCAGATTCAGCAGGTTCTTTGTTAGCAGCATTAGTTTTATCAAAAAGTTTACTCTCGGTCAGTTCTTGCAGCCTAAGACTTCCAACTTCTTTAGCTGCTAATGCTAAGCCACTAATACTAAACAAGATTATTCAGGGAGACGAGAATACAGTTAACCAAATATCTTCTACAACAGTGGTCCTATTCACAGTATTATTTGTTTTTGTTTAATCTTATCTTCATCTTATCTCTTTGTAGGCTGTAAATGATTCCTGCTACCAAAACGATGATTCTGTCCTGAAATCCCTTGTAGAAATCGCAGATTCTGTTCCCAAGTATTTACAACCACATTTAGAACCAACATTGCAACTAAGTCTGAAGGTAAAGATAGGAATTTTTTTTTGTCACTCTTTCCACCCCAAAACTTCGGTTCTAACTATATAATCTTCTGGATTGTAGTTGTGTGCAGATGCCAGTCTCAGTAACATGCAGCGTCAGTTGGCGCTTGAAGTAATTGTGACCTTGTCAGAAACTGCTGCTGCTATGCTGAGAAGGCATACAAACATTGTTGCACAAGCCAGTAAGTATTTTACTCATTTTCCTTTTTGAAACAATTTGTCTTCTTTTACAGCCTTAAACTGACTTTGCAAGTAGTGGCAAAGCCACCTCTGTCAGTTCGCTGCTGCTGGTAACTGTAGGTGCCACCGAGTTTTCTTCTAGGAAAAAACCCTTCTTATTATGACCCTTCATATACAAATCTGTGTTAATACAGCCACCAGCAATTTGAATAAAAATACAGTAGCTTCTTCATTAGGTGTTTTCCAAGGAAAATACTACTTCCGTGCTTTTCTGTCGACTTTGGAAATTGGTACCATAAAAAAAAAAAATTAAAAGTTGATGCATTTAGTTCTGAAGTTCTACGTTTGAAGGTTGGTGTGCAGGCCAGATACTCTGTGGTGCTGGTAAACGAAGACTCAAGGAATTCAGCATGCCCATTGAGCTTCAATGTTGAGTTAATGCGGTGAATTAAATATCAGATGCTTATATAAATACTTAAGAGATAGTCTAATTAGTCCATTTAACATGTGGTTTGTAAATTCTTTGGAGAGGCACTTTTAAAATCATGTTAGTATTTGAGATACTAAACATAACTGTCTTCTGGACAGCCCCAGTAGCAGTGCTGAACACACTGGTATTTCTCTGCCATTTAAACCCTTTTTTGTGAGTAGAGCAGGGCACTGACACAGCAGTTTAGCCTGCTTTTTGAAAGGATTCTTTTCCCTCCCTGTCACATTGGTATCTGTCTAGATTCTTGGTTGTTTTCTGAAACTTGCATAAAGACAGTCTGTTAGAAGGCAACTTTTTTTGCTTGTGTGCTCAGGCTGGGGTAATTTGCATATGTACATGTCATTAAAATAATAATTAAACTTCTGGAAAATGTTGTGAACTGGATCGGCTTGGCTTAAGTGTTTCAACTATTGACTAGAAGTTTTGTTTTCTTGCAGAATGGTTTTCAAATAACAGATTCTTTCAGAATATATTTTGAAATTTGAAAATGTTTAGAATGCTGTGTAGCTTGTTGGGCATATTAACAGTTGACACTTGCTAGTCCCCCAAATCATTACAAGCTTCTTATCTGGTCAGGCAGCATAGTGGAGAAGTACCTCATATCTCTTTAGAATGTATTACTTTTATATTGGATTGCTAGTTGCAGTTTAGGAATGAAATCTTTGTATTACGATATTGTATTAAGATAAGTCACCATGTGGGAATGAAATGCCTTTGGTTTGCAGCCCGTTGTAAAATTGCTCTTAATATTAATGAATGAAGGTGAAAGACATTTATTTTGCAGAGCTAGTAAAGCAGTTATGTTCAGAGAATGATAAAAAGGTAGCTAAAAAGTACAGCTTTTCTCATGGTTTTGTGCCTTTGTTTAAAAGGTTTTCTGTTTTCATTCCAACTAAAAAGTTGCTAGATCAGTTGCTCCTCATAACTAGAACTGGGTCTTAGGCAAAACTGTCACCTTATGCTGGTTTTACTAAAAATGACACTAGTTTGGGAGTAAGCCTGTGTCCTGTGTACCAGTCTTCTGCTCAGGAATCCGTGTGGGTTCAGACATCTCTCCTTGAGCTCAGTATGCAAGACAGCAGTGTTTTATTGCTCTTTCCCTATGAGTTAGAGCTGCAGCCTCTTTTTGGCTGTAGTTTTGCTCAGTCTCCAGCAAATGGAGTCAGGGCACGCTCTGACAAGAAGCAAGCTTAGTGGGCTCATGTAGAAGCAGGCTTAGTGTTTGTAAACAGTCCAAATATTGGCAATACATAAATTCTGAAGGCTTGTTGGGACAACGTTGAAACTTTATTGCACAATTCTACATTTAAAAAAAATTCTTTGTAAAACTGCTTAGTGACAACTGTGTTTATATTAAACATCAAGAAGAAGCAACATGTTTACAGCCTTTTGCAGGTTCTGGATATAATGATTGCCAGACTGCTTTGGATGACAGTTTGTTCTCAGCCTTTCTTATTATTAGCAACCAACACTATGACAAAGTTTTTGGAAACTCGTAGCATTTGTGGCAGATGATGGTTGACTTCCACATTTCAGAGGTGTGATATATCACTTTCATGTGTGCTTATGAGTGTCTGTGTCTAAAAAGTTTATAGGCTATAATACTTTTTTTGATAATTATTTTCAGTGTCCAGTAACCATATAGAATTCTGACACTTGAGCATCATGCTTAGAGAGTTTCTTGTGTCTATTAAGTTATCTTGATATATATCTAAAAGCTCTCTGAAGGTTTTTTGCAGCCATGGTATAGAAGGCAAGTAGCCGTGTTAAGCAAATGAATCCATAATTTGTTCTTTACTTGCCCCACAATGCTGTCAGTGAGCAATATTTCTTCTTGCATCACTTGACCAGAGGTTTCTCATCTTTCCAGGTGTATGGTGAGGTGAGTTTGCTTAGGTTTGTGCCTCTATTGTAGATTACAGTAGTGTGTAAGTATATTATGAAATTCCAGTGGCCGTACCCCTGATCAGTTGCAGTAAATCTCAGCAGCAGCACAGACTACTGTATGCCTACTAGTTCTTGAAGTAGGTTGGTGTAAAGGGCAGCTGTCCTAAGAAGACTTTTAAAGCTCAGAGGCTGAATGCTTGATGAAAAAAAGGTTGTTTCTGGGGAAAACTGAAGGGTTTTTTTGCATAAATTAGTTTGAATTCAAATTACTGCTCTGAGTGGTTAGTGTAATATGAAGTAATGAATACTTGAGAGCACCTCACTTTGCTCGGTGCAAGGTGTACTTTTCACCCCTTGAGCTTCTGAAGTGCACAGGAACAGTCAGGCTTACAATAGACAAATCACTGCACTCCTTCCTCCTGTGAGAACAACCCAGAAGAATGTGTTGCTTATTGCGTAGTAGTTGAACGTTATCATAAAGATTGTGAAATAGCCTCTATAAAGATTTACACTGAGAAGAGCAGACAGAATCCATCTCCAGAGCTAGAAGTAGAAAACTGGTGGATTATTATGTGCAGGATATTTTCGTGGTACAAAACAAAAATTTACATTAAGTGGGGAAAAAAATCCCAAGTTCTAAATCAGTACCTTACTGTAAAAGTAAAGCTTTATGCTAAGTGACCACTGTACATATAGCTAACAATTTATCATGTTAGTAAAACTAAGGGTTGAGTATTATTCTACCATAATAAATGTAGTCTCTTTTATCAGAATACATTCAAAGGATGATGTCAGAGTTTTAGCAAAATAATTAAGAATATTTGAGTTCTTGAAGCATATAATACTATTTTTAACTCTTTCAAGGAACTTAGACTTTATAAAGGAATTTACTTTTTGCAGTCTTCATGATTTAAAAAACCTGTTGCATTGCACTAGGAGTCTTGGTAAGAAATAGACTCAACTTTTTTTCACTCATTACCTGTATGTTCTGAAATACTTTTCCTAAAATCTGTTCCAAGTTACTGGATGATGCAGTTTGACAGTATTGGTTATCTGCTACTGGAAGAAGAGTTATTTTTCTTCAATGTTTTTTTGAAAGGAGAAAACTTTAAATTTATGCTTATTTGAGAATCTATTTTAAGAAAGCAACCTGAGTTTAAAACCCTTTTTTTTTTCAGTTCCTCAAATGTTAGCAATGATGGTTGACTTGGAAGAAGATGAAGACTGGGCAAATGCAGATGAGCTTGAAGATGATGATTTTGACAGGTAACTATGAAACTAATTGTTTAAATACATCATCAGGACTGTGGCTGAAAGCAAATTTGAGGTGCAGGATGCAAACGACTGCAGTACATTACTTTTTCTTCACTCAAGTAGCTCTTCTAATTTTGTTCACTGGGTCATGAGCAGTATATATGACCATTCTCAGACAGTTTTCTATGTAGGTTATTTAGGTACTATTCAGCAAGGAAGTACATTCTGTCAGTATTCATGTATTGCTCTTATTTACTTCTACAAGTTGCATGTCCTCTTGTCTGCTGTTTGCACTGTTTTAACTTCTCAAACTTTCATTTCTTCTGTCATTTATGTTACTCAGTTCAGAAGTCACCTTCCTAATCCTTTAAATTGAGGGCTTATCCTGAATTTGCTGGAACCAAAGATGAAGGATACTGACCTGGATTTAATCTAGCTCAAAAATATAATGATAAATCCCTTTGTATGGCTAGCAGCAGCTTATCTTGGTTTGTCTTAGGTGAGAAAGATCTACAAAAGATACCCAGTCTTTCTGGTTTGCTTTTTTCTGCATCCTTTGTAGTTCACTCCAACTTTCCACTAGAATGACAGCGGTTTGGCCTACTGCAACCTGTTACATCTGCTCTTGTCTAAATACAGTTAAAATGAAGTAGAAGGAAGCAGAAATATGTGCAGGCAATAACTGTCTCCACACTTCTGTAAAGGCATGGATGTTCATTTACCAGTCTAGACACTTTTTTGCCACATCTGCCATCTCCTTCGAGTCTTCAGATATAATTAATCTTTCAAAACAATTTGCCTCGGAACACTTTGAGATCTTAATAGGCATATAGGCAATAGAAGAGATGTTGATTTACCCTGTATAGCAACTTCTACTAGGTGTCAGACATGTAAAAGGACTTGCAAAGCCAATGCACAGGAATTCATGGAAGAACCTGTTTAATCTCTGCTTGACTTGGAATACTTTTTTTTGTTCCCCTTGACTATGGAATTGAAAGTGTCCTTTTTTCCCATCTCATGTGGTAGACCAGATCCTTTTAACTTTTTTCATTTCCTCAACTTTAAAATATTGCTGTACAGGTGTAACTGTCAGACACCACTTCACTCAGGTTTGTCAAGTACTTGAATTGTTTCATCCAGCTAAATTTCAAGGGGAAATAGAATATCGGAGTTGAAATCCTCATCAAGCCTTTCAGGGTGTTGGAAGTTCATTCAGATGGCCTGCTTTAGGCAGCTTAGGAAATACTCTGATCACCCACTTAAAGCATGCCAATTTCTCTTTGTTGTCAGCAGAATAACTTTGTTCATCTCAGCACAAGTTATCTGCCTGTGGATTTTAGAGTGAAAATTCTTCCTTTTTTTGTTACAAGTTGCAAGTAGAGTCAGCAAAGATCAGAAAACAGGTTATGCTTGGCAACCTTAGCCTAAAGGGGAAACATAGCTCCTTTGCCCCTTGAGGTAACAGAGAGCTTGAGGCTTAGACACAAAATACTGGACATCAGCTAGTCTCTGGTGATTGTGTGTGTGGTGTTAGTTTTTTGTGGTCTCAGGTTCACTCGTGTTACTACGTGTTTCCCACTACTAAAATTCACCTTTGTTGGGAAGTTGTTGATTAGCTGATGTGTATTCTAACTTCTTCTGGTGCTTGAGTCTTTGTAGCTTCATAAGGAGACTGGAATTTCTGTGCAGTCCTAGAAACAGGCTTTAGCCTTGTTAGGGTGTGTTTGGATCTGACCAAGAGGGATGTGAGTCAGCCTACACAAAAGCAACAGGGAATATTTCAGCATTTCCAGTTTTTTGTTGCTCTGACTTAATAGAGCAGTGGAATTCTAAAGGAGGAAAAGGTTAATCCAACTTCCTCTTTTCCTGGCAAAAGCCTTGCAAGCATTGGCATTGCAGGAAGGTGTGTGGTCATTTTTCTAAGATAGACTATTTATTTCTTCAAACCGAATGTGTGAGTTAATGGTGGGAAGAAAGAGCTCAAAGGATGTAATTTCAGATGAAAGCTGCCATTAACTTCAGTGAGTTTGCTTTAATCTAAACCTGTGTGCCCATGCTTTTTGTTGCTCTGCTGTTGATGTGGCTGTATATTTGAACTTAACTAATCTGAAGAACAAATACAACATTGTCAGTATCTTTGTACAAACACCTCTGTTCACAGCATGTGAGTTTCTAGACTGCTTATGGTTTGTAATGTGTCTTGGAGTATAACAGTTTGAAGCATAATAGTTCAAAGACCTGTTTCTGATCCAGCTGACAGATACTTTAAAGAAGAGGGATATTCATTCTTTCTGAACCATTGCTCAGCCTTCCCATCAGCATGGGTGTCTAGGATGGACTAATAACCTTGTTCTCACGGTGCTAGCCATACCCAGAGTGTAACAGTAGTTATCTGTGTCCTGGAAACTTCCTTGCTTTTCTGTAGGGAATAATTCTAATGGATGGAACAAGTCACTTTACACAGATGATATTTGGCTGTTCTTAGTTCTGGAACTGGCTGAGAGTCACAGATTCCTCACCTGGACTGGATGTTTTCTGTGTGAGTCATTGGAAAGAGAACGTACTACTAGAGTACTTATGCTGCAGCCATACAAAGAAGGTCTCTAATGTGCCAAAGCTTGAATTCTGCTGGTTCAGCTGATTCATAGGAAGTCTGAACTGGTTTGCATTCTCATGACTAAAATATGATGGCCAGTATTATTGTTTAATTCATTGCAAATTTAGTTTAAGCTTTCTAGGTAAATGTAATTGTTATGATACCTTCAGTAAGGTCCAAGTTTCTTACTAGACTTAATGGGCTACAAGTAATAAATGTTTAGGCGGAGGGTAAATAATTTTGTGACTGGTGTGTGTGCTTTTAGGCTTGGGTATGCTTTATTTACCTATGGAGACTTGTGTGTTCAGGTGGCACAAGTCTAAAGACCAAAACTGCAGGAAGAGGCATTTCTGTGCCGTGTTGGGCTGTTTTATTGTAGATATCAAATCACTGTTATTTCTGCAACTTACATTTAGCAATGCAGTTGCTGGCGAGAGTGCACTGGACAGGATGGCATGTGGCCTTGGAGGAAAACTTGTTTTACCTATGATTAAAGAACATATTATGCAAATGCTTCAGAATCGTAAGTAACTGCCTTTTTTTTTTTCTTTGCAAGTTATCCTTTCCAGGAGCTTTGATACCTCTTAAAACTTAATCTTTATCTACTTGATGTGTTTTTATACACTCCCACTTTTTATTTCAGCAGCAAAAACTGTAAATGCTATGAACTTGGAAATTTATACCTTTTCTTAGACTGATGTATTAAGCTTATAAACAGTGCATTACAACATTTTTCTGTAACATGGGTAGCTGAACAGATTTCAAAAACAAAACAATAATTTTTTTCATTTTTTAAAAACCTCCATCTGTGAATTAAATATAAATAAGAGAAGGCCTTTTTTTACTTTAGAATATTCTCTCTAAATTCCTATGCAGTGTTCCACAGTACTTTAAGTGTGCCTAAACTGCCACCTGTCATTCTGTCATCAATTTTTTTTTGCTTCTTCAGAAGTGCTGTATTTAAGTGAAATTTTAATACATTACAGTACATAGGGGAAAACTTGTTCCTTTTTTTCCTCTTGTAATTTGATGGACCAAAATACAGAAGTCTGTGGTAGACTGTATGTCTTTTGGTATTTTAATTTAATATTTGTTTCATGAGGTGGTTCCATATATTCTTATCAGTTGCTTTTTATGTTGCTTTTCTTCTTAAAATACCTGTAATGCTTGCTCAGGCAGTCATCAAAAAAAAGTTGTGCATTTGTTGTATGCGCTTTCACTTGACGTGTGCTTTAAGCATTTGAAGTAGAAGATAATGCAAAAGTTCTGAGTACTTTTCCTACCTTCATGATTTAAAACCCAGTCCAAAAAAGACTGTTACCATATTGGGTATAAAACACAGGCCTACTCAAGGTACCACCTACAGAGTGTGAACGCTTACAAAGCCTGGTTGGGATGAAATTTTTTTGTAGAGAAGATTTTATTAAGCAAACAGATCAGCCTGACTCTTCCAGTGGTAACAGCTTCAAGGCTAGCGAATGCCTGGTTTTGTAGTACCCACAGAAGGGAGTGGAGTCTAATGGCTGGAAGACCTGACTTCTGTGAAGGGAAGAAGTCATGTTGATGGGTGATGCTTTCTTTCTGCTGAGTCAGCACTTTCCATAACCATTAGTACTTTCAGGAAGAGGAAAATGCAATAGATATTAGAGGCTCTCAGTGGTAGGGAGGTGGAAAGGAAGATGACATTTAGATTAAAACATCATCAGTATGCTCAGAAATCAGACTTCCCCTTCTATCCCCACAAATACTTACTGAAACAATAATTTAAAATTTCTGGGTTTGAATTGGGTAGCCAGGTGGACCAAACATGTTTTTGTGTGTGTGGTATCATTAATTTCAGGCCCGGAATGCATGTTAATAGTAATACAGTGAGAGAAGTGCAGGCTTATCTAGTAACATCCAATGAACTTAACTAGCACAAAAGAAACTGCTTCTTCAGTATACCTTCTGTCAAGATGATACTTCATCTCCTCCTGATCAAACAAGCTTAAGTGTCAGGATTCCAGTGATCTGAACTGTGGTGTTCTTCACTGCAGGAATTTAGTAAATTACCAGCAATAATGGAATCTTGCATTATTTTGGGAAAGAATTTGTTACATGCCTTTCCCACAGGTCATTTAATGAACCTGTTTGTTCTCCTGTTTTTCTTTTCTGTAATCCCCATGGTTTCTAGCACAGAGAGATTTTGTAAAAAAAAAAAAACAAAACATAAAAAAAACCCAAACCCTGACCACAAAAGAAATTTGAGTTACTCTTTTATTTCCCTTTCCTGAAGAAAAAGGAGAGGGGCATGGAAAATAATTTAAACAATACCCACTAGCCTGAAAATAGGCTAACAGGACTTAGAGGCAGGGAGAGCCTTACATCCCTAAATGGAATGTTACTGTTCTTAAGCAGTTTTAGGGAGACTGCTGAAAAGTTTTGTACCAATTGTTTGTTTTAAATGTAGATATTGTTTGGTTCACTAGACCTTTTCCCCCTCCTGACTTAAAGAAGATGTAGGCTGTTCTGATACCATTAAGAAAAATTGGGGAGAGGAAGAAAGATTGTCTTTATTTCCCTGGTTAGTTAATTAAAATGCAGTTCCCAGATGTTAGTACTATGTACATACTTGTATCAGCAGTTAAGAATTCATTTTTGTAGGTCTGGATTTCGCCTGGATTAGGTAGTCAAATTCTTGTGCATCTCTGGAAGTATGTATAAGGAAAAGTGAAAAGTATTTAAGCAACACCCCATCCCTGGCAGTGTTCAAGGTCAGGCTGGATGGGGCTCTGAGCAACCTGATCTACCGGAGGGTGTCCCTGCTTTTTTTGGTAGTGCTTTTTAGTTTCCAAAGTGTATAACGTTTATTTTCATTTTTACTGTTCTGTAGCTGACTGGAAGTACAGACATGCTGGCTTGATGGCACTCTCAGCCATTGGAGAAGGTTGCCACCAACAGATGGAGGGAATTTTAAATGAGATAGTTAATTTTGTTTTGTTATTCCTTCAGGATCCTGTGAGTATAATTCTATTACTGATTTTAAAATGTTTTCATTTCTGCTGTCATGACTACTTGTTAACTATTTGAGGTAAATACTTTTTCAGCATCCGAGAGTAAGATATGCTGCTTGTAATGCTATTGGACAAATGGCAACTGACTTCGCACCTGGTTTTCAGAAGAAATTTCATGAGAAGGCAAGTAGTAGGGTAGTGGGGGTGGGAGTAGTGATGAAACTGTCCATTTCAGAAACTTGTTCTTCTGAAAATAAACACTTGTTTTTCAGGTTATAGCAGCTCTCCTGCAAACCATGGAGGATCAAGGCAACCAGCGTGTTCAAGCCCATGCAGCTGCAGCACTCATAAATTTCACTGAAGATTGTCCCAAGTCGCTGCTTATTCCATATTTGGATAATCTAGTGAAGCATCTTCATTCCACTATGGTGATAAAATTACAAGAGGTATAATATACTAAACAAATTGTTTCATGGAGGGTAACCTTGTCTCATTCTCAGAATAAGTATAGCTGAATTAAGAACTCTAAAATAAGCCAGTATACATATCTGTTGACGTTGGTCTAAACTGATAATTGGGATACATGTAAGAACAGATTTTTCTATTTGGCATGCTTTGAAGTAAAATGTGCTTTAAAATATAACACTTTATTCTTCCTTTTTCCAAGTTGATACAGAAAGGCACTAAGCTAGTTTTGGAGCAAGTTGTGACTTCAATTGCATCAGTTGCAGATACAGCAGAGGAGAAGTTTGTTCCCTACTGTGACTTATTTATGCCTTCTCTAAAACACATTGTTGAGAATGCTGTTCAGAAGGAATTAAGACTTTTACGAGGGAAGACTATTGAATGCATCAGCCTAATTGGTCTTGCTGTTGGTAAAGAAAAGGTAAGCTTAGATCTTGTCTAAATATATTTTAAAATACCTTTGTTTTTTGTGGTGTTAACTTTATATTAACATATCAACTTGTTAAACATATAGCTGTGTTGTTGCTGGTTTCTGTGTGTGTCATTCTCTTTTAATTTCTAAGGTGACTGTCTTGCTATTTGACAAATTCACGATATAATCTAATGTACGCAGTATGAAAATACTAATAGCCCCCCCCTCCAATTACTGACCCTTTCCTTTGATGTAGAAGGACTACCAGAAAACTTACCATTCATGGAACTAAATTTTAAACAGATTTTAAACACAACTGTTGCTTAATGAATTATTATTGGAGGACTACTGGGAACATGAGAAGTGATTGATGTAGATATAACATCAATAAGGGATCTGATGTGACCTGAAATGTTACTCGCTCATAAGTAAGAGTAGCTCATGCTGTCAGCTTTTATCCCAGTTCTATAAGAGTCAAAATCATAGGGAGGAGATCTGGGGAAGTTAGAATTGTCAGGTATTTTTTGTGAATATTAGTATGTATGTATGTATTTATTTATTTAGTGCTCTACTTTCAACTATATGAATAGAGGTACAGTGAAGCTTAAGACAAGAGTGACTTGGTGATGCTTCTAGAAAAGAACTTGTGTTTTCATTTTAATTCACATTTCAGTCTATGTTCAGCTTTAGTTTGTATCTTGATAGTGTGTTGAACATAACACCAAACAATTTAAGTGAACATTTAAGTCTCTGAAAAGTATCATTTTAATTTGCTTTTAAAAACATGTGGTTGTTTCCTATATCTAGTTTATGCAGGATGCATCAGATGTAATGCAGCTGTTACTGAAGACACAAACAGACTTCAGCGATCTAGAAGATGATGACCCACAGGTACGTTAAAATTGTGTCTTTACATTGCATACTTCATTGGTGAGTATTAAAAATGTTTTTGTGTATGTGACATTTCTGTCCCCCACCTCCTCCAGTGTAATTACACCTTCAGACTAATTGTTCCGCATGTCTTAAAAAAATTGAGGCCCTAAGATGGCCTTGGAAGCTTTCACAGAAGTGTGTTTTGGAAATGAGAGTTCCAGGATGTATATTTGCTGAAGAAATTTCAGCATGTGGGTAATCATTCCTTGTCTGTTGTTAACTACTTTGCCTGGCATTGTATGACCTATTCCCTTGCTGTCATCTTCTTATAAATAGTTCAACAAGACTTGTTAGACAGCTGTTCTAATGAATGGAGAGCTATTTTGCCTTGTGCGTCTAAAAACAAATACTCCTCTGAAAACACAGTACTGCACTCTTTTTTGCTCCATTTGCTTTTTTTCAGGAATGTGGCTCAGTAGTATCATTTTAGTTCAGGAAATTACTCATTTCAGAAAAAGATTTACTTTTCAAGACAGTCATGATTGTATTAAAAGTACATCTTGCACTGTCTCTTTTTTACACGTATAGCAACTTTGATCGGAGGTACTGTCAATGCGTTACAAATAAAGACTTGGGACATCTTTCAAAGTTGCATTTTTATATGGATTGCATATTGGATGAGTTCTCTTTGAAATATATGTTACGCACTGCCGACAAATTCTTTAAAAAAAGTCCTATTGTATAATGTTCTTCCTTTGTGCTTTCCTTTTAAGTATGTATTAATATAAAATGTGGAACATGAAAATCCTGACTCTTCTCTTTTCTAGATTTCTTACATGATCTCGGCATGGGCCAGAATGTGTAAAATTCTTGGAAAGGAATTTCAGCAGTACCTTCCTGTTGTTATGGGACCTTTGATGAAGACTGCATCTATTAAACCTGAAGTAGCTCTTTTAGACAGTAGGTTTAAGATAGTGTTTTGCTTAAAGAAATACTGAAATAAATTATTTTGTAGCACTTTTAGATTTATTTTTCTTCTCTGTATAACAGCACAAGATAAGGAGAATATGAGCGATGATGATGGTTGGGAATTTGTAAACCTTGGAGATCAGCAAAGTTTTGGAATTAAGACTGCAGGCCTTGAAGAAAAAGCAACTGCATGCCAGATGCTGGTGGGTAATAGGACAGTTTTGGTGATCTAGGTATTGCTGGACAATAGAGTTGGAAGCCAAAATCTGTGATGAAAATATTCTTTATGGTATCAAATGAAATAGTTCAGGTTTTCTTCAGGTCATAATGTTAAGTTTGGATTTCAGACACTTCATGGCATGTGGCTTACTTGGTTAACAATAGTTTCTTTAGTTTGGAGCTTCAGTTTTTAAGATGAACAGATAGTTTTCCTTTGTTAGCAAAACTTTTAAGGAATTGGAGATGTCAGAATTTGCAAATAGGAGCTACTCTTTAACATTTCTGAATTGGGTTTGAAGACGACATGCCTAGGAGTAAGAACTCATGCTGCTGTCAGGGTTTCCACAGTGGGAGGGGGTAGGTAAATGGATTATTGCATGTTTTGTAAAAGAAATTTTGAAAACTTAAACTTCTAATGATCTTCCTCACCATTACATAATTGGATAGTATTAGTAACAGTATTTTCATTTAAAGGTGGCACTTCCATGCTTTGTGTTTCAGGTTTGCTATGCAAAAGAGCTAAAGGAAGGATTTGTGGAGTACACAGAGCAAGTTGTAAAGCTGATGGTTCCCCTGTTGAAGTTCTATTTCCATGATGATATCCTATTAACAAATGCTGCTGTGAAAATAGAAACTTAGTTTGGAAGAATCAAAGTCTTGTTTACTGTTTTCCTAAGTGAATTGAAAGTGTTAGTGTTAAAATGTTCTGTTGCTTTATAGCAGAAATTGTTTCTGAGAACATTGTTCTACACACTATATTTTAGGCAATGTTTCCTACTTTTCTACCTAGTTTCTTTTTAAATAAGCACGTCTATAACGTTAAAAGCAGACAGTAGAGCAGGTGATGTTTGTGCCAAGAGTGGAGAACTTGAGCAGCTTTTCTGTCATGGCCTTGAAACAACTTTTAAACAGCAAGCAATTTAATTTTCCTATGATCTTAATCTCTGCCTAATTAAGAAATCAAATGCACTGGACTGGAATGAAAAAAAAATAAAACAACCACCCACCCTTTCAGGTAGAAAACTAATAGCTGCATTATTGTGGTGGGTTCTTAAATTCTAAGCACTTTATTGTTGGCCTTTGTTTTATTTCCTTAATAATGAAACGTGTTCGGGTGGCAGCAGCAGAGTCAATGCCCCTCCTTCTTGAATGTGCAAGAGTTCGTGGGCCAGAGTACCTGACACAGATGTGGCACTTCATGTGCGATGCGCTCATCAAAGCCATTGGGACAGAACCAGATTCAGATGTTCTCTCAGAAATAATGCATTCTTTTGCAAAGGTAACCTCCCTCCTCGCAGATTTTTGTGGCACTGCTGTTTGTAGTTTTTTTGTGGGAAGAAAGAATGTGTTTGGCTGGAAGAAATGCAAGGCTTCCTTTGCATGAATTTTGGTTTGACTATAAATCTTGTTATAGGTGATGGAAAAACTTTGTTGTACTTTTTTTGCAAGAACCAAAATACTGAACTATTAACCTAAAATATTTACCAATTGTATTCATTTTAAGTGCAAACTGCTGAAGTTATGTGCATGAAAAGTACAGTGGTACCATGCCTTACTTGTATAATTTGAGCATAGATTACAGTATGAATGTTTTGTTAGTATTATTTCTGCTGGTCATCACTTAAAGCAGAGCATGTCATAATACTCTGTGTCCTTAGACACATAATACTGTGTCCTTAGATTTCATTGAGACTGCTTATGTAACTTAAAGCTGAAAAAAATGATCATTTTATTTCACTAGTGCATTGAGGTAATGGGAGATGGATGCCTTAACAATGAACACTTCGAAGAACTTGGAGGAATATTGAAAGGAAAATTGGAAGAGCACTTTAAAAATCAGGAATTAAGACAGGGTAAGTTAACACGAATTCCTGTTAACACATGATAATGGCTGTTCTTCAAAGCTGAATTCCTAACAATTGCTGAACGTGCAAAAAGAAAAAGCTTAGTTCAGTTTTAATTTGCATATTTAGATAAGGCAGTTGGGCTTTGAAACAACAGAGTTTGAGTTTATACATATAAACCCTGGGAGGATGAAGATGGCATAATTTGCAGAAATACTGTAGTTTAATCAAAAGTTGATGGACAGATTTACTTGAAGACAGTGCACATGTCTATGGTGGTGTCATTTCCATGGGTTTGTTTTTTTTTCATCTGAAGTCTTTGCAATTTTCTTAAAGCAATGGTAGTTTCTTGTTTCCATGTACTTGTCCTTGTGGACAAGCTGGTGTGTTTATTTCATGCACTTTTACACGTTCTTAAACTGAGCTGTCTCATTATGCATCTTGCTTTTCTGTGAAAGCTTTGAAGCCTCTTAAAGACTGAGAACACCCGTTGCATCTTCAGCTACTGTTTCCTATTTTCTAAATTTGTTTCTGCATAATTTTTTCCCTTTCACAGGCTTCTTAGGCACTTGTAGAAATGTATTACTTAATATTTGTTTTTTAATTTAGTGAAAAGACAAGATGAAGACTACGATGAACAAGTTGAAGAGTCATTACAAGATGAAGTAAGTTGGTTTGGGGAGTTTTTCCACTGATAAAGAATCAGGATGAAAATACATTACACAGATCATCACGTTGAATCATAGAATGGTTTGAGTTGGAAGGGACCTTAAAGATCATCGAGTTCCAACCCTCTGGATGGGCAGGGACACCTCCCACTAGACCAGGTTGCTCAGAGCGCCCCATCCAGCCTGGCCTTTGAACACGTCCAGGGATGGACCTTCCACAACTTCCCTGGGCAACCTGTTCCAGTGTCTCACCACCCTCACACTGAAGATTTTCCTCCTAATGTCTAGCCTCAATCTCCCTTCTTCCAGTTTTTATCCATTACTGCTTGTCCTTTTGCTACAAGGCCTTGAAAAAAGTCCCTTCCCAGCTTTCTTGTAGGCCCCCTTCAGGTACTGGAAGGCTGCTATGAGGTCCCCCCAGTCTTCTCTTCTCCTTCTCTACTACTAAAGCATAGTAGTGCATCCTCAGAATTATTTCTTCCCAGAAGAATGTTCAGTTACCTTATTCCTTCAAAACTTCCAGTACGAAATGGGTCATACTACATGTGTGAATTAGAAAATACAAAAGGTTTCTTTAGTATGCTGAAGGAGGAAGTTCAGGATATAGCTCTTCATTTTCTTCATCCTCTCAAACAATTCTGAGATTACATCTAATAGTCTGCTGTTAAATGCTGTATTGGTGATAACCTAAGGTACAGTCCCACTGACTTGCTTTTTCTTCTTGCCTGATGACTTAGGGGGCTTTTAACCTTGAGCATACCTCTGATAACTAGACCTCTGAAGTATCAGGTCAGGAGCCTGTCTCAGAAAGAATAGACCTAAAACAGTATCAGAGGTGGGCAGCAGGGTGCATAGCTGGCATAATGTGTTTGCTTATCAGAGAGTAACAAAGTGTCTACTTGCCCACCAAGATACTGAACCAACTTTTTAGTTTGAAGTGGAGGTGACTATAGAAGAGAGAGAATCGTTCTAGTTAAATCATTATTGCTGTGGAGAGAGTAATAAGAATAGCAAGTTGCTGCTGATGACATGAGATATTAAGGATATTCAGTAAATTTAAGAACTGGGAAATTTTTTGACACTGAAGTCAAGTGTGAAGCTTGTGAAGTTGAATTGTGAAGTTTGTTTACATGAGTCTTACCTCTGTGGAGACCCCAGAATCACAGAACATTAGGGCTGGAAGGGACCTCTAAAGATAGGAGTCCAACCCCCCTGCCAGGGCAGGACTGAGACAAAAAAAAAAACAACAATAAAACAACAACAACAAAAAAAACAACCCAAAAAAACCAAACACCACCAGACACACCACAGAAACAAGGGCAGATCACAAACTAGGGCAGATCACTCAAAGGCATCCAGACAGGTCTTGAAAGTCTCCAAAGAAAGAGACTCCACAACCTCTCTAGGGAGCCTGTTCCAGTGCTCTGTAACCCTCACAGGAAAGAAGTTCTTCCTCATGTTGAGATGAAACTTACTGTGTTTGAGTTTGAGTCCATTGCCCCTTGTCCTATCACAGGGTACAAGTGAAAAAAGGTCGTCTCTGCCTTCGTGATACCCAGCCCTCATGTATTTATAGACATTAATTAGATCCCTCCTCAATCTTCTCTTCTCTGGACTAAACAGCCCAAGGTGTCTCAGCCTTTCCTGATAAGGCAGGTGTTCCAGTCCCTTAATCATGCTCATAGCCCTTCATTGGACTCTCTCAAGTAAATCCCTGTCGCTCTTGAACTGGGGAGCCCAGAACTGGACACAATGCTCCAAGTGGGGTCTCACCAGTGTCGAGTAGAGGGGGAGGAGAATTTTAATTTAAGGAGAATTTTAATAGACCCATATGTAAATAGTTTCTTGAATAGCAATGCAGTTCTTGACCCCCTTTCCGTTGGGAACATTAGGTCAGCATTCAAAAGGATAGATGTTTGGTGCTTACATACTGCTTGGGATCAAAAAATAACAAACTTGGGTTCTGAGCCACAAATGTTTCCACATTTTTTTCTTATTTGCAGTATTCACTGTTCATTCTTGTAGACAGGGAGTTAGGAGGCTTGTTGTCTTTTTTTTTCTTATGTGTCAGTCTGTACTGATAATGAGAGAAAATGCTAGCAAGCAGCAGGTTCAGAAAAGCTGAATCTGTACTCTGCAATAGAGTTGCAAAGAATTTTAAAAACCGCTTTAATTTATATTTGACCTTGCAGATGCTTCTTTGAAGACTTGTCTGCATTACCCTGTGAAAGTAGGAGTGGGACCAGAATGTCACTTGCCATATAGACAGAATTAGCATATGATAAGTGACATTTGGATATACACCTTCATTCCCAGAATGTGTTACCTCAAGGCAGCAGAAATGTAAGAGTACGGAAGTAATTTCAGTAAGAAATCCAGCTACAGCCCTAACTTAGGCAGGAACTAAAGTGCTGATTTGGTAGAGGGTAGAAGGTGTACCCTAAGCAAGCGTTTTGTTTTTTCCCCAAGTATCTGTTGCCAGGTATTAGTAAACAGGCAATACCAGGCCAGGTGGACTTTGTGGTAAGCTGCAGCAGTTCTCTACCTCTGTTTTAATTTGTGTGTAAGTTCCAGAGTTGTTGCTTAAATTATGTCTTGACAATGCAGAAGTTGTCTTAACCACGGAGGGTTTAAATATCCAGTTGTGGGAAGCTGCCAATTGCATGAGAAACACTTAACTAGTGTCTCACTAGGGACCAGAAACTAGCTGTATTCTGTTTTCCCTGCCTGCTAAAGTATAAATTGATTAAAGGAACCATACTAAGTGCAACCGAACTTGCTTTAAAGCAAAGTTAAAAGGTTTTCCCAACACAAGTGTGTCCAGGGAACAATCCTTGCTTGCAAATGTAACATGAGTTGGTGGCTGAACCTCAGCTAAGGATCTTTGCTTCACCAGTTTGATGCATTAATTGGGCAAGGTGAAAAATGAAGTGGTAAGAGGAGAGGATTAATATTCCTTTTCTTATGCAGAAGGGAAGGGCCTTCTGTCTTCTGTAAAGGGAAGTCATTGAAGCAGTAAATTTGCACAAGTCAGTTTTTGTCTTGATAAAATTTTTCTGTCCCTGAAAATTGTTCTAGGCAATTGAGTACTAGCAGTCGACTTACAGTTTTAAGAAGGGTAAAAAGGAACTGGGTGTTACCAACCAGTCAGTCTCACTCTGTGCTTGGTAAGATCATGGAACAGGTTTTCTTGGAAGCTGTGTCAAGGCACATGAAAGACAGGGAGGTGATTAGAGACAGCTGATGTGGCTTCACAAAGGGCAAACCATACCCATCTAATCTGGTGGCTTCTCTGATGGTGTGACTGTGTTGGTGGATTAAGGAAGGAGCAACTGATGTCATCTGTCTTGACTTCTGTAGGACCTTTGGTATGATCCCACACAACACCCTTGTCACTGAATTGAAAAGATACAGATTTGATGGACAGACTCTGCGGTGGATAAGGAATTGGCTGGATGGCCAGGTCCAAAGAGTTGCTTTCAGTGGCTCATGCCCAAATGGAGATCAGGAACAAGGGGTGTCCTTTGGGGGTCTGCACTGGGACCAGTACTGTTCAATATCTTTAGTAACAACGTAGGTACTGGGGTTAAGTGCGTCCTCGGCACGTGTGCAGGTGTCACCAACCTGAGAGGTGCAGTTGATGTGCTGGAGGGAAGGGATGCTATCCAGAGGGACCTCCTCCTTTTGAGGAGTGGGCCCCTGTGAACCACATGAAGTTCAATAAGGCCAAGCACAAGATCCTGAACATGGGTCAGGGCAGTCCCCAATACCAATACAGCCTGGGGGAATGAATGGATTGAGAGCAGCCTTGTGGAGAAGGACTTGTGGATACTGGTGAATGGAAAAATTGCATGTTAGCTGGCAACGTGCTCTCACAGCACAGCAGGCCAGCTGAATCATGGGCTGCATAAAAAGGTGTGTGGCCAGCAGATCAAGAGAGGTGATTTTCCCTATCTGCTCTTGTGAGACCCCACCTGAGCATCCAGCTCTGGTGTCCCCAGTACAAGAGAGACATGGACCTGTTGGAATGGATCCAAAGAAGGGACTGCAAAAATAATCAGAGGGCTGGAACACCTCTTCTATGAAGGAAGACTGAAAGAGTTGGTGTTGTTCAGCCTGGAGAAGAGAGAGCTCCAAGGAGACCTCATTGCAGCCTTTCAATATATAAAGGGACTTTAGATGAAAGATGGAGAGAGACATTTTGCCAGGACCTGTAGTGACAGGACAGGGCGCAGCAGTTTTAAACTAAAGGAGGGTAGGTTTAGATTGAACATAAGGAATATTTTTTTCTACGGTGAGGATGTTGAGACACTGGAACAGGTTGCCCAGGGAAGTTGTGGATGCCCCATCATTTGAAATGTTCAAGGCCAGATTAGACAGGGCTTGGAGCCACCTGATCTTTCAAAAGCTGTCTGTGACCGTGACAGGGCGCTTGGACTAAATGATCTTTTGAGGTCCCTTTCTGTGATTAGACCAAGAGTTGAAAAATAGCAGACTTCAAAGGATTGGTTTTACAAAACCAAATAATTAAATTTATGTCATTAATTTAGAAACTTTAGCATTTCATGTGACTTCCACTATTTGAAAAATCACTAGTTCTAATGTGACCTGTATCCTTTTCCTATCAGGATGACAGTGACGTTTATATTTTGACTAAAGTATCGGACATTTTGCACTCAATATTCAGCAGTTACAAGGAGAAGGTACTGCCATGGTTTGAAAGGCTACTTCCACTAATTGTCAACCTAATTGTAAGTACCTTGCTTTCTTTTAATTAGACTGTGATTATTTTTTTCTGATGTGTTAATAGGCCTTCCAGCTTGGTAGATAGAATATAACAATTATTGTTTTACAAGATAGAGGCAGTTGAAGGTTTCTTCTGGAACAAGAAAGAAGTTGTTACCTTGTGCTTTTTGAACAGCTGCACTGCTGTGCTAATTCTAATTTCTGTGTTGCAAGACCCAGGATGATGGACACACACAACTATTTTGAGAAACTTAATTTGCCTGGCAGTGTTGGATACTCTCTAAAATGGATTTCAAGAAGAGGGCCAAAAAGAGTGTTGCAGAGTAGTGGGGAAAATTAAGACTTGTAATAGGTAACTGAGCATGAAAAAGATAGTTTAGCCTAAAATCATTTTTTTAATCAGCTCAGGTAGTCAGCAGGATTTTTTTTTGTTTATGATACTGTTGCAAGTATCATTCCAGAAAATGACGTGTTTGTAGGATTAAATTTAATCCAGAAAGATTTGTAGAGAAATACTAGACCACTGGTGCTATGATTGTTCTGTTGATAGAATCATGGACTGTAAAAAAAAACAAACAAAAAACAAAAAAACAAAAACAAAAAAACAAACAAACAAAAAAAAAAAAAAAAAAAAAACAACACAAAAAAACAATTTTAAGTTGTCTGAAACGTTACCTGTTTTGGGTGCAGTGTTCCCACAGGTCGTGGCCAGACAGGCAGTGGGGGCTGTGCATTTTTGATGATGTCGTAGAGCACTGCAGCCCCTCTTCGTTCAAGTACGCTGAATGCTTCCTGAGGCCAATGCTACAGTCAATATGTGACAACAGCCCAGAGGTGAGGCAAGCAGCTGCCTACGGTGTGGGAGTTATGGCACAGTTTGGTGGGGACAGCTATCGTCCTTGTTGCACAGGTAGGTACATGCATCTGACACAATTATTTGAATGTGGGATTTGGGGGGGAGGGGAGGTTGGAAATTGCTCGCCTCTTGGCAGTGAAATAAATTGCCAGTATAACCCGTGTAACAGACTGGGGATGATTAGTGAGGTGCCTGTAATGTTTATCAGATCCTTAAAAGTATCTTCGTCTAGCTTAGGTTTAATCAAATTTTTCCATAGCTGCTAAATTCTTACAAAAATGGAATTCAGTGAGGTTAGTATAGCAAGTGTCATTGTGTATTTCCTAACTGCAAAGCTGCTACTTACCAAAATGAAGTACTGTGAGATCTCCCTCTTCCTCAGTAATTGGAGTTATTTTGAAGTGTCCTTTCTCCACAACCTGTTTTCTGTGCTGATACAGAATTTCACAGCTTTAATATTTTTAGCAGAAGAACACAGGGACAATTGTTCCTGTGTTGCTTGTAGGGCGCTCTGAAGTGTGCGTGTGGTTACCTGCATGACTAATAATAATTAAAAAAATATTAAATATTGCTATTAACCTAGCAAGAAAACTGGCATTTTTTCCTTGATGTTTGATTTTTACAATCTAAGCCATGCCAGGTGGATTGACCAGATGAGATTACTCCTGTGAACTTTTTTTTAGTGCACCTTTTACTGGTGGGAGGTGTGTTGTATGTATGTATATATTTATATGTGTGCACAAGCAATAGATGTACAGCAGGCATACACTGTAGACATGCACTACAGTCATGTGAGTGTCACCTTTTCCGTGCTTTTCATCCTCCCATGTTTAAAATTGATTACTAAAAAAATAATGCTTGTTATCTATAGTTTAACTGTAAGTTAATGCCTTATATATCATAGATTTCATACTCCAATTGAGATGGGAAGATTTTTATTTTTTTCTTCTGAACTTATAAAGCAAATCCAGACCTTTGCAGTAGCTGTTTTCTTGGTTTCCTTGCATAGCTTTATCTATCCGTTTGCTTTTCATGTAATGATTATGGAGCAGGGAAGAACCTAGAAGTAGTGGGACATTGGGTGCTTGGGCCCCAGAAAAAACTGGTTTTAATACATGCAGTAGCCATATGTTAAATTTGTGTTGTTAATAAAATATAACTTGATTGTGTGTTAAACTTTATTCTTGTGTTGTTTAACAATTAGAGGCGCTTCCATTACTGGTGAGAGTCATTCAGTCACAAGATGCCAAAACCAAAGAGAATGTCAATGCAACAGAGAACTGCATTTCAGCTGTAGGAAAGATAATGAAGTTCAAGCCTGACTGTATAAATGTTGAAGAAGTCCTGCCACACTGGTTATCATGGCTTCCACTTCATGAAGATAAAGAAGAAGCTGTTCATACTTTCAATTACCTGTGTGACTTAATTGAGAGGTAAGGCAAAGTCTTGACATTAATGCAGAAGGGAAGCCTGGTTCCAGATTCTTCCCTTGGTTTTATTTTCCAAAACTGAGAAACTGCTAGGTTGATCTGAATATGCTTTAGGGATGATAATATGGAATGTCAGAACTGAGCCTTCTGTGATGTTATTGCTGCGTTATTTTTTTTAAACAGTCAGTGTTCTCATCCTAACTGTATGGCTTGAAAAAATTCCTGGCTGCTTTATATGTACATGGTAGGAAAGGATCATCTGGGAACTTGTACAGAAAAATTCAGGAAAAATTTTATGCTCTGCTTACAATAGAGGGCAACAAAGATGACTGGGGGATTGGAGCATCTCTCTTATGAGGAGAGGCTGAGAGAGCTGGGACTCTTTAGCTTGGAGAAGAGAAGGCTGAGGGGAGACCTTATTAATGCCTACAAGTATCTAAAGGGTGGGTGCAAGGAGGAAGGAGCCAGACTCTTTTCAGTAGTTCCCAGTGACCACACAAGGGGCAATGGGCACAAGCTGGAACATAGGAAGTTCCATTTAAATATGAGGAAAAACTTCTTTACTGTGAGGGTGACAGAGCCCTGGAACAGGCTGCCCAGGGAGGTTGTGGAGTCCCCTTCTCTGGAGATACTCAAAACCCTCCTGGATGCAGTCCTGAGTAATGTGCTCTAGGGGATCCTGCTTTAGCAGGGGAGTTGGACTAGATCTCTAGAGGTCCCTTCCAACTCTGACAGTTCTGTGATTCTTAGATACCAGTGTTAATAACTGGGTTTTTTACTTAATAGCAGCACACATGCCCTTGCAGCCTTCTTTTCATAACCTTTTGCTCTCCAAAAGCTTGAGTATCAACAAAATGAAGCATGAAGTAGATAAATAATACAGATAAATTCATTATATAGTGGTATCTCCCTCAATAAGTTGGTAATAATAATTTCAGTTATTATTGAAAGCATCTCATCTCACCACTTTTTCTTCAGATTTGTGCTCAATGAAAATAAGATAATTGTTCTAGTGTGGGTGCAAGTTGCACTTCAAAATTGAGTGGAAGAATGTCAGCTTTTAAAACACTACATAGCCATGCTGCCATAATACTGACATGTAAGCATATACATGTGTCTGTAGAAATCAGGAGTTGCAGTACTAGCACACTTCTGTACCCAAGCCCTGTGCAGGGGGCTTAGCCTTGCTGTGTACTTCTCTGGAGCTCTCTCAATCCGATGTTCACAGCATCTGCGTTCCAGCATGGTTGGAAGTAGATCATGTTTTCCACTCAGATCCCTGGTTGCCGGCACTCCTCTCTACTCCAGCACTTGGCTGGGAAAGAGGGAGTAGAACTGCTTTCTTGCTGTGTCAGTGAGCGTGCTGGCAGAGAGCTGAGGTCACTGGTGCTCCTGACACCAGTAACACAACCTCCTCCCCCTTGCAGCACTGAGAGAGGGAGGAGTAAGTCCTTTTAGGCAGGGTATTTATGTCACACTATTTGCAGTTCCATCTGCATGGAACTCAGCTCTTTTGTAAAGTTCAGAACTTCTTCCTGATAAAGTATAGTCTGATTAAAGAATCAGCTGGTTAAATATTAACAGGAGAGGGAACATTGTCAGCATGCAACTAAGCTATGCACACTTATTCAGCTGAGTGAAACCTAGATGTAAGTAAGCAGGTTTAGAGTAAGATAATTCACAGTCACTCAACTGATGTAAAATGCTTACATTGATTTTTTTAGTTACATATGAATTTGTAATACATGTTTTTATTGTAACAGCAACAACCCAATCGTCCTCGGTCCCAACAACTCTAACCTTCCCAGAATATTTGGTATCATTGCGGATGGTGAAATTCATGAAGCTATTAAACATGAAGATCCGTGTACCAAGCGGTTGGCTAATGTCGTTCGCCAAGTGCAGGTAAATAAATGCTTGCTCAGGTATAAAGGGAACAATTAGAAACAACTTTCAGAAGTAACCAAACTGTTAAACTGATTTTGAGAGCCTTGTCCTTCTTAGAGAATAATGCTTCAAGCAGTGATCTGGGATATCCTGGGACATTCCTTGAACCATTAATGATAAAATTGGTGACGTTTGCTCTTGATTAAATTTCATCTCTTTCTATGTACTTCAGAAATTTATTAATTTAAAAAAAAAGTTTTAAGGCGTATGCACCTGGATGGTTAATATACTAACCAGTATTAGTTCTTTGTGGGTTAGTTGGGTTTTTTTCTGTGCCAGAAATTAAAAACTGGAGAGAAATCTGCCTTTGTGTCAGTGAACGGTACTGCAGGGTTTGATCCAATGTAATTCCTGTAAGGGTCCCCAGCACCCTGTGGTGACTTGCAAAGATCCCAAGCCTCTGGTTTATTAGTTAGAGAATGAATGCAAACCACAAGTAACTTTACTACTGCCCTCTTTAGTCCAGTGTAAGTTACAGGTGGCTGTTGAATGTTTTCCCTACCTTTGGGAAACTGCCTCGAGGTTTCTTTCTGCCCTAATAAGTACCCATGGTACTGAGTGATGAGGTTGTCCAAGCATTTAAGCTGCACCTCTCTGCAGAATTATAAGTGATAGTGCTGGTAGGGTAGATCTGATCCTGGGGCCAGATGTTATCAGGTGGACTTAGTTGACAGTTGCAGCACCTAATGATAGGAAGTAGTGTGCCTGGCAAGCTTATAGCTTAAGGATTTGGAGCAGCAAATTCCTGTCCATTCTACCTGGCATGCTTTAGCAAAACTCAGATTCAGGAATTTCAGGAATATTTCATTTTGGAAAGGGTTCACTTGGGTGAGTCTATCAGCCTGTGAGATCCATTATGTCTTGTAGAAAGTGGTATATTAAAAGTCTGAAGGCATAAAAAGCATTAAATCAAGCAGAATTTCAAAGTGAAATTGATATAAGTGATAGGAGTAGATTCTGGCTGAAATCTTTGCTGTTAGTACTTAAAGTCTGGGTGTGAAACTTTACATTAGCATATGCTAATGCATTTGTTCACTTGACCTTAAATGCTCAAGGTTAGTTATCTTTTTTAACCATACAATGGCACATACATGTCTAGGTAAGTTATGTATAGCAAAGTCGTGTTTTGGCCACGAATTATAGGAACATAATATGTAAACAAGACTTTTGCATTGATTAAATGATTTACCTTCAGACTGTGGGGGGAAAATCTTAAAGGTCATGGGGGTTTTTTAATACAATCTTAACATACTGTCAACAGTCCTACCTCTCTTCACACATAGTACTTTGACTTTAGTAAAGCACTGTAAATGTTTTACACCATCATAGGAACTTCAAAGGCTGTGTAGTTGCTAACAGTCTGCCTACTGCTGCTGCTTTCCAGTTTCTGGGAGAAACACTTTTTTTTTTTCCTTTCATGATCTCAGTGAGCTGTTCCACTGCCAGCATCTGACACGAGCAACGTCACGGTCATCGCTGGAATTAAACATAAACTTTTTTCCACATGCCTAGGTGTTCTCAGGCCAGAAATATTTCAGTGTAGAGTATCAATTTAAGTGCGTGTCAGGAATGCTGGGAGAGCACATTTAATTCTGTAATATTCCATTATAGATTGAGAGTCTAAAATGCCTAATATTGCTTAAAGCTAAAAACAAACTCAACTCGAGGACTTGGTTTTCAAAGGCTTTGGAATGCTGTGAATCCATTTTTATTGGATTTTTTTAAGAAGTGTGTGAGACAAGAGTATTGTAATAGAGCTGGACATAAAATATGCCAAATACATTTTTTTTTTTTTTACTACAAGTTACAAAAGCCAATCTAAAGACCTACAGCCAGTCACCTGTAATTTTTTTCCTATTGTCCTTCTCAAGAAAGCAGGGTGCCAGTTGCTTCCAGCTTCTGTTGATAAGTGAACAAACACTTTATCCCGACCTTTTTAAATTTTCAGCATTTAGAACCAGACCCTACTGGTGCTGACTTTAAAAACTAATGTCTCAACTGGGGGCTGTGGTAACACAGCTGAGCTCTACTGAGAGGCAGGAAAGTAGGGGTTTACGTTTACTCAGATAGATGCTGTGTACGTTCTTTTCTTTTTGCAAAGTAATTTACCATGCCTTTCACTCAACAGTGGTGCTGTGTGTTGGCAGCAGAATGTTGCAGGTACACACGTGACGTATGTAGCGTGTCATGCTGCAGTCACAGCGCTGCCTTGCTCAGAATGCCTTACAGGTGCTCCTGGGCCCGGGTGACGCTCTCACATTTAGGCACGGTGCAGTTTTGCCTGAACGTTGATCTTTTGACTTTAGTGCAAAACGGAGAAAATGGTTTAGGCTACGGTTACCTTGAGCTAATTGGCATTTTACCTACCTAGTCATAGGGTGTTCCCAGGAGTTTCAGGTACGCTGGTGCTATTTAACCAGAGCTTGCCTCTGATTAAGGTGTTAGAGCACCTCTAGCTGAACCGATGTAGGACTGCGTTCAACTGAAGATTTCAGACTGTTCCTTTGGCATATGTATTACAGGAATAAGTGCAGTGAACGCTGAGCTTTGTAAACATGAATGTGTAGTGTGTACCTTAGAAGCTTGCAAGCATGCATAAAGACAACTTCTCGTTTGTTTTCTAGACATCTGGAGGACTGTGGAGGGAATGCATATCACAGCTCAATGCAGATCAACAGGCAGCCATACAGGAGCTCCTGAACTCTGCTTGAAGGGCCTTAATTATCATCTGCAAGAAAACTAACTCCAAATAAAAGTTTACCCTATTGTTTAGGTTTTTTTGTTTCTTTTTTGAGTAAAACCAGAACTGTAGTGCGTGTAGGCCATTCTTCTACAACCTGCAGGCAGTGGCAGCAGGAAGAAGCATTCTTTCAGAACGGTGTTTAAATCGGTTTCTATCCCACGACATGGAAGAAGTTTCCTGTAAACCCTACAATAGCACTGAAGAGTATTTTTCTAATGGTATAAGCCATCCCTACGATGGTGAAAGGGAAACAAGTTGAATTTTCTCATTAGACATAATGAATTAAGAAACAGCTTTAAGACCTTGTATTCAGCAGTAGATGTACGTTATAACAGATAAACGTTTCTCTACATCTAGTGTTAATTGTATTAATTGGAGTGTGAGTCTTTGTAGGGTAGAAAGTGTCCTTCTGCCCAACAAGTTAGTAGATCAGAAGGTGGAAAACTGAAGACAAACATCGAGCACGAAGACCTCATTGATCGCACTTTCAGATTCCCAAAACAACTTGTACAGTGACTCAATGAGGAAAGCTGTTCGGCTTCCAGCCCTTGAATGTGAAGTCTCTTTGGCATGTCTGACAGTATCTCATTCACTCCTCAATAAATGACATTGAAACACAAGAAGCTTGTGTAGAAGTTCAGTGATGTGTGGTTCTTTTTAATTTCCTCTTGTGAAAAGATACGAGTAACAAACTATACAAGTCATGATTTTATATATGAAACTTTGTATATTGTTGCCTATTACAGATTTTATGCATTTTTGTTTGACTTTTTAACAAATTTTTCAATGGGTGTGTAGAATGGAAACTTAATGGCATTCATTTTATGACAGTAAATTTACATATCTTCACTTTAAAATGTTTTTCATATTCAGATGCAATTGCATTTCATAACTTATAAAATGTAATGTTGTTCCAGCTGCAAATGCACAACATGATCTGGCAGCCAGTGGTACTGTTAGAGTAGTCTGTGTTTTGTTCAAAACAATTGGATTGCTGATAGCCTGACCTGAAAGAATCCAAAAGTTTTTCATGTCTTTTTGGTGCTACAAGAGCAATACATCATTTACCAGGAAACATAAGTATGGAGTATCTGATTTCTAACAAAAGTGAGTGAAGTTTCTGCACTCTTCTGCTTTGAAGATGTTGGGATATGCATTGGTCTCCAAAAACTTCAGTTGTTTACTCAAGTGTTTGTCAAGCCAATAGTCTTTTAAAACCTACAAATCTTTTCAAAGATGGTTTAAGTTTTCTTCCTTTACAATAAGAAAAACTAGAACTTTACATGTAATAAATACCTCTCTTTAGTAAAGAATAAACTTGGTTTTGTCTTTGAAAATGTTTAAAAAAAGAAACAAACCAAAACCAACCCAGAAAGAGGTGTATCTAAAACTGCCTAGGACCACCACACCCAAATGTTTCTGCCACAGGCTGCTAACCATATGGGTTGAAGCAGCTGAAACAGTGTAGCAAAGTATCTACTGGTTCACTTTCCACTTTGTTAACCTTGTATTTGCAGAAATTCAAGCATTCATACATTTGGAAAATGAACTGTTCAAAATTAGATGCTAGTACTGTGAGAGAACCAGTAAGTCAGGTCAATTATCTCAAGCCCTACTACAAAAGAGTGGGCTATTTAATATCTTCCATCTTTACTGTTGATTTATTTAAAGTATTCTTTATTTGAATTTCTGCTCAGACTAAAACACTTGAGTTTTCCCCTGCACTCTGCTTTTTGTACTTTTTCTCAAAGCTTCAGCCTTACAATTTTTTTCTTTACCCTTCTTTGGATTACCACTGTGGAGGAAGTAATACATTCTGTATTTCCCTGAAACAGCATCAACCTTGGCTCTCTGCAGTGTGAGAGAGTAGCATTCTAGCTGTTATCCTAATGGACCAGTTTGGATCTTCTTCCTTTCAAAGTAAATGAGAACAAAAAGAACTAGGAGATGGGGTTGCTCTGTGTGCCAGAGCCAGTGTGGACCATCTTTGTGCAGTTGCTTTTACCTTGTTTACAATAATTTTTATCAAAGAAAAGGGCATTGAGTGAGTCACTGGTCACTGCTGGCCTGATGGGTAGGTTGGTTCCAAGGAGGTCTCATCTTGCTTGTCTCCACTGAACTTGTCAGGGTTAATCCAAAAGCTTCTGCAACATTTTTTCAATTCACACAAGCTTTAAAAACTCCACACTCCCTTTGCACCTATTTAAAAGCTGTCTGAATCACTAATTGTAGCTTTTCATCTAAGATTAATTAATATTTACCAGAGTATGGAATTGTTAAGCATTCAACCATTCTTGGTCTTCCACAGCACTGACATACTCATGCCCAAACAAAGTATAGTAGAAGAGTAGTTTTGTCTGCAACTATGAAAAAACAAAAAACTCATCCTTGGAAAGGAGTTGAAGGAATCTAACTGGTACTGATATGGGAAGGGCCATAGTTTTATTACAACCATTTTTCCAGGGTATAACTCCATAAAATGCTCAGCCATTGCATTTGGTGAGAGATGTACATCCTGTAGGATAAAGAGCACTGCAAACAATAGCAGTGTTCTGCTTTGTCAGAATAAAGGTACTGAATCCACTCTTTCTGCTTTGTCAGAATAAGGGTACTGAATCCACTCTAGACATTCAAGTAAAAGTGTTCAGTGTTGTACTCAGTAACAACAAAAAACAACTAGAAAACTCCCACCCTTTGGACCCAGTGTTCCAGCATTGCAGTTGCTTTAGCTTATTTAAGCATATAATAGTAACCAGTGTTCATAAACCTTGCTTTCATAAGTAGCTCATCTTACAAAGCCCAGGTGAGCTCACATCTAAACTGTTATCTGTTCATCTGTTATTTTTGTTCTACAGGTGAAACCTCTTGCTTTTTCTTCACAGCTCAAGGTTGTATGAATACAGACATGTAGTCACCTTTGCCTGGCTTTGTCTACAAGACCTCCCTGAGAATCTCATGTAAAATCTGTGCTAGAAAGTGACTCATAGACCTCATGTTTCCAACACCAGGTTTAGCTGTGGCATTCTGTCATTGCCTCTTCTCTGCAGAGACTTCAAAGTAACGCTGAGTGCAAGGGCTGTTATTCCCCAGCATAGAGCAGTTGTTACACCAGATGTCCGTTGTTCTCTACGCTTCTAGATTTCTCATTCTGATGTATGGAGTACACATGTGAGAGTAAGATGTGTTGCACAGTTGGGAGTTTGTTTTTTGCATGGGGCCTGACAGTCTCTTAAATTCTAAGAAATGCGTTTCTTGTCTTACAAGAAGCAGTAAACAGGATCTAAGCTTCTGTCTAGTAGAGGTCCTTTTCCATTTTTTTATTATCATGAAGATGTTTGTATTGCTTCAAGAAAGAACATCTCACAGGACAGCTTAACATCTGTTGAGACTTAAGAGGTATGGGCTCAATATTGAATACAAGTCATGGGATTAATCTTGCCTGATACTGGATACCTGTAACAAAATTTGTACATAAATGTCTGCAGCCATGTTCAATGAAGGAAAACAGGAACGTCTAGATGATGGTAGATTTTTGTCATAGGAAAGTGTTTGAGACCAAAGGAGACTACCATCTGAGTTGGTGCTGATAAATGAGAAATTGTTAGTATCTCAGGTGGCCCTTGGGGTGGTATTTATTACTGCCAGTTCAATGGTTCACTGGATAACCTTAGTAGTTGTGCTATAATGCAGCTACTTGGAAATGCTTTCATTTCCTGGAATCTGGGGTTTTTTTCCTATTCCTAGAATCAACCAATGAACAAAATAACCTCTCTGGAAAAGTCAGACAGGTCCCCTGCTGCCTCATCATGTCAATTCTGAAGGAGATTTCACTAATTTTTGAGGTGTTTCACATTGACAGGTAAATTACCTGCAATTTAATCCCCATTCAAAAGTGTGATTCAGAAGATGCTTTTATTTCCAAAATGTCTAAGCTACTACCATCAATATCTCCTTTTGTCATTAAGTTAGTTAGATTTCTCTCTGATTTATGTTAGCCTCAGACTAACATTCTATTAACACACCAAAGTTGTACCCCTTTGCTACTACTGAATGAATTTTCTTCTTTCACAGGAGCCTCATTCAGGAGACATTGCCCACTGCTATAGCCCTAGAAGCCATAAATTTGGTTTGCTTTTAGTTCAGGAAAAGCGTTTCTACAGCATCTTTTATGACCCAAAACAGATACGAGGAATGGAGACCTATTCCGGACATGAAAAAGCTGTATGTTTCATATCTTTGACTACAAAATGCTAAGCTCAGTAACAGTATGGTTGTTCCAGTAGAAATCTAGGTTTTGTCTCTTGGGTTTTATAACTTTTCTGGATCAGAGTATTTGGTTTTCAAAGATGGCATCTTGTTATTTCGCAGCCCATGAGGCCCAAATGTTTGGTCTTCACATTTGTTACACATTAACAGATTTTGCTTGTAGAATTCCCTGATCTTTCTAATTACCTGATAGAGAAGAAACCAAATAGCCTCTCAGCCATTCTGAGTCTATTTAGAAATCAGCCTGGGAACAGCAGCCTGGGATTATGATCTCCAAGCGCTCTTGCAACACTGGATTCAGTGTGAAATTCACCTCTTTGGTTTGTAGATAAGAAACGGTGATTTCTGCACTGAGGAGACTGTTTCTTCAATCTCTCAGATCTGTTCCTATCATTCCAGTTCAGACCAGGGACATGATTTTCTCTGTATGTTTTCTAGCAGGTAAGGTAGTAGTACCTAGTGTGTTCAAATCAGTTTTGACTTTTATGATTTTGTGTTCTCACTCAAGAGGGTGCCCGTGACCTCCCTTCAGGTGCGGGGAATTTTTTGTGACTGCTAAACCATGAAATCAAAATGTCTTTTGAGTTTAGTATTGATAGCACTCTTGGTTTAAGAATAACTTAAGCTAGTATAACACTAGATGCACAGAAGTATTTCTAGTGGAGTTTCACTTATTTAGCAATCGATACTGAAAACTTAATAGTTAGCAGTGAGTGCCTTAAAGGTTGTGTTTTTTTGGAGGATGTGGTGTTGTGTTGCTCCTAGCAGAGGAGGTTCAAAGCTCTTCTGAGGCACCAGATGAGCAATTTTGGAATTTTCCAGGGAAGAAGGCATCTTGGCAGATGCTCCCCAGGGGACCATTGCCCAGGGGTAAATAAGGAACTATTCCCAAGTTAATGGTGACTGACAGGAATTAGAAGTTTAACTTCAGTCAGTTTCACTCAGAAGGTCATTGTCCCTCATTTTGCCAACACCATTACCCCTGGTTGCTGCCTTTTGGGGATGGCTGGTGTCTTCTGCGGGTGGGGAAGGAGGAAAAAAGAAAGGGGATATTTCTTCAACTTACTATTTTTGCATCAAATACATGACTGCTTTTTTTTTCCTAAACAGCAACAAGAAGTAATATTTTAAATATCTCAAAGATGGTTTTTCATGTAATATGTAGTTAACAAAACTTTGTTCTTTAGTAACTCTGTGGTCCTATGTTGAGGTGATAGGATTGGATGTAAATTCAGAAAAAGGTTTAATATTCGGTTCATATACTATCTTAAAAAACTATTGCTAATCTTCTAACCAAAAAACCTTGGAATAAAACTCATGTTTTGGATTCAGACCAGTGAAAAATATAATCCTAACACAGGATCTTGAATCAGGGAAGTTAACCTTGCCTGAATTACTTGAAGCGCAACATCACAATTATTAAATATCTGAGAATAAAATGCCAAGAAACATCTTTACTCTGGAGTTCTGTCTCTTTAGGAGTTGGTATTCTTGGGGGAGGGAAGAAGAAAAAAACAAACCACCAACCAAAACAAAAACATGAAAAATAGCAAAGCCCCCAAAATGGGGCCTTATCAACAATTAAGATAAATAAGTGTGTGGATACCATGGTTATATTTCACCAGTCTGTGCTCCACCTAAACCTTCTTCTGGCCAGTAGATGGAGATGATACAATTCAGTATTAGAAGGCCATGCACTTGCACTGGGGAAGTTTGCTACTGTACAGTCTCAAGTTTTTTGGAAGCTTGTTTCTTAATACGACCATTTTATAGGCAGAGTGTTAACCTTTGCCTTCTGTTTGCTGGAAACATGCACAGAGCAGGTAGTTTGTCTTAAGAACTCTCTATTGCAGCTCCAGAGAAAGAAAGAGAAGAGTCAGGAGGAGTGTTAAATCGGCACATGTTTAACCAGGTCTTCTCCCTATCCCTGTTTCTCCCATCATTAAAAAGTCTGAACAAACGACATGCCCATAAATAAACATCTGGTTGTAGAACGAGACAGCCATAGCAACTTTCTCCTTGCCACTACAAAGGCAAACTCTCTCTTTGGAACCTGCCACCTCTCCTCACCTGCAGGGTAAGGAGGAAATGAGTTTCATTTGGAGTTGCCTGACAGTCTCTGGGAGCAAGTGAAAAGGAAGGGTGGCTTCATGGATGAGCTCCTGAGGCTCTACATTGACATTAAAAAGTGTGGATTCCCTTCCTGAAAATGAATAAAAGCTTAACAACATTGCTAGAGGTGGCAGAGTGTTACAAGAAAATACAGTTCAAGTGGAGAGTTTAAAAGGGTTAACGGGAAAAAAAGGGTATGAAATCTGAGATGATGGAGTCTTCATTTACCCTCATTGCTATTAAAGTCTTGTCACATAATTCTTACTACTGGGGAGAAAGAAAAAACAAAACCAAACCCAAGCCAAAAACCAACCAAACAACATGTAAAACGAGGTAGCCCAAACCTCCAAGTTGCTGGAGTCAGACTCATCACTCTTCCACTTGTTCCACTTGCACATAAAACAGAACTCTTGAGTAGCTGCCCACTGTAACTTCTATTTTCTAGATGAACATTTAATAATATTTACAGCTGGCATAACATAAGTGCTGCAGTAGATTATTTTATTCCTGCCTCATTTTTCAGCCATCTAGTCTGTAGTGTGTGTTTGGTTTGCTGGAACCTGAGTCCCTTGCTAGTCCTATAGAAAAGATGGTCTGGTTTCAGTTGGTGTGTTTTGTGGTTCTATTCTTCTTTGACATGGCTGCCAATGTTTTTCTTTATGAAAAGTGTATTGAAAATTCAAACAAATTTTTAAAATTAACTTAATGAGAACAGATCACATGGACTTCGTGTCTAAGCTGCGAGATACAGCTAAGTATTTTCTCTTGGCCTTATTCTGAAATACCATCCCTAACTTCAAAACACAAGCAAGCTTTTATCAGACTATCTGAGAAAGAATAGTAATTCATTTTCCCCCAAATCCTAATTTTCTCTGTTAACACTGTTATTATGGTGGAAGAGAATTATTGCTTTGGTTGGAGGAAGGGTGATGCTCAATTATTTTAGGCTGGTTTTCCTTGCAAGAATTCCTCTTCCTTCCTAAGCCTCAATTGCCACTGCCAGGGCTGTTCTGTGCAAACATCTGTGCACCTCCACCTTGACTTTGCATACAAGCCTGGTGCTGGAAAAGAGATACAGCAGAACTGGAAAGGCTGAGAAAGAGGGAAGAAGTTTAAGAAGTATGCAGTGCAGCCATCTGAGATGAAACTAAAGAGGCTAGGGCTCTTCAGATTAAAAAAGGTGACGATGCCAAGGGAAGTAGAACAGTTATCTACAGTTACTAATGTATGAGCAGGTGAAGAGCGAACAGTTAACTTTTTCTCCTAACACAAGATCAAATGCTACCCAAATAAAATATTAGGATGTTTAAAACCAATAAAAAATATTTTTTCACATGCTGCAATTGAAGCACAAAACTACTTTCTGATGGATGTGTCTGGAAGTCAAAAAAAAGAGCCAGACCAATTCTTAAAGGTTGGGTTTGTGAAAGAATCGTTAATACAAAATGTGCTTCTGAGGAAAATTCCTGCTCAAAAAGTCCATAAATTGTTTGCTGTCAGAAGCTGGGAGAGTAGGCTAGGGAAAGGATCACTCCACCTTTCTCCCATTTCTTGTATTCTTTCCCTCAGGCTCCCTTACTTTATCTCCTCTTAAGACACCCAGTTCTCTGATCAGGCTTCACATGGCCATTTGTACACGTCCTTCATTACAGCATTCCTCTCCTCACTTTTCCCCTCCCTGGTTTGGTTTATACAGATCAGAATCTCCTCATCATGTTTGTGCAGGGCTTTGTGAGATACAAGTAATTCTTGATGCAAGTCATACAGGATCAACGGGAACAGGAATCCCTTCATACAAAATGTGTATCGGTGCTAATATTCATGTAGACACTTGCTCTGGGGTCTGAGAAGGAAAAAAGAGTTAATAATCTTGACACTGTTGAGCATTATGTGGATTCTAAATAAAAGACAAAGGAGAAATACATAATAAAAACTTATCTAAAATGTTCTACCCGTTTTCCTCTGCACCATTTTGAAGAAGCTAATGGATTTTTCCATTTCCACAAAGGATCAAAGTGCAGTAGAAAGTAAAGCATGTGGTGAGACTCTCTGGCTTTCCCTAGTAGAAGATTAAACCATTTTAATATTCGGGAAGTTTTATGAGAACTGCAGCTCCTTTGTTACTGATCTGCCTCTTTAGGAGGAGAGATTACAGCAGGAAACAGGGATTAAGATTTCCTCCCCAATGCCAGAGGGAGATATGGCACAGTACAGATGGGCAGGAACCAGCACTGTCAACAACTGCAGAGAGACTGTGGAGGGAACCAGCTAAAAAGGTGGTGGTGAAGCAATTGGAAATATCAAATAAAAGAAAGCATTCCAGAATTTAAAAGCACGAGATGACAGGCATCTTTATAATAAAGAACTGCTTAAATTTATTCAAACTCTTGGTGCTTTACAACATTTCCTGGGAACTATTCTGGTTAAGCCTGTCTTATTTCAGCAGAGTGAATTTAATCCAGTTATATATTAAGCTCATGTTCATTTTGAAATCTAATATTTAAAAAATAAGGTTTGTTTTTCTTTTTTGTTCTATTGCAAATAGCAAATGATCACTACTGAAAACGAAGATCTTTTTAAAGGACAAATGTATCCTAAAGATTACTGATAAACCAGAAACAATTACTTTCTGTGTTTTCATTGTCAGAGCAAACAATTAATCTCACATGTAAAATACTTATAAAGTCGAAAAGTATACAATAAACTGAAAGACTATGGAACACCATAATGCTGAAGGGAATGCAGAGCTATGTGACATGCAGGCCACTAGCTGAGGAAACAGAAAAAAATACTAGTAATAGCAGACATGGGGGGATTTTTTTTCTGAAGTAGAGTGGGAAAATTATCTAATTGGAAGCAGTGGTAAGGAATTATGGATGATAATATTAGGAGGAAAAGCCTGGGCATGGGAAAACCTCGTATTACCTTCACCTGTACCCTGCATCTCGGAAAACTAAGAGACTAAACAAAAGCTGTTCCCTGTCTGTCTTTCAGCATCAGAACCTAGGAAACAGGAGAGCATTCATCACTCACGCTGAACACTCACTGGCAGAGCCCAAGTTGCTACAGACACAGAACAGGTTAAATAAGATTTTTGACAGAGCTAAACCAGCTAATGCATTCACATGGGGAAGAACAACATCAGCAAGTGGATGGGAGCTGATGGGAGAAAAAGTATAGATTTAATCCACCTGACCTTTAAGGAAAACTTTCCTTCCTGATTTGAAAGTAGATTATGGCAGAAAGTAGACTATATCGTTGTAGATTACTTTTCTCATCAGTAAAATGGAAATGATGCTTCATATATATTTTTTTTAGTCTAAATTCTACTTTTTAGAGCAGTTATTTTGTTTTTGTTAATTGGAGTTTCATTTCTGAGAAAAGTAAGCAGGAAAATAAATGCTTTTCAAATCTCTAATAGTCTGAGTATTTTATTTTATGTAAATTATGCAGATATTGATAAGCTTTCTAAGTGAAATATTGTTTCTGTAAATTATTTAATACCTTTCACTTTCTGAACAGAAAGTTTCACAGATTCCTTTTGAAGAAGGAATTTCATTAATGTTACTAAACCCAGACAGAAAATAGATGTGTTTTTTTCTCTTCACTTTGCTACGTTTCTCATATGGGAAGCAAATAAATTACCACCCTTAGAAGACCTGGCTTCTGGTCTGACATTTAGGAAAGGGGCTGATTTCTGAGACTGCATTCTGAAATAGCAAAATCATATGCTGAACTGATGTTTGCTTTGA